>OX422215.1:48313043-49714709 GCA_949130495.1 Sambucus nigra
GGTAATTTGCATATTTATAGACTTAGGCTTAAAAACATGGCGTTAGACGGTGAGAACTCGAAACTGCCACCGAACGTCCTCGTGGGTGGCACCAATACCTCCCATGGGACCAATGTAACTCGTAGGAACTGACCCCACAGCCGCGGGACTCCCGGTTTTAGAATACGACGGTAATTTGCATATTTCTAGACTTAGGCTTATAAACATGGCGTTAGAGGGTGAGATCTCAAAACAGCCCCCGAACGTCCTCGTGGGTGGCACCAACACCTCCCACAGCACCAATGTAACTCGTAGGAACTGACCCCGCAGCCGCGGGACTCCTGATTTGAGAATACGATGGTAATTTTCATATTTCTAGACTTAGGGTTAAAAAATTGGCGTTAGAGGGTGAGATCTCGAAACAGCCCCGGAACGTCGCCGTGGGTGGTACCAACACCTCCCACGGGACCAATGTAACTCGTAGGAACTGACCCCGCCGTCGCGGGACTTCTGGTTTGAGAATACGACGGTAATTTGCAAATTTCTAGACTTAGGCGTAAAAACATGGCGTTAGAGGGTGAAAACCCAAAACAGCCCCCGAACGTCCCCGTGGGTGGCACCAACACCTCCCACGAGACAAATGTTACTCGTAGGAACTGACCCCGCAGCTCCGGGACTCCCGGTTTGAGAATACGACGGTAATTTGCATATGTCTAGACTTAGGCTTAAAAACATGGCGTTAGAGGGTGAAAACCGGAAGCACCCCCCGAACGTCCCCGTGGGTGGCACCAACACCTCCCACGGGACCAATGTAACTCGTAGGAACTGAACCCGGAGCCGCGGGACTCCCGGTTTGAGAATACGACGGTAATTTGCATATTTTTAGACTTAGGCTTAAAACATGGCATTAGAGGGTGAGAACACGAAACTGCCACCAAACGTCCCCGTGGGTGGCACCAACACCTCCCACGGGACCAATGTAACTCGTAGGAACTGACCCCGCAGCCACGGGACTCCCGGTTTGGGAATACGACGGTAATTTGCATATTTCTAGACTTAAGCAAAACATGGCGTTAGAGGGTGAGATCTCGAAACAGCCCCCGAGCGTCCTCGTGGGTGGCACCAACACCTCCCACGGGACCAATGCAACTCGTAGGAACTGACCCCGCAGCCTCGGGACTCCCGGTTTGAGAATACGACGGTAATTTGCATATTTCTAGACTTAGGCTTAAAAACAAGGCGTTAGAGGGTGAGAACTCAAAATACCCCCTGAACGTCCCTGTGAGTGGGACCAACACCTCCCACGGGACCAATTTAACTGGTAGGAGCTGACCCCGCAGCCGCGGGACTCCCGGTTTGAGAATACGACGGTAATTTGCATATTTCTAGACTTAGGCTTAAAAACATGGCATTAGACGGTGAGAACTCGAAACTGCCACCGAACGTTCCCGTGGGTGGCACCAATACCTCCCATGGGACCAATGTAACTCGTAGGAACTGAATCCGGAGCCGCGGAACTCCCGGTTTTAGAATACGACGGTAATTTGCATATTTCTAGACTTAGGCTTAAAAACATGGCGTTAGAGGGTGAGATCTCAAAACAGCCCCCGAACGTCCTCGTGGGTGGCACCAACACCTCCCACAGCACCAATGTAACTCGTAGGAACTGACCCCGCAGCCGCGGGACTCCTGATTTGAGAATACGATGGTAATTTTCATATTTCTAGACTTAGGCTTAAAAACATGGCGTTAGAGGGTGAGATCTCGAAACAGCCCCGGAACGTCGCCGTGGGTGGTACCAACACCTCCCACGGGACCAATGTAACACGTAGGAACTGACCCCGCAGTCGCGGGACTTCTGGTTTGATAATACGACCGTAATTTGCAAATTTCTAGACTTAGGCGTAAAAACATGGCGTTAGAGGGTGAAAACCCAAAACATCCCCCGAACGTCCCCGTGGGTGGCACCAACACCTCCCACGAGACAAATGTAACTCGTAGGAACTGACCCCGCAGCTCCGGGACTCCCGGTTTGAGAATACGACGGTAATTTGCATATGTCTAGACTTAGGCTTAAAAACATGGCGTTAGAGGGTGAAAACCGGAAACACCCCCCGAACGTCCCCGTGGGTGGCACCAACACCTCCCACGGGACCAATGCAACTCGTAGGAACTGACCCCGCAGCCGCTGGACTCCCGGTTTGAGAATACGATGGTAATTTACAAATTTGTAGACTTAGGCTTAAAACATGGCATTAGAGGGTGAGAACACGAAACTGCCACCAAACGTCCCCGTCGGTGGCACCAACACCTCCCACGGGACCAATGTAACTCGTAGGAACTGACCCCGCAGCCACGGGACTCCCGATTTGGGAATACGACGGTAATTTGCATATTTATTGACTTAAGCAAAACATGGCGTTAGAGGGTGAGATCTCGAAACAGCCCCCGAGCGTCCTCGTGGGTGGCACCAACACCTCCCACGGGACCAATGTAACTCGTAGGAACTGACCCCGCAGCCTCGGGACTCCCGGTTTGAGAATACGACGGTAATTTGCATATTTCTAGACTTAGGCTTAAAAACAAGGCGTTAGAGGGTGAGAACTCGAAATAACCCCCGAACGTCCCCGTGGGTGGCACCAACACCTCCCACGGGACCAATGTAACTCGTAGGAACTGACCCCGCAGCCCCGGGACTCCCGGTTTGAGAATACGACGGTAATTTGCATATTTCTAGACTTAGGCTTAAAAACATGGCGTTAGAGGGTGAAGGCCCGAAACACCCCCCGAACTACCCCGTGGGTGGCACCAACACCTCCCACGGGACCAATGTAACTCATAGGAACTGACCCCGCAGCCGCGGGACTCCCGGTTTTAGAATACGATGGTAATTTGCATATTTCTAGACTTAGGCTTAAAAACATGGCGTTAGAGGGTGAGATCTCAAAACAGCCCCCGAACGTCCTCGTGGGTGGCACCAACACCTCCCACAGCACCAATGTAACTCGTAGGAACTGACCCCGCAGCCGCGGGACTCCTGATTTGAGAATACGATGGTAATTTTCATATTTCTAGACTTAGGCTTAAAAACATGGCGTTAGAGGGTGAGATCTCGAAACAGCCCTAGAACGTCGCCGTGGGTGGTACCAACACCTCCCACGGGACCAATGTAACTCGTAGGAACTGACCCCGCAGTCGCGGGACTTCCGGTTTGAGAATACGACGGTAATTTGCAAATTTCTAGACATAGGCGTAAAAACATGGCGTTAGAGGGTGAAAACCCAAAACAACCCCCGAACGTCCTCGTGGGTGGCACCAACACCTCCCACGAGACAAATGTAACTCGTAGGAACTGACCCCGCAGCTCCGGGACTCCCGGTTTGAGAATACGACGGTAATTTGCATATGTCCAGACTTAGGCTTAAAAACATGGCGTTAGAGGGTGAAAACCGGAAACACCCCCCGAATGTCCCCGTGGGTGGCACCAACACCTCCCACGGGACCAATGTAACTCGTAGGAACTGACCCCGCAGTCGCTGGACTCCCGGTTTGAGAATACGATGGTAATTTACAAATTTGTAGACTTAGGCTTA
The DNA here is from genome assembly GCA_949130495.1 of Sambucus nigra. Classification (NCBI taxonomy): domain Eukaryota; kingdom Viridiplantae; phylum Streptophyta; class Magnoliopsida; order Dipsacales; family Adoxaceae; genus Sambucus; species Sambucus nigra. Next base: position 48,316,616 of record OX422215.1, read on the forward strand.
AAACATGGCATTAGAGGGTGAGAACACGAAACTGCCACCAAACGTCCCCGTGGGTGGCACCAACACCTCCCACGGGACCAATGTAACTCGTAGGAACTGACCCCGCAGCCACGGGACTCCCGGTTTGGGAAAACGACGGTAATTTGCATATTTCTAGACTTAAGCAAAACATGGCGTTAGAGGGTGAGATCTCGAAACAGCCCCCGAGCGTCCTCGTGGGTGGCACCAACTCCTCCCACGGGACCAATGTAACTCGTAGGAACTGACCCCGCAGCCGCGGAACTCCCGGTTTGAGAATACGACGGTAATTTGCATATTTCAAGACTTAGGCATAAAAATAAGGCGTTAGAGGGTGAGAACTCGAAACACCCCCCGAACATCCCCGTGGGTGGCACCAACACCTCCCACGGGACCAATGTAACTCGTAGGAACTGACCCCGCAGCCCCGGGACTCCCAGTTTGAGAATACGATGGTAATTTGCATATTTCTAGACTTAGGCTTAAAAAATTGGCGTTAGAGGGTGAGATCTCGAAACAACCCCGGAACGTCGTCGTGGGTGGTACCAACACCTCCCACGGGACCAATGTAACTCGTAGGAACTGACCGCGCAGCCGCGGGACTCCCGGTTTGAGAATACGACGGCAATTTGCATATTTCTAGACTTAGGCTTAAAAACATGGCGTTAGAGGGTGAGAACCCGAAACACCTCCCGAACGTCCCAGTGAGTGGGACCAACACCTCCCACGGGACCAATGTAACTGGTAGGAACTGACCCCGCAGCCGCGGGACTCCCGATTTGAGAATACGACGGTAATTTGCATATTTATAGACTTAGGCTTAAAAACATGGCGTTAGACGGTGAGAACTCGAAACTGCCACCGAACGTCCTCGTGGGTGGCACCAATACCTCCCATGGGACCAATGTAACTCGTAGGAACTGACCCCGCAGCCGCGGGACTCCCGGTTTTAGAATACGACGGTAATTTGCATATTTCTAGACTTAGGCTTAAAAACATGGCGTTAGAGGGTGAGATCTCAAAACAGCCCCCGAACGTCCTCGTGGGTGGCACCAACACCTCCCACAGCACCAATGTAACTCGTAGGAACTGACCCCGCAGCCGCGGGACTCCTGATTTGAGAATACGATGGTAATTTTCATATTTCTAGACTTAGGCTTAAAAAATTGGCGTTAGAGGGTGAGATCTCGAAACAGCCCCGGAACGTCGCCGTGGGTGGTACCAACACCTCCCACGGGACCAATGTAACTCGTAGGAACTGACCCCGCCGTCGCGGGACTTCTGGTTTGAGAATACGATGGTAATTTGCAAATTTCTAGACTTAGGCGTAAAAACATGGCGTTAGAGGGTGAAAACCCAAAACAGCCCCCGAACGTCCCCGTGGGTGGCACCAACACCTCCCACGAGACAAATGTTACTCGTAGCAACTGACCCCGCAGCTCCGGGACTCCCGGTTTGAGAATACGACGGTAATTTGCATATGTCTAGACTTAGGCTTAAAAACATGGCGTTAGAGGGTGAAAACCGGAAGCACCCACCGAACGTCCCCGTGGGTGGCACCAACACCTCCCACGGGACCAATGTAACTCGTAGGAACTGAACCCGGAGCCGCGGGACTCCCGGTTTGAGAATACGACGGTAATTTGCATATTTTTAGACTTAGGCTTAAAACATGGCATTAGAGGGTGAGAACACGAAACTGCCACCAAACGTCCCCGTGGGTGGCACCAACACCTCCCACGGGACCAATGTAACTCGTAGGAACTGACCCCGCAGCCACGGGACTCCCGGTTTGGGAATACGACGGTAATTTGCATATTTCTATACTTAAGCAAAACATGGCGTTAGAAGGTGAGATCTCGAAACAGCCCCCGAGCGTCCTCGTGGGTGGCACCAACACCTCCCACGGGACCAATGTAACTCGTAGGAACTGACCCCGCAGCCTCGGGACTCCCGGTTTGAGAATACGACGGTAATTTGCATATTTCTAGACTTAGGCTTAAAAACAAGGCGTTAGAGGGTGAGAACTCAAAATACCCCCTGAACGTCCCTGTGAGTGGGACCAACACCTCCCACGGGACCAATTTAACTGGTAGGAGCTGACCCCGCAGCCGCGGGACTCCCGGTTTGAGAATACGATGGTAATTTGCATATTTCTAGACTTAGGCTTAAAAACATGGCGTTAGACGGTGAGAACTCGAAACTGCAACCGAACGTTCCCGTGGGTGGCACCAATACCTCCCATGGGACCAATGTAACTCGTAGGAACTGAATCCGGAGCCGCGGAACTCTCGGTTTTAGAATACGACGGTAATTTGCATATTTCTAGACTTAGGCTTAAAAACATGGCGTTAGAGGGTGAGATCTCAAAACAGCCCCCGAACGTCCTCGTGGGTGGCACCAACACCTCCCACAGCACCAATGTAACTCGTAGGAACTGACCCCGCAGCCGCGGGACTCCTGATTTGAGAATACGATGGTAATTTTCATATTTCTAGACTTAGGCTTAAAAACATGGCGTTAGAGGGTGAGATCTCGAAACAGCCCCGGAACGTCGCCGTGGGTGGTACCAACACCTCCCACGGGACCAATGTAACACGTAGGAACTGACCCCGCAGTCGCGGGACTTCAGGTTTGATAATACGACGGTAATTTGCAAATTTCTAGACTTAGGCGTAAAAACATGGCGTTAGAGGGTGAAAACCCAAAACATCCCCCGAACGTCCCCGTGGGTGGCACCAACACCTCCCACGAGACAAATGTAACTCGTAGGAACTGACCCCGCAGCTCCGGGACTCCCGGTTTGAGAATACGACGGTAATTTGCATATGTCTAGACTTAGGCTTAAAAACATGGCGTTAGAGGGTGAAAACCGGAAACACCCCCCGAACGTCCCCGTGGGTGGCACCAACACCTCCCACGGGACCAATGCAACTCGTAGGAACTGACCCCGCAGCCGCTGGACTCCCGGTTTGAGAATACGATGGTAATTTACAAATTTGTAGACTTAGGCTTAAAACATGGCATTAGAGGGTGAGAACACGAAACTGCCACCAAACGTCCCCGTCGGTGGCACCAACACCTCCCACGGGACCAATGTAACTCGTAGGAACTGACCCCGCAGCCACGGGACTCCCGATTTGGGAATACGACGGTAATTTGCATATTTATTGACTTAAGCAAAACATGGCGTTAGAGGGTGAGATCTCGAAACAGCCCCCGAGCGTCCTCGTGGGTGGCACCAACACCTCCCACGGGACCAATGTAACTCGTAGGAACTGACCCCGCAGCCTCGGGACTCCCGGTTTGAGAATACGACGGTAATTTGCATATTTCTAGACTTAGGCTTAAAAACAAGGCGTTAGAGGGTGAGAACTCGAAATACCCCCCGAACGTCCCCGTGGATGGCACCAACACCTCCCACGGGACCAATGTAACTCGTAGGAACTGACCCCGCAGCCCCGGGACCCCCGGTTTGAGAATACGACGGTAATTTGCATATTTCTAGACTTAGGCTTAAAAACATGGCATTAGAGGGTGAAAGCCCGAAACACCCCCTGAACGACCCCGTGGGTGGCACCAACACCTCCCACGGGACCAATGTAACTCATAGGAACTGACCCCGCAGCCGCGGGACTCCCGGTTTTAGAATACGACGGTAATTTGCATATTTCTAGACTTAGGCTTAAAAATATGGCGTTAGAGGGTGAGATCTCGAAACAGCCCCCGAACGTCGTCGTGGGTGGCACCAACACCTCCCACGGGACCAATGTAACTCGTAGGAACTGACCCCGCAGCCGCGCGACTCCCGGTTTGAGAATACGACGGTAATTTGCATATTTCTACACTTAGGCTTAAAAACATGGCGTTAGAGGGTGAGAACACGAAACACCCCCCCAATGTCCCCGTGGGTGGCACCAACACATCCCACGGGACCAATGTAACTCGTAGCAACTGACCCCGCAGCCCCGGGACTCTGAGTTTGAGAATACGACGGTAATTTGCATATTTCTAAACATAGGCTTAAAAACATGGCGTTAGAGGGTCAGAACCCGAAACACCCCCCGAACGTCCCCGTGAGTGGCACCTACACCTCCCACGGGACCAATGTAACTCCTAGGAACTGACCCCGCTGTCGCGGGACTCCTGGTTTGAGAATACGACTGTAATTTGCATATTTCTAGACTTAGGCTTAAAAACATGGCGTTACAGGGTGAGAACTCGAAACTGCCCCCGAACGTCCCCGTGGGTGGCACCAACACCTCCCACAGGACCAATGTAATTCGTAGGAACTGACCCCGCAGACGCGGGACTCCCGGTTTTAGAGTACGACGGTAATTTGCATATTTCTAGACTTAGGCTTCAAAAGATGGCGTTAGAGGGTGAGATCTCGAAACAGCCCCGGAACGTCGCCGTGGGTGGTACAAACAACTCCCATGGGACCAATGTAACTCGTAGGAACTGACCCCGCAGCCGCGGCACTCCCGATTTCAGAATACGACAGTAATTTTCATATTTCTAGATTTAGGCTTAAAAACATGGCGTTAGAGGGTGAGAACCCGAAACACCCCCCGAACTTCCCAATTGGTGGCACCAACACCTCCCACGGGACCAATGCAACTCGTAGGAACTGACCCCACAGTCGCGGGACTCCCGGTTTGAGAATACAACGGGAATTTTCATATTTCTACACTTAGGCTTAAAAACTTGGCGTTAGAGGGTGGGAACTCGAAACACCGCCCGAACGTCCCCGTGGGTGGCACCAACACCTCCCACGGGACCAATGTAACTCGTAGGAACTGACCCCGATGCCGCGGGACTCCCGGTTTGAGAATACGACAGTAATTTGCATATTTCTAGACTTAGGCTTAAAAACATGGCGTTAGAGGGTGAAAACCCGAAAGACCCCCCGAACGTCCCCGTGGGTGGCACCACACCTCCCACATAACCAATGTAACTCGTAGGAACTGACCCCGCAGCCCCGGGACTCCCGGTTTGAGAATACGACGGTAATTTCCATATTTCTAGACTTAGGCTTAAAAACATGGCGTTAGAGGGTGAAAACCCGAAAGAACCCCCGAACGTCCCCGTGGGTGGCACCACACCTCCCACGTAACCAATGTAACTCGTAGGAACTGACCCCGCAGCCCCGGGACTCCCGGTTTGAGAATACGACGGTAATTTCCATATTTCTAGACTTAGGCTTAAAAACAAGGCGTTAGAAGGTGAAAACCCGAAACTACCACCGAACGTCGTCGTGGGTGACACCAACACCTCCCACGGGACCAATGTAACTCGTAGGAACTGACCCCGCAGCCGCGAGATTCCAGGTTTGGGAATACGACGATAATTAGCATATTTCTAGACTTAAGAAAAACATGGCGTTACAGGGTGAGAACTCGAAACTGCCACTCAACATCCCCGTGGGTGGCACCAACACCTCCCACGGGACCAATGTAACTCGTAGGAACTGACCCCGCAGCCGCGGGACTCCCGGTTTTAGAATACGACGGTAATTTGCATATTTCTAGACTTGGGCTTAAAAACATGGCGTTAGAGGGTGGGAACTCAAAACACCCCCCGAACGTCCCCATGGGTGGCACCAACACCTCCCACGGGACCAATGTAACTCGTAGGAACTGACCCCGCAGCCGCGGGACTTCTGGTTTGAGAATACGACGGTAATTTGCAAATTTCTAGACTTAGGCGTAAAAACATGGCGTTAGAGGGTGAAAACCCAAAACACCCCCCGAACGTTCTCGTGAGTGGCACCAACACCTCCCACGGGACCAATGTAACTCGTAGGAACTGACCCCGCAGCCGCGGGACTCCCGGTTTGAGAATACGACGGTAATTTGCATATTTCTAGACTTGGGCTTAAAAACATGGCGTTAGAGGGTGAGATCTCGAAATAGCCCCCGAACGTCGTCGTGGGTGGCACCAACACCTCCCACGGGACAACTGTAACTCGTAGGAACTGACCCAGCAGCCGCGACACTCCCGATTTGAGAATACGACGGTAATTTGCAAATTTCTAGTCTTAGGCTTAAAAACATGGCGTTAGAGGGTGAAAACCCAAAACAGACCCCGAACGTCCTCGTGGGTGGCACAAACACCTCCCACGGGACCAATGTAACTCGTAGGAACTTACCCCGCAGCCGCGGAACTCCCGGTTTGAGAATAGGACGGTAATTTGTATATTTCTAGACTTAAGCTTGAAAACATGGCGTTAGAGGGTGAAAACTAGAAACTTCCCCCGAACGTCCCCGTGGGTGGCACCAACACCTCCCACGGGAGCAATGTAACTCAGAGTAACTGACCCCGCAGCCGCGGGACTCCCGGTTTGAGAATACGACGGTAATTTGCATATTTCTAGACTATGGTTTAAAAACATGGCGTTAGAGGGTGAAAACCCGAAAGATCCCCCGAACGTCCCCGGGGGTAGCACCACACCTCCCACGTAACCAATGTAACTCGTAGGAACTGACCCCGCAGCCCCGGGACCCCCGGTTTCAGAATACGACGGTAATTTCCATATTTCTAGACTTAGTCTTAAAAACATTGCGTTAGAAGGTGAAAACCCGAAACACCCCCCGAACGTCCCCGTGGGTGGCACCAACACCGCCCACGGGACAAATGTAACTCGTAGGAACTGACCCCGCATCCGCGGGACTCCCGGTTTGAGAATACGACGGTAATTTACAAATTTCTAGACTTAGGCTTAAAAACATGGCGTTAGAGGGTGAGAACTCGAAGCTGCCACCGAACGTCCCCGTGGGTGGCACCAACACCTCCCACGGGACCAATGTAACTCGTAGGAACTGACCCCCCAACCGCGGGACTCCCGGTTTGGGAGTACGACGGTAATTTGCATATTTCTAGACTTAAGCAAAACATGGCGTTAGAGGGTGAGATCTCGAAACAGCCCCCGAACGTCCTCGTGGGTGGCACCAACACCTCCCACGGGACCAATGTAACTCGTAGGAACTGACCCCGCAGCCGCGGGACTCCCGGTTTGAGAATACGACGGTAATTTGCATATTTCTAGACTTAGGCTTAAAAACATGGCGTTAGAGGGTGAGAACTCGAAACTGCCACCGAACGTCCCCGTGGGTGGCACCAACACCTCCCACGGGACCAATGTAACTCGTAGGAACTGACCCCGCAGCCGCGGGACTCCCGGTTTGAGAATACGACAGTAATTTGCATATTTCTAGACTTACTCTTAAAAACATTACGTTAGTGGGTGAGAACCCGAAACACCCCCCGAACGTCCCCGTGAGTGGGACCAACACATCCCACGGGACCAATGTAACTCGTATGAACTGACCCCGCAGCCGCGGGACTCCCGGTTTGAGAATACGACGGTAATTTACTTATTTCTGGACTTAGGCTTAAAAACATGGCGTTAGAGGGTGAGAACTCGAAACTGCCAGCGAACGTCCCCGTGGGTGGCACCAATACCTCCCATGGGACCAATGTAACTCGTAGGAACTGACCCCGCAGCCGCGGGACTCCCGGTTTTAGAATACGACCGTAATTTGCATATTTCTAGACTTAGGCTTAAAAACATGGCGTTAGAGGGTGAGATCTCGAAACAGCCCCCGAACGTCCTCGTGGGTGGCACCAACACCTCCCACAGCACCAATGTAACTCGTAGGAACTCACCCCGCAGCCGCGGGTCTCCCGATTTGAGAATACGATGGTAATTTGCATATTTCTAGACTTAGGCTTAAAAACATGGCGTTAGAGGGTGAGAACCCGAAACACCCCCCGAACGTCCCCGTGGGTGGCACCAACACCTCCCACGGGACCAATGTAACTCGTAGGAACTGACCCCGCAGCCGCTGGACTCCCGGTTTGAGAATACGACGGTAATTTACAAATTTCTAGACTTAGGCTTAAAAACATGGCGTTAGAGGGTGAGAACACGAAACTGCCACAAAACGCCCCCGTGGGTGGCACCAACACCTCCCACGGGACCAATGTAACTCGTAGGAACTGACCCCACAGGCACGGGAGTCCCGGTTTGGGAATACGAGGGTAATTTGCATATTTCTAGACTTAAGCAAAACATGGCATTAGAGGGTGAGATCTCGAAACAGCCCCCGAACGTCTTCGTGGGTGGCACCAACACCTCCCACGAGACCAATGTAACTCGTAGGAACTGACCCCGCAGCCGCGGGACTCCCGGTTTGAGAATACGGCGGTAGTTTGCATATTTCTAGACTTAGGCTTAAAAACATGGCGTTAGAGGGTGAGAACCCGAAACACCCCCCGAACGTCCCCGTGGGTGGCACCAACACCTCCCACGGGACCAATGTAACTCGTAGGAACTGACCCCGCAGCCGCGGGACTCCCGGTTTTAGAATACGACGGTAATTTTCATATTTCTAGACTTGGGCTTAAAAACATGGCGTTAGAGGGTGAGATCTCAAAATAGCCCCCAAACGTCGTCGTGGGTGGCACCAACACCTCCCACGGGACCAATGTAACTCGTAGGAACTGACCCAGCAGCCGCGGGACTCCCGATTTGAGAATAAGATGGTAATTTGCATATTTCTAGACTTAGGCTTAAAAACATGGCGTTAGAGGGTGAGAACCCGAAACACCCCCCGAATGTCCCCCGTGGGTGGCACCAACACCTCCCAAGGGACCAATGTAACTCGTAGGAACTAACCCCGCAGCCGCGGGACTCCCGGTTTGAGAATACAACGGTAATTTGCAAATTTCAAGACTTAGGCTTAAAAACATGGCGTTAGAGGGTGAAAACCCAAAACAGACCGCGAACGTCCCCGTGGGTGGCACCAACACCTCCTACGGGACCAATGTAGCTCATAGGAACTTACCCCGCAGCCGCGGGACTCCCGGTTTGAGAATAGGACGGTAATTTGCATATTTCTAGACTTAAGCTTGAAAACATGGCGTTAGAGGGTGAAAAACCCGAAACTGCCCCCGAACGTCCCCGTGGGTGGCACCAACACCTCCCATGGGACCAATGTAACTCCTAGTAACTGACCCCGCAGCCGCGGGACTCCCGGTTTGAGAATACGACGGTAATTTGCATATTTCTAGACTTTGGTTTAAAAAATGGTGTTAGAGGGTGAAAACCCGAAAGACCCCCCGAACGTCCCCGTGGGTGGCACCACACCTCCCACGTAACCAATGTAACTCGTAGGAACTGACCCCGCAGCCCCGGGAATCCCAGTTTGAGAATACGACGGTAATTTCCATATTTCTAGACTTAGGCTTAAAAACATTGCGTTAGAAGGGGAAAACCCGAAACACCCCCCGAACGTCCCCGTGGGTGGCACCAACACCGCCCACGGGACAAATGTAACTTGTAGGAACTGACCCCGCATCCGTGGGACTCCCGGTTTGAGAATACGACGGTAATTTACAAATTTCTAGACTTAGACTTAAAAACATGGCGTTAGAGGGTGAGAACTCGAAACTGCCACCGAACGTCCCCGTGGGTGGCACCAACACCTCCCACGGGACCAATGTAAGTTGTAGGAACTGACCCCGCAACCGCGGGACTCCCGGTTTGGGAGTACGACGGTAATTTGCATATTTCTAGACTTAAGCAAAACATGGCGTTAGAGGGTGAGATCTCGAAACAGCCCCCGAACGTCCTCGTGGGTGGCACCAACACCTCCCACGGGACCAATGTAACTCGTAGGAACTGACCCCGCAGCCGCGGGACTCCCGGTTTAACAATACGACGGTAATTTGCATATTTCTAGACTTAGGCTTAAAAACATGGCGTTAGAGGGTGAGGACTCGAAACTGCCACCGAACGTCCCCGTGGGTGGCACCAACACCTCCCACGGGACCAATGTAACTCGTAGGAACTGACCCCGCAGCCGCGGGACTCCCGGTTTGAGAATACGACGGTAATTTGCATATTTCTAGACTTAGGCTTAAAAACATGGCGTTAGAGGGTGAGAACCCGAAACACCCCCCGAACATCCCCGTGAGTGGGACCAACACCTCCCACGGGACCAATGTAACTCGTATGAACTGACCCCGCAGCCGCGGGACTCCCGGTTTGAGAATACGACGGTAATTTACATATTTCTGGACTTAGGCTTAAAAACATGGCGTTAGAGGGTGAGAACTCGAAACTGCCACCGAACGTCCCCGTGGGTGGCACCAATACCTCCCATGGGACCAATGTAACTCGTAGGAACTGACCCCGCAGCCGCGGGACTCCCGGTTTTAGAATACGACGGTAATTTGCATATTTCTAGACTTAGGCTTAAAAACATGGCGTTAGAGGGTGAGATCTCGAAACAGCCCCCGAACGTCCTCGTGGGTGGCACCAACACCTCCCACAGCACCAATGTAACTCGTAGGAACTCACCCCGCAGGCGCGGGACTCCCGATTTGAGAATACGATGGTAATTTACATATTTCTAGACTTAGGCTTAAAAACATGGCGTTAGAGGGTGAGAACCCGAAACACCCCCCGAACATCCCCGTGGGTGGCACCAACACCTCCCACGGGACCAATGTAACTCGTAGGAACTGACCCCGCAGCCGCTGGACTCCCGGTTTGAGAATACGACGGTAATTTACAAATTTCTAGACTTAGGCTTAAAAACATGGCGTTAGAGGGTGAGAACACGAAACTGCCACAAAACGCCCCCGTGGGTGGCACCAACACCTCCCACGGGACCAATGTAACTCGTAGGAACTGACCCCACAGCCACAGGACTCCCGGTTTGGGAATACGACGGTAATTTGCATATTTCTAGACTTAAGCAAAACATGGCGTTAGAGGGTGAGATCTCGAAACAGCCCCCGAACGTCCTCGTGGGTGGCACCAACACCTCCCACGGGACCAATGTAACTCGTAGGAACTGACCCCGCAGCCGCGGGACTCCCGGTTTGAGAATACGACGATAGTTTGCATATTTCTAGACTTAGGCTTAAAAACATGGCGTTAGAGGGTGAGAACCCGAAACACCCCCCGAACGTCCCCGTGGGTGGCACCAACACCTCCCACGGGACCAATGTAACTCGTAGGAACTGACCCCGCAGCCGCGGGACTCCCGATTTTAGAATACGACGGTAATTTGCATATTTCTAGACTTGGGCTTAAAAACATGGCGTTAGAGGGTGAGATCTCAAAATAGCCCCCAAACGTCATCGTGGGTGGCACCAACACCTCCCACGGGACCAATGTAACTCGTAGGAACTGACCCAGCAGCCGCGGGACTCCGGATTTGAGAATAAGATGGTAATTTGCATATTTCTAGACTTAGGCTTAAAAACATGGCGTTAGAAGGTGAAAACCCGAAACACCCCCCGAACGTCCCCGTGGGTGGCACCAACACCGCCCACGGGACAAATGTAACTCGTAGGAACTGACCCCGCATCCGCGGGACTCCCGGTTTGAGAATACGACGGTAATTTACAAATTTCTAGACTTAGGCTTAAAAACATGGCGTTAGAGGGTGAGAACTCGAAACTGCCACCGAACGTCCCCGTGGGTGGCACCAACACCTCCCACGGGACCAATGTAATTTGTAGGAACTGACCCCGCAACCGCGGGACTCCCGGTTTGGGAGTACGACGGTAATTTGCATATTTCTAGACTTAAGCAAAAGATGGCGTTAGAGGGTGAGATCTCGAAACAGCCCCCGAACGTCCTCGTGGGTGGCACCAACACCTCCCACGGGACCAATGTAACTCGTAGGAACTGACCCCGCAGCCGCGGGACTCCCGGTTTGAGAATACGACGGTAATTTGCATATTTCTAGACTTAGGCTTAAAAACATGGCGTTAGAGGGTGAGAACCCGAAACACCCCCCGAACGTCCCCGTGAGTGGGACCAACACCTCCCACGGGACCAATGTAACTCGTATGAACTGACCCCGCAGCCGCGGGACTCCCGGTTTGAGAATACGACGGTAATTTACATATTTCTGGACTTAGGCTTAAAAACATGGCGTTAGAGGGTGAGAACTCGAAACTGCCACCGAACGTCCCCGTGGGTGGCACCAATACCTCCCATGGGACCAATGTAACTCGTAGGAACTGACCCCGCAGCCGCGGGACTCCCGGTTTTAGAATACGACGGTAATTTGCATATTTCTAGACTTAAGCTTAAAAACATGGCGTTAGAGGGTGAGATCTCGAAACAGCCCCCGAACGTCGTCGTGGGTGGCACCAACACCTCCCACAGCACCAATGTAACTCGTAGGAACTCACCCCGCAGCCGCGGGACTCCCGATTTGAGAATACGATGGTAATTTGCATATTTCTAGACTTAGGCTTAAAAACATGGCGTTAGAGGGTGAGAACCCGAAACACCCCCCGAACGTCCCCGTGGGTGGCACCAACACCTCCCACGGGACCAATGTAACTCGTAGGAACTGACCCCGCAGCCGCTGGACTCCCGGTTTGAGAATACGACGGTAATTTACAAATTTCTAGACTTAGGCTTAAAAACATGGCGTTAGAGGGTGAGAACACGAAACTGCCACAAAACGCCCCCGTGGGTGGCACCAACACCTCCCACGGGACCAATGTAACTCGTAGGAACTGACCCCGCAGCCGCGGGACTCCCGATTTGAGAATACGACGGTAATTTGCATATTTCTAGACCTAAGCTTAAAAACATGGCGTTAGAGGGTGAGATCTCGAAACAGCCCCGAACGTCCCCGTGGGTGGCAACAACACCTCCCACGGGACCAATGTAACTCGTAGGAACTGACCCCGCAGCCGCGGGACTTCTGATTTGAGAATACGAGGGTAATTTGCAGATTTCTAGACTTAGGCGTAAAAACATGGCGTTAGAGGGTGAAAACCCAATACAGCCCCCGAACGTCCCCGTGGGTGGCACCAACACCTCCCACGAGACCAATGTAACTCGTAGGAACTGACCCCGCAGCTCCGGGACTCCCGGTTTGAGAATACGACGGTAATTTGCATATGTATAGACTTAGGCTTAAAAACATGGCGTTAGAGGGTGAAAACCGGAAACATCCCCCGAACGTCCCCGTGGTTGGTACCAACACCTCCCACGGGACCAATGTAACTCGTAGGAACTGAACCCGGAGCCGCGGGACTCCCAGTTTGAGAATACGACGGTAATTTGCATATTTTTAGACTTAGGCTTAAAAACATGGCGTTAGAGTGTGAAACCCGAAACACCCCCCGAACGTCCCTGTGGGTGGCACCAACACCTCCCACGGGACCAATGTAACTCGTAGGAACTGACCCCGCAGCCGCTGGACTCCCGGTTTGAGAATACGATGGTAATTTACAAATTTCTAGACTTAGGCTTAAAAACATGGCGTTAGAGGGTGAGAACACGAAACTGCCACAAAACGCCCCCGTGGGTGGCACCAACACCTCCCACGGGACCAATGTAACTCGTAGGAACTGACTCCGCAGCCACGAGACTCCCGGTTTGGGAATACGATGGTAATTTGCATATTTCTAGACTTAAGCAAAACATGGCGTTAGAGGGTGAGATCTCGAAACAGCCCCCGAACGTCCTCGTGAGTGGCACCAACACCTCCCACGGGACCAATGTAACTCGTAGGAACTGACCCCGCAGCCGCGGGACTCCCGGTTTGAGAATACGACGGTAGTTTGCATATTTCTAGACTTAGGCTTAAAAACATGGCGTTAGAGGGTGAGAACTCGAAACACCCCCCGAACGTCCCCGTGGGTGGAACCAACACCTCCCACCGGACCAATGTAACTCGTAGGAACTGACCCCGCAGCCGCGGGACTCCCGATTTGAGAATACGACGGTAGTTTGCATATTTCTAGACTTAGGCTTAAAAATATGGCGTTAGAGGGTGATAACTCGAAACACCCCCCGAACGTCCCCGTGGGTGGTACCAACACCTCCCACGGGACCAATGTAACTCGTAGGAACTGACCCCGCAGCCCCGGGACTCCCGGTTTGAGAATACGACGGTAATTTGCATATTTCTAGACTTAGGCTTAAAAACATGGCGTTAGAGGGTGAGAACCCGAAACACCCCCCGGACGTCCCCGTGGGTGGCACCAACACCTCCCACGGGACCAATGTAACTCGTAGGAACTGACCCCACAGCCACGGGACTCCCGATTTTAGAATATGACGGTAATTTGTATATTTCTAGACTTAGGCTTAAAAACATGGCGTTAGAGGGTGAGATCTCGAAACAACCCCCAAACGTCGTCGTGGGTGGCACAAACACCCCACGGGACCAATGTAACTCGTAGGAACTGACCCCGCAGCCGCGGGACTTCTGATTTGAGAATACGACGGTAATTTTCATATTTCTACACTTAGGCTTAAAAACATGGCGTTAGAGGGTGAGAACACGAAACACCCACCGAATGTCCCCGTGGGTGGCACCAACACCTCCCACGGGACCAATGTAACTCGTAGTAACTGACCCCGCATCCGCGGGACTCTCAGTTTGAGAATACGACGGTAATTTGCATATTTCTAGACTTAGGCTTAAAAAAATGGCGTTAGAGGGTGAGAACCCGAAACACCCCCCGAACGTCCCCGTGAGTGGCACCAACACCTCCCACGGGACCAATGTAACTCGTAGTAACTGACCCCGCAGCCGCGAGACTCCCGGTTTGAGAATACGATGGTAATTTGCATATTTCTAGACTTAGGTTTAAAAACATGGCGTTAGAGGGTGAAAACCCGAAAGACCCCCCGAACGTCCCCGTGGGTGGCACCACACCTCCCACGTAACCAATGTAACTCGTAGGAACTGATCCCGCAGCCCCGAGACTCCCGGTTTGAGAATACGACGGTAATTTGTATATTTCTAGACTTCGGCTTAAAAACATGGCGTTAGAGGGTGAAAACCCGAAACACCCCTCGAACGTCCCCGTGGGTGGCACCAACACCTCCCACGGGACCAATGTAACTCGTAGGAACTGACCCCGCATCCGCGGGACTTTCGGTTTGAGAATACGACGGTAATTTACAAATTTCTAGACTTAGGCTTAAAAACATGGCGTTAGAGGGTGAGAACTCGAAACTGCCGCCGAACGTCTCCGTGGGTGGCACCAACACCTCCCACGGGACCAATGTAACTCGTAGGATCTGACCCCGCAACCGCGGGACTCCCAGTTTGGGAGTACGATGGTAATTTGCATATTTCTAGACTTAAGCAAAACACGGCGTTAGAGGGTGAGATCTCGAAACAGCCCCCGAACGTCCTCGTGGGTGGCACCAACACCTCCCTCGGGACCAATGTAACTCGTAGGAACTGACCCCGCATCCGCGGGACTTTCGGTTTGAGAATACGAAGGTAATTTACAAATTTCTAGACTTAGGCTTAAAAACATGGCGTTAGAGGGTGAGAACTCGAAACTGCCGCCGAACGTCTCCGTGGGTGGCACCAACACCTCCCACGGGACCAATGTAACTCGTAGGATCTGACCCCGCAGCCGCGGGACTCCCGATTTGAGAATACGACGGTAATTTGCATATTTCTAGACTTAAGCTTAAAAACATGGCGTTAGAGGGTGAGATCTCGAAACAGCCCCCGAACGTCCCCGTGGGTGGCAACAACACCTCCCACGGGACCAATGTAACTCGTAGGAACTGACCCCGCAGCCGCGGGACTTCTGATTTGAGAATACGAGGGTAATTTGCATATTTCTAGACTTAGGCGTAAAAACATGGCGTTAGAGGGTGAAAACCCAATACAGCCCCCGAACGTCCCCGTGGGTGGCACCAACACCTCCCACGAGACCAATGTAACTCGTAGGAACTGACCCCGCAGCTCCGGGACTCCCGGTTTGAGAATACGACGGTAATTTGCATATGTATAGACTTAGGCTTAAAAACATGGCGTTAGAGGGTGAAAACCGGAAACATCCCCCGAACGTCCCCGTGGGTGGTACCAACACCTCCCACGGGACCAATGTAACTCGTAGGAACTGAACCCGGAGCCGCGGGACTCCCAGTTTGAGAATACGACGGTAATTTGCATATTTTTAGACTTAGGCTTAAAAACATGGCGTTAGAGTGTGAAACCCGAAACACCCCCCGAACGTCCCTGTGGGTGGCACCAACACCTCCCACGGGACCAATGTAACTCGTAGGAACTGACCCCGCAGCCGCTGGACTCCCGGTTTGAGAATACGACGGTAATTTACAAATTTCTAGACTTAGGCTTAAAAACATGGCGTTAGAGGGTGAGAACACGAAACTGCCACAAAACGCCCCCGTGGGTGGCACCAACACCTCCCACGGGACCAATGTAACTCGTAGGAACTGACTCCGCAGCCACGAGACTCCCGGTTTGGGAATACGACGGTAATTTGCATATTTCTAGACTTAAGCTTAAAAAAATGGCGTTAGAGGGTGAGAACCCGAAACACCCCCCGAACGTCCCCGTGAGTGGCACCAACACCTCCCACGGGACCAATGTAACTCGTAGTAACTGACCCCGCAGCCGCGAGACTCCCGGTTTGAGAATACGATGGTAATTTGCATATTTCTAGACTTAGGTTTAAAAACATGGCGTTAGAGGGTGAAACCCGAAAGACCCCCCGAACGTCCCCTTGGGTGGCACCACACCTCCCACGTAACCAATGTAACTCGTAGGAACTGATCCCGCAGCCCCGGGACTCCCGGTTTGAGAATACGACGGTAATTTGCATATTTCTAGACTTCGGCTTAAAAACATGGCGTTAGAGGGTGAAAACTCGAGACACCCCCCGAACGTCCCCGTGGGTGGCACCAACACCTCCCACGGGACCAATGTAACTCGTAGGAACTGACCCAGCAGCCGCGGGACTCCCGGTTTGAGAATACGACAGTAATTTACAAATTTCTAGACTTAGGCTTAAAAACATGGCGATAGAGGGTGAGAACTCGAAACTGCCACCGAACGTCCCCGTCGGTGGCACCAACACCTCCCATGGGACAAATGTAACTCGTAGGAACTGACCCCGCAGCCGCGGGACTCCCGGTTTGAGAATACGACGGTAATTTGTATATTTCTAGACTTAGGCTTAAAAACATGGCGTTAGAGGGTGAGAACTCGAAACTGCCACCAAACGTCCCCGTGGGTGGCACCAATACCTCCCATGGGACCATTGTAACTCGTAGGAACTGACCCCGCAGCCGCGGGACTCCCGGTTTTAGAATACGACGGTAATTTGCATATTTCTAGACTTAGGCTTAAAAACATGCCGTTAGAGGGTGAGATGTCGAAACAGCCCCCGAACGTCCTCGTGGGTGGCACCAACACCTCCCACAGCACCAATGTAACTCGTAGGAACTGACCCCGCAGCCGCGGGACTCCCGATTTGAGAATACAATGGTAATTTGCATATTTCTAGACTTAGGCTTAAAAACATGGCGTTAGAGGGTGAGAACCCGAAACACCTCCCGAACGTCCCCGTGGGTGGCACCAACACCTCCCACGGGACCAATGTAACTCGTAGGAACTGACCCCGCAGCCGCGGGACTTCTGGTTTCAGAATACGACGGTAATTTGCAAATTTCTAGACTTAGGAGTAAAAACATGGCGTTAGAGTGTGAAAACCCAAAACAGCCCCCGAACATCCCCGTGGGTGGCACAAACACCTCCCACGAGACCAATGTAACTCGTAGGAACTGACCCCGCAGCTCCGGGACTCCCGGTTTTAGAATACGACTGTAATTTACATATGTCTAGACTTAGGCTTAAAAACATGGCGTTAGAGGATGAAAACCGGAAACACCCCCCGAACGTCCCCGTGGGTGGCACCAACACCTCCCACGTTACCAATGTAACTCGTAGGAACTGAACCCGGAGCCGCGGGACTCCCGGTTTGAGAATATGACGGTAATTTGCATATTTTTAGACTTAGGCTTAAAAACAGGGCGTTAGAGGGTGAAACCTGAAACACCCCTCGAACGTCCCCGTGGGTGGCACCAACACCTCCCACGGGACCAATGTAACTAGTAAGAACCGACCCCGCAGCCGCTGGACTCCCGATTTGAGAATACGACGGTAATTTACAAATTTCTAGACTTAGGCTTAAAAAATTGGCGTTAGAGGGTGATATCTCGAAACAGCCCCCGAAAGTCATCGTGGGTGGTACAACCACCTCCCACGGGACCAATGTAACTCGTAGGAACTGACCCCGCAGCCACGGGACTACCGGTTTGGGAATACTACGGTAATTTGCATATTTCTAGACTTAAGCAAAACATGGCGTTAGAGGGTGAGATCTCGAAACAGCCCCCGAACGTCCTCGTGGGTGGGACCAATGTAACTCGTAGGAACTGACCCCGAAGCCGCGGGACTCTCAGTTTGAGAATACGGCGGTAATTTGCATATTTCTAGACTTAGGCTTAAAAACATGGCGTTAGAGGCTGAGAACTCGAAACACCCCCCGAACGTCCCCGTGGGTGGCACCAGCACCTCCCACGGGACCAATGTAACTCGTAGGAACTGACACCGCATCCGCGGGACTCCCGGCTTGAGAATACGACGGTAATTTACAAATTTCTAGACTTAGGCTTAAAAACATTGCGTTAGAGAGTGAGAACTCGAAACTGCCACCGAACGTCCCCGTGGGTGGCACCAACACCTCCCACGGGACCAATGTAACTCATAGGAACTGACCCCGCAACCGCGGGACTCCCGGTTTGGGAGTACGACGGAAATTTGCATATTTCTAGACTTAAGCAAAACACAGCGTTAGAGGGTGAGATCTCGAAACAGCCCCCGAACGTCCTCGTGGGTGGCACCAACACCTCCCACGGGACCAATGTAACTCGTAGGAACTGACCCCGCAGCCGCGGGACTCCTGGTTTGGGAATACGAAGGTAATTTGCATATTTCTAGACTTAAGCAAAACATGGCGTTATAGGGTGAGATGTCGAAACAGCCCCCGAACGCCCTCGTGGGTGGCACCACCACCTCCCATG
Source organism: Sambucus nigra (assembly GCA_949130495.1). NCBI lineage: Eukaryota > Viridiplantae > Streptophyta > Magnoliopsida > Dipsacales > Adoxaceae > Sambucus > Sambucus nigra. The sequence goes on from OX422215.1 coordinate 48,335,544, forward strand.
GGACCAATGTAACTCGTAGGAACTGACCCCGCAGCCGCGGGACTCCCGGTTTGAGAATACGACGGTAATTTGCATATTTCTAGACTTAGGTTTAAAAACATGGCGTTAGAGGGTGAGAACTCGAAACTGCCACCGAACGTCCCCGTCGGTGGCACCAACACCTCCCACGGGACCGATGTAACTCGTAGGAACTGACCCCGCAGCCACGGGACTCCCGGTTTTAGAATATGACGGTAATTTGTATATTTCTAGACTTAGGCTTAAAAACATGGCGTTAGAGGGTGAGATCTCGAAACAACCCCCAAACGTCGTCGTGGGTGGCACCAACACCCCACGGGACCAATGTAACTCGTAGGAACTGACCCCGCAGCCGCGGGACTCCCGGTTTGATAATACGACGGTAATTTGCATATTTCTAGACTTAGGCTTAAAAACATGGCGTTAGAGGGTGAGAACCCGAAACACCCCCCGAATGTCCGCGTGAGTGGGACCAACACCTCCCACGGGACCAATGTAACTCGTAGGAACTGACCCCGCAGCCCCGGGACTCCCGGTTTGAGAATACGACGGTAATTTGCATATTTCTAGACTTAGTCTTAAAAACATGGCGTTAGAGGGTGAGAACCCGAAACACCCCCCGAACGTCCCCGTGGGTGGCACCAACACCTCCCACGGGACCAATGTAACTCGTAGGAACTGACCCCGCAGCCACGGGACTCCCGGTTTTAGAATATGACGGTAATTTGTATATTTCTAGACTTAGGCTTAAAAACATGGCGTTAGAGGGTGAGATCTCGAAACAACCCCCAAACGTCGTCGTGGGTGGCACCAACACCCCACGGGACCAATGTAACTCGTAGGAACTGACCCCGCAGCCGCGGGACTTCCGATTTGAGAATACGACGGTAATTTTCATATTTCTACACTTAGGCTTAAAAACATGGCGTTAGAGGGTGAGAACACGAAACACCCACCGAATGTCCCCGTGGGTGGCACCAACACCTCCCACGGGACCAATGTAACTCGTAGTAACTGACCCCGCATCCGCGGGACTCTCAGTTTGAGAATACGACGGTAATTTGCATATTTCTAGACTTAGGCTTAAAAAAATGGCGTTAGAGGGTGAGAACCCGAAACACCCCCCGAACGTCCCCGTGAGTGGCACCAACACCTCCCACGGGACCAATATAACTCGTAGTAACTGACCCCGCAGCCGCGAGACTCCCGGTTTGAGAATACGACGGTAATTTGCATATTTCTAGACTTAGGTTTAAAAACATGGCGTTAGAGGGTGAAAACCCGAAAGACCCCCTGAACGTCCCCGTGGGTGGCACCACACCTACCACGTAACCAATGTAACTCGTAGGAACTGACCCCGCAGCCCCGGGACTCCCGGTTTGAGAATACGACGGTAATTTTCATATTTCTAGACTTCGGCTTAAAAACATGGCGTTAGAGGGTGAAAACCCGAAACACCACCCGAACGTCCCCGTGGGTGGCACCAACACCTCCCACGGGACCAATGTAACTCGTAGGAACTGACATGCATCCGCGGGACTTCCGGTTTGAGAATACGACGGTAATTTACAAATTTCTAGACTTAGGCTTAAAAACATGGCGTTAGAGGGTGAGAACTCGAAACTGCCACCGAACGTCTCCGTGGGTGGCACCAACACCTCCCACGGGACCAATGTAACTCGTAGGATCTGACCCCGCAACCGCGGGACTCCCAGTTTGGGAGTACGATGGTAATTTGCATATTTCTAGACTTAAGCAAAACACGGCGTTAGAGGGTGAGATCTCGAAACAGCCCCCGAACGTCCTCGTGGGTGGCACCAACACCTCCCACGGGACCAATGTAACTCGTAGGAACTGACCCCGCAGCCGCGGGACTCCCGGTTTGGGAATACGACGATAATTTGCATATTTCTATACTTAAGCAAAACATGGCGTTAGAGGGTGAGATCTCGAAACAGTCCCCCAACGTCCTCGTGGGTGGCACCAACACCTCCCACAGGACCAATGTAACTCGTAGGAACTGACCCCGCAGCCGCGGGACTCCCGGTTTGAGAATACGACGGTAATTTGCATATTTCTAGACTTAGGCTTAAAAACATGGCGTTAGAGGGTGAGAACTCGAAACTGCCACCGAACGTCCCCGTCGGTGGCACCAACACCTCCCATGGGACCAATGTAACTCGTAGGAACTGACCCCGCAGCCGCGGGACTCCCGGTTTGAGAATACGACGGTAATTTGCATATTTCTAGTCTTAGGATTAAAAACATGGCGTTAGAGGGTGAGAACCAGAAACATTCCCCGAACATCCCCGTGAGTGGGACCAACACCTCCAACGGGACCAATGTAACTCGTAGGAACTGACCCCGCAGCCGCGGGACTCCCGGTTTGAGAATACGACGGTAATTTGTATATTTCTAGACTTAGGCTTAAAAACATGGCGTTAGAGGGTGAGAACTCGAAACTGCCACCGAACGTCCCCGTGGGTGGCACCAATACCTCCCATGGGACCATTGTAACTCGTAGGAACTGACCCCGCAGCCGCGGGACTCCCGGTTTTAGAATACGACGGTAATTTGCATATTTCTAGACTTAGGCTTAAAAACATGCCGTTAGAGGGTGAGATCTCGAAACAGCCCCCGAACGTCCTCGTGGGTGGCACCAACACCTCCCACAGCACCAATGTAACTTGTAGGAACTGACCCAGCAGCCGCGGGACTCCCGATTTGAGAATACAATGGTAATTTGCATATTTCTAGACTTAGGCTTAAAAACATGGCGTTAGAGGGTGAGAACCCGAAACACCTCCCGAACGTCCTCGTGGGTGGCACCAACACCTCCCACGGGACCAATGTAACTCGTAGGAACTGACCCCGCAGCCGCGGGACTTCTGGTTTCAGAATACGACGGTAATTTGCAAATTTCTAGACTTAGGCGTAAAAACATGGCGTTAGAGGGTGAAAACCCAAAACAGCCCCCGAACGTCCCCGTGGGTGGCACAAACACCTCCCACGAGACCAATGTAACTCGTAGGAACTGGCCCCGCAGCTCCGGGACTCCCGGTTTTAGAATACGACTGTAATTTACATATGTCTAGACTTAGGCTTAAAAACATGGCGTTAGAGGATGAAAACCGGAAACACCCCCCGAACGTCCCCGTGGGTGGCACCAACACCTCCCACATTACCAATGTAACTCGTAGGAACTGAACCCGGAGCCGCGGGACTCCCGGTTTGAGAATATGACGGTAATTTGCATATTTTTAGACTTAGGCTTAAAAACAGGGCGTTAGAGGGTGAAACCCGAAACACCCCTCGAACGTCCCCGTGGGTGGCACCAACACCTCCCACGGGACCAATGTAACTCGTAAGAACCGACCCCGCAGCCGCTGGACTCCCGATTTGAGAATACGACGGTAATTTACAAATTTCTAGACTTAGGCTTAAAAACATGGCGTTAGAGTGTGATATCTCGAAACACCCCCCGAAAGTCATCGTGGGTGGTACAACCACCTCCCACGGGACCAATGTAACTCGTTGGAACTGACCCCGTAACCGCGGGACTCCCGATTTTGGTGTACGACGGTAATTTGCATATTTCTAGACTTAAGCAAAACTTGCCGTTAGAGGGTGAGATCTCGAAACAGCCCCCGAACGTCCTCGTGGGTGGCACCAACACCTCCCACAGCACCAATGTAACTCGTAGGAACCGACCCCGCAGCCGCGGGACTCCCGATTTGAGAATACAATGGTAATTTGCATATTTCTAGACTTAGGCTTAAAAACATGGCGTTGGAGGGTGAGAACCCGAAACACCCCCCGAACGTACCCGTGGGTGGCACCAACACCTCCCACGGGACCAATGTAACTCGTAGGAACTGACCCCGCAGCCGCGGGACTTCTGGTTTCTGAATACGACGGTAATTTGCAAATTTCTAGACTTAGTAGTAAAAACATGGCGTTAGAGGGTGAAAACCCAAAACAGCCCCCGAACGTCCCCGTGGGTGGCACAAACACCTCCCACGAGACCAATGTAAGTCGTAGGAACTGACCCCGCAACTTTGGGACTCCCGGTTTGAGAATACGACTGTAATTTGCATATGTCTTGACTTAGGCTTAAAAACATGGCGTTAGAGGGTGAAAACCGGAAACACACCCCGAACGTCCCCGTGGGTGGCACCAACACCTCCCACGTTACCAATGTTACTCGTAGGAACTGAACCCGGAGCCACGGGACTCCCGGTTTGAGAATACGACGGTAATTTGCATATTTCTAGACTTAGGCTTAAAAACATGGCGTTAGAGGGTGAGAACCCGAAACACCCCCCGAACGTCCCCGTGGGTGGCACCAACACCTCCCACGGGACCAATGTAACTCGTAGGAACCGACCTTGTAGCCGCTGGACTCCCGGTTTGAGAATACGACGGTAATTTACAAATTTCTAGACTTAGGCTTAAAAACATGGCGTTAGAGGGTGATATCTCGAAACAGCCCCCGAAAGTCATCGTGGGTGGTACAACCACCTCCCACGGGACCAATGTAACTCGTAGGAACTGACCCCGCAGCCACGGGACTCCCGGTTTGGGAATACTACGGTAATTTGCATATTTCTAGACTTAAGCAAAACATGGCGTTAGAGGGTGAGATCTCGAAACAGCCCCCGAACGTCCTCGTGGGTGGCACCAACACCTCCCACGGGACCAATGTAACTCGTAGGAACTGACCCCGAAGCCGCGGGACTCTTAGTTTGAGAATACGGCGGTAATTTGCATATTTCTAGACTTAGGCTTAAAAACATGGCGTTAGAGGCTGAGAACTCGAAACACCCACCGAACGTCCCCGTGGGTGGCACCAGCACCTCCCACGGGACCAATGTAACTCTTAGGAACTGACACCGCATCCGCGGGACTCCCGGCTTGAGAATACGACGGTAATTTACAAATTTCTAGACTTAGGCTTAAAAATATTGCGTTAGAGAGTGAGAACTCGAAACTGCCACCGAACGTCCCCGTGGGTGGCACCAACACCTCCCACGGGACCAATGTAACTCATAGGAACTGACCCCGCAACCGCGGGACTCCCGGTTTGGGAGTACGACGGTAATTTGCATATTTCTAGACTTAAGCAAAACACGGCGTTAGAGGGTGAGATCTCGAAACAGCCCCCGAACGTCCTCGTGGGTGGCACCAACACCTCCCACGGGACCAATGTAACTCGTAGGAACTGACCCCGCAGCCGCGGGACTCCCGGTTTGGGAATACGAAGGTAATTTGCATATTTCTAGACTTAAGCAAAACATGGCGTTATAGGGTGAGATCTCGAAACAGCCCCCGAACGTCCTCGTGGGTGGCACCAACACCTCCCACGGGACCAATGTAACTCGTAGGAACTGACCCCGCAGCCGCGGGACTCCCGGTTTGAGAATACGACGGTAATTTGCATATTTCTAGACTTAGGTTTAAAAACAAGGCGTTAGAGGGTGAGAACTCGAAACTGCCACCGAACGTCTCCGTGGGTGGCACCAACACCTCCCACGGGACCAATGTAACTCGTAGGAACTGACCCCGCATCCGCGGGACTCCCGGTTTGGGAGTACGACGGTAATTTGCATATTTCTAGACTTAAGCAAAACACGGCGTTAGAGGGTGAGATCTCGAAACAGCCCCCGAACGTCCTCGTGGGTGGCACCAACACCTCCCACGGGACCAATGTAACTCGTAGGAACTGACCCCGCAGCCGCGGGACTCCCGGTTTGGGAATACGAAGGTAATTTGCATATTTCTAGACTTAAGCAAAACATGGCGTTATAGGGTGAGATCTCGAAACAGCCCCCGAACGTCCTCGTGGGTGGCACCAACACCTCCCACGGGACCAATGTAACTCGTAGGAACTGACCCCGCAGCCGCGGGACTCCCGGTTTGAGAATACGACGGTAATTTGCATATTTCTAGACTTAGGTTTAAAAACATGGCGTTAGAGGGTGAGAACTCGAAACTGCCACCGAACGTCCCCGTCGGTGGCACCAACACCTCCCACGGGACCGATGTAACTTGTAGGAACTGACCCCGCAGCCGCGGGACTCCCGGTTTGAGAATACGACGGTAATTTGCATATTTCTAGACTTAGGCTTAAAAACATGGCGTTAGAGGGTGAGAACCCGAAACACCCCCCGAATGTCCGCGTGAGTGGGACCAACACCTCCCACGGGACCAATGTAACTCGTAGGAACTGAGCCCGCAGCCGCGGGACTCCCGGTTTGAGAATACGACGGTAATTTGCATATTTCTAGACTTAAGCTTAAAAACATGGCGTTAGAGGGTGAGAACTCGAAACTGCCACCGAACGTCCCCGTGGGTGGCACCAATACCTCCCTTGGGACCAATGCATCTCGTAGGAACTAACACCGCAGCCGCGGGACTCCCGGTTTTAGAATACGACGGTAATTTGCATATTTCTAAACTTAGGCTTAAAAACATGGCGATAGAGGGTGAGATCTCGAAACAGCCCCTGAACGTCCTCGTGGGTGGTACCAACACCTCCCACAGCACCAATGTAACTCGTAGGAACTGACCCCGCAACCGCGGGACTCCCGATTTGAGAATACGATGGTAATTTGCATATTTCTAGACTTAGGCTTAAAAACATGGCGTTAGAGGGTGAGAACCCGAAACACCCCCCGAACGTCCCCGTGGGTGGTATCAACACCTCCCACGGGACCAATGTAACTCGTAGAAACGGACCCTGCAACCGCGGGAGTTCTGGTTTGAGAATACGACGGTAATTTGCAAATTTCTAGACTTAGGCGTAAAAACATGGCGTTAGAGGGTGAAAACCCAAAACAGCCCCCGAACGTCCCCGTGGGTGGCACCAGCACCTCCCACGAGACCAATGTAACTCGTAGGAACTGACCCCGCAGCTCCGGGACTCCCGGTTTGAGAATACGACGGTAATTTCCATATGTCTAGACTTAGGCTTAAAAACATGGCGTTAGAGGTGAAAACCTGAAACACCCCCCGAACGTCCCCGTGGGTGGCACCAACACCTCGCACGGGTCCAATATAACTCGTAGGAACAGAACCCGGAGCCGCGGGACTCCCAGTTTGAGAATACGATGGTAATTTGCATATTTGTAGACTTAGGCTTAAAAACATGGCGTTAAAGGGTGAGAACCCGAAACACCCCCCGACTGTCCCCGTGAGTGGCACCAACACCTCCCACGGGACCAATGTAACTCCTAGGAACTGACCCCGCAGCCGCGGGACTCCCGGTTTGAGAATACGACGGTAATTTGCGTATTTCTAGACTTAGGCTTAAAAACATGGCGTTACAGGGTGAGAACTCGAAACTGCCACCGAACGTCCCCGTGGGTGGTACCAACACCTCCCACGGGACCAATGTAACTCGTAGGAACTGACCCCGCAGCCGCGGGACTCCCGATTTTAGAGTACGACGGTAATTTGCATATTTCTAGACTTAGGCTTAAAAACATGGCGTTAGAGGGTGAGATCTCGAAAAAGCCCCCGAACGTCGCCGTGGGTGGTACCAACAGCTCCCATGGGACTAATGTAACTCGTTGGAACTGACCCCGCAGCCGCGGGACTCCCGATTTCAAAATACGACAATAATTTGCATATTTCTAGACTTAGGATTAAAAACATGGCGTTAGAGGGTGAGAACCCGAAACACCCCCCGGACGTCCCATTAGGTGGCACCAACGCCTCCCACGGGACCAATGTAACTCGTAGGAACTGAACCCGCAGCCGTGGGACTCCTGGTTTGAGAATACGACGGTAATTTGCAAATTTTTGGACTTAGGCTTAAAAACATGGCGTTAGAGGGTGAGAACTCGAAACACCCCCCGAACGTCCCCGTGGGTGGCACCAACACCTCCCACGAGACCAATGTAACTCGTAGGAACTGACCCCAAAGCCACGGGACTCCCGGTTTGAGAATACAATGGTAATTTGCATATTTCTAGATTTAGGATTAAAAACATGGCGTTACAGGGTGAGAACTCGAAACTGCCACTGAACGTCCCCGTGGGTGGCACCAACACCTCCCACGGGACCAATGTAACTCTTAGGAACTGACCCCGCAGCCGCGGGACTCCCGATTTTAGAATACGATGGTAATTTGCATATTTCTAGACTTGGGCTTAAAAACATGGCGTTAGAAGGTGAGATCTCGAAATAGCCGCCGAACGTCGTCGTGGGTGGCACCAACACCTCCCACGGGACCAATGTAACTCGTAGGAACTGACCCCGCAGCCGCGGGACTTCTGGTTTCTGAATACGACGGTAATTTGCAAATTTCTAGACTTAGTAGTAAAAACATGGCGTTAGAGGGTGAAAACCCAAAACAGCCCCCGAACGTCCCCGTGGGTGGCACAAACACCTCCCACGAGACCAATGTAAGTCGTAGGAACTGACCCCGCAACTTTGGGACTCCCGGTTTGAGAATACGACTGTAATTTGCATATGTCTTGACTTAGGCTTAAAAACATGGCGTTAGAGGGTGAAAACCGGAAACACACCCCGAACGTCCCCGTGGGTGGCACCAACACCTCCCACGTTACCAATGTTACTCGTAGGAACTGAACTCGGAGCCACGGGACTCCCGGTTTGAGAATACGACGGTAATTTGCATATTTCTAGACTTAGGCTTAAAAACATGGCGTTAGAGGGTGAGAACCCGAAACACCCCCCGAACGTCCCCGTGGGTGGCACCAACACCTCCCACGGGACCAATGTAACTCGTAGGAACCGACCCTGTAGCCGCTGGACTCCCGGTTTGAGAATACGACGGTAATTTACAAATTTCTAGACTTAGGCTTAAAAACATGGCGTTAGAGGGTGATATCTCGAAACAGCCCCCGAAAGTCATCGTGGGTGGTACAACCACCTCCCACGGGACCAATGTAACTCGTAGGAACTGACCCCGCAGCCACGGGACTCCCGGTTTGGGAATACTACGGTAATTTGCATATTTCTAGACTTAAGCAAAACATGGCGTTAGAGGGTGAGATCTCGAAACAGCCCCCGAACGTCCTCGTGGGTGGCACCAACACCTCCCACGGGACCAATGTAACTCGTAGGAACTGACCCCGAAGCCGCGGGACTCTTAGTTTGAGAATACGGCGGTAATTTGCATATTTCTAGACTTAGGCTTAAAAACATGGCGTTAGAGGCTGAGAACTCGAAACACCCCCCGAACGTCCCCGTGGGTGGCACCAGCACCTCCCACGGGACCAATGTAACTCGTAGGAACTGACACCGCATCCGCGGGACTCCCGGCTTGAGAATACGACGGTAATTTACAAATTTCTAGACTTAGGCTTAAAAACATTGCGTTAGAGAGTGAGAACTCGAAACTGCCACCGAACGTCCCCGTGGGTGGCACCAACACCTCCCACGGGACCAATGTAACTCATAGGAACTGACCCCGCAACCGCGGGACTCCCGGTTTGGGAGTACGACGGTAATTTGCATATTTCTAGACTTAAGCAAAACACGGCGTTAGAGGGTGAGATCTCGAAACAGCCCCCGAACGTCCTCGTGGGTGGCACCAACACCTCCCACGGGACCAATGTAACTCGTAGGAACTGACCCCGAAGCCGCGGGACTCTTAGTTTGAGAATACGGCGGTAATTTGCATATTTCTAGACTTAGGCTTAAAAACATGGCGTTAGAGGCTGAGAACTCGAAACACCCCCCGAACGTCCCCGTGGGTGGCACCAGCACCTCCCACGAGACCAATGTAACTCGTAGGAACTGACCCCGCAGCTCCGGGACTCCCGGTTTGAGAATACGACGGTAATTTCCATATGTCTAGACTTAGGCTTAAAAACATGGCGTTAGAGGTGAAAACCTGAAACACCCCCCGAACGTCCCCGTGGGTGGCACCAACACCTCGCACGGGTCCAATATAACTCGTAGGAACAGAACCCGGAGCCGCGGGACTCCCAGTTTGAGAATACGATGGTAATTTGCATATTTGTAGACTTAGGCTTAAAAACATGGCGTTAAAGGGTGAGAACCCGAAACACCCCCCGACTGTCCCCGTGAGTGGCACCAACACCTCCCACGGGACCAATGTAACTCCTAGGAACTGACCCCGCAGCCGCGGGACTCCCGGTTTGAGAATACGACGGTAATTTGCGTATTTCTAGACTTAGGCTTAAAAACATGGCGTTACAGGGTGAGAACTCGAAACTGCCACCGAACGTCCCCGTGGGTGGTACCAACACCTCCCACGGGACCAATGTAACTCGTAGGAACTGACCCCGCAGCCGCGGGACTCCCGATTTTAGAGTACGACGGTAATTTGCATATTTCTAGACTTAGGCTTAAAAACATGGCGTTAGAGGGTGAGATCTCGAAAAAGCCCCCGAACGTCGCCGTGGGTGGTACCAACAGCTCCCATGGGACTAATGTAACTCGTTGGAACTGACCCCGCAGCCGCGGGACTCCCGATTTCAGAATACGACAATAATTTGCATATTTCTAGACTTAGGATTAAAAACATGGCGTTAGAGGGTGAGAACCCGAAACACCCCCCGGACGTCCCATTAGGTGGCACCAACGCCTCCCACGGGACCAATGTAACTCGTAGGAACTGAACCCGCAGCCGTGGGACTCCTGGTTTGAGAATACGACGGTAATTTGCAAATTTTTGGACTTAGGCTTAAAAACATGGCGTTAGAGGGTGAGAACTCGAAACACCCCCCGAACGTCCCCGTGGGTGGCACCAACACCTCCCACGAGACCAATGTAACTCGTAGGAACTGACCCCAAAGCCACGGGACTCCCGGTTTGAGAATACAATGGTAATTTGCATATTTCTAGATTTAGGATTAAAAACATGGCGTTACAGGGTGAGAACTCGAAACTGCCACTGAACGTCCCCGTGGGTGGCACCAACACCTCCCACGGGACCAATGTAACTCTTAGGAACTGACCCCGCAGCCGCGGGACTCCCGATTTTAGAATACGACGGTAATTTGCATATTTCTAGACTTGGGCTTAAAAACATGGCGTTAGAAGGTGAGATCTCGAAATAGCCGCCGAACGTCGTCGTGGGTGGCACCAACACCTCCCACGGGACCAATGTAACTCGTAGGAACTGACCCCGCAGCCGCGGGACTCCCGATTTGAGAATAGAACGGTAATTTGCATATTTCTAGACTTAGGCTTAAAAACATGGCGTTAGAGGGTGAGAACCCGAAACACCCCCCGAATGTCCCCCGTGGGTGGCACCAACACCTCCCAAGGGACCAATGTAACTCGTAGGAACTGACCCCGCAGCCGCGGGACTCCCGGTTTGAGAATAGGACGGTAATTTGCATATTTCTAGACTTAAGCTTGAAAACATGGCATTAGAGGGTGAAAACCCGAAACTGCCCCCGAACGTCCCCGTGGGTGGCACCAACACCTCCCACGGGACCAATGCAACTCGTAGGAACAGAACCCGGAGCCGCGGGACTCCCGGTTTGAGAATACGACCATAATTTGCATATTTTTAGACTTAGGTTTAAAAACATGGCGTTATAGGGTGAAAACCCGAAAGACCCACCGAACGTCACCGTGGGTGGCACCACACCTCCCACGTAACCAATGTAACTCGTAGGAACTGACCCCGCAGCCGCGGGACTCCCGGTTTGAGAATACGATGGTAATTTGCATATTTCTAGACTTCGGCTTAAAAACATGGCGTTAGAGGGTGAAAACCCGAAACACCCCCCGAACGTCCCCGTGGGTGGCACCAACACCTCCCATGGGACCATTGTAACTCGTAGGAACTGACCCCGTAGCCGCGGGACTCCCGGTTTTAGAATACGACGGTAATTTGGATATTTCTAGACTTATTCTTAAAAACATGCCGTTAGAGGGTGAGATCTCGAAACAGCCCCCGAACGTCCTCGTGGGTGGCACCAACACCTCCCACAGCACCAATGTAACTCGTAGCAACTGACCCCGCAGCCGCGGGACTCCCGATTTGAGAATACAATGGTAATTTGCATATTTCTAGACTTAGGCTTAAAAACATGGCGTTAGAGGGTGAGAACCCGAAACACCCCCCGAACGTCCCCGTGGGTGGCACCAACACCTCCCACGGGATCAATGTAACTCGTAGGAACTGACCCCGCAGCCGCGGGACTTCTGGTTTTAGAATACGACGGTAATTTGCAAATTTCTAGACTTAGGCGTAAAAACATGGCGTTAGAGGGTGAAAACCCAAAACAGCCCCCGAACGTCCCCGTGGGTGGCACAAACACCTCCCACGAGACCAACGTAACTCGTAGGAACTGACCCCGCAGCTCCGGGACTCCCGAATTGAGAATACGACTGTAATTTGCATATGTCTACACTTAGGCTAAAAAACATGGCGTTAGAGGGTGAAAACCAGAAACACCCCCCGAACGTCCCCGTGGGTGGCACCAACACCTCCCACGTTACCAATGTAACGCGTTGGAACTGAACCCGGAGCCGCGGGACTCCCGGTTTGAGAATACGACGGTAATTTGCATATTTTTAGACTTAGGCTTAAAAACATGGCGTTAGAGGGTGAAACACGAAACACCCCCCGAACGTCCCCGTGGGTGGCACCAACACCTCCCACGGGACCAATGTAACTCGTAGGAACCGACCCCGCAGCCGCTGGACTCCCGGTTTGAGAATACGACGGTAATTTACAAATTTCTAGACTTAGGCTTAAAAACATGGCGTTAGAGGGTGATATCTCGAAACAGCCCCCGAAAGTCATCGTGGGTGGTACAACCACCTCCCACGGGACCAATGTAACTCGTAGGAACTGACCCCGCAGCCACGGGACTCCCGGTTTGGGAATACTACGGTAATTACGTTAGAGGGTGAGATCACGAAACAGCCCCCGAACGTCCTCGTGGGTGGCACCAACACCTCCCACGGGACCAATGTAACTCATAAGAACTGACCCCGCAGCCGCGAGACTCCCGGTTTGAGAATACGACGGTAATTTGCATATTTCTAGACTTAGGCTTAAAAACATGGCGTTAGAGGGTGAGAACTCGAAACACCCCCCGAACGTCCCCGTGGGTGGCACCAACACCTCCCACGGGACCAATGTAACTCGTAGGAACTGACCCCGCATCCGCGGGACTCCCGGTTTGAGAATACGACGGTAATTTACAAATTTCTAGACTTAGGCTTAAAAACAAGGCGTTAGAGGGTGAGAACTCGAAACTGCCACCGAACGTCCCCGTGGGTGGCACCAACACCTCCCACGGGACCAATGTAACTCGTAGGAACTGACCCCGCAACCGCGGGACTCCCGATTTGGGAGTACGACAGTAATTTGCATATTTCTAGACTTAAGAAAAACACGGCATTAAAGGGTATGATCTCGAAACAGCCCCCGAACGTCCTCGTGGGTGGCACCAACACCTCCCACGGGACCAATGTAACTCGTAGGAACTGACCCCGCAACCACGGGACTCCCGGTTTGGGAATACGATGGTAATTTGCATATTTCTAGACTTAAGCAAAACATGGCGTTAGAGGGTGAGATCTCGAAACAGCACCCGAACGTCCTCGTGGGTGGCACCAACACCTCCCGCGGGACCAATGTAACTCGTAGGAACTGACCCCAAAGCCGCGGGACTCCCGGTTTGAGAATACAATGGTAATTTGCATATTTCTAGACTTAGGATTCAAAACATGGCGTTACAAGGTGAGAACTCGAAACTGCCACTGAACGTCCCCGTGGGTGGCACCAACACCTCCCACGGGACCAATGTAACTCGTAGGAACTGACCCCGCAGCCGCGGGACTCCCGATTTTAGAATACGACGGTAATTTGCATATTTCTAGACTTGGGCTTAAAAACATGGCATTAGAAGGTGAGATCTCGAAACAGCCGCCGAACGTCGTCGTGGGTGGCACCAACACCTCCCACGGGACCAATGTAACTCGTAGGAACTGACCCCGCAGCCGCGGGACTCCCGATTTGAGAATACAACGGTAATTTGCATATTTCTAGACTTAGGCTTAAAAACATGGCGTTAGAGGGTGAGAACCCAAAACACCCCCCGAATGTCCCCCGTGGGTGGCACCAACACCTCCCAAGGGACCAATGTAACTCGTAGGAACTGACCCCGCAACCGCGGGACTCCCGGTTTGAGAATACGACGGTAATTTGCCAATTTCGAGACTTAGGCTTAAAAACCTGGCGTTAGAGGGTGAAAAACCAAAACAGCCCCCGAACGTCCCCGTGGGTGGCACCAACACCTCCCACGGGACCAATGTAACTCGTAGGAACTTACCCCGCAGCCGCGGGACTCCCGGTTTGAGAATAGGATGGTAATTTGCATATTTCTAGACTTAAGCTTGAAAACATGGCATTAGAGGGTGAAAACCCGAAACTGCCCCCGAACGTCCCCGTGGGTGGCACCAACACCTCCCACGGGACCAATGCAACTCGTAGGAACAGAACCCGGAGCCGCGGGTCTCCCGGTTTGAGAATACGACCATAATTTGCATATTTTTAGACTTAGGTTTAAAAACATGGCGTTAGAGGGTGAAAACCCGAAAGACCCACCGAACGTCACCGTGGGTGGCACCACACCTCCCACGTAACCAATGTAACTTTTAGGAACTGACCCCGCAGCCACGGGACTCCCGGTTTGAGAATACGATGGTAATTTGCATATTTCTAGACTTCGGCTTAAAAACATGGCGTTAGAGGGTGAAAACCCGAAACACCCCCCGAACGTCCCCGTGGGTGGCACCAACACCTCCCATGGGACCATTGTAACTCGTAGGAAATGACCCCGCAGCTGCGGGAGTCCCGGTTTTAGAATACGACGGTAATTTGGATATTTCTAGACTTATTCTTAAAAACATGCCGTTAGAGGGTGAGATCTCGAAACAGCCCCCGAACGTCCTCGTGGGTGGCACCAACACCTCCCACAGCACCAATGTAACTCGTAGGAACTGACCCCGCAGCCGCGGGAGTCCCGATTTGAGAATACAATGGTAATTTGCATATTTCTAGACTTAGGCTTAAAAACATGGCGTTAGAGGGTGAGAACCCGAAACACCCCCCCGAACGTCCCCGTGGGTGGCACCAACACCTCCCACGGGATCAATGTAACTCGTAGGAACTGACCCCGCAACCGCGGGACTTTTGGTTTTAGAATACGACGGTAATTTGCAAATTTCTAGACTTAGGCGTAAAAACATGGCGTTAGAGGGTGAAAACCCAAAACAGCCCCCGAACGCCCCCGTGGGTGGCACAAACACCTCCCACGAGACCAACGTAACTCGTAGGAACTGACCCCGCAGCTCCGGGACTCCCGGATTGAGAATACGACTGTAATTTGCATATGTCTACACGCAGGCTTAAAAACATGGCGTTAGAGGGTGAAAACCGGAAACACCCCCCGAACGTCCCCGTGGGTGGCACCAACACCTCCCACGTTACCAATGTAACTCGTAGGAACTGAACCCGGAGCCGCGGGACTCCCGGTTTGAGAATACGACGGTAATTTGCATATTTTTAGACTTAGGCTTAAAAACATGGCGTTAGAGGGTGAAACACGAAACACCCCCCGAACGTCCCCGTGGGTGGCACCAACACCTCCCACGGGACCAATGTAACTCGTAGGAACCGACCCCGCAGCCGCTGGACTCCCGGTTTGAGAATACGACGTTAATTTACAAATTTCTAGACTTAGGCTTAAAAACATGGCGTTAGAGGGTGATATCTCGAAACAGCCCCTGAAAGTCATCGTGGGTGGTACAACCACCTCCCACGGGACCAATGTAACTCGTAGGAACTGACCCCGCAGCCACGGGACTCCCGATTTGGGAATACTACGGTAATTGCGTTAGAGGGTGAGATCTCGAAACAGCCCCCGAACGTCCTCGTGGGGGGCACCAACACCTCCCACGGGACCAATGTAACTCATAGGAACTGACCCCGCAGCCGCGGGACTCCCGGTTTGAGAATACGACGGTAATTTGCATATTTCTAGACTTAGGCTTAAAAACATGGTGTTAGAGGGTGAGAACTCGAAACATCCCCCGAACGTCCCCGTGGGTGGCACCAACACCTCCCACGCGACCAATGTAACTCATAGGAACTGACCCCGCATCCGCGGGACTCCCGGTTTGAGAATACGACGGTAATTTACAAATTTCTAGACTTAGGCTTAAAAACAAGGCGTTAGAGGGTGAGAACTCGAAACTGCCACCGAACGTCTCCGTGGGTGGCACCAACACCTCCCACGGGACCAATGTAACTCGTAGGAACTGACCCCGCATCCGCGGGACTCCCGATTTGGGAGTACGACGGTAATTTGCATATTTCTAGACTTAAGCAAAACACGGCATTAGAGGGTATGATCTCGAAACAGCCCCCGAACGTCCTCGTGGGTGGCACCAACACCTCCCACGGGACCAATGTAACTCGTAGGAACTGACCCCGCAGCCGCGGGACTCCCGATTTGAGAATACAACGGTAATTTGCATATTTCTAGACTTAGGCTTAAAAACATGGCGTTAGAGGGTGAGAACCCGAAACACCCCCCGAATGTCCCCCGTGGGTGGCACCAACACCTCCCAAGGGACCAATGTAACTCGTAGGAACTGACCCCGCAACCGCGGGACTCCCGGTTTGAGAATACGACGGTAATTTGCAAATTTCGAGACTTAGGCTTAAAAACCTGGCGTTAGAGGGTGAGAACTCGAAACTGCCACCGAACGTCCCCGTCGGTGGCACCAACACCTCCCACGGGACCAATGTAACTTGTAGGAACTGACCCCGCAGTTGCGGGACTCCCGATTTGACAACATGACGGTAATTTGCATATTTCTAGACTTAGGCTTACAAACATGGCGTTTGAGGGTGAGAACCCGAAACACCCCCCGAACGTCCCCGTGAGTGGGACCAACACCTCCCACGGGACCAATGTAACTCGTAGGAACTGACCCCGCAGCCGCGGGACTCCCAGTTTGAGAATACGACGGTAATTTGCATATTTCTAGACTTAGGCTTAAAAACATGGCGTTAGAGGGTGAGAACTCGAAACTTCCACCAAACATCCCCGTGGGTGGCACCAATACCTCCCATGGGACCAATGTAACTCGTGGGAACTAACCCCGCAGCCGCGGGACTCCCGGTTTTAGAATACGATGGTAATTTGCATATTTCTAGACTTAGGCTTAAAAACATGGCGTTAGAGGGTGAGATCTCGAAACAGCTGCCGAACGTCGTCGTGGGTGGTACCAACACCTCCCACAACACCAATGTAACTCGTAGGAACTGACCCCACAGCCGCGGGACTCCCGATTTGAGAATACAACGGTAATTTGCATATTTCTAGACTTAGGCTTAAAAACATGGCGTTAGAGGGTGAGAACCCGAAACACCCCCCGAACGACCCCGTGGATGGTACCAACACCTCCCACGGGACCAATGTAACTCGTAGGAACTGACCCCGCAACCGCGGGACTCCCGGTTTGAGAATACGACGGTAATTTGCAAATGTCTAGACTTAGGCTTAAAAACATGGCGTTAGAGGGTGAAAACCTGAAACACCCCCCGAACGACCCCGTGGGTAGCACCAACACCTCCCACGGGACCAATGTAACTCGTAGGAACTGAACCCGGAGCCGCGGGACTCCCGGTTTGAGAATACGATGGTAATTTGTATATTTTTAGACTTAGGCTTAAAAACATGGCGTTAGAGGGTGAAACCCGAAACACCCTCCGAACGTCCCCGTGGGTGGCACCAACACCTCCCACGGGACCAATGTAACTCGTAGGAACTGACCCCGCAGCCGCTGGACTCCCGGTTTGAGAATACGACCGTAATTTACAAATTTCTAGACTTAGGCTTAAAAACATGGCGTTAGAGGGTGAGAACACGAAACTACCACCAAACGTCCCCGTGGGTGGCACCAACACCTCCCACGGGACCAAAGTAACTCGTAGGAACTGACCCCGCAGCCACGGGACTCACGGTTTGGGAATACGACGGTAATTTGCATATTTCTAGACTTAAGCAAAACATGGCGTTAGAGGGTGAGATCTCGTAACAGCCCCCGAACGTCCTCGTGGGTGGCACCAACACCTCCCACGGGACCAATGTAACTCGTAGGAACTGACCCCGCAGTCGCGGGACTCCCAGTTTGAGAATACGACGGTAATTTGCATATTTCTAGACTTAGGCTTAAAAACATGGTGTTAGAGGGTGAGAACTGGAAACACCCCCCTAACGTCCCCGTGGGTCGCACCAACACCTCCCACGGGACCAATGTAACTCGTAGGAACTGACCCCGCAGCCCCGGGACTCCCGGTTTGAGAATATAACGGTAATTTGCAAATTTCTAGACTTAGGCTTAAAAACATGGCGTTAGAGGGTGAAAACCCGAAACAGCCCCCGAACGTCCCCGTGGGTGGCACCAACACCTCCCACGGGACCAATGCAACTCGTAGGAACTGACCCCGCAGTCGCGGGACTCCCGGTTTGAGAATACGACGGGAATTTTCATATTTCTAGACTTAGGCTTAAAAACCTGGCGTTAGAGGGTGAGAACTCGAAACACCCCCCGAACTTCCCCGTGGGTGGCACCAACACCTCCCACGAGACCAATGTAACTTGTAGGAACTGACCCCGCAGTTGCGGGACTCCCGATTTGACAATATGACGGTAATTTGCATATTTCTAGACTTAGGCTTACAAACATGGCGTTAGAGGGTGAGAACCCGAAACACCCCCCGAACGTCCCCGTGAGTGGGACCAACACCTCCCACGGGACCAATGTAACTCGTAGGAACTGACCCCGCTGCCGCGGGACTCCCAGTTTGAGAATACGACGGTAATTTGCATATTTCTAGACTTAGGCTTAAAAACATGGCGTTAGAGGGTGAGAACTCGAAACTTCCACCAAACATCCCCGTGGGTGGCACCAATACCTCCCATGGGACCAATGTAACTCGTAGGAACTAACCCCGCAGCCGCGGGACTCCCGGTTTTAGAATACGATGGTAATTTGCATATTTCTAGACTTAGGCTTAAAAACATGGCGTTAGAGGGTGAGATCTCGAAACAGCCGCCGAACGTCGTCGTGGGTGGTACCAACACCTCCCACAACACCAATGTAACTCGTAGGAACTGACCCCGCAGCCGCGGGACTCCCGATTTGAGAATACAACGGTAATTTGCATATTTCTAGACTTAGGCTTAAAAACATGGCGTTAGAGGGTGAGAACCCGAAACACCCCCCGAACGACCCCGTGGATGGTACCAACACCTCCCACGGGACCAATGTAACTCGTAGGAACTGACCCCGCAACCGCGGGACTCCCGGTTTGAGAATACGACGGTAATTTGCAAATGTCTAGACTTAGGCTTAAAAACATGGCGTTAGAGGGTGAAAACCTGAAACACCCCCCGAACGACCCCGTGGGTAGCACCAACACCTCCCACGGGACCAATGTAACTCGTAGGAACTGAACCCGGAGCCGCGGGACTCCCGGTTTGAGAATACGATGGTAATTTGTATATTTTTAGACTTAGGCTTAAAAACATGGCGTTAGAGGGTGAAACCCGAAACACCCTCCGAACGTCCCCGTGGGTGGCACCAACACCTCCCACGGGACCAATGTAACTCGAAGGAACTGACCCCGCAGCCGCTGGACTCCCGGTTTGAGAATACGACCGTAATTTACAAATTTCTAGACTTAGGCTTAAAAACATGGCGTTAGAGGGTGAGAACACGAAACTACCACCAAACGTCCCCGTGGGTGGCACCAACACCTCCCACGGGACCAAAGTAACTCGTAGGAACTGACCCCGCAGCCATGGGACTCACGGTTTGGGAATACGACGGTAATTTGCATATTTCTAGACTTAAGCAAAACATGGCGTTAGAGGGTGAGATCTCGTAACAGCCCCCGAACGTCCTCGTGGGTGGCACCAACACCTCCCACGGGACCAATGTAACTCGTAGGAACTGACCCCGCAGTCGCGGGACTCCCAGTTTGAGAATACGACAGTAATTTGCATATTTCTAGACTTAGGCTTAAAAACATGGTGTTAGAGGGTGAGAACAGGAAACACCCCCCTAACGTCCCCGTGGGTCGCACCAACACCTCCCACGGGACCAATGTAACTCGTAGGAACTGACCCCGCAGCCCCGGGACTCCCGGTTTGAGAATATAACGGTAATTTGCAAATTTCTAGACTTAGGCTTAAAAACATGGCGTTAGAGGGTGAAAACCCGAAACAGCCCCCGAACGTCCCCGTGGGTGGCACCAACACCTCCCACGGGACCAATGCAACTCGTAGGAACTGACCCCGCAGTCGCGGGACTCCCGGTTTGAGAATACGACGGGAATTTTCATATTTCTAGACTTTGGCTTAAAAACATGGCGTTAGAGGGTGAGAACTCGAAACACCCCCCGAACTTCCCCGTGGGTGGCACCAACACCTCCCACGAGACCAATGTAACTTGTAGGAACTGACCCCAAAGCCGCGGGACTCCCGGTTTGAGAATACGACGGTAATTTATAAATTTCTAGACTTAGGCTTAAAAACATGGCGTTAGAGGGTGATAACTCTAAACTACCACCGAACGTCCCCGTGAGTGACACCAACACCTCCCACGAGACCAATGTAACTCGTAGGCACTGACCCCGCAGCCGCGAGATTCCCGGTTTGGGAATACGACGGTAATTTGCATATTTCTAGACTTAAGCAAAACATGGCGTTAGAGGGTGAGATCTCGAAAAAGCCCCTGAACGTCCCCGTGGGTGGCACCAACACCTCCCACGGGACCAATGTAACTCGTAGGAACTGACCCCGCAGCCGCGGGACTCCCGATTTTAAAATACGATGGTAATTTGCATATTTCTAGACTTGGGCTTAAAAACATGGCGTTAGAGGGTGAGATCTCGAAACAACCGCCGAACGTCGTCGTGGGTGGCACCAACACCTCCCACGGGACCAATGTAACTCGTAGGAACTGACCCCGCAGCCGCGGGACACCCGATTTGAGAATACAATGGTAATTTTCATATTTCTAGACTTAGACTTAAAAACATGGCGTTAGAGGGTGAGAACCCGAAACACCCCCCGAATGTCCCCCGTGGGTGGCACCAACACCTCCCAAGGGACCAATGTAACTCGTAGGAACTGACCCCGCTGCCGCGGGACTCCCGGTTTGAGAATACGACGGTAAATTGTAAATTTCTAGACTTAGGCTTAAAAACATGGCGTTAGAGGGTGAAGACCCAAAATAGCCCCCGAAGGTCCCCGTGGGTGGCACCAACACCTCCCACGGGACCAATGTAACTCGTAGGAACTTACCCCGCAGCCGCGGGACTCCCGGTTTGAGAATAGGATGGTAATTTGCATATTTCTAGACTTAAGCTTGAAAACATGGCATTAGAGGGTGAAAACCCGAAACTGCCCCCGAACGTCCCCGTGGGTGGCACCAACACCTCCCACGGGACCAATGTAACTCGTAATAACTGACCCCGCAGCCGCGGGACTCCCGGTTTGAGAATACGACGGTAATTTGCATATTTTTAGACTTAGGTTTAAAAACATGGCGTTAGAGGGTGACAACACGAAAGACCCCCCGAACGTCCCCGTGGGTGGCACCACACCTCCCACGTAACCAATGTAACTCGTTGGAATTGACACCGCAGCCACGGGACTCCCGGTTTTTGGAATACGATGGTAATTTGCATATTTCTAGACTTCGGCTTAAAAACATGGCGTTAGAGGGTGAAAACGCGAAACACGCCCCAAACGCCCCCGTGGGTGGCACCAACACCTCCCACGGGACCAATGTAACTCATAGGAACTGACCCCGTATCCGCGGGACTCCCGGTTTGAGAATACGACGGTAATTTACAAATTTCTAGACTTAGGCTTAAAAACATGGCGTTAGAGGGTGAGAACTCGAAACTGCCACCGAACGTCCCCGTGGGTGGCACCAACACCTCCCACGGGACCAATGTAACTCGTAGGAACTGACCCCGCAACCGCGGGACTCCCGGTTTGGGAGTACGATGGTAATTTGCATATTTCTAGACTTAAGCAAAACACGGCGTTAGAGGGTGAGATCTCGAAACAACCCCCGAACGTCCTCGTGGGTGGCACCAACACCTCCCACGGGACAAATGTAACTCATAGGAACTGACCCCGCAGCCGCGGGACTCCCGGTTTGGGAATACGACGGTAATTTGCATATTTCTAGACTTAAGCAAAACATGGCGTTAGAGGGTGAGATCTCGAAATAGCCCCCGAACGTCCTCGTGGGTGGCACCAACACCTCCCACGGGACCAATATAACTCGTCGGAACTGACCCCGCAGCCGCGGGACTCCCGGTTTGAGAATACGACGGTAATTTGCATATTTCTAGACTTAGGCTTAAAAACATGGCGTTAGAGGGTGAGAACTCGAAACTGCCACCGAACGTCCCCGTCGGTGGCACCAATACCTCCCATGGGACCAATGTAACTCGTAGGAACTGACCCCGCAGTCGCGGGACTCCCGGTTTGTGAATACGACGGTAATTTGCATATTTCTAGACTTAGGCTTAAAAACATGGCGTTAGAGGGTGAGAACCCGAAACACTCCCCGAACGTCCCCGTGGGTGGCACCAAAACCTCCCACGGGATCAATGTAACTCGTAGGAACTGACCCCGCAGCCGCGGGACTTCTGGTTTTAGAATACGACGGTAATTTGCAAATTTCTAGACTTAGGCGTAAAATAACGGCGCTAGAGGGTGAAAACCCAAAACAGCCCCCGAACGTCCCCGTGGGTGGCACAAACACCTCCCACGAGACCAACGTAACTCGTAGGAACTGACTCCGCAGCTCCGGGACACTCGGTTTGAGAATACGACTGTAATTTGCATATGTCTACACTTAGGCTTAAAAACATGGCGTTAGAGGGTGAAAACCGGAAACACCCCCCGAACGTCCCCGTGGGTGGCACCAACACCTCCCACGTTACCAATGTAACTCGTAGGAACTGAACCCGGAGCCGCGGGACTCCCGGTTTGAGAATACGACGGTAATTTGCATATTTCTAGACTTAGGCTTAAAAACATGGCGTTAGAGGGTGAGAACTCGAAACTGCCACCGAACGTCCCCGTGGGTGGCACCAATACCTCCCATGGGACCATTGTAACTTGTAGGAACTGACCCCGCAGCCGCGGGACTCCCGGTTTTAGAATACGACGGTAATTTGCATATTTCTACACTTAGGCTTAAAAACATGCCGTTAGAGGGTGAGATCTCGAAACAGCCCCTGAACGTCCTCGTGGGTGGCACCAACACCTCCCACAGCACCAATGTAACTCGTAGGAACCGACCCCGCAGCCGCGGGACTCCCGATTTGAGAATACAATGGTAATTTGCATATTTCTAGACTTAGGCTTAAAAACATGGCGTTAGAGGGTGAGAACCCGAAGCACCCCCCGACGTCCCCGTGGGTGGCACCAACACCTCCCACGGGATCAATGTAACTCGTAGGAACTGACCCCGCAGCCGCAGGAATCCCGGTTTGAGAATACGACGGTAATTTACAAATTTCTAGACTTAGGCTTAAAAACATGGCGTTAGAGGGTGAGAAATCGAAACTTCGACCGAACGTCCCCGTGGGTGGCACCAACACCTCCCACGGGACCAATGTAACTCGTAGGAACTGACTCCGCAGCCGCCGGACTCCAGGTTTGAGAATACAACGGTAATTTGCATATTTCTAGACTTAGGTTTAAAAACATGGCGTTACAGGGTGAGAACTCGAAACTGCCACCGAACATCCCCGTGGGTGGCATCAACACCTCCCACGGGACCAATGTAACTCGTAGGAACTGACCCCGCAGCCGCGGGACTCACGATTTTAGAATACGACGGTAATTTGCATATTTGTAGACTTGGGCATAAAAACATGGCGTTAGAGGGTGAGATCTCGAAACAGCCCCCGAACATCGTCGTGGGTGGCACCAACATCTCCCACGGGACCAATGTAACTCGTAGGAACTGATCCCGCAGTCGCGGGACTCCCGATTTGAGAATACGACGGTAATTTGCATATTTCTAGACTTAGGTTTAAAAACATGGCGTTAGAGGGTGAGAACCCGAAAGACCCCCCGAATGTCCCCCGTGGGTGGCACCAACACCTCCCAAGGGACCAATGTAACTCATAGGAACTGACCCCGTAGCCGCGGAACTCCCGGTTTGAGAATACGACGGTAATTTGCAAATTTCTAGACTTAGGCTTAAAAATATGGCGTTAGAGGGTGAAAACCCAAAATAGCCTCCGAACGTCCCCGTGGGTGGCACCAACACCTCCCACGGGACCAATGTAACTCGTAGGAACTGACCCCGCAGCCGCGGGACTCCCGGTTTGAGAATACGACGGTAATTTGTACATTTCTAGACTTAAGCTTAAAAACATGGCGTTAGAGGGTGAAAACTCGAAACAGCCACCGATCGTCCCCGTGGGTGGCACCAACACCTCCCACGGGACCAATGTAACTCGTAGTAACTGACCCCGCAGCCCCGGGACTCCCGGTTTGAGAATACGATGTTAATTTGCAAATTTCTAGACTTAGGCGTAAAAACATGGCGTTAGAGGGTGAAAACCCAAACCAGCCCCCAATGTCCCCGTGGGTGGCACCATCACCTCCCACGGGACCAATGTAACTCGTAGGAACTGACCCCGCAGCCGCGGGACTCTCGGTTTGAGAATACGACGGTAATTTTCATATTTCTAGACTTAGGCTTAAAAACATGGCGTTAGAGGATGAGAACTCGTAACTGCCACCGAACGTCCCCGTGGGTGGCATCAACACCTCCCACGGGACCAATGTAACTCGTAGGAATTGACCCCGCACCCGCGGGACTCCCGGTTTGGGAATACGACGGTAATTTGCATATTTCTAGACTTAAGCAAAACATGGCGTTAGAGGGTGAGATCTCGAAACCGCCCCCGAACGTCCTCGTGGGTGGCACCAACACCTCCCACGGGACCAATGTAACTCGTAGGCCCCCAGTCGCGGGACTCCCGATTTGGGAATGCGACGGTAATTTGCATATTTCTAGACTTAAGAAAAACATGGCGTTAGAGGGTGAGATCTCGAAACAGCCCCCGAACGTCCTCGTGGGTGGCACCAACACCTCCCACGGGACCAATGTAACTCGTAGGAACTGACCCTGCAGCCGCGGGAGTCCCGGTTTGAGAATACGACGGTAATTTGCATATTTCTAGACTTAGGCCTAAAAACATGGCATTAGAGGGTGAGAACCAGAAACACCCCACTAACGTCCCCGTGGGTGGCACCAACACCTCCCACGGGACCAATGTAACTCGTAGGAACTGACCCCACCGCCCCGGGACTCCCGGTCTGAGAATATGACGGTAATTTGGATATTTCTAGACTTAGGCTTAAAAACATGGCGTTAGAGGGTGAGAACACGAAACTGCCACCAAACGTCTCCGTGGGTGGCACCAACACCTCCCACGGGACCAATGTAACTCGTAGGAACTGACCCCACAGCCGCGGGACTCCCGGTTTGGGAATACGACGGTAATTTTCATATTTCTAGACTTAAGCAAAACATGGCGTTAGAGGGTGAAATCTCGAAACATCCCCCGAACGTCCTCGTGGGTGGCACCAACACCTCCCACGGGACCAATGTAACTCGTAGGAACTGACCCCGCATCCGCGGGACTCCCGGTTTGAGAATACGACGATAATTTGCATATTTCTAGACTTAGGCTTAAAAATATGGCGTTAGAGGGTGAGAACTCGAAACACACACCGAACGTCCCCGTGGGTGGCACAAACACCTCCCACGGGACCAATGTAACTCGTAGGAACTGACCCCGCAGCCGCGGGACTCTCGGTTTTAGAATACGATGGTAATTTGCATATTTCTAGACTTAGGGTTAAAAACATGGCGTTAGAGGGTGAGAACCCGAAACACCCCCCGAACGTCCTGGTGAGTGGCACTAGCACCTCCCACGGGACCAATGTAACTCGTAGGAACTGACCCCGTAGCCGCGGGACTCCCGGTTTGAGAATACGATGGTAATTTGCATATTTATACACTTAGGCTTAAAAATATGGCGTTAGAGGGTGAAAACCCAAAATAGCCTCCGAACGTCCTCGTGGGTGGCACCAACACCTCCCACGGGACCAATGTAACTCGTAGGAACTAACCACGCAGCCGCGGGACTCCCGATTAGAGAATACGACCGTAATTTGCATATTTCTAGACTTAGGCTTAAAAACATGGCGTTAGAGGGTGAGAACTCGAAACACCCCCCGAACGTCACCGTGGGTGGCACCAACACCTACCACGGGACCAATGTAACTCGTAGGAACTGACCCCGCAGCCGCGGGACTCCCGGTTTGAGAATACGATGGTAATTTTCATATTTCTTGACTTAGGCTTAAAAACATGGCGTTAGAGGGTGAGAACTCGAAACTGCCACCGAACGTCCCCGTGGGTGGCACCAACACCTCCACCGGGACCAATGTAACTCGTAGGAACAGACCCCGCACCCGCGGGACTCCCGGTTTGGGAATACGACGGTAATTTGCATATTTGTAGACTTGGGCATAAAAACATGGCGTTAGAGGGTGAAAACCCGAAACACCCCCCGAACGACCCCGTGGGTGGCACCAACACCTCCCACGGGACAAATGTAACTCGTAGGAACTGACCCCGCAGCCGCGGGACTCCCGGTTTTGGAATACGATGGTAATTTGCATATTTCTAGACTTAGGCTTGAAAACATGGCGTTAGAGGGTGAGATCTCGAAACGGCCCCCGAACGTCGTCGTGGGTGGCACCAACACCTCCCACGGGACCAATGTAACTCGTAGTAACTGACCCCGCAGCCCCGGGACTCCCGGTTTGAGAATACGATGGGAATTTGCATATTTTTAGCCTTAGGCTTAAAAACATGGCGTTAGAGGGTGAAAATTCGAATCACCCCCCGAACGTCCCCGTGGGTGGCACCAACACCTACCACGGGACCAATGTAACTCGTAGGAACTGACCCCGCAGCTGCGGGACTCCCGGTTTTAGAATACGACGGTAATTTGCATATTTCTAGACTTAGGGTTAAAAACATGGCGTTAGAGGGTGAGAACCCGAAACACCCCCCGAACGTCCTGGTGAGTGGCCCTAACACCTCCCACGGGACCAATGTAACTCGTAGGAACTGACCCCGCAGCCGCGGGACTCCCGGTTTGAGAATACGATTGTAATTTCCATATTTATAGACTTAGGCTTAAAAACATGGCGTTAGAGGGTGAGAACTCGAAACTGCCACCGAACGTCCCCGTGGGTGGCACCAACCCCTCCCACGGGACCAATGTAACTCGTAGGAACTGACCCCGCAACCACGGGACTCCTGGTTTGGGAATACGACGGTAATTTGCATATTTCTAGACTTAAGCAAAATATGGCGTTAGAGGGTGAGATCTCGAAACAGCCCCCGAACGTCCTCGTGGGTGGCACCAACACCTCCCACGGGACCAATGTAACTCTTAGGAACTGACCCCGCAGCCTCGGGACTCCCGGTTTGGGAATGCGACGGTAATTTGCATATTTTTAGACTTAAGCAAAACATGGCGTTAGAGGGTGAGATCTCGAAACAGCCCCCAAACGTCCTCGTGGGTGGCACCAACACCTCCCACGAGACCAATGTAACTCGTAGGAACTGACCCCGCAGCCGCGGGACTCCCGGTTTGAGAATACGATGGTAATTTGCATATTTCTAGACTTAGGCTTAAAAACATGGCATTAGAGGGTGAGAACCCGAAACACCCCACTAACGTCCCCGTGGGTGGCACCAACACCTCCCACGGGACCAATGTTACTTGTAGGAACTGACCCCGCCGACCCGGGACTCTTGGTCTAAGAATACGATGGTAATTGGCATATTTCTAGACTTAGGCTTAAAAACATGGTGTTAGAGGGTGAGAACACGAAACTGCCACCAAACGTCCCAGTGGGTGGCACCAACACCTCCCACGGGACCAATGTAACTCGTAGGAACTGACCCCGCAGCCGCGGGACTCCCGGTTTGGGAATACGACGGTAATTTGCATATTTTTAGACTTAAGCAAATCATGGCGTTAGAGGGTGAGATCTCGAAACAGCCCCCGAACGTCCTCATGGGTGGCACCAACACCTCCCACGGGACCAATGTAACTCGTAGGAACTGACCCCGCAGTTGCGGGACTCCCGGTTTGGAAATATGACGGTAATTTGCATATTTCTAGACTTAAGCAAAACATGGCGTTAGAGGGTGAGATCTCGAAACAGCCCCCGAACGTCCCCGTGGGTGGCACCAACACCTACCACGGGACCAATGTAACTCGTAGGAACTGACCCCGCAGCTGCGGGACTCCCGGTTTTAGAATACGACGGTAATTTGCATATTTCTAGACTTAGGGTGAAAAACATGTCGTTAGAGGGTGAGAACCCGAAACACCCCCCGAACGTCCTGGTGAGTGGCCCTAACACCTCCCACGGGACCAATGTAACTCGTAGGAACTGACCCCGCAGCCGCGGGACTCCCGGTTTGAGAATACGATTGTAATTTCCATATTTATAGACTTAGGCTTAAAAACATGGCGTTAGAGGGTGAGAACTCGAAACTGCCACCGAACGTCCCCGTGGGTGGCACCAACCCCTCCCACGGGACCAATGTAACTCGTAGGAACTGACCCCGCAACCGCGGGACTCCTGGTTTGGGAATACGACGGTAATTTGCATATTTCTAGACTTAAGCAAAATATGGCGTTAGAGGGTGAGATCTCGAAACAGCCCCCGAACGTCCTCGTGGGTGGCACCAACACCTCCCACGGGACCAATGTAACTCGTAGGAACTTACTCCGCAGCCGCGGGACTCCCGGTTTGAGAATACGATGGTAATTTGCATATTTCTAGACTTAGGCTTAAAAACATGGCGTTAGAGGGTGACAACTCGAAACACCCCCCGAACGTCCCCGTGGGTGGCACCAACACCTCCCACGGGACCAATGTAACTTGTAGGAATTGACCCCGCCGCCCCGGGACTCCCGGTCTGAGAATAAGATGGTAATTTGCATATTTCTACACTTAGTCTTAAAAACATGGCGTTAGAGGGTGAGAACACGAAACTGCCACCAAAAGTCCCCGTGGGTGGCACCAACACCTCCCACGGGACCAATGTAACTCGTAGGAACTGACCCCGCAGCCGTGGGACTCCCGGTTTGGGAATACGACAGTAATTTGCATATTTCTAGACTTAAGCAAAACATGGCATTAAAGGGTGAGATCTCAAAACAGCCCCCGAACGTCCTCGTGGGTGGCACCAACACCACCCACGGGACCAATGTAACTCGTAGGAACTGACCCCGGAGCCGCAGGACTCCCGGTTTGAGAATACGACGGTAATTTGCATATTTCTAGACTTAGGCTTAAAAACATGGCGTTAGAGGGTGAGAACTCGAAACACCCACCGAACGTCCCCGTGGGTGGCACCAACACCTCCCACGGGACCAATGTAACTCGTAGGAACTGACCCCGCAGCCGCGGGACTCCCGGTTTGAGAATACGACGGTAATTTGCATATTTTTCGACTTAGGCTTATAAACATGGCGTTAGAGGGTGAGAACCCGAAACACCCCCCGAACGACCCCGTGGGTGGTACCAACACCTCCCACGGGACAAATGTATCTCGTAGGAACTGACCCCGCAGCCGCAGGACTCCCGGTTTGAGAATACGACGGTAATTTACAAATTTCTAGACTTAGGCTTAAAAACATGGCGTTACAGGGTGAGAACTCGAAACTGCCACCGAACGTCCCGGTGTGTGGCCCTAACACCTCCCACGGGACCAATGTAACTCGTAGGAACTGACCCCGCAGCCGCGGGACTCCCGGTTTGAGAATACGGTGGTAATTTGCATATTTATAGACTTAGGCTTAAAAACATGGCGTTAGAGGGTGAGAACTCGAAACTGCCACCGAACGTCCCCGTGGGTGGCACCAACCCCACCCACGGGACCAATGTAACTCGTAGGAACTGACCCCGCAATTGCGGGACTCCTGGTTTGGGAATACGACGGTAATTTGCATATTTCTAGACTTAAGCAAAACATGGCGTTAGAGGGTGAAATCTCGAAACAGCCCCCGAACGTCCTCGTGGGTGGCACCAACACCTCCCACGGGACCAATGTAACTCGTAGGAACTGACTCCGCAGTCGCGGGACTCCCGGTTTGAGAATACGATGGTAATTTGCATATTTCTAGAGTTAGGCTTAAAAACATGGCGTTAGAGGGTGAGAACTCGAAACACCCCCCGAACATCCCCGTGGGTGGCACCAACACCTCCCACGGGACCAATGTAACTTGTAGGAATTGACCCCGCCACCCCGGGACTCCCGGTCTGAGAATACGATGGTAATTTGCATATTTCTACACTTAGTCTTAAAAACATGGCGTTAGAGGGTGAGAACACGAAACTGCCACCAAACGTCCCCTTGGGTGGCACCAACACCTCCCGCGGGACCAATGTAACTCGTAGGAACTGACCCCGCAGCCGTGGGACTCCCGGTTTGGGAATACGACAGTAATTTGCATATTTCTAGACTTAAGCAAAACATGGCATTAAAGGGTGAGATCTCAAAACAGCCCCCGAACGTCCTCGTGCGTGGCACCAACACCACCCACGGGACCAATGTAACTCGTAGGAACTGACCCCGGAGCCGCGGGACTCCTGGTTTGAGAATACGACGGTAATTTGCATATTTCTAGACTTAAGCTTAAAAACATGGCGTTAGAGGGTGAGAACTCGAAACACCCACCGAACGTCCCCGTGGGTGGCAAAAACACCTCCCACGGTACCAATGTAACTCGTAGGAACTGACCCCGCAGCCCCGGGACTCTCGGTTTGAGAATACGACAGTAATTTGCATATTTTTAGACTTAGGATTATAAACATGGCGTTAGAGGGTGAAAACTCGAAGTACCCCCCGAACGACCCCGTGGGTGGCACCAACACCTCCCACGGGACCAATGTATCTTGTAGGAACTGACCCCGCAGTCGCAGGACTCCCGGTTTGAGAATACGACAGTAATTTACAAATTTCTAGACTTAGGATTAAAAACATGGCGTTACAGGGTGAGAACTCGAAACTGCCACCGAACGTCTCCGTGGGTGCCACCAACACCTCCCACGGGACCAATGTAACTCGTAGGAACTGACCCCGCAGCCGAAGGACTTCCGGTTTTAGAATACGACGGTAATTTGCATATTTCTAGACTTAGGCTTAAAAACATGACGTTAGAGGGTGTGATCTCGAAACAGCCCCCGAACGTCTTCGTGGGTGGTACCAACACCTCCCACGGGACCAATGTAACTCGTAGGAACTGACCCCACAGCCGCGGGACTCCCGATTTGAGAATACGACAATAATTTGCATATTTCTAGACTTAGGCTTAAAAACATGGTGTTAGAAGGTGAGAACCCGAAACACCCCCCGAACGTCCCCTTGGGTGGCACCAACGCCTCCCACAGGACCAATGTAACTCGTAGGAACTGACCCCGCAGCCGCGGGACTCCAGGTTTGAGAATACGACGGTAATTTGCAAATTTCTAGACTTAGGCTTAAAAACATGGCGTTAGAGGGTGAAAACCCGAAACAGCCCCCGAACGTCCTCGTGGGTGGCACCAACACCTCCCACGGGACCAATGCAACTCGTAGGAACTGACCCCGCAGTCGCGGGACTCCCGGTTTGTGAATACGACGGTAATTTTTATATTTATAGACTTAGGCTTAAAAACAAGGCGTTAGAGGGTGAGAACTCGAAACACGCCCCGAACTTCCCCGTGGGTGGCACCAACACCTCCCATGGGACCAATGTAACTCGTAGGAACTGACCCCGAAGACGCGGGACTCCCGGTTTGAGAATATGACAGTAATTTACAAATTTCTATACTTAGGCTTAAAAACATGGCGTTAGAGGGTGAGAACTCGAAACTACCACCGATCGTCCCCGTGGGTGACACCAACACCTCCCACGGGACCAATGTAACTCGTAGGAAAAGACCTCGCAGCAGCGAGACTCCCGGTTTGGGAATATGACGGTAATTTGCATAATTCTAGACTTAAGCAAAACGTGGCGTTAGAGGGTGAGATCTCGAAAAAGCACCCAAACGTCCTCGTGGGTGTAACCAACACCTCGCACGGGACCAATGTAACTCGTAGGAACTGACCCCGCAGCTGCGGGACTCCTGGTTTGAGAATACGATGGTAATTTACAAATTTCTAGACTTAGTCTTAAAAACATGGCGTTAGAGGGTGAGAACTCGAAATATCCACCGAACGTCCCCGTGGGTGGCACCAACACCTCCCACGGTACCAATGTAACTCGTAGGAACTGACCCCGCGGCCCCGGGACTCCCGGTTTGAGAATACGACAGTAATTTGCATATTTTTAGACTTAGGCTTATAAACATGGCGTTAGAGGGTGAAAACTCGAAACACCCCCCGAACGACCCCGTGGGTGGCACCAACACCTCCCACGGGACCAATGTATCTCGTAGGAACTCACCCCGCAGTCGCAGGACTCCCGGTTTGAGAATACGACGGTAATTTACAAATTTCTAGACTTAGGCTTAAAAACATGGCGTTACAGGGTGAGAACTTGAAACTGCCACCGAACGTCTCCGTGGGTGCCACCAACACCTCCCACGGGACCAATGTAACTCGTAGGAACTGACCCCGCAGCCGCAGGACTCCCAGTTTTAGAATACGACGGTAATTTGCATATTTCTAGACTTAGGCTTAAAAACATGACGTTAGAGGGTGTGATCTCAAAACAGCCCCCGAACGTCTTCGTGGGTGGTACCAACACCTCCCACGGGACCAATGTAACTCGTAGGAACTGACCCCGCAGCCGCGGGACTCCCGATTTGAGAATACGACAATAATTTGCATATTTCTAGACTTAGGCTTAAAAACATGGCGTTAAAGGGTGAAAACCCGAAACACCCCCCGAACGTCCCCTTGGCTGGCACCAACGCCTCCCACGCGACCAATGTAACTCGTAGTAACTGACCCCGCAGCCGCGGGACTCCCGATTTGAGACTACGACAATAATTTGCATATTTCTAGACTTAGGCTTAAAAACATGGTGTTAGAGGGTGC
Source organism: Sambucus nigra (assembly GCA_949130495.1). NCBI lineage: Eukaryota > Viridiplantae > Streptophyta > Magnoliopsida > Dipsacales > Adoxaceae > Sambucus > Sambucus nigra. Next base: position 48,368,781 of record OX422215.1, read on the forward strand.
GAACCCGAAACACCCCCCGAACGTCCCCTTGGGCGGCACCAACGCCTCCCACAGGACCAATGTAACTCGTAGGAACTGACCCCGCAGCCGCGGGACTCCTGGTTTGAGAATACGACGGTAATTTGCAAATTTCTAGACTTAGGCTTAAAAACATGGCGTTAGAGGGTGAAAACCCGAAACAGCCCCCGAACGTCCTCGTGGGTGGCACCAACACCTCCCACGGGACCAATGCAACTCGTAGGAACTGACCCCGTAGCCGCGGGACTCCTGGTTTGAGAATACGACATTAATTTGCATATTTCTAGACTTTGGCTTAAAAACAAGGCGTTAGAGGGTGAGAACTCGAAACACGCCCCGAACGTCCCCGTGGGTGGCACCAACACCTCCCACGGGACCAATGTAACTCGTAGGAACTGACCCCGAAGCCGCGGGACTCCCGGTTTGAGAATACGACAGTAATTTACAAATTTCTATACTTAGGCTTAAAAACATGGCGTTAGAGGGTGAGAACTCGAAACTACCACCGATCGTTCCCGTGGGTGACACCAACACCTCCCACGGGACCAATGTAACTCATAGGAAATGACCTCGCAGCAGCGAGACTCCCGGTTTGGGAATACGACGGTAATTTGCATATTTCTAGACTTAAGCAAAACATGGCGTTAGAGGGTGAGATCTCGAAAAATCCCCCAAACTTCCTCGTGGGTGGCACCAACACCTCGCACGGGACCAATGTAACTCGTAGGAACTGACCCCGTAGCTGCGGGACTCCCGGTTTGAGAATACGACGATAATTTACAAATTTCTAGACTTAGGCTTAAAAACATGGCGTTAGAGGGTGAGAACTAGAAACTGCCACCGAACGTCCCTGTGGGTGGCACCAACACCTCCCACGGGACCAATGTAACTCGTAGGAACTGACCCCGCAACCGCGGGACTCCTGGTTTGGGAATACGACGGTAATTTGCATATTTCTAGACTTAAGCAAAACATGGCGTTAGAGGGTGAGATCTCGAAACAGCCCCCAAACGTCCTCGTGGGTTGCACCAACACCTCCCACGGGACCAATGTAACTCGTAGGAACTGACTCCGCAGTCGCGGGACTCCCGGTTTGAGAATACGATGGTAATTTGCATATTTCTAGAGTTAGGCTTAAAAACATGGCGTTAGAGGGTGAGAACTCGAAACACCCCCCGAACATCCCCGTGGGTGGCACCAACACCTCCCACGGGACCAATGTAACTTGTAGGAATTGACCCCGCCGCCCCGGGACTCCCGGTCTGAGAATACGATGGTAATTTGCATATTTCTACACTTAGTCTTAAAAACATGGCGTTAGAGGGTGAGAACACGAAACTGCCACCAAACGTCCCCTTGGGTGGCACCAACACCTCCCGCGGGACCAATGTAACTCGTAGGAACTGACCCCGCAGCCGTGGGACTCCCGGTTTGGGAATACGACAGTAATTTGCATATTTCTAGACTTAAGCAAAACATGGCATTAAAGGGTGAGATCTCAAAACAGCCCCCGAACGTCCTCGTGCGTGGCACCAACACCACCCACGGGACCAATGTAACTCGTAGGAACTGACCCCGGAGCCGCGGGACTCCTGGTTTGAGAATATGACGGTAATTTGCATATTTCTAGACTTAGGCTTAAAAACATGGCGTTAGAGGGTGAGAACTCGAAACACCCACCGAACGTCCCCGTGGGTGGCAAAAACACCTCCCACGGTACCAATGTAACTCGTAGGAACTGACCCCGCAGCCCCGGGACTCCCGGTTTGAGAATACGACAGTAATTTGCATATTTTTAGACTTAGGATTATAAACATGGCGTTAGAGGGTGAAAACTCGAAACACCCCCCGAACGACCCCGTGGGTGGCACCAACACCTCCCACGGGACCAATGTATCTTGTAGGAACTGACCCCGCAGTCGCAGGACTCCCGGTTTGAGAATACGACGGTAATTTACAAATTTCTAGACTTAGGATTAAAAACATGGCGTTACAGGGTGAGAACTCGAAACTGCCACCGAACGTCTCCGTGGGTGCCACCAACACCTCCCACGGGACCAATGTAACTCGTAGGAACTGACCCCGCAGCCGCAGGACTTCCGGTTTTAGAATACGACGGTAATTTGCATATTTCTAGACTTAGGCTTAAAAACATGACGTTAGAGGGTGTGATCTCGAAACAGCCCCCGAACGTCTTCGTGGGTGGTACCAACACCTCCCACGGGACCAATGTAACTCGTAGGAACTGACCCCACAGCCGCGGGACTCCCGATTTGAGAATACGACAATAATTTGCATATTTATAGACTTAGGCTTAAAAACATGGTGTTAGAGGGTGAGAACCCGAAACACCCCCCGAACGTCCCCTTGGGTGGCACCAACGCCTCCCACAGGACCAATGTAACTCGTAGGAACTGACCCCGCAGCCGCGGGACTCCAGGTTTGAGAATACGACGGTAATTTGCAAATTTCTAGACTTAGGCTTAAAAACATGGCGTTAGAGGGTGAAAACCCGAAACAGCCCCCGAACGTCCTCGTGGGTGGCACCAACACCTCCCACGGGACCAATGCAACTCATAGGAACTGACCCCGCAGTCGCGGGACTCCCGGTTTGTGAATACGACGGTAATTTTTATATTTATAGACTTAGGCTTAAAAACAAGGCGTTAGAGGGTGAGAACTCGAAACACGCCCCGAACTTCCCCGTGGGTGGCACCAACACCTCCCATGGGACCAATGTAACTCGTAGGAACTGACCCCGAAGACGCGGGACTCCCGGTTTGAGAATATGACAGTAATTTACAAATTTCTATACTTAGGCTTAAAAACATGGCGTTAGAGGGTGAGAACTCGAAACTACCACCGATCGTCCCCGTGGGTGACACCAACACCTCCCACGGGACCAATGTAACTCGTAGGAAAAGACCTCGCAGCAGCGAGACTCCCGGTTTGGGAATACGACGGTAATTTGCATAATTCTAGACTTAAGCAAAACGTGGCGTTAGAGGGTGAGATCTCGAAAAAGCACCCAAACGTCCTCGTGGGTGTAACCAACACCTCGCACGGGACCAATGTAACTCGTAGGAACTGACCCCGCAGCTGCGGGACTCCCGGTTTGAGAATACGATGGTAATTTACAAATTTCTAGACTTAGTCTTAAAAACATGGCGTTAGAGGGTGAGAACTCGAAATATCCACCGAACGTCCCCGTGGGTGGCACCAACACCTCCCACGGTACCAATGTAACTCGTAGGAACTGACCCCGCGGCCCCGGGACTCCCGGTTTGAGAATACGACAGTAATTTGCATATTTTTAGACTTAGGCTTATAAACATGGCGTTAGAGGGTGAAAACTCGAAACACCCCCCGAACGACCCCGTGGGTGGCACCAACACCTCCCACGGGACCAATGTATCTCGTAGGAACTCACCCCGCAGTCGCAGGACTCCCGGTTTGAGAATACGACGGTAATTTACAAATTTCTAGACTTAGGCTTAAAAACATGGCGTTACAGGGTGAGAACTTGAAACTGCCACCGAACGTCTCCGTGGGTGCCACCAACACCTCCCACGGGACCAATGTAACTCGTAGGAACTGACCCCGCAGCCGCAGGACTCCCAGTTTTAGAATACGACGGTAATTTGCATATTTCTAGACTTAGGCTTAAAAACATGACGTTAGAGGGTGTGATCTCAAAACAGCCCCCGAACGTCTTCGTGGGTGGTACCAACACCTCCCACGGGACCAATGTAACTCGTAGGAACTGACCCCGCAGCCGCGGGACTCCCGATTTGAGAATACGACAATAATTTGCATATTTCTAGACTTAGGCTTAAAAACATGGCGTTATAGGGTGAAAACCCGAAACACCCCCCGAACGTCCCCTTGGCTGGCACCAACGCCTCCCACGCGACCAATGTAACTCGTAGTAACTGACCCCGCAGCCGCGGGACTCCCGATTTGAGACTACCACAATAATTTGCATATTTCTAGACTTAGGCTTAAAAACATGGTGTTAGAGGGTGCGAACCCGAAACACCCCCCGAACGTCCCCTTGGGCGGCACCAACGCCTCCCACAGGACCAATGTAACTCGTAGGAACTGACGCCGCTGCCGCGGGACTCCTGGTTTGAGAATACGACGGTAATTTGCAAATTTCTAGACTTAGGCTTAAAAACATGGCGTTAGAGGGTGAAAACCCGAAACAGCCCCCGAACGTCCTCGTGGGTGGCACCAACACCTCCCACGGGACCAATGCAACTCGTAGGAACTGACCCCGTAGCCGCGGGACTCCTGGTTTGAGAATACGACATTAATTTGCATATTTCTAGACTTTGGCTTAAAAATAAGGCGTTAGAGGGTGAGAACTCGAAACACGCCCCGAACGTCCCCGTGGGTGGCACCAACACCTCCCACGGGACCAATGTAACTCGTAGGAACTGACCCCGAAGCCGCGGGACTCCCGGTTTGAGAATACGACAGTAATTTACAAATTTCTATACTTAGGCTTAAAAACATGGCGTTAGAGGGTGAGAACTAGAAACTGCCACCGAACGTCCCTGTGGGTGGCACGAACACCTCCCACGGGACCAATGTAACTCGTAGGAACTGACCCCGCAACCGCGGGACTCCCGGTTTGGGAATACGACGGTAATTTGCATATTTCTAGACTTAAGCAAAACATGGCGTTAGAGGGTGAGATCTCGAAACAGCCCCCAAACGTCCTCGTGGGTTGCACCAACACCTCCCACGGGACCAATGTAACTCGTAGGAACTGACCCCGCAGCCGCGGGACTCCCGGTTTTAGAATACGACGGTAATTTGCATATTTCTAGACTTAGGCATAAAAACATAGCGTTAGAGGGTGAGATCTCGAAACAGCCCCCGAGCGGTGTCGTGGGTGGCACCAACACCTCCCACGGGACCAATGTAACTCGTAGGAACTGACCCCGCAATCGCGGGACTCCCGGTTTGAGAATACGACGGTAATTTTCATATTTCTAGACTTAGGCTTAAAAACATGGCGTTAGAGGGTGAGAACTCGAAACACCCCCCGAACGTCCCCGTGGGTGGCACCAACACCTCCCACGGGACCAATGTAACTCGTAGGAACTGACCCCGCAGCTGCGGGACTCCCGGTTTGAGAATACGACGGTAATTTACAAATTTCTAGACTTAGGCTTAAAAACATGGCGTTAGAGGGTGAGAACTCGAAACTGCCACCGAACGTCCCTGTGGGTGGCACCAACACCTCCCACGGGACCAATGTAACTCGTAGGAACTGACCCCGCAACCGCGGGACTCCCGGTTTAGGAATACGACGGTAATTTGCATATTTCTAGACTTAAGCAAAACATGGCGTTAGAGTGTGAGATCTCGAAACAGCCCCCAAACGTCCTTGTGGGTGGCACCAACACCTCCCACGGGACCAATGTAACTCGTAGGAACTGACCCCGCAGCCGCGAGACTCCCGGTTTGAGAATACGACGATAATTTGCATCTTTCTAGACTTAGGCTTAAAAACATGGCGTTAGAGGGTGAGAACTCGAAACACCCCCCGAACGTCCCCATGGGTGGCACCAACACCTCCCACGGGACCAATGTAACTCGTAGGAACTGACCCCGCAGCCCCGGGACTCCCGGTTTGAGAATACGACGGTAATTTGTAAATTTCTAGACTTAGGTTTAAAAACATGGCGTTAGAGGGTGAGAACTTGAAACACCCCCCGAACGTCCCTGTGGGTGGCACCAACACCTCCCACGGGACCAATGTAACTCGTAGGAACTGACCCCGAAGCCGCGGGACTCCCGGTTTGAGAATACGACGGTAATTTGCATATTTCTACGATTAAAAACATGGTGTTAGAGGGTGAAAACCCGAAACACCCCGCGAACGTCCCCGTGGGTGGCACCAACACCTCCCACGGGACCAATGTAACTCGTAGGAACTGACCCCGCAACCGCGGGACTCCCGGTTTGGTAATACGATGATAATTTGCATATTTCTAGACTTAAGTAAAATATGGCGTTAGAGGGTGAGTTCTCGAAACAGCCCCCGAACGTCCTCGTGGGTGGAACCAACACCTCCCACGGGACCAATGTAACTCGTAGGAACTGACCCCGCAGCCGTGGGACTCCCGGTTTGGGAATATGACGGTAATTTGCATATTTCTAGACTTAAGCAAAACATGGCGTTAGAGGGTGAGATCTCGAAACAGCCTCTGAACGTCCCCGTGGGTGGCACCAACACCTACCACGGGAGCAATGTAACTCGTAGGAACTGACCCCGCAGCCGCGAAACTCCCGGTTTGAGAATACGATGGTAATTTGCATATTTCTTGACTTAGGCTTAAAAACATGGCGTTAGAGGGTGAGAACTCGAAACACCCCCCGAACGTCCCCGTGGGTGGCACCAACACCTCCCACGGGACCAATGTAACTCGTAGGAACTGACCCCGCAGCCCCGGGACTCCCAATTTGAGAATACGACGGTAATTTGCATATTTCTAGACTTAGGCTTAAAAACATGGCGTTAGAGGGTGAAAACCCGAAACGCCCCCCGAACGTCCCCGTGGGTGGCACCAACACCTCCCACGGGACCAATGTAACTCGTAGGAACTGACCCCGCAGCCGCGGGACTCCCGGTTTTAGAATACGACGGTAATTTGCATATTTCTAGACATAGGCTTAAAAACATGGCGTTAGAGGGTGAACACCCGAAACACCCCCCGAACGTCCCCTTGGGTGGCACCAACGCCTCCCACGGGACCAATGTAACTCGTAGGAACTGACCCCGCAGCCGCGGGACTCCTGGTTTCAGAATACGACGGTAATTTGTAAATTTCTAGACTTAGGTTTAAAAACATGGCGTTAGAGGGTGAGAACTTGAAACACCCCCCGAACGTCCCTGTGGGTGGCACCAACACCTCCCACGGGACCAATGTAACTCGTAGGAACTGACCCCGAAGCCGCGGGACTCCCGGTTTGAGAATACGACGGTAATTTGCATATTTCTAGGCTTAAAAACATGGTGTTAGAGGGTGAAAACTCGAAACACCCCCCGAACGTCCCCGTGGGTGGCTCCAACACCTCCCACGGGACCAATGTAACTCGTAGGAACTGACCCCGCAACCGCGGGACTCCCGGTTTGGGAATACGATGATAATTTGCATATTTCTAGAGTTAAGTAAAATATGGCGTTAGAGGGTGAGTTCTCGAAACATCCCCCGAACGTCCTCGTGGGTGGAACCAACACCTCCCACGGGACCAATGTAACTCGTAGGAACTGACCCCGCAGCCGTGGGACTCCCGGTTTGGGAATATGACGGTAATTTGCATATTTCTAGACTTAAGCAAAACATGGCGTTAGAGGGTGAGATCTCGAAACAGCCTCTGAACGTCCCCGTGGGTGGCACCAACACCTACCACGGGACCAATGTAACTCGTAGGAACTGACCCCGCAGCCGTGAAACTCCCGGTTTGAGAATACGACGGTAATTTGCATATTTCTATACTTAAGATTAAAAACATGGCGTTAGAGGGTGAGAACCCCAAAGACCCCCCGAACGTCCCCGTAGGTGGCACCAACACCTCCCACAGGACCAATGTAACTCGTAGGAACAGACCCCGCATCCGCGGGACTCCCTGTTTGAGAATACGACGATAATATTCATATTTTTAGACTTAGGCTTAAAAACATGGCGTTAGAGGGTGAAAACCCGAAACAGCCCCCGAACGTCCCCGTGGGTGCCACCAACACCTCCCACGGGACCAATGTAACTCTTAGGAACTGACCCCACAGCCGCTAGACTCCCGGTTTGAGAATACGACGGTAATTTACTAATTTCTAGACTTAGGCTTAAAAACATGGCGTTAGTGGGTGAGAACACGAAACTGCAACCAAACGTCCCCGTGGGTGGCACCAACACCTCCCACGGGACCAATGTAACTCGTAGGAACTGACCCGCAGCTGCGGGACACCCGGTTTGGGAATACGACGGTAATTTGCATATTTCTTGACCTAAGCAAAACATGGCGTTAGAGGGTGAGATCTCGAAACTGCCCCCGAATGTCCTCGTGGGTGGCACCAACACCTCTCACGGGACCAATGTAACTCGTAGGAACTGACCCCGCAGCCGCGGGACTCCCGGTTTGAGAATACGACGGTATTTTGCATATTTCTTAACTTAGGCTTAAAAACATGGCGTTAGAGGGTGAACACCCGAAACACCCCCCGAACGTCCCCTTGGGTGGCACCAACGCCTCCCACGGGACCAATGTAACTCGTAGGAACTGACCCCGCAGCCGCGGGATTCCTGGTTTGAGAATACGACGGTAATTTGCAAATTTCTAGACTTAGGTTTAAAAACATGGCGTTAGATGTTGAGAACTTGAAACACCCCCCTAACGTCCCTGTGGGTGGCACCAACACCTCCCACGGGACCAATGTAACTCGTAGGAACTGACCCCGAAGCTGCGGGACTCCCGGTTTGGGAATACGATTGTAATTTGCATATTTCTAGGCTTAAAAACATGGTGTTAGAGGGTGAAAACCCGAAACACCCCGCGAACGTCCCCGTGGGTGGCACCAACACCTCCCACGGGACCAATGTAACTCGTAGGAACTGACCCCACAATCGCGGGACTCCCGGTTTGGGAATACGACGATAATTTTCATATTTCTAGACTTAAGTAAAATATGGCGTTAGAGGGTGAGTTCTCGAAATAGCCCCCGAACGTCCTCGTGGGTGGAACCAACACCTCTCACGGGACAAATGTAACTCGTAGGAACTGACCCCGCAGCCGCGGGACTCTCGGTTTGGGAATATGACGGTAATTTGCATATTTCTAGACTTAAGCAAAACATGGCGTTAGAGGGTGAGATCTCGAAACAGCCTTTGAACGTCCCCTTGGGTGGCACCAACACCCACCACGGGACCAATGTAACTCGTAGCAACTGACCCCGCAGCCGCGAAACTCCTGGTTTTAGAATACGACGGTAATTTGCATATTTCTATACTTTAGATTAAAAACATGGCGTTAGAGGGTGAAAACCCGAAACAGCCCCCGAACGTCCCCGTGGGTGGCACCAACACCTCCCACGGGACCAATGTAACTCGTAGGAACTGACCCCGCATCCGCGGGACTCCTTGTTTGAGAATACGACGGTAATTTGCATATTTTTAGACTTAGGCTTAAAAACATGGCGTTAGAGGATGAAAACTCGAAACAGCCCCCGAACGTCCCCGTGGGTGCCACCAACACCTCCCACGGGACCAATGTAACTCGTAGGAACTGGCCCCGCAGTCGCTGGACTCCCGGTTTGAGAATACGACGGTAATTTACTAATTTCTAGACTTAGGCTTAAAAACATGGCGTTAGTGGGTGAGAACACGAAACTTCAACAAAACGTCCCCGTGGGTGGAACCAACACCTCCCACGGGACCAATGTAACTCGTAGGAACTAACCCGCAGCCGCGGGACACCCGGTTTGGGAATACGACGGTAATTAGCATATTTCTAGACCTAAGCAAAACATGGCGTTAGAGGGTGAGATCTCGAAACAGCCCCCGAACGTCCTCGTGGGTGGCACCAACACCACCCATGGGACCAATGTAACTCGTAGGAACTGACCTCGCAGCCGCGGGACTCCCGGTTTGAGAATACGACGGTATTTTGCATATTTCTTGACTTAGGCTTAAAAACATGGCGTTAGAGGGTGAGAACTCGAAACACCCCCCGAACGTCCCCTTGGGTGGCACCAACACCTCCGACGGGACCAATGTAACTCGTAGGAACTGACCCCGCAGCCTCGGGACTCCCGGTTTGAGAATACGACTGTAATTTGCATATTTCTAGACTTAGGCTTAAAAACATGGCATTAGAGGGTGCAAAACCGAAACATCCCCCGAACGTCCCCGTGGGTGCCACCAACACCTCCCACGGGACCAATGTAACTCGTAGGAACAGACCCCGCAGCCGCTGGACTCCCGGTTTGAGAATACGACGGTAATTTACTAATTTCTAGACTTAGGCTTAAAAACATGGCGTTAGTGGGTGAGAACACGAAACTGCAACCAAACGTCCCCGTGGGTGGCACCAACACCTCCCGCGGGACCAATGTAACTCGTAGGAACTGACCCGCAGCCGCGGGACACCCGGTTTGGGAATACGACGGTAATTTGCATATTTCTAGACCTAAGCAATACAAGGCGTTAGAGGGTGAGATCTCGAAACAGCCCCCGAACGTCCTCGTGGGTGGCACCAACACCACCCACGGGACCAATGTAACTCGTAGGAACTGACCCCGCAGCCGCGGGACTCCCGATTTGAGAATACGACGGTATTTTGCATATTTCTTGACTTAGGCTTAAAAACATGGCGTTAGAGGGTGAGAACTCGAAACACCCCCCGAACGTCCCCATGGGTGGCACCAACACCTCCCACGGGACCAATGTAACTCGTAGGAACTGACCCCGCAGCCCCGGGACTTCCGGTTTGAGAATACGACGGTAATTTACAAATTTCTAGACTTAGGCTTAAAAACATGGCGTTAGAGGGTGAGAACTCAAAACTGCCACCGAACGTCCCCGTGGGTGGCACCAACACGTCCCACGGGACCAATGTAAATCGTAGGAACTGACCTCGCAGCCCTAGGAATCTCGGTTTGAGAATACGACGCTAATTTGCATATTTCTAGACTTAGGCTTAAAAACATGGCGTTAGAGGGTGAAAACCCGAAACACCCCCCGAACTTCCCCGTGGGTGGCACCAACACCTCCCACGGGACCAATGTAACTCGTAGGAACTGACCCCGCAGCCGCAGGACTCCCGGTTTGAGAATACGACGGAAATTTACAAATTTCTAGACTTAGGCTTAAAAACATGGCGTTACAGGGTGAGAACTCGAAACTGCCACCGAACGTCCCCGTGGGTGGCACCAACACCTCCCATGGGACCAATGTAACTCGTAGGAACTGACCCCGGAGCCGCGGGACTCCCGGTTTGAGAATACGACGGTAATTTGCATATTTCTAGACTTAGGCGTAAAAACATGGCGTTAGAGGGTGAAAACCCGAATGACCCCCCGAACGTCCCCTTGGGTGGCACCAACGCCTCCCACGGGACCAATGTAACTCGTAGGAACTGACCCCGCAGCCCCGGGACTCCCGGTTTGAGAATACGATGACAATTTGCATATTCCTAGACTTAGGCTTAAAAACATGGCGTTACAGGGTGAAAACCCGAAACACCCCACGAACGTCCCTGTGGGTGACACCAACACCTCCCACGGGACCAATGTAACTCGTAGGAACTGACACCGCAGCCGCGGGACTCCCAGTTTGAGAATACGACGGTAATTTTCCAAATTTCTAGACTTAGGCTTAAAAACATGGCGTTAGAGGGTGAGAACTCGAAACTGCCACCGAACATCCCCGTGGGTGGCACCAACACATCCCACGGGACCAATGTAACTCGTAGGAACTGACCCCGCAACCGCGGGACTCCCGATTTGGGAATACGACGGTACTTTGCATATTTCTAGACTTAAGCAAAACATGGCGTTAGAGGGTGAGATCTCGAAACAACCCCCGAACGTCCTCGTGGGTGGAACCAACACCTCCCACGGGACCAATGTAACTCGTAGGAACTGACCCCGCAGCTGCGGGACTCCCGGTTTAGGAATATGATGGTAATTTGCATATTTCTAGACTCAAGCAAAACATGGCGTTAGAGGGTGAGATCTCGAAACAGCCCCCGAACGTCCCCGTGGGTGGCACCAACACCTACCACGGGACCAATGTAACCCGTAGGAACTGACCCCGCAGCTGCGGGACTCCTGGTTTGGGAATATGACGGTAATTTGCATATTTCTAGACTTAAGCAAAACATGGCGTTAGAGGGTGAGATCTCGAAACAGCCTCTCAACGTCCCCTTGGGTGGCACCAACACCTACCACGGGACCAATGTAACTCGTAGGAACTCACCCCGCAGCCGCGAAACTCCCGGTTTGAGAATACGACGGTAATTTGCATATTTCTATACTTTAGATTAAAAACATGGCGTTAGAGGGTGAAAACCCGAAACAGCCCCCGAACGTCCCCGTGGGTGGCACCTACACCTCCCACGGGACCAATGTAACTCGTAGGAACTGACCCCGCATCCGCGGGACTCCCTGGTTGAGAATACGACGATAATTTGCATATTTTTAGACTTAGGCTTAAAAACATGGCGTTAGAGGGTGAAAACCCGAAACACCCCCCGAACGTCCCCGTGGGTGCCACCAACACCTCCCACGGGACCAATGTAACTCGTAGGAACTGACCCCGCAGCCGCTGGACTCCCGATTTGAGAATACGACGGTAATTTACTAATTTCTAGACTTAGGCTTAAAAACATGGTGTTAGTGGGTGAGAACACGAAACTGCAACCAAACGTCCCCGTTGGTGGCACCAACACCTCCCACGGGACCAATGTAACTTGTAGGAACTGACCCGCAGCCGCGGGACACCCGGTTTGGGAATACGACGGTAATTTGCATATTTCTGGACCTAAGCAAAACATGGCGTTAGAGGGTGAGATCTCGAAACAGCCCCCGAATGTCCTCGTGGGTGGCACCAACACCACCCACGGGACCAATGTAACTCGTAGGAACTGACCCCGCAGCCGCGGGACTCCCGGTTTGAGAATACGACGGTATTTTGCATATTTCTTGACTTAGGCTTAAAAACATGGCGTTAGAGGGTGAGAACTCGAAACACCCCCCGAACGTCCCCATGGGTGGCACCAACACCTCCTACGGGACCAATGTAACTCGTAGGAACTGACCCCGCAGCCCCGGGACTCCCGGTTTGAGAATACGACTGTAATTTGCATATTTCTAGACTTAGGCTTGAAAACATGGCGTTAGAGGGTGCAAACCCGAAACAGCCCCCGAACGTCCCCGTGGGTGCCACCAACACCTCCCACGGGACCAATGTAACTCGTAGGAACTGACCCCGCAGCCCCGGGACTCCCGGTTTGAGAATACGACTGTAATTTGCATATTTTTAGACTTAGGCTTAAAAACATGGCGTTAGAGGGTGCAAACCCGAAACAGCCCCCGAACGTCCCCGTGGGTGCCACCAACACCTCCCACGGTACCAATGTAACTCGTAGGAACTGACCCCGCAGCCGCAGGACTCCCGGTTTAAGAATACGACGGTAATTTTTAAATTTCTAGACTTAGGCTTAAAAACATGGCGTTACAGGGTGAGAACTCTAAAGTTCCACCGATCGTCCCCGTGGATGCCACCAACACCTCCCACGGGACCAATGTAACTCGTAGGAACTGACCCCGCAGCCGCAGTACTCCCGTTTTTTGAATACGACGGTAATTTGTATATTTTTAGACTTAGGCTTAAAAACATGGCGTTAGAGGGTGAGATCTCGAAGCAGCCCCCGAACGTCCCCGTGGGTGCACCAACACCTCCCACGGGACCAATGTAACTCGTAGGAACTGACCCCGAACCCGCGGGACTCCCGGTTTGAGAATACGACGGTAATTTATGAATTTGTAGACTTAGGTTAAAAACATGGCGTTAGAGGGTGAGAACTCGAAACGACCACCGAATGTCCCCGTGGGTGACACCAACACCTCCCACGGGACCAATGTAACTCGTAGGAACTGACCCCGCAGCGGAGAGACTCCCGGTTTGGGAATACGACGGTAATTTGCATATTTATAGACTTAAGTAAAACATGGCGTTAGAGGGTCAGATCTCGAAAAAGCCCCCAAACGTCCTCGTGGGTGGCACCAACACCTCCCACGGGACCAATGTAACTCGTAGGAACTGACCTCGCATCCGCGGGACTCCCGGTTTGAGAATACGACGGTAATTTACAAATTTCTAGACTTAGGCTTAAAAACATGGCGTTAGAGGGTGAGAACTCAAAACTGCCACCGAACGTCCCCGTGGGTGGCACCAACACGTCCCACGGGACCAATGTAAATCGTAGGAACTGACCCCGCAGCCCTGGGAATCTCGGTTTGAGAATACGACGCTAATTTGCATATTTCTAGAGTTAGGCTTAAAAACATGGCGTTAGAGGGTGAAAACCGGAAACACCCCCCGAACTTCCCCGTGGGTGGCACCAACACCTCCCACGGGACCAATGTAACTCGTAGGAACTGACCCCGCGGCCGCAGGACACCCGGTTTGAGAATACGACGGAAATTTACAAATTTCTAGACTTAGGCTTAAAAACATGGCGTTACACGGTGAGAACTCGAAACTTCCACCGAACGTCCCCGTGGGTGGCACTAACACCTCCCATGGGACCAATGTAACTCGTAGGAACTGACCCCGGAGCCGCGGGACTCCCGGATTGAGAATACGACGGTAATTTGCATATTTCTAGACTTAGGCTTAAAAACATAGCGTTAGAGGGTGAAAACCCGAAAGACCCCCCGAACGTCCCCTTGGGTGGCACCAACGCCTCCCACGGGACCAATGTAACTCGTAGGAACTGACCCCGCAGCCCCGGGACTCCCGGTTTGAGAATACGACGACAATTTGCATATTTCTAGACTTAGGCTTAAAAACATGGCGTTACAGGGTGAAAACCCGAAACACCCCCCGAACGTCCCTGTGGGTGACACCAACACCTCCCACGGGACCAATGTAACTCGTAGGAACTGACACCGCAGCCGCGGGACTCCCGGTTTGAGAATACGACGGTAATTTTCCAAATTTCTAGACTTAGGCTTAAAAACATGGCGTTAGAGGGTGAGAACTCGAAACTGCCACCGAACATCCCCGTGGGTGGCACCAACACCTCCCACGGGACCAATGTAAATCGTAGGAACTGACCCCGCAACCGCGGGACTCCCGATTTGGGAATACGACGGTACTTTGCATATTTCTAGACTTAAGCAAAACATGGCGTTAGAGGGTGAGATCTCGAAACAACCCCCGAACGTCCTCGTGGGTGGAACCAACACCTCCCACGGGACCAATGTAACTCGTATGAACTGACCCCGCAGCTGCGGGACTCCCGGTTTAGGAATATGACGGTAATTTGCATATTTCTAGACTCAAGCAAAACATGGCGTTAGAGGGTGAGATCTCGAAACAGCCCCCGAACGTCCCCGTGGGTGGCACCAACACCTACCACGGGACCAATGTAACCCGTAGGAACTGACCCCGCAGCCGCGGGACTCCCGGTTTGGAAATATGACGGTAATTTGCATATTTCTAGACTTAAGCAAAACATGGCGTTAGAGGGTGAGATCTCGAAACAGCCTCTGAACGTCCCCTTGGGTGGCACCAACACCTACCACGGGACCAATGTAACTCGTAGGAACAGACCCCGCAGCCGCGAAACTCCCGGTTTGAGAATACGACGGTAATTTGCATATTTCTATACTTTATATTAAAAACATGGCGTTAGAGGGTGAAAACCCGAAACAGCCCCCGAATGTCCCCGTGGGTGGCACCAACACCTCCCACGGGACCAATGTAACTCGTAGGAACTGACCCCGCATCCGCGGGACTCCCTGTTTGAGAATACGATGGTAATTTGCATATTTTTAGACTTAGGCTTAAAAACATGGCGTTGGAGGGTGAAAACCCGAAACAGCCCCCGAACGTCCCCGTGGATGCCACCAACACCTCTCACGGGACCAATGTAACTCGTAGGAGCTGACCCCGCAGCCGCTGGACTCCCGGTCTGAGAATACGATGGTAATTTACTAATTTCTAGACTTAGGCTTAAAAACATGGCTATAGTGGGTGAGAACACGAAACTGCAACCAAACGTCCCCGTGGGTGGCACCAACACCTCCCACGGGACCAATGTAACTCGTAGGAACGGACCCGCAGCCGTGGGACACCCGGTTTGGGAATACGACGGTAATTTGCATATTTCTAGACCTAAGCAAAACATGGCGTTAGAGGGTGAGATCTCGAAACATCCCCCGAACGTCCTCGTGGGTGGCACCAACACCTCCCAAGGGACCAATGTAACTCGTAGGAACTGACCCCGCAGCCGCGGGACTCCCGGTTTGAGAATACGACTGTAATTTACAAATTTCTAGACTTAGGCTTAAAAACATGGCGTTAGAGGGTGAGAACCCGAAAGACCCCCCGAACGTCCCCTTATGTGGCACCAACACCTCCCACGGGACCAATGTAACTCGTAGGAACTGACCCCGCATCCGCGGGACTCCCTGTTTGAGAATACGACGGTAATTTGCATATTTTTAGACTTAGGCTTAAAAACATGGCGTTAGAGGGTGAGATCTCGAAGCAGCCCCCGAACGTCCCCGTGGGTGCACCAACACCTCCCACGGGACCAATGTAACTCGTAGGAACTGACCCCGAACCCGCGGGACTCCCGGTTTGAGAATACGACGGTAATTTATGAATTTGTAGACTTAGGTTAAAAACATGGCGTTAGAGGGTGAGAACTCGAAACGACCACCGAATGTCCCCGTGGGTGACACCAACACCTCCCACGGGACCAATGTAACTCGTAGGAACTGACCCCGCAGCGGAGAGACTCCCGGTTTGGGAATACGACGGTAATTTGCATATTTATAGACTTAAGTAAAACATGGCGTTAGAGGGTCAGATCTCGAAAAATCCCCCAAACGTCCTCGTGGGTGGCACCAACACCTCCCACGGGACCAATGTAACTCGTAGGAACTGACCTCGCATCCGCGGGACTCCCGGTTTGAGAATACGACGGTAATTTACAAATTTCTAGACTTAGGCTTAAAAACATGGCGTTAGAGGGTGAGAACTCAAAACTGCCACCGAACGTCCCCGTGGGTGGCACCAACACGTCCCACGGGACCAATGTAAATCGTAGGAACTGACCCCGCAGCCCTGGGAATCTCGGTTTGAGAATACGACGCTAATTTGCATATTTCTAGAGTTAGGCTTAAAAACATGGCGTTAGAGGGTGAAAACCGGAAACACCCCCCGAACTTCCCCGTGGGTGGCACCAACACCTCCCACGGGACCAATGTAACTCGTAGGAACTGACCCCGCGGCCGCAGGACACCCGGTTTGAGAATACGACGGAAATTTACAAATTTCTAGACTTAGGCTTAAAAACATGGCGTTACACGGTGAGAACTCGAAACTTCCACCGAACGTCCCCGTGGGTGGCACTAACACCTCCCATGGGACCAATGTAACTCGTAGGAACTGACCCCGGAGCCGCGGGACTCCCGGATTGAGAATACGACGGTAATTTGCATATTTCTAGACTTAGGCTTAAAAACATAGCGTTAGAGGGTGAAAACCCGAAAGACCCCCCGAACGTCCCCTTGGGTGGCACCAACGCCTCCCACGGGACCAATGTAACTCGTAGGAACTGACCCCGCAGCCCCGGGACTCCCGGTTTGAGAATACGACGACAATTTGCATATTTCTAGACTTAGGCTTAAAAACATGGCGTTACAGGGTGAAAACCCGAAACACCCCCCGAACGTCCCTGTGGGTGACACCAACACCTCCCACGGGACCAATGTAACTCGTAGGAACTGACACCGCAGCCGCGGGACTCCCGGTTTGAGAATACGACGGTAATTTTCCAAATTTCTAGACTTAGGCTTAAAAACATGGCGTTAGAGGGTGAGAACTCGAAACTGCCACCGAACATCCCCGTGGGTGGCACCAACACCTCCCACGGGACCAATGTAAATCGTAGGAACTGACCCCGCAACCGCGGGACTCCCGATTTGGGAATACGATGGTACTTTGCATATTTCTAGACTTAAGCAAAACATGGCGTTAGAGGGTGAGATCTCGAAACAACCCCCGAACGTCCTCGTGGGTGGAACCAACACCTCCCACGGGACCAATGTAACTCGTATGAACTGACCCCGCAGCTGCGGGACTCCCGGTTTAGGAATATGACGGTAATTTGCATATTTCTAGACTCAAGCAAAACATGGCGTTAGAGGGTGAGATCTCGAAACAGCCCCCGAACGTCCCCGTGGGTGGCACCAACACCTACCACGGGACCAATGTAACCCGTAGGAACTGACCCCGCAGCCGCGGGACTCCCGGTTTGGAAATATGACGGTAATTTGCATATTTCTAGACTTAAGCAAAACATGGCGTTAGAGGGTGAGATCTCGAAACAGCCTCTGAACGTCCCCTTGGGTGGCACCAACACCTACCACGGGACCAATGTAACTCGTAGGAACAGACCCCGCAGCCGCGAAACTCCCGGTTTGAGAATACGACGGTAATTTGCATATTTCTATACTTTATATTAAAAACATGGCGTTAGAGGGAGAAAACCCGAAACAGCCCCCGAATGTCCCCGTGGGTGGCACCAACACCTCCCACGGGACCAATGTAACTCGTAGGAACTGACCCCGCATCCGCGGGACTCCCTGTTTGAGAATACGATGGTAATTTGCATATTTTTAGACTTAGGCTTAAAAACATGGCGTTGGAGGGTGAAAACCCGAAACAGCCCCCGAACGTCCCCGTGGATGCCACCAACACCTCTCACGGGACCAATGTAACTCGTAGGAGCTGACCCCGCAGCCGCTGGACTCCCGGTCTGAGAATACGATGGTAATTTACTAATTTCTAGACTTAGGCTTAAAAACATGGCTATAGTGGGTGAGAACACGAAACTGCAACCAAACGTCCCCGTGGGTGGCACCAACACCTCCCACGGGACCAATGTAACTCGTAGGAACGGACCCGCAGCCGTGGGACACCCGGTTTGGGAATACGACGGTAATTTGCATATTTCTAGACCTAAGCAAAACATGGCGTTAGAGGGTGAGATCTCGAAACATCCCCCGAACGTCCTCGTGGGTGGCACCAACACCTCCCAAGGGACCAATGTAACTCGTAGGAACTGACCCCGCAGCCGCGGGACTCCCGGTTTGAGAATACGACTGTAATTTACAAATTTCTAGACTTAGGCTTAAAAACATGGCGTTAGAGGGTGAGAACCCGAAAGACCCCCCGAACGTCCCCTTATGTGGCACCAACACCTCCCACGGGACCAATGTAACTCGTAGGAACTGACCCCGCATCCGCGGGACTCCCTGTTTGAGAATACGACGGTAATTTGCATATTTTTAGACTTAGGCTTAAAAACATGGCGTTAGAGGGTGAAAACCTGAAACAGCCCCTGAACGTCCCCGTGGGTGCCACCAACACCTCCCACGGGACCAATGTAACTCGTAGGAGCTGACCCCGCAGCCGCTGGACTCCCGGTTTGAGAATATGATGGTAATTTACTAATTTCTATACTTAGGCTTAAAAACATTGCGTTAGTGGGTGAGAACACGAAACTGCAACCAAACGTCCCCGTGGTTGGCACCAACACCTCCCACGGGACCAATGTAACTCGTAGGAACTGACCCGCAGCCACGGGACACCCGGTTTAGGAATACGACGGTAATTTGCATATTTCTAAACCTAAGCAAAACATGGCGTTAGAGGGTGAGATCTCGAAACAGCCCCCGAACGTCCTCGTGGGTGGCACCAACACCTCCCACGGGACCAATGTAACTCGTAGGAACTGACCCCGCAGCCGCGGGACTCCCGGTTTGAGAATACGACTGTATTTTGCATATTTCTTGACTTAGGCTTAAAAACATTGCGTTAGAGGGTGGTAACTCGAAACACCCCCCGAACGTCCCCATGGGTGGCACCAACACCTCCCACGGGACCAATGTAACTCGTAGAAACTGACCCCGCAGCCCCGGGACTCCCGATTTGAGAATACGACTGTAATTTGCATATTTCTAGACTTAGGCTTAAAAACATGGCGTTAGAGGGTGAAAACCCGAAACACCCCCCGAACGTCCCCGTGGGTGGCACCAACACCTCCCACGGGACCAATGTAACTCGTAGGAACTGACCCCGCAGCCGCAGGACTCCTGGTTTCAGAATATGACGGTAATTTTTAAATTTCTAGACTTAGGCTTAAAAACATGGCATTACAGGGTGAGAACTCGAAAGTGCCACCGATCGTCCCCGTGGGTGCCACCAACACCTCCCACGGGACCAATGTAACTCGTAGGAACTGACCCCGCTGCCGCAGGACTCCCGATTTTAGAATACGACGATAATTTGTATATTTTAAGACTTAGGCTTAAAAACATGGCGTTAGAGGGTGAGATCTCGAAACAGCCCCCGAACGTCGTCGTGGGTGGTACCAACACCTCCCACGGGACCAATGTGACTTGTAGGAACTCACCCCTCAGCCGCGGGACTCCCGATTTCAGAATACGACAGTAATTTGCATATTTCTAGACTTAGGCTTAAAAACATGGTGTTAGAGGGTGAGAACCCGATACACCCCCCGAACGTCCCCTTGGGTGGCACCAACGCCTCCCACGGGACCAATGTAACTCGTAGGAACTGACCCCACAGCCGCGGGACTCCTGGTTTGAGAATACGACGGTAATTTATAAATCTCTAGACTTAGGCTTAAAAACACGGCGTTAGAGGGTGAAAACCCGAAACAGCCCCCGAACGTCCCTGTGGGTGGCACCAACACCTCCCACAGGACCAATGCAACTCGTAGGAACTGACCCCGCAGTCGCGGGACTCCCGGTTTGAGAATACGAAGGTAATTTTTATATTTCTAGACTTAGGCTTAAAAACATGGCGTTAGAGGGTGAGAAGTCGAAACAGCCCCCGAACGTCCCCGTGGGTGCAACAACACCTCCCACGGGACCAATGTAACTCGTAGGAACTGACCCCGAAGCCGCGGGACTCCCGGTTTGAGAATACGACAATAATTTATAAATTTCTAGACTTAGGTTAAAAACATGGCGTTAGAGGGTGAGAACTCGAAACGACCACCGAATGTCCCCGTGGGTGACACCCACACCTCCCACGGGACCAATGTAACTCGTAGGAACTGTCCCCGCAGCGGCGAGACTCCCGGTTTGGGAATACGACGGTAATTTGCATATTTCTAGACTTAAGCAAAACATGGCGTTAGAGGGTCAGATCTCGAAAAAGCCCCCAAACGTCCTCGTGGGTGGCACTAACACCTCCCACGGGACCAATGTAACTCGTAGGAACTGACCCCGCAGCCGCGGGACTCCCGGTTTGAGAATACGACGGTAATTTACAAATTTCTAGACTTAGGCCTAAAAACATGGCGTTAGAGGGTGAGAACTCGAAACTGCCACCGAACGTCCTCGTGGGTGGCACCAACACGTCCCACGGGACCAATGTAAATCTTAGGAACTGACCCCGCAGCCCTGGGAATCTCGGTTTGAGAATACAACGGTAATTTGCATATTTCTAGAGTTAGGCTTAAAAACATGGCGTTAGAGGGTGAAAACCCGAAACACCCCCCGAACTTCCCCGTGGGTGGCACCAACACCTCCCACGGGACCAATGTAACTCGTAGGAACTGACCCCGCAGCCGCAGGACTCCCGGTTTGAGAATACGACGGTAATTTACAAATTTCTAAACTTAGGCTTAAAAACATGGCGTTATGGGGTGAGAACTCGAAACTGCCACCGAACGTCCCCGTGGGTGGGACCAACACCTCCCACGGGACCAATGTAACTCATAGGAACTGACCCCGGAGCCGCGGGACTCCCGGTTTGAGAATACGACGGTAATTTGCATATTTCTAGACTTAGGCTTAAAAACATGGCGTTAGAGGGTGAAAACCCGAAAGACCCCCCGAACGTCCCCTTGGGTGGCACCAACGCCTCCCACGGGACCAATGTAACTGGTAGGAACTGACCCCGCAGCTTCGGGACTCCCGTTTTGAGAATACGATGACAATTTGCATATTTCTAGACTTAGGCTTAAAAACATGGCGTTACAGGGTGAAAACCCAAAACACCCCCCGAACGTCCCCGTGGGTGACACCAACACCTCCCACGGGACCAATGTAACTCGTAGGAACTGAAACCGCAGCCGCGGGACTCCCGGTTTGAGAATACGACGGTAATTTTCCAAATTTCTAGACTTAGGCTTAAAAACATGGCGTTAGAGGGTGAGAACTCGAAACTGCCACCGAACATCCCCGTGGGTGGCACCAACACCTCCCACGGGACCAATGTAACTCGTAGGAACTGGCCCTGCAACCGCGGGACTCCCGATTTGGGAATACGACGGTAATTTGCATATTTCTAGACTTAAGCAAAACATGGCGTTAGAGGGTGAGACCTCGAAACAGCCCCCGAACGTCCTCGTGGGTGGCACCAACACCTCCCACGGGACCAATGTAACTCGTCGGAACTGACCCCGCAGCTACGGGACTCCCGGTTTAGGAATATGATGGTAATTTTCATATTTCTAGACTTAAGCAAAACATTGCGTTAGAGGGTGAGAACTCGAAACACTCCCCAACGTCCCCATGGGTGGCACCAACACCTCCCACGGGACCAATGTAACTCGTAGGAACTGACCCCGCAGCCCCGGGACTCCCGATTTGAGAATACGACTGTAATTTGCATATTTCTAGACTTAGGATTAAAAACATGGCGTTAGAGGGTGAAAACCCGAAACACCCCCCGAACGTCCCCGTGGGTGGCACCAACACCTCCCACGGGACCAATGTAACTCGTAGGAACTGACCCCGCAGCCGCTGGACTCCCGGTTTCAGAATATGACGGTAATTTTTAAATTTCTAGACTTAGGCTTAAAAACATGGCATTACAGGGTGAGAACTCGAAAGTGCCACCAATCGTCCCCGTGGGTGCCACCAACACCTCCCACGGGACCAATGTAACTCGTAGGAACTGACCCCGCAGCCGCAGGACTCCCGATTTTAGAATACGACGATAATTTGTATATTTTAAGACTTAGGCTTAAAAACATGGCGTTAGAGGGTGAGATCTCGAAACAGCCCCCAAACGTCGTCGTGGGTGGTACCAACACCTCCCACGGGACCAATGTGACTCGTAGGAACTCACCCCTCAGCCGCGGGACTCCCGATTTCAGAATACGACAGTAATTTGCATATTTCTAGACTTAGGCTTAAAAACATGGCGTTAGAGGGTGAGAACCCAAAACACCCCCCGAACGTCCCCTTGGGTGGCACCAACGCCTCCGACTGGACCAATGTAACTCGTAGGAACTGCCCCGCAGCCGCGGGACTCCTGATTTGAGAATACGACGGTAATTTATAAATTTCTAGACTTAGGCTTAAAAACACGGCGTTAGAGGGTGAAAACCCGAAACAACCCCCGAACGTCCCTGTGGGTGGCACCAACACCTCCCACAGGACCAATGCAACTCGTAGGAACTGACCCCGCCGTCGCGGGACTCCCGGGTTGAGAATACGAAGGTAATTTTTATATTTCTAGACTTAGGCTTAAAAACATGGCGTTAGAGGGTGAGAACTCGAAACACCCCCCGAACGTCCCCGTGGGTGAACCAACACCTCCCACGGGACCAATGTAACTCGTAGGAACTGACCCCGAAGCCGCGGGACTCCCGGTTTGAGAATACGACGGTAATTTATAAATTTGTAGACTTAGGTTAAAAACATGGCGTTAGAGGGTGAGAACTCGAAACGGCCACCGAATGTCCCCGTGGGTGACACCAACACCTCCCACGGGACCAATGTAACTCGTAGGAACTGTCCCCGCAGCGGCGAGACTCCCGGTTTGGGAATACGACTGTAATTTGCATATTTCTAGACTTAAGCAAAACATGGCGTTATAGGGTCAGATCTCGAAAAAGCCCCCAAACGTCCTCGTGGGTGGCACCAACACCTCCCACGGGACCAATGTAACTCGTAGGAACTGACCCCGCAGCCGCGGGACTCCCGGTTTGAGAATACGACGGTAATTTACAAATTCCTAGACTTAGGCTTAAAAACATGGCATTAGAGGGTGAGAACTCGAAACTGCCACCGAACGTCCTCGTGGGTGGCACCAACACGTCCCACGGGACCAATGTAAATCGTAGGAACTGACCCCGCAGCCCTGGGAATCTCGGTTTGAGAATACAACGGTAATTTGAATATTTCTAGAGTTAGGCTTAAAAACATGGCGTTAGAGGGTGAAAACCCGAAACACCCCCCGAACTTCCCCGTGGGTGGCACCAACACCTCCCACGGGACCAATGTAACTCGTAGGAACTGACCCCGCAGCCGCAGGACTCCCGGTTTGAGAATACGACGGTAATTTACAAATTCCTAAACTTAGGCTTAAAAACATGGCGTTACGGGGTGAGAACTCGAAACTGCCACCGAACGTCCCCGTGGGTGGCACCAACACCTCCCACGGGACCAATGTAACTCGTAGGAACTGACCCCGGAGCCGCGGGACTCCCGGTTTGAGAATACGACGGTAATTTGCATATTTCTAGACTTAGGCTTAAAAACATGGCGTTAGAGGGTGAAAACCCGAAAGACCCCCCGAACGTCCCCTTGGGTGGCACAAACGCCTCCCACGGGACCAATGTAACTGGTAGGAACTGACCCCGCTGCTTCGGGACTCCCGGTTTGAGAATACGATGACAATTTTCATATTTCTAGACTTAGGCTTAAAAACATGGCGTTACAGGGTGAAAACCCAAAACACCCCCCGAACGTCCCCGTGGGTGACACCAACGCCTCCCACGGGACCAATGTAACTCGTAGGAACTGACACCGCAGCCGCGGGACTCCCGGTTTGAGAATACGACGGTAATTTTCCAAATTTCTAGACTTAGGCTTAAAAACATGGCGTTAGAGGGTGAGAACTAGAAACTGCCACCGAACATCCCCGTGGGTGGCACCAACACCTCCCACGGGACCAATGTAACTCGTAGGAACTGGCCCCGCAACCGCGGGACTCCCGATTTGGGAATACGACGGTAATTTGCATATTTCTAGACTTAAGCAAAACATGGCGTTAGAGGGTGAGACCTCGAAACAGCCCCCGAACGTCCTCGTGGGTGGCACCAACACCTCCCACGGGACCAATGTAACTCGTCGGAACTGACCCCGCAGCTGCGGGACTCCCGGTTTAGGAATATGATGGTAATTTTCATATTTCTAGACTTAAGCAAAACATGGCGTTAGAGGGTGAGATCTCAAAACACCCCCGAACGTCCCCGTGGGTGGCACCAACACCTCCCACGGGACAAATGTAACTCGTAGGAACTGACCCCGTAGCCCCGGGGCTCCCGGTTGGAGAATACGACGGTAATTTGCATATTTCTAGACTTAAGCAAAACATGGCGTTAGAGGGTGAGACCTCGAAACAGCCCCCGAACGTCCTCGTGGGTGGCACCAACACCTCCCACGGGACCAATGTAACTCGTAGGAACTGAGCCCGCAGCCGCAGGACTCCCGGTTTGACAATACGAGGGTAATTTACAAATTTCTAGACTTAGGCTTAAAAACATGGCGTTAGAGGGTGAGAACATGAAACTGCAACCAAACGTCTCCATGGGTGGCACCAACACCTCCCATGGGACCAATGTAACTCGTAGGAACTGACCCCGCAGCCACGGGACTCCCGGTTTGGGAATACGATGGTAATTTGTATATTTCTAGACTTAGGCTTAAAAACATGGCGTTAGAGGGTGAGATCTCGAAACATCCCCCGAACGTCCTCGTGGGTGGCAACAACACCTCCCACGGGACCAATGTAACTCGTAGTAACTCACCCCGCAGCAGCGGGACTCCCGGTTTGAGAATACGACGGTAATTTGCATATTTCAAGGCTTAGGCTTAAAAACATGGCGTTAGAGGGTGAAAACCCAAAACAGCCTCCGAACGTCCCCGTGGGTGGCACCATCACCTCCCACGGGACCAATGTAACTCGTAGGAATTGACCCCGCAGCCGCAGGACTCCCGGTTTGAGAATACGACGGTAATTTACAAATTTCTAGACTTAGCCTTAAAAACATGGCGTTAGAGGGTGAGAACTCGAAACTTCCACCGAACGTCCCCATGGGTGGCACCAACACCTCCCACGGGTCCAATGTAACTCGTAGGAACTGACCCCGCAGCCGCGGGACTCCCGATTTTAGAATACGACGGTAATTTGAATATTTCTAGACTTAGGCTTAAAAACATGGCGTTAGAGGGTGAGATCTCGAAACAGCCCCCGAACGTCGTCGTGGGTGGTTCCAAAACCTCCCTCGGGACCAATGTAACTCGTAGGAACTGACCCCGCAGCCGAGGGACTCCCGATTTGAGAATACGACAGTAATTTGCATATTTGTAGACTTGGGCTTAATTACATGGCGTTAGAGGGTGAGAACCCGAAACACCCCCCGAACGTCCCCTTGGGTGGCACCAACGCCTCCCACGGGACCAATGTAACTCGTAGGAACTGACCCCGCAGCCGCGGGACTCCTGGTTTGAGAATACGACGGTAATTTGCAAATTTCTAGACTTAGGCTTAAAAACATGGCGTTAGATGGTGAAAACCCGAAACAGCCCCCGAACGTCCCCGTGGGTGGCACCAACACCTCCCACGGGACCAATGCAACTCGTAGGAACTGACCCCGCAGTCGCGGGACTCCCGGTTTGAGAATACGACGGTAATTTTCATATTTCTAGACTTAGGCTTAAAAACATGGCGTTAGAGGGTGAGAACTCGAAACACCCCCCGAACATCCCCGTGGGTGGCACCAACACCTCCCACGGGACCAATGTAACTCGTAGGAACTGACCTCGAAGCCGCGGGACTCCCGGTTTGAGAATACAACGGTAATTTATAAATTTCAAGACTTAGGCTTAAAAACATGGCGTTAGAGGGTGAGAACTCGAAACTACCACCGAACGTCCCCGTGGGTGACACCAACACCTCCCACGGGACCAATGTAACTCGTAGGAACTGGCCCCGCAGCCGCGAGACTCCCGGTTTGGGAATACGACGGTAATTTGCATATTTCTAGACTTAAGCAAAACATGGCGTTAGAGGGTGAGATCTCAAAAAAGCCCCCGAACGTCCTCGTGGGTGGCACCAACACCTCCCACGGGACCAATGTAACTCGTAGGAACTGACCCCGGAGCCGCGGGACTCCTGGTTTGAGAATACGACGGTAATTTGCATATTTCTAGACTTAGGCTTAAAAACATGGCGTTAGAGGGTGAGAACTCGAAACTGCCACCGAACGTCCCCGTGGGTGGCACCAACACCTCCCAATTGACCAATGTAACTTGTAGAAACTGACCCTGCAGCCGCGGGACTCCCGGTTTTAGAATACGACGGTAATTTGCATGTTTCTAGACTTGGACTTAAAAACATGGCGTTAGAGGGTGAGATCTCGAAACAGCCCCCGAACGTCGTCGTGGGAGGCACCAACACCTCCCACGGGACCAATGTAACTCGTAGGAACTGACCCCGCAGCCGCGGAACTCCCGATTTGAGAATACGACGGTAATTTGCATATTTCTAGACTTAGGCTTAAAAACATGGCGTTAGAGGGTGAGAACCCGAAACAGCCCCCGACCGTCCCCGTGGGTGTCACCAACTCCTCCCGCGGGACCAATGTAACTCGTAGTACCTGACCCCGCAGCCGCGGGACTCCCGGTTTGAGAATACGACGGTAATTTTCATATTTCTAGACTTAGGCTAAAAAACATGGCGTTAGAGGGTGAAAACCCGAAAGACCCCCCAAACGTCCCCGTGGGTGGCACCAACACCTCCCACGGGACCAATGTAACTCGTAGGAACTGACACCGCAGCCACGGGACTCCCGATTTGGGAATACGACGGTAATTTTCATATTTCTAGACTTAAGCAAAACATGGCGTTAGAGGGTGAGACCTCGAAACAGCCCCCGAACGTCCTCGTGGGTGGCACCAACACCTCCCACGGGACCAATGTAACTCGTCGGAACTGACCCCGCAGCTGCGGGACTCCCGATTTGGGAATATGATGGTAATTTTCATATTTCTAGACTTAAGCAAAACATTGCGTTAGAGGGTGAGAACTCGAAACACCCCCCGAACGTCCCCATGGGTGGCACCAACGCCTCCCACGGGACCAATGTAACTCGTAGGAACTGACCCCGCAGCCCCGGGACTCCCGGTTTGAGAATACGACGGCAATTTGCATATTTATAGACTTAGGCTTAAAAACATGGAATTAGAGCGTGAAAACTCGAAACTGCCACCGAACGTCCCCGTGGGTGGTACCAACACCTCCCACGGGACCAATGTAACTCGTAGGAACTGACTCCGCAGCCCCGGGACTCCCGATTTGACAATACGACGACAATTTGCATATTTCTAGACTTAGGCTTAAAAACATGGCGTTACAGGGTGAAAACCCGAAACACCCCCCGAACGTCCCCGTGGGTGGCACCAACACCTCCCACGGGACCAATGTAACTCGTAGGAACTGACACCGCAGCCACGGGACTCCCGGTTTGAGAATAAGACGGTAATTTACAAATTTCTAGACTTAGGCTTAAAAACATGGCGTTAGAGGGTGAGAACTCGAAACTGCCACCGAACATCTCCGTGGGTGCCACCAACACCTCCCACGGGACCAATGTAACTCGTAGAAACTGACCCCGCAACCGCGGGACTCCCGATTTGGGAATACGACGGTAGTTTGCATATTTCTAGACTTAAGCAAAACATGGCGTTAGAGGGTGAGATCTCGAAACAGCCCCCGAACGTCCTCGTGGGTGGCACCAACACCTTCCACGGGACCAATGTAATTCGTAGGAACTGACCCCGCAGCTGCGGGATTCCCAGTTTGGGAATATGACGGTAATTTGCATATTTCTAGACTTAAGCAAAACATGGCGTTAGAGGGTGTGATCTCGAAACAGCCCCCGAACGTCCTCGTGGGTGGCACCAACACCTACCACGGGACCAATGTAACTCATAGGAACTGGTCCCGCAGCCCCGGGGCTCCCGGTTTGAGAATACGACTGTAATTTGCATATTTCTAGGCTTAGGCTTAAAAACATGGCGTTAGAGCGTGAAAACCCAAAACAACCTTCGAACGTCCGCGTGGGTGGCACCATCACCTCCCACGGGACCAATGTAACTCGTAGGAACTGACCCCGCAGCCGCAGGACTCCCGGTTTGAGAATACGACGGTAATTTACAAATTTCTAGACTTATGCTTAAAAACAAGGGGTTAGAGGGTGAGAACTCGAAACTGCCACCGAACGTCCCCATGGGTGGCACCAACACCTCCCACGGGTCCAATGTAACTCGTAGGAACTGACCCCGCAGCCGCGGGACTCCCGGTTTTAGAATACGACGGTAATTTGAATATTTCTAGACTTAGGCTTAAAAACATGGCGTTAGATGGTGAAAACCCGAAACAGCCACCGAACATCCCCGTGTTTGGCACCAACACCACCCACGGGACCAATGCAACTCGTAGGAACTCACCCTGCAGTCGCGGGACTCTCGGTTTGAGAATACGACGGTAATTTTCATATTTCTAGACTTAGGCTTAAAAACATGGCGTTAGAGGGTGAGAACTCGAAACACCCCCCGAACGTCCCCGTGGGTGGCACCAACACCTCCCACGGGACCAATGTAACTCGTAGGAACTGACCCCGAAGCCGCGGGACTCCCGGTTTGAGAATATGACGCTTATTTATAAATTAAAAGACTTAGGATTAAAAACATGGCGTTAGAGGTTGAGAACTCGAAACTACCACCGAACGTCCCCGTGGGTGACACCAACACCTCCCACGGGACCGATGTAACTCTTAGGAACTGACCCCGCAGCCGCGAGACTCCCGGTTTGGGAATACGACGGTAATTTGCATATTTCTAGACTTAAGCAAAACATGGCGTTAGAGGGTGAGATCTCGAAAAAGCCCCCGAACGTCCTCGTGGGTGGCACCAACACCTCCCACGGGACCAATGTAACTCGTACGAACTGACCACGCAGCCGCGGGACTCTCGTTTGAGAATACAATGGTAATTTGCATATTTCTAGACTTAGGCTTAAAAACATGACGTTACAGGGTGAGAACTCGAAACCGCCACTGAACGACCCCGTGGGTGGCACCAACACCTCCCATGGGACCAATGTAACTCGTAGGAACTGACCCCGTAGCCGCGGGACTCCTGGTTTTAGAATACGACGGTAATTTGCATATTTCTAGACTTGGGCTTAAAAACATGGCGTTGGAGGGTGAGATCTCGAAACAGCCCCCGAACGTCGTCGTGGGAGGCACCAACACCTCACACGGGACCAATGTAACTCGTAGGAACTGACCCCGCAGCCGCGGGACTCCCGATTTGAGAATACGATGGTAATTTGCATATTTCTAGACTTTGGCTTAAAAACATGGCGTTAGAGGGTGAGAACCCGAAACAGCCCCCGAACGTACCCGTGGGTGGCACCAACTCCTCCCGCGGGACCAATGTAGCTCGTAGTACCTGACCCCGCAGCCGCGGGATTCCCGGTTTGAGAATACGACGGTAATTTGCATATTTCTAGACTTAGGCTTAAAAACATGGCGTTAGAGGGTGAAAACCCGAAAGACCCCCTGAACGTCCCCGTGGGTGGCACCAACGCCTCCCACGGGACCAATGTAACTCGTAGCAACTGACCCCGCAGCCCCGGGACTCCCGGTTTGAGAATACGACGGAAATTTGCATATTTCTAGACTTAGGCTTAAAAACATGGCGTTACAGGGTGAAAACCCGAAACACCACCCGAACGTCCCCGTGGGTGGCACCAACACCTCCCACGGGACCAATGTAACTCGTAGGAACTGACACCGCAGCCGCGGGACTCCCGGTTTGAGAATACGACGGTAATTTACAAATTTCTAGACTTAGGCTTAAAAACATGGCGTTAGAGGGTGAGAATTCGAAACTTCCACCAAACATCCCCGTGGGTGGCACCAACACCTCCCACGGGACCAATGTAACTCGTATTAACTAACCCCGCAGCCGCGGGACTCCCGGTTTGGGAATACGACGGTAATTTGCATATTTCTAGACTTAGGCTTAAAAACATGGCGTTAGAGGGTGAGAACCCGAAACAGCCCCCGAACGTACCCGTGGGTGGCACCAACTCCTCCCGCGGGACCAATGTAGCTCGTAGTACCTGACCCCGCAGCCGCGGGATTCCCGGTTTGAGAATACGACGGTAATTTGCATATTTCTAGACTTAGGCTTAAAAACATGGCGTTAGAGGGTGAAAACCCGAAAGACCCCCTGAACGTCCCCGTGGGTGGCACCAACGCCTCCCACGGGACCAATGTAACTCGTAGCAACTGACCCCGCAGCCCCGGGACTCCCGGTTTGAGAATACGACGGAAATTTGCATATTTCTAGACTTAGGCTTAAAAACATGGCGTTACAGGGTGAAAACCCGAAACACCACCCGAACGTCCCCGTGGGTGGCACCAACACCTCCCACGGGACCAATGTAACTCGTAGGAACTGACACCGCAGCCGCGGGACTCCCGGTTTGAGAATACGACGGTAATTTACAAATTACTAGACTTAGGCTTAAAAACATGGCGTTAGAGGGTGAGAATTCGAAACTTCCACCAAACATCCCCGTGGGTGGCACCAACACCTCCCACGGGACAAATGTAACTCGTATTAACTAACCCCGCAGCCGCGGGACTCCCAGTTTGGGAATACGACGGTAATTTGCATATTTCTAGACTTAGGCTTAAAAACATGGCGTTAGAGGGTGAGATCTCGAAACAGCCCCCGAACGTCCTCGTGGGTGGCACCAACACCTCCCACGGGACCAATGTAACTCGTAGGAACTGACCCCGCAGCCGCGGGACTCCCGGTTTGAGAATACGACGGTAATTTGCATATTTCTAGACTTACGCTTAAAAACATGGCGTTAGAGGGTGAGAACTCGAAAGACCCCCCGAACGTCCCCGTGGGTGGTACCAACACCTCCCACGGGACCAATGTAACTCGTAGGAACTGACCCCGCAGCCCCGGGGCTCCCGGTTTGAGAATACGACGGTAATTTGCATATTTCTAAACTTAGGCTTCAAAACATGGCATTAGAGGGTGAAAACCCAAAACTCCCTCCGAAGGTCCCCGTGGGTGGCACCATCACCTCCCACGGGACCAATGTAACTCGTTGGAACTGACCCCGCAGCCGCAGTACTCCCGGTTTGAGAATACGACGGTAATTTACAAATTTCTAGACTTAGGCTTAAATACATGGCGTTAGAGGGTGAGAACTCGAAACTTCCACCGAACATCCCCGTGGGTGGCACCAACACCTCCCACGGGACCAATGTAACTTGTAGGAACTGACCCCGCAACCGCGGGACTCCCGGTTTGGGAATACGACGGTAATTTGCATATTTCTAGACTTTAGCAAAACATGGCGTTAGAGGGTGAGATCTCAAAACAGCCCCCGAACGTCCTCGTGGGTGGCACCAACACCTCCCACGGGACCAATGTAACTCGTAGGAACTGACCTCGCAGCTGCGGGACTCTCGGTTTGGGAATATGACGGTAATTTGCATATTTCTAGACTTAAGCAAAACATGGCGTTAGAGGGTGAGATATCGAAACATACCCCGAACGTCCCCGTGGGTGGCACCAACACCTACCACGGGACCAATGTAACTCGTAGGAGCTGACCCCGCAGCCGCGGGACTCCCGGTTAGAGAATACGACGGTAATTTGCATATTTCTAGACTTAGGCTTAAAAACATGGCGTTAGAGGGTGAAAACCCGAAACAGCCGACGAACGTCCCCGTGGGTGGCACCAACTCCTCCCGCGGGACCAATGTAACTCGTAGTACCGGACCCCGCAGCCGCAGGACTCCCGGTTTGAGAATACGACGATAATTTGCATATTTCTAGACTTAGGCTTAAAAACATGGCGTTAGAGGGTGAGAACCCGAAAGACCTCCTGAACGTCCCCGTGGGTGGCACCAACACCTCCCACGGCACCAATGTAACTCGTAGGAACTGACCCCGCAGCCCCGGGGCTCCCGGTTTGAGAATACGACGGTAATTTGCATATTTCTAGGCTTAGCTTAAAAACATCGCGTTAGAGGATGAAAACCCAAAACACCCTCCGAACGTCCCCGTGGGTGGAACCATCACCTCCCACGGGACCAATGTAACTCGTAGGAACTGACCCCGCAGCCGCAGGACTCCCGGTTTGAGAATACGACGGTAATTTACAAATTTCTAGACTTAGGCTTAAAAACATGGCGTTAGAGGGTGAGAACTCGAAACTGCCACCGAACGTCCCCATGGGTGGCACCAACACCTCCCACGGGTCCAATGTAACTCGTAGGAACTGACCCCGCAGCCGCGGGACTCCCGGTTTTAGAATACGATGGTAATTTGAATATTTCTAGACTTAGGCTTAAAAACATGGCGTTAGAGGGTGAGATCTCGAAACAGCCCCCGAACGTCGTCGTGGGTGGTTCCAAAACCTCCCACGGGACCAATGTAACTCGTAGGAACTGACCCTGCAGCCGCGGGACTCCCGATTTGAAAATACGACAGTAATTTGCATATTTGTAGACTTGAGCTTAAAAACATGGCGTTAGAGGGTGAGAACCCGAAACACCCCCCGAACGTCCCCTTGGGTGGCACCAACGCCTCCCACGGGACCAATGTAACTCGTAGGAACTGACCCCGCAGCCGCGGGACTCCTGGTTTGAGAATACGACGGCAATTTGCAAATTTCTAGACTTAGGCTTAAAAACATGGCGTCAGATGGTGAAAACCCGAAACAGCCCCTGAACGTCCCCGTGGGTGGCACCAACACCTCCCACGGGACCAATGCAACTCGTAGGAACTGACCCCGCCGTCGCGGGACTCCCGGTTTGAGAATACGACGGTAATTTTCATATTTCTGGACTTTGGCTTAAAAACGTGGCGTTAGAGGGTGAGAACTCAAAACACCCCCCGAACGTCCCCGTGGGTGGCACCAACACCTCCCACGGGACCAGTGTAACTCGTAGGAACTGACCCTGAAGCCGCGGGCTTCCCGGTTTGAGAATACGACGGTTATTTATAAATTACAAGACTTAGGCTTAAAAACATGGCGTTAGAGGGTGAGAACTCGAAACTACCACCGAACGTCCCCGTGGGTGACACCAAAACCTCCCACGGGACCAATGTAACTCTTAGGAACTGACCTCGCAGCCGCGAGACTCCCGGTTTGGGAATACGACGGTAATTTGCATATTTCTAGACTTAAGCAAAACATGGCGTTAGAGGGTGAGATCTCGAAAAAGCCCCCGAACGTCCTCGTGGGTGGCACCAACACCTCCCAAGGGCCCAATGTAACTCGTAGGAACTGACCCCGCAGCCGCGGGAATCCCGGTTTGAGAATACAATGGTAATTTGCATATTTCTAGACTTAGGCTTAAAAACATGGCGTTACAGGGTGAGAACTCGAAACTGCCACCGAACGTCCCCGTGGGTGGCACCAACACCTCCCACGGGACCAATGTAACTCGTAGGAACTGACCCCGCAGCCGCGGGACTCCCGGTTTTAGAATACGACGGTAATTTGCATATTTCTAGACTTAGGATTAAAAACATGGCGTTAGAGGGTGAGATCTCGAAACAGCCCCCGAACGTCGTCGTGGTTGGTTCCAAAACCTCCCACGGGACCAATGTAACTCGTAGGAACTGACCCCACATCCGCGGGACTCCCGATTTGAGAATACGACAGTAATTTGCAGATTTGTAGACTTAGGCTTAAAAACATGGCGTTAGAGGGTGAGATCCCGAAACACTCCCCGAACGTCCCCTTGGGTGGCACCAACGCCTCCCACGTGACCAATGTAACTCGTAGGAACTGACCCCGCAGCCGCGGGACTCCTGGTTTGAGAATACGACGGCAATTTGCAAATTTCTAGACTTAGGCTTAAAAACATGGCGTTAGATGGTGAAAACCCAAAACACCCTCTGAACGTCCCCGTGGGTGGCACCATCACCTCCCACGGGACCAATGTAACTCGTAGGAACTGACCCCGCAGCCGCAGGACTCCCGGTTTGAGAATACGACGGTAATTTACAAATTTCTAGACTTAGGCTTAAATACATGGCGTTAGAGGGTGAGAACTCGAAACTTCCACCGAACATCCCCGTGGGTGGCACCAACACCTCCCACGGGACCAATGTAACTTGTAGGAACTGACCCCGCAACCGCGGGACTCCCGGTTTTGGAATACGACGGTAATTTGAATATTTCTAGACTTAAGCAAAACATGGCGTTAGAGGGTGAGATCTCAAAACAGCCCCCGAACGTCCTCGTGGGTGGCACCAACACCTCCCACGGGACCAATGTAACTCGTAGGAACTGACCTCGCAGCTGCGGGACTCCCGGTTTGTGAATATGACCGTAATTTGCATATTTCTAGACTTAAGCAAAACATGGCGTTAGAGGGTGAGATATCGAAACAGCCCCCGAACGTCCCCGTGGGTGGCACCAACACCTACCACGGGACCAATGTAACTCGTAGGAACTGACCCCGCCGCCGCGGGACTCCCGGTTTGAGAATACGACGGTAATTTGCATATTTCTAGACTTAGGCTTAAAAACATGGCGTTAGAGGGTGAAAACCCGAAACAGCCGCCGAACGTCCCCGTGGGTGGCACCAACTCCTCCCGCGGGACCAATGTAACTCGTAGTACTGAACCCCGCAGCCGCGGGACTCCCGGTTTGAGAATACGACGGTAATTTGCATATTTCTAACTTAGGCTTAAAAACATGGCGTTAGAGGGTGAGAACCCGAAAGACCTCCCGAACGTCCCCGTGGGTGGCACCAACACCTCCCACGGGACCAATGTAACTCGTAGGAACTGACCCTGCAGCCCCGGGGCTCCCGGTTTGAGAATACGATGGTAATTTGCATATTTCTAGGCTTAGGCTTAAAAACATGGCGTTAGAGGGTCAAAACCCAAAACACCCTCCGAACGTCCCCGTGGGTGGCACCATCACCTCCCATGGGACCAATGTAACTCGTAGGAACTGACCCCGCAGCCGCAGGACTCCCGGTTTGAGAATACGACGGTAATTTACAAATTTCTAGACTTAGGCTTAAAAACATGGCGTTAGAGGGTGAGAACTCGAAACTGCCACCGAACGTCCCCATGGGTGGCACCAACACCTCCCACGGGTCCAATGTAACTTGTAGGAACTGACCCCGCAGCCGCGGGACTCCCGATTTTAGAATACGATGGTAATTTGAATATTTCAAGACTTAGGCTTAAAAACATGGCGTTAGAGGGTGAGATCCCGAAACAGCCCCCGAACGTCGCCGTGGGTGGTTCCAAAACCTCCCACGAGACCAATGTAACTCGTAGGAACTGACCCCGCAGCCGCGGGACTACCGATTTGAGAATACGACAGTAATTTGCATATTTGTAGACTTGGGCTTAAAAACGTGGCGTTAGAGGGTGAGAACCCGAAACACCCCCCGAACGTCCCCTTGGGTGGCACCAACGCCTCCCACGGGACCAATGTAACTCGTAGGAACTGACCCCGCAGCCGCGGGACTCCTGGTTTGAGAATACGACGGCAATTTGCAAATTTCTAGACTTAGGCTTAAAAACATGGCGTTAGATGGTGAAAACCCGAAACAGCCCCCGAACGTCCCCGTGGGTGGCACCAACACCTCCCACGGGACCAATGTAACTCGTAGGAACTGACCCTGAAGCCGCGGGCCTCCCGGTTTGAGAATACGACGGTTATTTATAAATTACAAGACTTAGGCTTAAAAACATGGCGTTAGAGGGTGAGAACTCGAAACTACCACCGAACGTCCCCGGGGGTGACACCAAAACCTCCCACGGGACCAATGTAACTCTTAGGAACTGACCCCGCAGCCGCGAGACTCCCGGTTTGGGAATACGACGGTAATTTGCATATTTCTAGACTTAAGCAAAACATGGCGTTAGAGGGTGAGATCTCGAAAAAGCCCCCGAACGTTCTCGTGGGTGGCACCAACACCTCCCAAGGGACCAATGTAACTCGTAGGAACTGACCCCGTAGCCGCGGGACTCCCGGTTTGAGAATAAAATGGTAATTTGCATATTTCTAGACTTAGGCTTAAAAAAATGGCGTTACAGGGTGAGAACTCGAAACTGCCACCGAACGTCCCCGTGGGTGGAACCAACACCTCCCACGGGACCAATGTAACTCGTAGGAACTGACCCCGCAGCCGCGGGACTCCCGATTTTAGAATACGACGGTAAATTGCATATTTCTAGACTTAGGCTTAAAAACATGGCGTTAGAGGGTGAGATCTCGAAACAGCCCCCGAACGTCATCGTGGGTGGTTCCAAAACCTCCCACGGGACCAATGTAACTCGTAGGAACTGACCCCGCAGCCGCGGGACTCCCGATTTGAGAATACGACAGTAATTTGCATATTTGTAGACTTGGCCTTAAAAACATGGCGTTAGAGGGTGAGAACCCGAAACACTCCCCGAACGTCCCCTTGGGTGGCACCAACGCCTCCCACGGGACCAATGTAACTCGTAGGAACTGACCCCGCAGCCGCGGGATTCCTGGTTTGAGAATACAACGGAAATTTGCAAATTTCTACACTTAGGCTTAAAAACATGGCGTTAGATGGTGAAAACCCGAAACAGCCCCCGAACGTCCCCGTGGGTGGCACCAACACCTCCCACGGGACCAATGCAACTCGTAGGAACTGACCCCGCAGTCGCGGGACTCCCGGTTTGAGAATACGACGGTAATTTGCATATTTCTAGACTTAGGCTTAAAAACATTGTGTTAGAGGGTGAAAACCCAAAACACCCTCCGAACGTCCCCGTGGGTGGCACCATCACCTCCCACGGGACGAATGTAACTCGTAGGAACTGACCCCGCAGCCGCAGGACACCCGGTTTGAGAATACGACGGTAATTTAAAAATTTCTAGACTTAGGCTTAAATACATGGCGTTAGAGGGTGAGAACTCGAAACTGCCACCGAACATCCCCGTGTGTGGCACCAACACCTCCCACGGGGCCAATGTAACTTGTAGCAACTGACCCCCGCAACAGCGGGACTCCCTGTTTGGGAATACGACGGTAATTTGCATATTTCTAGACTTAAGCAAAACATGGCGTTAGAGGGTGAGATCTCAAAACAGCCCCCGAACGTCCTCGTGGGTGGCACCAACACCTCCCACGGGACCAATGTAACTCGTAGGAACTGACCTCGCAGCTGCGGGACTCCCGGTTTGGGAATATGACGATAATTTGCATATTTCTAGACTTAAGCAAAACATGGCGTTAGAGGGTGAGATATCGAAACAGCCCCCGAACGTCCCCGTGGGTGGCACCAACACCTACCACGGGACCAATGTAACTCGTATTAACTGACCCCGCAGCCGCGGAACTCCCAGTTTGAGAATACGACGGTAATTTGCATATTTCTAGACTTAGGCTTAAAAACATGGCGTTAGAGGGTGAAAACCCGAAACAGCCGCCGAACGTCCCCGTGGGTGGCACCAACTCCTCCCGCGGGACCAATGTAACTCGTAGTACCGGAGCCCTCAGCCGCGGGACTCCCGGTTTGAGAATACGACGGTAATTTGCATATTTCTAGACTTAGGCTTAAAAACATGGCGTTAGAGGGTGAGAACCCGAAAGACCTCCCGAACGTCCCCGTGGGTGGCACCAACACCTCCCACGGGACCAATGTAAATCGTAGGAACTGAGCCCGCAGCCCCGGGGCTCCCGGTTTGAGAATACGACGGTAATTTGCATATTTCTAGGCTTAGGCTTAAAAACATGGCGTTAGAGGGTGAAAACCCAAAACACCCTCCGAACGTCCCCGTGGGTGGCACCATCACCTCCCATGGGACCAATGTAACTCGTAGGAACTGACCCCGCAGCCGCAGGACTCCCGGTTTGAGAATACGACGGTAATTTATAAATTTCTAGACTTAGGCTTAAAAACATGGCGTTAGAGGGTGAGAACTCGAAACTGCCACCGAACGTCCCCATGGGTGGCACCAACACCTCCCACGGGTCCAATGTAACTCGTAGGAACTGACCCTGAAGCCGCGGGCCACCCGGTTTGAGAATACGACGGTTATTTATAAATTACAAGACTTAGGCTTAAAAACATGGCGTTAGAGGGTGAGAACTCGAAACTACCACCGAACGTCCCCGTGGGTGACACCAAAACCTCCCACGGGACCAATGTAACTCTTAGGAACTGACCCCGCAGCCGCGAGACTCCCGGTTTGGGAATACGACGGTAATTTGCATATTTCTAGACTTAAGCAAAACATGGCGTTAGAGGGTGAGATCTCGAAAAAGCCCCCGAACGTTCTCGTGGGTGGCACCAACACCTCCTAAGGGACCAATGTAACTCGTAGGAACTGACCCTGCAGTCGCGGGACTCCCGGTTTGAGAATAAAATGGTAATTTGCATATTTCTAGACATAGGTTTAAAAACATGGCGTTACAGGGTGAGAACTCGAAACTGCCACCGAACGTCCCCGTGGGTGGTACCAACACCTCCCACGGGACCAATGCAACTCGTAGGAACTGACCCCGCTGTCGCGGGACTCCCGGTTTGAGAATACGACTGTAATTTGCATATTTCTAGTCTTAGGCTTAAAAACGTTGCGTTAGAGGGTGAAAACCCAAAACACCCTCCGAACGTCCCCGTGGGTGGCACCATCACCTCCTACGGGACCAATGTAACTCGTAGGAACTGACCCCGCAGCCGCAGGACACCCGGTTTGAGAATACGACGGTAATTTACAAATTTCTAGACTTAGGCTTAAATACATGGCGTTAGAGGGTGAGAACTCGAAACTGCCACCGAACATCCCCGTGGGTGGCACCAACACCTCCCACGGGACCAATGTAACTTGTAGGAACTGACCCCGCAGTCGCGGGACTCCCGGTTTGGGAATACGACGGTAATTTGAATATTTCTAGACTTAAGCAAAACATGGCGTTAGAGGGTGAGATCTCAAAACAGCCCCCGAACGTCCTCGTGGGTGGCACCAACACCTACCACGGGACCAATGTAACTCGTAGGAACTGACCCCGCCATCGCGGGACTCCCGGTTTGAGAATACGACGGTAATTTGCATATTTCTAGACTTAGGCTTAAAAACATGGCGTTAGAGGGTGAAAACCCGAAACAGCCACCGAACGTCCCCGTGGGTGGCACCAACTCCTCCCGCGGGACCAATGTAACTCGTAGTACTGGACCCCGCAGCCGCGGGACTCCAGGTTTGAGAATACGACGATAATTTGCATATTTCTAGACTTAGGCTTAAAAACATGGCGTTAGAGGGTGAGAACCCGAAAGACCTCCCGAACGTCCCCGTGGGTGGCACCAACACCTCCCACGGGACCAATGTAACTCGTAGGAACTGACCCCGCAGCCCCGGGGCTCCCGGTTTGAGAATACGACTGTCATTTGCATATTTCTAGGCTTAGGCTTAAAAACATGGCGTTAGAGGGTCAAAACCCAAAACACCCTCCGAACGTCCCCGTGGGTGGCACCATCACCTCCCATGGGACCAATGTAACTCGTAGGAACTGACCCCGCAGCCGCAGGACTCCCGGTTTGAGAATACGATGGTAATTTACAAATTTCTATACTTAGGCTTAAAAACATGGCGTTAGAGGGTGAGAACTGGAAACTGCCACCGAACGTCCCCATGGGTGGCACCAACACCTCCCACGGGTCCAATGTAACTCGTAGGAACTGACCCCGCAGCCGCGGGACTCCCGATTTTAGAATACGATGGTAATTTGAATATTTCTAGACTTAGGCTTAAAAACATGGCGTTAGAGGGTGAGATCTCGAAACAGCCCCCGAACGTCGTCGTGGGTGGTTCCAAAACCTCCCACGGGACCAATGTAACTCGTAGGAACTGACCCCGCAGCCGCGGGACTCCCGATTTGAGAATACGACAGTAATTTGCATATTTGTAGACTTGGGCTTAAAAACATGGCGTTAGAGGGTGAGAACCCGAAACACTCCCCGAACGTCCCCTTGGGTGGCACCAACGCCTCCCACGGGACCAATGTAACTCGTAGGAACTGACCCCGCAGCCGCGGGACTCCTGGTTTGAGAATACAACGGCAATTTGCAAATTTCTAGACTTAGGCTTAAAAACATGGCGTCAGATGGTGAAAACCCGAAACAGCCCCCGAACGTCCCCGTGGGTGGCACCAACACCTCCCATGGGACCAATGCAACTAGTAGGAACTGAACCCGCAGCCGCAGGACTCCCGGTTTGGGAATACGACGGTAATTTGCATATTTCTAGACTTAGGCTTAAAAACATTGCGTTAGAGGGTGAAAACCCAAAACACCCTCCGAACGTCCCCGTGGGTGGCACCATCACCTCCCACGGGACCAATGTAACTCGTAGGAACTGACCCCGCAGCCGCAGGACACCCGATTTGAGAATACGACGGTAATTTACAAATTTCTAGACTTAGCCTTAAATACATGGCGTTAGAGGGTGAGAA
This sequence comes from Sambucus nigra, assembly GCA_949130495.1. Classification (NCBI taxonomy): domain Eukaryota; kingdom Viridiplantae; phylum Streptophyta; class Magnoliopsida; order Dipsacales; family Adoxaceae; genus Sambucus; species Sambucus nigra. The sequence goes on from OX422215.1 coordinate 48,410,166, forward strand.
CTCGAAACTGCCACCGAACATCCCCGTGGGTGGCACCAACACCTCCCACGGGACCAATGTAACTTGTAGGAACTGACCCCGCATCCGCGGGACTCCCGGTTTGGTAATACGACGGTAATTTGCATATTTCTAGACTTAAGCAAAACATGGCGTTAGAGGGTGAGATCTCAAAACAGCCCCCGAACGTCCTCGTGGGTGGCACCAACACCTCCCACGGGACCAATGTAACTCGTAGGAACTGACCTCGCAGCTGCGGGACTCCCGGTTTGGGAATATGACGGTAATTTGCATATTTCTAGACTTAAGCAAAACATGGCGTTAGAGGGTGAGATCTCGAAAAATCCCCCGAACGTCCCCGTGGGTGGCACCGACACCTACCACGGGACCAATGTAACTCGTAGGAACTGACCCCGCAGTCGCTGGACTCCCGGTTTGAGAATACGATGGTAATTTACAAATTTGTAGACTTAGGCTTAAAACATGGCATTAGAGGGTGAGAACACGAAACTGCCACCAAACGTCCCCGTGGGTGGCACCAACACCTCCCACGGGACCAATGTAACTCGTAGGAACTGACCCCGCAGCCACGGGACTCCCGGTTTGGGAAAACGATGGTAATTTCATATTTTTAGACTTAGGCTTAAAAACATGGCGTTAGAGGGTGAGAACCCGAAAGACCTCCCGAACGTCCCCGTGGGTGGCACCAACACCTCCCACGGGACCAATGTAACTCGTAGGAACTGACCCCGTAGCCCCGGGGCTCCCGGTTTGAGAATACGACAGTAATTTGTATATTTCTAGGCTTAGGCTTAAAAACATGGCGTTAGAGGGTGAAAACCCAAAACACCCTCCGAACGTCCCCGTGGGTGGCACCATCACCTCCCATGGGACCAATGTAACTCGTAGGAACTAACCCCGCAGCCGCAGGACTCCCGGTTTGAGAATACGATGGTAATTTACAAATTTCTAGACTTAGGCTTAAAAACATGGCGTTAGAGGGTGAGAACTCGAAACTGCCACCGAACGTCCCCATGGGTGGCACCAACACCTCCCACGGGTCCAATGTAACTCGTAGGAACTGACCCCGCAGCCGCGGGACTCCCGGTTTTAGAATACGATGGTAATTTGAATATTTCTAGACATAGGCTTAAAAACATGGCGTTAGAGGGTGAGATCTCGAAACAGCCCCCGAACGTCGTCGTGGGTGTTCCAAAACCTCCCACGGGACCAATGTAACTCGTAGCAACTGACCCCGCAGCCGCAGGACTCCCGGTTTGAGAATACGACGGTAATTTGCATATTTCTAGACTTGGGCTTAAAAACATGGCGTTAGAGGGTGAGGACTCGAAACTGCCACCGAACGTCCCCGTGGGTGGCACCAACGCCTCCCACGGGACCAATGTAACTCGTAGGAACTGACCCCGCAGCCGCGGGACTCCTGGTTTGAGAATACGACGACAATTTGCAAATTTCTAGACTTAGGCTTAAAAACATGGCGTTAGATGGTGAAAACCCGAAATAGCCCCCGAACGTCCCCGTGGGTGGCACCAACACCTCCCAGAGGACCAATGCAACTCGTAGGAACTGACCCTGAAGCCGCGGGCCTCCCGATTTGAGAATACGACGGTTATTTATAAATTACAAGACTTAGGCTTAAAAACATGGCGTTAGAGGGTGAGAACTCGAAACTACCACCGAACGTCCCCGTGGGTGACACCAAAACCTCCCACGGGACCAATGTAACTCTTAGGAACTGACCCCGCAGCCGCGAGACTCCCGGTTTGGGAATACGACGGTAATTTGCATATTTCTAGACTTAAGCAAAACATGGCGTTAGAGGGTGAGATCTCGAAAAAGCCCCCGAACGTCCTCGTGGGTGGCACCAGCAACTCCCAAGGGACCAATGTAACTCGTAGGAACTGACCCCGCAGCCGCGGGACTCCCGGTTTGACAATACAATGGTAATTTGCATATTTCTAGACTTAGGCTTAAAAACATGGCGTTACAGGGTGAGAACTCGAAACTGCCACCGAACGTCCCTGTGGGTGGCACCAACACCTCCCAAGGGACCAATGTAACTCGTAGGAACTGACCCCGCAGCCGCGGGACTCCCGGTTTGAGAATACGACGGTAATTTGCATATTTCTAGACTTAGGCTTAAAAACATGGCGTTAGAGGGTGAGAACCCGAAAGACCTCCCGAACGTCCCCGTGGGTGGCAAAAACACCTCCCTGGGGACCAATGTAACTCGTAGGAACTGACCCCGCAGCCCCGGGGCTCCCGGTTTGAGAATACGACGGTAATTTGCACATTTCTAGGCTTAGGCTTAAAAACATGGCGTTAGAGGGTGAAAACCCAAAACACCCTCCGAACGTCCCCGTGGGTGGCACCATCACCTCCCATGGGACCAATGTAACTCGTAGGAACTGACCCCGCAGCCGCAGGACTCCCGGTTTGAGAATACGACGGTAATTTACAAATTTCTAGACTTAGGCTTAAAAACATGGCGTTAGAGGGTGAGAACTCGAAACTGCCACCGAACGTCCCCATGGGTGGCACCAACACCTCCCACGGGTCCAATGTAACTCGTAGGAACTGACCCCGCAGCCGCGGGACTCCCGATTTTAGAATACGTTGGTAATTTGAATATTTCTAGACTTAGGCTTAAAAACATGGCTTTAGAGGGTGAGATCTCGAAACAGCCCCCGAACGTCGTCGTGGGTGGTTCCAAAACCTCCCACGGGACCAATGTAACTCGTAGGAACTGACCCCGCAGCCGCGGGACTCCCGATTTGAGAATACGACAGTAATTTGCATATTTGTAGACTTGGGCTTAAAAACATGGCGTTAGAGGGTGAGAACCCGAAACACCCCCCGAACGTCCCCTTGGGTGGCACCAACGCCTCCCACGGGACCAATGTAACTCGTAGGAACTGACCCCGCAGTCGCGGGACTCCTGGTTTGAGAATACGACGGCAATTTGCAAATTTCTAGACTTAGGCTTAAAAACATGGCGTTAGATGGTGAAAACCCGAAATAGCCCCCGAACGTCCCCGTGGGTGGCACCAACACCTCCCACGGGACCAATGCAACTCGTAGGAACTGACCCTGAAGCCGCGGGCCTCCCGGTTTGAGAATACGACGGGTATTTATAAATTACAAGATTTAGGCTTAAAAACATGGCGTTAGAGGGTGAGAACTCGAAACTACCACCGAACGTCCCCGTGGGTGACACCAAAAGCTCCCACGGGACCAATGTAACTCTTAGGAACTGACCCCGCAGCCGCGAGACTCCCGGTTTGGGAATACGACGGTAATTTGCATATTTCTAGACTTAAGCAAAACATGGCGTTAGAGGGTGAGATCTCGAAAAAGCCCCCAAACGTCCTCGTGGGTGGTACCAACACCTCCCAAGGGACCAACGTAACTCGTAGGAACTGACCCCGCAGCCGCGGGACTCCCGGTTTGAAAATACAATGGTAATTTGCATATTTCTAGACTTAGGCTTAAAAACATGGCGTTACAGGTTGAGAACTCGAAACTGCCACCGAACGTCCCCGTGGGTGGCACCAACACCTCCCACGGGACCAATGTAACTCGTAGGAACTGACCCCGCAGTCGCGGGACTCCCGGTTTTAGAATACGACGGTAATTTGCATATTTCTAGACTTGGGCTTAAAAACATGGCGTTAGAGGGTGAGATCTCGAAACAGCCTCCGAACGTCGTCGTGGGAGGCACCAACACCTCCCACGGGACCAATGTATCGTAGGAACTGACCCCGCAGCCGCGGGACTCCCGATTTGAGAATACGACGGTAATTTGCATATTTCAAGACTTAGGCTAAAAAACATGGCGTTAGAGGGTGAGAACCCGAAACAGCCCCCGAACGTCCCCGTGGGTGGCACCAACTCCTCCCGCTGGACCAATGTAACTCGTAGTACCTGACCCCGCAGCCGCGGGATTCCCGGTTTGAGAATACGACGGTAATTTGCATATTTCTAGACTTAGGCTTAAAAACATGGCGTTAGAGGGTGAAAAACCGAAAGACCCCCGAACGTCCCCGTAGGTGCCACCAACACCTCCCACGGGACCAATGTAACTCGTAGGAACTGACCCCGCAGCCTCGGGACTCCCGATTTGAGAATACGATGGCAATTTGTATATTTCTAGACTTAGGCTTAAAAACATGGCGTTACAGGGTGAAAACCCGAAACACCCCCCGAACGTCCCCGTGGGTGGCACCAACACCTCCCACGGGACCAATGTAACTCGTAGGAACTGACACCGCAGCCGCGGGGCTCCCGGTTTGAGAATACGACGGTAATTTACAAATTTATAGACTTAGGCTTAAAAACATGGCGTTAGAGGGTGAGAACTCGAAACTGCCACCGAACATCCCCGTGGGTGGCACCAACACCACCCACGGGACCAATGTAACTCGTAGGAACTGACCCCGCAACCGCGGGACTCCCGATTTGGGAATACGACGGTAATTTGCATATTTCAAGACTTAAGCAAAAATGGCGTTAGAGGGTGAGATCTCAAAACATCCCCCGAACGTCCTCGTGGGTGGCACCAACACCTCCCACGGGACCAATGTAACTCGTAGGAACTGACCCCGCAATTGCGGGGCTCCCGGTTTGGGAATATGACGGTAATTTGCATATTTCTAGACTTAAGCAAAACATGGCGTTAGAGGGTGAGATCTCGAAACAGCCCCCGAACGTTACCGTGGGTGGCACCAACACCTACCACGGGACCAATGTAACTCGTATGAACTGACCCCGCTGCCCCGGGGCTCCTGGTTTGAGAATACGACGGTAATTTGCATATTTCTAGGCTTAGGCTTTAAAACATGGCGTTAGAGGGTGAAAACCCAAAACACCCTCCGAATGTCCCCGTGGGTGGCACCATCACCTCCCACGGGACCAATGTAACTCGTACGAACTGACCCCGCAGCCGCAGGACTCCCGGTTTGAGAATACGACAGTAATTTACAAATTTCTAGACTTAGGCTTAAAAACATGGCATTAGAGGGTCAGAACTCAAAACTGCCACCGAACGTCCCCATGGGTGGCACCAACACCTCCCACGGGTCCAATGTAACTCGTAGGAACTAACCCCGCAGCCGCGGGACTCCCGGTTTTAGAATACGATGGTAATTAGAATATTTCTAGACTTAGGCTTAAAAACATGGCGTTAGAGGGTGAGATCTCAAAACAGCCCTCGAACGTCGTCGTGGGTGGTTCCAAAACCTCCCACGGGACCAATGTAACTCGTAGGAACTGACCCCGCAGCCACGGGACTCCCGATTTGAGAATACGACAGTAATTTGCATATTTATAGACTTGGGCTTAAAAAGATGGCGTTAGAGGGTGAGAACCCGAAACACCCCCCGAACGTCCCCTTGGGTGGCACCAACGCCTCCCACGGGACCAATGTAACTCGTAGGAACTGACCCCGCAGCCGCGGGACTCCTGGTTTGAGAATACGACGGTAATTTGCAAATTTCTAGACTTAGGCTTAAAAACATGGCGTTAGATGGTGAAAACCCGAAACAGCCCCCGAACGTCCCCGTGTTTGGCACCAACACCTCCCACGGGACCAATGCAACTCGTAGGAACTGATCCCGCAGTCGCGGAACTCCCGGTTTGAGAATACGACGGTAATTTTCAAATTTCTAGACTTAGGCTTAAAAACATGGCGTTAGAGGTTGAAAACCCGAAACACCCCCCGAACGTCCCCGTGGGTGGCACCAACACCTCCCACGGGACCAATGTAACTCGTAGGAACTGACACCGCAGCCGCGGGGCTCCCGGTTTGAGAATACGACCGTAATTTACAAATTTATAGACTTAGGCTTAAAAACATGGCGTTAGAGGGTGAGAACTCGAAACTGCCACCGAACATCCCCGTGGGTGGCACCAACACCACCCACGGGACCAATGTAACTCGTAGGAACTGACCTCGCAACCGCGGGACTCCCGATTTGGGAATACGACGGTAATTTGCATATTTCAAGACTTAAGCAAAAATGGCGTTAGAGGGTGAGATCTCAAAACATCCCCCGAACGTCCTCGTTCGTGGCACCAACACCTCCCACGGGACCAATGTAACTCGTAGGAACTGACCCCGCAGTTGCGGGGCTCCCGGTTTGGGAATATGACGGTAATTTGCATATTTCTAGACTTAAGCAAAACATGGCGTTAGAGGGTGAGATCTCGAAACAGCCCCCGAACGTTACCGTGGGTGGCACCAACACCTACCACGGGACCAATGTAACTCGTATGAACTGACCCCGCTGCCCCGGGGCTCCCGGTTTGAGAATACGACGGTAATTTGCATATTTCTAGGCTTAGGCTTTAAAACATGGCGTTAGAGGGTGAAAACCCAAAACACCCTCCGAATGTCCCCGTGGGTGGCACCATCACCTCCCACGGGACCAATGTAACTCGTAGGAACTGACCCCGCAGCCGCAGGACTCCCGGTTTGAGAATACGACGGTAATTTACAAATTTCTAGACTTAGGCTTAAAAACATGGCATTAGAGGGTCAGAACTCAAAACTGCCACCGAACGTCCCCATGGGTGGCACCAACACCTCCCACGGGTCCAATGTAACTCGTAGGAACTAACCCCGCAGCCGCGGGACTCCCGGTTTTAGAATACGATGGTAATTTGAATATTTCTAGACTTAGGCTTAAAAACATGGCGTTAGAGGGTGAGATCTCAAAACAGCCCTCGAACGTCGTCGTGGGTGGTTCCAAAACCTCCCACGGGACCAATGTAACTCGTAGGAACTGACCCCGCAGCCACGGGACTCCCGATTTGAGAATACGACAGTAATTTGCATATTTATAGACTTGGGCTTAAAAAGATGGCGTTAGAGGGTGAGAACCCGAAACACCCCCCGAACGTCCCCTTGGGTGGCACCAACGCCTCCCACGGGACCAATGTAACTCGTAGGAACTGACCCCGCAGCCGCGGGACTCCTGGTTTGAGAATACGACGGTAATTTGCAAATTTCTAGACTTAGGCTTAAAAACATGGCGTTAGATGGTGAAAACCCGAAACAGCCCCCGAACGTCCCCGTGTTTGGCACCAACACCTCCCACGGGACCAAAGCAACTCGTAGGAACTGATCCCGCAGTCGCGGAACTCCCGGTTTGAGAATACGACGGTAATTTTCAAATTTCTAGACTTAGGCTTAAAAACATGGCGTTAGAGGGTGAGAACTCGAAACACCCCCCGAACGTCCCCGTGGGTGGCACCAACACCTCCCACGGGACCAATGTAACTCGTAGGAACTGACCCCGAAGCCGCGGGGCTCCCGGTTTGAGAATATGACAGTTATTTATAAATTACAAGACTTAGACTTAAAAACATGGCGTTAGAGGGTGAGATCACGAAACTACCACCGAACGTCCCCGTGGGTGACGTCAACACCTCCCACGGGACCAATGTAACTCTTTGGAACTGACCCCGCAGCCGCGAGACTCCCGATTTGGGAATACGACGGTAATTTGTATATTTCTAGACTTAAGCAAAACATGGCGTTAGAGGGTGAGATCTCGAAAAAGCTCCCGAACGTCCTCGTGGGTGGCACCAACACCTCCCACGGGACCAATGGAACTCGTAGGAACTGACCCCGCAGCCGCGGGACTCCCGGTTTGAGAATACAATGGTAATTTGTATATTTCTAGACTTAGGTTTAAAAACATGGCGTTACAGGGTGAGAACTCGAAACTGCCACCGAACGACCCCGTGGGTGGCACCAACACCTCCCACGGGACCAATGTAACTCGTAGGAACTGACCCCGCAGCCGCGGGACTCCCGGTTTTAGAATACGACGGTAATTTGCATATTTCTAGACTTGGAAATAAAAACATGGCGTTAGAGGGTGAGATCTCGAAACAGCCCCCGAACGTCGTCGTGGGAGGCACCAACACCTCCCACGGGACCAATGTAACTCGTAGGAACTGACCCCGCAGCCGCGGGACTCCCGATTTGAGAATACGATGGTAATTTGCATATTTCTAGACTTAGGCTTAAAAACATGGCGTTAGAGGGTGAGAACCCGAAAGAGCCCCCGAACGTCCCCGTGGGTAGCACCAACTCCTCCCGCGGGACCAATGTAGCTCGTAGTACCTGACCCCGTAGCCACGGGATTCCCGGTTTGAGAATACGACGGTAATTTGCATATTTCTAGACTTAGGCTTAAAAACATGGCGTTAGAGGGTGAAAACCCGAAAGACCCCCCGAACGTCCCCGTGGGTGGCACCAACGCCTCCCACGGGACCAATGTAACTCGTAGGAACTGACCCCGCAGCCTCGGGACTCCCGGTTTGAGAATACGACGACAATTTGTATATTTCTAGACTTAGGCTTAAAAACATGGCGTTACAGGATGAAAACCCGAAACACCCCCCGAACGTCCCCGTGGGTGGCACCAACACCTCCCACGGGACCAATGTAACTCGTAGGAACTGACACCGCAGCCGCGGGACTCCCGGTTTGAGAATAGGACAGTAATTTACAAATTTCTAGACTTAGGCTTAAAAACATGGCGTTAGAGGGTGAGAACCCGAAACAGCCCCCGAACGTCCCCGTGGGTGGCACCAAAACCTCCCACGGGACCAATGTAGCTCGTAGGAACTGACCCCGCAACCGCGGGACTCCCGGTTTGGGAATACGACGGTAATTTGCATATTTTTAGACTTAAGCAAAACATGGCGTTAGAGGGTGAGATCTCGAAACAGCCCCCGAACGTCCTCGTGGGTGGCACCAACACCTCCCACGGGACCAATGTAACTCGTAGGAACTGACCCCGCAGCTGCGGGATTCCCGATTTGAGAATACGACGGTAATTTTCATATTTCTAGACTTAGGCTTAAAAACATGGCGTTAGAGGGTGAAAACCCAAAACACCCTCCGAACGTCCCCGTGGGTGGCACCAACACCTCCCATGGGACCAATGTAACTCGTAGGAACTGACCCCGCAGCCGCGGGACTCCCGGTTTGGGAATACGACGGTAATTTGCATATTTCTAGACTTAGGCTTAAAAACATGGCGTTAGAGGGTGAGATCTCGAAACAACCACCGAACGTCCTCGTGGGTGGCACCAACACCTTCCACGGGACCAATGTAACTCGTAGGAACTGACCCCACAGCCGCGGGACTCCCGGTTTGAGAATACGACGGTAATTTGCATATTTCTAGACTTACGCTTAAAAACATGGCGTTAGAGGGTGAGAACTCGAAAGACCCCCCGAACGTCCCCGTGGGTGGCACCAACACCTCCCACGGGACCAATGTAACTCGTAGGAACTGACCCCGCAGCCCCGGGGCTCCCGGTTTGACAATACGACGGTAATTTTCATATTTCTAGACTTAGGCTTAAAAACATGGCCTTAGAGGGTGAAAACCCAAAACACCCTCCGAACGTCCCCGTGGGTGGCACCATCACCTCCCACGGGACCAATGTAACTCGTAGGAACTGACCCCGCAGCCGCAGGACTCCCAGTTTGAGAATACGACGGTAATTTACAAATTTCTAGACTTAGGCTTAAAAACATGGCGTTAGAGGGTGAGAACTCGAAACTGCCACCGAATGTCCCCATGGGTGGCACCAACACCTCCCACGGGACCAATGTAACTCGTAGGAACTGACCCCGCAGCCGCGGGACTCCCTGTTTTAGAATACGACGGTAATTTGAATATTTCTAGACTTAGGCTTAAAAACATGGCGTTTGTGGGGGAGATCTCGAAACAGCCCCCGAACGTCGTCGTGGGTGGTTCCAACACCTCCCACAGAACCAATGTAACTCGTAGGAACTGATCCCGCAGCCGCAGGACTCCCGATTTGAGAATACGACAGTAATTTGCATATTTGTAGACTTGGGCTTAAAAACATGGCGTTAGAGGGTGAGAACCCGAAACACCCCCCGAACGTCCCCTTGGGTGGCACCAACGCCTCCCACGGGACCAATGTAACTCGTAGGAACAGACCCCGCAGCCGCGGGACTCCTGGTTTGAGAATACGACGGTAATTTGCAAATTTCTAGACTTAGGATTAAAAACATGGCGTTAGATGGTGAAAACCCGAAATAGCCCCCGAACGTCCCCGTGGGTGGCACCAACACCTCCCACGGGACCAATGCAACTCGTAGGAACTGACCCCGCAGTCGCGGGACTCCCGGTTTGAGAATACGATGGTAATTTTCATATTTCTAGACTTAGGCTTAAAAACATGGCGTTAGAGGGTGAGAACTCGAAACACCCCCCGAACGTCCCCGTGGGTGGCACCAACACCTCCCACGGGATCAGTGTAACTCGTAGGAACTGACCCCAAAGCCGCGGGACTCCCGGTTTGAGAATACCTACGGTAATTTATAAATTTCAAGACTTAGGCTTAAAAACATGGCGTTAGAGGGTGAGAACTCGAAACTACCACCGAACGTCCCCGTGGGTGACACCAACACCTCCCACGGGACCAATGTAACTCTTAGGAACTGACCCCGCAGCCGCGAGACTCCCGGTTTGGGAATACGACTGTAATTTGAATATTTCTAGACTTAAGCAAAACATGGCGTTAGATGGTGAGATCTCGAAAAAGCCCCCGAACGTCCTCGTGGGTGGCACCAACACCTCCCACGGGACCAATGTAACTCGTAGGAACTGACCCCGCAGCCGCGGGACTCCCGGTTTGAGAATACAATGGTAATTTGCATATTTCTAGACTTAGGCTTAAAAACATGGCGTTACAGGGTGAGAACTCGAAACTGCCACCGAATGTCCCCGTGGGTGGCACCAACACCTCCCACGGGACCAATGTAACTCGTAGGAACTGACCCCGCAGCCGCGGGACTCCCGGTTTTAAATTACGACGGTAATTTGCATATTTCTAGACTTGGGCTTAAAAACATGGCGTTAGAAGGTGAGATCTCGAAACAGCCCCCGAACGTCGTCGTGGGAGGCACCAACACCTCCCACGGGACCAATGTAACTCGTAGGAACTGACCCCGCAGCCCCGGGGCTCCCGGTTTGACAATACGACGGTAATTTGCATATTTCAAGACTTAGGCTTAAAAACATGGCGTTAGAGGGTGAGAACTCGAAACTACCACCGAACGTCCCCGTGGGTGACACCAACACCTCCCACGGGACCCATGTAACTCGTAGTAACTGACCCCGCAGCCCGGGGACTCCCGGTTTGAGAATACGATGGTAATTTGCATATTTTTAGACTTAGGCTTAAAAACATGGCGTCAGAGGGTGAAAACCCGAAACACCCCCCGAACGTCCCCGTGGGTGGCACCAACACCTCCCACGGGACCAATGTAACTCGAAGGAACTGACCCCGCAGCCGCGGGACTCCCGGTTTGAGAATACGACGGTAATTTACAAATTTCTAGACTCAGTCTTAAAAACATGGCGTTAGAGGGTGAGAACTCGAAACTGCCACCAAACGTCCCCGTGGGTGGCACCAAAACCTCCCACGGGACCAATGTAACTCGTAGGAACTGACCCAGCAACCGCGGGACTCCCGGTTTGGGAATACGATGGTAATTTGCATATTTCTAGAGTTAAGCAAAACATGGCGTTAGAGCGTGAGATCTCGAAACAGCCCCCGAACGTCCTCGTGGCTGGCACCAACACCTCCCACGGGACCAATGTAACTCATTGGAACTGACCCCGCAGCCGCGGGACTCCCGGTTTGGGAATACGACGCTAATTTGCATAGTTCTAGACTTAAGCAAAACTTGGCATTAGAGGGTGAGATCTCGAAACAGACCCCCGAACGTCCTCGTGGGTGGCATCAACACCTCCCATGGGACCAATGTAACTCGTGGGAACTGACCCCGCAGCCGCGGGACTCCCGGTTTGAGAATACGACGGTAATTTGCATATTTCTAGACTTAGGCATAAAAAAATGGCGTTAGAGGGTGAGAACTCGAAACTGCCACCGAACATCCCCGTGGGTGGCACCAACACCTCCCACGGGACCAATGTATCTCGTAGAAATTGACCCCGCAACCGCGGAACTCCCGTTTTGGGAATACGACGGTAATTTGCATATTTCTAGACTTAAGCAAAACATGGCGTTAGAGGGTGAGATCTCGAAACAGCCCCCGAACGCCCTCGTGGGTGGCACCAACACCTCCCACGGGACCAATGTAACTCGTAGGAACTGACCCCGCAGCCGCGGGACTCCCGGTTTGAGAATACGACGGTAATTTGCATATTTCTAGACTTAGGCTTAAAAACATGGCGTGAGAGGGTGAGAACTCGAAACACCCCCCGAACGTCCCCGTGGGTGGCACCAACACCTCCCACGTGACCAATGTAACTCGTAGGAACTGACCCGCAGCCCCGGGACTCCCGGTTTGAGAATACGACGGTAATTTGTATATTTCTAGACTTAGGCTTAAAAACATGGCGTTAGAGGGTGAAAACCCGAAACACCCCCCGAACGTCCCCGTGCGTGGCACCAACACCTCCCACGGGACCAATATAACTCGTAGAAACTGACCCCGCAGCCGCAGGACTCCCGGTTTGAGAATACGACTGTAATTTACAAATTTCTAGACTTAGGCTTAAAAACATGGCGTTACAGGGTGAGAACTCGAAACTGCCACCGAACGTCCCCGTGGGTGGCACTAACACCTCCCACGGGACCAATATAACTCGTAGGAACTGAACCCCGCAGCCGCGGGACTCCCGGTTTTAGAATACGACGGTAATTTGTATATTTCTAGACTTAGGCTTAAACACATGGCGTTAGAGGGGATCTCGACACAACCCCCGAACGTCATCGTGGGTGGTACCCACACCTCCCACGGGACCAATGTAACTCGTAGGAACTGACCCCGTAGCCGGGGGACTCCCGATTTGAGAATATGACAGTAATTTGCATATTTCTAGACTTAGGCTTAAAAACATGGCGTTAGAGGGTGAGAACCCGAAACACCCCTCGAACGTCCCCGTGGGTGGCACTAACACCTCCCACGTGACCAATGTAACTCGTAGGAACTGACCCCGCAGCCCCGGGACTCCCTGTTTGAGAATACGACGGTAATTTGTATATTTCTAGACTTAGGCTTAAAAACATGGCGTTAGAGGGTGAAAACCCGAAACACCCCCCGAACGTCCCCGTGTGTGGCACCAACACTTCCCACGGGACCAATGTAACTCGTAGGAACTGACCCCGAAGCTGCAGGACTCCCGGTTTGAGAATACGACGGTAATTTATAAATTTCTAGACTTAAGCTTAAAAACATAGCGTTAGAGGGTGAGAACTCGAAACTACCACAGAACGTCCCCGTGGGTGACACCAATACCTCCCACGGGACCAATGTAACTCGTAGGAACTGACCCCAGAGTGGCGAGACTCCCGGTTTGGGAATACGACGGTAATTTGCATATTTCTAGACTTAAGGAACACATGGTGTTAGAGGGTGAGATCTCGAAAAAGCCCCCGAACGTCCTTGTGGGTGGCACCTACACCTCCCACGGGACACATATAACTCGTAGGAACTGACCGCGCAGCCGCGGGACTCCCGGTTTGAGAATACGACGGTAATTTACAAATTTCAAGACTTAGGCTTAAAAACATGGCGTTAGAGGATGAGAACTCGAAACTGCCACAGAACGTCCCCGTGGGTGGCACCAACACCTCCCACGGGACCAATGTAACTCATAGGAACTGACCCCGCAACCGCGGGACTCCCGGTTTGGGAATACGACGGTAATTTGCATATTTCTAGACTTAAACAAAACACGGCGTTAGAGGGTGAGATCTCGAAAAAGCCCCCGAACGTCCTCGTGGGTGGCACCAACACCTCCCATGGGACCAATGTAACTCGTAGGAACTGACCCCTCAGCCGCGGGACTCCCGATTTTAGAATACGTTGGTAATTTGAATATTTCTAGACTTAGGCTTAAAAACATGGCGTTAGAGGGTGAGATCTCGAAACAGCCCCCGAACGTCGTCGTGGGTGGTTCCAAAACCTCCCACGGGACCAATGTAACTCGTAGGAACTTACCCCGCAGCCGCGGGACTCCCGGTTTGAGAATACGACGGTAATTTGTATATTTCTAGACTTAGTCTTAAAAACATGGCGTTAGAGGGTGAGAACTCGAAACACCCCCCGAACGTCCGCGTGGGTGGCACCAACACCTCCCACGAGACCAATGTAACTCGTAGGAACTGACCCCGCAGCCTCGAGACTCCCGGTTTTAGAATACGACGGTAATTTGCATATTTCTAGACTTAGGCTTAAAAACATGGCGTTAGAGGGTGAAAACCCGAAACACCCCCCGAACGTCCCCGTGGGTGGCACCAACACCTCCCACGGGACCAATGTAACTCGTAGGAACTGACCCCGCAGGCACAGGACTCCTTGTTTGAGAATACGACGTTAATTTACAAATTTCTAGACTTAGGATTAAAAACTTAGCGTTACAGGGTGAGAAGTCGAAACTGCCACCGAACGTCCCCGTGGGTGGCACCAACACCTCCCACGGGACCAATGTAACTCGTAGGAACTGACCCCGCAGCCGCGGGACTCCCGGTTTTAGAATACGACGGTAATTTGCATATTTGTAGACATAGGCTTAAAAACATGGCGTTAGAGGGTGAAAACCCGAAACAGCCCCCGAACGTCCCCGTGGGTGGCACCAACACCTCCCACGGGACCAATGTAACTCGTAGTAACTGACCCCGCAGCCGCGGGACTCCCGATTTGAGAATACGACCGTAATTTGCATATTTCTAGACTTAGGCTTAAAAACATGGCGTTAGAGGGTGAAAACTCGAAAGACCCCCCGAACGTCCCCGTGGGTGGCACCAACACCTCCCACGGGACCAATGTAACTCGTAGTAACTGACCCCGTAGCCCCGGGACTCCCGGTTTGAGAATACGACGGTAAATTGTATATTTCTAGACTTAGGCTTAAAAACATGGCGTTAGAGGGTGAAAACCCGAAACACCCCCCGAACGTCCCCGTGGTTGGCACCGGCACCTCCCACGGGACCAATGTAACTCGTAGGAACTGACCCCGCAACCGCAGGACTCCCGGTTTGGGAATACGATGGTAATTTGCATATTTCTAGACTTAAGCAAAACATGGCGTTAGAGGGTGAGATCTCGAAACAACCCCCGAACGTCCTCGTGGGTGGCACCAACACCTCCCACGGGACCAATGAAACTCTTAGGAACTGACCCCGCAGCCGCGGGACTCCCGGTTTTAGAATACGACGGTAATTTGCATATTTCTAGACTTAAGCAAAACATGGCGTTAGAGGGTGAGATTTCGAAACAGCCCCCGAACGTCCTCGTGGTTGGCACCAACACCTCCCACGGGACCAATGTAACCCGTAGGAACTGACCCCGCAGCCGCGGGATTCCCGATTTGAGAATACAACTGTAATTTGCATATTTCTAGACTTAGGCTTAAAAACATGGCGTTAGAGGGTGAGAACTCGAAACTGCCACCGAACGTTCCCGTGGGTGGCACCAGCACCTCCCACGGGACCAATGTAACTCGTATGAACTGACCCCGCAACCGCAGGAATCCCGGTTTGGGAATACGACGGTAATTTGTATATTTCTAGACTTAAGCAAAACATGGCGTTAGAGGGTGAGATCTCGAAACAGCCCCCGAACGTCCTCGTGGGTGGCACCAACACCTCCCACGGGACCAATGTAACTCGTAGTAACTGACCCCGCAGCCGAGGGACTCCCGATTTGAGAATACGACGGTAATTTGCATATTTCTAGACTTAAGCTAAACATGGCGTTAGAGGGTGAGATCTCGAAACAGCCCCCGAACGTCCTCGTGGGTGGCACCAACACCTCCCACGGGACCAATGTAACTCATAGGAACTGACCCCGCAGCCGCGGGACTCCCGGTTTGAGAATACGACGATAATTTTCATATTTCTAGACTTCGGCTTTAAAACAAGGTGTTTGAGGGTGAGAACTCGAAACACCCCCCGAACGTCCCCGTGGGTGGCACCAACACCTCCCACGGGATCAATGTAACTCGTAGGAACAGACCCCGCAGCCCAGGGACTCTCGGTTTGAGAATACGACGGTAATTTGCATATTTCTAGACTTAGGCTTAAAATCATTGCGTTAGAGGGTGAAAACACGAAACACCCTCCAACGTCCCCGTGGGTGGCACCAACACCTCCCACGGGACCAATGTAACTCGTAGGAACTGACCCCGCAGCCGCATGACTCCCGGTTTGTGAATACGATGGTTATTTACAAGTTTCTAGACTTAGGCTTAAAAACATGGCGTTAGAGGGTGAGATCTCGAAACAGCCCCCGAACGTCGTCGTGGGTGGTACCAACACCTCCCATGGGAACAATGTAACTCGTAGGAACTGACCCCGCAGCCGCGGGACTCCCGATTTGAGAATACGACAATAATTTGCATCTTTCTAGACTTAGGCTTAAAAACATGGCGTTAGAGGGTGAGAACCCGAAACACCCCCCGAACTTCCCCTTGGGTGGCACCAACGCCTCCCACGGGACCAATGTAACTCGTAGGAATTGACCCCGCAGCCGCGGGACTCCTGGTTTGAGAATATGACGGTAATTTGCAAATTTCTATACTTAGGCTTAAAAACATGGTGTTAGAGGGTGAAAACCCGAAACAGCCCCCGAACGTCCACGTGGGTGGCACCAACACCTCCCACGGGTCCAATGCCAATAGTAGGAACTGACCCCGCAGTCGCGGGACTCCCGGTTTGAGAATACGACGGTACTTTTCATATTTCTAGACTTAGGCTTAAAAACATGGCGTTAGAGGGTGAGAACTCGAAACACCCCCCGAACGTCCCCGTGGGTGGCACCAACACCTCCCACGGGACCAATGTAACTCGTAGGAATTGACCCCGAAGCCGCGGGACTCCCGGTTTGAGAATATGACGGTAATTTATAAATTTCTAGACTTAGGCTTAAAAACATGGCGTTAGAGGGTGAGAACTCGAAACTACCACCGAACGTCCCCGTGGGTGACACCAACACCTCCCACAGGACCAATGTAACACGTAGGAACTGACCCCGTAGCCGCGAGACTCCCGGTTTGGGAATACGACGGTAATTTGCATATTTCTAGACTTAAGCAAAACATGGCGTTAGAGGGTGAGATCTCGAAAAAACCCCGAACGTCCTCGTGGGTGGCACCAACACCTCCCACGGGACCAATGTAACTCGTAGGAACTGACTCCGCAGCCGCGGGACTCCCGGTTTGAGAATACAACGGTAATTTGCATATTTCTAGACTTAGGCTTAAAAACATGGCGTTAGAGGGTGAAAACCCAAAACGCCTCCCGAACGTCCCCTTGGGTGGCACCAACGCCTCCCACGGGACCAATGTAAGTCGTAGGAACTGACCCCGCAGCCGCGGGACTCCTGGTTTGAGAATACGACAGTAATTTGCAAATTTCAAGACTTAGGCTTAAAAACATGGCGTTAGAGGGTGAAAACCCGAAACAGCCCCCGAACGTCCCCGTGGGTGGCACCAACACCTCCCACGGGACCAATGCAACTCGTAGGAACTGACCCCCAGTCGCGGGACTCCCGGTTTGAGAATACAACGGTAATTTTCATATTTCTAGACTTAGGCTTAAAAACATGGCGTTAGAGGGTGAGAACTCGAATCACCCCCCGAACGTCCCCGTGGGTGGCACCAACACCTCCCATCAGACCAATGTAACTCGTAGGAACTGACCCCGAAGCCGCGGGACTCCCGGTTTGAGAATACGAAGGTAATTTATAAATTTCAAGACTTAGGCTTAAAAACATGGCGTTAGAGGGTGAGAACCCGAAACTACCATCGAACGTCCCCCTGGGTGACACCAACACCTCCCACGGGACCAATGTAACTCGTAGGAACTGACCCCGTAGCCGCGAGACTCCCGGTTTGGGAATACGACGGTAATTTGCATATTTCTAGACTTAAGCAAAACATGGCGTTAGAGGGTGAGATCTCGAAAAACCCTCCGAACATCCTCGTGGGTGGCACCAACACCTCCCACGGGACCAATGTAACTCGTAGGAACTGACCCCGCATCCGCGGGACTCCCGGTTGAGAATACAACGGTAATTTGCATATTTCTAGACTTAGGCTTAAAAACATGGCGTTACAGGGTGAGAACTTGAAACTGCCACCGAACGTCCCCGTGGGTGGCACCAACACCTCCCACGGGACCAATGTAACTCGTAGGAACTGACCCCGTAGCCACGGGACTCCCGGTTTTAGAATACGACGGTAATTTGCATATTTCTAGACTTGGGCTTAAAAACATGGCGTTAGAGGGTGAGATCTCGAAACAGCCCCCGAATGTCGTCGTGGGTGGAACCAACACCTCCCACGAGACCAATGTAACTCGTAGGAACTGACCCCGCAGCCACGGGACTCCCGATTTGAGAATACGACGGTAATTTGCATATTTCTAGACTTAGGCTTAAAAACATGGCGTTAGAGGGTGAGAACCCGAAACACCCCCCGAATGTCCCCCGTGGGTGGCACTAACACCTCTCAAGGGACCAATGTAACTCGTAAGAACTGACCCCGCAGCCGCTGGACTCCCGGTTTGAGAATACGACGGTAATTTGCAAATTTTTCTAGACTTAGGCTTAAAAACATGGCGTTAGAGGGTGAAAACCCAAAACAGCCCCCGAACGTCCCCGTGGGTGGCACCAACACCTCCCACGGAACTAATATAACTCGTAGGAACTGAACCCGCGGCCGCGGGACTCCCGGTTTGAGAATACGACGGTAATTTGCATATTTCTAGACTTAAGCTTAAAAACATGGCGTTAGAGGGTGAAAATCCGAAACAGCCCCCGAACGTCCCCGTGAGTTGCACTAACACCTCCCACGGGACCATGGTTCAAACTCTCGGTATCGGTCCCGGTATCGGCCACTCAATTTACAATTCGGTCGTGGTATCGGTCACGGTATATGGCGATACGGACAGATACACTATTTAGAGAGCGCAAAAAATTCCGAAAAAAATCTAGAAAATTAAAAAAAAAAAATATTAACAATGTGGACCAATCAGATAAGTTTAAAACTATCCTTTAATATGCATAACATTGTACAATTGATTGTATTGACGTGTTGCGAACTTGCCAGATTCAATGTTCCATAATAAATCAATATTTTTTTTCACGGAGGAAACAAATATTATGTTTTTACAAAGAAAAACAAATGTTACTTTTTTAGTAAGAGGATAATTTTTTTCTTTTAAAAAGAGGATACAACTATTATATTCTTAGTATTATTTTTAGTAAGAGGATAGAAATGTTTTTTTTAAGTATGTTATATTTTTCTAAAAAGGATAGAAATGTTTCTTTTTTAGTATTGTTATTTTTTTACAAAGATGATACAATTAGTGATTTTGACAAAACACTACATTTTTTTTAGAGTCGTTTTTTACAAAAAGGATGCAAATGTTATTTTCTTACAAAAAATGATGCAAATGTTATTTTTTTATAAAAGGAATATAAATGTTATTTTTTTGTTATTGTTGTTGGGGTTGCAAATGCTTTTTTTAAAAATTGATGGAAATATTATTTTTTTACAAAGAGGATGCAAATATTTTTTTTTACTTGTGTTGCAAATGTTATTTTTACATAAAGGATGCAAATATTATTTTTACAAATGTTTAGAGGATACAAATATTATTTTTACAATAATTACAGTTGTATATTTATTTGTAAAAGAATAACATTTACGTTTTTTTAATAAATAACAACATATTAAAATATAACATTTGGAACATTATTATAAAAAATAATACAAATAACATTTGGATCATTTGCATTCTTTAAAAAAAAAACTGGCATAGATACAACGTATTAAATTAAACCCACACGATGACCAAATAATCCACACACACAACACACTAAATTAAAAAAACAATTAGCATTTCGTAACCCCCCCAAAAAATCACGCTTACCAACACAACACTGGAGAGAGAGAGAGAGAGAGAGAGAGAGAGATTCTTAGTAACTTATACCATCTCGGCCGATATATCACCGATATGGGTCGATACTATTGGGATATCGCTGATATGAGTCGATTCCATCGCAATATCGCCGATATGGGCCGATTCCATCGCGATATCGCTGATATGGGCCGATTATACCGCTATATCACCGATAGTATGGAGAAATTACCGATATAGGGTCGATTCACATCAATAATTGAAAACTCAACTCGTAACTCAGAATCGGATCGGTGGGCACCGATACCTAGTCAACTCGGCCGTATCGTCACGGTATCGGCCTTCGCTTTGAACCATGCACGGGACCAATGTAACTCGTAGTAACTGACCCCGCAGCCCCGGGTCTCCCGGTTTGAGAATACGACGGTAATTTGCATATTTCTAGACTTAGGCTTAAAAACATGGCGTTAGAGGGTGAAAACCCGAAAGAGCCCCCGAACGTCCCCGTGGGTGGCACCAACACCTCCCACGGGACCAATGTAACTCGTAGGAACTGACCCCGCAACCGCGGGACTCCCGTTTTGGGAATACGACGGTAATTTGCATATTTCTAGACTTAAGCAAAACATGGCGTTAGAGGGTGAGATCTCGAAACAGCCCCCGAACGTCCTCGTGGGTGGCACCAACACCACCCACGGGACCAATGTAACTCGTAGGAACTGACCCCGCAACCGCGAGACTCCCGGTTTGAGAATACGACGGTAATTTGCATATTTCTAGACTTAGACTTAAAAACATGGCGTTAGAGGGTGCGAACTCGAAACACCCCCCGAACGTCCCCGTGGGTGGCACCAATGCCTCCCACGGGACCAATGTAACTCATAGGGATTGACCCCGCAGCCCTGGGACTCCCGGTTTGAGAATACGACGGTAATTTGCATATTTCTAGACTTAGGCTTAAAAACATGGCGTTAGAGGGTGAAAACCCCAAACACCCCCCGAACGTCCCCGTGGGTGGCACCAACACCTCCCACGGGACCAATGTAACTCGGACGAACTGACCCCGCAGCCGCAGGACTCCCAGTTTGAGAATACGACGGTAATTTACAAATTTCTAGACTTAGGCTTAAAAACATGGCGTTACAGGGTGAGAACTCGAAACTGCCACCGAACGTCACCGTGGGTGGCAGCAACACCTCCCACGGGACCAATGTAACTCGTAGGAACTGACCCCGCAGCCGCGGGACTCCCGATTTGAGAATACGACAGTAATTTACATATTTCTAGACTTAGGCTTAAAAACATGGCGTTAGAGGGTGAAAACCCGAAACACCCCCCGAACGTCCCCTTGGGTGGCACCAACGCCTCCCACGGGACCAATGTAGCTCCTAGGAACTGACCCCGCAGCCGAGGGACTCCTGGTTTGAGAATACGATGGTAATTTGCAAATTTCTAGACTTAGGCTTAAAAACATGGCGTTAGAGGGTGAAAACCCGAAACAGCCCCCGAACGTCCCCGTGGGTGGCACCAACACCTCCCACGGGTCCAATGCAACTCGTAGGAACTGACCCCGCAGTCGCGGGACTCCCGATTTGAGAATACCACTGTAATTTTCATATTTCTAGACCTAGGCTTAAAAACATGGCGTTAGAGGGTGAGAACTCGAAACCCCCCCCCCGAACATCCCCGTGGGTGGCACCAACACTTCCCATGGGACCAATGTAACTCGTCGGAACTGACCCCGAAGCCGCGGGACTCCCGGTTTGAGAATACGACGGTAATATATAAATTTCTAGACTTAATCTTAAAAACATGGCGTTAGAGGGTGAGAACTCGAAACTACCACCGAACGTCCCCGTGGGTAACACCAACACCTCCCACGGGACCAATGTAACTCGTAGGAACTGACCCCGTAGCGGCGATACTCCCGGTTTGGGAATACGACGGTAATTTGCATATTTCTAGACTTAAGCAAAACATGGCGTTAGAGGGTGAGATCTCGAAAAAGCCCCCGAACGTCCTCGAGGGTGGCACCTACACCTCCCACGGGACCAATGTAACTCGTAAGAACTGACCCCGCAGCCGCGGGACTCTCGGTTTGAGAATACGACGGTAATATACAAATTTCTAGACTTAGGCTTAAAAACATGGCGTTAGAGGATGAGAACTCGAAACTGCCACCGAACGTCCCCGTGGGTGGCACAAACACCTCCCACGGGACCAATGTAACTCGTAGGAACTGACCCCGTAACCGCGGGACTCCCGGTTTGGGAATACGATGGTAATTTGCATATTTCTAGACTTAAGCAAAACATGGCGTTAGAGGGTGAGATCTCGAAACAGCCCCCGAACGTCCTCGAGGGTGGCACCAACACCTCCCACGGGACCAATATAACTCGTAGGAACTTTCCCCGCAGCCGCGTGACTCCCGATTTGAGAATACGACGGTAATTTGCATATTTCTTGACTTAGGCTTAAAAACATGGCGTTAGAGGGTGAAAACCCAAAACATCCCCCGAACGTCCCCGTGGGTGGCACCAACTCCTCCCGCGGGACCAATGTAACTCGTAGTACCTGACCCCGCAGCCGCGGGACTCCCGGTTTGAGAATACGACGGTAATTTGCATATTTCTAGACTTAGGCTTAAAAACATGATGTTAGAGGGTGAAAACCCGAAACACCCCCCCGAACGTCCCCGTGGGTGGCACCAACACCTCCCACGGGACCAATGTAACTCGTAGGAACTGACCCCGCAGCCGCAGGACTCCCGGTTTGAGAATACGACGGTAATTAACAAATTTCTAGACTTAGGCTTAAAAACTTGGCGTTACAGGGTGAGAACTCGAAACTGCCACCGAACGTCCCCGTGGGTGGCACCAACACCTCCCACGGGACCAATGTAACTCGTAGGAACTGACCCCGCAGCCGCGGGACTCCCGGTTTTAGAATACGACGGTAATTTGCATATTTCTATACTTAGGCTTAAAAACATGGCGTTAGAGGGTGAAAACCCGAAACAGCCCCCGAACGTCCCTGTGGGTGGCACCAACACCTCCCACGGGACCAATGTAACTCGTAGTAACTAACCCCGCAGCCGCGGGACTCCCGATTTGAGATTACGACGATAATTTTCATATTTCTAGACTTAGGCTTAAAAACATGGCGTTAGAGAGTTAAAACCCGAAAGGCCCCCCGAACGTCCCCGTGGGTGGCACCAACACCTCCCACGGGACCAATGTAACTCGTAGTAACAGACCCCGCAACCCCGGGACTCCCAGTTTGAGAATACGACGGTAATTTGTATATTTCTAGACTTAGGCTTAAAAACATGGCGTTAGAGGGTGAAAACCCGAAACACCCCCCGAACGTCCCCGTGGGTTGCACCAACACCTCCCACGGGACCAATTTAACTCGTAGGAACTGACCCCGCAGCCGCGGGACTCCCGGTTTGAGAACACAACGGTAATTTGCATATTCCTACACTTAGGCTTAAAAACATGGCGTTAGAGGGTGAGAACTCGAAACTGCCACCGAACGTCCCCGTGGGTGGCACCAACACCTCCCACGGGACCAATGTAACTCGTAGGAACTGACCCCGCAACCGCGGGACTCCCGATTTGGGAATACGACGGTAATATGCATATTTCTAGACTTAAGCAAAACATGGCGTTAGAGGGTGAGATCTCGAAACAGCCCTCGAACGTCCTCGTGGGTGGCACCAACACCTCCCACGGGACCCATGTAACTCGTAGTAACTAACCCCGCAGCAGCGGGACTCCCGATTTGGGAGTACGACGGTAATTTGCATATTTCTAGACTTAAGAAAAACATGGCGTTAGAGGGTGAGATCTCGAAACAGCCTCCGAACGTCCTCGTGGGTGGCACCAACACCTTCCACGGGACCAATGTAACTCGTAGGAGCTGACCCCGCAGCCGCGGGACTCCCGATTTGAGAATATGACGGTAATTTGCATATTTCTAGACTTAGGCTTAAAAGCATGGCGTTAGAGGGTGAGAACTCGAAACTGCCACCGAACGTCCCCGTGGGTGGCACCAACACCTCCCAGGGGACCAATGTAACTCGTAGGAACTGACCCCGCAGCCGCGGGACTCCCGGTTTGAGAATACGACAGTAATTTGCATATTTCTAAACTTGGGCTTAAAAACATGGAGTTTGAGGGTGAGAACCCGAAACAGCCCCCGAACGTCCCCGTGAGTGGCCCAAACACCTCCCACGGGACCAATGTAACTCGTAGGAACTGACCCCGCAGCCGCGGGACTCCCGATTTGAGAATATGACGGTAATTAGCATATTTCTAGACTTAGGCTTAAAAACATGGCGTTAGAGGGTGAGAACTCGAAACTGCCACCGAACGTCCCCGTGGGTGGCACCAACACCTCCCAGGGGACCAATGTAACTCGTAGGAACTGACCCCGCAGCCGCGGGACTCCCGGTTTGAGAATACGACAGTAATTTGCATATTTCTAAACTTGGGCTTAAAAACATGGCGTTTGAGGGTGAGAACCCGAAACACCCCCCGAACGTCCCCGTGAGTGGCACCAACACCTCCCACGGGACCAATGTAACTCGTAGGAACTGACCCCGTAGCCGCGGCACTCCCTGTTTGAGAATACGACGGTAATTTGCATATTTCTAGACTTAAGCTTGAAAACAAGGCGTTAGAGGGTGAGAACTCGAAACTTCCATCGAACGTCCCCGTAGGTGGCACCAACACCTACCACGGGACCAATGTAACTCGTAGGAACTGACCCCGCAACCGCGGGACTCTCGGTTTGGGAATACGACGGTAATTTTCATATTTTTAGACTAATGCAAAACATGGCGTTTGAGGGTGAGAACTCGAAACACCCCGCGAACGTCCCCATGGGTGGCACCAATACCTCCCACGGGACCAATGTAACTCGTAGGAACAGACCCCGCACCCCCGGGACTCCCGGTTTGAGAATAAGACGGTAATTTTCATATTTCTAGACTTAGGCTTAAAAACATGGTGTTAGAGGGTGAAAACTCGAAACACCCCATGAACGTCCCCGTGGGTGGCACCAACACCTCCCACGGGACCAATGAAACTCTTAGGAACTGACCCCGCAGCCGCAGGACTCCGGGTTTGATAATACGACGGTAATTTACAAATTTCTAGACTTAGGCTTAAAAACATGGCGTTACAGGGTGAGAACTCGAAAGTGCCACCGAACGTCCCCGTGGGTGGCACCAACACCTCCCATGGGACCAATGAAACTCGTAGGAACTGACCCCGCAGCCGCGGGACTCCCGATTTTAGAATACGACGGTAATTTGCATAATTCTAGACTTAGGCTTAAAAACATGGCGTTAGAGGATGAGATCTCGAAACATCCCCCGAACGTCGTCGTGGGTGGTACCAACACCTCACACGGGACCAATGTAACTCGTAGGTACTGACCCCGTAGCCGCGGGACTCCCGATTTGAGAATACGATAGTAACTTGCATATTTCTAGACTTAGGCTTAAAAACATGGCGTTAGAGGGTGAGAACCCGAAACACCCCACGAACGTCCCCTTGGGTGACACCAACGCCTCCCACGGGACCAATGTAACTCGTAGGAACTGACCCCGCAGCCGCGGGACTCCTGGTTTGAGAATACGACGGTAATTTGGAAATTTCTAGACTTAGGCTTAAAAACATGGCGTTAGAGGGTGAAAACCCGAAACAGCCCCCGAACGTCCCCGTGGGTGGCACCAACACCTCCCACGGGACCAATGCAACTCGTAGGAACTGACCCCGCAGTCGTGGGACTCCCGGTTTGAGAATACGACTGTAATTTTCATATTTCTAGACTTAGGCTTAAAAACATGGCGTTAGAGGGTGAGAACTCGAAACACCCCCCGAACGTCCCCGTGGGTGGCACCAACACCTTCCACGGGACCAATGTAACTCGTAGGAACTGACACCGAAGCCGCGGGACTCCCGGTTTGAGAATACGACGGTAATTTTTAAATTTCTAGACTTTGGCTTAAAAATATGGCGTTAGAGGGTGAGAACTCGAAACTACCACCGAACGTCCCCGTGGGTGACACCACGACGGTAATTTGCATATTTTTAGACTTAAGCAAAACATGGCGTTAGAGGGTGAGATCCCGAAAAAGCCCCCGAACGTCCTCGTGGGTGGCACCAACATCTCCCACGGGACCAATGTAACTCGTAGGAACTGAACCAGCAGCTGCGGGTCTCCCGGTTTGAGAATACGATGGTAATTTACAAATTTCTAGACTTAGGCTTAAAAACATGGTGTTAGAGGATCAGAACTCGAAACTGCCACCGAACGTCCCCGAGGGTGGCACCAACACGTCCCACGGGACCAATGTAACTCTTAGGAACTGACCTTGGAACCGCGGGACTCCCGGTTTGGGAATACGACGGTAATTTGCATATTTCTAGACTTAAGCCAAACATGGCGTTAGAGGGTGAGATCTCTAAACAGCCCCAGAACATCCTCGTGGGAGGCACCAACACCTCCCACGGGATCAATGTTACTTGTAGGAACTGACCCCACAGCCGCAGGACTCCCGGTTTGAGAATACGACGGTAATTTACAAATTTCTAGACTTAGGCTTAAAAACATGGCGTTACAGGGTGAGAACTCGAAACTGCCACCGAACGTCCCCGTGGGTGGCACCAACACCTCCCACGGGACCAATGTAACTCGTAGGAACTGACCCCGCAGCCGCGGGACTCCCGATTTTAGAATACGACGGTAATTTGCATATTTCTAGACTTAGGCTTAAAAACATGGCGTTAGAGGGTGAAAACTCAAAACACCCCCCGAACGTCCCCGTGGGTGGCACCAACACCTCCCACGGGACCAATGTAATTCGTAGGAACAGACCCCGCACCCCCGGGACTCCCAGTTTGAGAATACGACGGTAATTTGCATATTTCTAGGCTTAGGCTTAAAAACATGGCGTTAGAGGGTGAAAACTCGAAACACACCCCGAACATCCCCGTGGGTGGCACCAACACCTCCCACGGGACCAATGTAACTCGTAGGAACTGACCTCGCAGCCGCAGGACTCCCGGTTTGAGAATACGACGGTAATTTACAAATTTCTAGACTTAGGCTTAAATACATGGCGTTAGAGGGTGAGAACTCGAAACTTCCACCGAACATCCCCGTGGGTGGCACCAACACCTCCCACGGGACCAATGCAACTCGTAGGAACTGACCCCGCAGTCGTGGGACTCCCGGTTTGAGAATACGACTGTAATTTTCATATTTCTAGACTTAGGATTAAAAACATGGCGTTAGAGGGTGAGAACTCGAAACACCCCTCGAACGTCCCCGTGGGTGGCACCAACACCTTCCACGGGACCAATGTAACTCGTAGGAACTGACCCCGAAGCCGCGGGACTCCCGGTTTGAGAATACGACGGTAATTTTTAAATTTCTAGACTTAGGCTTAAAAACATGGCGTTAGAGGGTGAGAACTCGAAACTACCACCGAACGTCCCTGTGGGTGACACCACGACGGTAATTTGCATATTTTTAGACTTAAGCAAAACATGGCGTTAGAGGGTGAGATCCCGAAAAAGCCCCCGAACGTCCTCGTGGGTGGCACCAACATCTCCCACGGGACCAATGTAACTCGTAGGAACTGAACCAGCAGCTGCGGGTCTCCCGGTTTGAGAATACGATGGTAATTTACAAATTTCTAGACTTAGGCTTAAAAACATGGTGTTAGAGGATCAGAACTCGAAACTGCCACCGAACGTCCCCGAGGGTGGCACCAACACGTCCCACGGGACCAATGTAACTCGTAGGAGCTGACCCCGCTGCCGCGGGACTCCCGGTTTGAGAATACGACGGTAATTTGCATATTTTGTATACTTAGGCTTAAAAACATGGCGTTAGAGGGTGAGAACTCGAAACACCACCCGAACGTCCCCGTGGGTGGCACCAACACCTCCCCCGGGACCAATGTAACTTGTAGGAACTGACCCCGCAGCCGCGGGACTCCCGGTTTGAGAATACGACGGTAATTTGCATATTTTGTAGACTTAGGCTTAAAAACATGGCGTTAGAGGGTGAGTACTCGAAACACCCCCCGAACGTCCCCGTGGGTGGCACCAACACCTCCCACGGGACCAATGTAACTCGTTGGAACTGACCCCGCAGCCTCGGGACTCCCGGTTTGAGAATACGACGGTAATTTGCATATTTCTAGACTTAGGCTTAAAAACATGGCATTAGAGGGTGAAAACCCGAAACACCCCTCGAACGTCCCCGTGGGTGTCACCAACACCTCCCACGGGACCAATGTAACTCGTAGGAACTGACCCCACAACCGCAGGACTCCGGGTTTGATAATACGACGGTAATTTGGAAATTTCTAGACTTAGGCTTAAAAACATGGCGTTAGAGGGTGAAAACCCGAAACAGCCCCCGAACGTCCCCGTGGGTGGCTCCAACACCTCCCACGGGACCAATGCAACTCGTAGGAACTGACCCCGAAGCCGCAGGACTCCCGGTTTGAGAATACGATGGTAATTTACAAGTTTCTAGACTTAGGCTTAAAAACATGGCGTTAGAGGATGAGAACTCGAAACTGCCACCGAAAGTCCCCGAGGGTGGCACCAACACCTCCCACGAGACCAATGTAACTCGTAGGAACTGACCCCGCAGCCGCGGGACTCCCGGTTTTAGAATACGACGGTAATTTGCATATTTCTAGACTTAGGCTTAAAAACATGGCGTTAGAGGGTGAAAACTCAAAACTGCCACCGAACGTCCCCGTGGGTGGCACCAACACCTCCCACGGGACCAATGTAACTCGTAGGAACTGACCCCGCAGCCGCGGGACTCCCGGTTTTAGAATACGACGGTAATTTGCATATTTCTAGACTTAGGCTTAAAAACATGGCGTTAGAGGGTGAAAACTCAAAACACCCCCCGAACGTCCCCGTGGGTGGCACCAACACCTCCCACGGGACCAATGTAATTCGTAGGAAAAGACCCCGCACCCCCGGGACTCCCAGTTTGAGAATACGATGTTAATTTGCATAATTCTAGACTTTGGCTTAAAAACATGGCGTTAGAGGGTGAGATCTCGAAACAGCCCTCGAATGTCCTCGTGGGTGGCACCAACTCCTCGCACGGGACCAATGTAACTCGTAGGAACTGACACCGCCGCCGCGGGACTCCAGGTTTGAGAATACGACGGTAATTTGCATATTTCTAGACTTAGGGTTAAAAACATGGCGTTAGAGGGTGAAAACCCGAAACAGCCCCCGAACGTCCCTGTGGGTGGCACCAACACCTCCCACGGGACTAATGTAACTCGTAGTAACTGACCCCGCAGTCGCGGGACTCGGGATTTTAGAATAAGACGGTAATTTGCATATTTCTAGGCTTAGGCTTAAAAACATGGCGTTAGAGGGTGAAAACTCGAAACACCCCCCGAACATCCCCGTGGGTGGCACCAACACCTCCCACGGGACCAATGTAACTCGTAGGAACTGACCCCGCAGCTGCAGGACTCCGGGTTTGATAATACGACGGTAATTTGGAAATTTCTAGACTTAGGCTTAAAAACATGGCGTTAGAGGGTGAAAACCCGAAACAGCCCCCGAACGTCCCCGTGGGTGGCTCCAACACCTCCCACGGGACCAATGCAACTCGTAGGAACTGACCCCGAAGCCGCAGGACTCCCGGTTTGAGAATACGATGGTAATTTACAAGTTTCTAGACTTAGGCTTAAAAACATGGCGTTAGAGGATGAGAACTCGAAACTGCCACCGAAAGTCCCCGAGGGTGGCACCAACACCTCCCACGAGACCAATGTAACTCGTAGGAACTGACCCCGGAACTGCGGGACTCCCGGTTTGGGAATACGACGGTAATTTGCATATTTCTAGACTTAAGCAAAACATGGCGTTAGAGGGTGAGATCTCTAAACAGCCCCCGAACGTCCTCGTGGGTGGCACCAACACCTCCCACGGGATCAATGTAACTCGTAGGAACTGACCTCGCAGCCGCGGGACTCCCGGTTTGAGAATACGACGGTAATTTGCATATTTTGTAGACTTAGGCTTAAAAACATGGTGTTAGAGGGTGAGAACTCGAAACACCACCCGAACGTACCCGTAGGTGGCACCAACACCTCCCACGGGACCAATGTAACTCGTAGGAACTGACCCCGCAACCTTGGGACTCCCGGTTTGAGAATACGACGGTAATTTGCATATTTCTAGACTTAGGCTTAAAAACATGGCGTTAGAGGGTGAAAACCCGAAACACCACTCGAACGTCCCCGTGGGTGTCACCAACACCTCCCACGGGACCAATGTAACTCATAGGAACTGACCCCACAGCCGTAGGACTCCCGGTTTGAGAATACGACGGTAATTTACAAATTTCTAGACTTCGGCTTGAAAACATGGCGTTACAGGGTGAGAACTCAAAACTGCCACCGAACATCCCCGTGGGTGGAACCAACACCTCCCACGGGACCAATGTAACTCGTAGGAACTGACCCCGCAACCGCGGGACTCCCGGTTTGGGAATACGGTGGTAATTTGCATATTTCTAGACTTAAGCAAAACATGGCGTTAGAGGGTGAGATCTCGAAACATCCCCCGAACGTCCTCGTGGGTGGCACCAACACTTCCCACGGGACCAATGTAACTCGTAGGAACTGACCCCGTAGCCACGGGACTCCCGGTTGTAGAATACGACGGTAATTTGCATATTTCTAGAATCAGGCCTAAAAATATGGCGTTAGAGGGTGAAAACCCGAAACAGCCCACGAACGTCCCCGTGGGTGGCACCAACACCTCCCACGGGACCAATGCAACTCGTAGGAACTGACCCCGCAGTCGCGGGACTCCTGGTTTGAGAATACGACGGTAATTTTCATATTTCTTGACTTAGGCTTAAAAACATGGCGTTAGAGGATGAGATCTCGAAACAGCCCCCGAACGTCGTCGTGGGTGGTACCAACACCTCACACGGGACCAATGTAACTCGTAGGTACTGACCCCGCAGCCGCGGGACTCCCGATTTGAGAATACGACAGTAACTTGCATATTTCTAGACTTAGGCTTAAAAATATGGCGTTAGAGGGTGAGAACCCGAAACACCCCCCGAACGTCCCCTTGGGGGGCACCAACGCCTCCCACGGGACCAATGTAACTCGTAGGAACTGACCCCGCAGCCGCGGGACTCCTGGTTTGAGAATACGACGGTAATTTGGAAATTTCTAGACTTAGGCTTAAAAACATGGCGTTAGAGGGTGAAAACCCGAAACAGCCCCCGAACGTCCCCGTGGGTGGCACCAACACCTCCCACGGGATCAATGTAACTCGTAGGAACTGACCCCGCAGCCGCGGGACTCCCGGTTTGAGAATACGACGGTAATTTGCATATTTTGTAGACTTAGGCTTTAAAACATGGCTTTAGAGGGTGAGAACTCGAAACACCACCCGAACGTCCCCGTAGGTGGCACCAACACCTCCCACGGGACCAATGTAACTCGTAGGAACTGACCCCGCAACCTTGGGACTCCCGGTTTGAGAATACGATGGTAATTTGCATATTTCTAGACTTAGGCTTAAAAACATGGCGTTAGAGGGTGAAAACCCGAAACACCACTCGAACGTCCCTGTGGGTGTCACCAACACCTCCCACGGGACCAATGTAACTCCTAGGAACTGACCCCACAGCCGCAGGACTCCCGGTTTGAGAATACGACGGTAATTTACAAATTTCTAGACTTAGGCTTAAAAACATGGCGTTACAGGTTGAGAACTCAAAACTACCACCGAACATCCCCGTGGGTGGAACCAACACCTCCCACGGGACCAATGTAACTGGTAGGAACTAACCCCGCAACCGCGGGACTCCCGGTTTGGGAATACGATGGTAATTTGCATATTTCTAGACTTAAGCAAAACATGGCGTTAGAGGGTGAGATCTCGAAATAGCCCCCGAACGTCCTCGTGGGTGGCACCAACACGTCCCATGGGACCAATGTAACGCGTAGGAACTGACCCCGTAGCCGCGGGACTCCCGGTTTTATAATACGACGGTAATTTGCATATTTCTAGAATCAGGCCTAAAAATATGGCGTTAGAGGGTGAAAACCCGAAACAGCCCATGAACGTCCCCGTGGGTGGCACCAACACCTCCCACGGGACCAATGCAACTCGTAGGAACTGACCCCGCAGTCGCGGGACTCCCGGTTTGAGAATACGACGGTAATTTTCATATTTCTAGACTTAGGCTTAAAAACATGGGGTTAGAGGGTGAGAAATCGAAACACCCCCCGAACGTCCCCGTGGGTGGCACCAACACCTTCCACGGGACCAATGTAACTCGTAGGAACTGACCCCGAAGCCGCGGGACTCCCGGTTTGAGAATACGACGGTAATTTTTAAATTTCTAGACTTAGGCTTAAAAACATGGCGTTAGAGGGTGAAAACTCGAAACTACCACCGAACGTCGCCAGGGGTGACACCAACACCTCCCACGGGACCAATGTAACTCGTAGGAACTGACCCCGCAGCGGTGAGACTCCCGGTTTGGGAATACGATGATAATTTGCATATTTTTAGACTTAAGTAAAACATGGCGTTAGAGGGTTAGATCCCGAAAAAGCCCCCGAACGTCCTCGTGGGTGGCACCAACACCTCCCACGGGACCAATGTAACTCGTAGGAACTGACCCAGCATCCGCGGGACTCCCGGTTTGAGAATACGACTGTAATTTACAAATTTCTAGACTTAGGTTTAAAAACATGGCGTTAGAGGATCAGAACTCGAAACTGCCACCGAACGTCCCCGAGGGTGGCACCAACACCTCCCACGGGACCAATGTAACTCGTAGGAACTGACCCCGGAACTGCGGGACTCCCAGTTTGGGAATACGACGGTAATTCGCATATTTCTAGACTTAAGCAAAACATGGCTTTAGAGGGTGAGATCTCGAAACAGCCCCCGAACGTCCTCGTGGGTGGCACCAACACCTCCCACGGGATCAATGTAACTTGTAGGAACTGACCCCGCAGCCGCGGGACTCCCGGTTTGAGAATACGACGGTAATTTGCATATTTTGTAGACTTAGGCTTAAAAACATGGCGTTAGAGGGTGAGAACTCGAAACACCCCCCGAACGTCCCCGTGGGTGGCACCAACACCTCCCACGGGACCAATGTAACTCGTAGGAACTGACCCCGCAGCCTCGGGACTCCCGATCTGAGAATACGACGGTAATTTGCATATTTCTAGACTTAGGCTTAAAAACATGGCGTTAGAGGGTGAAAACCCGAAACACCCCTCGAACGTCCCCGTGGGTGTCACCAACACCTCCCACGGGACCAATGTAACTCGTAGGAACTAACCCCACAGCCGCAGGACTCCCGATTTGAGAATACGACAGTAATTTACAATTTTCTAGACTTAGGCTTAAAAACATGGCGTTACAGGGTGAGAACTCGAAACTGCCACCGAACGTCCCCGTGGGTGGCACCAACACCTCCCACGGGACCAATGTTACTCGTAGGAACTGACCCCGCAGCCACGGGACTCCCGGTTTTAGAATACGACGGTAATTTGCATATTTATAGACTTAGGCCTAAAAACATGGCATTAGAGGGTGAAAACCCGAAACAGCCCCCGAACGTCCCCGTGGGTGGCACCAAAACCTCCCACGGGACCAATGTGACTCGTAGTGACTGACCCCGCAGCCACGGGACTCCCGATTTGAGAATATGACGGTAATTTGCATATTTCTAGACTTAGGCTTAAAAACATGGTGTTAGAGGGTGAAAACCCGAAATACCCCCCGAACGTCCCCGTAGGTGGCACCAACACCTCCCACGGGACCAATGTAACTCGTAGGAACTGACCCCGCAGCCCCGGGACTCCCGGTTTGAGAATACGACGGTAATTTGCATATTTCTAGACTTAGGCTTAAAAACATGGCGTTAGAGGGTGAAAACCCGAAACACCCCCCGAACGTCCCCGTGGGTGGCACCAACACCTCCCACGGGACCAATGTAACTCGTAGGAACTGACCCCGCAGCCGCGGGACTCCCGGTTTGAGAATACGACGGTAATTTACAAATTTCTAGACTTAGGCTTAAAAACATGGCGTTAGAGGGTGAGAACTCAAAACTGCCACCGAACATCCCCGTGGGTGGCACCAACACCTCCCACGGGACCAATGTAACTCGTAGGAACTGACCCCACAGCCCCGGGACTCCCGGTTTGAGAATACGACGGTAATTTGCATATTTCTAGACTTAGGCTTAAAAACATGGCGTTAGAGGGTGAAAACCCGAAACACCCCCCGAACGTCCCCGTGGGTGGCACCAACACCTCCCACGGGACCAATGTAACTCGTAGGAACTGACCCCGCAGCCGCGGGACTCCCGGTTTGAGAATACGACGGTAATTTACAAATTTCTAGACTTAGGCTTAAAAACATGGCGTTAGAGGATCAGAACTCGAAACTGCCACCGAACGTCCCCGAGGGTGGCACCAACACCTCCCAGGGGACCAATGTAACTCGTAGGAACTGACCCCGGAACTGCGGGACTCCCGGTTTGGGAATACGACGGTAATTTTCATATTTCTAGACTTTAGCAAAACATGGCTTTAGAGGGTGAGATCTCGAAACAGCTCCCGAACGTCCTCGTGGGTGGCACCAACACCTCCCACGGGATCAATGTAACTTGTAGGAACTAACCCCGCAGCTGCGGGACTCCCGGTTTGAGAATACGACGGTAATTTGCATATTTTGTAGACTTAGGCTTAAAAACATGGCGTTAGAGGGTGAGAACTCGAAACACCCCCTGAACGTCCCCGTGGGTGGCACCAACACCTCCCACGGGACCAATGTAACTCGTAGGAACTGACCCCGCAGCCTCGGGACTCCCGATCTGAGAATACGACGGTAATTTGCATATTTCTAGACTTAGGCTTAAAAACATGGCGTTAGAGGGTGAAAACCCGAAACACCCCTCGAACGTCCCCGTGGGTGTCACCAACACCTCCCACGGGACCAATGTAACTCGTAGGAACTAACCCCACAGCCGCAGGACTCCCGGTTTGAGAATACGACTGTAATTTACAATTTTCTAGACTTAGGCTTAAAAACATGGCGTTACAGAGTGAGAACTCGAAACTGCCACCGAACGTCCCCGTGGGTGGCACCAACACCTCCCACGGGACCAATGTAACTCGTAGGAACTGACCCCGCAGCCGCGGGACTCCCGGTTTTAGAATACGACGGTAATTTGCATATTTCTAGACTTAGGCCTAAAAACATGGCGTTAGAGGGTGAAAACCCGAAACAGCCCCCGAACGTCCCCGTGGGTGGCACCAACACCTCCCACGGGACCAATGTGACTCGTAGTGACTGACCCCGCAGGGGCGAGACTCCCGGTTTGGGAATGCGACGGTAATTTGCATATTTCTAGACTTAAGCAAAACATGGCGTTAGAGGGTGAGATCCCGAAAAAGCCCCCGAACGTCCTCGTGGGTGGCACCAACACCTCCCACGGGACCAATGTAACTCGTAGGAACTGACCCCGCTGCCGCGGCACTCCCGGTTTGAGAATACTACGGTAATTTACAAATTTCGAGACTTAGGCTTAAAAACATGGCTTTAGAGGGTGAGATCTCGAAACAGCCCCCGAACGTCCTCGTGGGTGGCACCAACACCTCCCACGGGATCAATGTAACTTGTAGGAACTGACCCCGCAGCCGCGGGACTCCCGGTTTGAGAATACGACGGTAATTTGCATATTTTGTAGACTTAAGCTTAAAAACATGGCGTTAGAGGGTGAGAACTCGAAACACCCCCCGAACGTCCCCGTGGGTGGCACCAACACCTCCCACGGGACCAATGTAACTCGTAGGAACTGACCCCGCAGCCTCGGGACTCCCGATCTGAGAATACGACGGTAATTTGCATATTTCTAGACTTAGGCTTAAAAACATGGCGTTAGAGGGTGAAAACCCGAAACACCCCTCGAACGTCCCCGTGGGTGTCACCAACACCTCCCACGGGACCAATGTAACTCGTAGGAACTAACCCCACAGCCGCAGGACTCCCGGTTTGAGAATACGACAGTAATTTACAATTTTCTAGACTTAGGCTTAAAAACATGGCGTTACAGGGTGAGAACTCGAAACTGCCACCGAACGTCCCCGTGGGTGGCACCAACACCTCCCACGGGACCAATGTAACTCGTAGGAACTGACCCCGCAGCCACGGGACTCCCGGTTTTAGAATACGACGGTAATTTGCATATTTATAGACTTAGGCCTAAAAACATGGCGTTAGAGGGTGAAAACCCGAAACAGCCCCCGAACGTCCCCGTGGGTGGCACCAAAACCTCCCACGGGACCAATGTGACTCGTAGTGACTGACCCCGCAGCCGCGGGACTCCCGATTTGAGAATATGACGGTAATTTGCATATTTCTAGACTTAGGCTTAAAAACATGGTGTTAGAGGGTGAAAACCCGAAATACCCCCCGAACGTCCCCGTAGGTGGCACCAACACCTCCCACGGGACCAATGTAACTCGTAGGAACTGACCCCGCAGCCCCGGGACTCCCGGTTTGAGAATACGACGGTAATTTGCATATTTCTAGACTTAGGCTTAAAAACATGGCGTCAGAGGGTGAAAACCCGAAACACCCCCCGAACGTCCCCGTGGGTGGCACCAACACCTCCCACGGGACCAATGTAACTCGTAGGAACTGACCCCGCAGCCGCGGGACTCCCGGTTTGAGAATATGACGGTAATTTACAAATTTCTAGACTTCGGCTTAAAAACATGGCGTTAGAGGGTGAGAACTCAAAACTGCCACCGAACATCCCCGTGGGTGGAACCAACACCTCCCACGGGACCAATGTAAATCGTAGGAACTGACCCCGCAGCGGTGAGACTCCCGGTTTGGGAATACGATGATAATTTGCATATTTCTAGACTTAAGCAAAACATGGCGTTAGAGGGTGAGATCCCAAAAAATCCCCCGAACGTCCTCGTGGGTGGCACCAACACCTCCCACGGGACCAATGGAACTCGTAGGAACTGACCCAGCATCCGCGGGACTCCCGGTTTGAGAATACGACTGTAATTTACAAATTTCTAGACTTAGGCTTAAAAACATGACGTTAGAGGATCAGAACTCGAAACTGCCACCGAACGTCCCCGAGGGTGGCACCAACACCTCCCACGGGACCAATGTAACTCGTAGGAACTGACCCCGGAACTGCGGGACTCCCGGTTTGGGAATACGACGGTAATTTTCATATTTCTAGACTTTAGCAAAACATGGCTTTAGAGGGTGAGATCTCGAAACAGCTCCCGAACGTCCTCATGGGTGGCACCAACACCTCCCATGGGATCAATGTAACTTGTAGGAACTGACCCCGCAGCTGCGGGACTCCCGGTTTGAGAATACGACGGTAATTTGCATATTTTGTAGACTTAGGCTTAAAAACATGGCGTTAGAGGGTGAGAACTCGAAACACCCCCCGAACGTCCCCGTGGGTGGCACCAACACCTCCCACGGGACCAATGTAACTCGTAGGAACTGACCCCGCAGCCTCGTGACTCCCGATCTAAGAATACGACGGTAATTTGCATATTTCTAGACTTAGGCTTAAAAACATGGCGTTAGAGGGTGAAAACCCGAAACACCCCTCGAACGTCCCCGTGGGTGTCACCAACACCTCCCACGGGACCAATGTAACTCGTAGGAACTAACCCCACAGCCGCAGGACTCCCGGTTTGAGAATACGACTGTAATTTACAATTTTCTAGACTTAGGCTTAAAAACATGGCGTTACAGAGTGAGAACTCGAAACTGCCACCGAACGTCCCCGTGGGTGGCACCAACACCTCCCACGGGACCAATGTAACTCGTAGGAACTGACCCCGCAGCCGCGGGACTCCCGGTTTTAGAATACGACGGTAATTTGCATATTTCTAGACTTAGGCCTAAAAACATGGCGTTAGAGGGTGAAAACCCGAAACAGCCCCCGAACGTCCCCGTGGGTGGCACCAAAACCTCCCACGGGACCAATGTGACTCATAGTGACTGACCCCGCAGCCGCGGGACTCCCGATTTGAGAATATGACGGTAATTTGCATATTTCTAGACTTAGGCTTAAAAACATGGTGTTAGAGGGTGAAAACCCGAAATACCCCCCGAACGTCCCCGTAGGTGGCACCAACACCTCCCACGGGACCAATGTAACTCGTAGGAACTGACCCCGCAGCCCCGGGACTCCCGGTTTGAGAATACGACGGTAATTTGCATATTTCTAGACTTAGGCTTAAAAACATGGCGTTAGAGGGTGAAAACCCGAAACACCCCCCGAACGTCCCTGTGGGTGGCACCAACACCTCCCACGGGACCAATGTAACTCGTAGGAACTGACCCCGCAGCCGCGGGACTCCCGGTTTGAGAATACGACGGTAATTTACAAATTTCTAGACTTAGGCTTAAAAACATGGCGTTAGAGGGTGAGAACTCAAAACTACCACCGAACATCCCCGTGGGTGGAACCAACACCTTCCACGGGACCAATGTAACTCGTAGTAACTCACCCCGGAACCGCGGGACTCCCGGTTTTGGAATACGACGGTAATTTGCATATTTTTAGACTTAAGCAAAACATGGCGTTAGAGGGTGAGATCTCGAAACAGCCCCCGAACGTCCTCGTGGGTGGCACCAACACCTCCCACGGGAAAAATGTCATTCGTAGGAACTGACCCCGCAGCCGCTGGACTCCCGGTTTGGGAATATGACGGTAATTTTCATATTTCTAGACTTAAGCAAAACATGGCGTTAGAGGGTGAGATCTCGAAACAGCCCCCGAACGTCCCCGTGGGTGGCACTAACACCTCCCACGGGACCAATGTAACTCGTAGGAACTGACCCCGAAGCCCCGCGACTCCCAGTTTGAGAATACGACGGAAATTTATAAATTTCTAGACTTAGGCTTAAAAACATGGCGTTAGAGGGTGAGAACTCGAAACTACCACCGAACGTCCCCGTGGGTGACACCAACACCTCCCACGGGACCAATGTAACTCGTAGTAACTCACCCCGGAACCGCGGGACTCCCGGTTTGGGAATACGACGGTAATTTGCATATTTTTAGACTTAAGCAAAACATGGCGTTAGAGGGTGAGATCTCGAAATAGCCCCCGAACGTCCTCGTGGGTGGCACCAACACCTCCCACGGGAAAAATGTCATTCGTAGGAACTGACCCCGCAGCGGCGAGACTCCCTGTTTGGGAATACGACGGTAATTTGCATATTTGTAGACTTAAGCAAAACATGGCGTTAGAGGGTGAGATCTCGAAAAAGCCCCCGAACGTCCTCGTGGGTGGCACCAACACCTCCCACGGGACCAATGTAACTCGTAGGAACTGACCCAGCATCCGCGGGACTCCCGGTTTGAGAATACGACGGTAATTTGCATATTTCTAGCTTAGGCTTAAAAACATGGCGTTAGAGGGTGAAAACCTGAAACACCCCCGAACGTCCCCGTGGGTGGCACCAACACCTCCCACGGGACCAATGTAACTCGTAGGAACTGACCCCGCAGCCGCGGGACTCCCGGTTTGAGAATACGACGGTAATTTGCATATTTCTAGACTTAAGCAAAACATGGCGTTAGAGGGTGAGATCTCGAAACAGCCCCCGAACATCATCGTGGGTGGTACCCACACCTCCCACGGGACCAATATAACTCGTAGGAACTGACCCCGCAGCCGCGGGACTCCCGATTTGAGAATACGACAGTAATTTGCATATTTCTAGACTTAGGCTTAAAAACATGGCGTTAGAGGGTGAGAACCCGAAACACCCCCCGAACGTCCCCTTGGGTGGCACCAACGCCTCCCACGGGACCAATGTAACTCGTAGGAACTGTCCCCGCAGCCGCGGGACTCCTGGTTTGAGAATACGAAGGTAATTTGCAAATTTCTAGACTTAGGCTTAAAAACATGGCGTTAGAGGGTGAAAACCCGAAAGACCCCCCGAACGTCCCCTTGGGTGGCACTAACACCTCCCACGAGACCAATGTAACTCGTAGTAACTGACCCCGCAGCTGCGGGACTCCCGATTTGAGAATACGACGGTTATTTGCATATTTCTAGACTTAGGCTTAAAAACATGGCGTTAGAGGGTGAAAACCCGAAAGTCCCCCCGAACGTCCCCTTGGGTGGCACTAACACCTCCCACGGGACCAATGTAACTCGTAGTAACTGACCCCGCAGCCCCGCGACTCCCGGTTTGAGAATGCGATGGTAATTTGTATATTTCTAGACTTAGGTTTAAAAACATGGCGTTAGAGGGAGAAACCCGAAACACCCCCCGAACGTCCCCGTGGGTTGCACCAACACGTCCCACGGGACCAATGTAACTCCTAGGAACTGATCCCGCAGCTGCGGGACTCCCAGTTTGAGAATACAATGGTAATTTGCATATTTCTAGACTTAGGCTTAAAAACATGGCGTTAGAGGGTGAGAACTCGAAAGTCCCCCCGAACGTCCCCTTGGGTGGCACTAACACCTCCCACGGGACCAATGTAACTCGTAGTAACTGACCCCGTAACCGCGGGACTCCCGGTTTGGGAATACGATGGTAATTTGCATATTTCTAGACTTAAGCAAAACATGGCGTTAGAGGGTGAGATCTCGAAACAGCCCCCGAACGTCCTCGTGGGTGGCACCAACACCTCCCACGGGACCAATGTAACTCGTAGGAACTTTCCCCGCAGCCGCGTGACTCCCGATTTGAGAATACGACGGTAATTTGCATATTTCTTGACTTAGGCTTAAAAACATGGCGTTAGAGGGTGAAAACCCGAAACATCCCCCGAACGTCCCCTTGGGTGGCACTAACACCTCCCACGGGACCAATGTAACTCGTAGTAACTGACCCCGCAGCCCCGCGACTCCCGGTTTGAGAATACGATGGTAATTTGTATATTTCTAGACTTACGTTTAAAAACATGGCGTTAGAGGGTGAAACCCGAAACACCCCCCGAACGTCCCCGTGGGTTGCACCAACACGTCCCACGGGACCAATGTAACTCCTAGGAACTGATCCCGCAGCTGCGGGACTCCCGGTTTGAGAATACAACGGTAATTTGCATATTTCTAGACTTAGGCTTAAAAACATGGCGTTAGAGGGTGAGAACTCGAAACTGCCACCGAACGTCCCCGTGGGTGGCACCAACACCTCCCACGGGACCAATGTAACTCGTAGGAACTGACCCCGCAGCCGCGAGACTCCCGGTTTGGGAATACGACGGTAATTTGCATATTTCTAGACTTAAGCAAAACATGGCGTTAGAGGGTGAGATCTCGAAACAGCCCCCGAACGTCCTCGTGGGTGGCACCAACACCTCCCACGGGACTAACGTAACTCGTAGGAACTGACCCCGCAGCCGCGGGACTCCCGGTTTGAGAATACGACGGTAATTTGCATATTTCTAGACTTAGGCTTAAAAACATGGCGTTAGAGGGTGAGAACTCGAAACTGCCACCGAACGTCCCCGTGGGTGGCACCAACACCTCCTACGGGACCAATGTAACTCGTACGAACTGACCCCGCAGCCGCGGGACTCCCGGTTTGAGAATACGACGGTAATTTACATATTTCTAGACTTAGGCTTAAAAACACGGCGTTAGAGGGTGAGAACCCGAAACACCCCCCGAACGTCCCCGTGAATGGCACCAACACCTCCCACGGGACGAATGTAACTCGTAGGAACTGACCCCGCGGCCGCGGGACTCCCGGTTTGAGAATACGACGGTAATTTGCATATTTCTAGACTTAGGCTTAAAAACAAGGCATTAGTGGGTGAGAACTCGAAACAGCCCCCGAACGTCGTCGTGGGTGGTACCAACACCTCCCACGGGACCAATGAAACTCGAAGGAACTGACCCCGCAGCTACGGGACTCCCGATTTGACAATACGACAGTAATTTGCATATTTCTAGACTTAGGCTTAAAAACAAGGCGTTAGAGGGTGAGAACCCGAAACACCCCCTGAACGTCCCCTTGGGTGGTACCAACGCCTCCCACGGGACAAATGTAACTCGTAGGAACTGACCCCGCAGCCGCGGGACTCCTGGTTTGAGAATAGGACGGTAAGTTGCAAATTTCTAGACTTAGGCTTAACAACATGGCGTTAGAGGGTAAAAACCCGAAACAGTCCCTGAACGTCCCCGTGGGTGGCACCAACACCTCCCACGGGACCAATGTAACTCGTAGGAACTGACCCCGCAACGGCGGGACTCTCGGTTTGGGAATACGACGGTAATTTGCATATTTCTAGACTTAAGCAAAATATGGCATTAGAGGGTGAGATCTCGAAACAGCCCCCGAACGTCCTCGTGGGTGGCACCAACACCTCCCACGGGACCAATGTAACTCATAGGAACTGACCCCGCAGCCCTGGGACTCCCGGTTTGAGAATACGACGGTAATTTGCATATTTCTAGACTTAGGCTTAAAAACATGGCGTTAGAGGGTGAAAACTCGAAACACCCCCCGAACGTCCTCGTGGGTGGCACCAACACCTCCCACGGGACCAATGTAACTCGTAGGAACTGACCCCGCAGCCGCGGGACTCCCGATTTGAGAATACGACGGTAATTTGCATATTTCTAGACTTATGTTTAAAAACATGACGTTAGAAGGTGAGAACTCGAAACTGCCACCGAACATCCCCGTGGGTGGAACCAACACCTCCCACGGGACCAATGTAACTCGTACGAACTGACCCCGCAACCACGGGACTCCCGGTTTGGAAATACGACTGTAATTTGCATATTTCTAGACTTAAGCAAAACTTGGCGTTAGAGGGTTAGATCTCGAAACAGCCCCCGAACGTCCTCGTGGGTGGCACCAACACCTCCCACGGGACCAATGTCACTCGTAGGAGCTGACCCCGCAGCCTCTGGACTCCCAGTTTGGGAATATGACGGTAATTTTCATATTTCTTGACTTAAGCAAAACATGGCGTTAGAGGGTGAGATCTCGAAAACAGCCCCCGAACGTCCCCGTGGGTGGCACCAACACCTCCCACGGGACCAATGTAACTCGTAGGAACTGACCCCGAAGCAAAAGGACTCCCGGTTTGAGAATACGACGGTAATTTACAAGTTTCTAGACTTAGGCTTAAAAACATGGCGTTAGAGGATGAGAACTCGAAACTGCCACCGAAAGTCCCCGAGGGTGGCACCAACACCTCCCACGGGACCAATGTAACTCG
Source organism: Sambucus nigra (assembly GCA_949130495.1). Classification (NCBI taxonomy): domain Eukaryota; kingdom Viridiplantae; phylum Streptophyta; class Magnoliopsida; order Dipsacales; family Adoxaceae; genus Sambucus; species Sambucus nigra. The sequence continues at coordinate 48,453,450 of OX422215.1, forward strand.
TAGGAACTGACCCCGGAACTGCGGGACTCCCGGTTTGGGAATACGACGGTAATTTGCATATTTCTAGACTTAAGCAAAACATGGCGTTAGAGGGTGAGATCTGGAAACAGCCCCCGAACGTCCTCGTGGGTGGCACCAACACCTCCCACGGGACCAATGTAACTCGTAGGAACTTACCCCGCAGCCGCGGGACTCCCGGTTTGAGAATACGATGGTAATTTTCATATTTCTAGACTTAGGCTTAAAAACATGGCGTTAGAGGCTGAGAACTCGAAACACCCCCCGAACGTCACCGTGGGTGGCACCAACACCTCCCACGGGACCAATGTAACTCGTAGGAACTGACCCCGCAGCTTCGGGACTCCCGGTTTGAGAATACGACGGTAATTTGCATATTTCTAGACTTAGGCTTAAAAACATGGCGTTAGAGGGTGAAAACCCGAAACACCCCTCGAACGTCCCCGTGGGTGTCACCAACACCTCCCACGGGACCAATGTAACTCGTAGGAACTCACCCCGCAGTCGCAGGACTCCCAGTTTGAGAATACTTAGGTAATTTACAAATTTCTAGACTTAGGCTTAAAAACATGCCGTTACAGGGTGAGAACTCGAAACTGCCACCGAACGTCCCCGTGTGTGGCACCAACACCTCCAACGGGACCAATGTAACTCGTAGGAACTGACCCCGCAGCCGCGGGATTCCCGATTTGAGAATACGACGGTAATTTGCATATTTCTAGACTTAGGCTTAAAAACATGTAGTTAGAGGGTGAAAACCCGAAAAACCCACCGAACGTCCCCGTGCGTGGCACCAACACCTCCCACGGGACCAATGTAACTCGTAGGAACTGACCCCGCAGCCCCGGGACTCCCGGTTTGAGAATATGACGGTAATTTGCATATTTCTAGACTTAGGCTTAAAAACATGGCATTAGAGGGTGAAAACCCAAAACACCCTCCGAAGGTCCCCGTGGGTGGCACCATCACCTCCCACGGGACCAATGTAACTCTTAGGAACTGACCCCGCAGCCGCAGGACTCCCGATTTGAGAATACGACAGTAATTTGCATATTTCTAGACTTAGGCTTAAAAACATGGCGTTAGAGGGTGAGAACCCGAAACACCCCCCGAACGTCCCCTTGGGTGGCACCAACGCCTCCCACGGGACCAATGTAACTCGTAGGAACTGTCCCCGCAGCCGCGGGACTCCTGGTTTGAGAATACGAAGGTAATTTGCAAATTTCTAGACTTAGGCTTACAAACATGGCGTTAGAGGGTGAAAACCCGAAAGACCCCCCGAACGTCCACTTGGGTGGCACTAACACCTCCCACGAGACCAATGTAACTCGTAGTAACTGACCCCGCAGCCGCGGGACTCCCGATTTGAGAATACGACGGTAATTTTCATATTTCTAGACTTAGGCTTAAAAACATGGCGTTAGAGGGTGAAAACCCGAAAGTCCCCCCGAACGTCCCCTTGGGTGGCACTAACACCTCCCACGGGACCAATGTAACTCGTAGCAACTGACCCCGCAGCCCCGCGACTCCCGGTTTGAGAATACAATGGTAATTTGTATATTTCTAGACTTAGGTTTAAAAACATGGCGTTAGAGGGTGAAACCCGAAACACCCCCCGAACGTCCCCGTGGGTTGCACCAACATGTCCCACGGGACCAATGTAACTCCTAGGAACTGACCCCACAGCTGCGGGACTCCCGGTTTGAGAATACAACGGTAATTTGCATATTTCTAGACTTAGGCTTAAAAACATGGCGTTAGAGGGTGAAAACTCGAAACTGCCACCGAACGTCCCCGTGGGTGGCACCAACACCTCCCACGGTACCAATGTAACTCGTAGGAACTGACCCCGCAACCGCGAGACTCCCGGTTTGGGAATACGACGGTAATTTGCATATTTCTAGACTTAAGCAAAACATGGCGTTAGAGGGTGAGATCTCGAAACAGTTCCCGAACGTCCTCGTGGGTGGCACCAACACCTCCCACGGAAACAATGTAACTCGTAGGAACTGACCCCGCAGCCGCGGGACCCCCGGTTTGGGAATACGACGGTAATTTGCATATTTCTAGACTTAAGCAAAACATGGCGTTAGAGGGTGAGATCTCGAAACAGCCCCCGAACATCCTCGTGGGTGGCACCAACACCTCCCACGGGACCAACGTAACTCGTAGGAACTGACCCCGCAGCCGCGGGACTCCCGGTTTGAGAATACGACGGTAATTTGCATATTTCTAGACTTAGGCTTAAAAACATGGCGTTAGAGGGTGAGAACTCGAAACTGCCACCGAACGTCCCCGTGGGTGGTACCAACACCTCCTATGGGACCAATGTAACTCGTAGGAACAGACCCCGCAGCCGCGGGACTCCCGGTTTGAGAATACGATGGTAATTTACATATTTCTAGACTTAGGCTTAAAAACACGGCGTTTGAGGGTGAGAACCCGAAACACCCCCCGAACGTCCCCGTGAATGGCACCAACACCTCCTACGGGACGAATGTAACTCGTAGGAACTGACCCCGCGGCCGCGGGACTCCCGGTTTGAGAATACGATGGTAATTTGCATATTTCTAGACTTAGGCTTAAAAACAAGGCGTTAGAGGGTGAGAACTCGAAACAGCCCCCGAACGTCGTCGTGGGTGGTACCAACACCTCCCACGGGACCAATGTAACTCGAAGGAACTGACCCCGCAGCTACGGGACTCCCGATTTGATAATACGACAGTAATTTGCATATTTCTAGACTTAGGCTTAAAAACAAGGCGTTAGAGGGTGTTAACCCGAAACACCCCCTGAACGTCCCCTTGGGTGGTACCAACGCCTCCCACGGGACCAATGTAACTCGTAGGAACTGACCCCGCAGCCGCGGGACTCCTGGTTTGAGAATACGACGGTAATTTGCAAATTTCTAGACTTAGGCTTAACAACATGGCGTTAGAGGGTGAAAACCCGAAACAATCCCCGAACGTCCCCGTGGGTGGCACCAACACCTCCCACGGGACCAATGTAACTCGTAGGAACTGACCCCGCAACGGCGGGACTCTCGGTTTGGGAATACGACGGTAATTTGCGTATTTCTAGACTTAAGCAAAATATGGCATTAGAGGGTGAGATCTCGAAAAAGCCCCCGAACGTCCTCGTGGGTGGCACCAACACCTCCCACGGGACCAATGTAACTCATAGGAACTGACCCCGCAGCCCCGGGACTTCCGGTTTGAGAATACGACGGTAATTTGCATATTTCTAGACTTTGGCTTAAAAACAAGGCGTTAGAGGGTGAAAACTCGAAACACCCCCCGAACGTCCTCGTGGGTGGCACCAACACCTCCCACGGGACGAATGTAACTCGTAGGAACTGACCCCGCAGCCGCGGGACTCCCGATTTGAGAATACGACGGTAATTTGCATATTTCTAGACTTATGTTTAAAAACATGGCGTTAGAGGGTGAGAACTCGAAACTGCCACCGAACATCCCCGTGGGAGGAACCAACACCTCCCACGGGACCAATGTAACTCGTACGAACTGACCCCGCAACCACGGGACTCCCGGTTTGGAAATACGACGGTAATTTGCATATTTCTAGACTTAAGCAAAACTTGGCGTTAGAGGGTTAGATCTCGAAACAGCCCCCGAACGTCCTCGTGGGTGGCACCAACACCTCCCACGGGACCAATGTCACTCGTAGGAGCTGACCCCGCAGCCTCTGGACTCCCAGTTTGGGAATATGACCGTAATTTTCATATTTCTTGACTTAAGCAAAACATGGCGTTAGAGGGTGAGATCTCGAAACAGCCCCCGAACGTCCCCGTGGGTGGCACCAACACCTCCCACGGGACCAATGTAACTCGTAGGAACTGACCCCGAAGCAAAAGGACTCCCGGTTTGAGAATACGACGGTAATTTACAAGTTTCTAGACTTAGGCTTAAAAACATGGCATTAGAGGGTGAGAACCCGAAACACCCCCCGAACATCCCCGTGGGTGGCACCAACACCTCCCACGGGACCAATGTAACTCGTAGGAAGTGACCCCGCAGCCGCGGGACTCCTGGTTTGAGAATACGATGGTAATTTGCAAATTTCTAGACTTAGGCTTAAAAACATGGCGTTAGAGGTTGAAAACCCAAAACACCCCCCGAACGTCCCCTTGGGTGGTACCAACACCTCCCACGGGACCAATGTAACTCGTAGGAACTGACCCCGCAGCCGCGGGACTCCCGGTTTGGGAATACGACGGTAATTTGCATATTTCTTGACTTAAGCAAAACATGGCGTTAGAGGGTGAGAACCCGAAACACCCCCCGAACATCCCCGTGGGTGGCACCAACACCTACCACGGGAACAATGAAACTCGTAGGAACTGACCCAGCATCCGCGGGACTCCCGGTTTGAGAATACGACGGTAATTTACAAATTTCTAGACTTAGGCTTAAAAACATGACGTTACAGGGTGAGAACTTGAAACTGCCACCGAACGTCCCCATGGGTGGCACCAACACCTCCCACGGGACCAATGTAACACGTAGGAACTGACCCCGCAGCCGCGGGACTCCCGGTTTGAGAATACGACGGTAATTCGCATATTTCTAGACTTAGGCTTAAAAACATGGCGTTAGAGGGTGAAAACCCGAAACACCCCCCGAACGTCCCCGTGGGTGGCACCAACACCTCCCACGGGACCAATGTAACTCGTAGGAACTGACCCCGCTGCCGCGGCACTCCCGGTTTGAGAATACGACGGTAATTTACAAATTTCTAGACTTAGGCTTAAAAATATGGCGTTAGAGGGTGAGATCTCGAAACAGCCCCCGAACGTCCTCGTGGGTGGCACCAACACCTCCCACGGCACCAATGTAACTCGTAGGAACTGACCCCGCCGCCGAGGGACTCCCGATTTGACAATACGATGGTAATTTGCATATTTCTAGACTTAGGCTTAAAAACATGGCGTTAGAGGGTGAGAACCCGAAACACCCCCCGAACATCCCCGTGGGTGGCACCAACACCTCCCACGGGACCAATGTAACTCGTTGGAACTGTCCCCACAGCCGCGGGACTCCCGGTTTGAGAATACGACGGTAATTTACATATTTCTAGATTTAGGCTTAAAAACATGGTGTTAGAGGGTGAAAACCCGAAAGACCCCCCGAACATCCCCGTGAGTGGAACCAACACCTCCCACGGGACCAATGTAACTCCTAGGAACTGACCCCGCAGCCCCGGGACTCCCGGTTTGAGAATATGACTGTAATTTGCATATTTCTAGACTTGCGCTTAAAAATATGGTGTTAGAGGGTGAAAACCCAAAACACCCCCCGAACGTCCCCGTGGGTGGCACCAACACCTCCCACGGGTCCAATGTACCTCGGAGGAACTGACCCCGCAACCGTGGGACTCCCGGTTTGGGAATACGACGGTAATTTGCATATATGTAGACTTAAGAAAAACATGGCGTTAGAGGGTGAGATCTCGAAACAGCCTCCGAACGTCCCCGTGGGTGGCACCAACACCTCCCACGGGACCAATGTAACTCGTAGGAACTGACCCCGAAGCCGCGGGACTCCCGGTTTGAGAATAAGACGGTAATTTGCATATTTCTAGACTTAGGCTTAAAAACATGGTGTTAGAGGGTGAAAACCCGAAACACCCCCCGAACGGCCCCGTGGGTGGCACCAACACCTCCCACGGGACCAATGTAACTCGTAGGAACTGACCCCGCTGCCGCGGCACTCCCGGTTTGAGAATACGACGGTAATTTACAAATTTCTAGACTTAGGCTTAAAAACAAGGCGTTAGAGGCTGAGATCTCAAAACAGCCCCCGAACGTCCTCGTGGGTGGCACCAACACCTCCCATGAGACCAATGTAACTCGTAGGAACTGACCCCGCAGCCGCGGGACTCCCGGTTTGAGAATACGACGGTAATTTGCATATTTCTAGACTTAGGCTTAAAAACATGGTGTTAGAGGGTGAAAACCCGAAACACCCCCCGAACGGCCCCGTGGGTGGCACCAACACCTCCCACGGGACCAATGTAACTCGTAGGAACTGACCCCGCTGCCGCGGCACTCCCGGTTTGAGAATACGACGGTAATTTACAAATTTCTAGACTTAGGCTTAAAAACAAGGCGTTAGAGGCTGAGATCTCAAAACAGCCCCCGAACGTCCTCGTGGGTGGCACCAACACCTCCCACGGCACCATTGTAACTCGTAGGAACTGACCCCGCAGCCGCGGAACTCCCGATTTGACAATACGATGGTAATTTGCATATTTCTACACTTAGGCTGAAAAACATGGTGTTAGAGGGTGAGAACCCGAAACACCCCCCGAACGTCCCCGTGGGTGGCACCAACACCTCCCACGGGACCAATGTAACTCGTAGGAACTGACCCCGCAGCCTCGGGACTCCCGGTTTGAGAATACGACAGTAATTTGTATATTTCTAGACTTAGGCTTAAAAACATGGCGTTAGAGGGTGAAAACCTGAAACACCACTCGAACGTCCCCGTGGGTGTCACCAACACCTCCCACGGGACCAATATAACTCGTAGGAACTGACCCCGCAGCCGCAGGACTCCCGGTTTGAGAATACGTCGGTAATTTACAAATTTCTAGACTTAGGCTTAAAAACATGGCGTTACAGGGTAAGAACTCGAAACTGCCACCGAACGTCCCCGTGGGTGGCACCAACACCTCCCCATGGGACCAATGTGACTCGTAGGAACTGACCCCGCAGCCGCGGGACTCCCGGTTTTAGAATACGACGGTAATTTGCATATTTCTTGACTTAGGCTTAAAAATATGGCGTTAGAGGGTGAAAACCCGAAACAGCCCCCAAACGTCCCAGTGGGTGGCACCAACACCTCCCACGGGACCAATGTAACTCGTACTAACTGAACCCGCAACCGCGGGACTCCCGATTTGAGAATACGACGGTAATTTGCATAATTCTAGACTTCGGCTTAAAAACATGGTGTTAGAGGTTGAAAACCCGAAACTGCCACCGAACGTCCCCATGGGTGGAACCAACACCTCCCACGGGACCAATGTCACTCGTAGGAACTGACCCCGCAACCGCGGGACTCCTGGTTTGGAAATACGACGGTAATTTGCATATTTCTAGAGTTAAGCAAAACTTGGCGTTAGAGGGTGAGATCTCGAAACAGCCCCCGAACGTCCTCGTGGGTGGCACCAACACCTCCCACGGGACCAATGTCACTCGTAGGAACTGACCCCGCAGCCTCTGGACTCCCAGTTTGGAAATATGACGGTAATTTTCATATTTCTTGACTTAAGCAAAACATGGCGTTAGAGGGTGAGATATCGAAACAGCCCCCGAACGTCCCCGTTGGTAGCACCAACACCTCCCACGGGACCAATGTAACTCGTAGGAACTGACCCCGAAGCCGCAGGACTCCGGGTTTGAGAATACGAGGGTAATTTACAAGTTTCTAGACTTAGGCTTAAAAACATGGCGTTAGAGGATGAGAACTCGAAACTGCCACCGAAAGTCCTCGAGGGTGGCACCAACACCTCCCACGGGACCAATGTAACTCGTAGGAACTGACCCCGGAACTGCGGGACTCCCGGTTTGGGAATACGACGGTAATTTGCATATTTCTAGACTTAAGCAAAACATGGCGTTAGAGGGTGAGATCTGGAAACAGCCCCCGAACGTCCTCGTGGGTGGCACCAACACCTCCCACGGGACCAATGTAACTCGTAGGAACTGACCCCGCAGCCGCAGAACTCCCGGTTTGAGAATACGTCGGTAATTTACAAATTTCTAGACTTAGGCATAAAAACATGCCGTTACAGGGTGAGAACTCGAAACTGCAACCGAACGTCCCCGTGGGTGGCACCAACACTTCCCACGGGACCAATGTAACTCGTAGGAACTGACCGCGCAGCTGCGGGACTCCCGATTTGAGAATACGATGGTAATTTGCATACATCTAGACTTAGGCTTAAAAACATGGCGTTAGAGGGTGAAAACCCGAAACACCCCCCGAACGTCCCCGTGGGTGGCACCAACACCTCCCACGGGACCAATGTAACTCGTAGGAACTGACCCCGCTGCCGAGGCACTCCCGGTTTGAGAATACGACGGTAATTTACAAATTTCTAGACTTAGGCTTAAAAACATGGAGTTAGAGGGTGAGATCTCGAAACAGCCCCCGAACGTCCTCGTGGGTGGCACCAACACCTCCCACGGCACCAATGTAACTCGTAGGAACTGACCCCGCAGCCGCGGGACTCCCGATTTGACAATACGATGGTAATTTTCATATTTCTAGACTTAGGCTTAAAAACATGGCGTTAGAGGGTGAAAACCCGAAGCACCCCTCGAACGTCCCCGTGGGTGGCACAAACACCTCCCACGGGACCAATGTCACTCGTAGGAACTGACCCCGCAGCCGCTGGACTCCCGGTTTTGGTATATGACGGTAATTTTCATATTTCTAGACTTAAGCAAAACATGGCGTTAGAGGGTGAGATCTCAAAACAGCCCCCGAACGTCCCCGTGGGTGGCACCAACACCTCCCACGGGACCAATGTAACTCGTAGTAACTGACCCCGCAGCCGCGGGACTCCCGGTTTGAGAATACGATGGTAATTTGCATATTTCTAGACTTAGTCTTAAAAACATGGCGTTAGAGGGTGAGAAATCGAAAGACCCCCCGAACGTCCACGTGGGTGGTACGAACACCTCCCACGGGATCAATGTAACTCGTAGGAACTGACCCCGCAGCCGCGGGACTCCCGGTTTGAGAATACGACGGTAATTTGCATATTTCTAGACTTAAGCTTAAAAACATGGCGTTAGAGGGTGAAAACCCGAAACACCGCCCGAACGTCCCCGTGGGTGGCACCAACACCTCCCACGGGACCAATGTCTCTCGTAGGAACTGACCCCGCAGCCGCTGGACTCCCGGTTTTTGTATATGACGGTAATTTTCATATTTCTAGACTTAAGCAAAACATGGCGTTAGAGGGTGAGATCTCAAAACAGCCCCGAACGTCCCCGTGTGTGGCACCAACACCTCCCACGGGATCAATGTAACTCGTAGTAACTGACCCCGCAGCCGCGGGACTCCCGGTTTGTGAATACGACGGTAATTTTCATATTTCTAGACTTAGGCTTAAAAACATGGCGTTAGAGGGTGAGAAACCGAAAGACCCCTCGAACGTCCCCGTGGGTGGCACCAACACCTCCCACGGGACCAATGTAACTCGTAGGAACTGACCCCGTAGCCGCGGGACTCCCGGTTTGAGAATACGACGGTAATTTGCATATTTCTAGACTTAGGCTTAAAATCATGGCGTTAGAGGGTGAAAACCCGTAACACCCCCCGAACGTCCCCGTGGGTGGCACCAACACCTCCCACGGGACCAATGTAACTCGTAGGAACTGACCCCGCTGCCGCGGCACTCCCGGTTTGAGAATACGACGGTAATTTACAAATTTCTAGACATAGGCTTAAAAACATGGCGTTAGAGGGTGAGATCTCGAAACAGCCCCCGAACGTCCTCGTGGGTGGCACCAACACCTCCCACGGCACCAATGTAACTCGTAGGAACTGACCCCGCAGCCGCGGGACTCCCGATTTTACAATACGATGGTAATTTGCATATTTCTATACTTAGGCTTAAAAACATGGCGTTAGAGTGTGAGAACCCGTAACACCCCCCGAACATCCCCGTGGGTGGCACCAACACCTCCCACGGGACCAATGTAACTCGTAGGAAGTGACCCCGCAGCCGCGGGACTCCCTGTTTGGGAATACGATGGTAATTTGCATATTTCTAGACTTAATCAAAACATGGCGTTAGACGGTGAGATCTCGAAACAGCCCCCGAACGTCCTCGTGGGTGGTACCAACACCTCCCACGGGACCAATGTAACTCGTAGGAACTGACCCAGCAGCCGCGGGACTCCCGGTTTGAGAATACGACGGTAATTTGTATATTTCTAGACTTAGGCTTAAAAACATGGCGTTAGAGCGTGAGAAACCGAAAGACCCCCGAACGTCCCCGTGGGTGGCACCAACACCTCCCACGGGACCAATGTAACTCGTAGGAACTGACCCCGCAGCCGCGGGACTCCCGGTTTGAGAATACGACGGTAATTTGCATATTTCTAGACTTAGGCTTAAAAACATGGCGTTAGAGGGTGAAAACCCGAAACACCCCCCCGAACGTCCCCGTGGGTGGCACCAACACCTCCCACGGGACCAATGTAACTCGTAGGAACTGACCCCGCTGCCGCGGCACTCCCGGTTTGAGAATACGACGGTAATTTACAAATTTCTAGACATAGGCTTAAAAACATGGCGTTAGAGGGTGAGATCTCGAAACAGCCCCCGAACGTCCTCGTGGGTGGCACCAACACCTCCCACAGCACCAATGTAACTCGTAGGAACTGACCCCGCCGCCGAGGGACTCCCGATTTGACAATACGATGGTAATTTGCATATTTCTAGACTTAGGCTTAAAAACATGGCGTTAGAGGGTGAGAACCCGAAACACCCCCCGAACATCCCCGTGGGTGGCACCAACACCTCCCACGGGACCAATGTAACTCGTTGGAACTGACCCCACAGCCGCGGGACTCCCGGTCTGAGAATACGACGGTAATTTGCATATTTCTAGATTTAGGCTTAAAAACATGGTGTTAGAGGGTGAAAACCCGAAAGACCCCCCGAACATCCCCGTGGGTGGAACCAACAGCTCCCACGGGACCAATGTAACTCCTAGGAACTGACCCCGCAGCCCCGGCACTCCCGGTTTGAGAAAATGACTGTAATTTGCATATTTCTAGACTTACGCTTAAAAATATCATGTTAGAGGGTGAAAACACAAAACACCCCCCGAACGTCCCCGTGGGTGGCACCAACACCTCCCACGGGTCCAATGTACCTCGGAGGAACTGACCCCGCAACCGTGGGACTCCCGGTTTGGGAATACGACGGTAATTTGCATATATCTAGACTTAAGAAAAACATGGCGTTAGAGGGTGAGATCTCGAAACAGCCTCCGAACGTCCCCGTGGGTGGCACCAACACCTCCCACGGGACCAATGTAACTCGTAGGAACTGACCCCGAAGCCGAGGGACTCCCGGTTTGAGAATACGACGGTAATTTGCATATTTCTAGACTTAGGCATAAAAACATTGCGTTAGAGGGTGAGAAACCGAAACACCCCCCGAACGTCCCCGTGGGTGGCACCAACACCTCCCATGAGACCAATGTAACTCGTAGGAACTGACCCCGTAGCCGCGGGACTCCCGGTTTGAGAATACGACGATTATTTGCATATTTCTAGACTTAGGCTTAAAAACATGGCGTTAGAGGCTGAGATCTCGAAACATCCCCCGAACGTCCTCGTGGGTGGCACCAACACCTCCCACGGCACCAATGTAACTCGTAGGAACTGACCCCGCAGCCGCGGAACTCCCGATTTGACAATACGATGGTAATTTGCATATTTCTAGACTTAGGCTTAAAAACATGGTGTTAGAGGGTGAGAACCCGAAACACCCCCCGAACGTCCCCGTGGGTGGCACCAACACCTCCCACGGGACCGATGTAACTCGTAGGAACTGACCCCGCAGCCTCGGGACTCCCGGTTTGAGAATACGACGGTAATTTGTATATTTCTAGACTTAGGCTTAAAAACATGGCGTTAGAGGGTGAAAACCCGAAACACCCCTCGAACGTCCCCATGGGTGTCACCAACACCTCCCACGGGACCAATATAACTCGTAGGAACTGACCCCGCAGCCGCTGGACTCCCGATTTGAGAATACGTCGGTAATTTACAAATTTCTAGACTTAGGCTTAAAAACATGGCGTTACAGGGTAAGAACTCGAAACTGCCACCGAACGTCCCCGTGGGTGGCACCAACACCTCCCACGGGACAAATGTGACTCGTGGGAACTGACCCCGCAGCCGCGGGACTCCCGGTTTTAGAATATGACGGTAATTTGCATATTTCTAGACTTAGGCTTAAAAACATGGCGTAAGAGGGTGAAAACCCGAAACAGCCCCCAAACGTCCCAGTGGGTGGAACCAACACCTCCCACGAGACCAATGTAACTTGTACTAACTGAACCCGCAACCGCGGGACTCCCGATTTGAGAATACGACGGTAATTTGCATATTTCTAGACTTCGGCTTAAAAACATGGTGTTAGAGGTTGAAAACCCGAAAGACCCCCCGATCGTCCCCGTGGGTGGCACCAACACCTCCCACGGGACCAATGTAACTCGTAGGAACTGACCCCACAGCCCCGGGACTCCCGGTTTGAGAATACGACTGTAATTTGCATATTTCTAGACTTAGGCTTAAAAACATGGCGTTAGAGGGTGAAAACCCAAAACACCCCCCGAACGTCCCCGTGGGTGGCACCAACACCTCCAACGGGACCAATGTAACTCGTAGGAACTGACCCCGCAATCGCGGGACTCCCGGTTTGAGAATACGACGGTAATTTACAATTTTCTAGACTTAGGCTTAAAAACATGGCGTTAAAGGGTGAGAACTCAAAACTTCCACCGAACATCCCCATGGGTGGAAAAACACCTCCCACGGGACCAATGTAACTCGTAGGAACTGACCTCACAACCGTGGGACTCCCAGTTTGCGAATATGAAGGTAATTTGCATATTTCTAGACTTAAGCAAAACATGGAGTTAGAGGGTGAGATATCGAAACAACCCCCGAACGTCCTCGTGGGTGGCACCAACACCTCCCACGGGACCAATGTCACTCGTAGGAACTGACCCCGCAGCCGCTGGACTCCCGGTTTTGGAATATGACGGTAATTTTCATATTTCTAGACTAAAGCAAAACATGGCGTTAGAGGGCGAGATCTCGAAACAGCCTCCGAACGTCCCCGTGGGTGGCACCAACACCTCCCACGGGACCAATGTCACTCGCAGGCTCTGACCCCGCAACCGCGGGACTCCCGGTATGAAAATACGACGGTAGTTTGCATATTTCTAGACTTAGGCTTAAAAACTTGCCATTAGATGGTGAAAACCCGAAACAGCCCCCGAACGTCCCCGTGGGTGGCACCAACGCCTCCCACGGGACCAATGTAACTCGTAGTAACTGACCCCGCAGCCGCGGGACCCCCGGTTTGAGAATACGACGGTAATTTGCATATTTCTAGACTTAGGCTTAAAAACATTGTGTTAGAGGGTGAGAAACCGAAAGACCCCCCGAACGTCCCCGTGGGTGGCACCAACACCTCCCACGGGACCAATGTAACTCGTAGGAACTGACCCCGCAGCCTCGAGACTCCCGGTTTGAGAATACGACGGTAATTTGCATATTTCTAGACTTAGGCTTAAAAACATGGCGTTAGAGGGTGAAAACCCGAAACACCCCCCGAACGTCCCCGTGGGTGGCACCAACACCTTCCACGGGACCAATGTAACTCGTAGGAACTGACCCCGCTGCCGCGGCACTCCCGGTTTGAGAATACGACGGTAATTTACAAATTTCGAGACTTAGGCTTAAAAACATTATGTTAGAGGGTGAGATCTCGAAACACCCCCCGAACGTCCTCGTGGGTGGCACCAACACCTCCCACGGCACCAATGTAACTAGTAGGAACTGACCCCGCAGCCGCGGGACTCCCGATTTGACAATACGATGGTAATTTGAATATTTCTAGACTTAGGCTTAAAAACATGGCGTTAGAGGGTGAGAACCCGAAACACCCCCCGAACGTCCCCGTGGGTGGCACCAACACCTCCCACGGGACCAATGTAACTCGTAGGAACTGACCCCGCAGCCGCGGGATTCCTGGTTTGAGAATACGACGGTAATTTGCAAATTTCTAGACTTAGGCTTAAAAACATGGCGTTAGAGGCTGAAAATCCAAAACACCCCCCGAACGTCCCCGTGGGTGGCACCAACACCTCCCATGAGACCAATGTAACTCGTAGGAACTGAACCCGCAGCCGCGGGACACCCGGTTTGAGAATACGACGGTAATTTGCATATTTCTAGACTTAGGCATAATAATATGGCGTTAGAGGGTGAAAACCCAAAACACCCCCCGAACGTCCCCGTGGGTGGCACCAACACCTCCCACGGGACCAATGTAACTCGTAGGAACTGACCCCTCAGCCGCAGGACTCCCGGTTTGAGAATACGACGACAATTTGCATATTTTTAGACTTATGCTTAAAAACATGGCGTTAGAGGGTGAAAACCCGAAACACCCCCCGAACGTCCCCGTCGGTGGCACCCACACCTCCCACGGGACCAATGTAACTCGTAGGAACTGACCTCTCAGCCGCAGGACTCCCGGTTTGAGAATACGACGGTAATTTACAAATTTCTAGGCTTAGGCTTAAAAACATGGCTTTACAGGGTGAGAACTCGAAACTGCCACCGAACGTCCCCGTGGGTGGCACCAACACCTCCCACAGGACCAATGTAACTCGTAGGAACTGACCCCGCAGCCGGGGGACTCCCGGTTTGAGAATACGATGGTAATTTACAAATTTCTAGACTTAGGCTTAAAAACATGGCGTTAGAGGATGAGAACTCGAAACTGCCACCGAACGTCCCCGAGGATGGCACCAACACCTCCCACGGGACCAATGTAACTCATAGGAACTGACCCCGGAACTGCGGGACTCCCGGTTTGGGAATACGACGGTAATTTTAATATTTCTAGACATAGGCTTAAAAACATGGCGTTAGAGGGTGAAAACCCGAAACACCCCTCGAACGTCCCCGTGGGTGACACCAACACCTCCCACGGGACCAATGTAACTTGTAGGAACTGACCCCGCAGCCGCAGGACTCCCGATTTGAGAATACGACGGTAATTTACAAATTTCTAGACTTAGGCTTAAAAACATGACGTTATAGGGTGAGAACTCGAAACTGCCACCGAACGTCCCCGTGGGTGGCACCAACACCTCCCACGGGACCAATGTAACTCGTAGGAACTGACCCCGCAGTCGCGGGACTCCCGGTTTGGGAATACGACGGTAATTTGCATATTTCTAGACTTAAGCAAAACTTGGCGTTACAGGGTGAGATCTCGAAACAGCCCCCGAACGTCCTCGTGGGTGGCACCAACACCTCCCACGGGACCAATGTCACTCGTAGGAACTGACCCCGCAGTCGCTGGACTCCCGATTTGGGAATATGACGGTAATTTTCATATTTCTTGACTTAAGCAAAACATGGCGTTAGAGGGTGTGATCTCGAAACAGCACACGAACGTCCCCGTGGGTGGCACCAACACCTCCCACGGGACCAATGTAACTCGTAGGAACTGACCCCGAAGCCGCAGGACTCCCGGTTTGAGAATACGACGGTAATTTATAAATTTCTACACTTAGGCTTAAAAACATGGCATTAGAGGGTGAGAACTCGAAACTACCACCGAACGTCCCCGTGGGTGACACCAACACCTCCCACGTGACCAATGTAACTCGTAGGAACTGACCCCGCAGCGGCGCGACTCCCGGTTTGGGAATACGACTGTAATTTGCATATTTCTAGACTTAAGCAAAACATGGCGTTAGAGGGTGAGATCTCAAAAAATCACCCGAACGTCCTCGTGGTTGGCACCAACACCTCCCACGGGACCAATGTGACTCGTAGGAACTGACCCAACAACCGCGGGACTCCCGGTTTGAGAATACGACGGTAATTTACAAATTTCTAGACTTAGGCTTAAAAACATGGCGTTAGAGGATGAGAACCCGAAACTGCCACCGAACGCCCCCGAGGGTGGCACCAACACCTCCCACGGGACCAATGTAACTCGTAGGAACAGACCCCAGAACTGCGGGACTCCCGATTTGGGTATACGATGGTAATTTTTATATTTCTAGACTTAAGCAAAACATGGCATTAGAGGGTGAAATCTCGAAATAGCCCCTGAACGTCCTCGTGGGTGGCACCAACACCTCCCACAGGACCAATGTAACTCGTAGGAACTGACCCCGCAGCCGCGGGACTCCCGGTTTTAGAATACGACGGTAATTTGTATTTTCTAGGCTTAGGCTTAAAAGCATGGCATTAGAGGGCGAAAACCCGAAACAGCCCCCGAACGTCCCCGTGAATGGCACCAACACCTCCCACGGGACCAATGTAACTCATAGTAACTGACCCCGTAGCCGCGGGACTCCCGATTTGAGAATAGGACGGTAATTTGCATATTTCTAGACTTAGGCTTAAAAACATGGTGTTAGAGGGTGAAAACCCGAATGACCCCCCGAACGTCCCCGTGGGTGGCACCAAAACTTCCCACGAGACCAATGTAACTCGTAGGAACTGACCCCGCAGCCCCGGGACTCCCGGTTTGAGAATACGACGGTAATTTGCATATTTCTAGACCTAGGCTTAAAAACATGGCGTTAGAGGGTGAAAACCTGAAACACCTCCCGAACGTCCCCGTGTGTGGCACCAACACCTCCCACGGGACCAATGTAACTCGTAGGAACTGACCCCGCAGCCGCGGGACTCCCGGTTTGAGAATACGACTGTAATTTGCATATTTCTAGACTTAGGCTTACAAACATGGCGTTAGAGGGTGAGAACTCGAAACTTCCACCGAACATCCCCATGGGTGGAACCAACACCTCCCACGGGACCAATGTAACTCGTAGGAACTGACCCCGCAACCGCGGGACTCCCGGTTTGGGAATACGACGGTAATTTGCATATTTCTAGACTTAAGCAAAACTTGGCGTTAGAGGGTGAGATCTCCAAAGAGCCCCCGAACGTCCTCGTGGGTGGCACCAACACCTCCCACGGGACCAATGTCACTCGTAGGAACTGACCCCTCAGCCGCTGGACTCCCGGTTTGGGAATATGATGGTAATTTTCATATATCTTGACTTAAGCAAAACATGGCGTTAGAGGGTGAGATCTCGAAATAGCCCCCGAACGTCCCCGTGGGTGGCACTAACACCTCCCACGGGACCAATGTAACTCGTAGGAACTGACCCCGAAGCCGAAGGACTCCCGGTTTGAGAATACGACGATAATTTACAAATTTCTAGACTTAGGCTTAAAAACATGGCGTTAGAGGGTGAGAACTCGAAACTACCACCGAACGTCCCCGTGGGTGACACCAACACCTCCCACGGGACCAATGTAACTCGTAGGAACTGACCCCACAGTGGCGAGACTCCCGGTTTGGGAATACGACGGTAATTTGCATATTTCTAGACTTAAGCAAAACATGGCGTTAGAGGGTGAGATCTCGAAAAGCCCCCGAACGTCCTCTTGGGTGGCACCAACACCTCCCACGGGACCAATGTAACTCGTAGGAACTGACCCGGCAGCCGCGGGACTCCCGGTTTGAGAATACGACGGTAATTTACAAATTTCTAGACTTAGGCTTAAAAACATGGCATTAGAGGATGAGAACTCGAAACTACCACCGAACGTCCCCGAGGGTGGCACCAACACCTCCCACGGGACCAATGTAACTCGTAGGAACTGACCCCGGAACTGCGGGACTCCCGGTTTAGGAATACGATGGTAATTTTCATATTTTTAGACTTAAGCAAAACATGGCGTTATAGGTTAAATCTCGAAATAGCCCCTGAACGTCCTCGTGGGTGGCACCAACACCTCCCACGGGACCAATGTAACTCGTAGTAACTGACCCCGCAGCCGCGGGACTCCCGGTTTGAGAATACGATGGTAATTTGCATATTTCTAGACTTAGGCTTAAAAACATTGTGTTAGAGGGTGAGAAACCGAAAGACCCCCCGAACGTCCCCGTGGGTGGCACCAACACCTCCCACGGGTCCAATGTAACTCGTAGGAACTGACCCCGCAGCCTCGAGACTCCCGGTTTGAGAATACGACGGTAATTTGCATATTTCTAGACTTAGGCTTAAAAACATGGCGTTAGAGGGTGAAAACCCGAAACACCCCCCGAACGTCCCCGTGGGTGGCACCAACACCTTCCACGGGACCAATGTAACTCGTAGGAACTGACCCCGCTGCCGCGGCACTCCCGGTTTGAGAATACGACGGTAATTTACAAATTTCGAGACTTAGGCTTAAAAACATGGCGTTAGAGGGTGAGATCTCGAAACACCCCCCGAACGTCCTCGTGGGTGGCACCAACACCTCCCACGGCACCAATGTAACTAGTAGGAACTGACCCCGCAGCCGCGGGACTCCCGATTTGACAATACGATGGTAATTTGAATATTTCTAGACTTAGGCTTAAAAACATGGCGTTAGAGGGTGAGAACCCGAAACACCCCCCGAACGTCCCCGTGGGTGGCACCAACACCTCCCACGGGACCAATGTAACTCGTAGGAACTAACCCCGCAGCCGCGGGATTCCTGGTTTGAGAATATGACGGTAATTTGCAAATTTCTAGACTTAGGCTTAAAAACATGGCGTTACAGGCTGAAAATCCAAAACACCCCCTGAACGTCCCCGTGGGTGGCACCAACACCTCCCATGAGACCAATGTAACTCGTAGGAACTTAACCCGCAGCCGCGGGACTCCCGGTTTGAGAATACGACGGTAATTTGCATATTTCTAGACTTAGGCATAAAAATATGGCGTTAGAGGGTGAAAACCCAAAACACCCCCCGAACGTCCCCGTGGGTGGCACCAACACCTCCCACGGGACCAATGTAACTCGTAGGAACTGACCCCTCAGCCGCAGGACTCCCTGTTTGAGAATACGATGGCAATTTGCATATTTTTAGACTTATGCTTAAAAACATGGCGTTAGAGGGTGAAAACCCGAAACACCCCCCAAACGTCCCCGTCCGTGGCACCCACACCTCCCACGGGACCAATGTAACTCGTAGGAACTGACCTCTCAGCCTCAGGACTCCCGGTTTGAGAATACGACGGTAATTTACAAATTTCTAGGCTTAGGCTTAAAAACATGGCGTTACAGGGTGAGAACTCGAAACTGCCACCGAACGTCCCCGTGGGTGGCACCAACACCTCCCACAGGACCAATGTAACTCGTAGGAACTGACCCCGCAGACGCGGGACTCCCGGTTTGAGAATACGATGGTAATTTACAAATTTCTAGACTTAGGCTTAAAAACATGACGTTACAGGGTGAGAACTCGAAACTGCCACCGAACGTCCCCGTGGGTGGCACCAACACCTCCCACGGGACCAATGTAACTCGTAGGAACTGACCCCGCATCCGCGGGACTCCCGGTTTGGGAATACGAAGGTAATTTGCATATTTCTAGACTTAAGCAAAACTTGGCGTTAGAGGGTGAGATCTCGAAACAGCCCCCGAACGTCCTCGTGGGTGGCACCAACACCTCCCACGGGACCAATGTCACTCGTAGGAACTGACCCCTCAGTCGCTGGACTCCCGATTTGGGAATATGACGGTAATTTTCATATTTCTTGACTTAAGCAAAACATGGTGTTAGAGGGTGTGATCTCGAAACAGCACCCGAACGTCCCCGTGGGTGGCACCAACACCTCCCACGGGACCAATGTAACTCGTAGGAACTGACCCCGAAGCCGCAGGACTCCCGGTTTGAGAATACGACGGTAATTTATAAATTTCTAGACTTAGGCTTAAAAATATGGCGTTAGAGGGTGAGAACCCGAAACACCCCCCGAACGTTCCCGTGGGTGACACCAACACCTCCCACGTGACCAATGTAACTCTTAGGAACTGACCCCGCAGCGGCGAGACTCCCGGTTTGGGAATACGACGGTAATTTGCATATTTCTAGACTTAAGCAAAACATGGCGTTAGAGGGTGAGATCTTTTAAAATCCCCCGAACGTCCTCGTGGTTGGCACCAACACCTCCCACGGGACCAATGTGACTCGAAGGAACTGACCCAGCAACCGCGGGACTCCCGGTTTGAGAATACGACGGTAATTTACAAATTTCTAGACTTAGGCTTAAAAACATGGCGTTAGAGGATGAGAACCCGAAACTGCCACCGAACGTCCCCGAGGGTGGCACCAACACCTCCCACGGGACCAATGTAACTCGTAGGAACAGACCCCAGAACTGCGGGACTCTCGATTTGGGTATACGATGGTAATTTGCATATTTCTAGACTTAAGCAAAACATGGCGTTAGAGGGTGAGATCTCGAAACAGCCCCTGAACGTCCTCGTGGGTGGCACCAACACCTCCCACAGGACCAATGTAACTCGTTGGAACTGACCCCGCAGCCGCGGGACTCCCAGTTTTAGAATACGGCGGTTTTTTGTATTTTCTAGGCTTAGGCTTAAAAGCATGGCATTAGAGGGCGAAAACCCAAAACAGCCCCCGAACGTCCCCGTGAATGGCACCAACACCTCCCACGGGACCAATGTAACTCATAGTAACTGACCCCGCAGCCGCGGGACTCCCGATTTGAGAATAGGACGGTAATTTGCATATTTCTAGACTTAGGCTTAAAAACATGGTGTTAGAGGGTGAAAACCCGAATGACCCCCCGAACGTCCCCGTGGGTGGCACCAACACCTCCCACGGGACCAATGTAACTCGTAGGAACTAACCCCGCAGCCCCGGGACTCCCGGTTTGAGAATATGACGGTAATTTGCATATTTCTATACTTAGGCTTAAAAACATGGCGTTAGAGGGTGAAAACCTGAAACACCTCCCGAACGTCCCCGTGTGTGGCACCAACACCTCCCACGGGACCAATGTAACTCGTAGGAACTGACCCCGCAGCCGCGGGACTCCCTGTTTGAGAATACGACTGTAATTTGCATATTTCTAGACTTAGGCTTAAAAACATGGCGTTTGAGGGTGAAAACCCGAAACATCCCCCGAACGTCCCCGTGGGTGGAACCAACACCTCCCACGGGACCAATGTAACTCGTAGGAACTGACCCAGCAACCGCGGGACTCCCGGTTTGAGAATACGACGGTAATTTACAAATTTCTAGACTTTGGCTTAAAAACATGGCGTTAGAGGATGAGAACCCGAAACTGCCACCGAACGCCCCCGAGGGTGGCACCAACACCTCCCACGGGACCAATGTAACTCGTAGGAACTGACCCCGCAGCCGCAGGACTCCCAGTTTTAGAATACGACGGTAATTTGCATATTTCTAGTCTTAGGCTTAAAAACACGGTGTTAGAAGGTGAAAACCCGAAGACCCCCCGAACGTCCCCGTGGGTGGCACCAACACCTCCCACGGGACCAATGTAACTCGTAGGAACTGACCCAGCATCCGCGGGACTCCCGGTTTGAGAATACGACGGTAATTTACAAATTTCTAGACTTAGGCTTAAAAACATGGTGTTAGAGGGTGAAAACCCGAAAGACCGCCCAAACGTCCTCGTGGGTGGCACCAACACCTCCCACGGGACCAATGTAACTCGTAGGAACTGACCCCGCAGCCGCGGGACTCCCGATTTGGGAATACGAAGGTAATTTGCATATTTCTAGACTTAAGCAAAACTTGGCGTTAGAGGGTGAGATCTCCAAAGAGCCCCCGAACGTCCTCGTGGGTGGCACCAACACCTCCCACGGGACCAATGTCACTCGTAGGAACTGACCCCTCAGCCGCTGGACTCCCGGTTTGGGAATATGATGGTAATTTTCATATATCTTGACTTAAGCAAAACATGGCGTTAGAGGGTGAGATCTCGAAATAGCCCCCGAACGTCCCCGTGGGTGGCACTAACACCTCCCACGGGACCAATGTAACTCGTAGGAACTGACCCCGAAGCCGAAGGACTCCCGGTTTGAGAATACGACGATAATTTACAAATTTCTAGACTTAGGCTTAAAAACATGGCGTTAGAGGGTGAGAACTCGAAACTACCACCGAACGTCCCCGTGGGTGACACCAACACCTCCCACGGGACCAATGTAACTCGTAGGAACTGACCCCGCAGCGGCGAGACTCCCGGTTTGGGAATACGACGGTAATTCGCATATTTCTAGACTTAAGAAAAACATGGCGTTAGAGGGTGAGATCTCGAAAAAGCCCCCGAACGTCCTCTTGGGTGGCACCAACACCTCCCACGGGACCAATGTAACTCGTAGGAACTGACCCAGCAGCCGCGGGACTCCCGGTTTGAGAATACGACGGTAATTTACAAATTTCTAGACTTAGGCTTAAAAACATGGCGTTAGAGGATGAGAACTCGAAACTACCACCGAACGTCCCCGAGGGTGGCACCAACACCTCCCACGGGACCAATGTAACTCGTAGGAACTGACCCCGGAACTGCGGGACTCCCGGTTTGGGAATACGATGGTAATTTTCATATTTCTAGACTTAAGCAAAACATGGCGTTAGAGGGTGAGATCTCGAAACAGCCCCTGAACGTCCTCGTGGGTGGCACCAACACCTCCCACGGGACCAATGTAACTCGTAGTAACTGACCCCGCAGCCGCGGGACTCCCGGTTTGAGAATACGATGGTAATTTGCATATTTCTAGACTTAGGCTTAAAATCATTGTGTTAGAGGGTGAGAAACCGAAAGACCCCCCGAACGTCCCCGTGGGTGGCACCAACACCTCCCACGGGACCAATGTAACTCGTAGGAACTGACCCCGCAGCCTTGAGACTCCCGGTTTGAGAATACGACGGTAATTTGCATATTTCTAGACTTAGGCTTAAAAACATGGCGTTAGAGGGTGAAAACCCGAAACACCCCCCGAACGTCCCCGTGGGTGGCACCAACACCTTCCACGGGACCAATGTAACTCGTAGGAACTGACCCCGCTGCCGCGGCACTCCCGGTTTGAGAATACGTCGGTAATTTACAAATTTCGAGACTTAGGCTTAAAAACATGGCGTTGGAGGGTGAGATCTCGAAACACCCCCCGAACGTCCTCGTGGGTGGCACCAACACCTCCCACGGCACCAATGTAACTAGTAGGAACTGACCCCGTAGCCGCGGGACTCCCGATTTGACAATACGATGGTAATTTGAATATTTCTAGACTTAGGCTTAAAAACATGGCGTTAGAGGGTGAGAAACCGAAAGACCCCCCGAACGTCCCCGTGGGTGGCACCAACACCTCCCACGGGACCAATGTAACTCGTAGGAACTGACCCCGCAGCCGCGGGATTCCTGGTTTGAGAATACGACGGTAATTTGCAAATTTCTAGACTTAGGCTTAAAAACATGGCGTTACAGGCTGAAAATCCAAAACACCAACCGAACGTCCCCGTGGGTGGCACCAACACCTCCCATGAGACCAATGTAACTCATAGGAACTGAACCCGCAGCCGCGGGACTCCCGGTTTGAGAATACGACGGTAATTTGCATATTTCTAGACTTAGGCATAAAAATATGGCGTTAGAGGGTGAAAACCCAAAACACCCCCCGAACGTCCCCGTGGGTGGCACCAACACCTCCCACGGGACCAATGTAACTCGTAGGAACTGACCCCTCAACCGCAGGACTCCCGGTTTGAGAATACGATGGCAATTTGCATATTTTTAGACTTATGCTTAAAAATATGGCGTTAGAGGGTGAAAACCCGAAACACCCCCCAAACGTCCCCGTCCGTGGCACCCACACCTCCCACGGGACCAATGTAACTCGTAGGAACTGACCTCTCAGCCTCAGGACTCCCGGTTTGAGAATACGACGGTAATTTACAAATTTTTAGGCTTAGGCTTAAAAACATGGCGTTACAGGGTGAGAACTCGAAACTGCCACCGAACGTCCCCGTGGGTGGCACCAACACCTCCCACAGGACCAATGTAACTCGTAGGAACTGACCCCGCAGCCGCGGGACTCCCGGTTTGAGAATACGATGGTAATTTACAAATTTCTAGACTTAGGCTTAAAAACATGACGTTACAGGGTGAGAACTCGAAACTGCCACCGAACGTCCCCGTGGGTGGCACCAACACCTCCCACGGGACCAATGTAACTCGTAGGAACTGACCCCGCAGCCGCGGGACTCCCGGTTTGGGAATACGAAGGTAATTTGCATATTTCTAGACTTAAGCAAAACTTGGCGTTAGAGGGTGAGATCTCGAAACAGCCCCCGAACGTCCTCGTGGGTGGCACCAACACCTCCCACGGGACCAATGTCACTCGTAGGAACTGACCCCTCAGTCGCTGGACTCCCGATTTGGGAATATGACGGTAATTTTCATATTTCTTGACTTAAGCAAAACATGGTGTTAGAGGGTGTGATCTCGAAACAGCACCCGAACGTCCCCGTGGGTGGCACCAACACCTCCCACGGGACCAATGTAACTCGTAGGAACTGACCCCGAAGCCGCAGGACTCCCGGTTTGAGAATACGACGGTAATTTATAAATTTCTAGACTTAGGCTTAAAAACATGGCGTTAGAGGGTGAGAACCCGAAACACCCCCCGAACGTCCCCGTGGGTGACACCAACACCTCCCACGTGACCAATGTAACTCTTAGGAACTGACCCCGCAGCGGCGAGACTCCCGGTTTGGGAATACGACGGTAATTTGCATATTTCTAGACTTAAGCAAAACATGGCGTTAGAGGGTGAGATCTCGAAAAATCCCCCGAACGTCCTCGTGGTTGGCACCAACACCTCCCACGGGACCAATGTGACTCGAAGGAACTGACCCATCAACCGCGGGACTCCCGGTTTGAGAATACGACGGTAATTTACAAATTTCTAGACTGAGGCTTAAAAACATGGCGTTAGAGGATGAGAACCCGAAACTGCCACCGAACGTCCCCGAGGGTGGCACCAACACCTCCCACGGGACCAATGTAACTCGTAGGAACAGACCCCAGAACTGCGGGACTCTCGATTTGGGTATACGATGGTAATTTGCATATTTCTAGACTTAAGCAAAACATGGCGTTAGAGGGTGAGATCTCGAAAAATCCTCCGAATGTCCCCGTGGGTGGCACCAACACCTCCCACGGGACCAATGTAACTCGTAGGAACTAACCCCGCAGCCCCGGGACTCCCGGTTTGAGAATATGACGGTAAATTGCATATTTCTAGACCTAGGCTTAAAAACATGGCGTTAGAGGGTGAAAACCTGAAACACCTCCCGAACGTCCCCGTGTGTGGCACCAACACCTCCCACGGGACCAATGTAACTCGTAGGAACTGACCCCGCAGCCGCGGGACTCCCTGTTTGAGAATACGACTGTAATTTGCATATTTCTAGACTTAGGCTTACAAACCTGGCGTTAGAGGGTGAGAACTCGAAACTTCCACCGAACATCCCCGTGGGTGGAACCAAAATCTCCCACGGGACCAATGTAACTCGTAGGAACTGACCCCGCAACCGCGGGACTCCCGGTTTGGGAATACGACGGTAATTTGCATATTTCTAGACTTAAGCAAAACTTGGCGTTAGAGGGTGAGATCTCGAAAGAGCCCCCGAACGTCCTCGTGGGTGGCACCAACACCTCCCACGGGACCAATGTCACTCGTAGGAACTGACCCCGCAGCCGCTGGACTCCCGGTTTGGGAATATGATGGTAATTTTCATATATCTTGACTTAAGCAAAACATGGCGTTAGAGGGTGAGATCTCGAAATAGCCCCCGAATGTCCCCGTGGGTGGCACTAACACCTCCCACGGGACCAATGTAACTCGTAGGAACTGACCCCGAAGCCGAAGGACTCCCGGTTTGAGAATACGACGATAATTTACAAATTTCTAGACTTAGGCTTAAAAACATGGCGTTAGAGGGTGAGAACTCGAAACTACCACCGAACGTCCCCGTGGGTGACACCAACACCTCCCACGGGACCAATGTAACTCGTAGGAACTGACCCCGGAGCGGCGAGACTCCCGGTTTGGGAATACGATGGTAATTTGCATATTTCTAGACTTATGCAAAACATGGCGTTAGAGGGTGAGATCTCGAAACAGCCCCCGAACGTCCTCGTGGGTGGCACCAACACCTCCCACGGGACCAATGTAACTCGTAGGAACTGACCCCGCAGCCGCGGTACTCCCGGTTTGAGAATACGACGGTAATTTGCATATTTCTAGACTTAGGCTTAAAAACATGGCGTTAGAGGGTGAGAACTCGAAACACCCCCCGAACGTCCCCGTGGGTGGCACCAACACCTCCCACGGGACCAATGTAACTCGTAGGAACTGACCCCACAGCCTCGGGACTCCCGGTTTAAGAATACGACAATAATTTGTATATTTCTAGACTTATGCTTAAAAACATGGCGTTAGAGGGTGAAAACCCGAAACACCCCTCGAAGGTCCCCGTGGGTGTCACCAACACCTCCCACGGGACCAATGTAACTCGTAGGAACTGACCCCGCAACCGCATGACTCCCGGTTTGAGAATACGTCGGTAATTTACAAATTTCTAGACTTAGGCTTAAAAACATGGCGTTACAGGGTGAGAACTCGAAACTGCCACCGTACGTCCCCGTGGGTGGCACCAACACCTCCCACGGGACCAATGGAACTCGTAGGAACTGACCTCGCAGCCGCGGGACTCCCGATTTTAGAATACGACGGTAATTTTCATATTTCTAGACTTAGGCTTAAAAACATTGTGTTAGAGGGTGAGAAACCGAAAGACCCCCCGAACGTCCCCGTGGGTGGCACCAACACCTCCCACGGGACCAATGTAACTCGTAGGAAGTGAACCCGCAGCCGCGGGACTCCCGGTTTGAGAATACGACGGTAATTTGCATATTTCTAGACTTAGGCTTAAAAACATGGCGTTAGAGGGTGAAAACCTGAAACACCCCCCGAACGTCCCCGTGGGTGGCACCAACACCTCCCACGGGACCAATGTAACTCGTAGGAACTGACCCCGCTGCCGCGGCACTCCCGGTTTGAGAATACGACGGTAATTTACAAATTTCGAGACTTAGGCTTAAAAACATGGCGTTAGAGGGTGAGATCTCGAAACACCCCCCGAACGTCCTCGTGGGTGGCACCAACACCTCCCACGGCACCAATGTAACTAGTAGGAACTGACCCCGCAGCCGCGGGACTCCCGATTTGACAATACGATGGTAATTTGAATATTTCTAGACTTAGGGTTAAAAACATGGCGTTAGAGGGTGAGAACCCGAAACACCCCCCGAACGTCCCCGTGGGTGGCACCAACACCTCCCACGGGACCAATGTAACTCGTAGGAACTGACCCCGCAGCCGTGGGATTCCTGGTTTGAGAATACGACGGTAATTTGCAAATTTCTAGACTTAGGCTTAAAAACATGGCGTTAGAGGCTGAAGATCCAAAACACCCCCCGAACGTCCCCGTGGGTGGCACCAACACCTCCCATGACACCAATGTAACTCGTAGGAACTGAACCCGCAGCCGTGGGACTCCCGGTTTGAGAATACGACGGTAATTTGCATATTTCTAGACTTAGGCATAAAAATATGGCGTTAGAGGGTGAAAACCCAAAACACCCCCGAACGTCCCCGTGGGTGGCACCAACACCTCCCACGGGACCAATGTAACTCGTAGGAACTGACCCCTCAGCCGCAGGACTCCCGGTTTGAGAATACGACGGCAATTTGCATATTTTTAGACTTATGCTTAAAAACATGGCGTTAGAGGGTGAAAACACGAAACACCCCCCGAACTTCCCCGTCGGTGGCACCCACACCTCCCACGGGACCAATGTAACTCGTAGGAACTGACCTCTCAGCCGCAGGACTCCCGGTTTGAGAATACGACGGTAATTTACAAATTTCTAGGCTTAGGCTTAAAAACATGGCGTTACAGGGTGAGAACTCGAAACTGCCACCGAACGTCCCCGTGGGTGGCACCAACACCTCCCACAGGACCAATGTAACTCGTAGGAACTGACCCCGCAGCCGCGGGACTCCCGGTTTGAGAATACGATGGTAATTTACAAATTTCTAGACTTAGGCTTAAAAACATGGCGTTAGAGGATGAGAACTCGAAACTGACACCGAACGTCCCCGAGGGTGGCACCAACACCTCCCACGGGACCAATGTAACTCGTAGGAACTGACCCCGGAACTGCGGGACTTCCGGTTTGGGAATACGATGGTAATTTTAATATTTCTAGACTTAGGCTTAAAAACATGGCGTTAGAGGGTGAAAACCCGAAACACCCCTCGAACGTCCCCGTGGGTGACACCAACACCTCCCACGGGACCAATGTAACTCGTAGGAACTGACCCCGCAGCCGCGGGACTCCCGGTTTTAGAATACGACGGTAATTTGTATTTTCTAGGCTTAGGCTTAAAAGCATGGCATTAGAAGACGAAAACCCGAAACAGCCCCCGAACGTCCCCGTGAATGGCACCAACACCTCCCACGAGACCAATGTAACTCATAGTAACTGACCCCGCAGCCGCGGGACTCCCGATTTGAGAATAGGACGGTAATTTGCATATTTTTAGACTTAGGCTTAAAAACATGGTGTTAGAGGGTGAAAACCCGAATGACCCCCTGAACGTCCCCGTGGGTGGCACCAACACCTCCCACGGGACCAATGTAACTCGTAGGAACTGACCCCGCAGCCCCGGGTCTCCCGGTTTGAGAATACGACGGTAATTTGCATATTTCTAGACTTAGGCTTAAAAACATGGCGTTAGAGGGTGAAAACCTGAAACACCCCCCGAACGTCCCCGTGTGTGGCACCAACACCTCCCACGGTACCAATGTAACTCGTAGGAACTGACCCCGCAGCCGCGGGACTCCCGGTTTGAGAATACGACTGTAATTTGCATATTTCTAGACTTAGGCTTACAAACATGGCGTTAGAGGGTGAGAACTCGAAACAGCCACCGAACATCCCCGTGGGTGGAACCAACACCTCCACGGGACCAATGTAACTCGTAGGAACTGACCCCGCAGCCGCGGGACTCCCGATTTTAGAATACGACGGTAATTTGTATTTTCGAGGCTTAAGCAAAACTTGGCGTTAGAGGGTGAGATCTCGAAAGAGCCCCGAACGTCCTCGTGGGTGGCACCAACACCTCCCACGGGACCAATGTCACTCGTAGGAACTGACCCCGCAGCCGCTGGACTCCCGATTTTGGAATATGACGGTAATTTTCATATTTCTTGACTTAAGCAAAACATGGCGTTAGAGGGTGTGATCTCGAAACAGCACCCGAACATCCCCGTGGGTGGCACCAACACCTCCCACGGGACCAAAGTAACTCGTAGGAACTGACCCCGAAGCCGCCGACTCCCGGTTTGAGAATACGACGGTAATTTATAAATTTCTGGACTTAGGCTTAAAAACATGGCGTTAGAGGGTGAGAACTCGAAACTACCACCGAACGTCCCCGTGGGTGACACCAACACCTCCCACGTGACCAATGTAACTCGTAGGAACTGACCCCGCAGCGGCGAGACTCCCGGTTTGGGAATACGACAGTAATTTGCATATTTCTAGACTTAAGCAAAACATGGCGTTAGTGGGTGAGATCTCGAAAAATCCCCCGAACGTCCTCGTGGTTGGCACCAACACCTCCCACGGGACCAATGTGACTCGTAGGAACTGACCCAGCAACCGCGGCACTCCCGATTTGAGAATACGACGGTAATTTACAAATTTCGAGACTTAGGCTTAAAAACATGGCGTTAGAGGGTGAGATCTCGAAACACCCCCCGAACGTCCTCGTGGGTGGCATCAACACCTCCACGGCACCAATGTAACTAGTAGGAACTGACCCCGCAGCCGCGGGACTCCCGATTTGACAATACGATGGTAATTTGAATATTTCTAGACTTAGGCTTAAAAATATGGCGTTAGAGGGTGAGAACCCGAAACACCCCCCGAACGTCCCCGTGGGTGGCACCAACACCTCCCACGGGACCAATGTAACTCGTAGGAACTGACCCCGCAGCCGCGGGATTCCTTGTTTGAGAATACGACGGTAATTTGCAAATTTCTAGACTTAGGCTTAAAAACATGGCGTTAGAGGCTGAAAATCCAAAACACCCCCCGAACGTCCCCGTGGGTGGCACCAACACCTCCCATGTGACCAATGTAACTCGTAGGAACTGAACCCGCATCCGTGGGACTCCCGGTTTGAGAATACGACGGTAATTTGCATATTTCAAGACTTAGGCATAAAAATATTGCGTTAGAGGGTTAAAACCCAAAACACCCCCCGAACGTCCCCGTGGGTGGCACCAACACCTCCCACGGGACCAATGTAACTCTTAGGAACTGACCCCTCAGTCGCAGGACTCCCGGTTTGAGAATACGACGGCAATTTGCATATTTTTAGACTTATGCTTAAAAACATGGCGTTAGAGGGTGAAAACACGAAACACCCCCCGCACGTCCCCGTCGGTGGCACCCACACCTCCCACGGGACCAATGTAACTCGTAGGAACTGACCTCTCAGCCGCATGACTCCCGGTTTGAGAATACGACGGTAATTTACAAATTTCTAGGCTTAGGCTTAAAAACATGGCGTTACAGGGTGAGAACTCGAAACTGCCACCGAACGTCCCCGTGGGTGGCACCAACACCTCCCACAGGACCAATGTAACTCGTAGGAACTGACCCCGCAGCCGCGGGACTCCCGGTTTGAGAATACGATGGTAATTTACAAATTTCTAGACTTAGGCTTAAAAACATGGCGTTAGAGGATGAGAACTCGAAACTGCCACCGAACGTCCCCGAGGGTGGCACCAACACCTCCCACGGGACAAATGTAACTCGTAGGAAATGACCCCGGAACTGCGGGACTCCCGGTTTGGGAATACGACGATAATTTTAATATTTCTAGACTTAGGCTTAAAAACATGGCGTTAGAGGGTGAAAACCAGAAACACCCCTCGAACGTCCCCGTGGGTGACACCAACACCTCCCACGGGACCAATGTAACTCGTAGGAACTGACCCCGCAGCCGCGGGACTCCCGGTTTTAGAATACGACGGTAATTTGCATATTTCTAGACTTAGGCTTAAAAACATGGCGTTAGAGGGTGAAAACCTGAAACACACCCCGAACGTCTCCGTGTGTGGCACCAACACCTCCCACGGGACCAATGTAACTCGTAGGAACTGACCCCGCAGCCGCGGGACTCCCGGTTTGAGAATACGACTGTAATTTGCATATTTCTAGACTTAGGCTTACAAACATGGCGTTAGAGGGTGAGAACTCGAAACTGCCACCGAACATCCCCGTGGGTGGAACCAACACCTCCCACGGGACCAATGTAACTCGTAGGAACTGACCCCGCAGCCGCGGGACTCCCGGTTTGGGAATACGATGGTAATTTGCATATTTCTAGACTTAAGCAAAACTTGGTGTTAGAGGGTGAGATCTCGAAAGAGCCCCCGAACGTCCTCGTGGGTGGCACCAACACCTCCCACGGGACCAATGTCACTCATAGTAACTGACCCCGCAGCTGCTGGACTCCCGATTTGGGAATATGACGGTAATTTTCATATTTCTTGACTTAAGCAAAACATGGCGTTAGAGGGTGTGATCTCGAAACAGCACCCGAACATCCCCGTGGGTGGCACCAACACCTCCCACAGGACCAATGTAACTCGTAGGAACTGACCCCGAAGCCGCAGGACTCCCGGTTTGAGAATACGACGGTAATTTATAAATTTCTAGACTTAGGCTTAAAAACATGGCGTTAGAGGGTGAGAACTCGAAACTACCACCGAACGTCCCCGTGGGTGACACCAACACCTCCCACGTGACCAATGTAACTCGTAGGAACTGACCCCGCAGTGGCGAGACTCCCGGTTTGGGAATACGATGGTAATTTGCATTTTCTAGACTTAAGCAAAACATGGCGTTAGAGGGTGAGATCTCGAAAAATCCCCCGAACGTCCTCGTGGTTGGCACCAACACCTCCCACGGGACCAATGTGACTCGTAGGAACTGACCCAGCAACCGCGGGACTCCCGGTTTGAGAATACGACGGTAATTTACAAATTCCTAGACTTAGGCTTAAAAACATGGCGTTAGAGGATGAGAACCCAAAACTGCCACCGAACGTCCCCGAGGGTGGCACCAACACCTCCCACGGGACCAATGTAACTCATAGGAACAGACCCCAGAACTGCGGGACTCCCGATTTGGGTATATGATGGTAATTTGCATATTTCTAGACTTAAGCGAAACATGGCGTTAGAGGGTGAGATCTTGAAACAGCCCCTGAACGTCCTCGTGGGTGGCACCAACAACTCCCACAGGACCAATGTAACTCGTAGGAACTGACCTCGCAGCCGCGGGACTCCCGGTTTTAGAATACAACGGTAATTTGTATTTTCTAGGCTTAGGCTCAAAAGCATGGCATTAGAAGGCGAAAACCCGAAACAGCCCCCGAACGTCCCCGTGAATGGCACCAACACCTCCCACGGGACCAATGTAACTCATAGTAACTGACCCCGCAGCCGCGGGACTCCCGATTTGAGAATAGGACGGTAATTTGCATATTTCTAGACTTAGGCTTAAAAACATGGTGTTAGAGGGTGAAAACCCGAATGACCCCCCGAACATCCCCGTGGGTGGCACCAACACCTCCCACGGGACCAATGTAACTCGTAGGAACTGACCCCGCAGCCCCGGGACTCCCGGTTTGAGAATACGACGGTAATTTGCATATTTCTAGACTTAGTCTTAAAAACATGGCGTTAGAGGGTGAAAACCTGAAACACCCCACGAACGTCCCCGTGTGTGGCACCAACACCTCCCACGGGACCAATGTAACTCGTAGGAACTGACCCCGCAGCCGCGGGACTCCCGGTTTGAGAATACGACTGTAATTTGCATATTTCTAGACTTAGGCTTACAAACATGGCGTTAGAGGGTGAGAACTCGAAACTGCCACCGAACATCCCCGTGGGTGGAACCAACACCTCCCACGGGACCAATGTAACTCGTAGGAACTGACCCCGCAACCGCGGGACTCCCGGTTTGGGAATACGACGGTAATTTGCATATTTCTAGACTTAAGCAAAACTTGGCGTTAGAGGGTGAGATCTCGAAAGAGCCCCCGAACGTCCTCGTGGGTGGCACCAAAACCTCCCACGGGACCAATGTCACTCGTAGGAACTGACCCCGCAGCCGTTGAACTCCCGATTTGGGAATATGACGGTAATTTTCATATTTCTTGACTTAAGCAAAACATGGCGTTAGAGGGTGTGATCTCGAAACAGCACCCGAACATCCCCGTGGGTGGCACCAACACCTCCCACGGGACCAATGTAACTCGTAGGAACTGACCCCGAAGCCGCAGAACTCCCGGTTTGAGAATACGACGGTAATTTATAAATTTCTAGACTTAGGCTTAAAAACATGGCGTTAGAGGGTGAGAACTCGAAACTACCACCGAACGTCCCCGTGGGTGACACCAACACCTCCCACGTGACCAATGTAACTCGTAGGAACTGACCCCGCAGCGGCGAGACTCCCGATTTGGGAATACGACGGTAATTTGCATATTTCTAGACTTAAGCAAAACATGGCGTTAGAGGGTGAGATCTCGAAAAATCCTCCGAACGTCCTCGTGGTTGGCACCAACACCTCCCACGGGACCAATGTGACTCGTAGGAACTGACCCAGCAACCGCGGGACTCCCGGTTTGAGAATACGACGGTAATTTACAAATTTCTAGACTTACTCTTAAAAACATGGCGTTAGAGGATGAGAACCCGAAACTGCCACCGAACGTCCCCGAGGGTGGCACCAACACCTCCCACGGGACCAATGTAACTCGTAGGAACAGACCCCAGAACTGCGGGACTCCCGATTTGGGTATACGGTGGTAATTTGCATATTTCTAGACTTAAGCAAAACATGGCGTTAGAGGGTGAGATCTCGAAACAGCCCCTGAACGTCCTCGTGGGTGGCACCAATACCTCCCACAGGACCAATGTAACTCGTAGGAACTGACCCCGCAGCCGCGGGAATCTCGGTTTTAGAATACGACGGTAATTTGTATTTTCTAGGCTTAGGCTTAAAAGCATGGCATTAGAAGGCGAAAACCCGAAACAGCCCCCGAACGTCCCCGTGAATGGCACCAACACCTCCCACGGGACCAATGTAACTCATAGTAACTGACCCCGCAGCCGCGTGACTCCCGATTTGAGAATAGGTCGGTAATTTGCATATTTCTAGACTTAGGCTTAAAAACATGGTGTTAGAGGGTGAAAACCCGAATGACCCCCCGATCGTCCCCGTGGGTGGCACCAACACCTCCCACGGGACCAATGTAACTCGTAGGAACTGACCCCGCAGCCCCGGGACTCCCGGTTTGAGAATACGACGGTAATTTTCATATTTCTAGACTTAGGCTTAAAAACATGGCGTTAGAGGGTGAAAACCTGAAACACCCCCCGAACGTCCCCGTGTGTGGCACCAACACCTCCCACGGGACCAATGTAACTCGTAGGAACTGACCCCGCAGCCACGGGACTCCCTGTTTGAGAATACGACTGTAATTTGCATATTTCTAGACTTAGGCTTACAAACATGGCGTTAGAGGGTGAGAACTCGAAACTGCCACCGAACATCCCCGTGGGTGGAACCAACACCTCCCACGGGACCAATGTAACTCGTAGGAACTGACCCCGCAACCGCGGGACTCCCGGTTTGGGAATACGACGGTAATTTGCATATTTCTAGACTTAAGCAAAACTTGGCGTTAGAGGGTGAGATCTCGAAAGAGCCCCCGAACGTCCTCGTGGGCGGCACCAACACCTCCCACGGGACCAATGTCACTCGTAGGAACTGACCCCGCAGCCGCTGGACTACCGGTTTGGGAATATGATGGTAATTTTCATATATCTTGACTTAAGCAAAACATGGCGTTAGAGGGTGAGATCTCGAAATAGACCCCGAATGTCCCCGTGGGTGGCACTAACACCTCCCACGGGACCAATGTAACTCGTAGGAACTGACCCCGAAGCCGAAGGACTCCCGGTTTGAGAATACGACGATAATTTACAAATTTCTAGACTTAGGCTTAAAAACATGGCGTTAGAGGGTGAGAACTCAAAACTACCACCGAACGTCCCCGTGGGTGACACCAACACCTCCCACGGGACCAATGTAACTCGTAGGAACTGACCCCGCAGCGACGAGACTCCCGGTTTGGGAATACGACGGTAATTTGCATATTTCTAGACTTAAGCAAAACATGGCGTTAGAGGGTGAGATCTCGAAAAAGCCCCCGAACGTCCTCTTGGGTGGCACCAACACCTCCCACGGGACCAATGTAACTCGTAGGAACTGACCCAGCAGCCACGGAACTCCCGGTTTGAGAATACGACGGTAATTTACAAATTTCTAGACTTAGGCTTAAAAACATGGCGTTAGAGGATGAGAACTCGAAACTACCACCGAACGTCCCCGAGGGTGGCACCAACACCTCCCACGGGACCAATGTAACTCGTAGGAACTGACCCCGGAACTGCGGGACTCCCGGTTTGGGAATACGATGGTAATTTGCATATTTCTAGACTTATGCAAAACACGGCGTTAGAGGGTGAGATCTCGAAACAGCCCCCGAACGTCCTCGTGGGTGGCACCAACACCTCCCACGGGACGAATGTAACTCGTAGGAACTGACCCCGCAGCCGCGGTACTCCCGGTTTGAGAATACGATGGTAATTTGCATATTTCTAGACTTAGGCTTAAAAACATGGCGTTAAAGGGTGAGAACTCGAAACACCCCCCGAACGTCCCCGTGGGTGGCACCAACACCTCCCACGGGACCAATGTAACTCGTAGGAACTGACCCCGCAGCCTCGGGACTCCCGGTTTAAGAATACGACGATAATTTGCATATTTCTAGACTTATGCTTAAAAACATGGCGTTAGAGGGTGAAAACGCGAAACACCCCTCGAAGGTCCCCGTGGGTGTCACCAACACCTCCCACGGAACCAATATAACTCGTAGGAACTGACCCCGCAGCCGCATGACTCCCGGTTTGAGAATACGTCGGTAATTTACAAATTTCTAGACTTAGGCTTAAAAACATGGCGTTACAGGGTGAGAACTCGAAACTGCCACCGAACGTCCCCGTGGGTGGCACCAACACCTCCCACGGGACCAATGTAACTCGTAGGAACTGACCTCGCAGCCGCGGGACTCCCGGTTTTAGAATACGACGGTAATTTTCATATTTCTAGACTTAGGCTTAAAAACATGGCGTTAGAGAATGAAAACCCGAAACACCCCCCGAACGTCCCCGTGGGTGGCACCAACACGTCCCACGGGACCAATGTAACTCGTAGTAACTGACCCCGCAGCCGCGGGACTCTCGATTTGAGAATACGACGGTAATTTGGATATTACTAGACTTAGGCTTAAAAACATGGTGTTAGAGGGTGAAAACCCGAAAGACCCCGCGAACGTCCCCGTGGGTGGCACCAACACCTCCCACGGGACCAATGTAACTCGTAGGAACAGACCCCGTAGCCCCGGGACTCCCGGTTTGAGAATACGACGGTAATTTGCATATTTCTAGACTTAGGCTTAAAAACATTGCGTTAGAGGGTGAAAACCCGAAACACCCCCCGAACATCCCCGTGGGTGGCACCAACACCTCCCACGGGACCAATGTAACTCGTAGGAAGTGACCCCGCAGCCGCGGGACTCCCGGTTTGAGAATACGAGGGTAATTTACAAATTTCTAGACTTAGGATTAAAAACATGGCGTTAGAGGGTGAGAACTCGAAACTGCCACCGAACATCCCCGTGGGTGGAACC
Source organism: Sambucus nigra (assembly GCA_949130495.1). Classification (NCBI taxonomy): domain Eukaryota; kingdom Viridiplantae; phylum Streptophyta; class Magnoliopsida; order Dipsacales; family Adoxaceae; genus Sambucus; species Sambucus nigra. The sequence goes on from OX422215.1 coordinate 48,490,081, forward strand.
AACACCTCCCACGGGACGAATGTAACTCGTAGGAACTGACCCCGCAGCCGCTGGACTCCCGGTTTGGGAATATGACGGTAATTTTCATATTTCTAGACTTAAGCAAAATATGGCGTTAGAGGGTGAGATCTCGAAACAGCCCCCGAACGTCCCCGTGGGTGGCACCAACACCTCCCACGAGACCAATGTAACTCGTACGAACTGACCCCGCAGCCGCGGGACTCCCGGTGTGAGAATACGACAGTAATTTGCAAATTTCTAGACTTAGGCTTAAAAACATGGCGTTAGAGGGTGAAAACCCGAAACAGCCGCCGAACGTCCCCGTGGGTGGCACCAACGCCTCCCACGGGACCAATGTAACTCGCAGGAACTGACCCCGCAGCCGCGGGACTCCTGGTTTGAGAATACGACGGTAATTTGCAAATATCTAGACTTAGGCTTAAAAACATGGCGTTAGAGGGTGAGAAATCAAAACTGGCACCGAATATCCCCGTGGGTGGAACCAACACCTCCCACGGGACCAATGTAACTCGTAGGAACTGACCCCGCAACCGCGGGACTCCCGATTTGGGAATACGACGGTAATTTGCATATTTCTAGACTTATGTAAAACATGGCGTTAGAGGGTGAGATCTGGAAATAGCCCCTGAACGTCCTCGTGGGTGGCACCAACACCTCCCACGGGACCAATGTCACTTGTAGGAACTGACCCCATAGCCGCTGGACTCCCGGTTTGGGAATATGATGGTAATTTTCATATTTCTAGACTTAAGCAAAATATGGCGTTAGAGGGTGAGATCTCGAAACCGCCCACGAACGTCCCCGTGGGTGGCACCAACGCCTCCCACGGGACCAATGTAACTCCTAGGAACTGACCCCGCAGCCGCGGGACTCCTGGTTTGAGAATACGACGGTAATTTGCAAATTTCTAGACTTAGGCTTAAAAACATGGCGTTAGAGGGTGAAAACCCGAAACAGCCCCTGAACGTCCTCGTGGGTGGCACCAACACCTCCCACAGGACCAATGTAACTCGTAGGAACTGTCCCCGCAGCCGCGGGACTCCCGGTTTTAGAATACGACGGTAATTTGTATTTTCTAGGCTTAGGCTTAAAAGCATGGCATTAGAAGGCGAAAACCCGAAACAGCCCCCGAACGTCCCCGTGAATGGCACCAACACCTCCCACGGGACCAATGTAACTCATAGTAACTGACCCCGCAGCCGCGGGACTCCCGATTTGAGAATAGGTCGGTAATTTGCATATTTCTAGACTTAGGCTTAAAAACATGGTGTTAGAGGGTGAAAACCCGAATGACCCCCCGAACGTCCCCGTGGGTGGCACCAACACCTCCCACGGGACCAATGTAACTCGTAGGAACTGACCCCGCAGCCCCGGGACTCCCGGTTTGAGAATACGACGGTAATTTTCATATTTCTAGACTTAAGCAAAACATGGCGTTAGAGGGTGAGATCTCGAAACAGCCCCCGAACGTCCTCGTGGGTGGCACCAACACCTCCCACGGGACCAATGTCACTCGTAGGAACTGACCCCGCAACCGCTGGACTCCCGGTTTGGGAATATGACGGTAATTTTCATATTTCTAGACTTAAGCAAAATATGGCGTTAGAGGGTGAGATCTCGAAACAGCCCCCGAACGTCCCCGTGGGTGGAACCAACACCTCCCACGGGACCAATGTAACTCCTAGGAACTGACCCCGCAACCGCGGGACTCCCGATTTGGGAATACGACGGTAATTTGCATATTTCTAGACTTATGTAAAACATGGCGTTAGAGGGTGAGATCTGGAAATAGCCCCCGAACGTCCTCGTGGGTGGCACCAACACCTCCCACGGGACCAATGTCACTTGTAGGAACTGACCCCGCAGCCGCTGGACTCCCGGTTTGGGAATATGACGGTAATTTTCATATTTCTAGACTTAAGCAAAATATGGCGTTAGAGGGTGAGATCTCGAAACCGCCCACGAACGTCCCCGTGGGTGGCACCAACGCCTCCCACGGGACCAATGTAACTCCTAGGAACTGACCCCGCAGCCGCGGGACTCCTGGTTTGAGAATACGACGGTAATTTGCAAATTTCTAGACTTAGGCTTAAAAACATGGCGTTAGAGGGTGAAAACCCGAAACAGCCCCTGAACGTCCCCGTGGGTGGCACCAACACCTCCCACGGGTCCAATACAACTCGTAGGAACTGACCCCGCAGTCGCGGGACTCCCGGTTTGAGAATACGATGGTAGTTTTCATATTTCTAGACTTAGGCTTAAAAACATGGCGTTAGAGGGTGAGAACTCGAAACACCCCCCGAACGTCCCCGTGGGTGGCACCAACACTTCCCATTGGACCAATGTAACTCGTAGGAACTGACCCCGAAGCCGCGGGACTCCCGGTTTGAGAATATGACGGTAATTTATAAATTTCTAGACTTAAGCTGAAAAACATGGCGTTAGAGGGTGAGAACTCGAAACTACCACCGAACGTCCCCGTGGGTGACACCAACACCTCCCACGGGACCAATGTAACTCGTAGGAACTGACCCCGTAGCCTCGGGACTCCCGGTTTGAGAATACGATGGTAATTTGCAAATTTCTAGATTTAGGCTTAAAAACATGGCGTTAGAGGGTGAAAACCCGAAACACCCCTCGAACGTCCCCGTGGGCATCACCAACACCTCCCACGGGACCAATGTAACTCGTAGGAACTGACCCCACAGCCGCAGGACTCCCGGTTTGACAATACGACAGTAATTTACAAATTTCTAGACTTAGGCTTAAAAACATGGCGTTACAGGGTGAGAACTCGAAACTGCCACCGAACGTCCCCGTGGGTGGCACCAACACCTCCCACGGGACCAATGTAACTCGTAGCAACTGACCCCGCAGCCGCGGGACTCCCGGTTTTAGAATACGATGGTAATTTGCATATTTCTAGACTTAAGCAAAACAAGGCGTTAGAGGGTGAGATCTCGAAAAAGCCCCCGAATGTCCTCGTGGGTGGCACCAACACCTCCCACGGGACCAATGTAACTCGTAGGAACTGACCCCGCAGCCTCGGGACTCCCGGTTTGAGAATACGACGGTAATTTGCATATTTCTAGACTTAGGCTTAAAAACATGGCGTTAGAGGGTGAAAACCCGAAACACCCCCCGAACGTCCCCGTGGGTGGCACCAACACCTCCCACGGGACCAATGTAACTCGTAGGAACGGACCCCGCAGCCGCGGGACTCCCGGTTTGAGAATACGACGGTAATTTACTAATTTCTAGACTTAGGCTTAAAAACATGGCGTTAGAGGGTGAGAACTCAAAACTGCAACGGAACATCCCCGTGGGTGGAACCAACACCTCCCACGGGACCAATGTAACTCGTAGGAACTGACCCCGGAACTGCGGGACTCCCGGTTTGGCAATACGACGGTAATTTGCATATATCTAGACTTAAGCAAAACATGGCGTTAGAGGGTGAGATCACGAAACAGCCTCCGAACGTCCTCGTGGGTGGCACCAACACCTCCCACGGGACCAATGTCACTCGTAGGAACTGACCCCGCAGCCGCTGGATTCCCGGTTTGGGAATATGACAGTAATTTTCATATTTCTAGACTTAAGCAAAACATGGCGTTAGAGGGTGAGATCTTGAAACAGCCCCCGAACGTCCCCGTGGGTGGCACCAACACCTCCCACGGGATAAATGTAACTCGTAGGAACTGACCTCGAAGCCGCGGGACTCACGGTTTGAGAATACGACGGTAATTTATAAATTTTTAGACTTAGGCTTAAAAACATGGCGTTAGAGGGTGAGAATTCGAAACAGCCCCCGAACGTCCTCGTGGATGGCACCAACACCTCCCACGGCACCAATGTAACTCGTAGGAACTGACCCCGCAGCCGCGGGACTCCCGATTTGACAATACGATGGTAATTTGCATATTTCTAGACTTAGGCTTAAAAACATGGCGTTAGAGGGTGAGAACCCGAAACACCCCCCGAACATCCCCGTGGGTGGCACCAACACCTACCACGGGAACAATGAAACTCGTAGGAACTGACCCAGCATCCGCGGGACTCCCGGTTTGAGAATACGACGGTAATTTACAAATTTCTAGACTTAGGCTTAAAAACATGGCGTTAGAGGATGAGAACTCGAAACTGCCACAAAACGTCCTCGAGGGTGGCACCAACACCTCCCACGGGACCAATGTAACTCGTAGGAACTGACCCCGGAACTGTGGGACTCCCGGTTTGGGAATACGACGGTAATTTGCATATTTCTAGACTTAAGCAAAACTTGGCGTTAGAGGGTGAGATCTCGAAACAACCCCCGAACGTCATCGTGGGTGGTACCCACTCCTCCCACGGGACCAATGTAACTCGTAGGAATTGACCCCGCAGCCGCGGGACTCTCGATTTGAGAATACGACAGTAATTTCCGTATTTCTGGCGTTAGAGGGTGAGAACCCGAAACACCCCCCGAACGTACCCTTGGGTGGCACCAACGCCTCCCACGGGACCAATGTAACACGTAGGAACTGACCCCGCAGCCGCGGGACTCCTGGTTTTAGAATACAACGGTAATTTGCAAATTTCTAGACTTAGGCTTAAAAACATGGCGTTACAGGGTGAGAACCCGAAACACCCCCCGAACATCCCCGTGGTTGGCACCAACACCTCCCACGGGAACAATGAAACTCGTAGGAACTGACCCAGCATCCGCGGGACTCCCGGTTTGAGAATACGACGGTAATTTACAAATTTCTAGACTTACGCTAAAAAACATGGCGTTAGAGGATGAGAACTCGAAACTGCCACCGAACGTCCCCAAGGGTGGCACCAACACCTCCCACGGGACCAATGTAACTCGTAGGAACTGACCCCGGAACTGCGGGACTCCCGGTTTGGGAATACGACGGTAATTTGCATATTTCTAGACTTAAGCAAAACATGGCGTTAGAGGGTGAGATCTCGAAACAACCCCCGAACGTCATCGTGGGTGGTACCCACTCCTCCCACGGGACCAATGTAACTCGTAGGAACTGACCCCGCAGCCGCGGGACTCTCGATTTGAGAATACGATAGTAATTTCCGTATTTCTGGCGTTAGAGGGTGAGAACCCGAAACACCCCCCGAACGTCCCCTTGGGTGGCACCAACGCCTCCCACGGGACCAATGTAACTTGTAGGAACTGACCCCGCAGCCGCGGGACTCCTGGTTTTAGAATACAACGGTAATTTGCAAATTTCTAGACTTAGGCTTAAAAACATGGCGTTACAGGGTGAGAACTCGAAACTGCCACCGAACGTCCCCGTGGGTGGCACCAACACCTCCCACGGGACCAATGTAACTCGTAGGAACTGACCCTGCAGCTGCGGGACTCCCGGTTTTAGAATACGACGGTAATTTGCATATTTCTAGACTTAGGCTTAAAAATATGGCGTTAGAGAATGAGAACTCGAAACTGCCACCGAACGTCCCCGAGGGTGGCACCAACATCTCCCACCGGACCAATGTAACTCGTAGGAACTGAACCCGAAACTGCGGGACTCCCGGTTTGGGAATACGACGGTAATTTTCATATTTCTAGACTTAAGCAAAACATGGCGTTAGAGGGTGAGATCTCGAAACAGCCCCCGAACGTCATCGTGGTTGGTATCCACACCTCCCACAGGACTAATGCAACTCGTAGGAACTGACCCCGCAGCCGCGGGACTCCCGATTTGAGAATACGACAGTAATTTGCATATTTCTAGACTTAGGATTAAAAACATGGCGTTGGAGGGTGAGAACCCGAAACACCCCCCGAACATCCCCTTGGGTGGCACCAACGCCTCCCACGGGACCAATGTAACTCGTAGGAACTGACCCCGCAGCCGAGGGACTCCTGGTTTGAGAATACGATGGTAATTTGCAAATTTCTAGACTTAGGCTTAAAAACATGGCGTTATAGGGTGAAAACCCGAAACAGCCCCCGAACGTCCCCGTGGGTGGCACCAACACCTCCCACGGGTCCAACGCAACTCGTAGGAACTGACCCCGCAGTCGCGGGACTCCCGGTTTGAGAATACGACGGTAATTTTCATATTTCTAGACTTAGTCTTAAAAACATGGCGTTAGAGGGTGAGAACTCGAAACACCCCCCGAACGTCCCCGTGGGTGGCACCAACACTTCCCATGGGACCAATGTAACTCGTAGGAACTGACCCCGAAGCCGCGGGACTCCCGGTTTGAGAATACGACGGTAATTTATAAATTTCTAGACTTAAGCTGAAAAACATGGCGTTAGAGGGTGAGAACTCGAAACTACCACCGAACGTCCCCGTGGGTGACACCAACACCTCCCACGGGACCAATGTAACTCGTAGGAACTGACCCCGCAGCGGCGAGACTCCCGGTTTGGGAATACGACGGTAATTTGCATATTTCTAGACTTAAGCAAAACATGGCGTTAGAGGGTGAGATTTCGAAAAAGTCCCCTAACGTCCTCGTGGGTGGCACCTACACCTCCCACGGGACCAATGTAACTCGTAGGAACTGACCCCGCAGCCGCGGGACTCCCGGTTTGAGAATACGACGGTAATTTTCCAATTTTTTGACTTAGCCTTAAAAACATGGCATTAGAGGATGAGAACCCGAAACTGCCACCGAACGTCCCCGTGGGTGGCACCAACACCTCCCACGGGACCAATGTAACTCGTAGGAACTGACCCCGCACCCTCGGGACTCCCGGTTTGAGAATACGACGGTAATTTGCATATTTCTAGACTTAGGCTTAAAAACATGGCGTTAGAGGGTGAAAACCCGAAACACCGCTCGAACGTCCCCGTGGGTGTCACCAACACCTCCCACGGGACCAATGTAACTCGTAGGAACTGACCCCACAGCCGCAGGACTCCCGGTTTAAGAATACGACTGTAATTTACAAATTTCTAGACTTAGGCTTAAAAACATGGCGTTACAGGGTGAGAACTCGAAACTTCCACCGAACGTCCCCGTGGGTGGCACCAACACCTCCCACGGGACCAATGTAACTCGTAGGAACTGACCCCGCAGCCGCAGGACTCCCGGTTTTAGAATACGACGGTAATTTGCATATTTCTAGTCTTAGGCTTAAAAACACGGTGTTAGAGGGTGAAAACCCAAAGACCCCCCGAACGTCCCCGTGGGTGGCACCAACACCTCCCACGGGACCAATGTAACTCGTAGGAACTAACCCCGCAGCCCCGGGACTCCCGGTTTGAGAATACGATGGTAATTTGCTTATTTCTAGACTTAGGCTTAAAAACATGGCGTTAGAGGGTGAAAACCCGAAACACCCTCCGAACGTCCCCGTGGGTGGCACCAGCACCTCCCACGGGACCAATGTAACTCGTAGGAACTGACCACGCAGCCGCGGGACTCCCGGTTTGAGAATACGACGGTAATTTACAAATTTTTAGACTTAGGCTTAAAAACATGGCGGTAGAGGGTGAGAACACGAAACTGCCACGGAACATCCCCGTGGGTGGAACCATCACCTCCCACGGGACCAATGTAACTCGTAGGAACTGACCCCGGAACCGTGGGACTCCCGATTTGGGAATACGACGGTAATTTGCATATTTCTAGACTTAAGCAAAACATGGCGTTAGAGGGTGAGATCTCAAAACAGCCCCTGAACGTCCTCGTGGGTGGCACCAACACCTCCCATGGGACCAATGTCACTCGTAGGAACTGACCCCGCAGCCGCTGGACTCCCGGTTTGGGAATATGACGGTAATTTTCATATTTCTATACTTAAGCAAAACATGGCGTTAGAGGGTGAGATCTCGAAACAGCCCCCGAACGTCCTCGTGGGTGGCACCAACACCTCCCACGGGACCAATGTAACTCGTAGGAACTGACCCCGAAGCCGCGGGACTCCCGGTTTGAGAATACGATGGTAATTTAAAAATTTCGAGACTTAGGCTTAAAAACATGGCGTTACAGGGTGAGAACTCGAAAGTGCCACCGAACGTCCCCGTGGGTGGCACCAACACCTCCCACGGGACCAATATAACTCGTAGGAACTGACCCTGCAGCCGCGGGACTCCCGGTTTTAGAATACGATGGTAATTTGCATATTTCTAGACTTAGGCTTAAAAACATGGCGTTAGAGGGTGAGATCTCAAAACAGCCCCCGAACGTCGTCGTGGGTGCTACCAACACCTCCCACGGAACCAATGTAACTCGTAGGAACTGACCCCGCAGCCACGGGACTCCCGATTTGAGAATACGACAGTAATTTTCATATTTCTAGACTTAGGCTTAAAAACATGGCGTTAGAGGGTGAGAACCCGAAACACCCCCCGAACGTCCCCTTAGGTGGCACCAACGCCTCCCACGGGACCAATGTAACTCGTAGGAACAGACCCCGCAACAGCGGGACTCTTGGTTTGAGAATACGACGGTAATTTGCAAATTTCTAGACTTAGGCTTAAAAATATGGATTTAGAGGGTGAAAACACGAAACAGCCCCCGAACCTCCCCGTGGGTGGCACCAACACCTCCCACGAGACCAATGCAACTCGTAGGAACTGACCCCGCAGTCGCGGGACTCCCAGTTTAAGAATACGACGGTAATTTTCATATTTATAGACTTAGGCTTAAAAACATGGCGTTAGAGGGTGAGAACTCGAAACACCCCCCGAACGTCCCCGTGGGTGGCACCAACACCTCCCACGGGACAAATGTAACTCGTAGGAACTGACCCCGAAGCCGCGGGACTCCCGGTTTGAGAATACGACGGTAATTTATAAATTTCTAGACTTAGGCTTAAAAACATGGCGTTAGAGGGTGAGAACTCGAAACTACCACCGAACGTCCCCGTGGGTGACACCAACACCTCCCACGTGACCAATGTAACTCGTAGGAACTGACCCCGCAGCGGCGAGACTCCCGGTTTGGGAATACGACGGTAATTTGCATATTTCTAGACTTAAGCAAAACAAGGCGTTAGAGGGTGAGATCTCGAAAAAGCCCCCGAATGTCCTCGTGGGTGGCACCAACACCTCCCACGGGACCAATGTAACTCGTAGGAACTGACCCAGCAGCCGCGGGACTCCCGGTTTGGGAATATGATGGTAATTTAAAAATTTCTAGAGTTAGGATTAAAAACATGGCGTTAGAGGATCAGAACTCGAAACTGCCACCGAACGTCCCCGAGGGTGGCACCAACACCGCCCACGGGACCAATGTAACTCGTAGGAACTGACCCCGGAACTGCGGGACTCCCGGTTTGGGAATACGACGGTAATATGCATATTTCTAGACTTAAGCAAAACATGGCGTTACAGGGTGAGATCTCGAAACAGCCCCCGAACGTCCTCGTGGGTGGCACCAACACCTCCCACGGGACCAATGTAACTCATAGGAACTGACCCCGTAGCCGCGGGACTCCCTGTTTGAGAATACGACGGTAATTTGCATATTTCTAGACTTATGCTTAAAAACATGGCGTTAGAGGATGAGAACTCGAAACACCCCCCGAACGTCCCCGTGGGTGGCACCAACACCTCCCACGGGACCAATGTAACTCGTAGGAACTGACCCTGCAGCCGCAGGACTCCCGGTTTGAGAATATGACGGTAATTTACAAATTTCTAGACTTAGGCTTAAAAACATGGCGTTACAGGGTGAGAACTCGAAACTGCCACCGAACGTCCCCGTGGGTGGCACCAACACCTCCCACGGGACCAATGTAACTCGTAGGAACTGACCCCGAAGCCGCGGGACTCACGGTTTGAGATTACGACGGTAATTTATAAATTTCTAGACTTAGGCTTAAAAACATGGCATTAGAGGGTGAGAACTCGAAACTACCACCGAACGTCCCCGTGGGTGACTCCAACACCTCCCACGGGACCAATCTAACTCGTAGGAACTGACCCTGCAGCGGCGAGACTCCCGGTTTGGGAATACGACGGTAATTTGCATATTTCTAGACTTAAGAAAAACATGGCGTTAGAAGGTGAGATCTCGAAAAAGCCCCCGAACGTCTTCGTGGGTGGCACCAACACCTCCCACGGGACCAATGTAACTCGTAGGAACTGACCCAGCAACCGCGGGACTCCCGGTTTGAGAATACGATGGTAATTTACAAATTTCTAGACTTAGGCTTAAAAACATGGCGTTAGAGGATGAGAACTCGAAACTGCCACCGAACGTCCCCGAGGGTGGCACCAACACCTCCCACGGGACCAATGTAACTCGTAGGAACTGAACCCGGAACTGCGGGACTCCCGGTTTGGGAATACGACGGTAATTTGCATATTTCTAGACTTAGGCTTAAAAACATGGCGTTAGAGGCTGAGAACCCGAAACACCCCCCGAACGTCCCCTTGGGTGGCACCAACGCCTCCCACGGGACCAATGTAACCCGTAGGAACTGACCCCGCAGCCGCGGGACTCCTGGTTTGAGAATACGACGGTAATTTGCAAATTTCTAGACTTAGGCTTAAAAACATGGCGTTAGAGGGTGAAAACCCGAAACAGCCCCCGAACGTCCCCGTGGGTGGCACCAACACCTCCCACGGGAACAATGCAACTCGTACGAACTGACCCCGCAGTCGCGGGACTCCCGGTTTGAGAATACGACGGTAATTTTCATATTTCTAGACTTAGGCTTAAAAACATGGCGTTAGAGGGTGAGAACTCGAAACACCCCCCGAACGTCCCCGTGGGTGGCACCAACACCTCCCACGGGACCAATGTAACTCGTAGGAACTGACCCCGAAGCCGCGGGAATCCCGGTTTGAGAATACGATGGTAATTTATAAATTTCTAGACTTAGGCTTAAAAACATGGCGTTAGAGGGTGAAAACCCGAAACACCCCCCGAACGTCCCCGTGGGTGGCACCAACACCTCCCACGGGACCAATGTAACTCGTAGGAACTGACCCCGCAGCCGCGGGACTCCCGGTTTTAGAATACGACGGTAATTTGCATATTTCTAGACTTAGGCTTAAAAACATGGCGTTAGAGGGTGAAAACCCGAAACAGCCCCCGAACGTCCCCGTGGGTGGCACCAATACCTCCCACGAGACCAATGTAACTCGTAGGAACTGACCCCGAAGCCGCGGGAATCCCGGTTTGAGAATACGACGGTAATTTATAAATTTCTAGACTTAGGCTTAAAAACATGACGTTACAGGGTGAGAACTCGAAACTGCCACCGAACGTCCCCGTGGGTGGCACCAACACCTCCCACGGGACCAATGTAACTCGTAGAAACTGACCCCGAAGCCGTGGGACTCACGGTTTGAGATTACGACGGTAATTTATAAATTTCTAGACTTAGGCTTAAAAACATGGCGTTAGAGGGTGAGAACTCGAAACTAGCACCGAACGTCCCCGTGGGTGACTCCAACACCTCCCACGGGACCAATGTAACTCGTAGGAACTGACCCTGCAGCGGCGAGACTCCCGGTTTGGGAATACGACGGTAATTTGCATATTTCTAGACTTAAGCAAAACATGGCGTTAGAAGGTGAGATCTCGAAAAAGCCCTCGAACGTCTTCGTGGGTGGCACCAACACCTCCCACGGGACCAATGTAACTCGTAAGAACTGACCCAGCAGCCGCGGGACTCCCGGTTTGAGAATACGACGGTAATTTAAAAATTTCTAGACTTAGGCTAAAAAACATGGCGTTAGAGGATGAGAACTCGAAACTGCCACCGAACGTCCCCGAGGGTGGCACCAACACCTCCCACGGGACCAATGTAACTCGTAGGAACTGAACCCGGAACTGCGGGACTCCCGGTTTGGGAATACGACGGTAATTTGCATATCTCTAGACTTAGGCTTAAAAACATGGCGTTAGAGGTTGAGAACCCGAAACACCCCCCGAAGGTCCCCTTGGGTGGCACTAACACCTCCCACGGGACCAATGTAACTCGTAGTAACTGACCCCGCAGCCGCGGGACTCCTGGTTTGAGAATACGACGGTAATTTACAAATTTCTAGACTTAGGCTTAAAAACATGGCGTTAGAGGGTGAAAACCCGAAACAGCCCCCGAACGTCCCCGTGGGTGGCACCAACACCTCCCACGGGACCAATGCAACTCGTACGAACTGACCCCGCAGTCGCGGGACTCCCGGTTTGAGAATACGACGGTAATTTTCATATTTCTAGACTTAGGCTTAAAAACATGGCGTCAGAGGGTGAGAACTCGAAACACCCCCCGAACGTCTCCGTGGGTGGCACCAACACCTCCCACGGGACCAATGTAACTCGTAGGAACTGACCCCGAAGCTACGGGACTCCCGGTTTGAGAATACGACGGTAATTTATAAATTTCTAGACTTAGGCTTAAAAACATGGCGTTAGAGGGTGAGAACTCGAAACTGCCACCGAACGTCCCCGTGGGTGGCACCAACACCTCCCACGGGACCAATGTAACTCGTAGGAACTGACCCCGCAGCCGCGGGACTCCCGGTTTGAGAATACGACGGTAATTTGCATATTTCTAGACTTAGGCTTAAAAACATGGCTTTAGAGGGTGAAAACCCGAAACACCCCCCGAACGTCCTCGTGGGTGGCACCTACACCTCCCACGGGACCAATGTAACTCGTAGGAACTGATCCCGCAGCCGCGGGACTCCCAGTTTGAGAATACGACGGTAATTTACAAATTTCTAGACTTAGGCTTAAAAACATGGCGTTAGAGGGTGAGAACTCGAAACTGCCACCGAACGTCCCCGTGGGTGGCACCAACACCTCCCACGGGACCAATGTAACTCGTAGGAACTGACCCCGCAACCGCGAGACTCCCTGTTTGGGAATACGATGGTAATTTGCATATTTCTTGACTTAAGCAAAACATGGCATTAGATGGTGAGATCTCGAAACAGCCCCCGAACGTCCTCGTGGGTGGCACCAACACCTCCCACGGGACCAATGTAACTCGTAGGAACATACCCCGCAGCCGCGGGACTCCCGGTTTGAGAATACGACGGTAATTTGCATATTTCTAGATTTAGGCTCAAAAACATGGCGTTAGAGGGTGAGAACTCGAAACTCCCCACGAACGTCCCCGTGGGTGGCACCAACACCTCCCACGAGACCAATGTAACTCGTAGGAACTGACCCCGCAGCCTCGGGACTCCCGGTTTGAGAATACGACGGTAATTTGCATATTTCTAAACTTAGGCTTAAAAACATGGCGTTAGAGGTTGAAAACCCGAAACACCCCCCGAACGTCCCCGTGGGTGGCACCAACACCTCCCACGGGACCAATGTAACTCGTAGGAACTGACCCCGTAGCCGCAGGACTCCCGGTTTGAGAATACGACGGTAATTTGCATATTTCTAGACTTAGGCTTAAAAACTTGGCGTTACAGGGTGAGAACTCGACACTGCAACCGAACGCCCCCGTGGGTGGCACCAACACCTCCCTCGGGACCAACGTAACTCGTAGGAACTGACCCCCCAGCCGCGAAACTCCCGGTTTTAGAATACGACGGTAATTTGCATATTTCTAGACTTAGGCTTAAAAACATGGCGTTAGGGGGTGAAAACCCGAAAGACCCCCCAAACGTCCCCGTGGGTGGCACCAACACCTCCCATGGGACCAATGTAACTCGTAGGAACTGACCCCGCAGCCTCGGGACTCCCGGTTTGAGAATAGATGGTAATTTGCATATTTCTAGACTTAGGCTTGAAAACATGGCGTTAGAGGGTGAAAACCCGAAACACCCCCCGAACGTCCCCGTGGGTGGCACCAACACCTCCCATGGGACCAATGTAACTGGTAGGAACTGACCCCGTAGCCGCAGGACTCCCGGTTTGAGAATACGACGCTAATTTACAAATTTCTAGACTTAGCCTTAAAAAACCTGGCGTTACAGGGTGAGAACTCGAAACTGCCACCGAACGTCCCCGTGGGTGGCACCAACACCTCCCTCGGGACCAATGTAACTCGTAGTAACTGACCCCGCAGCCCCGGGACTCCCGATTTGAGAATACGACGGTAATTTGTGTATTTCTAGACTTAGGCTTAAAAACATAGCGTTAGAGGGTGAAAACCCGAAACACCCACCGAACGTCCCCGTGGGTTGCACCAACACCTCCCACGGGACCAATGTAACTCGTAGGAACTGACTCCGCAGCCGTGGGACTCCCGGTTTGAGAATACAACGGTAATTTGCATATTTCTAGACTTAGGCTTAAAAACATGGCTTTAGAGGGTGAGAACTCGAAACTGCCACCGAACGTCCCCGTGGGTGGCACCAACACCTCCCACAGGGCCAATGTAACTCGTAGGAACTGACCCCACAGCCGCGGGACTCCCGGTTTGAGAATACGACGGTAATTTGCATATTTCTAGACTTAGGCTTAAAAACATGTAGTTAGAGGGTGAGAACTCGAAACTGCCACCGAACGTCCCCGTGGGTGGCACCAACACCTCCCACGGGACCAATGTAACTCGTAGGAACTGACCCCGCAACCGCGAGGCTCCCTGTTTGGGAATACGATGGTAATTTGCATATTTCTAGACTTAATCAAAACATGGCGTTAGACGGTGAGATCTCGAAACAGCCCCCGAACGTCCTCGTGGGTGGCACCAACACCTCCCACGGGACCAATGTAACTCGTAGGAACTTACCCCGCAGCCGCGGGACTCCCGGTTTGAGAATACGACGGTAATTTGCATATTTCTAGATTTAGGCTTAAAAACATGGCGTTAGAGGGTGAGAACTCGAAACTCCCCACGAACGTCCCCGTGGGTGGCACCAACACCTCCCACGAGACCAATGTAACTCGTAGGAACTGACCCCGCAGCCTCGGGACTCCCGGTTTGAGAATACGACGGTAATTTGCATATTTCTAGATTTAGGCTTAAAAACATGGCGTTAGAGGTTGAAAACCCGAAACACCCCCCGAACGTCCCCGTGGGTGGCACCAACACCTACCACGGGACCAATGTAACTCGTAGGAACTGACCCCGTAGCCGCAGGACTCCGGGTTTGAGAATACGACGGTAATTTACATATTTCTAGACTTAGGCTTAAAAACTTGGCGTTACAGGGTGAGAACTCGAAACTGCAACCGAACGTCCCCGTGGGTGGCACCAACACCTCCCTCGGGACCAACGTAACTCGTAGGAACTGACCCCTCAGCAGCGAAACTCCCGGTTTTAGAATACGACGGTAATTTGCATATTTCTAGACTTAGGCTTAAAAACATGGCGTTATAGGGTGAAAACCCGAAACAGCCCCCGAACGTCCCTGTGGGTGGCACCAACACCTCCCACGGGACTAATGTAACTCGTAGTAACTGACCCCGCAGCCGCGGGACTCCGGATTTGAGAATACGACGGTAATTTGCATATTTCTAGACTTAGGCTTAAAAACATGGCGTTAGAGGGTGAGATCTCGAAACAGCCCCCGAACGTCCCTGCGGGTGGCACCAACACCTCCCACGGGACTAATGTAACTCGTAGTAACTAACCCCGCAGCCGCGGGACTCCGGATTTGAGAATACGACGGTAATTTGCATATTTCTAGACTTAGGCTTAAAAACATGGCGTTAGAGGGTGAAAACCCGAAAGACCCCCCGAACGTCCCCGTGGGTGGCACCAACACCTCCCACGGGACCAATGTAACTCGTAGTAACTGACCCCGCAACCCCGGGACTCCCGGTTTGAGAATACGATGGTAATTTCTATATTTCTAGACTTAGGCTTAAAAACATGGCGTTAGAGGGTGAAAACCTGAAACACCCCCCGAACGTCCCCGTGGGTTGCACCAACACCTCCCACGGGACCAATGTAACTCGTAGGAACTGACCCCGCAGCCGCGGGACTCCCGGTTTGAGAATACAACGTTAATTTGCATATTTCTAGACTTAGGCTTAAAAACATGGCGTTAGAGGGTGAGAACTCGAAACTGCCACCGAACGTCCCCGTGGGTGGCACCAACACCTCCCACGGGACCAATGTAACTCGTAGGAACTGACCCCGCAACCACGGGACTCCCGGTTTGGGAATACGACGGTAATTTGCATATTTCTAGACTTAAGCAAAACATGGCGTTAGAGGGTGAGATCTCGAAATAGCCCCCGAACGTCCTCGTGGGTAGCACCAACACCTCCCACGGGACCAATGTAACTCGTAGTAACTGACCCCGCAGCCGCGGGACTCCCGGTCTGGGAATACGAAGGTAATTTGCATATTTCTAGACTTAAGTAAAACATGGCGTTAGAGGGTGAGATCTCGAAACACCCACCGAACGTCCCCGTGGGTTGCACCAACACCTCCCACGGGACCAATGTAACTCGCAGGAACTGACTCCGCAGTCGCGGGACCCCCGGTTTGAGAATACAACGGTAATTTGCATATTTCTAGACTTAGGCTTAAAAACATGGCTTTAGAGGGTGAGAACTCGAAACTGCCACCGAACGTCCCCGTGGGTGGCACCAACACCTCCCACGGGACCAATGTAACTCGTAGGAACTGACCCCGCAGCCGCGGGACTCCCGGTTTGAGAATACGACGGTAATTTGCATATTTCTAGACTTAGGCTTAAAAACATGTAGTTAGAGGGTGAGAACTCGAAACTGCCACCGAACGTCCCCGTGGGTGGCACCAACACCTCCCACGGGACCAATGTAACTCGTAGGAACTGACCCCGCAACCGCGAGGCTCCCAGATTGGGAATACGATGGTAATTTGCATATTTCTAGACTTAATCAAAACATGGCGTTAGACGGTGAGATCTCAAAACAGCCCCCGAATGTCCTCGTGGGTGGCACCAACACCTCCCACGGGACCAATGTAACTCGTAGGAACTTACCCCGCAGCCGCGGGACTCCCGGTTTGAGAATACGACGGTAATTTGCATATTTCTAGATTTAGGCTTAAAAACATGGCGTTAGAGGGTGAGAACTCGAAACTCCCCACGAACGTCCCCGTGGGTGGCACCAACACCTCCCACGAGACCAATGTAACTCGTAGGAACTGACCCCGCAGCCTCGGGACTCCCGGTTTGAGAATACGACGGTAATTTGCATATTTCTAGATTTAGGCTTAAAAACATGGCGTTAGAGGTTGAAAACCCGAAACACCCCCCGAACGTCCCCGTGGGTGGCACCAACACCTACCACGGGACCAATGTAACTCGTAGGAACTGACCCCGTAGCCGCAGGACTCCGGGTTTGAGAATACGACGGTAATTTACATATTTCTAGACTTAGGCTTAAAAACTTGGCGTTACAGGGTGAGAACTCGAAACTGCAACCGAACGTCCCCGTGGGTGGCACCAACACCTCCCTCGGGACCAACGTAACTCGTAGGAACTGACCCCGCAGCAGCGAAACTCCCGGTTTTAGAATACGACGGTAATTTGCATATTTCTAGACTTAGGCTTAAAAACATGGCGTTAGAGGGTGAAAACCCGAAACAGCCCCCGAACGTCCCTGTGGGTGGCACCAACACCTCCCACGGGACTAATGTAACTCGTAGTAACTGACCCCGCAGCCGCGGGACTCCGGATTTGAGAATACGACGGTAATTTGCATATTTCTAGACTTAGGCTTAAAAACATGGCGTTAGAGGGTGAGATCTCGAAACAGCCCCCGAACGTCCCTGCGGGTGGCACCAACACCTCCCACGGGACTAATGTAACTCGTAGTAACTAACCCCGCAGCCGCGGGACTCCGGATTTGAGAATACGACGGTAATTTGCATATTTCTAGACTTAGGCTTAAAAACATGGCGTTAGAGGGTGAAAACCCGAAAGACCCCCCGAACGTCCCCGTGGGTGGCACCAACACCTCCCACGGGACCAATGTAACTCGTAGTAACTGACCCCGCAGCCCCGGGACTCCCGGTTTGAGAATACGATGGTAATTTCTATATTTCTAGACTTAGGCTTAAAAACATGGCGTTAGAGGGTGAAAACCTGAAACACCCCCCGAACGTCCCCGTGGGTTGCACCAACACCTCCCACGGGACCAATGTAACTCGTAGGAACTGACCCTGCAGCCGCGGGACTCCCGGTTTGAGAATACAACGTTAATTTGCATATTTCTAGACTTAGGCTTAAAAACATGGCGTTAGAGGGTGAGAACTCGAAACTGCCACCGAACGTCCCCGTGGGTGGCACCAACACCTCCCACGGGACCAATGTAACTCGTAGGAACTGACCCCGCAACCACGGGACTCCCGGTTTGGGAATACGACGGTAATTTGCATATTTCTAGACTTAAGCAAAACATGGCGTTAGAGGGTGAGATCTCGAAATAGCCCCCGAACGTCCTCGTGGGTGGCACCAACACCTCCCACGGGACCAATGTAACTCGTAGTAACTGACCCCGCAGCCGCGGGACTCCCGGTCTGGGAATACGAAGGTAATTTGCATATTTCTAGACTTAAGTAAAACATGGCGTTAGAGGGTGAGATCTCGAAACACCCACCGAACGTCCCCGTGGGTTGCACCAACACCTCCCACGGGACCAATGTAACTCGCAGGAACTGACTCCGCAGTCGCGGGACCCCCGGTTTGAGAATACAACGGTAATTTGCATATTTCTAGACTTAGGCTTAAAAACATGGCTTTAGAGGGTGAGAACTCGAAACTGCCACCGAACGTCCCCGTGGGTGGCACCAACACCTCCCACGGGACCAATGTAACTCGTAGGAACTGACCCCGCAGCCGCGGGACTCCCGGTTTGAGAATACGACGGTAATTTGCATATTTCTAGACTTAGGCTTAAAAAATGTAGTTAGAGGGTGAGAACTCGAAACTGCCACCGAACGTCCCCGTGGGTGGCACCAACACCTCCCACGGGACCAATGTAACTCGTAGGAACTGACCCCGCAACCGCGAGGCTCCCAGATTGGGAATACGATGGTAATTTGCATATTTCTAGACTCAATCAAAACATGGCGTTAGACGGTGAGATCTCGAAACAGCCCCCGAACGTCCTCGTGGGTGGCACCAACACCTCCCACGGGACCAATGTAACTCGTAGGAACTTACCCCGCAGCCGCGGGACTCCCGGTTTGAGAATACGACGGTAATTTGCATATTTCTGGATTTAGGCTTAAAAACATGGCGTTAGAGGGTGAGAACTCGAAACTCCCCACGAACGTCCCCGTGGGTGGCACCAACGCCTCCCACGAGACCAATGTAACTCGTAGGAACTGACCCCGCAGCCTCGGGACTCCCGGTTTGAGAATACGACGGTAATTTGCATATTTCTAGACTTAGGCTTAAAAACATGGCGTTAGAGGTTGAAAACCCGAAACACCCCCCAAACGTCCCCGTGGGTGGCACCAACACCTCCCACGGGACCAATGTAACTCGTAGGAACTGACCCCGTAGCCGTAGGACTTCGGGTTTGAGAATACGACGGTAATTTACATATTTCTAGACTTAGGCTTAAAAACTTGGCGTTACAGGGTGAGAACTCAAAACTGCAACCGAACTTCCCCGTGGGTGGCACCAACCCCTCCCTCGGGACCAACGTAACTCGTAGGAACTGACCCCGCAGCCGCGAAACTCCCGGTTTTAGAATACGACGGTAATTTGCATATTTCTAGACTTAGGCTTAAAAACATGGCGTTAGAGGGTGAAAACCCGAAACAGCCCCCGAACGTCCCTGTGGGTGGCACCAACACCTCCCACGGGACTAATGTAACTCGTAGTAACTAACCCCGCAGCCGCGGGACTCCGGATTTGAGAATACGACGGTAATTTGCATATTTCTAGACTTAGGCTTAAAAACATGGCGTTAGAGGGTGAAAACCCGAAAGACCCCCCGAACGTCCCCGTGGGTGGCACCAACACCTCCCACGGGACCAATGTAACTCGTAGTAACTGACCCCGCAGCCCCGGGACTCCCGGTTTGAGAATACGATGGTAATTTCTATATTTCTAGATTTAGGCTTAAAAACATGGCGTTAGAAGGTGAAAACCCGAAAGACCCCCCGAACGTCCCCGTGGGTGGCACCAACGCCTCCCACGGGACCAATGTAACTCGTAGGAACTGACCCCGCAACCACGGGACTCCCGGTTTGGGAATACGACGGTAATTTGCATATTTCTAGACTTAAGCAAAACATGGCGTTATAGGGTGAGATCTCGAAATAGCCCCCGAACGTCCTCGTGGGTGGCACCAACACCTCCCACGGGACCAATGTAACTCGTAGTAACTGACCCCGCAGCCGCGGGACTCCCGGTCTGGGAATACGAAGGTAATTTGCATATTTCTAGACTTAAGTAAAACATGGCGTTAGAGGGTGAGATCTCGAAACACCCACCGAACGTCCCCGTGGGTTGCACCAACACCTCCCACGGGACCAATGTAACTCGCAGGAACTGACTCCGCAGTCGCGGGACCCCCGGTTTGAGAATACAACGGTAATTTGCATATTTCTAGACTTAGGCTTAATAACATGGCTTTAGAGGTTGAGAAATCGAAACTGCCACCGAACGTCCCCGTGGGTGGCACCAACACCTCCCACGGGACCAATGTAACTCGTAGGAACTGACCCCGCAGCCGCGGGACTCCCGGTATGAGAATACGACGGTAATTTGCATATTTCTAGACTTAGGCTTAAAAACATGTAGTTAGAGGGTGAGAACTCGAAACTGCCACCGAACGTCCCCGTGGGTGGCACCAACACCTCCCACGGGACCAATGTAACTCGTAGGAACTGACCCCGCAACCGCGAGGCTCCCTGTTTGGGAATACGATGGTAATTTTCATATTTCTAGACTTAATCAAAACATGGCGTTAGACGGTGAGATCTCGAAACAGCCCCCGAACGTCCTCGTGGGTGGCACCAACACCTCCCACGGGACCAATGTAACTCGTAGGAACTTACCCCGCAGCCGCGGGACTCCCGGTTTGAGAATACGACGGTAATTTGCATATTTCTAGATTTAGGCTTAAAAACATGGCGTTAGAGGGTGAGAACTCGAAACTCCCCACGAACGTCCCCATGGGTGGCACCAACACCTCCCACGAGACCAATGTAACTCGTAGGAACTGACCCCGCAGCCTCGAGACTCCCGGTTTGAGAATACGACGGTAATTTGCATATTTCTAGACTTAGGCTTAAAAACATGGCGTTAGAGGTTGAAAACCCGAAACACCCCCCGAACGTCCCCGTGGGTGGCACCAACACCTCCCACGGGACCAATGTAACTCGTAGGAACTGACCCCGTAGCCGCAGGACTCCCGGTTTGAGAATACGACGGTAATTTACATATTTCCTGACTTAGGCTTAAAAACTTGGCGTTACAGGGTGAGAACTCGAAACTGCAACCGAACGTCCCCGTGGGTGGCACCAACACCTCCCTCGGGACCAACGTAACTCGTAGGAACTGACTCCGCAGCCGCGAAACTCCCGGTTTTAGAATACGACGGTAATTTGCATATTTCTAGACTTAGGCTTAAAAACATGGCGTTAGAGGGTGAAAACCTGAAACAGCCCCCGAACGTCCCTGTGGGTGGCACCAACACCTCCCACGGGACTAATGTAACTCGTAGTAACTGACCCCGCAGCCGCGGGACTCCCGATTTGAGAATACGACGGTAATTTGCATATTTCTAGACTTAGGCTTAAAAACATGGCGTTAGAGGGTGAAAACCCGAAAGACCCCCCGAACGTCCCCGTGGGTGGCACCAACACCTCCCACGGGACCAATGTAACTCGTAGTAACTGACCCCGCAGCCCCGGGACTCCCGGTTTGATAATACGATGGTAATTTCTATATTTCTAGACTTAGGCTTAAAAACAGGGCGTTAGAGGGTGAAAACCTGAAACACCCCCCGAACGTCCCCGTGGGTTGCACCAACACGTCCCACGGGACCAATGTAACTCGTAGTACCTGACCCCGCAGCCGCGGGACTCCCGGTTTGAGAATACAACGGTAATTTGCATATTTCTAGACTTAGGCTTAAAAACATGGCGTTAGAGGGTGAGAACTCGAAACTGCCACCGAACGTCCCCGTGGGTGGCACCAACACCTCCCACGGGACCAATGTAACTCGTAGGAACTGACCCCGCAACCACGGGACTCCCGGTTTGGGAATACGACGGTAATTTGCATATTTCTAGACTTAAGCAAAACATGGCATTAGAGGGTGAGATCTCGAAATAGCCCCCGAACGTCCTCGTGGGTGGCACCAACACCTCCCACGGGACCAATGTAACTCGTAGTAACTGACCCCGCAGTCGCGGGACTCCCGGTCTGGGAATACGAAGGTAATTTGCATATTTCTAGACTTAAGTAAAACATTGCGTTAGAGGGTGAGATCTCGAAACACCCACCGAACGTCCCCGTGGGTTGCACCAACACCTCCCACGGGACCAATGTAACTCGTAGGAACTGACTCCGCAGCCGCGGGACTCCCGGTTTGAGAATACAACGGTAATTTGCGTATTTCTAGACTTAGGCTTAAAAACATGGCTTTAGAGGGTGAGAACTCGAAACTGCCACCGAACGTCCCCGTGGGTGGCACCAACACCTCCCACGGGACCAATGTAACTCGTAGGAACTGACCCCGCAGCCGCGGGACTCCCGGTTTGAGAATACGACTGTAATTTGCATATTTCTAGACTTAGGCTTAAAAACATGTAGTTAGAGGGTGAGAACTCGAAACTGGCACCGAACGTCCCCGTGGGTGGCACCAACACCTCCCACGGGACCAATGTAACTCGTAGGAACTGACCCCGCAACTGCGAGACTCCCTGTTTGGGAATACGATGGTAATTTGCATATTTCTAGACTTAAGCAAAACATGGCATTAGACGATGAGATCTCGAAACAGCCCCCGAACGTCCTCGTGGGTGGCACCAACACCTCCCACGGGACCAATGTAACTCGTAGGAACTTACCCCGCAGCCGCGGGACTCCCGGTTTGAGAATACGATGGTAATTTGCATATTTCTAGATTTAGGCTTAAAAACATGGCGTTAGAGGGTGAGAACTCGAAACTCCCCACGAACGTCCCCGTGGGTGGCACCAACACCTCCCACGAGACCAATGTATCTCGTAGGAACTGACCCCGCAGCCTCGGGACTCCCGGTTTGAGAATACGACGGTAATTTGCATATTTCTAGACTTAGGCTTAAAAACATGGCGTTAGAGGTTGAAAACCCGAAACACCTCCCGAACGTCCCCGTGGGTGGAACCAACACCTCCCACGGGACCAATGTAACTCGTAGGAACTGACCCCGTAGCCGCAGGACTCCCGGTTTGAGAATACGACGGTAATTTACATATTTCTAGACTTAGGCTTAAAAACTTGGCGTTACAGGGTGAGAACTCGAAACTGCAACCGAACGTCCCCGTGGGTGGCACCAACACCTCCCTCGGGATCAACGTAACTCGTAGGAACTGACACCGCAGCCGCGAAACTCCCGGTTTTAGAACACGACGGTAATTTGCATATTTCTATACTTAGGGTTAAAAACATGGCGTTAGAGGGTGAAAACCCGAAACAGCCCCCGAACGTCCCCGTGGGTGGCACCAACACCTCCCACGGGACAAATGTAGCTCGCAGTACCTGAGCCCGCAGCCACGGGATTCCCGGTTTGAGAATATGACGGTAATTTGCATATTTCTAGACTTAGGCTTAAAAACATGGCGTTAGAGGGTGAAAACCCGAAAGACCCCCCGAACGTCCCCGTGGGTGGCACCAACGCCTCCCACGGGACCAATGTAACTCGTAGGAACTGACCCCGCAGCCCCGGGACTCCCGGTTTGAGAATACGACGGCAATTTGTATATTTCTAGACTTAGGCTTAAAAACATGGCGTTACAGGATGAAAACCCGAAACACCCCCCGAACGTCCCCGTGGGTGGCACCAACACCTCCCACGGGACCAATGTAACTCGTAGGAACTGACACCGCAGCCGCGGGACTCCCGGTTTGAAAATAGGACAGTAATTTACAAATTTCTAGATTTAGGCTTAAAAACATGGCGTTAGAGGGTGAGAACCCGAAAGACCTCCCGAACGTCCCCATGGGTGGCACCAACACCTCCCACGGGACCAATGTAACTCGTAGTAACTGACCCCGCAGCCGCAGGACTCCTGATTTGAGAATACGACGGTAATTTGCATATTTCTAGACTTAGGCTTAAAAACATGGCGTTAGAGGGTGAAAACCCGAAAGACCCCCCGAACGTCCTCGTGGATGGAACCAATACCTCCCATGGGACCAATGTAACTCGTAGGAACTGACCCCGCAGCCGCGGGACTCCCGGTTTGGGAATACGATGGTAATTTGCATATTTCTAGACTTAGGCTTAAAAACATGGCGTTAGAGGGTGAAAACCCGAAACATCCCCCGAACTTCCCCGTGGGTGGCACCAACTCCTCCCGCGGGACCAATGTAACTCGTAGTACCTGACCCCGCAGCCGCGGCACTCCCGGTTTGAGAATACGACGGAAATTTGCATATTTCTAGACTCAGGCTTAAAAACATGGCGTTAGAGGGTGAGAACTCGAAACTGCCACCGAAAGTCCCCGTGGGTGGCACCAACACCTGCCACGGGACCAATGTAACTCGTAGGAACTGACCCCGCAGCCGCGGGACTCCCGGTTTGAGAATACGACGGTAATTTGCATATTTCTAGACTTAGGCTTAAAAACATGGCGTTAGAGGTTGAAAACCCGAAACAGCCCCCGAACGTCCCCGTGGGTGGCACCAACACCTCCCACGGGACCAATGTAACTCGTAGTAACTGACCCCGCAGCCGCAGGACTCCTGATTTGAGAATACGACGGTAATTTGCATATTTCTAGACTTAGGCTTAAAAACATGGCGTTAGAGGGTGAAAACCCGAAAGACCCCCCGAACGTCCCCGTGGGTGGCACCACCACCTCCCACGGGACCAATGTAACTCGTAGTAACTGATCCCGCAGCCCCGGGACTCCCGGTTTGAGAATACGATGGTAATTTCTATATTTCTAGACTTAGGCTTAAAAACATGGCGTTAGAGGGTGAAAATCTGAAACACCGCCCGAACGTCCCCGTGGGTTGCACCAACACCTCCCACGGGACCAATGTAACTCGTAGGAACTGACCCCGCAGCCGCGGGACTCCCGGTTTGAGAATACAACGGTAATTTGCATATTTCTAGACTTAGGCTTAAAAACATGGCGTTAGAGGGTGAGAACTCGAAACTGCCACCGAATGTCCCCGTGGGTGTCACCAACACCAGCCACGGGACCAATATAACTCGTAGGAACTGACCCCGCAACCACGGGACTCCCGGTTTGGGAATACGACGGTAATTTGCATATTTCTAGACTTAAGCATAACATGGCGTTAGAGGGTGAGATCTCGAAATAGCCCCCGAACGTCCTCGTGGGTGGCACCAACACCTCCCACGGGACCAATGTAACTCGTAGTAATTGACCCCGTAGCCGCGGGACTCCCGGTCTGGGAATACGAAGGTAATTTGCATATTTCTAGACTTAAGTAAAACATGGCGTTAGAGGGTGAGATCTCGAAACAGCCCCCGAACGTCCTCGTGGGTGGCACCAACACCTCCCACGGGACCAATGTAACTCGTAGGAACTGACCCCGCAGCCGCGGGACTCCCGGTTTGAGAATACGACGGTAATTTGCATATTTCTAGACTTAGGCATAAAAACATGGCGTTAGAGGGTGAGAACTCGAAACTGCCACCGAACCTCCCCGTGGGTGGCACCAACACCTCCCACGGGACCAATGTAACTCATAGGAACTGACCCCGCAGCCTCGGGACTCCCGGTTTGAGAATACGATGGTAATTTGCATATTTCTAGACTTAGGCTTGAAAACATGGCGTTAGAGGGTGAAAACCCGAAACACCCCCCGAACGTCCCCGTGGGTGGCACCAACACCTCCCACGGGACCAATGTAACTCGTAGGAACTGACCCCGTAGCCGCACGACTCCCGGTTTGAGAATACGACGCTAATTTACAAATTTCTAGACTTAGGCTTAAAAACCTGGCGTTACAGGGTGAGAACTCGAAACTGCCACCGAACGTCCCCGTGGGTGGCACCAACACCTCCCTCGGGACCAATGTAACTCGTAGTAACTGACCCCGCAGCCGCGGGACTCCCGGTTTGAGAATACGACGGTAATTTGCATATTTCTAGACTTAGGCTTAAAAACATGTAGTTAGAGGGTGAGAACTCGAAACATCCACCGAACGTCCCCGTGGGTGGCACCAACACCTCCCATGGGACCAATGTAACTCGTAGGAACTGACCCCGCAACCGCGAGACTCCCTGTTTGGGAATACGATGGTAATTTGCATATTTCTAGACTTAAGCAAAACATGGCGTTAGACGGTGAGATCTCGAAACAGCCCCCGAACGTCCTCGTGGGTGGAACCAACACCTCCCACGGGACCAATGTAACTCGTAGGAACTTACCCCGCAGCCGCGGGACTCCCGGTTTGAGAATACGACGGTAATTTGCATATTTCTAGATTTAGGTTTAAAAACATGGCGTTAGAGGGTGAGAACTCGAAACTCCCCACGAACGTCCCCATGGGTGGCACCAACACCTCCCACGAGACCAATGTAACTCGTAGGAACCGACCCCGCAGCCTCGGGACTCCCGGTTTGAGAATACGACGGTAATTTGCATATTTCTAGACTTAGGCTTAAAAACATGGCGTTAGAGGTTGAAAACCCGAAACACCCCCCGAACGTCCACGTGGGTGGCACCAACACCTCCCACGGGACCAATGTAACTCGTAGGAACTGACCCCGTAGCCGCAGGACGCCCGGTTTGAGAATACGACGGTAATTTGCATATTTCTAGACTTAGGCTTAAAAACATGGCGTTAGGGGGTGAAAACCCGAAAGACCCCCCAAACGTCCCCGTGGGTGGCACCAACACCTCCCACGGGACCAATGTAACTCGTAGTAACTGACCCCGCAGCCCCGGGACTCCCGATTTGAGAATACGACGGTAATTTGTATATTTCTAGACTTAGGCTTAAAAACATAGCGTTAGAGGGTGAAAACCCGAAACACCCACCGAACGTCCCCGTGGGTTGCACCAACACCTCCCACGGGACCAATGTAACTCGTAGGAACTGACTCCGCAGCCGCGGTACTCCCGGTTTGAGAATACAACGGTAATTTGCATATTTCTAGACTTAGGCTTAAAAACATGGCTTGAAAGGGTGAGAACTCGAAACTGCCACCGAACGTCCCCGTGGGTGGCACCAACACCTCCCACGGGACCAATGTAACTCGTAGGAACTGACCCCGCAGCCGCGGGACTCCCGGTTTGAGAATACGACGGTAATTTGCATATTTCTAGACTTAGGCTTAAAAACATGTAGTTAGAGGGTGAGAACTCGAAACTTCCACCGAACGTCCCCGTGGGTGGCACCAACACCTCCCAGGGGACCAATGTAACTCGTAGGAACTGACCCCGCAACCGCGAGACTCCCTGTTTGGGAATACGATGGTAATTTGCATATTTCTAGACTTAAGCAAAACATGGCTTTAGACGGTGAGATCTCGAAACAACCCCCGAACGTCCTCGTGGGTGGCACCAACACCTCCCACGGGACCAATGTAACTCGTAGGAACTTACCCCGCAGCCGCGGGACTCCCGGTTTGAAAATACGACGGTAATTTGCATATTTCTAGATTTAGGCTTAAAAACATGGTGTTAGAGGGTGAGAACTCGAAACTCCCCACGAACGTCCCCATGGGTGGCACAAACACCTCCCACGAGACCAATGTAACTCGTAGGAACCGACCCCGCAGCCTCGGGACTCCCGGTTTGAGAATACGACGGTAATTTGCATATTTCTAGACTTAGGCTTAAAAACATGGCGTTAGAGGTTGAAAACCCGAAACACCCCCCGAACGTCCATGTGGGTGGCACCAACACCTCCCACGGGACCAATGTAACTCGTAGGAACTGACCCCGTAGCCGCAGGACTGCCGGTTTGAGAATACGACGGTAATTTACATATTTCTAGACTTAGGCTTAAAAACTCTGCGTTACAGGGTGAGAACTCGAAACTGCAACCGAACGTCCCCGTGGGTGGCACCAACACCTCCCTCGGGACCAACGTAACTCGTAGGAACTGACCCCGCAGCCGCGAAACTCCCGGTTTTAGAATACGACGGTAATTTGCATATTTCTAGACTTACGCTTAAAAACATGGCGTTAGAGGGTGAAAACCCGAAACAGCCCCCGAACGTCCCCGTGGGTGGCACCAACACCTCCCACGGGACTAATGTAACTCGTAGTAACTGACCCCGCAGCCGCGGGACTCCCGATTTGAGAATACGACGGTAATTTGCATATTTCTAGACTTAGGCTTAAAAACATGGCGTTAGAGGGTGAAATCCTGAAACACCTCCCGAACGTCCCCTTGGGTGGCACCAACACCTCCCACGGGACCAATGTAACTCGTAGGAACTGACCCCGCAGCCGCGGGACTCCCGGTTTGAGAATACAACGGTAATTTGCATATTTCTAGACTTAGGCTTAAAAACATGGCGTTAGAGGGTGAGAACTCGAAACTGCCACCGAACGTCCCCGTGGGTGGCACCAACACCTCCCACGGGACCAATGTAACTCGTAGGAACTGACCCCGCAACCACGGGACTCCCGGTTTGGGAATACGACGGTAATTTGCATATTTCTAGACTTAAGCAAAACATGGCGTTAGAGGGTGAGATCTCGAAATAGCCCCCGAACGTCCTCGTGGGTGGCACCAACACCTCCCACGGGACCAATGTAACTCGTAGTAACTGACCCCGCAGCCGCGGGACTCCCGGTCTGGGAATACGAAGGTAATTTGCATATTTCTAGACTTAAGTGAAACATGGCGTTAGAGGGTGAGATCTCGAAACACCCACCGAACGTCCCCGTGGGTTGCACCAACACCTCCCACGAGACCAATGTAACTCGCAGGAACTGACTCCGCAGTCGCGGGACCCCCGGTTTGAGAATACAACGGTAATTTGCATATTTCTAGACTTAGGCTTAAAAACATGGCTTTAGAGGGTGAGAACTCGAAACTGCCACCGAACGTCCCCGTGGGTGGCACCAACACCTCCCACGGGACCAATGTAACTCGTAGGAACTGACCCCGCAGCCGCGGGACTCCCGGTTTGAGAATACGACGGTAATTTGCATATTTCTAGACTTAGGCTTAAAAACATGTAGTTAGAGGGTGAGAACTCGAAACTGCCACCGAACGTCCCCGTGGGTGGCACCAACACCTCCCACGGGACCAATGTAACTCGTAGGAACTGACCCCGCAACTGCGAGACTCCCTGTTTGGGAATACGATGGTAATTTGCATATTTCTAGACTTAAGCAAAACATGGCGTTAGACGGTGAGATCTCGAAACAGCCCCCGAACGTCCTCGTGGGTGGCACCAACACCTCCCACGGGACCAATGTAACTCGTAGGAACTTACCCCGCAGCCGCGGGACTCCCGGTTTGAGAATACGATGGTAATTTGCATATTTCTAGATTTAGGCTTAAAAACATGGCGTTAGAGGGTGAGAACTCGAAACTCCCCACGAACGTCCCCGTGGGTGGCACCAACACCTCCCACGAGACCAATGTAACTCGTAGGAACTGACCCCTCAGCCTCGGGACTCCCGGTTTGAGAATACGACGGTAATTTGCATATTTCTAGACTTAGGCTTAAAAACATGGCGTTAGAGGTTGAATACCCGAAACACCCCCCGAACGTCCCCGTGAGTGGCACCAACACCTCCCACGGGACCAATGTAACTCGTAGGAACTGACCCCGTAGCCGCAGGACTCCCGGTTTGAGAATACGGCGGTAATTTACATATTTCTAGACTTAGGCTTAAAAACTTGGCGTTACAGGGTGAGAACTCGAAACTGCAACCGAACGTCCCCGTGGGTGGCACCAACACCTCCCTCGGGAAACGTAACTCGTAGGAACTGACACCGCAGCCGCGAAACTCCCGGTTTTAGAATGCGACGGTAATTTGCATATTTCTAGACTTAGGCTTAAAAACATGGCGTTAGAGGGTGAAAACCCGAAACAGCCCCCGAACGTCCCCGTGGGTGGCACCAACACCTCCCACGAGACCAATGTAGCTCGTAGTACCTGACCCCGCAGCCACGGGATTCCCGGTTTGAGAATACGACGGTAATTTGCATATTTCTAGACTTAGGCTTAAAAACATTGCGTTAGAGGGTGAAAACCCGAAAGACCCCCCGAACGTCCCCGTGGGTGGCACCAATGCCTCCCACGGGACCAATGTAACTCGTAGGAACTGACCCCGCAGCCCCGGGACTCCCGGTTTGAGAATACGACGGCAATTTGTATATTTCTAGACTTAGGCTTAAAAACATGGCGTTACAGGATGAAAACCCAAAACACCCCCCGAACGTCCCCGTGGGTGGCACCAACACCTCCCACGGGACCAATGTAACTCGTAGGAACTGACACCGCAGCCGCGGGACTCCCGGTTTGAAAATAGGACAGTAATTTACAAATTTCTAGACTTAGGCTTAAAAACATGGCGTTAGAGGGTGAGAACTCGAAACAGCCCCCGAACGTCCCCGTGGGTGGCACCAACACCTCCCATGGGACCAATGTAGCTCGTAGGAACTGACCCCGCAACCGCGGGACTCCCGGTTTGGGAATACGACGGTAATTTGCATATTTTTAGACTTAAGCAAAACATGGCGTTAGAGGGTAAGACCTCGAAACAGCCCCCGAACGTCCTCGTGGGTGGCACCAACACCTCCCACGGGACCAATGTAACTCGTAGGAACTGACCCTGCAGCTGCGGGACTCCCGGTTTGGGAATATGACGGTAATTTGCATATTTCTAGACTTAAGCAAAACATGGCGTTAGAGGGTGAGATCTCGAAAAATCCCCCGAACGTCCCCGTGGGTGGCACCGACACCTACCACGGGACCAATGTAACTCGTAGGAACTGACCCCGCAGCCGTGGGACTCCCGATTTGAGAATACGACGGTAATTTGCATATTTCTTGACTTAGGCTTACAAACATGGCGTTAGAGGGTGAAAACCCGAAACATGCCCCGAACGTCCCCGTGGGTGGCACCAACTCCTCCCGCGGGACCAATGTAACTCGTAGTACCTGACCCCGCAGCCGCGGGACTCCCGGTTTGAGAATACGACGGTAATTTGCATATTTCTAGACTTAGGCTTAAAAACATGGCGTTAGAGGGTGAGAACCCGAAAGACCTCCCGAACGTCCCCGTGGGTGGCACCAACACCTCCCACGGGATAAATGTAACTCGTAGGAACTGACCCCGCAGCCCCGTTGCTCCCGGTTTGAGAATACGACGGTAATTTTCATATTTCTAGACTTAGGCTTAAAAACATGGCGTTAGAGGGTGAAAACCCAAAACACCCTCCGAACGTCCCCGTGGATGGCACCAAAACCTCCCATGGGACCAATGTAACTCGTAGGAACTGACCCCGCAGCCGCGGGACTCCCGGTTTGGGAATACGACGGTAATTTGCATATTTCTAGACTTAGGCTTAAAAACATGGCGTTAGAGGGTGAGATCTCGAAACAACCCCCGAACTTCCTCGTGGGTGGCACCAACACCTTCCACGGGACCAATGTGACTCGTAGGAACTGACCCCGCAGCCGCGGGACTCCCGGTTTGACAATACGACGGTAATTTGCATATTTCTAGACTTAGGCTTAAAAACATGGCGTTAGAGGGTGAGAACTCGAAAGACCCCCTGAACGTCCCCGTGGGTGGCACCAACACCTCCCACGGGACCAATGTAACTCGTAGGAACTGACCCCGCAGCCCCGGGGCTCCCGGTTTGACAATACGACGATAATTTGCATATTTCTAGACTTAGGCTTAAAAACATGGCGTTAGAGGGTGAAAACCTAAAACACCCTCCGAACGTCCCCGTGGGTGGCACCATCACCTCCCGCGGGACCAATGTAACTCGTAGGAACTGACCCCGCAGCCGCAGGACTCCCAGTTTGAGAATACGACGGTAATTTACAAATTTCTAGACTTAGGCTTAAAAACATGGCGTTAGAGGGTGAGAACTCGAAACTTCCACCGAACGTCCCCATGGGTGGCACCAACACCTCCCACGGGACCAATGTAACTCGTAGGAACTGACCCCGCAGCCGCGGGACTCCCTGTTTTAGAATACGACGGTAATTTGAATATTTCTAGACATAGGCTTAAAAACATGGCGTTTGAGGGTGAGATCTCGAAACAGCCCCCGAACGTCGTCGTGGGTGGTTCCAACACCTCCCACGGAACCAATGTAACTCGTAGGAACTGACCCCGCAGCCGCAGGACTCCCGATTTGAGAATACGACAGTAATTTGCATATTTCTAGACTTGGGCTTAAAAACACGGCGTTAGAGGGTGAGAACCCGAAACACCCCCCGAACGTCCCCTTTGGTGGCACCAACGTCTCCCACGGGACCAATGTAACTCGTAGGAACAGACCCCGCAGCCGCGGGACTCCTGGTTTGAGAATACGACGGTAATTTGCAAATATCTAGACTTAGGATTAAAAACATGGCGTTAGATGGTGAAAACCCGAAATAGCCCCCGAACGTCCCCGTGGGTGGCACCAACACCTCCCACGGGACCAATGCAACTCGTAGGAACTGACCCTGCAGTCGCGGGACTCCCGGTTTGAGAATACGACGGTAATTTTCATATTTCTAGACTTAGGCTTAAAAACATGGCGTTAGAGGGTGAAAACTCGAAACACCCCCCGAACGTCCCCGTGGGTGGCACCAACACCTCCCACGGGATCAGTGTAACTCGTAGGAACTGACCAGAAAGCCGCGGGACTCCCGGTTTGAGAATACCTACGGTAATTTATAAATTTCAAGACTTAGGCTTAAAAACATGGCGCTAGAGGGTGAGAACTCGAAACTACCACCGAACGTCCCCGTGGGTGACACCAACACCTCCCACGGGACCAATGTAACTCTTAGGAACTGACCCCGCAGCCGCGAGACTCCCGGTTTGGGAATACGACTGTAATTTGCATATTTCTAGACTTAAGCAAAACATGGCGTTAGATGGTGAGATCTCGAAAAAGCCCCCGAACGTCCTCGTGGGTGGCACCAACACCTCCCACGGGACCAATGTAACTCGTAGGAACTGACCCCGCAGCCGCGGGACTCCCGGTTTGAGAATACAATGGTAATTTGCATATTTCTAGACTTAGGCTTAAAAACATGGCGTTACAGGGTGAGAACTCGAAACTGCCACCGAATGTCCCCGTGGGTGGCACCAACACCTCCCACGGGACCAATGTAACTCGTAGGAACTGACCCCGCAACCGTGGGACTCCCGGTTTTAAAATATGACGGTAATTTGCATATTTCTAGACTTGGGCTTAAAAACATGGCGTTAGAAGGTGAGAACTCGAAACTGCCACCGAACGTCCCCGTGGGTGGCACCAACACCTCCCACGGGACCAATGTAACTCGTAGGAACTGACCCCGCAGCCCCGGGGCTCCCGGTTTGACAATACGACAGTAATTTGCATATTTCTAGACTTAGGCTTAAAAACATGGTGTTAGAGGGTGAAAACCCGAAAGACCCCCCAAACGTCCTCGTGGGTGGCACCAACACCTCCCACGGGACCAATGTAACTCGAAGGAACAGACCCCGCAGCCGCGGGACTCCCAGTTTGAGAATACGACGGTAATTTACAAATTTCTAGACTTAGTCTTAAAAACATGGCGTTAGAGGGTGAGAACTCGAAACTGCCACCAAACGTCCCCGTGGGTGGCACCAAAACCTCCCACGGGACCAATGTAACTCGTAGGAACTGACCCCGCAACCGCGGGACTCCCGGTTTGGGAATACGACGGTAATTTGCATATTTCTAGAGTTAAGCAAAACATGGCGTTAGAGGGTGAGATCTCGAAATAGCCCCCAAACGTCCTCGTGGCTGGCACCAACACCTCCCAAGGGACCAATGTAACTCATTGGAACTGACCCCGCAGCCGTGGGACTCCCGGTTTGGGTATACGACGGTAATTTTCATAGTTCTAGACTTAAGCAAAACTTGGCATTAGAGGGTGAGATCTCGAAACAGACCCCCGAACGTCCTCGTGGGTGGCACCAACACCTCCCACGGGATCAATGTAACTCGTGGGAACTGACCCCGCAGCCGCGGGACTCCCGGTTTGAGAATACGACGGTAATTTGCATATTTCTAGACTTAGGCATAAAAACATGGCGTTAGAGGGTGAGAACTCGAAACTGCCACCGAACGTCCCCGTGGGTGGCACCAACACCTCCCACGGGACCAATGTTACTCGTAGGAATTGACCCCGCAACCGCGGAACTCCCGTTTTGGGAATACGACGGTAATTTGCATATTTCTAGACTTAAGCAAAACATGGCGTTAGAGGGTGAGATCTCGAAACAGCCCCCGAACGTCCTCGTGGGTGGCACCAACACCTCCCACGGGACCAATGTAACTTGTAGGAACTGACCCCGCAGCCGCGGGACTCCCGGTTTGAGAATACGACGGTAATTTGCATATTTCTAGACTTAGGCTTAAAAACATGGCGTTAGAGGGTGAGAACTCGAAACACCCCCCGAACGTCCCCGTGGGTGGCACCAACACCTCCCACGGGACCAATGTAACTCGTAGGAACTGACCCCGCAGCCCCGGGATTCCCAGTTTGAGAATACGGCGGTAATTTGTATATTTCTAGACTTAGGCTTAAAAACATGGCGTTAGAGGGTGAAAACCTTAAACACCCCCCGAACGTCCCCGTGGGTGGCACCAACACCTCCCACGAGACCAATGTAACTCGTAGAAACTGACCCCGCAGCCGCAGGACTCCCGGTTTGAGAATACGACTGTAATTTACAAATTTCTAGACTTAGGCTTAGAAACATGGCGTTACAGGGTGAGAACTCGAAACTGCCACAGAACGTCCCCGAGGGTGGCACTAACACCTCCCACGGGACCAATGTAACTCGTAGGAACTGAACCCCGCAGCCGCGGGACTCCCGGTTTTAGAATACGACGGTAATTTGCATATTTCTATACTTAGGCTTAAACACATGGCGTTAGAGGGTGAGATCTCGACACAGCCCCCGAACGTCATCGTGGGTGGTACCCACACCTCCCACGGGACCAATGTAACTCGTAGAAACTGACCCCGTAGCCGGGGGACTCCCGATTTGAGAATATGACAGTAATTTGCATATTTCTAGACTTAGGCTTAAAAACATGGCGTTAGAGGGTGAGAACCCGAAACACCCCCCGAACGTCCCCGTGGGTGGCACCAACACTTCCCACGGGACCAATGTAACTCGTAGGAACTGACCCCGAAGCCGCGGGACTCCCGGTTTGAGAATACGACGGTAATTTATAAATTTCTAGACTTAAGCTTAAAAACATAGCGTTAGAGGGTGAGAACTCGAAACTACCACTGAACGTCCCCGTGGGTGACACCAACACCTCCCACGGGACCAATGTAAATCGTAGGAACTGACCCCAGAGCGGCGAGACTCCCGGTTTGGGAATACGACGGTAATTTGCATATTTCTAGACTTAAGCAAAACATGGTGTTAGAGGGTGAGATCTCGAAAAAGCCCCCGAACGTCCTCGTGGGTGGCACCTACACCTCCCACGGGACCAATATAACTCGTAGGAACTGACCCCGCAGCCGCGGGACTCCCGGTTTGAGAATACGACGGTAATTTACAAATTTCAAGACTTAGGCTTAAAAACATGGCGTTAGAGGATGAGAACTCAAAACTGCCACCGAACGTTCCCGTGGGTGGCACCAACACCTCCCACGGGACCAATGTAACTCATAGGAACTGACCCCACAACCGCGGGACTCCCGGTTTGGGAATACGACGGTAATTTGCATATTTCTAGACTTAAGCAAAACACGGCGTTAGAGGGTGAGATCTCGAAAAATCCCCCGAACGTCCTCGTGGGTGGCACCAACACCTCCCATGGGACCAATGTAACTCATAGGAACTTACCCCGCAGCCGCGGGACTCCCGATTTGAGAATACGATGGTAATTTGTATATTTCTGACTTAGTCTTAAAAACATGGCGTTAGAGGGTGAGAACTCGAAACACCCCCCGAACGTCCCCGTGGGTGGCACCAACACCTCCCACGAGACCAATGTAACTCGTAGGAACTGACCCCGCAGCCTCGGGACTCCCGGTTTAAGAATACGACGGTAATTTGCATATTTCTAGACTTAGGCTTAAAAACATGGCGTTAGAGGGTGAAAACCCGAAACACCCCCCGAACGTCCCCGTGGGTGGCACCAACACCTCCCACGGGACCAATGTAACTCGTAGGAACTGACCCAGCAGCCACAGGACTCCTTGTTTGAGAATACGACGTTAATTTACAAATTTCTAGACTTAGGATTAAAAACTTGGCGTTACAGGGTGAGAACTCGAAACTGCCACCGAACGTCCCCGTGGGTGGCACCAACACCTCCCACGGGACCAATGTAACTCGTAGGAACTGATCCCGCAGCCACGGGACTCCCGGTTTTAGAATACGACGGTAATTTGCATATTTGTAGACATAGGCTTAAAAACATGGCGTTAGAGGGTGAAAACCCGAAACAGCCCCCGAACGTCCCCGTGGGTGGCACCAACACCTCCCACGGGACCAATGTAACTCGTAGTAACTAACCCCGCAGCCGCGGGACTCCCGATTTTAGAATACGACCGTAATTTGCATATTTCTTGACTTAGGCTTAAAAACATGGCGTTAGAGGGTGAAAACCCGAAACACCCCCCGAACGTCCCCGTGGGTGGCACCAGCACCTCCCACGGGACCAATGTAACTCGTAGGAACTGACCCCGCAACCGCAGGACTCCCGGTTTGGGAATACGACGGTAATTTGCATATTTCTAGACTTAAGCAAAACATGGCGTTAGAGGGTGAGATCTCGAAACAGCCCCCGAACGTCCCCGTGGGTGGCACCAACACCTCCCACGGGACCAATGTAACTCGTAGTAACTGACCCCGCAGCCGAGGGACTCCCGATTTGAGAATACGACGGTAATTTGCATATTTCTAGACTTAAGCAAAACATGGCGTTAGAGGGTGAGATCTCGAAACAGCCCCCGAACGTCCTCGTGGGTGGCACCAACACCTCCCACGGGACCAATGTAACTCATAGGAACTGACCCCGCAGCCGCGGGACTCCCGGTTTGAGAATACGACAGTAATTTTCATATTTCTAGACTTAGGCTTAAAAACAAGGTGTTTGAGGGTGAGAACTCGAAACACCCCCCGAACGTCCCCGTGGGTGGCACCAACACCTCCCACGGGATCAATGTAACTCGTAGGAACAGACCCCACAGCCCAGGGACTCCCGGTTTGAGAATACGACGGTAATTTGCATATTTCTAGACTTAGGCTTAAAAACATGGCATTAGAGGGTGAAAACACAAAACACCCTCCGAACGTCCCCGTGGGTGGCACCAACACCTCCCACGGGACCAATGTAACTCGTAGGAACTGACCCCGCAGCCGCATGAATCCCGGTTTGAGAATACGATGGTTATTTACAAGTTTCTAGACTTAGGCTTAAAAACATGGCGTTAGAGGGTGAAATCTCGAAACAGCCCCCGAACGTCATCGTGGGTGGTACCAACACCTCCCATGGGAACAATGTAACTCGTAGGAACTGACCCCGCAGCCGCGGGCCTCCCGATTTGAGAATACGACAGTAATTTGCATCTTTCTAGACTTAGGCTTAAAAACATGGCGTTAGAGGGTGAGAACCCGAAACACCACCGAACGTCCCCTTGGGTGGCACCAACGCCTCCCACGGGACCAATGTAACTCGTAGGAATTGACCCCGCAGCCGCGGGACTCCTGGTTTGAGAATACGACGGTAATTTGCAAATTTCTATACTTAGGCTTAAAAACATGGTGTTAGAGGGTGAAAACCCGAAACAGCCCCCGAATGTCCACGTGGGTGGCACCAACACCTCCCACGGGTCCAATGCCACTCGTAGGAACTGACCCCGCAGTCGCGGGACTCCCGGTTTGAGAATACGACGGTAATTTTCATATTTCTAGACTTAGGCTTAAAAACATGGCGTTAGAGGGTGAGAACTCGAAAACACCCCCCGAACGTCCCCGTGGGTGGCACCAACACCTCCCATGGGACCAATGTAACTCGTACGAACTGACCCCGAAGCCGCGGGACTCCCGGTTTGAGAATACGACGATAATTTATAAATTTCTAGACTTAGGCTTAAAAACATGGCGTTAGAGGGTGAGAACTCAAAACTACCACCGAACGTCCCCGTTGGTGACACCAACACCTCCCACGGGAACAATGTAACTCGTAGGAACTGACCCCGCAGTGGCGAGACTCCCGGTTTGGGAATACGACGGTAATTTGCAGATTTCTAGACTTAAGCAAAACATGGCGTTAGAGGGTGAGATCTCGAAAAAGCCCCCGAACGTCCTCGTGGGTGGCACCAACACCTCCCACGGGACCAATGTAACTCGTAGGAACTGACCCAGCCGCCGCGGGACTCCCGGTTTGAGAATACGACGGTAATTTACAAATTTTTAGACTTAGGCTTAAAAACATGGCGTTAGAGGGTGAGAACTCGAAACACCCCCCGAACGTCCCCGTGGGTGGCACCAACACGTCCCATGGGACAAATGTAACTCGTAGGAACTGACCCCGCAGCCTCGGGACTCCCAGTTTGAGAATACGATGGTAATTTTCATATTTCTAGACTTAGGCTTAAAAACATGGCTTTAGTGGGTGAAAACCGGAAACACCCCTCGAACGTCCCCGTGGGTGTCACCAACACCTCCCACGGGACCAATGTAACTCGTAGGAACTGACCCCGCAGCCGTAGGACTCCCGGTTTGAGAATACGATGGTAATTTACAAATCTCTAGACTTAGGCTTAAAAGCATGGCGTTACATGGTGAGAACTCGAAACTGCCACCGAACGTCCCCGTGGGTGGCACCAACACCTCCCACGGGACCAATGTAACTCGTAGGATCTGACCCCGCAGCCGCGGGACTCCCGGTTTGAGAATACGACGGTAATTTGCATATTTCTAGACTTAGGCTTAAAAACATGGCGTTACAGGGTGAAAACCCGAAACAGCCCCCGAACGTCCCCGTGGGTGGCACCAACACCCCCCACGGGACCAATGTAACTCGTAGTAACTGACCCCGCAGCCGAGGGACTCCCGATTTGAGAATACGATGGTAATTTGCATATTTCTAGACTTAGGCTTAAAAACATGGCGTTAGAGGGTGAGAACTCGAAACTTCCACCGAACGTCCCCGTGGGTGGCACCAACACCTCCCACGGAACCAATGTAACTCGTAGGAACTGACCTCGCAACCGCGGGACTCCCGGTTTGAGAATACGACGGTAATTTGCATATTTCAAGACTAAGGCTTAAAAACATGGCGTTAGAGTGTGAGAACTCGAAACACCCCCCGAACGTCCCCGTGGGTGGCACGAACACGTCCCATGGGACAAATGTAACTCGTAGGAACTGACCCCGAAGCCGCGGGACTCCCGGTTTGAGAATACCTACGGTAATTTATAAATTTCAAGACTTAGGCTTAAAAACATGGCGCTAGAGGGTGAGAACTCGAAACTACCACCGAACGTCCCCGTGGGTGACACCAACACCTCCCACGGGACCAATGTAACTCTTAGGAACTGACCCCGCAGCCGCGAGACTCCCGGTTTGGGAATACGACTGTAATTTGCATATTTCTAGACTTAAACAAAACATGGCGTTAGATGGTGAGATCTCGAAAAAGCCCCCGAACGTCCTCGTGGGTGGCACCAACACCTCCCACGGGACCAATGTAACTCGTAGGAACTGACCCCGCAGCCGCGGGACTCCCGATTTGAGAATACAATGGTAATTTGCATATTTCTAGACTTAAGCTTAAAAACATGGCGTTACAGGGTGAGAACTCGAAACTGCCACCGAATGTCCCCGTGGGTGGCACCAACACCTCCCACGGGACCAATGTAACTCGTAGGAACTGACCCCGCAGCCGCGGGACTCCCGGTTTTAAAATATGACGGTAATTTGCATATTTCTAGACTTGGGCTTAAAAACATGGCGTTAGAAGGTGAGATCTCGAAACAGCCCCCGAACGTCGTCGTGGGAGGCACCAACACCACCCACGGGACCAATGTAACTCGTAGGAACTGACCCCGCAGCCCCGGGGCTCCCGGTTTGACAATACGACAGTAATTTGCATATTTCTAGACTTAGGCTTAAAAACATGGTGTTAGAGGGTGAAAACCCGAAAGACCCCCCAAACGTCCTCGTGGGTGGCACCAACACCTCCCACGGGACCAATGTAACTCGAAGGAACTGACCCCGCAGCCGCGGGACTCCCGGTTTGAGAATACGACGGTAATTTACAAATTTCTAGACTTAGTCTTAAAAACATGGCGTTAGAGGGTGAGAACTCGAAACTGCCATCGAACGTCCCCGTGGGTGGCACCAAAACCTCCCACGGGACCAATGTAACTTGTAGGGACTGACCCCGCAACCGCGGGACTCCCGGTTTGGGAATACGACGGTAATTTGCATATTTCTAGAGTTAAGCAAAACATGGCGTTAGAGGGTGAGATCTCTAAATAGCCCCCAAACGTCCTCGTGGCTGGCACCAACACCTCCCACGGGACCAATGTAACTCATTGGAACTGACCCCGCAGCCGCGGGACTCCCGGTTTGGGAATACGACGGTAATTTTCATAGTTCTAGACTTAAGCAAAACTTGGCATTAGAGGGTGAGATCTCGAAACAGACCCCCGAACGTCCTCGTGGGTGGCACCAACACCTCCCACGGGACCAATGTAACTCGTGGGAACTGACCCCGCAGCCGCGGGACTCCCGGTTTGAGAATACGACGGTAATTTGCATATTTATAGACTTAGGCATAAAAACATGGCGTTAGAGGGTGAGAACTCAAAACTGCCACCGAACGTCCTCGTGGGTGGGACCAACACCTCCCACGGGACCAATGTTACTCGTAGGAATTGACCCCGCAACCGCGAAACTCCCGTTTTGGGAATATGACGGTAATTTGCATATTTCTAGACTTAAGCAAAACATGGCGTTAGAGGGTGAGATCTCGAAACAGCCCCCGAACGTCCTCGTGGGTGGCACCAACACCTCCCACGGGACCAATGTAACTCGTAGGAACTGACCCCGCAGCCACGGGACTCCCGGTTTGAGAATACGACGGTAATTTGCATATTTCTAGACTTAGGCTTAAAAACATGGCGTTAGAGGGTGAGAACTCGAAACACCCCCCGAACGTCCCAGTGGGTGGCACCAACACCTCCCACGGGACCAATGTAACTCGTAGGAACTGACCCCGCAGCCCCGGGATTCCCAGTTTGAGAATA
The DNA here is from genome assembly GCA_949130495.1 of Sambucus nigra. NCBI lineage: Eukaryota > Viridiplantae > Streptophyta > Magnoliopsida > Dipsacales > Adoxaceae > Sambucus > Sambucus nigra. The sequence continues at coordinate 48,531,518 of OX422215.1, forward strand.
CGACGGTAATTTGTATATTTCTAGACTTAGGCTTAAAAACATGGCGTTAGAGGGTGAAAACCCGAAACACCCCCCGAACGTCCCCGTGGGTGGCACCAACACCTCCCACGGGACCAATGTAACTCGTAGGAACTGACCCCGAAGCCGCGGGACTCCCGGTTTGAGAATACCTACGGTAATTTATAAATTTCAAGACTTAGGCTTAAAAACATGGCGCTAGAGGGTGAGAACTCGAAACTACCACCGAACGTCCCCGTGGGTGACACCAACACCTCCCACGGGACCAATGTAACTCTTAGGAACTGACCCCGCAGCCGCGAGACTCCCGGTTTGGGAATACGACTGTAATTTGCATATTTCTAGACTTAAGCAAAACATGGCGTTAGATGGTGAGATCTCGAAAAAGCCCCCGAACGTCCTCGTGGGTGGCACCAACACCTCCCACGGGACCAATGTAACTCGTAGGAACTGACCCCGCTGCCGCGGGACTCCCGGTTTGAGAATACAATGGTAATTTGCATATTTCTAGACTTAGGCTTAAAAACATGGCGTTACAGGGTGAGAACTCGAAACTGCCACCGAATGTCCCCGTGGGTGGCACCAACACCTCCCACGGGACCAATGTAACTCGTAGGAACTGACCCCGCAGCCGCGGGACTCGCGGTTTTAAAATATGACGGTAATTTGCATATTTCTAGACTTGGGCTTAAAAACATGGCGTTAGAAGGTGAGATCTCGAAACAGCCCCCGAACGTCGTCGTGGGAGGCACCAACACCTCCCACGGGACCAATGTAACTCGTAGGAACTGACCTCGCAGCCCCGGGGCTCCCGGTTTGACAATACAACAGTAATTTGCATATTTCTAGACTTAGGCTTAAAAACATGGTGTTAGAGGGTGAAAACCCGAAAGACCCCCCAAACGTCCTCGTGGGTGGCACCAACACCTCCCACGGGACCAATGTAACTCGAAGGAACTGACCCCGCAGCCGCGGGACTCCCGGTTTGAGAATACGACGATAATTTACAAATTTCTAGACTTAGTCTTAAAAACATGGCGTTAGAGGGTGAGAACTCGAAACTGCCATCGAACGTCCCCGTGGGTGGCACCAAAACCTCCCACGGGACCAATGTAACTCGTAGGAACTGACCCCGCAACCGCGGGACTCCCGGTTTGGGAATACGACGGTAATTTGCATATTTCTAGAGTTAAGCAAAACATGGCGTTAGAGGGTGAGATCTCGAAATAGCCCCCAAACGTCCTCGTGGCTGGCACCAACACCTCCCACGGGACCAATGTAACTCATTGGAACTGACCCCGCAGCCGCGGGACTCCCGGTTTGGGAATACGACGGTAATTTTCATAGTTCTAGACTTAAGCAAAACTTGGCATTAGAGGGTGAGATCTCGAAACAGACCCCCGAACGTCCTCGTGGGTGGCACCAACACCTCCCACGGGACCAATGTAACTCGTGGGAACTGACCCCGCAGCCGCGGGACTCCCGGTTTGAGAATACGATGGTAATTTGCATATTTCTAGACTTAGGCATAAAAACATGGCGTTAGAGGGTGAGATCTCGAAACAGCCCCCGAACGTCATCGTGGGAGGCACCAACACCTCCCACGGGACCAATGTAACTCGTAGGAACTGACCCCGCAGCCCCGGGATTCCCAGTTTGAGAATACGACGGTAATTTGTATATTTCTAGACTTAGGCTTAAAAACATGGCGTTAGAGGGTGAAAACCCGAAACACCCCCCGAACGTCCCCGTGGGTGGCACCAACACCTCCCACGGGACCAATGTAACTCGTAGAAACAGACCCCGCAGCCGCAGGACTCCCGGTTTGAGAATACGACTGTAATTTACAAATTTCTAGACTTAGGCTTAGAAACATGGCGTTATAGGGTGAGAACTCGAAACTGCCACAGAACGTCCCCGAGGGTGGCACTAACACCTCCCACGGGACCAATGTAACTCGTAGGAACTGAACCCCGCAGCCGCGGGACTCCCGGTTTTAGAATACGACGGTAATTTGCATATTTCTAGACTTAGGCTTAAACACATGGCGTTAGAGGGTGAGATCTCGACACAGCCCCCAAACGTCATCGTGGGTGGTACCCACACCTCCCACGGGACCAATGTAACTCGTAGGAACTGACCCCGTAGCCGGGGGACTCCCGATTTGAGAATATGACAGTAATTTGCATATTTCTAGACTTAGGCTTAAAAACATGGCGTTAGAGGGTGAGAACCCGAAACACCCTCCGAACGTCCCCGTGGGTGGCACCAACACTTCCCACGGGACCAATGTAACTCGTAGGAACTGACCCCGAAGCCGCGGGACTCCCGGTTTGAGAATACGACGGTAATTTATAAATTTCTAGACTTAAGCTTAAAAACATAGCGTTAGAGGGTGAGAACTCGAAACTACCACTGAACGTCCCCGTGGGTGACACCAACACCTCCCACGTGACCAATGTAACTCGTAGGAACTGACCCCGCAACCGCGGGACTCCCGGTTTGGGAATACGACGGTAATTTGCATATTTCTAGAGTTAAGCAAAACATGGCGTTAGAGGGTGAGATCTCGAAATAGCCCCCAAACGTCCTCGTGGCTGGCACCAACACCTCCCACGGGACCAATGTAACACATTGGAACTGACCCCGCAGCCGCGGGACTCCCGGTTTGGGAATACGACGGTAATTTTCATAGTTCTAGACTTAAGCAAAACTTGGCATTAGAGGGTGAGATCTCGAAACAGACCCCCGAACGTCCTCGTGGGTGGCACCAACACCTCCCACGGGACCAATGTAACTCGTGGGAACTGACCCCGCAGCCGCGGGACTCCCGGTTTGAGAATACGACGGTAATTTGTATATTTCTAGACTTAGGCATAAAAACATGGCGTTAGAGGGTGAGAACTCGAAACTGCCACCGAACGTCCCCGTGGGTGGGACCAACACCTCCCACGGGACCAATGTTACTCGTAGGAATTGACCCCGCAACCGCGGAACTCCCGTTTTGGGAATACGACGGTAATTTGCATATTTCTAGACTTAGGCTTAAAAACATGGCGTTAGAGGGTGAAAACCCGAAACACCCCCCGAACGTCCCCGTGGGTGGCACCAACACCTCCCACGGGACCAATGTAACTCGTAGAAACTGACCCCGCAGCCGCAGGACTCCCGGTTTGAGAATACGACTGTAATTTACAAATTTCTAGACATAGGCTTAGAAACATGGCGTTACAGGGTGAGAACTCGAAACTGCCACAGAACGTCCCCGAGGGTGGCACTAACACCTCCCACGGGACCAATGTAACTCGTAGGAACTGAACCCCGCAGCCGCGGGACTCCCGGTTTTAGAATACGACGGTAATTTGCATATTTCTAGACTTAGGCTTAAACACATGGCGTTAGAGGGTGAGATCTCGACACAGCCCCCGAACGTCATCGTGGGTGGTACCCACACCTCCCACGGGACCAATGTAACTCGTAGGAACTGACCCCGTAGCCGGGGGACTCCCGATTTGAGAATATGACAGTAATTTGCATATTTCTAGACTTAGGCTTAAAAACATGGCGTTAGAGGGTGAGAACCCGAAACACCCCCCGAACGTCCCCGTGGGTGGCACCAACACTTCCCACGGGACCAATGTAACTCGTAGGAACTGACCCCGAAGCCGCGGGACTCCCGGTTTGAGAATACGACGGTAATTTATAAATTTATAGACTTAAGCTTAAAAACATAGCGTTAGAGGATGAGAACTCGAAACTACCACTGAACGTCCCCGTGGGTGACACCAACACCTCCCACGGGACCAATGTAACTCGTAGGAACTGACCCCAGAGCGGCGAGACTCCCGGTTTGGGAATACGACGGTAATTTGCATATTTCTAGACTTAAGCAAAACATGGTGTTAGAGGGTGAGATCTCGAAAAAGCCCCCGAACGTCCTCGTGGGTGGCACTTACACCTCCCACGGGACCAATATAACTCGTAGGAACTGACCCCGCAGCCGCGGGACTCCCGGTTTGAGAATACGACGGTAATTTACAAATTTCAAGACTTAGGCTTAAAAACATGGCGTTAGAGGATGAGAACTCGAAACTGCCACCGAACGTCCCCGTGGGTGGCACCAACACCTCCCACGGGACCAATGTAACTCATAGGAACTGACCCCGCAACCGCGGGACTCCCGGTTTGGGAATACGACGGTAATTTGCATATTTCTAGACTTAAGCAAAACACGGCGTTAGAGGGTGAGATCTCGAAAAAGCCCCCGAACGTCCTCGTGGGTGGCACCAACACCTCCCATGGGACCAATGTAACTCGTAGGAACTTACCCCGCAGCCGCGGGACTCCCGGTTTGAGAATACGATGGTAATTTGTATATTTCTGACTTAGTCTTAAAAACATGGCGTTAGAGGGTGAGAACTCGAAACACCCCCCGAACGTCCCCGTGGGTGGCACCAACACCTCCCACGAGACCAATGTAACTCGTAGGAACTGACCCCGCAGCCTCGGGACTCCCGGTTTAAGAATACGACGGTAATTTGCATATTTCTAGACTTAGGCTTAAAAACATGGCGTTAGAGGGTGAAAACCCGAAACACCCCCCGAACGTCCCCGTGGGTGGCACCAACACCTCCCACGGGACCAATGTAACTCGTAGGAACTGACCCCGCAGCCACAGGACTCCTTGTTTGAGAATACGACGTTAATTTACAAATTTCTAGACTTAGGATTAAAAACTTGGCGTTACAGGGTGAGAACTCGAAACTGCCACCGAACGTCCCCGTGGGTGGCACCAACACCTCCCACGGGAACAATGTAACTCGTAGGAACTGATCCCGCAGCCGCGGGACTCCCGGTTTTAGAATACGACGGTAATTTGCATATTTGTAGACATAGGCTTAAAAACATGGCGTTAGAGTGTGAAAACCCGAAACAGCCCCCGAACGTCCCCGTGGGTGGCACCAACACCTCCCACGGGACCAATGTAACTCGTAGTAACTGACCCCGCAGCCGCGGGACTCCCGATTTTAGAATACGACCGTAATTTGCATATTTCTAGACTTAGGCTTAAAAACATGGCGTTAGAGGGTGAAAACCCGAAACACCCCCCGAACGTCCCCGTGGGTGGCACCAGCACCTCCCACGGGACCAATGTAACTCGTAGGAACTGACCCCGCAACCGTAGGACTCCCGGTTTGGGAATACGACGGTAATTTGCATATTTCTAGACTTAAGCAAAACATGGCGTTAGAGGATGAGAACTCGAAACTACCACCGAACGTCCCCGTGGGTGGCACCAACACCTCCCACGGGACCAATGTAACTCGTAGGAACTGACCCCGCAGCCGCGGAACTCCCGGTTTGGGAATACGACGGTAATTTGCATATTTCTAGACTTAAGCAAAACATGGCGTTAGAGGGTGAGATCTCGAAACAGCCCCCGAACGTCCCCGTGGGTGGCACCAACACCTCCCACGGGACCAATGTAACTCGTAGTAACTGACCCCGCAGCCGAGGGACTCCCGATTTGAGAATACGACGGTAATTTGCATATTTCTAGACTTAAGCAAAACATGGCGTTAGAGGGTGAGATCTCGAAACAGCCCCCGAACGTCCTCGTGGGTGGCACCAACACCTCCCACGGGACCAATGTAACTCATAGGAACTGACCCGCAGCCGCGGGACTCCCGGTTTGATAATACGACGGTAATTTTCATATTTCTAGACTTAGGCTTAAAAACAAGGTGTTTGAGGGTGAGAACTCGAAACACCCCCCGAACGTCCCCGTGGGTGGCACCAACACCTCCCACGGGATCAATGTAACTCGTAGGAACAGACCCCGCAGCCCAGGGACTCCCGGTTTGAGAATACGACGGTAATTTGCATATTTCTAGACTTAGGCTTAAAAACATGGCATTAGAGGGTGAAAACACGAAACACCCTCCGAACGTCCCCGTGGGTGGCGCCAACACCTCCCACGGGACCAATGTAACTCGTAGGAACTGACCCCGCAGCCGCATGACTCCCGGTTTGAGAATACGATGGTTATTTACAAGTTTCTAGACTTAGGCTTAAAAACATGGCGTTAGAGGGTGAGATCTCGAAACAGCCCCCGAACGTCGTCGTGGGTGGTACCAACACCTCCCATGGGAACAATGTAACTCGTAGGAACTGACCCCGCAGCCGCGGGCCTCCCGATTTGAGAATACGACAGTAATTTGCATCTTTCTAGACTTAGGCTTAAAAACATGGCGTTAGAGGGTGAGAACCCGAAACACCCCCCGAACGTCCCCTTGGGTGGCACCAACGCCTCCCACGGGACCAATGTAACTCGTAGGAATTGACCCCGCAGCCGCGGGACTCCTGGTTTGAGAATACGAAGGTAATTTGCAAATTTCTATACTTAGGCTTAAAAACATGGTGTTAGATGGTGAAAACCCGAAACAGCCCCCGAACGTCCACGTGGGTGGCACCAACACCTCCCACGGGTCCAATGCCACTCGTAGGAACTGTCCCCGCAGTCGCGGGACTCCCGGTTTGAGAATACGACCGTAATTTTCATATTTCTAGACTTAGGCTTAAAAACATGGCGTTAGAGGGTGAGAACTCGAAAACACCCCCCGAACGTCCCCGTGGGTGGCACCAACACCTCCCATGGGACCAATGTAACTCGTAGGAACTGACCCCGAAGCCGCGGGACTCCCGGTTTGAGAATACGACGGTAATTTATAAATTTCTAGACTTAGGCTTAAAAACATGGCGTTAGAGGGTGAGAACTCAAAACTACCACCGAACGTCCCCGTTGGTGACACCAACACCTCCCACGGGACCAATGTAACTCGTAGGAACTGACCCCGCAGTGGCGAGACTCCCGGTTTGGGAATACGACGGTAATTTGCAGATTTCTAGACTTAAGCAAAACATGGCGTTAGAGGGTGAGATCTCGAAAAAGCCCCCGAACGTCCTCGTGGGTGGCACCAACACCTCCCACGGGACCAATGTAACTCGTAGGAACTGACCCAGCAGCCGCGGGACTCCCGGTTTGAGAATACGACGGTAATTTACAAATTTTTAGACTTAGGCTTAAAAACATGGCGTTAGAGAGTGAGAACTCGAAACACCCCCCGAACGTCCCCGTGGGTGGCACCAACACGTCCCATGGGACAAATGTAACTCGTAGGAACTGACCCCGCAGCCTCGGGACTCCCAGTTTGAGAATACGATGGTAATTTTCATATTTCTAGACTTAGGCTTAAAAACATGGCTTTAGTGGGTGAAAACCGAAAACACCCCTCGAACGTCCCCGTGGGTGTCACCAACACCTCCCACGGGACCAATGTAACTCGTAGGAACTGACCCCGCAGCCGTAGGACTCCCGGTTTGAGAATACGATGGTAATTTACATATTTCTAGACTTAGGCTTAAAAGCATGGCGTTACATGGTGAGAACTCGAAACTGCCACCGAACGTCCCCGTGGGTGGCACCAACACCTCCCACGGGACCAATGTAACTCATAGGATCTGACCCCGCAGCCGCGGGACTACCGGTTTTAGAATACGACGGTAATTTGCATATTTCTAGACTTAGGCTTAAAAACATGGCGTTAGAGGGTGAAAACCCGAAACAGCCCCCGAACGTCCCCGTGGGTGGCACCAACACCTCCCACGGGACCAATGTAACTCGTAGTAACTGACCCCGCAGCCGAGGGACTCCCGATTTGAGAATACGATGGTAATTTGCATATTTCTAGACTTAGGCTTAAAAACATGGTGTTAGAGGGTGAAAACCCGAAAGACCCCCCAAACGTCCTCGTGCGTGGCACCAACACCTCCCACGGGACCAATGTAATTCGTAGGAACTGACCCCGCAGCCGCGGGACTCCCGGTTTGAGAATACGATGGTAATTTACAAATTTCTAGACTTAGGCTTAAAAACATGGCGTTAGAGGGTGAGAACTCGAAACTTCCACCGAACGTCCCCGTGGGTGGAACCAACACCTCCCACGGAACCAATGTAACTCGTAGGAACTGACCTCGCAACCGCGGGACTCCCGGTTTGAGAATACGACGGTAATTTGCATATTTCAAGACTAAGGCTTAAAAACATGGCGTTAGAGTGTGAGAACTCGAAACACCACCCGAACGTCCCCGTGGGTGGCACGAACACCTCCCACGGGACCAATGTAACTCGTAGGAACTGAACCCGCAGCCCCGGGACTCCCGGTTTTAGAATACGATGGTAATTTGCATATTTCGAGACTTAGGCTTGAAAACATGGCGTTCGAGGGTGAAAACCCGAAACACCCCCCGAACGTCCCCGTGGGTGGCACCAACACCTCCCACGGGACCAATGTAACTCGTAGGAACTTACCCCGCAGCCGCAGGACTCCCGGTTTGAGAATACGATGATAATTTACAAATTTCTAGACTTAGGCTTAAAAACATGGCGTTACAGGGTGAGAACTCAAAACTGCCACCGAACGTCCCCGTGGGTGGAACCAACACCTCCCACGGGACCAATGTAACTCGTAGGAACTGACCCCGCAGCCGCGGGACTCCCAGTTTTAGAATACGATGGTAATTTGCATATTTCTAGACTTAGGCTTAAAAACATGGCGTTAGAGGGTGAAAACCAGTAACAGCCCCCGAACGTCCCCGCGGGTGGAACCAACACCGCCCACGGGAATAATGTAACTCGTAGTAACTGACCTCGCAGCCGCGGGACTGCCGATTTGAGAATACGACGATAATTTTCATATTTCTAGACTTAGGCTTAAAAACATGGCGTTAGAGGGTGAAAACCCGAAAGACCCCCCAAACGTCCCCGTGGGTGGCACCAACACCTCCCACGAGACCAATGTAACTCGTAGGAACTGACCCCACAGCCCCGGGACTCCCGGTTTGAGAATACGACGGCAATTTTCATATTTCTAGACTTAGGCTTAAAAACATGGCGTTAGAGGGTGAAAACCCGAAACTGCCACCGAACGTCCCCGTGGGTGGCACCACCACCTCCCACGGGACCAATGTAACTCGTAGGAACTGACCCCGCAACCGCGGGACTCCCGGTTTGAGAATACGACGTTAATTTGCATATTTCTAGACTAAGGCTTAAAAAATGACGTTAGAGGGTGAGAACTCGAAACACCCCCCGAACGTCCCCGTGGGTGGCACGAACACCTCCCACGGGACCAATGTAACTCGTAGGAACTGACCCCGCATCCCCGGGACTCCTGGTTTTAGAATACGATGGTAATTTGCATATTTCTAGACTTAGGCTTGAAAACATGACGTTAGAGGGTGAAAACCCGAAACACCCCCCGAACGTCCCCGTGGGTGGCACCAACACCTCCCACGGGACCAATGCAACTCGTAGGAACTGACGCCGCAGCCGCGGGACTCCCGGTTTGAGAATACAACGGTAATTTACAAATTTCTAGACTTAGGCTTAAAAACATGGCGTTAGAGGGTGAAAACCAGAAACAGCCCCCGAACGTCCCCGTGGGTGGAACCAACACCGCCCACGGGACCAATGTAACTCGTAGTAACTGACCCCGCAGCCGCGGGACTCCCGATTTGAGATTACGATGATAATTTGCATATTTCTAGACTTAGGCTTAAAAACATGGCGTTAGAGGGTGAAAACCCAAAATACACCCCGAACATCCCCGTGGGTGGCACCAACACCTCCCACGGGACAAATGTAACTCGTAGGAACTGACCCCGCAGCCCCGGGACTGCCGGTTTGAGAATCCGACGACAATTTGCATATTTCTAGACTTAGGCTTAAAAACATGGCGTTAGAGGGTGAAAACCCGAAACAGCCCCCGAACGTCCCCGTGGGTGGCACCAACACCTCCCACGGGACCAATGTAACTCGTATTAACTGACCCCGCAGCCGCGGGACTCCCGGTTTGAGAATACGACGGTAATTTGCATATTTCTAGACTTAGGCATAAAAACATGGCGTTAGAGGGTGAGAACCCGAAAGACCCCCCGAACGTCCCCGTGGGTGGCACTAACACCTCCCACGGGTCCAATGTAACTCGTAGGAACTGACCCCGCAGCCGCGGGACTCCCGGTTTGACAATACGACGGTAATTTGCATATTTTTAGACTTAGGCTTAAAAACATGGAGTTAGAGGGTGAAAACCCGAAACAACCCCCGAACGTCCCAGTGGGTGGCACCAACACCTCTCACGGGACCAATGTAACTCGTAGGAACTAACCCCGCTGCCGCTGGACTCTCGGTTTGAGAATACGATGGAAATTTACAAATTTCTAGACTTAGGCTTAAAAACATGGCGTTAGAGGGTGAGAACACGAAACTGCAACCAAACGTCCCCGTGGGTGGCACCAACACCTCCCACGGGACCAAAGTAACTCGTAGGAACGGACCCCGCAGCCGCGGGACTCCCGGTTTGGGAATACGACCGTAATTTGCATATTTTTAGACTTAAGCAAAACATGGCGTTAGAGGGTGAGATCTCGAAATAGCCCCCGAACGTCCTCGTGGGTGGCACCAACACCTCCCACGGGACCAATGTAACTCGTAGGAACTGACCCCGCAGCCGCGGGACTCCTGGTTTGAGAATACGATGGTAATTTGCATATTTCTAGACTTAGGCTTAAAAACATGGCGTTAGAGGGTGAAAACCCGAAACACCCCCCGAACGTCCCCGTGGGTGGCACCAACACCTCCCACGGGACCAATGTAACTCGTAGGAACTGACCCCGCAGCCACAGGACTCCTTGTTTGAGAATACGACGGTAATTTACACATTTCTAGACTTAGGATTAAAAACTTGGCGTTATAGGGTGAGAACTCGAAACTGCCACCGAACGTCCCCGTGGGTGGCACCAACACCTCCCACGGGACCAATATAACTCGTAGGAACTGACCCCGCAGCCGCAGGACTCCGGGTTTGATAATACGACGGTAATTTACAAATTTCTAGACTTAGGCACAAAAATATGGTGTTAGAGGGTGAGATCTCGAAATAGCCCCCGAACGTCCCCGTGGGTGGCACCAACACCTCCCACGGGACCAATGTAACTCGTAGGAACTGACCCCGCAGCCGCAGGACTCCTGGTTTGAGAATACGATGGTAATTTGCATATTTCTAGACTTAGGCTTAAAAACATGGCGTTAGAGGGTGAAAACCCGAAACACCCCCCGAACGTCCCCGTGGGTGGCATCAACACCTCCCACGGGACCAATGTAACTCGTAGGAACTGACCCCGCCGCCACAGGACTCCTTGTTTGAGAATACGACGGTAATTTACAAATTTCTAGACTTAGGATTAAAAACTTGGCGTTATAGGGTGAGAACTCGAAACTGCCACCGAACGTCCCCGTGGGTGGCACCAACACCTCCCACGGGACCAATATAACTCGTAGGAACTGACCCCGCAGCCGCAGGACTCCGGGTTTGATAATACGACGGTAATTTACAAATTTTTAGACTTAGGAACAAAAACATGGTGTTAGAGGGTGAGATCTCGAAACAGCCCCCGAACGTCCCCGTGGGTGGCACCAACACCTCCCACGGGACCAATGTAACTCGTAGGAACTGACCCGCAGCCGCGGGACTCCCGATTTGACAATACGACCGTAATTTGCATATTTCTAGACTTAGTCTTAAAAACATGGCGTTAGAGGGTGAAAACTCGAAAGACCCCCCCGAACGTCCCCGTGTGTGGCACCAACACCTCCCACGGGACCAATGTAACTCGTAGTAACTGACCCCGCAGCCCCGGGACTCCCGGTTTGAGAATACGACGGTAAATTGTATATTTCTATACTTAGGCTTAAAAACATGGCGTTAGAGGGTGAAAACCCGAAACACCCCCCGAACGTCCTCGTGGGTTGCACCAACACCTCCCACGGGACCAATGTAACTCGTAGGAACTGACCCCACAGCCGCGGGACTCCCGGTTTGAGAATACAACGGTAATTTGCATATTTCTAGACTTAGGCTTAAAAGCATGGCGTTAGAGGGTGAGAACTCGAAACTGCCACCGAACGTCCCCGTGGGTGGCACCAGCACCTCCCACGGGACCAATGTAACTCGTAGGAACTGACCCCGCAACTGCGGGACTCCCGGTTTGGGAATACGACGGTAATTTGCATATTTCTAGACTTAAGCAAAACATGGCGTTAGAGGGTGAGATCTCGAAACAGCCCCCGAACGTCGTCGTGGGTGGCACCAACACCTCCCACGGGACCAATGTAACTCATAGAAACTGACCCCGCAGCCGCGGGAGTCCCGGTTTGAGAATACGACGGTAATTTTCATATTTCTAGACTTAGGCTTAAAAACAAGGCGTTTGAGGGCGAGAACTCGAAACCCCCCCAAACGTCCCCGTGGGTGGCACCAACACCTCCCACGGGATCAATGTAACTCGTAGGAACAGACCCCGCAGCCCAGGGACTCCCGGTTTGAGAATACGACGGTAATTTGCATATTTCTAGACATAGGCTTAAAAACATGGCGTTAGAGGGTGAAAACACGAAACACCCTCCGAACGTCCCTGTGGGTGGCACCAACACCTCCCACGGGACCAATGTAACTCGTAGGAACTGACCCCGCAGCCGCATGACTCCCGGTTTGAGAATACGACGGTAATTTACAACTTTCTAGACTTAGGCTTAAAAACATGGTGTTAGAGGGTGAGATCTCGAAACAGCCCCCGAACGTCGTCGTGGGTGGTACCAACACCTCCCACGGGAACAATGTAACTCGTAGGAACTGACCCCATAGCCACAGGACTCCTTGTTTGAGAATACGACGGTAATTTACAAATTTCTAGACTTAGGATTAAAAACTTGGCGTTATTGGGTGAGAACTCGAAACTGCCACCGAACGTCCCCGTGGGTGGCACCAACACCTCCCACGGGACCAATATAACTCGTAGGAACTGACCCCGCAGCCGCAGGACTCCGGGTTTGATAATACGACGGTAATTTACAAATTTCTAGACTTAGGCACAAAAACATGGTGTTAGAGGGTGAGATCTCGAAACAGCCACCGAACGTCCCCGTGGGTGGCACCAACACCTCCCACGGGACCAATGTAACTCGTAGGAACTGACCCCGCAGCCACAGGACTCCTTGTTTGAGAATACGACGGTAATTTACAAATTTCTAGACTTAGGATTAAAAATTTGGCGTTATAGGGTGAGAACTCGAAACTGCCACCGAACGTCCCCGTGGGTGGCACGAACACCTCCCACGGGACTAATATAACTCGTAGGAACTGACCCCGCAGCCGCAGGACTTCGGGTTTGATAATACGACGGTAATTTACAAATTTCTGGACTTAGGCACAAAAACATGGTGTTAGAGGGTGAGATCTCGAAACAGCCCCCGAACGTCCCCGTGGGTGGCACCAACACCTCCCACGGGACCAATGTAACTCGTAGGAACTGACCCCGCAGCCGCGGGACTCCCGATTTGACAATACGACCGTAATTTGCATATTTCTAGACTTAGGCTTAAAAACATGGCGTTAGAGGGTGAAAACTTGAAAGACCCCCCTCCCCCCCCCCGAACGTCCCCGTGGGTGGCACCAACACCTCCCACGGGACCAATGTAACTCGTAGTAACTGACCCCGCAGCCCCGGGACTCCCGGTTTGAGAATACGACGGTAAATTGTATATTTCTAGACTTAGGCTTAAAAACATGGCCTTAGAGGGTGAAAACCCGAAACACCCCCCGAACGTCCCCGTGGGTTGCACCAACACCTCCCACGGGACCAATGTAACTCGTAGGAACTGACCCCACAGCCGCGGGACTCCCGGTTTGAGAATACAACGGTAATTTGCATATTTCTAGACTTAGGCTTAAAAGCATGGCGTTAGAGGGTGAGAACTCGAAACTGCCACCGAACGTCCCCGTGGGTGGCACCACCACCTCCCACGGGACCAATGTAACTCGTAGGAACTGACCCCGCAACTGCGGGACTCCCGGTTTGCGAATACGACGGTAATTTGCATATTTCTAGACTTAAGCAAAACATGGCGTTAGAGGGTGAGATCTCGAAACAGCCCACGAACGTCCTCGTGGGTGGCACCAACACCTCCCACGGGACCAATGTAACTCATAGAAACTGACCCCGCAGCCGCGGGAGTCCCGGTTTGAGAATACGACGGTAATTTTCATATTTCTAGACTTAGGCTTAAAAACAAGGCGTTTGAGGGTGAGAACTCGAAACCCCCCCGAACGTCCCCTTGGGTGGCACCAACACCTCCCACGGGATCAATGTAACTCGTAGGAACAGACCCCGCAGCGCAGGGACTCCCGGTTTGAGAATACGACGGTAATTTGCATATTTCTAGACATAGGCTTAAAAACATGGCGTTAGAGGGTGAAAACACGAAACACCCTCCGAACGTCCCCGTGGGTGGCACCAACACCTCCCACGGGACCAATGTAACTCGTAGGAACGGACCCCGCAGCCGCATGACTCCCGGTTTGAGAATACGACGATAATTTGCAAATTTCTATACTTAGGCATAAAAACATGGTGTTACAGGGTGAAAACCCGAAACAGCCCCCGAACGTTCCCGAGGGTGGCATCAACACCTCCCATGGGACCAATGCCACTCGTAGGAACTGACCCCGCAGTCGCGGGACTCCCGGTTTGAGAATACGACGGTAATTTTCATATTTCTAGACTTAGGCTTAAAAACATGGCGTTAGAGGGTGAGAACTCGAAACACCCCCCGAATGTCCCCGTGGGTGGCACCAATGCCTCCCACGGGACCAATGTAACTCGTAGGAACTGACCCCGAAGCCGCGGGACTCCCGGTTTGAGAATACGACGGTAATTTATAAATTTCTAGACTTAGGCTTAAAAACATGGCGTTAGAGGGTGAGAACTCGAAACTACCACCGAACGTCCCCGTTGGTGACACCAACACCTCCCACGGGATCAATGTAACTCGTAGGAACTGACCCCGCAGCGGCGAGACTCCCGGTTTGGGAATACGACGGTAATTTGCAGATTTCTATACTTAAGCAAAACATGGCGTTAGAGGGTGAGATCTCGAAAAAGCCCCCGAACTTCCTCGTGGGTGGAACCAACACCTCCCACGGGACCAATGTAACTCGTAGGAACTGACCCAGCAGCCGCGGGACTCCCAGTTTGAGAATACGACGGTAATTTACAAATTTCTAGACTTAGGCTTAAAAACATGGCGTTAGAGGGTGAGAACTCGAAACACCCCCCGAACGTCCCCGTGGGTGGCACCAACACGTCCCACGGGACAAATGTAACTCGTAGGAACTGACCCCACAGCCTCGGGACTCCCGGTTTGAGAATACGATGGTAATTTGCATATATCTAGACTTAGGCTTAAAAACATGGCGTTAGTGGGTGAAAACCCGAAACACCCCTCGAACGTCCCCGTGGGTGTCACCAACACCTCCCACGGGACCAATGTAACTCGTAGGAACTGACCCCGCAGCCGCAGGACTCCCGGTTTGAGAATACGATGGTAATTTATAAATTTCTAGACTTAGGCTTAAAAGCATGGCGTTACATGGTGAGAACTCGAAACTGCCACCGAACGTCCCCATGGGTGGCACCAACACCTCCCACGGGACCAATGTAACTCGTAGGAACTGACCCCGCAGCCGCGGGACTCCCGATTTGAGAATACGATGGTAATTTACAAATTTCTAGACTTAGGCTTAAAAACATGGCGTTAGAGGGTGAGAACTCGAAACTGCCACCGAACGTCCCCGTGGGCGGCACCAACACCTCCCACGGAACCCATGTAACTCGTAGGAACTGACCTCGCAACTGCGGGACTCCCGATTTGAGAATACGCCGGTAATTTGCATATTTCTAGACTAAGGCTTAAAAACATGGCGTTAGAGTGTGAGAACTCGAAACACCCCCCGAACGCCCCCTGGGTGGCACGAACACCTCCCACGGGACCAATGTAACTCGTAGGAACTGACCCCGCAGCACCGGGACTCCCGGTTTTAGAATACGATGGTAATTTGCATATTTCGAGACTTAGGCTTGAAAACATGGCGTTAGAGGGTGAAAACATGAAACACCCCCCGAACGTCCCCGTGGGTGGCACCAACACCTCCCACGGGACCAATGTAACTCGTAGGAACTTACCCCGCAGCCGTAGGACTCCCGGTTTGAGAATACGATGGTAATTTACAAATTTCTAGACTTAGGCTTAAAAACATGGCGTTACAGGGTGAGAACTCGAAACTCTCACCGAAAGTCCCCGTGGGTGGCACCAACACCTCCCACGGGACCAATGTAACTCGTAGGAACTGACCCCGCTGCCGCTGGACTCCCGGTTTTAGAATACAACGGTAATTTGCATATTTCTAAACTTAGGCTTGAAAACATGGCGTTAGAGGGTGAAAACCAGTAACAGCCCCCGAACGTCACCGTGGGTGGAACCAACACCGCCCACGGGAATAATGTTACTCGTAGTAACTGACCTCGCAGCCGCGGGACTGCCGATTTGAGAATACGATGATAAATTTCATATTTCTAGACTTAGGCTTAAAAACATGGCGTTAGAGGGTGAAAACCCGAAATACCCCCCGAACGTCCCCGTGGGTGGCACCAACACCTCCCACGGGACCAATGTAACTCGTAGGAACTGACCCCACAGCCCCGGGACTCCCGGTTTGAGAATACGACGGCAATTTGCATATTTCTAGACTTAGGCTTAAAAACATGGCGTTAGAGGGTGAAAACCCGAAACACACCCCGAACATCCCCGTGGGTGGCACCAACACCTCCCACGGGACCAATGTAACTCGAAGGAACTTACCCCGCAGCCGCAGGACTCTCGATTTGAGAATACGATGGTAATTTATAAATTTCTAGACTTAGGCTTAAAAAATGGCGTTACAGGGTGAGAACTCGAAACTGCCACCGAACGTCCCCGTGGGTGGCACCAACACCTCCCACGGGACCAATGTAACTCGTAGGAACAGACCCCGCAGCCGCGGGACTCCCGGTTTGAGAATACAACGGTAATTTACAAATTTCTAGACTTAGGCTTAAAAACATGGCGTTAGAGGGTGAAAACCAGAAACAGCCCCCGAACGTCCCCGTGGGTGGAACCAACACCGCCCACTGGACCAATGTAACTCGTAGTAACTGACCCCGCAGCCGCGGGACTCCCGATTTGAGAATACGATGAGAATTTGCATATTTCTAGACTTAGGCTTAAAAACATGGCGTTAGAGGGTGAAAACCCGAAAGACCCCCCGAACGTCCCCGTGGGTGGCACCAACACCTCCCACGGGACGAATGTAACTCGTAGGAACTGACCCCGCAGCCCCGGGAATCCCGGTTTGAGAATCCGACGGCAATTTGCGTATTTCTAGACTTAGGCTTAAAAACATGGCGTTAGAGGGTGAAAACCCGAAACAGCCCCCGAACGTCCCCGTGGGTGGCACCAACACCTCCCACGGGACCAATGTAACTCGTAGTAACTGACCCCGCAGCCGCGGGACTCCCGGTTTGAGAATACGACGGTAATTTGCATATTTCTAGACTTAGGATTAAAAACATGGCGTTAGAGGGTGAGAACCCGAAAGACCCCCCGAACGTCCCCGTGGGTGGCACTAACACCTCCCACGGGACCAATGTAACTCGTAGGAACTGACCCCGCAGCCGCGGGACTCCCGATTTGAGAATACAAAGATATTTTGCATATTTTTAGACTTAGGCTTTTAAACATGGCGTTAGAGGGTGAAAACCCGAAACAGCCCCCGAACGTCCCAGTGGGTGGCACCAACACCTCTCACGGGACCAATGTAACTCGTAGGAACTGACCCCGCTGCCGCTGGACTCCCGGTTTGAGAATACGATGGTAATTTACAAATTTCTTGACTTAAGCTTAAAAACATGGCGTTAGAGGGTGAGAACATGAAACTTCAACCAAACGTCCCCGTGGGTGGAACCAACACCTCCCACGGGACCAATGTAACTCGTAGGAACTGACCCCGCACCCGCGGGACTCCCGGTTTGGGAATACGACCGTAATTTGCATATTTCTAGACTTAAGCAAAACATGGCGTTAGAGGGTGAGATCTCGAAATAGCCCCCGAACGTCCTCGTGGGTGGCACCAACACCTCCCACGGGACCAATGTAACTCGTAGGAACTGACCCCGCAGCCGCGGGACTCCCGGTTTGAGAATACGATGGTAATTTGCATATTTCTAGACTTAGGATTAAAAACATGGCGTTAGAGGGTGAGAACTCGAAACACCCCCCGAACGTCCCCGTGGGTGGCACCAACACCTCCCACGGGACCAATGTAACTCGTAGGAACTGACCCCGCAGCCCCGGGGCTTCCGGTTTGAGAATACGACGGTAATTTGCATATTTCTGGACTTAGGCTTAAAAACAAGGTGTTAGAGGGTGAAAACCCGAAACAACACTTGAACGTCTCCGTGGGTGGCACCAACACCTCCCACGGGACCAATGTAACTCGTAGGAACTGACCCCGCAGCCGCAGGACTCAAGGTTTGAGAATACGACGGTAATTTACAAATTTCTAGACTTAGGCTTAAAAACATGGCGTTACAGGTGAGAACTCGAAACTGCCACCGAACGTCACCGTGGGTGGCACCAACACCTCCCACGGGACCAATGTAACTCGTAGGAACTGACCCCGCAGCCGCGGGACTCCCGGTTTTAGAATATGACGGTAATTTGGATATTTCTAGACTTAGGCTTAAAAACATGGCGTTAGAGGGTGAGATCTCAAAACAGCCCCCGAACGTCGTCGTGGGTGGTTCCAACACCTCCCACGGGACCAATGTAACTCGTAGGAAGTGACCCCGCAGCCGCGGGACTCCCGATTTGCGAATACGACAGTAATTTGCATATTTCTAGACTTGGGCTTTAAAACATGGCGTTAGAGGGTGAGAACCCGAAACACCCTCCGAACGTCCCCTTGGGTGGCACCAACGCCTCCCACGGGACCAATGTAACTCGTAGGAACTGACCCCGCAGCCGCGGGACTCCTGGTTTGAGAATACGACGGTAATTTGCAAATTTCTAGACTTAAGCAAAACATGGCGTTAGAGGGTGAGATCTCGAAACAGCCCCCGAACGACGTCGTGGGTGGCACCAACACCTCCCACGGGACCAATGTAACTCATAGGAACTGACCCCGCAGCCGCGGGACTCCCGGTTTGAGAATACGACGGTAATTTTCATATTACTAGACTTAGGCTTAAAAACTTGGCGTTTGAGGGTGAGAACTCGAAACACCCCCCGAACGTCCCCGTGGGTGGCACCAACACCTCCCACGGGATCAATGTAACTCGTAGGAACAGACCCCGCAGCCCAGGGACTCCCGTTTTGAGAATACGACGGTAATTTGCATATTTCTAGACTTAGGCTTAAAAACATGGCGTTAGAGGGTGAAAACACGAAACACCCTCCGAACGTCCCCGTGGGTGTCACCAACACCTCCCACGGGACCAATGTAACTCGTAGGAACTGACCCCGCAGACGCATGACTCCCGGTTTGAGAATACGACGGTAATTTACAAGTTTCTAGACTTAGGCTTAAAAACATGGCGTTAGAGGGTGAAAACCCGAAAGACCCCCCGAACGTCCCCGTGGGTGGCACCAACACCTCCCACGGGACGAATGTAACTCGTAGGAACTGACCCCGCAGCCCCGGGACTCCCGGTTTGAGAATCCGACGGCAATTTGCATATTTCTAGACTTAGGCTTAAAAACATGGCGTTAGAGGGTGAAAACCCGAAACAGCCCCCGAACGTCCCCGTGGGTGGCACCAACACCTCCCCAGGGACCAATGTAACTCGTAGTAACTGACCCCGCAGCCGCGGGACACCCGGTTTGAGATATACGACGGTAATTTGCATATTTCTAGACTTAGGCTTAAAAACATGGCGTTAGAGGGTGAGAACCCGAAAGACCCCCCGAACGTCCCCGTGGGTTGCACTAACACCTCCCACGGGACCAATGTAACTCGTAGGAACTGACCCCGCAGCCGCGGTACTCCCGGTTTGAGAATATGACGGTAATTTGCATATTTTTAGACTTAGGCTTAAAAACATGGCGTTAGAAGGTGAAAACCCGAAACAGCCCCCGAACGTCCCAGTGGGTGGCACCAACACCTCTCACGGGACCAATGTAACTCGTAGGAACTGACCCCGCTGCCGCTGGACTCCTGGTTTGAGAATACGATGGTAATTTACAAATTTCTAGACTTAGGCTTAAAAACATGGCGTTAGAGGGTGAGAACACGAAACTGGAACCAAATGTCCCCGTGGGTGGCAGCAACACCTCCCACGAGACCAATGTAACTCGTAGGAACTGACCCCGCACCCGCGGGACTCCCGGTTTGGGAATACGACCGTAATTTGTATATTTCTAGACTTAAGCAAAACATGGCGTTAGAGGGTGAGATATCGAAATAGCCCCCGAACGTCCTCGTGGGTGGTACCAACACCTCCCACGGGACCAATGTAACTCGTAGGAAATGACCCCGCAGCCGCGGGACTCCCGGTTTGAGAATACGATGGTAATTTGCATATTTCTAGACTTAGGCTTAAAAACATGGCATTAGAGGGTGAGAACTCGAAACACCCCCCGAACGTCCCCGTGGGTGGCACCAACACCTCCCACGAAACCAATGTAACTCGTAGGAACTGACCCCGCAGCCCCGGGGCTTCCGGTTTGACAATACGACGGTAATTTTCATATTTCTAAACTTAGGCTTAAAAACTAGGCGTTTGAGGGTGAGAACTCAAAACAACCCCCGAACGTCCCCGTGGGTGGCACCAACACCTCCCACGGGATCAATGTAACTCGTAGGAATAGACCCCGCAGCCCAGGGACTCCCGGTTTGAGAATACGACGGTAATTTGCATTTTTCTAGACTTAGGGTTAAAAACATGGCGTTAGAGGGTGAAAACCCGAAACACCTCCCGAAGGTCCCCGTGGGTGGCACCAACACCTCCCACGGGACCAATGTAACTCGTAGGAACTGACCCCGCAGCGGCGAGACTCCCGATTTGGGAATACGACGGTAATTTGCAGATTTCTAGACTTAGGCTTAAAAACATGGCGTTACAGGTGAGAACTCGAAACTGCCACCGAACGTCACCGTGGGTGGCACCAACACCTCCCACGGGACCAATGTAACTCGTAGCAACTGACCCCGCAGCCGCGGGACTCCCGGTTTTAGAATATGACGGTAATTTGCATATTTCTAGACTTAGGCTTAAAAACATGGCGTTAGAGGGTGAGATCTCAAAACAGCCCCCGAACGCCGTCGTGGGTGGTTCCAACACCTCCCACGGGACCAATGTAACTCGTAGGAAGTGACCCCGCAGCCGCGGGACTCCCGATTTGAGAATACGACTGTAATTTGCATATTTCTAGACTTGGGCTTAAAAACATGGCGTTAGAGGGTGAGAACCCGAAACACCCCCCGAACGTCCCCTTGGGTGGCACCAACGCCTCCCACGGGACCAATGTAACTCGTAGGAACTGACCCCGCAGCCGCGGGACTCCTGGTTTGAGAATACGACGGTAATTTGCAAATTTCTAGACTTAAGCAAAACATGGCGTTAGAGGGTGAGATCTCGAAACAGCCCCCGAACGACGTCGTGGGTGGCACCAACACCTCCCACGGGACCAATGTAACTCATAGGAACTGACCCTGCAGCCGCGGGACTCCCGGTTTGAGAATACGACGGTAATTTTCATATTTCTAAACTTAGGCTTAAAAACTAGGCGTTTGAGGGTGAGAACTCAAAACAACCCCCGAACGTCCCCGTGGGTGGCACCAACACCTCCCACGGGATCAATGTAACTCGTAGGAACAGACCCCGCAGCCCAGGGACTCCCGGTTTGAGAATACGACGGTAATTTGCATTTTTCTAGACTTAGGGTTAAAAACATGGCGTTAGAGGGTGAAAACCCGAAACACCTCCCGAAGGTCCCCGTGGGTGGCACCAACACCTCCCACGGGACCAATGTAACTCGTAGGAACTGACCCCGCAGCGGCGAGACTCCCGGTTTGGGAATACGACGGTAATTTGCAGATTTCTATACTTAAGCAAAACATGGCGTTAGAGGGTGAGATCTCGAAAAAGCCCCCGAACGTCCTCGTGGGTGGCACCAACACCTCCCACGGGAACAATGTAACTCGTAGGAACTGACCCAGCAGCCGCGGGACTCCCGGTTTGAGAATACGATGGTAATTTACAAATTTCTAGACTTAGGCTTAAAAACATGGCGTTAGAGGGTGAGAACTCGAAACTGCCACCGAACATCCCCGTGGGTGGCACCAACACCTCCCACGGGACCAATGTAACTCGTAGGAACTGACCCCGGAACTGAGGGACTCCCGGTTTGGGAATACGACGGTAATTTGCATATTTCTAGACTTAAGCAAAACATGGCGTTAGAGGGTGAGATCTCTAAACAGCCCCCGAACGTCCTCGTGGGTGGCACCAACACCTCCCACGGGATCAATGTAACTCGTAGGAACTGACCCAGCAGCCGCGGGGCTCCCGGTTTGGGAATACGACCGTAATTTGCATATTTCTAGACTTTGGCGTTAGAGGGTGAGATCTCGAAATAGCCCCCGAACGTCCCCGTGGGTGGCACCAACACCTCCCACGGGACCAATGTAACTCTTAGGAACTGACCCCGCAGCCGTAGGACTCCCGGTTTTAGAATATGACGGTAATTTGGATATTTCTAGACTTAGGCTTAAAAACATGGCGTTAGAGGGTGAGATCTCAAAACAGCCCCCGAACGTCGTCGTGGGTGGTTCCAACACCTCCCACGGGACCAATGTAACTCGTAGGAAGTGACCCCGCAGCCGCGGGACTCCCGATTTGCGAATACGACAGTAATTTGCATATTTCTAGACTTGGGCTTAAAAACATGGCGTTAGAGGGTGAGAACCCGAAACACCCCCCGAACGTCCTTTTGGGTGGCACCAACGCCTCCCACGGGACCAATGTAACTCGTAGGAACTGACCCCGCAGCCGCGGGACTCCTGGTTTGAGAATACGACGGTAATTTGCAAATTTCTAGACTTAAGCAAAACATGGCGTTAGAGGGTGAGATCTCGAAACAGCCCCCGAACGACGTCGTGGGTGGCACCAACACCTCCCACGGGACCAATGTAACTCATAAGAACTGACCCCGCAGCCGCGGGACTCTCGGTTTGAGAATACGACGGTAATTTTCATATTTCTAGACTTAGGCTTAAAAACATGGCGTTTGAGGGTGAGAACTCGAAACACCCCCCGAACGTCCCCGTGGGTGGCACCAACACCTCCCACGGGATCAATGTAACTCGTAGGAACAGACCCCGCAGCCCTGGGACTCCCGGTTTGAGAATACGACGGTAATTTGCATATTTCTAGACTTAGGCTTAAAAACATGGCGTTAGAGGGTGAAAACACGAAACACCCTCTGAACGTCCCCGTGGGTGTCACCAACACCTCCCACGGGACCAATGTAACTCGTAGGAACTGACCCCGCAGCCGCATGACTCCCGGTTTGAGAATACGACGGTAATTTACAAGTTTCTAGACTTAGGCTTAAAAACATGGCGTTAGAGGGTGTAAACCCGAAAGACCACCCGAACGTCCCCGTGGGTGGCACCAGCACCTCCCACGGGACGAATGTAACTCGTAGGAACTGACCCCGCAGCCCCGGGACTCCCGGTTTGAGAATCCGACGGCAATTTGCATATTTCTAGACTTAGGCTTAAAAACATGGCGTTAGAGGGTGAAAACCCGAAACAGCCCCCGAACGTCCCCGTGGGTGGCACCAACACCTCCCACGGGACAAATGTAACTCGTAGTAACTGACCCCGCAGCCGCGGGACTCCCGGTTTGAGAATACGACGGTAATTTGCATATTTCTAGACTTAGGATTAAAAACATGGCGTTAGAGGGTGAGAACCCGAAAGACCCCCCGAACGTCCCCGTGGGTGGCACTAACACCTCCCACGGGACCAATGTAACTCGTAGGAACTGACCCCGCAGCCGCGGGACTCCCGATTTGAGAATACAAAGATATTTTGCATATTTTTAGACTTAGGCTTTTAAACATGGCGTTAGAGGGTGAAAACCCGAAACAGCCCCCGAACGTCCCAGTGGGTGGCACCAACACCTCTCACGGGACCAATGTAACTCGTAGGAACTGACCCCGCTGCCGCTGGACTCCCGGTTTGAGAATACGATGGTAATTTACAAATTTCTTGACTTAGGCTTAAAAACATGGCGTTAGAGGGTGAGAACATGAAACTGCAACCAAACGTCCCCGTGGGTGGAACCAACACCTCCCACGGGACCAATGTAACTCGTAGGAACTGACCCCGCACCCGCGGGACTCCCGGTTTGGGAATACGACCGTAATTTGCATATTTCTAGACTTTGGCGTTAGAGGGTGAGATCTCGAAATAGCCCCCGAACGTCCTCGTGGGTGGCACCAACACCTCCCACGGGACCAATGTAACTCGTAGGAACTGACCCCGCAGCCGCGGGACTCCCAGTTTGAGAATACGATGGTAATTTGCATATTTCTAGACTTAGGCTTAAAAACATGGCGTTAGAGGGTGAGAACTCGAAACACCCCCCGAACGTCCCCGTGGGTGGCACCAACACCTCCCACGGGACCAATGTAACTCGTAGGAACTGACCCCGCAGCCCCGGGGCTTCCGGTTTGAGAATACGACGGTAATTTGCATATTTCTGGACTTAGGCTTAAAAACAAGGTGTTAGAGGGTGAAAACCCGAAACAACACCTGAACGTCTCCGTGGGTGGCACCAACACCTCCCACGGGACCAATGTAACTCGTAGGAACTGACCCCGCAGCCGCAGGACTCAAGGTTTGAGAATACGACGGTAATTTACAAATTTCTAGACTTAGGCTTCAAAACATGGCGTTACAGGTGAGAACTCGAAACTGCCACCGAACGTCACCGTGGGTGGCACCAACACCTCCCACGGGACCAATGTAACTCGTAGGAACTGACCCCGCAGCCGCGGGACTCCCGGTTTTAGAATATGACGGTAATTTGGATATTTCTAGACTTAGGCTTAAAAACATGGCGTTAGAGGGTGAGATCTCAAAACAGCCCCCGAACGTCGTCGTGGGTGGTTCCAACACCTCCCACGGGACCAATGTAACTCGTAGGAAGTGACCCCGCAGCCGCGGGACTCCCGATTTGCGAATACGACAGTAATTTGCATATTTCTAGACTTGGGCTTTAAAACATGGCGTTAGAGGGTGAGAACCCGAAACACCCTCCGAACGTCCCCTTGGGTGGCACCAACGCCTCCCACGGGACCAATGTAACTCGTAGGAACTGACCCCGCAGCCGCGGGACTCCTGGTTTGAGAATACGACGGTAATTTGCAAATTTCTAGACTTAAGCAAAACTTGGCGTTAGAGGGTGAGATCTCGAAACAGCCCCCGAACGACGTCGTGGGTGGCACCAACACCTCCCACGGGACCAATGTAACTCATAGGAACTGACCCCGCAGCCGCGGGACTCCCGGTTTGAAAATACGACGGTAATTTTCATATTACTAGACTTAGGCTTAAAAACATGGCGTTTGAGGGTGAGAACTCGAAACACCCCCCGAACGTCCCCGTGGGTGGCACCAACACCTCCCACGGGATCAATGTAACTCGTAGGAACAGACCCCGCAGCCCAGGGACTCCCGTTTTGAGAATACGACGGTAATTTGCATATTTCTAGACTTAGGCTTAAAAACATGGCGTTAGAGGGTGAAAACACGAAACACCCTCCGAACGTCCCCGTGGGTGTCACCAACACCTCCCACGGGACCAATGTAACTCGTAGGAACTGACCCCGCAGCCGCATGACTCCCGGTTTGAGAATACGACGGTAATTTACAAGTTTCTAGACTTAGGCTTAAAAACATGGCGTTAGAGGGTGAAAACCCGAAAGACCCCCCGAACGTCCCCATGGGTGGCACCAACACCTCCCACGGGACGAATGTAACTCGTAGGAACTGACCCCGCAGCCCCGGGACTCCCGGTTTGAGAATCCGACGGCAATTTGCATATTTCTAGACTTAGGCTTAAAAACATGGCGTTAGAGGGTGAAAACCCGAAACTGCCCCCGAACGTCCCCGTGGGTGGCACCAACACCTCCCAAGGGACCAATGTAACTCGTAGTAACTGACCCCGCAGCCGCGGGACACCCGGTTTGAGAATACGACGGTAATTTGCATATTTCTAGACTTAGGCTTAAAAACATGGCGTTAGAGGGTGAGAACCCGAAAGACCCCCCGAACGTCCCCGTGGGTTACACTAACACCTCCCACGGGACCAATGTAACTCGTAGGAACTGACCCCGCAGCCGCGGTACTCCCGGTTTGAGAATATGACGGTAATTTGCATATTTTTAGACTTAGGCTTAAAAACATGGCGTTAGAAGGTGAAAACCCGAAACAGCCCCCGAACGTCCCAGTGGGTGGCACCAACACCTCTCACGGGACCAATGTAACTCGTAGGAACTGACCCCGCTGCCGCTGGACTCCTGGTTTGAGAATACGATGGTAATTTACAAATTTCTAGACTTAGGCTTAAAAACATGGCGTTAGAGGGTGAGAACACGAAACTGGAACCAAACGTCCCCGTGGGTGGCAGCAACACCTCCCACGGGACCAATGTAACTCGTAGGAACTGACCCCGCACCCGCGGGACTCCCGGTTTGGGAATACGACCGTAATTTGCATATTTCTAGACTTAAGCAAAACATGGCGTTAGAGGGTGAGATATCGAAATAGCCCCCGAACGTCCTCGTGGGTGGTACCAACACCTCCCACGGGACCAATGTAACTCGTAGGAACTGACCCCGCAGCCGCGGGACTCCCGGTTTGAGAATACGATGGTAATATGCATATTTCTAGACTTAGGCTTAAAAACATGGCGTTAGAGGGTGAGAACTCGAAACACCCCCCGAACGTCCCCGTGGGTGGCACCAACACCTCCCACGAAACCAATATAACTCGTAGAAACTGACCCCGCAGCCCCGGGGCTTCCGGTTTGACAATACGACGGTAATTTTCATATTTCTAGACTTAGGCTTAAAAACATGGCGTTTGAGGGTGAGAACTCAAAACACCCCCCGAACGTCCCCGTGGGTGGCACCAACACCTCCCACGGGACCAATGTAACTCATAGGAACTGAGCCCGCAGCCGCAGGACTCCCGGTTTGAGAATACGACGGTAATTTACAAATTTCTAGAATTAGGCTTAAAAACATGGCGTTACAGGTGAGAACTCGAAACTGCCACCGAACGTCACCGTGGGTGGCACCAACACCTCCCATTGGACCAATGTAACTCGTAGCAACTGACCCCGCAGCCGCGGGACTCCCGGTTTTAGAATATGACGGTAATTTGCATATTTCTAGACTTAGGCTTAAAAACATGGCGTTAGAGGGTGAGATCTCAAAACAGCCCCCGAACATCGTCGTGGGTGGTTCCAACACCTCCCACGGTACCAATGTAACTCGTAGGAAGTGACCCCGCAGCCGCAGGACTCCCGATTTGAGAATACGACTGTAATTTGCATATTTCTAGACTTGGGCTTAAAAACATGGCGTTAGAGGGTGAGAACCCGAAACACCCTCCGAACGTCCCCTTGGGTGGCACCAACGCCTCCCACGGGACCAATGTAACTCGTAGGAACTGACCCCGCAGCCGCGGGACTCCTGGTTTGAGAATACGACGGTAATTTGCAAATTTCTAGACTTAAGCAAAACTTGGCGTTAGAGGGTGAGATCTCGAAACAGCCCCCGAACGACGTCGTGGGTGGCACCAACACCTCCCACGGGACCAATGTAACTCATAGGAACTGACCCCGCAGCCGCGGGACTCCCGGTTTGAAAATACGACGGTAATTTTCATATTACTAGACTTAGGCTTAAAAACATGGCGTTTGAGGGTGAGAACTCGAAACACCCCCCGAACGTCCCCGTGGGTGGCACCAACACCTCCCACGGGATCAATGTAACTCGTAGGAACAGACCCCGCAGCCCAGGGACTCCCGTTTTGAGAATACGACGGTAATTTGCATATTTCTAGACTTAGGCTTAAAAACATGGCGTTAGAGGGTGAAAACACGAAACACCCTCCGAGCGTCCCCGTGGGTGTCACCAACACCTCCCACGGGACCAATGTAACTCGTAGGAACTGACCCCGCAGCCGCATGACTCCCGGTTTGAGAATACGACGGTAATTTACAAGTTTCTAGACTTAGGCTTAAAAACATGGCGTTAGAGGGTGAAAACCCGAAAGACCCCCCGAACGTCCCCATGGGTGGCACCAACACCTCCCACGGGACGAATGTAACTCGTAGGAACTGACCCCGCAGCCCCGGGACTCCCGGTTTGAGAATCCGACGGCAATTTGCATATTTCTAGACTTAGGCTTAAAAACATGGCGTTAGAGGGTGAAAACCCGAAACTGCCCCCGAACGTCCCCGTGGGTGGCACCAACACCTCCCAAGGGACCAATGTAACTCGTAGTAACTGACCCCGCAGCCGCGGGACACCCGGTTTGAGAATACGACGGTAATTTGCATATTTCTAGACTTAGGCTTAAAAACATGGCGTTAGAGGGTGAGAACCCGAAAGACCCCCCGAACGTCCCCGTGGGTTGCACTAACACCTCCCACGGGACCAATGTAACTCGTAGGAACTGACCCCGCAGCCGCGGTACTCCCGGTTTGAGAATATGACGGTAATTTGCATATTTTTAGACTTAGGCTTAAAAACATGGCGTTAGAAGGTGAAAACCCGAAACAGCCCCCGAACGTCCCAGTGGGTGGCACCAACACCTCTCACGGGACCAATGTAACTCGTAGGAACTGACCCCGCTGCCGCTGGACTCCTGGTTTGAGAATACGATGGTAATTTACAAATTTCTAGACTTAGGCTTAAAAACATGGCGTTAGAGGGTGAGAACACGAAACTGGAACCAAACGTCCCCGTGGGTGGCAGCAACACCTCCCACGGGACCAATGTAACTCGTAGGAACTGACCCCGCACCCGCGGGACTCCCGGTTTGGGAATACGACCGTAATTTGCATATTTCTAGACTTAAGCAAAACATGGCGTTAGAGGGTGAGATATCGAAATAGCCCCCGAACGTCCTCGTGGGTGGTACCAACACCTCCCACGGGACCAATGTAACTCGTAGGAACTGACCCCGCAGCCGCGGGACTCCCGGTTTGAGAATACGATGGTAATATGCATATTTCTAGACTTAGGCTTAAAAACATGGCGTTAGAGGGTGAGAACTCGAAACACCCCCCGAACGTCCCCGTGGGTGGCACCAACACCTCCCACGAAACCAATGTAACTCGTAGAAACTGACCCCGCAGCCCCGGGGCTTCCGGTTTGACAATACGACGGTAATTTTCATATTTCTAGACTTAGGCTTAAAAACATGGCGTTTGAGGGTGAGAACTCAAAACACCCCCCGAACGTCCCCGTGGGTGGCACCAACACCTCCCACGGGACCAATGTAACTCATAGGAACTGAGCCCGCAGCCGCAGGACTCCCGGTTTGAGAATACGACGGTAATTTACAAATTTCTAGACTTAGGCTTAAAAACATGGCGTTACAGGTGAGAACTCGAAACTGCCACCGAACGTCACCGTGGGTGGCACCAACACCTCCCATTGGACCAATGTAACTCGTAGCAACTGACCCCGCAGCCGCGGGACTCCCGGTTTTAGAATATGACGGTAATTTGCATATTTCTAGACTTAGGCTTAAAAACATGGCGTTAGAGGGTGAGATCTCAAAACAGCCCCCGAACGTCGTCGTGGGTGGTTCCAACACCTCCCACGGGACCAATGTAACTCGTAGGAAGTGACCCCGCAGCCGCGGGACTCCCGATTTGAGAATACGACTGTAATTTGCATATTTCTAGACTTGGGCTTAAAAACATGGCGTTAGAGGGTGAGAACCCGAAACACCCCCCGAACGTCCCCTTGGGTGGCACCAACGCCTCCCACGGGACCAATGTAACTCGTAGGAACTGACCCCGCAGCCGCGGGACTCCTGGTTTGAGAATACGACGGTAATTTGCAAATTTCTAGACTTAAGCAAAACATGGCGTTAGAGGGTGAGATCTCGAAACAGCCCCCGAACGACGTCGTGGGTGGCACCAACACCTCCCACGGGACCAATGTAACTCATAGGAACTGACCCTGCAGCCGCGGGACTCCCGGTTTGAGAATACGACGGTAATTTTCATATTTCTAAACTTAGGCTTAAAAACTAGGCGTTTGAGGGTGAGAACTCAAAACAACCCCCGAACGTCCCCGTGGGTGGCACCAACACCTCCCACGGGATCAATGTAACTCGTAGGAACAGACCCCGCAGCCCAGGGACTCCCGGTTTGAGAATACGACGGTAATTTGCATTTTTCTAGACTTAGGGTTAAAAACATGGCGTTAGAGGGTGAAAACCCGAAACACCTCCCGAAGGTCCCCGTGGGTGGCACCAACACCTCCCACGGGACCAATGTAACTCGTAGGAACTGACCCCGCAGCGGCGAGACTCCCGGTTTGGGAATACGACGGTAATTTGCAGATTTCTATACTTAAGCAAAACATGGCCTTAGAGGGTGAGATCTCGAAAAAGCCCCCGAACGTCCTCGTGGGTGGCACCAACACCTCCCACGGGAACAATGTAACTCGTAGGAACTGACCCAGCAGCCGCGGGACTCCCGGTTTGAGAATACGACGGTAATTTACAAATTTCTAGACTTAGGCTTAAAAACATGGCGTTAGAGGGTGAGAACTCGAAACTGCCACCGAACATCCCCGTGGGTGGCACCAACACGTCCCACGGGACAAATGTAACTCGTAGGAACTGACCCCGCAGCCTCGGGACTCCCGGTTTGAGAATACGATGGTAATTTGCATATTTCTAGACTTAGGCTTAAAAACATGGCGTTAGTGGGTGAAAACCCGAAACACCCCTCGAACGTCCCCCTGGGTGTCACCAACACCTCCCACGGGACCAATGTAGCTCGTAGGAACTGACCCCGCAGCCGCAGGACTCCCGGTTTGAGAATACGATGGTAATTTATAAATTTCTAGACTTAGGCTTAAAAGCATGGCGTTACATGGTGAGAACTCGAAACTGCCACCGAACGTCCCCGTGGGTGGCACCAACACCTCCCACGGGACCAATGTAACTCGTAGGAACTGACCCCGCAGCCGTAGGACTCCCGATTTTAGAATATGACGGTAATTTGGATATTTCTAGACTTAGGCTTAAAAACATGGCGTTAGAGGGTGAGATCTCAAAACAGCCCCCGAACGTCGTCGTGGGTGGTTCCAACACCTCCCACGGGACCAATGTAACTCGTAGGAAGTGACCCCGCAGCCGCGGGACTCCCGATTTGCGAATACGACAGTAATTTGCATATTTCTAGACTTGGGCTTAAAAACATGGCGTTAGAGGGTGAGAACCCGAAACACCCCCCGAACGTCCTTTTGGGTGGCACCAACGCCTCCCACGGGACCAATGTAACTCGTAGGAACTGACCCCGCAGCCGCGGGACTCCTGGTTTGAGAATACGACGGTAATTTGCAAATTTCTAGACTTAAGCAAAACATGGCGTTAGAGGGTGAGATCTCGAAACAGCCCCCGAACGACGTCGTGGGTGGCACCAACACCTCCCACGGGACCAATGTAACTCATAGGAACTGACCCCGCAGCCGCGGGACTCCCGGTTTGAGAATACGACGGTAATTTTCATATTTCTAGACTTAGGCTTAAAAACATGGCGTTTGAGGGTGAGAACTCGAAACACCCCCCGAACGTCCCCGTGGGTGGCACCAACACCTCCCACGGGATCAATGTAACTCGTAGGAACAGACCCCGCAGCCCTGGGACTCCCGGTTTGAGAATACGACGGTAATTTGCATATTTCTAGAATTAGGCTTAAAAACATGGCGTTAGAGGGTGAAAACACGAAACACCCTCCGAACGTCCCCGTGGGTGTCACCAACACCTCCCACGGGACCAATGTAACTCGTAGGAACTGACCCCGCAGCCGCATGACTCCCGGTTTGAGAATACGACGGTAATTTACAAGTTTCTAGACTTAGGCTTAAAAACATGGCGTTAGAGGGTGTAAACCCGAAAGACCCCCCGAACGTCCCCGTGGGTGGCACCAACACCTCCCACGGGACGAATGTAACTCGTAGGAACTGACCCCGCAGCCCCGGGACTCCCGGTTTGAGAATCCGACGGCAATTTGCATATTTCTAGACTTAGGCTTAAAAACATGGCGTTAGAGGGTGAAAACCCGAAACACCCCCCGAACGTCCCCGTGGGTGGCACCAACACCTCCCAAGGGACCAATGTAACTCGTAGTAACTGACCCCGCAGCCGCGGGACACCCGGTTTGAGAATACGACGGTAATTTGCATATTTCTAGACTTAGGCTTAAAAACATGGCGTTAGAGGGTAAGAACCCGAAAGACCCCCCGAACGTCCCCGTGGGTGGCACTAACACCTCCCACGGGACCAACGTAACTCGTAGGAACTGACCCCGCAGCCGCGGTACTCCCGGTTTGAGAATACGACGGTAATTTGCATATTTTTAGACTTAGGCTTAAAAACATGGCGTTAGAAGGTGAAAACCCGAAACAGCCCCCGAACGTCCCAGTGGGTGGCACCAACACCTCTCACGGGACCAATGTAACTCGTAGGAACTGACCCTGCTGCCGCTGGACTCCCGGTTTGAGAATACGATGGTAATTTACAAATTTCTAGACTTAGGCTTAAAAACATGGCGTTAGAGGGTGAGAACACGAAACTGGAACCAAACGTCCTCGTGGGTGGCACCAACACCTCCCACGGGACCAATGTAACTCGTAGGAACTGACCCCGCACCCGCGGGACTCCCGGTTTGGGAATACGACCGTAATTTGCATATTTCTAGACTTAAGCAAAACATGGCGTTAGAGGGAGAGATCTCGAAATAGCCCCCGAACGTCCTCGTGGGTGGTACCAACACCTCCCACGGGACCAATGTAACTCGTAGGAACTGACCCCGCAGCCGCGGGACTCCCGGTTTGAGAATACGATGGTAATTTGCATATTTCTAGACTTAGGCTTAAAAACATGGCGTTAGAGGGTGAGAACTCGAAACACCCCCCGAACGTCCCCGTGGGTGGCACCAACACCTCCCACGGGACCAATGTAACTCGTAGGAACTGACCCCGCAGCCCCGGGGCTTCCGGTTTGAGAATACGACGGTAATTTTCATATTTCTAGACTTAGGCTTAAAAACATGGCGTTTGAGGGTGAGAACTCAAAACACCTCCCGAACGTCCCCGTGGGTGGCACCAACACCTCCCACGGGACCAATGTAACTCATAGGAACTGAGCCCGCAGCCGCAGGACTCCCGGTTTGAGAATACGACGGTAATTTACAAATTTCTAGACTTAGGCTTAAAAACATGGCGTTACAGGTGAGAACTCGAAACTGCCACCGAACGTCACCGTGGGTGGCACCAACACCTCGCACGGGACCAATGTAACTCGTAGGAACTGACCCCGCAGCCGCGGGACTCCCGGTTTTAGAATATGACAGTAATTTGCATATTTCTAGACTTAGGCTTAAAAACATGGCGTTAGAGGGTGAGATCTCAAAACAGCCCCCGAACGTCGTCGTGGGTGGTTCCAACACCTCCCACGGTACCAATGTAACTCGTAGGAAGTGACCCCGCAGCCGCAGGACTCCCGATTTGAGAATACGACTGTAATTTGCATATTTCTAGACTTGGGCTTAAAAACATGGCGTTAGAGGGTGAGAACCCGAAACACCCCACGAACGTCCCCTTGGGTGGCACCAACGCCTCCCACGGGACCAATGTAACTCGTAGGAACTGACCCCGCAGCCGCGGGACTCTTGGTTTGAGAATACGACGGTAATTTGCAAATTTCTAGACTTAAGCAAAACATGGCGTTAGAGGGTGAGATCTCGAAACAGCCGCCAAACGACGTCGTGGGTGGCACCAACACCTCCCACGGGACCAATGTAACTCATAGGAACTGACCCTGCAGCCGCGGGACTCCCGGTTTGAGAATACGACGGTAATTTTCATATTTCTAAACTTAGGCTTAAAAACTAGGCGTTTGAGGGTGAGAACTCAAAACAACCCCCGAATGTCCCCGTGGGTGGCATCAACACCTCCCACGGGATCAATGTAACTCGTAGGAACAGACCCCGCAGCCCAGGGACTCCCGGTTTGAGAATACGACGGTAATTTGCATTTTTCTAGACTTAGGCTTAAAAACATGGCGTTAGAGGGTGAAAACCCGAAACACCTCCCGAAGGTCCCCGTGGGTGGCACCAACACCTCCCACGGGACCAATGTAACTCGTAGGAACTGACCCCGCAGCGGCGAGACTCCCGGTTTGGGAATACGACGGTAATTTGCAGATTTCTATACTTAAGCAAAACATGGCGTTAGAGGGTGAGATCTCGAAAAAGCCCCCGAACGTCCTCGTGGGTGGCACCAACACCTCCCACGGGAACAATGTAACTCGTAGGAACTGACCCAGCAGCCGCGGGACTCCCGGTTTGAGAATACGACGGTAATTTACAAATTTCTAGACTTAGGCTTAAAAACATGGCGTTAGAGGGTGAGAACTCGAAACACCCCCCGAACGTCCCCGTGGGTGGCACCAACACGTCCCACGGGACAAATGTAACTCGTAGGAACTGACCCTGCAGCCTCGGGACTCCCGGTTTGAGAATACGATGGTAATTTGCATATTTCTAGACTTAGGCTTAAAAACATGGCGTTAGTGGGTGAAAACCCGAAACACCACTCGAACGTCCCCCTGGGTGTCACCAACACCTCCGACGGGACCAATGTAGCTCGTAGGAACTGACCCCGCAGCCGCAGGACTCCCGGTTTGAGAATACGATGGTAATTTACAAATTTCTAGACTTAGGCTTAAAAGCATGGCGTTACATGGTGATAACTCGAAACTGCCACCGAACGTCCCCGTGGGTGGCACCAACACCTCCCACGGGACCAATGTAACTCGTAGGATCTGACCCCGCAGCCGCGGGACTCCCGGTTTGAGAATACGACGATAATTTGCATATTTCTAGACTAAGGCTTAAAAACATGGCGTTAGAGTATGAGAACTCGAAACACCCCCCGAACGTCCCCATGGGTGGCACGAACACCTCCCACGGGACCAATGTAACTCGTAGGAACTGACCCCGCATCCCCGGGACTCCCGGTTTTAGAATACGATGGTAATTTGCATATTTCGAGACTTAGGCTTGAAAACATGGCGTTAGAGGGTGAAAACCCGAAACACCCCCCGAACGTCCCCGTGGGTGGCACCAACACCTCCCACGGGACCAATGTAACTCGTAGGAACTTACCCCGCAGCCGTAGGACTCCCGGTTTGAGAATACGATGGTAATTTACAAATTTCTAGACTTAGGCTTAAAAACATGGCGTTACAGGGTGAGAACTCGAAACTGCCACCGAACGTCCCCGTGGGTGGCACCAAGACCTCCCACGGGACCAATGTAACTCGTAGGAACTGACCCCGAGCCGCGGGACTCCCGTTTTTAGAATACGACGGTAATTTGCATATTTCTAAACTTAGGCTTAAAAACATGGCGTTAGAGGGTGAAAACCAGTAACAGCCCCCGAACGTCCCCGTGGGTGGAACCAACACCGCCCACGGGAATAATGTAACTCTTAGTAACTGACCTCGCAGCCGCGGGACTGCCGATTTGAGAATACGACGATAATTTTCATATTTCTAGACTTAGGCTTAAAAACATGGCGCTAGAGGGTGAAAACCCGAAAGACCCCCCGAACGTCCCCGTGGGTGGCACCAACACCTCCCACGGGACCAATGTAACTCGTAGGAACTGACCCCACAGCCCCGGGACTCCCGGTTTGAGAATACGACGGTAATTTGCATATTTCTAGACTTAGGCTTAAAAACATGGCGTTAGAGGGTGAAAACCCGAAACTGCCACCAAACGTCCCCGTGGGCGGCACCAACACCTCCCACGGGACCAATGTAACTCGTAGGAACTGACCCCGCAGCCGCGGAACTCCCGGTTTGGGAATACGATGGTAATTTGCATATTTCTAGACTTAAGCAAAACATGGCGTTAGAGGGTGAGATCTCGAAACAGCCCCCGAACATTCTCGTGGGTGGCACCAACACCTTCCACGGGACCAATGTAACTCGTAGGAACTGACCCCGCAGCCGCGGGACTCCCGATTTGAGAATACGACGGTAATTTGCATATTTCTAGACTTAGGCTTAAAAACATGGCGTTAGAGGGTGAGAACTCGAAACACCCCCCGAACGTCCCCGTGTGTGGCACGAACACCTCCCACGGGACCAATGTAACTCGTAGGAACTGACCCCGCAGCCCCGGGACTCCCGGTTTTAGAATACGATGGTAATTTGCATATTTCTAGACTTAGGCTTGAAAACATGACGTTAGAGGGTGAAAACCCGAAACACCCCCCGAACGTCCCAGTGGGTGGCACCAACACCTCCCACGGGACCAATATAACTCGTAGGAACTTACCCCACAGCCGCAGGACTCCCGGTTTGAGAATACGATGGTAATTTATAAATTTCTCGACTTAGGCTTAAAAACATGGCGTTACAGGGTGAGAACTAGAAACTGCCACCGAACGTCCCCGTGGGTGGTACCAACACCTCCCACGGGACCAATGTAACTCGTAGGAACTGACCCCGCAGCCGCGGGACTCCCGGTTTGAGAATACAACGGTAATTTGCATATTTCTAGACTTAGGCTTAAAAACATGTCGTTAGAGGGTGAAAACCAGAAACAGCCCCCGAACGTCCCAGTGGGTGGCACCAACACCTCTCACGGGACCAATGTAACTCGTAGGAACTGACCCCGCTGCCGCTGGACTCCCGGTTTGAGAATACGATGGTAATTTACAAATTTCTAGACTTAGGCTTAAAAACATGGCGTTAGAGGGTGAGAACACGAAACTGCCACCGAACGTCACCGTGGGTGGCACCAACACCTCCCACGGGACAAATGTAACTCGTAGGAACTGACCCCGCAGCCGCGGGACTCCCGGTTTTAGAATACGACGGTAATTTTCATATTTCTAGACTTAGGCTTGAAAACATGACGTTAGAGGGTGAAAACCCGAAACACCCCCCGAACGTCCCCGTGGGTGGCACCAACACCTCCCACGGGACCAATGTAACTCGTAGGAACTTACCCCACAGCCGCATGACTCCCGGTTTGAGAATACGATGGTAATTTATAAATTTCTCGACTTAGGCTTAAAAACATGGCGTTACAGGGTGAGAACTAGAAACTGCCACCGAACGTCCCCGTGGGTGGCACCAACACCTCCCACGGGACCAATGTAACTCGTAGGAACTGACCCCGCAGCCGCGGGGCTCCCGGTTTCAGAATACAACGGTAATTTGCATATTTATAGACTTAGGCTTAAAAACATGGCGTTAGAGGGTGAAAACCCGAAACAGCCCCCGAACGTCCCAGTGGGTGGCACCAACACCTCTCACGGGACCAATGTAACTCGTAGGAACTGACCCCGCTGCCGCTGGACTCCCGGTTTGAGAATACGATCGTAATTTAAAAATTTCTAGACTTAGGCTTAAAAACATGGTGTTAGAGGGTGAGAACACGAAACAGCCACCGAACGTCACCGTGGGTGGCACCAACACCTCCCACGGGACCAATGTAACTCGTAGGAACTGACCCCGCAGCCGCGGGACTCCCGGTTTTAGAATACGACGGTAATTTGCATATTTCTTGACTTAGGCTTAAAAACACGGCGTTAGAGGGTGAGATCTCAAAACAGCCCCCGAACGTCGTCGTGGGTGGTTCCAACACCTCCCACGGGACCAATGTAACTCGTAGGAACTGACCCCGCAGCCGCGGGACTCCCGATTTGAGAATACAACAGTAATTTGCATATTTCTAGACTTGGGCTTAAAAACATGGCGTTAGAGGGTGAGAACCCGAAACATCCCCCGAACGTCCCCTTGGGTGGCACCAACGCCTCCCACGGGACCAATGTAACTCGTAGGAACTGACCCC
Source organism: Sambucus nigra (assembly GCA_949130495.1). Classification (NCBI taxonomy): domain Eukaryota; kingdom Viridiplantae; phylum Streptophyta; class Magnoliopsida; order Dipsacales; family Adoxaceae; genus Sambucus; species Sambucus nigra. The sequence continues at coordinate 48,569,731 of OX422215.1, forward strand.
GCAGCCGCGGGACTCCTGGTTTGAGAATACGATGGTAATTTGCAAATTTCTAGACTTAGGCTTAAAAACATGGCGTTAGAGGGTGAAAACCCGAAACAGCCCCCGAACGTCCCCGTGGGTGGCACCAACACCTCCCACGGGACCAATGAACTCGTAGGAACTGACCCCCCAGTCGCGGGACTCCCGGTTTGAGAATACTACGGTAATTTTCATATTTCTAGACTTAGGCTTAAAAACATGGCGTTAGAGCGTGAGAACTCGAAACACCCCCCGAACGTCCCCGTGGGTGGCACCAACACCTCCCACGGGACCAATGTAACTCGTAGGAACTGACCCCGAAGCCGCGGGACTCCCGGTTTGAGAAAACGAAGGTAATTTATAAATTTCAAGACTTAAGCTTAAAAACATCGCGTTAGAGGGTGAGAACTCGAAACTACCACCGAACTTCCCCGTGGGTTACACCAACACCTCCCACGGGACCAATGTAACTCGTAGGAACTCACCCCGTAGCCGCGAGACTCCCGGTTTGGGAATACGACGGTAATTTGCATATTTCTAGACTTAAGCAAAACATGGCGTTAGAGGGTGAGATCTCGAAAAACCCCCCGAAAGTCCTCGTGGGTGGCACCAACACCTCCCACGGGACCAATGTAACTCGTAGGAACTGACCCCGTAGCCGCGAGACTCCCGGTTTGGGAATATGACGGTAATTTGCATATTTCTAGACTTAAGCAAAACATGGCGTTAGAGGGTGAGATCTCGAAAAACCCCCCGAACGTCCCCTTGGGTGGCACCAACGCCTCCCACGGGACCAATGTAGCTCGTAGGAACTGACCCCGCAGCCGCGGGACTCCTGGTTTGAGAATACGACGATAATTTGCAAATTTCTAGACTTAGGCTTAAAAACATGGCGTTAGAGGGTGAAAACCCGAAACAGCCCCCGAACGTCCCCGTGGGTGGCACCAACACCTCCCACGGGACCAATGCAACTCGTAGGAACTGACCCCCCTGTCGCGGGACTCCCGGTTTGAGAATACAATGGTAATTTTCATATTTCTAGACTTAGGCATAAAAACATGGCGTTAGAGGGTGAGAACTCGAATCCCCCCCGAACGTTCCCGTGGGTGGCACCAACACCTCCCACGGGACCAATGTAACTCGTAGGAACTGACCCCGAAGCCGCGGGACTCCCGGTTTGAGAATACGAAGGTAATTTATAAATTTCAAGACTTAGGCTTAAAAACATGGCGTTAGAGGGTGAGAACCCGAAACTACCATCGAACGTCCCCGTGGGTGACACCAACACCTCCCACGGGACCAATGTAACTCGTAGGAACTGACCCCGTAGCCGCGAGACTCCCGGTTTGGGAATACGACGGTAATTTGCATATTTCTAGACTTAAGCAAAACATGGCGTTAGAGGGTGAGATCTCGAAAAAACCCCCCGAACGTTCTCGTGGGTGGCACCAACACCTCCCACGGGACCAATGTAACTCGTAGGAACTGACCCCGCAGCCGCGGGACTCCCGGTTTGAGAATACAACGGTAATTTGCATATTTCTAGACTTAGGCTTAAAAACATGGCGTTACAGGGTGAGAACTCGAAACTGCCACCGAACGTCCCCGTGGGTGGCACCAACACCTCACACGGGACCAATGTAACTCGTAGGAACTGACCCCGCAGCCACGGGACTCCCGGTTTTAGAATACGACGGTAATTTGCATATTTCTAGACTTGGGCTTAAAAACATGGCGTTAGAGGGTGAGATCTCGAAACAGCCCCCGAATGTCGTCGTGGGTGGCACCAACACCTCCCACGAGACCAATGTAACTCGTAGGAACTGACCCCGCAGCCACGGGACTCCCGATTTGAGAATACGACGGTAATTTGCATATTTCTATACTTAGGCTTAAAAACATGGCGTTAGAGGGTGAGAACCCGAAACACCCCCCGAATGTCCCCCGTGGGTGGCACCAACACCTCTCAAGGGACCAATGTAACTCGTAAGAACTGACCCCGCAGCCGCTGGACTCCCGGTTTGAGAATACGACGGTAATTTGCAAATTTTTCTCGACTTAGGCTTATAAACATGGCGTTAGAGGGTGAAAACCCAAAACAGCCCCCGAACGTCCCCGTGGGTGGCACCAACACCTCCCACGGGACCAATGTAACTTGTAGGAACTGACCCCGCAGCCGCGGGACTCCCGGTTTGAGAATACGACGGTAATTTGCATATTTCTAGACTTAATCTTAAAAACATGGCGTTAGAGGGTGAAAACCCGAAATAGCCCCCGAACGTCCCCGTGAGTGGCACCAACACCTCCCACGGGACCATGGTTCAAAGTCTCGGTATCGGTCCCGGTATCGGTCCCGGTATCGGCCACTCAATTTACAATTCGATCGCGGTATCGGTCACGGTATATGGCGATACGGACAGATACACTATTTAGAGAGCGCAAAAAATTCCGAAAAAAATCTAGAAAATTAAAAAAAAAAATATTAACAATGTGGACCAATCAGATAAGTTTAAAACTATCCTTTAATATGCATAACATTGTACAATTGATTGTATTGACGTGTTGCGAACTTGCCAGATTCAATGTTCCATAATAAATCAATATTTTTTTTCACGGAGGAAACAAATATTATGTTTTTACAAAGAAAAACAAATGTTACTTTTTTAGTAAGAGGATAATTTTTTTCTTTTAAAAAGAGGATACAACTATTATATTCTTAGTATTATTTTTAGTAAGAGGATACAAATGTTTTTTTTAAGTATGTTTTATTTTTCTAAAAAGGATAGAAATGTTTCTTTTTTAGTATTGTTATTTTTTTACAAAGATGATACAAATAGTGATTTTGACAAAACACTACATTTTTTTTAGAGTCGTTTTTTACAAAAAGGATGCAAATGTTATTTTCTTACAAAAAATGATGCAAATGTTATTTTTTTATAAAAGGAATATAAATGTTATTTTTTTGTTATTGTTGTTGGGTTGCAAATGCTTTTTTTAAAAATTGATGGAAATATTATTTTTTTACAAAGAGGATGCAAATATTTTTTTTTACTTGTGTTGCAAATGTTATTTTTACATAAAGGATGCAAATATTATTTTTACAAATGTTTAGAGGATACAAATATTATTTTTACAATAATTACAGTTGTATATTTATTTGTAAAAGAATAACATTTACGTTTTTTTAATAAATAACAACATATTAAAATATAACATTGGGAACATTATTATAAAAAATAATACAAATAACATTTGGATCATTTGCATTCTTTAAAAAAAAAAAACTGGCATAGATACAACGTATTAAATTAAACCCACACGATGACCAAATAATCCACACACACAACACACTAAATTAAAAAAACAATTAGCATTTCGTAACCCCCCCAAAAAATCACGCTTACCAACACAACACTCGATCGAGAGAGAGAGAGAGAGAGAGAGAGAGAGAGATTCTTAGTAACTTATACCATCTCGGCCGATATATCACCGATATGGGTCGATACTATTGGGATATCGCTGATATGAGTCGATTCCATCGCAATATCGCCGATATGGGCCAATTCCATCGCGATATCGCTGATATGGGCCGATTATACCGCTATATCACCGATAGTATGGAGAAATTACCGATATAGGGTCGATTCACATCAATAATTGAAAACTCAACTCGTAACTCGGAATCGGATCGGTGGGCACCGATACCTAGTCAACTCGGCCGTATCGTCACGGTATCGGCCTTCGCTTTGAACCATGCACGGGACCAATGTAACTCGTAGTAACTGACCCCGCAGCCCCGGGTCTCCCGGTTTGAGAATACGACGGTAATTTGCATATTTCTAGACTTAGGCTTAAAAACATGGCGTTAGAGGGTGAAAACCCGAAACAGCCCCCGAACGTCCCCGTGGGTGGCACCAACACCTCCCACGGGACAAATGTAACTCGTAGGAACTGACCCCGCAACTGCGGGACTCCCTTTTTGGGAATACGACGGTAATTTGCATATTTCTAGACTTAAGCAAAACATGGCGTTAGAGGGTGAGATCTCGAAACAGCCCCCGAACGTCCTCGTGGGTGGCACCAACACCTCCCACGGGACCAATGTAACTCGTAGGAACTGACCCCGCAACCGCGAGACTCCCGGTTTGAGAATACGACGGTAATTTGCATATTTCTAGACTTAGACTTAAAAACATGGCGTTAGAGGGTGAGAACTCGAAACACCCCCCGAACGTCCCCGTGGGTGGCACCCACACCTCCCACGGGACCAATGTAACTCGTAGGAACTGACCCCGCAGCCCCGGTACTCCCGGTTTGAGAATACGACGGTAATTTGCATATTTCTAGACTTAGGCTTAAAAACATGGCGTTAGAGGGTGAAAACCCGAAACACCCCCCGAACGTCCCCGTGGGTGGCACCAACACCTCCCACGGGACCAATGTAACTCGGAGGAACTAACCCCGCAGCCGCAGGACTCCCAGTTTGAGAATACGACGGTAATTTACAAATTTCTAGACTTAGGCTTAAAAACATGGCGTTATAGGGTGAGAACTCGAAACTGCCACCGAACGTCACCGTGGGTGGCAGCAACACCTCCCACGGGACCAATGTAACTCGTAGGTACTGACCCCGCAGCCGCGGGACTCCCGATTTGAGAATACGATAGTAATTTGCATATTTCTAGACTTAGGCTTAAAAACATGGCGTTAGAGGGTGAGAACCCGAAACACCGCCCGAACGTCCCCTTGGGTGGCACCAACGCCTCCCACGGGACCAATGTAGCTCGTTGGAACTGACCCCGCAGCCGCGGGACTCCTGGTTTGAGAATACGACGATAATTTGCAAATTTTTAGACTTAGGCTTAAAAACATGGCGTTAGAGGGTGAAAACCCGAAACAGCCCCCGAACGTCCCCGTGGGTGGCACCAACACCTCCCACGGGTCCAATGAAACTCGTTGGAACTGACCCCGCAGTCGCGGGACTCCCGATTTGAGAATACGACCGTAATTTTCATATTTCTAGACTTAGGCTTAAAAACATGGCGTTAGAGGGTGAGAACTCGAAACACCCCCCGAACTTCCCCGTAGGTGGCACCAACACTTCACATGGGACCAATGTAACTCGTAGGAACTGACCCCGAAGCCGCGGGACTCCTGGTTTGAGAATACGACGGTAATTTATAAATTTCTAGACTTAAGCTTAAAAACATGGCGTTAGAGGGTGAGAACTCGAAACTACCACCGAACGTCCCCGTGGGTAACACCAACACCTCCCATGGGACCAATGTAACTCGTAGGAACTGACCCCGTAGCGGCGAGACTCCCGGTTTGGGAATACGACGGTAATTTGCATATTTCTAGACTTAAGCAAAACATGGTGTTAGAGGGTGAGATCTCGAAACACCCACCGAACGTCCCCGTGGGTTGCACCAACACCTCCCACGGGACCAATGTAACTCGCAGGAACTGACTCCGCAGTCGCGGGACCCCCGGTTTGAGAATACAACGGTAATTTGCATATTTCTAGACTTAGGCTTAAAAACATGGCTTTAGAGGGTGAGAACTCGAAACTGCCACCGAACGTCCCCGTGGGTGGCACCAACACCTCCCACGGGACCAATGTAACTCGTAGGAACTGACCCCGCAGCCGCGGGACTCCCGGTTTGAGAATACGACGGTAATTTGCATATTTCTAGACTTAGGCTTAAAAACATGTAGTTAGAGGGTGAGAACTCGAAACTGCCACCGAACGTCCCCGTGGGTGGCACCAACACCTCCCACGGGACCAATGTAACTCGTAGGAACTGACCCCGCAACCGCGAGGCTCCCAGATTGGGAATACGATGGTAATTTGCATATTTCTAGACTTAATCAAAACATGGCGTTAGACGGTGAGATCTCAAAACAGCCCCCGAACGTCCTCGAGGGTGGCACCTACACCTTCCACGGGACCAATGTAACTCGTAAGAACTGACCCCGCAGCCGCGGGACTCTCGGTTTGAGAATATGACGGTAATATACAAATTTCTAGACTTAGGCTTAAAAACATGGCGTTAGAGGATGAGAACACGAAACTGCCACCGAACGTCCCCGTGGGTGGCACAAACACCTCCCACGGGACCAATGTAACTCGTAGGAACTGACCCCCCAACCGCGGGACTCCCGATTTGGGAATACGACGGTAATTTGCATATTTCTAGACTTAAGCAAAACATGGCGTTAGAGGGTGAGATCTCAAAACAGCCCCCGAACGTCCTCGTGGGTGGCACCAACACCTCCCACGGGACCAATGTAACTCGTAGGAACTTACCCCGCAGCCGCGGGACTCCCGGTTTGAGAATACGACGGTAATTTGCATATTTCTAGACTTAGGCTTAAAAACATGGCGTTAGAGGGTGAGAACTCGAAACACCCCCCGAACGTACCCGTGGGTGGCACCAACACCTCCCACGAGACCAATGTAACTCATAGGAACTGATCGCGCATCCTCGGGACTCCCGGTTTGAGAATACGACGGTAATTTGCATATTTCTAGACTTAGGCTTAAAAACATGACGTTAGAGGGTGAAAACCCGAAACACCCCCCCGAACGTCCCCGTGGGTGGCACCAACACCTCCCACGAGACCAATGTAACTCGTAGGAACTGACCCCGCAGCCGCAGGACTCTCGGTTTGAGAATACGACGGTAATTAACAAATTTCTAGACTTAGGCTTAAAAACTTGGCGTTACAGGGTGAGAACTCAAAACTACCACCGAACGTCCCCGTGGGTGGCACCAACACTACCAACGGGACCAATGTAACTCGTAGGAACTGACCCCGCAGCCGCGGGACTCCCGGTTTTACAATACGACGATAATTTGCATATTTCTATACTTAGGCTTAAAAACATGGCGTTAGAGGGTGAAAACCCGAAACAGCCCCCGAACGTCCCTGTGGGTGGCACCAACACCTCCCACGGGACCAATGTAACTCGTAGTAACTAGCCCCGCAGCCGCGGGACTCCCGATTTGAGATTACGACGATAATTTGCATATTTGTAGACTTAGGCTTAAAAACATGGCGTTAGAGGGTTAAAACCCGAAAGGCCCCCCGAACGTCCCCGTGGGTGGCACCAACACCTCCCACGGGACCAATGTAACTCGTAGTAACAGACCCCGCAGCCCCGGGACTCCCAGTTTGAGAATACGACGGTAATTTGTATATTTCTAGACTTAGGCTTAAAAACATGGCGTTAGAGGGTGAAAACCCGAAACACCCCCCGAACGTCCCCGTGGGTTGCACCAACACCTCCCACGGGACCAATTTAACTCGTAGGAACTGACCCCGCAGCCGCGGGACTCCCGGTTTGAGAATAGAACGGTAATTTGCATATTTCTACACTTAGGCTTAAAAACATGGCGTTAGAGGGTGAGAACTCGAAACTACCACCGAACGTCCCCGTGGGTGGCACCAACACCTGCCACGGGACCAATGTAACTCGTAGGAACTGACCCCGTAACCGCGGGACTCCCGGTTTGGGAATACGATGGTAATTTGCATATTTCTAGACTTAAGCAAAACATGGCGTTAGAGGGTGAGATCTCGAAACTGCCCTCGAACGTCCTCGTGGGTGGCACCAACACCTCCCACGGGACCCATGTAACTCGTAGTAACTAACCCCGCAGCAGCGGGACTCCCGATTTGGGAATACGACGGTAATTTGCATATTTCTAGACTTAAGCAAAACATGGCGTTAGAGGGTGAGATCTCGAAACAGCCCCCGAACGTCCTCGTGGGTGGCACCAACACCTTCCACGGGACCAATGTAACTCGTAGGAACTGACCCCGCAGCCGCGGGACTCCCAATTTGAGAATACGACGGTAATTTGCATATTTCTAGACTTAGGCTTAAAAACATGGCGTTAGAGGGTGAGAACTCGAAACTGCCACCGAACGTCCCCGTGGGTGGCACCAACACCTCCCAGGGGACCAATGTAACTCGTAGGAACTGACCCCGCAGCCGCGGGACTCCCGGTTTGAGAATACGACAGTAATTTGCATATTTCCAAACTTAGGCTTAAAAACATGGCGTTTGAGGGTGAGAACCCGAAACACCCCCCGAACGTCCCCGTGAGTGGCACCAACACCTCCCACGTGACCAATGTAACTCGTAGGAACTGACCCCGCAGCCGCGGGACTCCCGTTTGAGAATACGACAGTAATTTGTATATTTCTAAACTTTGCTTAAAAACATGGCGTTTGAGGGTGAGAACCCGAAACACTCCCCGAACGTGCCCGTGAGTGGCACCAACACCTCCCACGGGACCAATGTAACTCGTAGGAACTGACCCCGCAGCCACGGGACTCCCTGTTTGAGAATACGACGGTAATTTGCATATTTCTAGACTTAAGCTTGAAAACAAGGCGTTAGAGGGTGAGAACTCGAAACTGCCATCGAGCGTCCCCGTGGGTGGCACCAACACCTCCCACGGGACCAATGTAACTCGTAAGAACTGACCCCGCACCCGCGGGACTCTCGGTTTGGGAATACGACGGTAATTTGCATATTTTTAGACTAAAGCAAAACATGGCGTTAGAGGGTGAGATCTCGAAACAGCCCCCGAACGTCCTCGTGGCTGGCACCAATACCTCCCACGGGACCAATGTAACTCGTAGGAACAGACCCCTCACCCCCGGGACTCCCGGTTTGAGAATAAGACGGTAATTTTCATATTTCTAGACTTAGGCTTAAAAACATGGCGTTAGAGGGTGAAAACTCGAAACACCCCCTGAACGTCCCCGTGGGTGGCACCAACACCTCCCACGGGACCAATGAAACTCGTAGCAACTGACCCCGCAGCCGCAGGACTCCGGGTTTGATAATACGACGGTAATTTACAAATTTCTAGACTTAGGCTTAAAAACATGGCGTTACAGGGTGAGAACTCGAAAGTGCCACCGAACGTCCCCGTGGGTGGCACCAACACCTCCCACGGGACCAATGTAACTCGTAAGAACTGACCCCGCAGCCGCGGGACTCCCGGTTTTAGAATACGACGGTAATTTGCATAATTATAGACTTAGGCTTAAAAACATGGCGTTAGAGGATGAGATCTCAAAACAGCCCCCGAACGTCGTCGTGGGTGGTACCAACACCTCACACGGGACCAATGTAACTCGTAGGTACTGACCCCGTAGCCGCGGGACTCCCGATTTGAGAATACGATGATAATTTGCATATTTCTAGACTTAGGGTTAAAAACAAGGCGTTAGAGGGTGAGGACTCGAAACACCCCCCGAATGTCCCCGTGGGTGGCACCAACACCTCCCACGGGACCAATGTAACTCGTAGGAACAGACCCCGCAGCCGCGGGACTCCTGGTTTGAGAATACGACGGTAATTTGGAAATTTCTAGACTTAGGCTTAAAAACATTGCGTTAGAGGGTGAAAACCCGAAACAGCCCCCGAACGTCCCCGTGGGGGGCACCAACACCTCCCACAGGACCAATACAACTCGTAGGAACTGACCCCGCAGTCGCGGGACTCCCGGTTTGAGAATACGACGGTAATTTTTAAATTTCTAGACTTAGGCTTAAAAACATGGCGTTAGAGGGTGAGAACTCGAAACTACCCCCGAACGTCCCCGTGGGTGGCACCAACACCTTCCACGGGACCAATGTAAGTCCTAGGAACTGACCCCGAAGCCGCGGGACTCCCAGTTTGAGAATACGACGGTAATTTTTAAATTTCTAGACTTAGGCTTAAAAACATGGCGTTAGAGGGTGAGAACTCGAAACTACCACCGAACGTCCCCGTGGGTGACACCAAGACCTCCCACGGGACCAATGTAACTCGTAGGAACTGACCCCGCAGCGGAGAGACTCCCGGTTTGGGAATACGACGGTAATTTGCATATTTCTAGACTTAAGCAAAACATGGCGTTAGAGGGTGAGATCCCGAAAAAGACACCGAACGTCCTCGTGGGTGGCACCAACATCTCCCACGGGACCAATGTAAATCGTAGGAACTGAACCAGCAGCTGCGGGTCTCCCGGTTTGAGAATACGACGGTAATTTACAAATTTCTAGACTTAGGCTTAAAAACATGGTGTTAGAGGATCAGAACTCGAAACTGCCACCGAACGTCCCCGAGGGTGGCACCAACACGTCCCACGGGACCAATGTAACTCCTAGGAACTGACCCCGGAACTGCGGGACTCCCGGTTTGGGAATACGGCGGTAATTTGCATATTTCTAGACTTAAGCAAAACATGGCGTTAGAGGGTGAGATCTCTAAACAGCCCCCGAACGTCCTCGTGGGTGGCACCAACACCTCCCACGGGATCAATGTAACTCGTAGGAACTGACCCCGCTGCCGCGGGACTCCCGGTTTGAGAATACGACGGTAATTTGCATATTTTGTAGACTTAGGCTTAAAAACATGGCGTTAGAGGGTGAGAACTCAAAACACCACCCGAACGTCCCCGTGGGTGGCACCAACACCTCCCCCGGGACCAATGTAACTTGTAGGAACTAACCCCGCAGCCGCGGGACTCCCGGTTTGAGAATACGACGGTAATTTGCAAATTTTGTAGACTTAGGCTTAAAAACATGGCGTTAGAGGGTGAGTACTCGAAACACCCCCCGAACGTCCCCGTGGGTGGCACCAACACCTCCCACGGGACCAATGTAACTCGTAGGAACTGACCCCGCAGCCTCGGGACTCCCGGTTTGAGAATACGACGGTAATTTGCATATTTCTAGACTTAGGCTTAAAAACATGGCGTTAGAGGGTGAAAACCCGAAACACCCCTCGAACGTCCCCGTGGGTGTCACCAACACCTCCCACGGGACCAATGTAACTATTAGGAACTGACCCCACAGCTGCAGGACTCCCGGTTTGAGAATACGACGGTAATTTACAAATTTCTAGACTTAGGCTTAAAAACATGGCGTTACAGGGTGAGAACTCGAAACTGCCACCGAACGTCCCCGTGGGTGGCACCAACACCTCCCACGGGACCAATGTAACTCGTAGGAACTGACCCCGCAGCCGCGGGACTCCCGGTTTTAGAATACGACGCTAATTTGCATATTTCTTGACTTAGGCTTAAAAACATGGCGTTAGAGGGTGAAAACTCAAAACACCCCCCGAACGTCCCCGTGGGTGGCACCAACACCTCCCACGGGACCAATGTAATTCGTAGGAACAGACCCCGCACCCCCGGGACTCCCGGTTTGGGAATAAGACGGTAATTTTCATATTTCTAGACTTTGGCTTAAAAACATGGCGTTAGAGGGTAAAAACTCGAAACACCCCCCGAACATCCCCGTGGGTGCCACCAACACCTCCCACGGGACCAATGTAACTCGTAGGAACTGACCCCGCAGCCGCAGGACTCCGGGTTTGATAACACGACTGTAATTTACAAATTTCTAGACTTAGGCTTAAAAACATGGCGTTACAGGGTGAGAACTCGAAAGTTCCACCGAACGTCCCCGTGGGTGGCAGCAACACCTCCCACGGGACCAATGTAACTCGTAGGAACTGACCCCGCAGCCGCGGGACTCCCGGTTTTAGAATATGACGGTAATTTGCATAATTCTAGACTTAGGCTTAAAAACATGGCGTTAGAGGATGAGATCTCGAAACAGCCCCCGAACGTCGTCGTGGGTGGTACCAACACCTCACACGGGACCAACGTATCTCGTAGGTACTGACCCCGCAGCCGCGGGACTCCCGATTTGAGAATACGACAGTAACTTGCATATTTCTAGACTTAGGCTTAAAAACACGGCGTTAGAGGATGAGAACTCGAAACACCCCCCGAACGTCCCCTTGGATGGCACCAACGCCTCCCACGGGACCAATGTAACTCGCAGGAACTGACCCCGCAGCCGCGGGACTCCTGGTTTGCGAATACGACGGTAATTTGCATATTTCTAGAGTTAGGCTTAAAAACATGGCGTTAGAGGGTGAAAACCCGAAACAGCCCCCGAACGTCCCCGTGGGTGGCACCAACACCTCCCACGGGACCAATGCAACTCGTAGGAACTGACCCCGCAGTCGCGGGACTCCCGGTTTGAGAATACGACGGTAATTTTCATATTTCTAGACTTAGGCTTAAAAACATGGCGTTAGAGGGTGAGAACTCGAAACACCCCCCGAACGTCCCCGTGGGAGGCACCAACACCTTCCACGGGACCAATGTAACTCGTAGGAACTGACCCCGAAGCCGCGGGACTCCCGGTTTGAGAATACGACGGTAATTTTTAAATTTCTAGACTTAGGCTTAAAAACATGGCGTTAGAGGGTGAGAACTTGAAACTACCACCGAACGTCCCCGTGGGTGACACCAACACCTCCCACGGGACCAATGTAACTCGTAGGAACTGACCCCGCAGCGGCGAGACTCCCGGTTTGGGAATGCGACGGTAATTTGCATATTTCTAGACTTAAGCAAAACATGGCGTTAGAGGGTGAGATCCCGAAAAAGCCCCCGATCGTCCTCGTGGGTGGCACCAACACCTCCCACAAGACCAATGTAACTCGTAGGAACTGACCCAGCAGCCTCGGGACTCCCGGTTTGAGAATACGACGGTAATTTACAAATTTCTAGACTTAGGCTTAAAAACATGGTGTTAGAGGATCAGAACTCGAAACTGCCACCGAACGTCCCCGAGGGTGGCACCAACACCTCCCACGGGACCAATGTAACTCGTAGGAACTGACCCCGGAACTGCGGGACTCCCGGTTTGAGAATACGACGGTAATTTGCATATTTCTAGACTTAAGCAAAACATGGCGTTAGAGGGTGAGATCTCTAAACAGCCCCCGAACGTCCTCGTGGGTGGCACCAACACCTCCCACGGGATCAATGTAACTAGTAGGAACTGACTCCGCAGCCGCGGGACTCCCGGTTTGAGAATACGACGGTAATTTGCATATTTTGTAGACTTAGGCTTAAAAACATGGCGTTAGAGGCTGAGAACTCGAAACACCACCCGAACGTCCCCGTAGGTGGCACCAACACCTCCCACGGGACCAATGTAACTCGTAGGAACTGACCCCGCAACCTTGGGACTCCCGGTTTGAGAATACGACGGTAATTTGCATATTTCTAGACTTAGGCTTAAAAACATGGCGTTAGAGGGTGAAAACCCGAAACACCACTCGAACGTCCCCGTGGGTGTCACCAACACCTCCCACGGGACCAATGTAACTCATAGGAACTGACCCCACAGCCGCAGGACTCCCGGTTTGAGAATACGACGGTAATTTACAAATTTCTAGACTTAGGCTTGAAAACAAGGCGTTACAGGGTGAGAACTCAAAACTGCCACCGAACATCCCCGTGGGTGGAACCAACACCTCCCACGGGACCAATGCAACTCGTAGGAACTGACCCCGCAGTCGCGGGACTCCCGGTTTGAGAATACGACGGTAATTTTCATATTTCTAGACTTAGGCTTAAAAACATGGCGTTAGAGGGTGAGAACTCGAAACACCCCCCGAACGTCCCCGTGGGAGGCACCAACACCTTCCACGGGACCAATGTAACTCGTAGGAACTGACCCCGAAGCCGCGGGACTCCCGGTTTGAGAATACGACGGTAATTTTTAAATTTCTAGACTTAGGCTTAAAAACATGGCGTTAGAGGGTGAGAACTTGAAACTACCACCGAACGTCCCCGTGGGTGACACCAACACCTCCCACGGGACCAATGTAACTCGTAGGAACTGACCCCGCAGGGGCGAGACTCCCGGTTTGGGAATGCGACGGTAATTTGCATATTTCTAGACTTAAGCAAAACATGGCGTTAGAGGGTGAGATCCCGAAAAAGCCCCCGATCGTCCTCGTGGGTGGCACCAACACCTCCCACAAGACCAATGTAACTCGTAGGAACTGACCCAGCAGCCTCGGGACTCCCGGTTTGAGAATACGACGGTAATTTACAAATTTCTAGACTTAGGCTTAAAAACATGGTGTTAGAGGATCAGAACTCGAAACTGCCACCGAACGTCCCCGAGGGTGGCACCAACACCTCCCACGGGACCAATGTAACTCGTAGGAACTGACCCCGGAACTGCGGGACTCCCGGTTTGGGAATACGATGGTAATTTGCATATTTCTAGACTTAAGCAAAACATGGCGTTAGAGGGTGAGATCTCGAACCAGCCCCCGAACGTCCTCGTGGGTGGCACCAACACGTCCCACGGGACCAATGTAACTCGTAGGAACTAACCCCGTAGCCGCGGGACTCCCGGTTTTAGAATACGACGGTAATTTGCATATTTCTAGAATCAGGCCTAAAAATATGGTGTTAGAGGGTGAAAACTCGAAACAGCCCACGAACGTCCCCGTGGGTGGCACCAACACCTCCCACGGGACCAATGCAACTCGTAGGAACTGACCCCGCAGTCACGGGACTCCCGGTTTGAGAATACGACAGTAATTTTCATATTTCTAGACTTAGGCTTAAAAACATGGCGTTACAGGGTGAGAACTCAAAACTGCCACCGAACATCCCCGTGGGTGGAACCAACACCTCCCATGGGACCAATGTAACTCATAGGAACTGACCCCGCAACCGCGGGACTCCCGGTTTTGGAATACGATGGTAATTTGCATATTTCTAGACTTAAGCAAAACATGGCGTTAGAGGGTGAGATCTCGAAACAGCCCCCGAACGTCCTCGTGGGTGGCACCAACACGTCCCACGGAACCAATGTAACTCGTAGGAACTGACCCAGCAGCCGCGGGACTCCCGGTTTGAGAATACGACGGTAATTTACAAATTTCTAGACTTAGGCTTAAAAACATGGTGTTAGAGGATCAGAACTCGAAACTGCCACCGAACGTCCCCGAGGGTGGCACCAACACCTCCCACGGGACCAATGTAACTCGTAGGAACTGACCCCGGAACTGCGGGACTCCCGGTTTGGGAATACGACGGTAATTTGCATATTTCTAGACTTAAGCAAAACATGGCGTTAGAGGGTGAGATCTCTAAACAGCCCCCGAACGTCCTCGTGGGTGGCACCAACACCTCCCACGGGATCAATGTAACTCGTAGGAACTGACCCCGCAGCCGCGGGACTCCCGGTTTGAGAATACGACGGTAATTTGCATATTGTGTAGACTTAGGCTTAAAAACATGGCGTTAGAGGGTGAGAACTCGAAACACCACCCGAACGTCCCCGTAGGTGGCACCAACACCTCCCACGGGACCAATGTAACTCGTAGGAACTGACCCCGCAACCTTGGGACTCCCGGTTTGAGAATACGACGGTAATTTGCATATTTCTAGACTTAGGCTTAAAAACATGGCGTTAGAGGGTGAAAACCCGAAACACCACTCGAACGTCCCCGTGGGTGTCACCAACACCTCCCACGAGACCAATGTAACTCATAGGAACTGACCCCACAGCCGCAGGACTCCCGGTTTGAGAATACGACGGTAATTTACAAATTTCTAGACTTAGGCTTAAAAACATGGCGTTACAGGGTGAGAACTCAAAACTGCCACCGAACATCCCCGTGGGTGGAACAAACACCTCCCACTGGACCAATGTAACTCATAGGAACTGACCCCGCAATCGCGGGACTCCCGGTTTTGGAATACGATGGTAATTTGCATATTTCTAGACTTAAGCAAAACATGGCGTTAGAGGGTGAGATCTCGAAACAGCCCCCGAACGTCCTCGTGGGTGGCAGCAACACGTCCCACGGGACCAATGTAACGCGTAGGAACTGACCCCGTAGCCGCGGGACTCCCGGTTTTAGAATACGATGGTAATTTGCATATTTCTAGAATCAGGCCTAAAAATATGGCGTTGAGGGTGAAAACTTGAAACAGCCCACGAACGTACCCGTGGGTGGCACCAACACCTCCCACAGGACCAATGCAACTCGTAGGAACTGACCCCGCAGTCGCGGGACTCCCGGTTTGAGAATATGACAGTAATTTTCATATTTCTAGACTTAGGCTTAAAAACATGGGGTTAGAGGGTGAGAACTCGAAACACCCCCCGAACGTCCCCGTGGGTGGCACCAACACCTTCCACGGGACCAATGTAACTCGTAGGAACTGACCCCGAAGCCGTGGGACTCCCGATTTGAGAATACGATGGTAATTTTTAAATTTCTAGACTTAGGCTTAAAAACATGGCGTTAGAGGGTGAGAACTCGAAACTACCACCGAACGTCCCCGTAGGTGACACCAACACCTCCCACGGGACCAATGTAACTCGTAGGAACTGACCCCGCAGCGGCGAGACTCCCGGTTTGGGAATGCGACGGTAATTTGCATATTTCTAGACTTAGGCAAAACATGGCGTTAGAGGGTGAGATCCCGAAAAAGCCCTCGAACGTCCTCGTGGGTGGCACCAACACCTCCCACGGGACCAATGTAACTCGTAGGAACTGACCCAGCAGCCGCGGGACTCCCGGTTTGAGAATACGACGATAATTTACAAATTTCTAGACTTAGGCTTAAAAACATGGTGTTAGAGGATCAGAACTCGAAACTGCCACCGAACGTCCCCGATGGTGGCACCAACACCTCCCACGGGACCAATGTAACTCGTAGGAACTGACCCCGGAACTGCGGGACTCCCGGTTTGGGAATACGACGGTAATTTGCATATTTCTAGACTTAAGCAAAACATGGCGTTAGAGGGTGAGATCTTAAACAGCCCCCGAACGTCTTCGTGGGTGGCACCAACACCTCCCACGGGATCAATGTAACTCGTAGGAACTGACCCAGCAGCCGCGGGGCTCCCGGTTTGAGAATACGACGGTAATTTACAAATTTCTAGACTTAGGCTTAAAAACATGGTGTTAGAGGATCAGAACTCGAAACTGCCACCGAACGTCCCCGATGGTGGCACCAACACCTCCCACGGGACCAATGTAACTCGTAGGAACTGACCCCGGAACTGCGGGACTCCCGGTTTTGGAATACGATGGTAATTTGCATATTTCTAGACTTAAGCAAAACATGGCGTTAGAGGGTGAGATCTCGAAACAACCCCCGAACGTCCTCGTGGGTGGCACCAACACGTCCCACGGGACCAATGTAACGCGTAGGAACTGACCCCGTAGCCGCGGGACTCCCGGTTTTAGAATACGATGGTAATTTGCATATTTCTAGAATCAGGCCTAAAAATATGGCGTTAGAGGGTGAAAACTTGAAACAGCCCACGAACGTCCCCGTGGGTGGCACCAACACCTCCCATGGGACCAATGCAACTCGTAGGAACTGACCCCGCAGTCGCGGGACTCCCGGTTTGAGAATATGACAGTAATTTTCATATTTCTAGACTTAGGCTTAAAAACATGGGGTTAGAGGGTGAGAACTCGAAACACCCCCCGAACGTCCCCGTGGGTGGCACCAACACCTTCCACGGGACCAATGTAACTCGTAGGAACTGACCCCGAAGCCGTGGGACTCCCGATTTGAGAATACGACGGTAATTTTTAAATTTCTAGACTTAGGCTTAAAAACATGGCGTTAGAGGGTGAGAACTCGAAACTACCACCGAACGTCCCCGTAGGTGACACGAACACCTCCCACGGGACCAATGTAACTCGTAGGAACTGACCCCGCAACGGCGAGACTCCCGGTTTGGGAATGCGACGGTAATTTGCATATTTCTAGACTTAAGCAAAACATGGCGTTAGAGGGTGAGATCCCGAAAAATCCCTCGAACGTCCTCGTGGGTGGCACCAACACCTCCCACGGGACCAATGTAACTCGTAGGAACTGACCCAGCAGCCGCGGGACTCCCGGTTTGAGAATACGACGATAATTTACAAATTTCTAGACTTAGGCTTAAAAACATGGTGTTAGAGGATCAGAACTCGAAACTGCCACCGAACGTCCCCGAGGGTGGCACCAACACCTCCCACGGGACCAATGTAACTCGTAGGAACTGACCCCGGAACTGAGGGACTCCCGGTTTGGGAATACGACGGTAATTTGCATATTTCTAGACTTAAGCAAAACATGGCGTTAGAGGGTGAGATCTCTAAACAGCCCCCGAACGTCCTCGTGGGTGGCACCAACACCTCCCACGGGATCAATGTAACTCGTAGGAACTGACCCAGCAGCCGCGGGGCTCCCGGTTTGAGAATACGACGGTAATTTACAAATTTCCAG
This sequence comes from Sambucus nigra, assembly GCA_949130495.1. Classification (NCBI taxonomy): domain Eukaryota; kingdom Viridiplantae; phylum Streptophyta; class Magnoliopsida; order Dipsacales; family Adoxaceae; genus Sambucus; species Sambucus nigra. The sequence goes on from OX422215.1 coordinate 48,587,895, forward strand.
ACTTAGGCTTAAAAACATGGTGTTAGAGGATCAGAACTCGAAACTGCCACCGAACGTCCCCGATGGTGGCACCAACACCTCCCACGGGACCAATGTAACTCGTAGGAACTGACCCCGGAACTGCGGGACTCCCGGTTTTGGAATACGATGGTAATTTGCATATTTCTAGACTTAAGCAAAACATGGCGTTAGAGGGTGAGATCTCGAAACAACCCCCGAACGTCCTCGTGGGTGGCACCAACACGTCCCACGGGACCAATGTAACGCGTAGGAACTGACCCCGTAGCCGCGGGACTCCCGATTTTAGAATACGATGGTAATTTGCATATTTCTAGAATCAGGCCTAAAAATATGGTGTTAGAGGGTGAAAACTCGAAACAGCCCACGAACGTCCCCGTGGGTGGCACCAACACCTCCCACGGGACCAATGCAACTCGTAGGAACTGACCCCGCAGTCACGGGACTCCCGGTTTGAGAATACGACAGTAATTTTCATATTTCTAGACTTAGGCTTAAAAACATGGCGTTACAGGGTGAGAACTCAAAACTGCCACCGAACATCCCCGTGGGTGGAACCAACACCTCCCATGGGACCAATGTAACTCATAGGAACTGACCCCGCAACCGCGGGACTCCCGGTTTTGGAATACGATGGTAATTTGCATATTTCTAGACTTAAGCAAAACATGGCGTTAGAGGGTGAGATCTCGAAACAGCCCCCGAACGTCCTCGTGGGTGGCACCAACACGTCCCACGGAACCAATGTAACTCGTAGGAACTGACCCAGCAGCAGCGGGACTCCCGGTTTGAGAATACGACGGTAATTTACAAATTTCTAGACTTAGGCTTAAAAACATGGTGTTAGAGGATCAGAACTCGAAACTGCCACCGAACGTCCCCGAGGGTGGCACCAACACCTCCCACGGGACCAATGTAACTCGTAGGAACTGACCCCGGAACTGCGGGACTCCCGGTTTGGGAATACGACGGTAATTTGCATATTTCTAGACTTAAGCAAAACATGGCGTTAGAGGGTGAGATCTCTAAACAGCCCCCGAACGTCCTCGTGGGTGGCACCAACACCTCCCACGGGATCAATGTAACTCGTAGGAACTGACCCCGCAGCCGCGGGACTCCCGGTTTGAGAATACGACGGTAATTTGCATATTTTGTAGACTTAGGCTTAAAAACATGGCGTTAGAGGGTGAGAACTCGAAACACCACCCGAACGTCCCCGTAGGTGGCACCAACACCTCCCACGGGACCAATGTAACTCGTAGGAACTGACCCCGCAACCTTGGGACTCCCGGTTTGAGAATACGACGGTAATTTGCATATTTCTAGACTTAGGCTTAAAAACATGGCGTTAGAGGGTGAAAACCCGAAACACCACTCGAACGTCCCCGTGGGTGTCACCAACACCTCCCACGGGACCAATGTAACTCATAGGAACTGACCCCACAGCCGCAGGACTCCCGGTTTGAGAATACGACGGTAATTTACAAATTTCTAGACTTAGGCTTAAAAACATGGCGTTACAGGGTGAGAACTTAAAACTGCCACCGAACATCCCCGTGGGTGGAACAAACACCTCCCACGGGACCAATGTAACTCATAGGAACTGACCCCGCAACCGCGGGACTCCCGGTTTTGGAATACGATGGTAATTTGCATATTTCTAGACTTAAGCAAAACATGGCGTTAGAGGGTGAGATCTCGAAACAGCCCCCGAACGTCCTCATGGGTGGCAGCAACACGTCCCACGAGACCAATGTAACGCGTAGGAACTGACCCCGTAGCCGCGGGACTCCCGGTTTTAGAATACGATGGTAATTTGCATATTTCTAGAATCAGGCCTAAAAATATGGCGTTAGAGGGTGAAAACTTGAAACAGCCCACGAACGTCCCCGTGGGTGGCACCAACACCTCCCATGGGACCAATGCAACTCGTAGGAACTGACCCCGCAGTCGCGGGACTCCCGGTTTGAGAATATGACAGTAATTTTCATATTTCTAGACTTAGGCTTAAAAACATGGGGTTAGAGGGTGAGAACTCGAAACACCCCCCGAACGTCCCCGTGGGTGGCACCAACACCTTCCACGGGACCAATGTAACTCGTAGGAACTGACCCCGAAGCCGTGGGACTCCCGATTTGAGAATACGACGGTAATTTTTAAATTTCTAGACTTAGGCTTAAAAACATGGCGTTAGAGGGTGAGAACTCGAAACTACCACCGAACGTCCCCGTAGGTGACACGAACACCTCCCACGGGACCAATGTAACTCGTAGGAACTGACCCCGCAACGGCGAGACTCCCGGTTTGGGAATGCGACGGTAATTTGCATATTTCTAGACTTAAGCAAAACATGGCGTTAGAGGGTGAGATCCCGAAAAATCCCTCGAACGTCCTCGTGGGTGGCACCAACACCTCCCACGGGACCAATGTAACTCGTAGGAACTGACCCAGCAGCCGCGGGACTCCCGGTTTGAGAATACGACGATAATTTACAAATTTCTAGACTTAGGCTTAAAAACATGGTGTTAGAGGATCAGAACTCGAAACTGCCACCGAACGTCCCCGAGGGTGGCACCAACACCTCCCACGGGACCAATGTAACTCGTAGGAACTGACCCCGGAACTGAGGGACTCCCGGTTTGGGAATACGACGGTAATTTGCATATTTCTAGACTTAAGCAAAACATGGCGTTAGAGGGTGAGATCTCTAAACAGCCCCCGAACGTCCTCGTGGGTGGCACCAACACCTCCCACGGGATCAATGTAACTCGTAGGAACTGACCCAGCAGCCGCGGGGCTCCCGGTTTGAGAATACGACGGTAATTTACAAATTTCCAGACTTAGGCTTAAAAACATGGTGTTAGAGGATCAGAACTCGAAACTGCCACCGAACGTCCCCGATGGTGGCACCAACACCTCCCACGGGACCAATGTAACTCGTAGGAACTGACCCCGGAACTGCGGGACTCCCGGTTTTGGAATACGATGGTAATTTGCATATTTCTAGACTTAAGCAAAACATGGCGTTAGAGGGTGAGATCTCGAAACAACCCCCGAACGTCCTCGTGGGTGGCACCAACACGTCCCACGGGACCAATGTAACGCGTAGGAACTGACCCCGTAGCCGCGGGACTCCCGATTTTAGAATACGATGGTAATTTGCATATTTCTAGAATCAGGCCTAAAAATATGGTGTTAGAGGGTGAAAACTCGAAACAGCCCACGAACGTCCCCGTGGGTGGCACCAACACCTCCCACGGGACCAATGCAACTCGTAGGAACTGACCCCGCAGTCACGGGACTCCCGGTTTGAGAATACGACAGTAATTTTCATATTTCTAGACTTAGGCTTAAAAACATGGCGTTACAGGGTGAGAACTCAAAACTGCCACCGAACATCCCCGTGGGTGGAACCAACACCTCCCATGGGACCAATGTAACTCATAGGAACTGACCCCGCAACCGCGGGACTCCCGGTTTTGGAATACGATGGTAATTTGCATATTTCTAGACTTAAGCAAAACATGGCGTTAGAGGGTGAGATCTCGAAACAGCCCCCGAACGTCCTCGTGGGTGGCACCAACACGTCCCACGGAACCAATGTAACTCGTAGGAACTGACCCAGCAGCAGCGGGACTCCCGGTTTGAGAATACGACGGTAATTTACAAATTTCTAGACTTAGGCTTAAAAACATGGTGTTAGAGGATCAGAACTCGAAACTGCCACCGAACGTCCCCGAGGGTGGCACCAACACCTCCCACGGGACCAATGTAACTCGTAGGAACTGACCCCGGAACTGCGGGACTCCCGGTTTGGGAATACGACGGTAATTTGCATATTTCTAGACTTAAGCAAAACATGGCGTTAGAGGGTGAGATCTCTAAACAGCCCCCGAACGTCCTCGTGGGTGGCACCAACACCTCCCACGGGATCAATGTAACTCGTAGGAACTGACCCCGCAGCCGCGGGACTCCCGGTTTGAGAATACGACGGTAATTTGCATATTTTGTAGACTTAGGCTTAAAAACATGGCGTTAGAGGGTGAGAACTCGAAACACCACCCGAACGTCCCCGTAGGTGGCACCAACACCTCCCACGGGACCAATGTAACTCGTAGGAACTGACCCCGCAACCTTGGGACTCCCGGTTTGAGAATACGACGGTAATTTGCATATTTCTAGACTTAGGCTTAAAAACATGGCGTTAGAGGGTGAAAACCCGAAACACCACTCGAACGTCCCCGTGGGTGTCACCAACACCTCCCACGGGACCAATGTAACTCATAGGAACTGACCCCATAGCCGCAGGACTCCCGGTTTGAGAATACGACGATAATTTACAAATTTCTAGACTTAGGCTTAAAAACATGGCGTTACAGGGTGAGAACTTAAAACTGCCACCGAACATCACCGTGGGTGGAACAAACACCTCCCACGGGACCAATGTAACTCATAGGAACTGACCCCGCAACCGCGGGACTCCCGGTTTTGGAATACGATGGTAATTTGCATATTTCTAGACTTAAGCAAAACATGGCGTTAGAGGGTGAGATCTCGAAACAGCCCCCGAACGTCCTCGTGGGTGGCAGCAACACGTCCCACGGGACCAATGTAACGCGTAGGAACTGACCCCGTAGCCGCGGGACTCCCGGTTTTAGAATACGATGGTAATTTGCATATTTCTAGAATCAGGCCTAAAAATATGGCGTTAGAGGGTGAAAACTTGAAACAGCCCACGAACGTCCCCGTGGGTGGCACCAACACCTCCCACGAGACCAATGCAACTCGTAGGAACTGACCCCGCAGTCGCGGGACTCCCGATTTGAGAATATGACAGTAATTTTCATATTTCTAGACTTAGGCTTAAAAACATGGGGTTAGAGGGTGAGAACTCGAAACACCCCCCGAACGTCCCCGTGGGTGGCACCAACACCTTCCACGGGACCAATGTAACTCGTAGGAACTGACCCCGAAGCCGTGGGACTCCCGATTTGAGAATACGACGGTAATTTTTAAATTTCTAGACTTAGGCTAAAAAACATGGCGTTAGAGGGTGAGAACTCGAAACTACCACCGAACGTCCCCGTAGGTGACACCAACAACTCCCACGGGACCAATGTAACTCGTAGGAACTGACCCCGCAGCGGCGAGACTCCCGGTTTGGGAATGCGACGGTAATTTGCATATTTCTAGACTTAAGCAAAACATGGCGTTAGAGGGTGAGATCCCGAAAAAGCCCTCGAACGTCCTCGTGGGTGGCACCAACACCTCCCACGGGACCAATGTAACTCGTAGGAACTGACCCAGCAGCCGCGGGACTCCCGGTTTGAGAATACGACGATAATTTACAAATTTCTAGACTTAGGCTTTAAAACATGGTGTTAGAGGATCAGAACTCGAAACTGCCACCGAACGTCCCCGATGGTGGCACCAACACCTCCCACGGGACCAATGTAACTCGTAGGAACTGACCCCGCAACCTTGGGACTCCTGGTTTGAGAATACGACGGTAATTTGCATATTTCTAGACTTAGGCTTAAAAACATGGCGTTAGAGGGTGAAAACCCGAAACACCACTCGAACGTCCCCGTGGGTGTCACCAACACCTCCCACGGGACCAATGTAACTCATAGGAACTGACCCCACAGCCGCAGGACTCCCGGTTTGAGAATACGACGGTAATTTACAAATTTCTAGACTTAGGCTTAAAAACATGGCGTTACAGGGTGAGAACTCAAAACTGCCACCGAACATCCCCGTGGGTGGAACAAACACCTCCCACGGGACCAATGTAACTCATAGGAACTGACCCCGCAACCGCGGGACTCCCGGTTTTGGAATATGATGGTAATTTGCATATTTCTAGACTTAAGCAAAACATGGCGTTAGAGGGTGAGATCTCGAAACAGCCCCCGAACGTCCTCGTGGGTGGCAGCAACACGTCCCACGGGACCAATGTAACGCGTAGGAACTGACCCCGTAGCCGCAGGACTCCCGGTTTTAGAATACGATGGTAATTTGCATATTTCTAGAATCAGGCCTAAAAATATGGCGTTGGAGGGTGAAAACTTGAAACAGCCCACGAACGTCCCCGTGGGTGGCACCAACACCTCCCACGGGACCAATACAACTCGTAGGAACTGACCCCGCAGTCGCGGGACTCCCGGTTTGAGAATATGACAGTAATTTTCATATTTCTAGACTTAGGCTTAAAAACATGGGGTTAGAGGGTGAGAACTCGAAACACCCCCCGAACGTCCCCGTGGGTGGCAGCAACACCTTCCACGGGACCAATGTAACTCGTAAGAACTGACCCCGAAGCCGCGGGACTCCCGGTTTGAGAATACGACGGTAATTTTTAAATTTCTAGACTTAGGCTTAAAAACATGGCGTTAGAGGGTGAGAACTCGAAACTACAACCGAACGTCCCCGTGGGTGACACCAACACCTCCCACGGGACCAATGTAACTCGTAGGAACTGACCCCGCAGCGGTGAGACTCCCGGTTTGGGAATACGATGATAATTTGCATATTTCTAGACTTAAGCAAAACATGGCGTTAGAGGGTTCGATCCCGAAAAAGCCCCCGAATGTCCTCGTGGGTGGCACCAACACCTCCCACGGGACCAATGTAACTCGTAGGAACTGACCCAGCATCCGCGGGACTCCCGGTTTGAGAATACGACTGTAATTTACAAATTTCTACACTTAGGCTTAAAAACATGGCGTTAGAGAATCAGAACTCGAAACTGCCACCGAACGTCCCCGAGGGTGGCACCAACACCTCCCACGGGACCAATGTAACTCGTAGGAACTGACCCGGAACTGCGGGACTCCCGGTTTGGGAATACGACGGTAATTTGCATATTTCTAGACTTAAGCAAAACATGGCTTTAGAGGGTGAGATCTCGAAACAGCCCCCGAACGTCCTCGTGGGTGACACCAACACCTCCCACGGGATCAATGTAACTTGTAGGAACTGACCCCGCAGCCGCGGGACTCCCGGTTTGAGAATACGACGGTAATTTGCATATTTTGTAGACTTAGGCCTAAAAACATGGCGTTAGAGGGTGAGAACTCGAAACACCCCCCGAACGTCCCCGTGGGTGGCACCAACACATCCCACGGGACCAATGTAACTCGTAGGAACTGACCCCGCAGCCTCGGGACTCCCGATCTGAGAATACGACGGTAATTTGTATATTTCTAGACTTAGGCTTAAAAACATGGCGTTAGAGGGTGAAAACCCGAAACACCCCTCGAACGTCCCCGTGGGTGTCACCAACACCTCCCACGGGACCAATGTAACTCGTAGGAACTAACCCCACAGCCGCAGGACTCCCGGTTTGAGAATACGACGGTAATTTACAATTTTCTAGACTTAGGCTCAAAAACATGGCGTTACAGGGTGAGAACTCGAAACTGCCACCGAACGTCCCCGTGGGTGGCACCAACACCTCCCACGGGACCAATGTAACTCGTAGGAACTGACCCCGCAGCCGCGGGACTCCCGGTTTTAGAATACGACGGTAATTTGCATATTTCTAGACTTAGGTCTAAAAACATGGCGTTAGAGGGTGAAAACCCGAAACAGCCCCCGAACGTCCCCGTGGGTGGCACCAACACCTCCCACGGGACCAATGTGACTCGTAGTAACTGACCCCGCAGCCGCGGGACTCCCGATTTGAGAATATGATGGTAATTTGCATATTTCTAGACTTAGGCATAAAAACATGGTGTTAGAGGGTGAAAACCCGAAAGACCCCCCGAACGTCCCCGTGGGTGGCACCAGCACCTCCCACGGGACTAATGTAACTCGTAGTAACTGACCCCGCAGCCCCGGGACTCCGGTTTGAGAATACGACGTTAATTTGAATATTTCTAGACTTAGGCTTAAAAACATGGCGTTAGAGGGTGAAAACCCGAAACACCCCCCGAACGTCCCCGTGGGTGGCACCAACACCTCCCACGGGACTAATGTAACTCGTAGGAACTGACCCCGCAGCCGCGGGACTCCCGGTTTGAGAATACGATGGTAATTTACAAATTTCTAGACTTAGGCTTAAAAACATGGCGTTAGAGGGTGAGAACTCAAAACTGCCACCGAACATCCCCGTGGGTGGAACCAACACCTCCCACGGGACCAATGTAACTCGTAGGAACTGACCCCGCAGCGGTGAGACTCCCGGTTTGGGAATACGATTATAATTTGCATATTTCTAGACTTAAGCAAAACATGGCGTTAGAGGGTGAAAACCCGAAACAGCCCCCGAACGTCCCCGTGGGTGGCACCAACACCTCCCACGGGACCAATGTGACTCGTAGTAACTGACCCCGCAGCCGCGGGACTCCCGATTTGAGAATATGATGGTAATTTGCATATTTCTAGACTTAGGCTTAAAAACATGGTGTTAGAGGGTGAAAACCCGAAAGACCCCCCGAACGTCCCCGTGGGTGGCACCAACACCTCCCACGGGACCAATGTAACTCGTAGTAACTGACCCCGCAGCCCCGGGACTCCGGTTTGAGAATACGACGTTAATTTGCATATTTTTAGACTTAGGCTTAAAAACATGGCGTTAGAGGGTGAAAACCCGAAACACCCCCCGAACGTCCCCGTGGGTGGCACCAACACCTCCCACGGGACTAATGTAACTCGTAGGAACTGACCCCGCAGCCGCGGGACTCCCGGTTTGAGAATACGACGGTAATTTACAAATTTCTAGACTTAGGCTTAAAAACATGGCGTTAGAGGGTGAGAACTCAAAACTGCCACCGAACATCCCCGTGGGTGGAACCAACACCTCCCACGGGACCAATGTAACTCGTAGGAACTGACCCCGCAGCGGTGAGACTCCCGGTTTGGGAATACGATTATAATTTGCATATTTCTAGACTTAAGCAAAACATGGCGTTAGAGGGTGAGATCTCGAAAAAGCCCCCGAACGTCCTCGTGGGTGGCACCAACACCTCCCACGGGACCAATGTAACTCGTAGGAACTGACCCAGCATCCGCGGGACTCCCGGTTTGAGAATACGACTGTAATTTACAAATTTTTAGACTTAGGCTTAAAAACATGGCGTTAGAGGATCAGAACTCGAAACTGCCACCGAACGTCCCCGAGGGTGGCACCAACACCTCCCACGGGACCAATGTAACTCGTAGGAACTGACCCCGGAACTGCGGGACTCCCGGTTTGGGAATACGACGGTAATTTTCATATTTCTGGACTTAAGCAACACATGGCTTTAGAGGGTGAGATCTCGAAACAGCCCCCGAACGTCCTCGTGGGTGGCACCAACACCTCCCACGGGATCAATGTAACTTGTAGGAACTGACCCCGCAGCCGCGGGACTCCCGGTTTGAGAATACGACGGTAATTTGCATATTTTGTAGACTTAGGCTTAAAAACATGGCGTTAGAGGGTGAGAACTCGAAACACCCCCCGAACGTCCCCGTGGGTGGCACCAACACCTCCCACGGGACCAATGTAACTCGTAGGAACTGACCCCGCAGCCTCGGGACTCCCGATCTGAGAATACGACGGTAATTTGCATATTTCTAGACTTAGGCTTAAAAACATGGCGTTAGAGGGTGAAAACTCGAAACACCCCTCGAACGTCCCCGTGGGTGTAACCAACACCTCCTATGGGACCAATGTAACTCGTAGGAACTGACCCCGCGGGACTCCCGGTTTGAGAATACGACGGTAATTTGCTTATTTCTAGACTTAGGCTTAAAAACAAGGCGTTAGAGGGTGAGAACTTGAAACAGCCCCCAAACGTCGTCGTGGGTGGTACCAACACCTCCCACGGGAGCAATGTAACTCGAAGGAACTGACCCCGCAGCTACGGGACTCCCGATTTGACAATACGACAGTAATTTGCATATTTCTAGACTTAGGCTTAAAAACAAGGCGTTAGAGGGTGAGAACCCGAAACACCACCTGAACGTCCCCTTGGGTGGTACCAACGCCTCCCACGGGACCAATGTAACTCGTAGGAACTGACCCCGCAGCCGCGGGACTCTTGGTTTGAGAATACGACGATAATTTGCAAATTTCTAGACTTAGGCTTAACAACATGGCGTTAGAGGGTGAAAACCCGAAACAGTCCCCGAACGTCCCCGTGGGTGGCACCAACACCTCCCACGGGACCAATGTAACTCGTAGGAACTGACCCCGCAACGGCGGGACTCTCGGTTTGGGAATACGACGGTAATTTGCATATTTCTAGACTTAAGCAAAATATGGCATTAGAGGGTGAGATCTCGAAACAGCCCCCGAACGTACTCGTGGGTGGCACCAATACCTCCCACGGGACCAATGTAACTCATAGGAACTGACCCCGCAGCCCCGGGACTCCCGGTTTGAGAATACGACGGTAATTTGCATATTTCTAGACTTAGGCTTAAAAACATGGCGTTAGAGGGTGAAAACTCGAAACACCCCCCGAACGTCCTCGCGGGTGGCACCAACACCTCCCACGGGACCAATGTAACTCGTAGGAACCGACCCCTCAGCCGCGGGACTCCCGATTTGAGAATACGACGGTAATTTGCATATTTCTAGACTTAAGTTTAAAAACATGGCGTTAGAGGGTGAGAACTCGAAACTGCCACCGAACATCCCCGTGGGTGGAACCAACACCTCCCACGGGACCAATGTAACTCGTACGAACTGACCCCGCAACCACGGGACTCCCGGTTTGGAAATACGACGGTAATTTGCATATTTCTAGACTTAGGCAAAACTTGGCGTTAGAGGGTGAGATCTCGAAACAGCCCCCGAACGTCCTCGTGGGTGGCACCAACACCTCCCACGGGACCAATGTCACTCGTAGGAGCTGACCCCGCAGCCTATGGACTCCCAGTTTGGTAAAATGACGGTAATTTTCATATTTATTGACTTAAGCAAAACATGGCGTTAGAGGGTGAGATCTCGAAACAGCCCCCGAACGTCCCCGTGGGTGGCACCAACACCTCCCACGGGACCAATGTAACTCGTAGGAACTGACCCCGAAGCCGCAGGACTCCCGGTTTGAGAATACGACGGTAATTTACAAGTTTCTAGACTTAGGCTTAAAAACATGGCGTTAGAGGATGAGAACTCGCAACTGCCACCGAACGTCCCCGAGGGTGGCACCAACACCTCCCACGGGACTAATGTAACTCGTAGGAACTGACCCCGGAACTGCGGGACTCCCGGTTTGGGTATACGACGGTAATTTGCATATTTATAGACTTATGCAAAACATGGCGTTAGAGGGTGAGATCTGGAAACAGCCCCCGAACGTCCTCGTGGGTGGCACCAACACCTCCCACGGGACCAATGTAACTCGTAGGAACTTACCCCGCAGCTTCGGGACTCCCGGTTTGAGAATACGACGGTAATTTGCATATTTCTAGACTTAGGCTTAAAAACATGGCGTTAGAGGGTGAAAACCCAAAACACCCCTTGAACGTCCCCGTGGGTGTCACCAACACCTCCCACGGGACCAATGTAACTCGTAGGAACTGACCCCGCAGTCGCAGAACTCCCGGTTTGAGAATACGTCGGTAATTTACAAATTTCTAGACTTAGGCATAAAAACATGTCGTTACAGGGTGAGAACTCGAAACTGCCACCGAACGTCCCCGTGGGTGGCACCAACACCTCCCACGGGACCAATGTAACTCGTAGGAACTGACCCCGCAGCCGCGGGATTCCCGGTTTTAGAATACGACGGTAATTTGCATATTTCTAGACTTAGGCTTAAAAACATGGCGTTAGAGGATGAAAACCCGAAACAGCCCCCGAACGTCCCCGTGGGTGGCACCAACACCTCCCACGGGACCAATGTAACTCGTAGTAACTGACCCCACAGCCGCGGGACTCCCGATTTGAGAATACGACGGTAATTTGCATATTTCTAGACTTAGGCTTAAAAACATGGCGTTAGAGGGTGAAAACCCGAAAGACCCCCCGAACGTCCCCGTGCGTGGCACCAACACCTCCCACGGGACCAATGTAACTCGTAGGAACTGACCTCGCAGCCCCGGGACTCCCGGTTTGAGAATATGACGGTAATTTGCATATTTCTAGACTTAGGCTTAAAAACATGGCGTTAGAGGGTGAAAACCCGAAACACCCCCCGAACGTCCCCGTGGGTGGCACCAGCACCTCCCATGGGACCAATGTAACTCGTACGAACTGACCCCGCAGCCGCGGGACTCCCGGTTTGAGAATACAACGGTAATTTACAAATTTCTAGACATAGGCTTAAAAACATGGCGTTAGAGGGTGAGAACTCGAAACTGCCACCGAACATCCCCGTGGGTGCAACCAACACCTCCCACGGGACCAATGTAACTCGTAGGAACTGACCCCGGAACTGCGGGACTCCCGGTTTGGGAATACGACGGTAATTTCCATATTTCTAGACTTAAGCAAAACATGGCGTTAGAGGGTGAGATCTGGAAACAGCCCTCGAACGTCCTCGTGGGTGGCACCAACACCTCCCACGGGACCAATGTAACTCGTAGGAACTTACCCCGCAGCCGCGGGACTCCCGGTTTGAGAATACGACGGTAATTTGCATATTTCTAGACTTAGGCTTAAAAACATGGCGTTAGAGGCTGAGAACTTGAAACACCCCCCGAACGTCACCGTGGGTGGCACCAACACCTCCCACGGGACCAATGGAACTCGTAGGAACTGACCCCGCAGCTTCGGGACTCCCGATTTGAGAATACGACGGTAATTTGCATATTTCTAGACTTAGGCTTAAAAACATGGCGTTAGAGGGTGAAAACCCGAAACACCCCTTGAACGTCCCCGTGGGTGTCACCAACACCTCCCACGGGACCAATGTAACTCGTAGGAACTGACCCCGCAGTCGCAGGACTCCCGGTTTGAGAATACGTCGGTAATTTACAAATTTCTAGACTTAGGCATAAAAACATGTCGTTACAGGGTGAGAACTCGAAACTGCCACCGAACGTCCCCGTGGGTGGCACCAACACCTCCCACGGGACCAATGTAACTCGTAGGAACTGACCCCGCAGCCGCGGGATTCCCGGTTTTAGAATACGACGGTAATTTGCATATTTCTAGACTTAGGCTTAAAAACATGGCGTTAGAGGATGAAAACCCGAAACAGCCCCCGAACGTCCCCGTGGGTGGCACCAACACCTCCCACGGGACCAATGTAACTCGTAGTAACTGACCGCACAGCCGCGGGACTCCCGATTTGAGAATACGACGGTAATTTGCATATTTCTAGACTTAGGCTTAAAAACATGGCGTTAGAGGGTGAAAACCCGAAAGACCCCCCGAACGTCCCCGTGCGTGGCACCAACACCTCCCACGGGACCAATGTAACTCGTAGGAACTGACCCTGCAGCCCCGGGACTCCCGGTTTGAGAATATGACGGTAATTTGCATATTTCTAGACTTAGGCTTAAAAACATGGCGTTAGAGGGTGAAAACCCGAAACACCCCCCGAACGTCCCCGTGGGTGGCACCAGCACCTCCCATGGGACCAATGTAACTCGTACGAACTGACCCCGCAGCCGCGGGACTCCCGGTTTGAGAATACGACGGTAATTTACAAATTTCTAGACTTAGGCTTAAAAACATGGCGTTAGAGGGTGAGAACTCGAAACTGCCACCGAACATCCCCGTGGGTGCAACCAACACCTCCCACGGGACCAATGTAACTCGTAGGAACTGACCCCGCAACCGTGGGACTCCCGGTTTGGGAATACGACGGTAATTTGCATATTTCTAGACTTAAGCAAAACATGGCGTTAGAAGGTGAGATCTCGAAACAGCCCCCGAACGTCCCCTTGGGTGGCACCAACACCTCCCACGGGACCAATGCCACTCGCAGGAACTGACCCCGCAGCCGCGGGACTCCCGGTTTTAGAATATTACGGTAATTTGCATATTTCTAGACATAGGCTTAAAAACATGGCGTTAGAGGGTGAGATCTCGAAACAGCCCCCGAAAGTCGTCGTGGGTGGTACCAACGCCTTCCACGGGACCAATGTAACTCGAAGGAACTGACCCCGCAGCCGCGGGACTCCCGATTTGAGAATACGATAGTAATTTGCATATTTCTAGACTTAGGCTTAAAAACATGGCGTTAGAGGGTGAGAACCCGAAACACCCCTCGAACGTCCCCGTGGGTGTCACCAACACCTCCCACGGGACCAATGTAACTCGTAGGAACTAACCCCACAGCCGCAGGACTCCCAGTTTGAGAATACGACGGTAATTTACAATTTTCAAGACTTAGGCTCAAAAACATGGCGTTACAAGGTGAGAACTCGAAACTGCCACCGAACGTCCCCGTGGGTGGCACCAACACCTCCCACGGGACCAATGTAACTCGTAGGAACTGACCCCGCAGCCGCGGGACTCCCGGTTTTAGAATACGACGGTAATTTGCATATTTCTAGACTTAGGTCTAAAAACATGGCGTTAGAGGGTGAAAACCCGAAACAGCCCCCGAACGTCCCCGTGGGTGGCACCAACACCTCCCACGGGACCAATGTGACTCGTAGTAACTGACCCCGCAGCCGCGGGACTCCCGATTTGAGAATATGATGGTAATTTGCATATTTCTAGACTTAGGCTTAAAAACATGGTGTTAGAGGGTGAAAACCCGAAAGACCCCCCGAACGTCCCCGTGGGTGGCACCAACACCTCCCACGGGACCAATGTAACTCGTAGTAACTGACCCCGCAGCCCCGGGACTCCGGTTTGAGAATACGACGGTAATTTGCATATTTCTAGACTTAGGCTTAAAAACATGGCGTTAGAGGGTGAAAACCCGAAACACCCCCCGAACGTCCCCATGGGTGGCACCAACACCTCCCACGGGACTAATGTAACTCGTAGGAACTGACCCCGCAGTCGCGGGACTCCCGGTTTGAGAATACGACGGTAATTTACAAATTTCTAGACTTAGGCTTAAAAACATGGCGTTAGAGGGTGAAAACTCAAAACTGCAACCGAACATCCCCGTGGGTGGAACCAACACCTCCCACGGGACCAATGTAACTCGTAGGAACTGACCCCGCAGCGGTGAGACTCCCGGTTTGGGAATACGATTATAATTTGCATATTTCTAGACTTAAGCAAAACATGGCGTTAGAGGGTGAGATCTCGAAAAAGCCCCCGAACGTCCTCGTGGGTGGCAACAACACCTCCCACGGGACCCATGTAACTCGTAGGAACTGACCCAGCATCCGCGGGACTCCCGGTTTGAGAATACGACCGTAATTTACAAATTTCTAGACTTAGGCTTAAAAACATGGCGTTAGAGGATCAGAACTCAAAACTGCCACCGAACGTCCCCGAGGGTGGCACCAACACCTCCCACGGGACCAATGTAACTCGTAGGAACTGACCCCGGAACTGCGGGACTCCCGGTTTGGGAATACGACGGTAATTTTCATATTTCTAGACTTAAGCAAAACATGGCTTTAGAGGGTGAGATCTCGAAACAGCCCCCGAACGTCCTCGTGGGTGGCACCAACACCTCCCACGGGATCAATGTAACTTGTAGGAACTGACCCCGCAGCCGCGGGACTCCCGGTTTGAGAATACGATGGTAATTTGCATATTTTGTAGACTTAGGCTTAAAAACATGGCGTTAGAGGGTGAGAACTCGAAACACCCCCCGAACGTCCCCGTGGGTGGCACCAACACCTCCCACGGGACCAATGTAACTCGTAGGAACTGACCCCGCAGCCTCGGGACTCCCGATCTGAGAATACGATGGTAATTTGCATATTTCTAGACTTAGGCTTAAAAACATGGCGTTAGAGGGTGAAAACTCGAAACACCCCTCGAACGTCCCCGTGGGTGTCACCAACACCTCCTATGGGACCAATGTAACTCGTAGGAACTGACCCCGCGGGACTCCCGGTTTGAGAATACGATGGTAATTTGCTTATTTCTAGACTTAGGCTTAAAAACATGGCGTTAGAGGGTGAGAACTCGAAACAGCCCCCGAACGTCGTCGTGGGTGGTACCAACATCTCCCACGGGACCAATGTAACTCGAAGGAACTGACCCCGCAGTTACGGGACTCCCGATTTGACAATACGACAGTAATTTGCATATTTCTAGACTTAGGCTTAAAAACAAGGCGTTAGAGGGTGAGAACCCGAAACACCCCCTGAACGTCCCCTTGGGTGGTACCAACGCCTCCCACGGGACCAATGTAACTCGTAGGAACTGACCCCGCAGCCGCGGGACTCCTGGTTTGAGAATACGACGATAATTTGCAAATTTCTAGACTTAGGCTTAACAACATGGCGTTAGAGGGTGAAAACCCGAAACAGTCCCCGAACGTCCCCGTGGGTGGCACCAACACCTCCCACGGGACCAATGTAACTCGTAGGAACTGACCCCGCAACGGCGGGACTCTCGGTTTGGGAATACGACTGTAATTTGCATATTTCTAGACTTAAGCAAAATATGGCATTAGAGGGTGAGATCTCGAAATAGCCCCCGAACGTACTCGTGGGTGGCACCAACACCTCCCACGGGACCAATGTAACTCATAGGAACTGACCCCGCAGCCCCGGGACTCCCGGTTTGAGAATACGACGGTAATTTGCATATTTCTAGACTTAGGCTTAAAAACATGGCGTTAGAGGGTGAAAACTCGAAACACCCCCCGAACGTCCTCGCGGGTGGCACCAACACCTCCCACGGGACCAATGTAACTCGTAGGAACTGACCCCTCAGCCGCGGGACTCCCGATTTGAGAATACGACGGTAATTTGCATATTTCTAGACTTAAGTTTAGAAACATGGCGTTAGAGGGTGAGAACTCGAAACTGCCACCGAACATCCCCGTGGGTGGAACCAACACCTCCCACGGGACCAATGTAACTCGTACGAACTGACCCCGCAACCACGGGACTCCCGGTTTGGAAATACGACGGTAATTTGCATATTTCTAGACTTAGGCAAAACTTGGCGTTAGAGGGTGAGATCTCGAAACAGCCCCCGAACGTCCTCGTGGGTGGCACCAACACCTCCCACGGGACCAATGTCACTCGTAGGAGCTGACCCCGCAGCCTCTGGACTCCCAGTTTGGTAAAATGACGGTAATTTTCATATTTCTTGACTTAAGCAAAACATGGCGTTAGAGGGTGAGATCTCGAAACAGCCCCCGAACGTCCCCGTGGGTGGCACCAACACCTCCCACGGGACCAATGTAACTCGTAGGAACTGACCCCGAAGCCGCAGGACTCCCGGTTTGAGAATACGACGGTAATTTACAAGTTTCTAGACTTAGGCTTAAAAACATGGCGTTAGAGGATGAGAACTCGAAACTGCCACCGAACGTCCCCGAGGGTGGCACCGACACCTCCCACGGGACCAATGTAACTCGTAGGAACTGACCCCGGAACTGCGGGACTGCCGGTTTGGGTATACGACGGTAATTTCCATATTTCTAGACTTAAGCAAAACATGGCGTTAGAGGGTGAGATCTGGAAACAGCCCCCGAACGTCCTCGTGGGTGGCACCAACACCTCCCACGGGACCAATGTAACTCGTAGGAACTTACCCCGCAGCCGCGGGACTCTCGGTTTGAGAATACGACGGTAATTTGCATATTTCTAGACTTAGGCTTAAAAACATGGCGTTAGAGGATGAGAACTCGAAACTGCCACCGAACGTCCCCGAGGGTGGCACCGACACCTCCCACGGGACCAATGTAACTCGTAGGAACTGACCCCGGAACTGCGGGACTGCCGGTTTGGGTATACGACGGTAATTTGCATATTTATAGACTTATGCAAAACATGGCGTTAGAGGGTGAGATCTGGAAACAGCCCCCGAACGTCCTCGTGGGTGGCACCAACACCTCCCACGGGACCAATGTAACTCGTAGGAACTTACCCCGCAGCTTCGGGACTCCCGGTTTGAGAATACGACGGTAATTTGCATATTTCTAGACTTAGGCTTAAAAACATGGCGTTAGAGGGTGAAAACCCAAAACACCCCTTGAACGTCCCCGTGGGTGTCACCAACACCTCCCACGGGACCAATGTAACTCGTAGGAACTGACCCCGCAGTCGCAGAACTCCCGGTTTGAGAATACGTCGGTAATTTACAAATTTCTAGACTTAGGCATAAAAACATGTCGTTACAGGGTGAGAACTCGAAACTGCCACCGAACGTCCCCGTGGGTGGCACCAACACCTCCCACGGGACCAATGTAACTCGTAGGAACTGACCCCGCAGCCGCGGGATTCCCGGTTTTAGAATACGAAGGTAATTTGCATATTTCTAGACTTAGGCTTAAAAACATGGCGTTAGAGGATGAAAACCCGAAACAGCCCCCGAACGTCCCCGTGGGTGGCACCAACACCTCCCACGGGACCAATGTAACTCGTAGTAACTGACCCCACAGCCGCGGGACTCCCGATTTGAGAATACGACGGTAATTTGCATATTTCTAGACTTAGGCTTAAAAACATGGCGTTAGAGGGTGAAAACCCGAAAGACCCCCCGAACGTCCCCGTGCGTGGCACCAACACCTCCCACGGGACCAATGTAACTCGTAGGAACTGACCCCGCAGCCCCGGGACTCCCGGTTTGAGAATACGACGGTAATTTGCATATTTCTAGACTTAGGCTTAAAAACATGGCGTTAGAGGGTGAAAACCCGAAACACCCCCCGAACGTCCCCGTGGGTGGCACCAGCACCTCCCATGGGACCAATGTAACTCGTACGAACTGACCCCGCAGCCGCGGGACTCCCGGTTTGAGAATACAACGGTAATTTACAAATTTCTAGACATAGGCTTAAAAACATGGCGTTAGAGGGTGAGAACTCGAAACTGCCACCGAACATCCCCGTGGGTGCAACCAACACCTCCCACGGGACCAATGTAACTCGTAGGAACTAACCCCGGAACTGCGGGACTCCCGGTTTGGGAATACGACGGTAATTTCCATATTTCTAGACTTAAGCAAAACATGGCGTTAGAGGGTGAGATCTGGAAACAGCCCCCGAACGTCCTCGTGGGTGGCACCAACACCTCCCACGGGACCAATGTAACTCGTAGGAACTTACCCCGCAGCCGCGGGACTCCCGGTTTGAGAATACGACGGTAATTTGCATATTTCTAGACTTAGGCTTAAAAACATGGCGTTAGAGGCTGAGAACTCGAAACACCCCCCGAACGTCACCGTGGGTGGCACCAACACCTCCCACGGGACCAATGGAACTCGTAGGAACTGACCCCGCAGCTTCGGGACTCCCGATTTGAGAATACGACGGTAATTTGCATATTTCTAGACTTAGGCTTAAAAACATGGCGTTAGAGGGTGAAAACCCGAAACACCCCTTGAACGTCCCCGTGGGTGTCACCAACACCTCCCACGGGACCAATGTAACTCGTAGGAACTGACCCCGCAGTCGCAGGACTCCCGGTTTGAGAATACAACGGTAATTTACAAATTTCTAGACATAGGCATAAAAACATGGCGTTACAGGGTGAGAACTCGAAACTGCCACCGAACGTCCCCGTGGGTGGCACCAACACCTCCCACGGGACCAATGTAACTCGTAGGAACTGACCCCGCAGCCGCGGGATTCCCGGTTTTAGAATACGACGGTAATTTGCATATTTCTAGACTTAGGCTTAAAAACATGGCGTTAGAGGATGAAAACCCGAAACAGCCCCCGAACGTCCCCGTGGGTGGCACCAACACCTCCCACGGGACCAATGTAACTCGTAGTAACTGACCGCACAGCCGCGGGACTCCCGATTTGAGAATACGACGGTAATTTGCATATTTCTAGACTTAGGCTTAAAAACATGGCGTTAGAGGGTGAAAACCCGAAAGACCCCCCGAACGTCCCCGTGCGTGGCACCAACACCTCCCACGGGACCAATGTAACTCGTAGGAACTGACCCTGCAGCCCCGGGACTCCCGGTTTGAGAATATGACGGTAATTTGCATATTTCTAGACTTAGGCTTAAAAACATGGCGTTAGAGGGTGAAAACCCGAAACACCCCCCGAACGTCCCCGTGGGTGGCACCAGCACCTCCCATGGGACCAATGTAACTCGTACGAACTGACCCCGCAGCCGCGGGACTCCCGGTTTGAGAATACGACGGTAATTTACAAATTTCTAGACTTAGGCTTAAAAACATGGCGTTAGAGGGTGAGAACTCGAAACTGCCACCGAACATCCCCGTGGGTGCAACCAACACCTCCCACGGGACCAATGTAACTCGTAGGAACTGACCCCGCAACCGTGGGACTCCCGGTTTGGGAATACGACGGTAATTTGCATATTTCTAGACTTAAGCAAAACATGGCGTTAGAGGGTGAGATCTCGAAACAGCCCCCGAACGTCCCCTTGGGTGGCACCAACACCTCCCACGGGACCAATGCCACTCGCAGGAACTGACCCCGCAGCCGCGGGACTCCCGGTTTTAGAATATTACGGTAATTTGCATATTTCTAGACATAGGCTTAAAAACATGGCGTTAGAGGGTGAGATCTCGAAACAGCCCCCGAACGTCGTCGTGGGTGGTACCAACGCCTTCCACGGGACCAATGTAACTCGAAGGAACTGACCCCGCAGCCGCGGGACTCCCGATTTGAGAATACGATAGTAATTTGCATATTTCTAGACTTAGGCTTAAAAACATGGCGTTAGAGGGTGAGAACCCGAAACACCCCTCGAACGTCCCCGTGGGTGTCACCAACACCTCACACGGGACCAATGTAACTCGTAGGAACTAACCCCACAGCCGCAGGACTCCCAGTTTGAGAATACGACGGTAATTTACAATTTTCAAGACTTAGGCTCAAAAACATGGCGTTACAAGGTGAGAACTCGAAACTGCCACCGAACGTCCCCGTGGGTGGCACCAACACCTCCCACGGGACCAATGTAACTCGTAGGAACTGACCCCGCAGCCGCGGGACTCCCGGTTTTAGAATACGACGGTAATTTGCATATTTCTAGACTTAGGTCTAAAAACATGGCGTTAGAGGGTGAAAACCCGAAACAGCCCCCGAACGTCCCCGTGGGTGGCACCAACACCTCCCACGGGACCAATGTGACTCGTAGTAACTGACCCCGCAGCCGCGGGACTCCCGATTTGAGAATATGATGGTAATTTGCATATTTCTAGACTTAGGCTTAAAAACATGGTGTTAGAGGGTGAAAACCCGAAAGACCCCCCGAACGTCCCCGTGGGTGGCACCAACACCTCCCACGGGACCAATGTAACTCGTAGTAACTGACCCCGCAGCCCCGGGACTCCGGTTTGAGAATACGACGGTAATTTGCATATTTCTAGACTTAGGCTTAAAAACATGGCGTTAGAGGGTGAAAACCCGAAACACCCCCCGAACGTCCCCATGGGTGGCACCAACACCTCCCACGGGACTAATGTAACTCGTAGGAACTGACCCCGCAGTCGCGGGACTCCCGGTTTGAGAATACGACGGTAATTTACAAATTTCTAGACTTAGGCTTAAAAACATGGCGTTAGAGGGTGAAAACTCAAAACTGCAACCGAACATCCCCGTGGGTGGAACCAACACCTCCCACGGGACCAATGTAACTCGTAGGAACTGACCCCGCAGCGGTGAGACTCCCGGTTTGGGAATACGATTATAATTTGCATATTTCTAGACTTAAGCAAAACATGGCGTTAGAGGGTGAGATCTCGAAAAAGCCCCCGAACGTCCTCGTGGGTGGCAACAACACCTCCCACGGGACCCATGTAACTCGTAGGAACTGACCCAGCATCCGCGGGACTCCCGGTTTGAGAATACGACCGTAATTTACAAATTTCTAGACTTAGGCTTAAAAACATGGCGTTAGAGGATCAGAACTCAAAACTGCCACCGAACGTCCCCGAGGGTGGCACCAACACCTCCCACGGGACCAATGTAACTCGTAGGAACTGACCCCGGAACTGCGGGACTCCCGGTTTGGGAATACGACGGTAATTTTCATATTTCTAGACTTAAGCAAAACATGGCTTTAGAGGGTGAGATCTCGAAACAGCCCCCGAACGTCCTCGTGGGTGGCACCAACACCTCCCACGGGATCAATGTAACTTGTAGGAACTGACCCCGCAGCCGCGGGACTCCCGGTTTGAGAATACGATGGTAATTTGCATATTTTGTAGACTTAGGCTTAAAAACATGGCGTTAGAGGGTGAGAACTCGAAACACCCCCCGAACGTCCCCGTGGGTGGCACCAACACCTCCCACGGGACCAATGTAACTCGTAGGAACTGACCCCGCAGCCTCGGGACTCCCGATCTGAGAATACGATGGTAATTTGCATATTTCTAGACTTAGGCTTAAAAACATGGCGTTAGAGGGTGAAAACTCGAAACACCCCTCGAACGTCCCCGTGGGTGTCACCAACACCTCCTATGGGACCAATGTAACTCGTAGGAACTGACCCCGCGGGACTCCCGGTTTGAGAATACGATGGTAATTTTCTTATTTCTAGACTTAGGCTTAAAAACAAGGCGTTAGAGGGTGAGAACTCGAAACAGCCCCCGAACGTCGTCGTGGGTGGTACCAACATCTCCCACGGGACCAATGTAACTCGAAGGAACTGACCCCGCAGTTACGGGACTCCCGATTTGACAATACGACAGTAATTTGCATATTTCTAGACTTAGGCTTAAAAACAAGGCGTTAGAGGGTGAGAACCCGAAACACCCCCTGAACGTCCCCTTGGGTGGTACCAACGCCTCCCACGGGACCAATGTAACTCGTAGGAACTGACCCCGCAGCCGCGGGACTCCTGGTTTGAGAATACGACGATAATTTGCAAATTTCTAGACTTAGGCTTAACAACATGGCGTTAGAGGGTGAAAACCCGAAACAGTCCCCGAACGTCCCCGTGGGTGGCACCAACACCTCCCACGGGACCAATGTAACTCGTAGGAACTGACCCCGCAACGGCGGGACTCTCGGTTTGGGAATACGACTGTAATTTGCATATTTCTAGACTTAAGCAAAATATGGCATTAGAGGGTGAGATCTCGAAATAGCCCCCGAACGTACTCGTGGGTGGCACCAACACCTCCCACGGGACCAATGTAACTCATAGGAACTGACCCCGCAGCCCCGGGACTCCCGGTTTGAGAATACGACGGTAATTTGCATATTTCTAGACTTAGGCTTAAAAACATGGCGTTAGAGGGTGAAAACTCGAAACACCCCCCGAACGTCCTCGCGGGTGGCACCAACACCTCCCACGGGACCAATGTAACTCGTAGGAACTGACCCCTCAGCCGCGGGACTCCCGATTTGAGAATACGACGGTAATTTGCATATTTCTAGACTTAAGTTTAGAAACATGGCGTTAGAGGGTGAGAACTCGAAACTGCCACCGAACATCCCCGTGGGTGGAACCAACACCTCCCACGGGACCAATGTAACTCGTACGAACTGACCCCGCAACCACGGGACTCCCGGTTTGGAAATACGACGGTAATTTGCATATTTCTAGACTTAGGCAAAACTTGGCGTTAGAGGGTGAGATCTCGAAACAGCCCCCGAACGTCCTCGTGGGTGGCACCAACACCTCCCACGGGACCAATGTCACTCGTAGGAGCTGACCCCGCAGCCTCTGGACTCCCAGTTTGGTAAAATGACGGTAATTTTCATATTTCTTGACTTAAGCAAAACATGGCGTTAGAGGGTGAGATCTCGAAACAGCCCCCGAACGTCCCCGTGGGTGGCACCAACACCTCCCACGGGACCAATGTAACTCGTAGGAACTGACCCCGAAGCCGCAGGACTCCCGGTTTGAGAATACGACGGTAATTTACAAGTTTCTAGACTTAGGCTTAAAAACATGGCGTTAGAGGATGAGAACTCGAAACTGCCACCGAACGTCCCCGAGGGTGGCACCGACACCTCCCACGGGACCAATGTAACTCGTAGGAACTGACCCCGGAACTGCGGGACTGCCGGTTTGGGTATACGACGGTAATTTCCATATTTCTAGACTTAAGCAAAACATGGCGTTAGAGGGTGAGATCTGGAAACAGCCCCCGAACGTCCTCGTGGGTGGCACCAACACCTCCCACGGGACCAATGTAACTCGTAGGAACTTACCCCGCAGCCGCGGGACTCTCGGTTTGAGAATACGACGGTAATTTGCATATTTCTAGACTTAGGCTTAAAAACATGGCGTTAGAGGCTGAGAACTCGAAACACCCCCCGAACGTCACCGTGGGTGGCACCAACACCTCCCACGGGACCAATGTAACTCGTAGGAACTGACCCCGCAGCTTCGGGACTCCCGGTTTGAGAATACGACGGTAATTTGCATATTTC
Organism: Sambucus nigra; assembly: GCA_949130495.1. Taxonomy (NCBI): domain Eukaryota; kingdom Viridiplantae; phylum Streptophyta; class Magnoliopsida; order Dipsacales; family Adoxaceae; genus Sambucus; species Sambucus nigra. The sequence goes on from OX422215.1 coordinate 48,612,266, forward strand.
TAGACTTAGGCTTAAAAACATGGTGTTAGAGGGTGAAAACCCGAAACACCCCTCGAACGTCCCCGTGGGTGTCACCAACACCTCCCACGGGACCAATGTAACTCGTAGGAACTGACCCCGCAGCCGCGGGACTCCCGATTTAAAAATACGACGGTTATTTGCATATTTCTAGACTTAGGCTTAAAAACATGGCGTTAGAGGGTGAAAACCCGAAAGACCCCCCGAACGTCCCCGTGCGTGGCACCAACACCTCCCACGGGACCAATGTAACTCGTAGGAACTGACCCCGCAGCCCCGGGACTCCCGGTTTGAGAATATGATGGTAATTTGCATATTTCTAGACTTAGGCTTAAAAACATGGCGTTAGAGGGTGAGATCTCGAAACAGCCCCCGAACGTCCCCGTGGGTGGCACCAGCACCTCCCATGGGACCAATGTAACTCGTACGAACTGACCCCGCAGCCGCGGGACTCCCGGTTTGCGAATACGACGGTAATTTACAAATTTCTAGACTTAGGCTTAAAAACATGGCGTTAGAGGGTGAGAACTCGAAACTGCCACCGAACGTCCCCGTGGGTGCAACCAACACCTCCCATGGGACCAATGTAACTCGTAGGAACTGACCCCGGAACTGCGGGACTCCCGGTTTGGGTATACGACGGTAATTTCCATATTTCTAGACTTAAGCAAAACATGGCGTTAGAGGGTGAGATCTGGAAACAGCCCCCGAACGTCCTCGTGGGTGGCACCAACACCTCCCACGGGACCAATGTAACTCGTAGGAACTTACCCCGCAGCCGCGGGACTCTCGGTTTGAGAATACGACGGTAATTTGCATATTTCTAGACTTAGGCTTAAAAACATGGCGTTAGAGGGTGAGATCTCGAAACAGCCCCCGAACGTCCCCTTGGGTGGCACCAACACCTCCCACGGGACCAATGGTACTCGCAGGAACTGACCCCGCAGCCGCGGGACTCCCGATTTTAGAATATTACGGTAATTTGCATATTTCTAGACATAGGCTTAAAAACATGGCGTTAGAGGGTGAGATCTCGAAACAGCCCCCGAACGTCGTCTTGGGTGGTACCAACGCCTTCCACGGGACCAATGTAACTCGAAGGAACTGACCCCGCAGCCGCGGGACTCCCGATTTGAGAATACGACAGTAATTTGCATATTTCTAGACTTAGGCTTAAAAACATGGCGTTAGAGTGTGAGAACCCGAAACACCCCCTGAACGTCCCCTTGGGTGGCACCAACGCCTCCCACGGGATCAATGTAACTCGTAGGAACTGACCCCGCAGCCGCGGGACTCCTGGTTTGAGAATACGACGGTAATTTGCAAATTTCTAGACTTAGGCTTAACAACATGGCGTTAGAGGGTGAAAACCCGAAACAGTCCCCGAACGTCCCCGTGGGTGGCACCAACACCTCCCACGGGACCAATGCAACTCGTAGGAACTGACCCCGCAGTCGCGGGACTCCCGGTTTGAGAATACGACGGTAATTTTCATATTTCTAGACTTAGGCTTAAAAATATGGCGTTAGAGGGTGAGAACTCGAAACACACCCCGAACGTCCCCGTCGGTGGCACCAACACCTCCCACGGGACCAATGTAACTCGTAGGAACTGACCCCGCAGCCGCGGGACTCCCGGTTTGAGAATACGTCGGTAATTTACAAATTTCTAGACTTAGGCTTAAAAACATGCCGTTACAGGGTGAGAACTCGAAACTGCCACCGAACGTCCCCGTGGGTGGCACCAACACCTCCCACGGGACCAATGTAACTCGTAGGAACTGACCCCGCAGCCGCGGGATTCCCGGTTTTAGAATACGACGGTAATTTGCATATTTCTAGACTTAGGCTTAAAAACATGGTGTTAGAGGGTGAAAACCCGAAACAGCCCCCGAAAGTCCCCGTGGGTGGCACCAACACCTCCCACGGGACCAATGTAACTCGTAGTAACAGACCCCACAGCCGCGGGACTCCCGATTTGAGAATACGACGGTAATTTGCATATTTCTAAACTTAGGTTTAAAAACATGGCGTTAGAGGGTGAAAACCCGAAAGACCCCCCGAACGTCCCCGTGGGTGGCACCAACAACTCCCACGGGACCAATGTAACTCGTAGGAACTGACCCCGCAGCCCCGGGACTCCTGGTTTGAGAATATGACTGTAATTTGCATATTTCTAGACTTAGGCTTAAAAACATGGCGTTAGAGGGTGAAAACCCGAAACACCCCCCGAACGTCCCCGTGGGGGGCACCAACACCTCCCACGGGACCAATTTAACTCGTAGGAACTGACCCCGCAGCTACAGGACTCCCGATTTGAGAATACGATGGTAATTTGCATATTTCTAGACTTAAGTTTAAAAACATGGCGTTAGAGGGTGAGAACTCGAAACTGCCACCGAACATCCCCGTGGGTGGAACCAACACCTCCCACAGGACCAATGTAACTCGTAGGAACTGACCCCGCAACCGCGGGACTCCCGGTTTGGAAATACGATGGTAATTTGCATAATTCTAGACTTAAGCAAAACTTGGCGTTAGAGGGTGAGATCTCGAAACAGCCCCCGAACGTCCTCGTGGGTGGCACCAACACCTCCCACGGGACCAATGTCACTCGTAGGAACTGACCCCAAAGCCTCAGGACTCCCGGTTTGAGAATACGATGGTAATTTACAAGTTTCTAGACTTAGGCTTAAAAACATGGCGTTAGAGGATGAGAACTCGAAACTGCCACCAAACGTCCCCGAGGGTGGCACCAACACCTCCCACGGGACCAATGTAACTCGTAGGAACTGACCCCGGAACTGCGGGACTCCCGGTTTGGGAATACGACGGTAATTTGCATATTTCTAGACTTAGGCTTAAAAACATGGCGTTAGAGGCTGAGAACTCGAAACAGCCCCCGAACGTCGTCGTGGGTGGTACCAACGCCTTCCAGGGGACCAATGTAACTCGAAGGAACTGACCCCGCAGCCGCGGGACTCCCGATTTGAGAATACGACAGTAATTTGCATATTTCTAGACTTAGGCTTAAAAACATGGCGTTAGAGGGTGAGAACCCGAAACACCCCCTGAACGTCCCCTTGGGTGGCACCAACGCCTCCCACGGGACCAATGTAACTCATAGGAACTGACCCCGCAGCCGCGGGACTCCTGGTTTGAGAATACGATATAAATTTGCAAGTTTCTAGACTTAGGCTTAACAACATGGCGTTAGAGGGTAAAAACCCGAAACAGTCCCCGAACGTCCCCGTGGGTGGCACCAACACCTCCCACGGGACCAATGCAACTCGTAGGAACTGACCCCGCAGTCGCGGGACTCCCGGTTTGAGAATACGACGGTAATTTTCATATTTCTAGACTTAGGCTTAAAAATATGGCGTTAGAGGGTGAGAACTCGAAACACTCCCCGAACGTCCCCGTCGGTGGCACCAACACCTCCCACGGGACCAATGTAACTCGTAGGAACTGACCCCACAGCCGCGGGACTCCCGATTTGAGAATACGTCGGTAATTTACAAATTTCTAGACTTAGGCTTAAAAACATGTCGTTACAGGGTGAGAACTCGAAACTGCCACCGAACGTCCCCGTGGGTGGCACCAACACCTCTCACGGGACCAATGTAACTCGTAGGAACTGACCCCGCAGCCGCGGGATTCCCGGTTTTAGAATACGACGGTAATTTGCATATTTCTAGACTTAGGCTCAAAAACATGGTGTTAGAGGGTGAAAACCCGAAACAGCCCCCGAACGTCCCCGTGGGGGGCACCAACACCTCCCACGGGACCAATTTAACTCGTAGGAACTGACCCCGATGCTGCGGGACTCCCGATTTGAGAATACGACGGTAATTTGCATATTTCTAGACTTAAGTTTAAAAACATGGCGTTAGAGGGTGAGAACTCGAAACTGCCACCGAACATCCCCGTGGGTGGAACCAACACCTCCCACGGGACCAATGTAACTCGTAGGAACTGACCCCGCAACCGCGGGACTCCCGGTTTGGAAATACGACGGTAATTTGCATATTTCTAGACTTAAGCAAAACTTGGCGTTAGAGGGTGAGATCTCGAAACAGCCCCCGAACGTCCTCGTGGGTGGCACCAACACCTCCCACGGGACCAATGTCACTCGTAGGAACTGACCCCGCAGCCTCTGGACTCCCAGTTTGGAAATATGACGGTAATTTTCATATTTCTTGACTTAAGCAAAACATGGCGTTAGAGGGTGAGATCTCGAAACAGCCCCCGAACATCCCCGTGTGTGGCACCAACACCTCCCACGGGACCAATGTAACTCGTAGTAACAGACCCCACAGCCGCGGGACTCCCGATTTGAGAATACGACGGTAATTTGCATATTTCTAAACTTAGGCTTAAAAACATGGCGTTAGAGGGTGAAAACCCGAAAGACCCCCCGAACGTCCCCGTGGGTGGCACCAACAACTCCCACGGGACAAATGTAACTCGTAGGAACTGACCCCGCAGCCCCGGGACTCCCGGTTTGAGAATACGACGGTAATTTGCATATTTCTAGACTTAGGCTTAAAAACATGGCGTTAGAGGGTGAAAACCCGAAACACCCCCCGAACGTCCCCGTGGGGGGCACCAACACCTCCCACGGGACCAATTTAACTCGTAGGAACTGACCCCGATGCTGCGGGACTCCCGATTTGAGAATACGACGGTAATTTGCATATTTCTAGACTTAAGTTTAAAAACATGGCGTTAGAGGGTGAGAACTCGAAACTGCCACCGAACATCCCCGTGGGTGGAACCAACACCTCCCACGGGACCAATGTAACTCGTAGGAACTGACCCCGCAACCGCGGAACTCCCGGTTTGGAAATACGACGGTAATTTGCATATTTCTAGACTTAAGCAAAACTTGGCGTTAGAGGGTGAGATCTCGAAACAGCCCCCGAACGTCCTCGTGGGTGGCACCAACACCTCCCACGGGACCAATGTCACTCGTAGGAACTGACCCCGCAGCCTCTGGACTCCCAGTTTGGAAATATGACGGTAATTTTCATATTTCTTGACTTAAGCAAAACATGGCGTTAGAGGGTGAGATCTCGAAACAGCCCCCGAACGTCCCCGTGGGTGGCACCAACACCTCCCACGGGACCAATGTAACTCGTAGGAACTGACCCCGAAGCCGCAGGACTCCCGGTTGGAGAATACGACGGTAATTTACAAGTTTCTAGACTTAGGCTTAAAAACATGGCGTTAGAGGATGAGAACTCGAAACTGCCACCGAACGTCCCCGAGGGTGGCACCAACACCTCCCACGGGACCAATGTAACTCGTAGGAACTGACCCCGGAACTGCGGGACTCCCGGTTTGGGAATACGACGGTAATTTGCATATTTCTAGACTTAAGCAAAACATGGCGTTAGAGGGTGAGATCTGGAAACAGCCCCCGAACGTCCTCGTGGGTGGCACCAACACCTCTCACGGGACCAATGTAACTCGTAGGAACTTACCCCGCAGCCGCGGGACTCCCGGTTTGAGAATACGACGGTAATTTGCATATTTCTAGACTTAGGCTTAAAAACATGGCGTTAGAGGCTGAGAACTCGAAACACCCCCCGAACGTCACCGTGGGTGGCACCAACACCTCCCACGGGACCAATGTAACTCGTAGGAACTGACCCCGCAGCTTCGGGACTCCCGGTTTGAGAATACGACGGTAATTTGCATATTTCTAGACTTAGGCTTAAAAACATGGCGTTAAAGGGTGAAAACCCGAAACACCCCTCGAACGTCCCCGTGGGTGTCACCAACACCTCCCACAGGACCAATGTAACTCGTAGGAACTGACCCCGCAGCCGCAGGACTCCCGGTTTGAGAATACGTCGGTAATTTACAAATTTCTAGACTTAGGCTTAAAAACATGCCGTTACAGGGTGAGAACTCGAAACTGCAACCGAACGTCCCCATGGGTGGCACCAACACCTCCCACGGGACCAATGTAACTCGTAGAAACTGACCCCGCAGCCGCGGGACTCCCGGTTTGAGAATACGACGGTAATTTGCATAGTTCTAGACTTAGGCTGAAAAACATGGCGTTAGAGGGTGAAAACCCGAAACACCACACGAACGTCCCCGTGGGTGGCACCAACACGTCCCACGGGACCAATGTAACTCGTAGGAACTGACCTCGCTGTCGAGGCACTCCCGGTTTGAGAATACGATGGTAATTTACAAATTTCTAGACTTAGGCTTAAAAACGTGGCGTTAGAGGGTGAGATCTCGAAATAGCCCCCGAACGTCCTCGTGGGTGGCACCAACATCTCCCACGGCACCAATGTAACTTGTACGAACTGACCACGCAGCCGCGGGACTCCCGATTTGACAATACGATGGTAATTTGCATATTTCTAGACTTAGGCTTAAAAACATGGCGTTAGAGGGTGAAAACCCGAAGCACCCCCCGAACGTCCCCGTGGGTGGCACAAACACCTCCCACGGGACCAATGTCACTCGTAGGAACTGACCCCGCAGCCGCTGGACTCCCGGTTTTGGTATATGACGGTAATTTTCATATTTCTAGACTTAAGCAAAACATGGCGTTAGAGGGTGAGATCTCAAAACAGCCCCCGAACGTCCCCGTGGGTGGCACCAACACCTCCCACGGGACCAATGTAACTCGTAGTAACTGACCCCGCAGCCGCGGGACTCCCGGTTTGAGAATACGACGGTAATTTGCATATTTCTAGACTTAGTCTTAAAAACATGGCGTTAGAGGGTGAGAAACCGAAAGACCCCCCGAACGTCCCCTAGGGTGGCACCAACACCTCCCACGGGATCAATGTAACTCGTAGGAACTGACCCCGCAGCCGCGGGACTCCCGGTTTGAGAATACGACGGTAATTTGCATATTTCTAGACTTAGGCTTAAAAACATGGCGTTAGAGGGTGAAAATCCGAAACACCGCCCGAACGTCCCCGTGGGTGGCACCAACACCTCCCACGGGACCAATGTCTCTCGTAGGAACTGACCCCGCAGCCGCTGGACTCCCGGTTTTTGTATATAACGGTAATTTTCATATTTCTAGACTTAAGCAAAACATGGTGTTAGAGGGTGAGATCTCGAAACAGCCCCCGAACGTCCCCGTGGGTTGCACCAACACCTCCCACGGGACCAATGTAACTCGTAGTAACTGACCCCGAAGCCGCGGGTCTCCCGGTTTGTGAATACGACGGTAATTTGCATATTTCTAGACTTAGGCTTAAAAACATGGCGTTAGAGGGTGAGAACCCGAAACACCCCCCGAACATCCCCGTGGGTGGCACCAACACCTCCCACGGGACCAATGTAACTCGTAGGAAGTGACCCCGCAGCCGCGGGACTCCTGGTTTGAGAATACGATGGTAATTTGCAAATTTCTAGACTTAGGCTTAAAAACATGGCGTTAGAGGGTGAAAACCCAAAACACCCCCCGAACGTCCCCTTGGGTGGTACCAACACCTCCCACGGGACCAATGTAACTCGTAGGAACTGACCCCGCAGCCGCGGGACTCCCGGTTTGAGAATACGACGGTAATTTGTATATTTCTAGACTTAGGCTTAAAAACATGGCGTTAGAGGGTGAGAAACCGAAAGACCCCCCGAACGTCCCCGTGGGTGGCACCAACACCTCCCACGGGACAAATGTAACTCGTAGGAACTGACCCCACAGCCGCGGGACTCCCGGTTTGAGAATACGACGGTAATTTGCATATTTCTAGACTTAGGCTTAAAAACATGGCGTTAGAGGGTGAAAACCCGAAACACCCCCCCGAATGTCCCCGTGGGTGGCACCAACACCTCCCACGGCACCAATGTAACTCGTAGGAACTAACCCCGCAGCCGAGGGACTCCCTATTTGACAATACGATGGTAATTTGCATATTTCTAGACTTAGGCTTAAAAACCTGGCGTTAGAGGGTGAGATCTGGAAACAGCACCCGAACGTCCTCGTGGGTGGCACCAACACCTCCCACGGGACCAATGTAACTCGTACGAACTTACCCCGCAGCCGCGGGACTCCCGGTTTGAGAATACGACGGTAATTTGCATATTTCTAGATTTAGGCTTAAAAACATGGTGTTAGAGGGTGAAAACCCGAAAGACCCCCCGAACGTCCCCGTGGGTGGAACCAACACCTCCCACGGGACCAATGTAACTCCTAGGAACTGACCCCGCAGCCCCGGGACTCCCGGTTTGAGAATATGACTGTAATTTGCATATTTCTAGACTTACGCTTAAAAATATGGTGTTAGAGGGTGAAAACCCAAAACACCCCCCGAACGTCCCCGTGGGTGGCACCAACACCTCCCACGGGACCAATGTACCTCGTAGGAACTGACCCCGCAACCGTGGGACTCCCGGTTTGGGAATACGACGGTAATTTGCATATATCTAGACTTAAGTAAAACATGGCGTTAGAGGGTGAGATCTCGAAACAGCCCCCGAACGTCCTCGTGGGTGGCACCAACACCTCCCACGGGACCAATGTCACTCGTAGGAACTGACCCCGCAGCCGCTGGACTCCCGGTTTTGGAATATGACGGTAATTTTCATATTTCTAGACTTAAGGAAAACATGGCGTTAGAGGGTGAGATCTCGAAACAGCCCCCGAACATCCCCGTGGGTGGCACCAACACCTCCCACGGGACCAATGTAACTCGTAGGAACTAACCCCGAAGCCGCGGGACTCCCGGTTTGAGAATATGACGGTAATTTGCATATTTCTAGACTTAGGCATAAAAACATTGCGTTAGAGGGTGAGAAACCGAAAGACCCCCCGAACGTCCCCGTGGGTGGCACCAACACCTCCCATGAGACCAATGTAACTCGTAGGAACTGACCCCGCAGCCGCGGGACTCCCGGTTTGAGAATACGACGGTAATTTTCATATTTCTAGACTTAGGCTTAAAAACATGGTGTTAGAGGGTGAAAACCCGAAACACCCCCGAACGTCCCCGTAGGTGGCACCAACACCTCCCACGGGACCAATGTAACTCGTAGGAACTGACCCCGCTGCCGCGGCACTCCCGGTTTGAGAATACGACGGTAATTTACAAATTTCTAGACTTAGGCTTAAAAACAGGGCGTTAGAGGGTGAGATCTCGAAACAGCCCCCGAACGTCCTCGTGGTTGGCACCAACACCTCTCACGGCACCAATGTAACTCGTAGGAACTGACCCCGCAGCCGCGGAACTCACGATTTGACAATACGATGGTAATTTGCATATTTCTAGACTTAGGCTTAAAAACATGGTGTTAGAGGGTGAGAACCCGAAACACCCCCCGAACGTCCCCGTGGGTGGCACCAACACCTCCCACGGGACCGATGTAACTCGTAGGAACTGACCCCGCAGCCTCGGTACTACTGGTTTGAGAATACGACGGTAATTTGTATATTTCTAGACTTAGGCTTAAAAACATGGCGTTAGAGGGTGAAAACTTGAAACACCCCTCGAACGTCCCCGTGGGTGTCACCAACACCTCCCAAGGGACCAATATAACTCGTAGGAACTGACCCCGCAGCCGCAGGACTCCCGGTTTGAGAATACATCGGTAATTTACAAATTTCTAGACTTAGGCTTAAAAACATGGCGTTACAGGGTAAGAACTCGAAACTGCCACCGAACGTCCCCGTGGGTGGCACCAACACCTCCCACGGGACCAATGTAACTCGTAGGAACTGACCCAGCAGCCGCGGGACTCCCGGTTTTAGAATATGACGGTAATTTGCATATTTCTAGACTTAGGCTTAAAAACATGGCGTTAGAGGGTGAAAACCCGAAACAGCCCCCAAACGTCCCCGTGGGTGGAACCAACACCTCCCACGGGACCAATGTAACTCGTACTAACTGAACCCGCAACCGCGGGATTCCCGATTTGAGAATACGACGGTAATTTGCATATTTCTGGACTTCGGCTTAAAAACATGGTGTTAGAGGTTGAAAACCCAAAAGACCCCCCGAACGTCCCCATGGGTGGCACCAACACCTCCCACGGGACCAATGTAACTCGTAGGAACTGACCCCACAGCCCCGGGACTCCCGGTTTGAGAATACGACTGTAATTTGCATATTTCTAGACTTAGGCTTAAAGACATGGCGTTAGAGGGTGAAAACCCAAAACACCCCCCGAACGTCCCCGTGGGTGGCACCAACACCTCCAACGGGACCAATGTAACTCGTAGGAACTGACCCCGCAATCGTGGGACTCCCGGTTTGAGAATACGACGGTAATTTACAATTTTCTAGACTTAGGCTTAAAAACATGGCGTTAGAGGGTGAGAACACAAAACTTCCACCGAACATCCCCATGGGTGGAACCAACACCTCCCACGGGACCAATGTAACTCGTAGGAACTGACCTCACAACCGTGGGACTCCCGGTTTGCGAATATGAAGGTAATTTGCATATTTCTAGACTTAAGCAAAACATGGAGTTAGAGGGTGAGATCTCGAAACAACCCCCGAACGTCCTCGTGGGTGGCACCAACACCTCCCACGGGACCAATGTCACTCGTAGGAACTGATCCCGCAGCCGCTGGACTCCCGGTTTTGGAACATGACGGTAATTTTCATATTTCTAGACTAAAGCAAAACATGGCGTTAGAGGGCGAGATCTCGAAATAGCCCCCGAACGTTCCCGTGGGTGGCACCAACACCTCCCACGGGACCAATGTCACTCGCAGGAACTGACCCCGCAACCGCGGGACTCTCGGTTTGAAAATACGACGGTAGTTTGCATATTTCTAGACTTAGGCTTAAAAACTTGCCATTAGAGGGTGAAAACCAGAAACAGCCCCCGAACGTCCCCGTGGGTGGCACCAACACCTCCCACGGGACCAATGTAACTCGTACTAACTGACCCCGCAGCCGCGGGACTCCCGGTTTGAGAATACGACGGTAATTTGCATATTTCTAGACTTAGGCTTAAAAACATTGTGTTAGAGGGTGAGAAACCGAAAGACCCCCCGAACGTCCCCGTGGGTGGCTCCAACACCTCCCACGGGACCAATGTAACTCGTAGGAACTGACCCCGCAGCCTCGAGACTCCCGTTTTGAGAATACGACGGTAATTTGCATATTTCTAGACTTAGGCTTAAAAACATGGCGTTAGAGGGTGAAAACCCGAAACACCCACCGAACGTCCCCGTGGGTGGCACCAACACCTCCCACGGGACCAATGTAACTCGTAGGAACTGACCCAGCAGCCGCGGGACTCCCGGTTTGAGAATACGACAGTAATTTACAAATTTCTAGACTTATGCTTAAAAACATGGCGTTAGAGGATGAGAACTCGAAACTACCACCGAACGTCCCCGAGGGTGGCACCAACACCTGCCACGGGACCAATGTAACTCGTAGGAACTGACCCCGGAACTGCGGGACTCCCGGTTTGGGAATACGATGGTAATTTGTATATTTCTAGACTTATGCAAAACATGGCGTTGGAGGGTGAGATCTCGAAACAGCCCCCGAACGTCCTCGTGGGTGGCACCAACACCTCCCACGGGACCAATGTAACTCGTAGGAACAGACCCCGCAGCCGCGGTACTCCCGGTTTGAGAATACGATGGTAATTTGGATATTTCTAGACTTAGGCTTAAAAACATGGCGTTAGAGGGTGAGAACTCGAAACACCCCCCGAACGTCCCCGTGGGTGGCACCAACACCTCCCACGGGACCAACGTAACTCGTAGGAACTGACCCCGCAGCCTCGGGACTCCCGGTTTAAGAATACGATGATAATTTGTATATTTCTAGACTTATGCTTAAAAACATGGCGTTAGAGGGTGAAAACCCGAAACACCCCTCGAAGGTCCCCGTGGGTGTCACCAACACCTCCCACGGGACCAATGTAACTCGTAGGAACTGACCCCGCAGCCGCATGACTCCCGGTTTGAGAATACGTCGGTAATTTACAAATTTCTAGACTTAGGCTTAAAAACATGGCGTTACAGGGTGAGAACTCGAAACTGCCACCGAACGTCCCCGTGGGTGGCACCAACACCTCCCACGGGACCAATGTAACTCGTAGGAACTGACCTCGCAGCCGCGGGACTCCCGGTTTTAGAATACGACGGTAATTTTCATATTTCTAGACTTAGGCTTAAAAACATTGTGTTAGAGGGTGAGAAAACGAAAGACCCCCCGAACGTCCCCGTGGGTGGCACCAACACCTCCCACGGGACCAATGTAACTCGTAGGAACTGAACCCGCAGCCGCGGGACTCCCGGTTTGAGAATACGATGGTAATTTGCATATTTCTAGACTTAGGCTTAAAAACATGGCGTTAGAGGGTGAAAACCTGAAACACCCCCCGAACGTCCCCGTGGGTGGCACCAACACCTCCCACGGGACCAATTTAACTCGTAGGAACTGACCCCGCTGCCGCGGCACTCCCGGTTTGAGAATACGACGGTAATTTACAAATTTCGAGACTTAGGCTTAAAAACATGGCGTTGGAGGGTGAGATCTAGAAACACCCCCCGAACGTCCTCGTGGGTGGCACCAACACCTCCCACGGCACCAATGTAACTAGTAGGAACTGACCCCGCAGCCGCGGGACTCCCGATTTGACAATACGATGGTAATTTGAATATTTCTAGACTTAGGCTTAAAAACATGGCGTTAGAGGGTGTGAACCCGAAACACCCCCCGAACGTCCCCGTGGGTGGCACCAACACCTCCCACGGGACCAATGTAACTCGTAGGAACTGACCCCGCAGCCGCGGGATTCCTGGTTTGAGAATACGACGGTAATTTGCAAATTTCTAGACTTAGGCTTAAAAACATGGCGTTAGAGGCTGAAAATCCAAAACACCCCCCGAACGTCCCCGTGGGTGGCACCAACACCTCCCATGAGACCAATGTAACTCGTAGAAACTGAACCCGCAGCCGTGGGACTCCCGGTTTGAGAATACGACGGTAATTTGCATATTTCTAGACTTAGGCATAAAAATATGGCGTTAGAGGGTGAAAACCCAAAACACCCCCAGAACGTCCCCGTGGGTGGCACCAACACCTCCTACGGGACCAATGTAACTCGTAGGAACTGACCCCTCAGTCGCAGGACTCCCGGTTTGAGAATACGACGGCAATTTGCATATTTTTAGACTTATGCTTAAAAACATGGCGTTAGAGGGTGAAAACCCGAAACACCCCCCGAAGGTCCCCGTCGGTGGCACCCACACCTCCCACGGGACCAATGTAACTCGTAGGAACTGACCTCTCAGCCGCAGGACTCCCGGTTTGAGAATACGATGGTAATTTACAAATTTCTAGGCTTAGGCTTAAAAACATGGCGTTACAGGGTGAGAACTCGAAACTGCCACCGAACGTCCCCGTGGGTGGCACCAACACCTCCCACAGGACCAATGTAACTCGTAGGAACTGACCCCGCAGCCGCGGGACTCCCGATTTGAGAATACGATTGTAATTTACAAATTTCTAGACTTAGGCTTAAAAACATGGCGTTAGAGGATGAGAACTCGAAACTGCCACCGAACGTCCCCGAGGGTGGCACCAACACCTCCCACGGGACCAATGTAACTCGTAGGAACTGACCCCGGAACTGCGGGACTCCCGGTTTGGGAATACGACGGTAATTTTAATATTTCTAGACTTAGGCTTAAAAACATGGCGTTAGAGGGTGAAAACCCGAAACACCCCTCGAACGTCCCCGTGGGTGACACCAACACCTCCCACGGGACCAATGTAACTCGTAGGAACTGACCCCGCAGCCGCGGGACTCCCGGTTTTAGAATACGACGGTAATTTGTATTTTCTAGGCTTAGGCTTAAAAGCATGGCATTAGAAAGTGAAAACCCGAAACAGCCCCCGAACGTCCCCGTGAATGGCACCAACACCTCCCACGGGACCAATGTAACTCATAGTAACTGACCCCGCCGCCGCGGGACTCCCGATTTGAGAATAGGACGGTAATTTGCATATCTCTAGACTTAGGCTTAAAAACATTGCGTTAGAGTGTGAAAACCTGAAACACCCCCCGAACGTCCCCGTGTGTGGCACCAACACCTCCCACGGCACCAATGTAACTCGTAAGAACTGACCCCGCAGCCGTGGGTCTCCCGGTTTGAGAATACGACTGTAATTTGCATATTTCTAGACTTACGCTTACAAACATGGCGTTAGAGGGTGAGAACTCGAAACTGCCACCGAACATCCCCGTGGGTGGCACCAACACCTCCCACGGGACCAATGTAACTCGTAGGAACTGACCCCGCAGCCGCGGGATTCCTGGTTTGAGAATACGACGGTAATTTGCAAATTTCTAGACTTAGGCTTAAAAACATGGCGTTAGAGGCTGAAAATTCAAAACACCCCCCGAACGTCCCCGTGGGTGGCACCAACACCTCCCATGAGACCAATGTAACTCGTAGGAACTGAACCCGCAGCGGTGGGACTCCCGGTTTGAGAATACGACGGTAATTTGCATATTTTTCTAGACTTAGGCATAAAAATATGGCGTTAGAGGGTGAAAACCCAAAACACCCCCCGAACGTCCCCGTGGGTGGCACCAACACCTCCCACGGGACCAATGTAACTCGTAGGAACTGACCCCTCAGCCGCAGGACTCCCGGTTTGAGAATACGACGGCAATTTGCATATTTTTAGACTTATGCTTAAAAACATGGCGTTAGAGGGTGAAAACCCGAAACACCCCCCGAACGTCCCCGTCGGTGGCACCCACACCTCCCACGGGACCAATGTAACTCGTAGGAACTGACCTCTCAGCCGCAGGACTCCCGGTTTGAGAATACGACGGTAATTTACAAATTTCTAGGCTTAGGCTTAAAAACATGGCGTTACAGGGTGAGAACTCGAAACTGCCACCGAACGTCCCCGTGGGTGGCACCAACACCTCCCACAGGACCAATGTAACTCGTAGGAACTGACCCCGCAGCCGCGGGACTCCCGTTTTGAGAATACGATGGTAATTTACAAATTTCTAGACTTAGGCTTAAAAATATGGCGTTAGAGGA
Source organism: Sambucus nigra (assembly GCA_949130495.1). NCBI lineage: Eukaryota > Viridiplantae > Streptophyta > Magnoliopsida > Dipsacales > Adoxaceae > Sambucus > Sambucus nigra. The sequence goes on from OX422215.1 coordinate 48,627,299, forward strand.
TGAGAACTCGAAACTGCCACCGAACGTCCCCGAGGGTGGCACCAACACCTCCCACGGGACCAATGTAACTCGTAGGAACTGACCCCGGAACTGCGGGACTCCCGGTTTGGGAATACGACGGTAATTTTAATATTTCTAGACTTAGGCTTAAAATCATGGCGTTAGAGGGTGAAAACCCGAAACACCCCTCGAACGTCCCCGTGGGTGACACCAACACCTCCCACGGGACCAATGTAACTCGTAGGAACTAACCCCGCAGCCGCGGGACTCCCGGTTTTAGAATACGACGGTAATTTGTATTTTCTAGACTTAGGCTTAAAAGCATGGCATTAGAAGGCGAAAACCCAAAACAGCCCCCGAACGTCCCCGTGAATGGCACCAACACCTCCCACGGGACCAATGTAACTCATAGTAACTGACCCCGCAGCCGCGGGACTCCCGATTTGAGAATACGACGGTAATTTGCATATTTCTAGACATAGGCTTAAAAACATGGCATTAGAGGGTGAAACACCCCCCGAACATCCCCGTGTGTGGCATCAACACCTCCCACGGGACCAATGTAACTCGTAGGAACTGACCCCGCAGCCGCGGGTCTCCCGGTTTGAGAATACGACTGTAATTTGCATATTTCTAGACTTAGGCTTACAAACATGGCGTTAGAGGGTGAGAACTCGAAACTGCCACCGAACATCCCTGTGGGTGGAACCAACACCTCCCACGGGACCAATGTAACTCGTAGGAACTGACCCCGCAGCCGCGGGACTCCCGGTTTGAGAATACGACGGTAATTTGCATATTTCTAGACATAGGATTAAAAACATGGCGTTAGAGGGTGAAAACCTGAAACACCCCCCGAACGTCCCCGTGTGTGGCTCCAACACCTCCCACGGGACCAATGTAACTCGTAGGAACTGACCCTGCAGCCGCGGGTCTCCCGGTTTGAGAATACGACTGTAATTTGCATATTTCTTGACTTAAGCAAAACATGGAGTTAGAGGGTGTGATCTCGAAACAGCACCCGAACATCTCTGTGGGTGGCACCAACACCTCCCACGGGACCAATGTAACTCGTAGGAACTGACCCCGAAGCCGCAGGACTCCCGGTTTGAGAATACGACGGTAATTTGCATATTTCTAGACATAGGCATAAAAATATGGCGTTAGAGGGTGAAAACCCAAAACACCCCCCGAACGTCCCCGTGGGTGGCACCAACACCTCCCACGGGACCAATGTAACTCGTAGGAACTGACACCTCAGCCGCAGGACTCCCGGTTTGAGAATACGACGGCAATTTGCATATTTTTAGACTTATGCTTAAAAACATGGCGTTAGAGGGTGAGATCTCGAAAAATCCCCCGAACGTCCTCGTGGTTGGTACCAACACCTCCCACGGGACCAATGTAACTCGTAGGAACTGACCCCGCAGCCGCGGGACTCCCGGTTTGGGAATAAGACGGTAATTTGCATATTTCTAGACTTAAGCAAAACTTGGCGTTAGAGGGTGAGATCTCGAAAGAGCCCCCGAACGTCCTCGTGGGTGGCACCAACACCTCCCACGGGACCAATGTCACTCGTAGGAACTGACCCCAAAACCGCTGGACTCCCGATTTGGGAATATGACGGTAATTTTCACATTTCTTGACTTAAGCAAAACATGGCGTTAGAGGGTGTGATCTCGAAACATCACCCGAACATCCCCGTGGGTGGCACCAACACCTCCCACGGGACCAATGTAACTCGTAGGAACTGACCCCGAAGCCGCAGGACTCCCGGTTTGAGAATACGACGGTAATTTGCATATTTCTATACTTAGGCATAAAAATATGGCGTTAGAGGGTGAAAACCCAAAACACCCCCTGAACGTCCCCGTGGGTGGCACCAACACCTCCCACGGGACCAATGTAACTCGTAGGAACTGACCCCTCAGCCGCAGGACTCCCGGTTTGAGAATACGACGGCAATTTGCATATTTTTAGACTTATGCTTAAAAACATGGCGTTAGAGGGTGAAAACCCGAAACACCCCCCGAACGTCCCCGTCGGTGGCACCCACACCTCCCACGGGACAAATGTCACTCGTAGGAACTGACCTCTCAGCTGCAGGACTCCCGGTTTGAGAATACGACGGTAATTTACAAATTTCTAGGCTTAGGCTTAAAAACATGGCGTTAGAGGATGAGAACCCGAAACTGCCACCGAACGTCCCCGAGGGTGGCACCAACACCACCCACGGGACCAATGTAACTCGTAGGAACAGACCCCAGAACTGCGGGACTCCCGATTTGGGTATACGATGGTAATTTGCATATTTCTAGACTTAAGTAAAACATGGCGTTAGAGGGTGAGATCTCGAAACAGCCCCTGAACGTCCTCGTGGGTGGCACCAACACCTCCCACAGGACCAATGTAACTCGTAGGAACTGACCCCGCAGCCGCGGGACTCCCGGTTTTAGAATACGACGGTAATTTGTATTTTCTAGGCTTAGGCTTAAAAGCATGGCATTAGAAGGCAAAAACCCGAAACAGCCCCCGAACGTCCCCGTGAATGGCACCAACACTTCCCACGGGACCAATGTAACTCATAGTAACTGACCCCGCAGCCGCGGGACTCCCGATTTGAGAATAGGACGGTAATTTGCATATTTCTAGGCTTAGGCTTAAAAACATGGTGTTAGAGGGTGAAAACCCGAATGACCCCCCGAACGTCCCCGTGGGTGGCACCAACACCTCCCACGGGACCAATGTAACTCGTAGGAATTGACCCCTCAGCCGCAGGACTCCCGGTTTGAGAATACGACGGCAATTTGCATATTTTTAGACTTATGCTTAAAAACATGGCGTTAGAGGGTGAAAACCCAAAACACCCCCCGAAGGTCCCCGTCGGTGGCACCCACACCTCCCACGGGACCAATGTAACTCGTAGGAACTGACCTCTCAGCCGCAGGACTCCCGGTTTGAGAATACGATGGTAATTTACAAATTTCTAGGCTTAGGCTTAAAAACATGGCGTTACAGGGTGAGAACTCGAAACTGCCACCGAACGTCCCCGTGGGTGGCACCAACACCTCCCACAGGACCAATGTAACTCGTAGGAACTGACCCCGCAGCCGCGGGACTCCCGGTTTGAGAATACGATGGTAATTTACAAATTTCTAGACTTAGGCTTAAAAACATGGCGTTAGAGGATGAGAACTCGAAACTGCCACCGAACGTCCCCGAGGGTGGCACCAACACCTCCCACGGGACCAATGTAACTCGTAGGAACTGACCCCGGAACTGCGGGACTCCCGGTTTGGGAATACGACGGTAATTTTAATATTTCTAGACTTAGGCTTAAAAACATGGCGTTAGAGGGTGAAAACCCGAAACACCCCTCGAACGTCCCCGTGGGTGACACCAACACCTCCCACGGGACCAATGTAACTCGTAGGAACTGACCCCGCAGCCGCGGGACTCCCGGTTTTAGAATACGACGGTAATTTGTATTTTCTAGGCTTAGGCTTAAAAGCATGGCATTAGAAGGCGAAAACCCGAAACAGCCCCCGAACGTCCCCGTGAATGGCACCAACACCTCCCACGGGACCAATGTAACTCATAGTAACTGACCCCGCAGCCGCGGGACTCCCGATTTGAGAATAGGACGGTAATTTGGATATTTCTAGACTTAGGCTTAAAAACATGGTTTTAGAGGGTGAAAACCCGAATGACCCCCCGAACGTCCCCGTGGGTGGCACCAACACCTCCCACGGGAGCAATGTAACTCGTAGGAACAGGCCCCGCAGCCCCGGGACTCCCGGTTTGAGAATACGACGGTAATTTGCATATTTCTAGACATAGGCTTAAAAACATGGCGTTAGAGGGTGAAAACCTGAAACACCCCCCGAACGTCCCCGTGTGTGGCACCAACACCTCCCACGGGACCAATGTAACTCGTAGGAACTGACCCCGCAGCCGCGGGTCTCCCGGTTTGAGAATACGACTGTAATTTGCATATTTCTAGACTTAGGCTTACAAACATGGCGTTAGAGGGTGAGAACTCGAAACAGCCACCGAACATCCCCGTGGGTGGCACCAACACCTCCCATGGGACTAATGTAACTCGTAGGAACTGACCCCGCAGCCGCGGGATTCCTGGTTTGAGAATACGACGGTAATTTGCAAATTTCTAGACTTAGGCTTAAAAACATGGCGTTGGAGGCTGAAAATTCAAAACACCCCCCGAACGTCCCCGTGGCTGGCACCAACACCTCCCGTGAGACCAACGTAACTCGTAGGAACTGAACCCGCAGCCGTTGGACTCCCGGTTTGAGAATACGATGGTAATTTGCATATTTTTCTAGACTTAGGCATAAAAATATGGCGTTAGAGGGTGAAAACCCAAAACACCCCCCGAACGTCCCCGTGGGTGGCACCAACACCTCCCACGGGACCAATGTAACTCGTAGGAACTGACCCCTCAGCCGCAGGACTCCCGGTTTGAGAATACGACGGCAATTTGCATATTTTTAGACTTATGCTTAAAAACATGGCGTTAGAGGGTGAAAACCCGAAACATCCCCCGAACGTCCCCGTCGGTGGCACCCACACCTCCCACGGGACCAATGTAACTCGTAGGAACTGACCCCGCAGCCGCGGGACTCCCGGTTTGAGAATACGACGGTAATTTGCATATTTCTAGACATAGGCTTAAAAACATGGCGTTAGAGGGTGAAAACCTGAAACACCCCCCGAACGTCCCCGTGTGTGGCACCAACACCTCCCACGGGACCAATGTAACTCGTAGGAACTGACACCGCAGCCGCGGGTCTCCCGGTTTGAGAATACGACTGTAATTTGCATATTTCTTGGCTTAAGCAAAACATGGCGTTAGAGGGTGTGATCTCGAAACAGCACCCGAACATCTCCGTGGGTGGCACCAACACCTCCCACGGGACCAATGTAACTCGTAGGAACTGACCCCGAAGCCGCAGGACTCCCGGTTTGAGAATACGACGGTAATTTGCATATTTCTAGACTTTGGCATAAAAATATGGCGTTAGAGGGTGAAAACCCAAAACACCCCCCGAACGTCCCCGTGGGTGGCACCAACACCTCCCACGGGACCAATGTAACTCGTAGGAACTGACCCCGCAGTCGCGGGACTCCCGGTTTTAGAATACGACGGTAATTTGCATATTTCTAGACTTGGGCTTAAAAACATGGCGTTAGAGGGTGAGATCTCGAAACAGCCTCCGAACGTCGTCGTGGGAGGCACCAACACCTCCCACAAGACCAATGTATCGTAGGAACTGACCCCGCAGCCGCGGGACTCCCGGTTTGAGAATACAATGGTAATTTGCATATTTCTAGACTTAGGCTTAAAAACATGCCGTTAGAGGGTGAGAACTCGAAACTGCCACCGAACGTCCCCGTGGGTGGCACCAACACCTCCCACGGGACCAATGTAACTCGTAGGAACTGACCCCGCAGCCGCAGGACTCCCGGTTTGAGAATACGACGGCAATTTGCATATTTTTAGACTTATGCTTAAAAACATGGCGTTAGAGGGTGAAAACCCGAAACACCCCCCGAACGTCCCCGTCGGTGGCACCCACACCTCCCACGGGACCAATGTAACTCGTAGGAACTGACCCCGCAGCCGCGGGACTCCCGGTTTGAGAATACGACGGTAATTTGCATATTTCTAGACATAGGCTTAAAAACATGGCGTTAGAGGGTGAAAACCTGAAACACCCCCCGAACGTCCCCGTGTGTGGCACCAACACCTCCCACGGGACCAATGTAACTCGTAGGAACTGACCCCGCAGCCGCGGGTCTCCCGGTCTGAGAATACGACTGTAATTTGCATATTTCTTGGCTTAAGCAAAACATGGCGTTAGAGGGTGTGATCTCGAAACAGCACCCGAACATCTCCGTGGGTGGCACCAACACCTCCCACGGGACCAATGTAACTCGTAGGAACTGACCCCGAAGCCGCAGGACTCCAGGTTTGAGAATACGACGGTAATTTGCATATTTCTAGACTTAGGCATAAAAATATGGCGTTAGAGGGTGAAAACCCAAAACACCCCCCGAACGTCCTCGTGGGTGGCACCAACACCTCCCACGGGACCAATGTAACTCGTAGGAACTGAACCCTCAGCCGCAGGACTCCCGGTTTGAGAATACGACGGCAATTTGCATATTTTTAGACGTATGCTTAAAAACATGGCGTTAGAGGGTGAAAACCCGAAACACCCCCCGAACGTCCCCGTCGGTGGCACCCACACCTCCCACGGGACCAATGTAACTCGTAGGAACTGACCTCTCAGCCGCAGGACTCCCGGTTTGAGAATACGACGGTAATTTACAAATTTCTAGGCTTAGGCTTAAAAACATGGCGTTACAGGGTGAGAACTTGAAACTTCCACCGAACGTCCCCGTGGGTGGCACCAACACCTCCCACAGGACCAATGTAACTCGTAGGAACTGACCCCGCAGCCGCGGGACTCCCGTTTTGAGAATACAATGGTAATTTACAAATTTCTAGACTTAGGCTTAAAAATATGGCGTTAGAGGATGAGAACTCGAAACTGCCACCGAACGTCCCCGAGGGTGGCACCAACACCTCCCACGGGACCAATGTAACTCGTAGGAACTGACCCCGGAACTGCGGGACTCCCGGTTTGGGAATACGACGGTAATTTTAATATTTCTAGACTTAGGCTTAAAATCATGGCGTTAGAGGGTGAAAACCCGAAACACCCCTCGAACGTCCCCGTGCGTGACACCAACACCTCCCACGGGACCAATGTAACTCGTTGGAACTGACCCCGCAGCCGCGGGACTCCCGGTTTTAGAATACGACGGTAATTTGTATTTTCTAGGCTTAGGCTTAAAAGCATGGCATTAGAAGGCGAAAACCCGAAACAGCCCCCGAACGTCCCCGTGAATGGCACCAACACCTCCCACGGAACCAATGTAACTCATAGTAACTGACCCCGCAGCCGCGGGACTCCCGATTTGAGAATACGACGGTAATTTGCATATTTCTAGACATAGGCTTAAAAACATGGCGTTAGAGGGTGAAAACCTGAAACACCCCCCGAACGTCCCCGTGTGTGGCACCAACACCTCCCACGGGACCAATGTAACTCGTAGGAACTGACCCCGCAGCCGCGGGTCTCCCGGTTTGAGAATACGACTGTAATTTGCATATTTCTAGACTTAGGCTTACAAACATGGCGTTAGAGGGTGAGAACTCGAAACTGCCACCGAACATCCCTGTGGGTGGAACCAACACCTCCCACGGGACCAATGCAACTCGTAGGAACTGACCCCGCAGCCGCGGGACTCCCGGTTTGAGAATACGACGGTAATTTGCATATTTCTAGACATAGGCTTAAAAACATGGCGTTAGAGGGTGAAAACCTGAAACACCCCCCGAACGTCCCCGTGTGTGGCACCAACACCTCCCACGGGACCAATGTAACTCGTAGGAACTGACCCCGCAGCCGCGGGTCTCCCGGTTTGAGAATACGACTGTAATTTGCATATTTCTTGGCTTAAGCAAAACATGGCGTTAGAGGGTGTGATCTCGAAACAGCACCCGAACATCTCCGTGGGTGGCACCAACACCTCCCACGGGACCAATGTAACTCGTAGGAACTGACCCCGAAGCCGCAGGACTCCCGGTTTGAGAATACAACGGTAATTTGCATATTTCTAGACTTAGGCATAAAAATATGGCGTTAGAGGGTGAAAACCCAAAACACCCCCCGAACGTCCCCGTGGGTGGCACCAACACCTCCCACGGGACCAATGTAACTCGTAGGAACTGACCCCTCAGCCGTAGGACTCCCGGTTTGAGAATACGACGGCAATTTCCATATTTTTAGACTTATGCTTAAAAACATGGCGTTAGAGGGTGAAAACCCGAAACACCCCCCGAACGTCCCCGTCGGTGGCACCCACACCTCCCACGGGACCAATGTAACTCGTAGGAACTGACCTCTCAGCCGCAGGACTCCCGGTTTGAGAATACGACGGTAATTTACAAATTTCTAGGCTTAGGCTTAAAAACATGGCGTTACAGGGTGAGAACTTGAAACTTCCACCGAACGTCCCCGTGGGTGGCACCAACACCTCCCACAGGACCAATGTAACTCGTAGGAACTGACCCCGCAGCCGCGGGACTCCCGTTTTGAGAATACGATGGTAATTTACAAATTTCTAGACTTAGGCTTAAAAATATGGCGTTAGAGGATGAGAACTCGAAACTGCCACCGAACGTCCCCGAGGGTGGCACCAACACCTCCCACGGGACCAATGTAACTCGTAGGAACTGACCCCGGAACTGCGGGACTCCCGGTTTGGGAATACGATGGTAATTTTAATATTTCTAGACTTAGGCTTAAAATCATGGCGTTAGAGGTTGAAAACCCGAAACACCCCTCGAACGTCCCCGTGGGTGACACCAACACCTCCCACGGGACCAATGTAACTCGTAGGAACTGACCCCGCAGCCGCGGGACTCCCGGTTTTAGAATACGACGGTAATTTGTATTTTCTAGGCTTAGGCTTAAAGGCATGGCAGTAGAAGGCGAAAACCCGAAACAACCCCCGAACGTCCCCGTGAATGGCACCAACACCTCCCACGGAACCAATGTAACTCATAGTAACTGACCCCGCAGCCGCGGGACTCCCGATTTGAGAATACGACGGTAATTTGCATATTTCTAGACATAGGCTTAAAAACATGGCGTTAGAGGGTGAAAACCTGAAACACCCCCCGAACGTCCCCGTGTGTGGCACCAACACCTCCCACGGGACCAATGTAACTCGAAGGAACTGATCCCGCAGCCGCGGGTCTCCCGGTTTGAGAATACGACTGTAATTTGCATATTTCTAGACTTAGGCTTACAAACATGGCGTTAGAGGGTGAGAACTCGAAACTGCCACCGAACATCCCTGTGGGTGGAACCAACACCTCCCACGGGACCAATGTAACTCGTAGGAACTGACCCCGCAGCCGCGGGACTCCCGGTTTGACAATACGACGGTAATTCGCATATTTCTAGACATAGGCTTAAAAACATGGCGTTAGAGGGTGAAAACCTGAAACACCCCCCGAACGTCCCCGTGTGTGGCACCAACACCTCCCACGGGACCAATGTAACTCGTAGGAACTGACCCCGCAGCCGCGGGTCTCCCGGTTTGAGAATACAACTGTAATTTGCATATTTCTTGACTTAAGTAAAACATGGCGTTAGAGGGTGTGGTCTCGAAACAGCACCCGAACATCTCCGTGGGTGGCACCAACACCTCCCACGGGACCAATGTAACTCGTAGGAACTGACCCCGAAGCCGCAGGACTCCCGGTTTGAGAATACGACGGTAATTTGCATATTTCTAGACTTAGGCATAAAAATATGGCGTTAGAGGGTGAAAACCCAAAACACCCCCCGAACGTCCCCGTGGGTGGCACCAACACCTCCCACGGGACCAATGTAACTCGTAGGAACTGACCCCTCAGCCGCAGGACTCCCGGTATGAGAATACGACGGCAATTTGCATATTTTTAGACTTATGCTTAAAAACATGGCGTTAGAGGGTGAAAACCCGAAACACCCCCCGAACGTCCCCGTCGGTGGCACCAACACCTCCCACGGGACCAATGTAACTCGTAGGAACTGACCCCGCAGCCGCGGGACTCCCGGTTTGGGAATAAGACGGTAATTTGCATATTTCTAGACTTAAGCAAAACTTGGCGTTAGAGGGTGAGATCTCGAAAGAGCCCCCGAACGTCCTCGTGGGTGGCACCAACACCTCCCACGGGACCAATGTCACTCGTAGGAACTGACCCCGCAGCCGCTGGACTCCCGATTTGGGAATATGACGGTAATTTTCATATTTCTTGACTTAAGCAAACATGGCGTTAGAGGGTGTGATCTCGAAACATCACCCGAACATCCCCGTGGGTGGCACCAACACCTCCCACGGGACCAATGTAACTCGTAGGAACTGACCCCGAAGCCGCAGGACTCCCGGTTTGAGAATACGACGGTAATTTGCTTATTTCTAGACTTAGGCATAAAAATATGGCGTTAGAGGGTGAAAACCCAAAACACCCCCCGAACGTCCCCGTGGGTGGCACCAACACCTCCCACGGGACCAATGTAACTCGTAGGAACTGACCCCTCAGCCGCAGGACTCCCGGTTTGAGAATACGACGGCAATTTGCATATTTTTAGACTTATGCTTAAAAACATGGCGTTAGAGGGTGAAAACCCGAAACACCCCCCGAACGTCCCCGTCGGTGGCACCCACACCTCCCACGGGACCAATGTCACCCTTAGGAACTGACCTCTCAGCTGCAGGACTCCCGGTTTGAGAATACGACGGTAATTTACAAATTTCTAGGCTTAGGCTTAAAAACATGGCATTAGAGGATGAGAACCCGAAACTGCCACCGAACGTCCCCGAGGGTGGCACCAACACCTCCCACGGGACCTATGTAACTCGTAGGAACAGACCCCAGAACTGCGGGACTCCCGATTTGGGTATACGATGGTAATTTGCATATTTCTAGACTTAAGCAAAACATGGCGTTAGAGGGTGAGATCTCGAAACAGCCCCAGAACGTCCTCGTGGGTGGCACCAACACCTCCCACAGGACCAATGTAACTCGTAGGAACTGACCCCGCAGCCGCGGGACTCCCGGTTTTAGAATACGACGGTAATTTGCATATTTCTAGACTTAGGCATAAAAACATGGCGTTAGAGGGTGAAAACCCGAATGACCCCCCGAACGTCCCCGTGGGTGGCACCAACACCTCCCACGGGACCAATGTAACTCGTAGGAACTGACCCCGCAGCCCCGGGACTCCCGGTTTGAGAATACGACGGTAATTTGCATATTTCTAGACTTAGGCTTAAAAACATGGCGTTAGAGGGTGAAAACCTGAAACACCCCCCGAACGTCCCCGTGTGTGGCACCAACACCTCCCACGGGACCAATGTAACACGTAGGAACTGACCCCGCAGCCGCGGGACTCCCGGTTTGAGAATACGACTGTAATTTGCATATTTCTAGACTTAGGCTTACAAACATGGCGTTAGAGGGTGAGAACTCGAAACTGCCACCGAACATCCCCGTGAGTGGAACCAACACCTCCCACGGGACCAATGTAACTCGTAGGAACTGACCCCGCAACCGCGAGACTCCCGGTTTGGGAATACGACGGTAATTTGCATATTTCTAGACTTAAGCAAAACTTGGCGTTAGAGGGTGAGATCTCGAAAGAGCCCCCGAACGTCCTCGTGGGTGGCACCAACACATCCCACGGGACCAATGTCACTCGTAGGAACTGACCCCGCAGCCGCTGGACTCCCGATTTGGGAATATGACGGTAATTTTCATATTTCTTGACTTAAGCAAAACATGGCGTTAGAGGGTGTGATCTCGAAACAGCACCCGAACATCCCCGTGGGTGGCACCAACACCTCCCACGGGACCAATGTAACTCGTAGGAACTGACCCCGAAGCCGCAGGACTCCCGGTTTGAGAATACGACAGTAATTTATAAATTTCTAGACTTAGGCTTAAAAACATGGCGTTAGAGGGTGAGAACTCGAAACTACCACCGAACGTCCCCGTGGGTGACACCAACACCCCCCACGGGACCAATGTGACTCGTAGGAACTGACCCAGCAACCGCGGGACTCCCGGTTTGAGAATACGACGGTAATTTACAAATTTCTAGACTTAGGCTTAAAAACATGGCGTTAGAGGATGAGAACCCGAAACTGCCACCGAACGTCCCCGAGGGTGGCACCAACACCTCCCATGGGACCAATGTATCTCGTAGGAACAGACCCCAGAACTGCGGGACTCCCGATTTGGGTATACGATGGTAATTTGCATATTTCTAGACTTAAGGAAAACATGGCGTTAGAGGGTGAGATCTCGAAACAGCCCCTGAACGTCCTCGTGGGTGGCACCAACACCTCCCACAGGACCAATGTAACTCGTAGGAACTGACCCCGCAGCCGCGGGACTCCCGGTTTTAGAATACGATGATAATTTGTATTTTCTAGGCTTAGGCTTAAAAGCATGGCATTAGAAGGCGAAAACCCGAAACAGCCCCCGAACGTCCCCGTGAATGGCACCAACACCTCCCACGGGACCAATGTAACTCATAGTAACTGACCCCGCAGCCGCGGGACTCCCGATTTGAGAATAGGACGGTAATTTGCATATTTCTAGACTTAGGCTTAAAAACATGGTGTTAGAGGGTGAGTACCCGAATGACCCCCCGAACGTCCCCGTGGGTGGCACCAACACCTCCCACGGGACCAATGTAACTCGTAGGAACTGACCCCGCAGCCCCGGGACTCCCGGTTTGAGAATACGACGGTAATTTGCATATTTCTAGACTTAGTCTTAAAAACATGGCGTTAGAGGGTGAAAACCTGAAACACCCCCCGAACGTCCCCGTGTGTGGCACCAACACCTCCCACGGGACCAATGTAACTCGTAGGAACTGACCCCGCAGCCGCGGGACTCCCGGTTTGAGAATACGACTGTAATTTGCATATTTCTAGACTTAGGCTTACAAACATGGCGTTAGAGGGTGAGAACTCGAAACTTCCACCGAACATCCCCGTGGGTGGAACCAACACCTCCCACGGGACCAATGTAACTCGTAGGAACTGACCCCGCAACCGCAGGACTCCCGGTTTGGGAATACGACGGTAATTTGCATATTTCTAGACTTAAGCAAAACTTGGCGTTAGAGGGTGAGATCTCGAAAGAGCCCCCGAACGTCCTCGTAGGTGGCACCAACACCTCCCACGGGACCAATGTCACTCGTAGGAACTGACCCCGCAGCCGCTGGACTCCCGATTTAGGAATATGACGGTAATTTTCATATTTCTTGACTTAAGCAAAACATGGCGTTAGAGGGTGTGATCTCGAAACAGCACCCGAACATCCCCGTGGGTGGCACCAACACCTCCCACGGGACCAATGTAACTCGTAGGAACTGACCCCGAAGCCGGAGGACTCCCGGTTTGAGAATACGACGGTAATTTATAAATTTCTAGACTTAGGCTTAAAAACATGGCGTTAGAGGGTGAGAACTCGAAACTACCACCGAACGTCCCCGTGGGTGACACCAACACCTCCCACGTGACCAATGTAACTCGTAGGAACTGACCCCGCAGCGGCGAGACTCCCGGTTTGGGAATACGACGATAATTTGCATATTTCTAGACTTAAGCAAAACATGGCGTTAGAGGGTGAGATCTCGAAAAATCCCCCGAACGTCCTCGTGGTTGGCACCAACACCTCCCACGGGACCAATGTGACTCGTAGGAACTGACCCAGCAACCGCGGGACTCCCGGTTTAAGAATACGACGGTAATTTACAAATATCTAGTCTTAGGCTTAAAAACATGGCGTTAGAGGATGAGAACCCGAAACTGCCACCGAACGTCCCCGAGGGTGGCACCAACACCTCCCATGGGACCAATGTAACTCGTAGGAATAGACCCCAGAACTGCGGGACTCCCGATTTGGGTATACGATGGTAATCTGCATATTTCTAGACTTAAGCAAAACATGGCGTTAGAGGGGGAGATCTCGAAACAGCCCCTGAACGTCCTCGTGGGTGGCACCAACACCTCCCACAGGACCAATGTAACTCGTAGGAACTGACCACGCAGCCGCGGGACTCCCGGTTTTAGAATACTAAGGTAATTTGAATTTTCTAGGCTTAGGCTTAAAAGCATGGCATTAGAAGGCGAAAACCCGAAACAGCCCCCGAACGTCCCCGTGAATGGCACCAACACCTCCCACGGGACCAATGTAACTCATAGTAACTGACCCCGCACCTGCGGGACTCCTGTTTTGAGAATAGGACGGTAATTTGCATATTTCTAGACTTAGGCTTAAAAACATGGTGTTAGAGGGTGAAAACCCGAATGACCCCCCGAATGTCCCCGTGGGTGGCACCAACACCTCCCACGGGACCAATGTAACTCGTAGGAACTGACCCCGCAGCCCCGGGACTCCCGGTTTGAGAATACGATGGTAATTTGCATATTTCTAGACTTAGGCTTAAAAACATGGCGTTAGAGGGTGAAAACCTGAAACACCCCCCAAACGTCCCGGTGTGTGGCACCAACACCTCCCACGGGACCAATGTAACTCGTAGGAACTGACCCCGCAGCCGCGGGACTCCCGGTTTGAGAATACGACTGTAATTTGTATATTTCTAGACTTAGGCTTACAAACATGGCGTTAGAGGGTGAGACATCGAAACTGCCACCGAACATCCCCGTGGGTGGAACCAACACCTCCCACGGGACCAATGTAACTCGTAGGAACTGACCCCGCAACCGCGGGACTCCCGGTTTGGGAATACGACGGTAATTTGCATATTTCTAGATTTAAGCAAAACTTGGCGTTAGAGGGTGAGACCTCGAAAGAGCCCCCGAACGTCCTCGTGGGTGGCACCAACACCTCCCACGGGACCAATGTCACTCGTAGGAACTGACCCCGCAACCACTGGACTCCCGGTTTGGGAATATGATCGTAATTTTCATATATCTTGACTTAAGCAAAACATGGCGTTAGAGGGTGAGATCTCGAAATAGACCCCGAACGTCCCCGTGGGTGGCACTAACACCTCCCACGGGACCAATGTAACTCGTAGGAACTGACCCCGAAGCCGAAGGACTCCCGGTTTGAGAATACGACGATAATTTACAAATTTCTAGACTTAGGCTTAAAAACATGGCGTTAGAGGGTGAGAACTCGAAACTACCACCGAACGTCCCCGTGGGTGACACCAACACCTCCCACGGGACCAATGTAACTCGTAGGAACTGACCCCGCAGCGGCGAGACTCCCGGTTTGGGAATACGACGGTAATTTGCATGTTTCTAGACTTAAGCAAAACATGGCGTTAGAGGGTGAGATCTCGAAAAAGCCCCCGAACGTCCTCTTGGGTGGCACCAACACCTCCCACGGGACCAATGTAACTCGTAGGAACTGACCCAGCAGCCGCAGGACTCCCGGTTTGAGAATACGACGGTAATTTACAAATTTCTAGACTTAGGCTTAAAAAAATGGCGTTAGAGGATGAGAACTCGAAACTACCACCGAACGTCCCCGAGGGTGGCACCAACACCTCCCACGGGACCAATGTAACTCGTAGGAACTGACCCCGAAACTGCGGGACTCCCGGTTTGAGAATACGATGGTAATTTCCATATTTCTATACTTATGCAAAACACGGCGTTAGAGGGTGAGATCTCGAAACAGCCCCCAAACGTCCTCGTGGGAGGCACCAACACCTCCCACGGGACCAATGTAACTCGTAGGAACTGACCCCGCAGCCGCGGTACTCCCGGTTTGAGAATACGACGGTAATTTGCATATTTCTAGACTTAGGCTTAAAAACATGGCGTTAGAGGGTGAGAACTCGAAACACCCCCCGAACGTCCCCGTGGGTGGCACCAACACCTCCCACGGGACCAATATAACTCGTAGGAACTGACCCCGCTACCGCGGCACTCCCGGTTTGAGAATACGATGGTAATTTGCATATTTCTAGACTTAGGCTTAAAAACATGGCGTTAGAGGGTGAAAACCCGAAACACCCCTCGAAGGTCCCCGTGGGTGTCACCAACACCTCCCACGGGACCAATGTAACTCGTAGGAACTGACCCCGCAGCCGCATGACTCCCGGTTTGAGAATACGTCGGTAATTTACAAATTTCTAGACTTAGGCTTAAAAACATGGCGTTATAGGGTGAGAACTCGAAACTGCCACCGAACGTCCCCGTGGGTGGCACCAACACCTCCCACGGGACCAATGTAACTCGTAGGAACTGACCCCGCAGCCTCGGGACTCCCGGTTTTAGAATACGACGGTAATTTTCATATTTCTAGACTTAGGCTTAAAAACATGGCGTTAGAGAATGAAAACCCGAAACAGCCCCCGAACGTCCCCGTGGGTGGCACCAACACCTCCCACGGGACCAATGTAACTCGTAGGAACTGACCCCGAAGCCGCAGGACTCCCGGTTTGAGAATACGACAGTAATTTATAAATTTCTAGACTTAGGCTTAAAAACATGGCGTTAGAGGGTGAGAACTCGAAACTACCACCGAACGTCCCCGTGGGTGACACCAACACCCCCCACGGGACCAATGTGACTCGTAGGAACTGACCCAGCAACCGCGGGACTCCCGGTTTGAGAATACGACGGTAATTTACAAATTTCTAGACTTAGGCTTAAAAACATGGCGTTAGAGGATGAGAACCCGAAACTGCCACCGAACGTCCCCGAGGGTGGCACCAACACCTCCCATGGGACCAATGTATCTCGTAGGAACAGACCCCAGAACTGCGGGACTCCCGATTTGGGTATACGATGGTAATTTGCATATTTCTAGACTTAAGGAAAACATGGCGTTAGAGGGTGAGATCTCGAAACAGCCCCTGAACGTCCTCGTGGGTGGCACCAACACCTCCCACAGGACCAATGTAACTCGTAGGAACTGACCCCGCAGCCGCGGGACTCCCGGTTTTAGAATACGATGATAATTTGTATTTTCTAGGCTTAGGCTTAAAAGCATGGCATTAGAAGGCGAAAACCCGAAACAGCCCCCGAACGTCCCCGTGAATGGCACCAACACCTCCCACGGGACCAATGTAACTCATAGTAACTGACCCCGCAGCCGCGGGACTCCCGATTTGAGAATAGGACGGTAATTTGCATATTTTTAGACTTAGGCTTAAAAACATGGTGTTAGAGGGTGAGTACCCGAATGACCCCCCGAACGTCCCCGTGGGTGGCACCAACACCTCCCACGGGACCAATGTAACTCGTAGGAACTGACCCCGCAGCCCCGGGACTCCCGGTTTGAGAATACGACGGTAATTTGCATATTTCTAGACTTAGTCTTAAAAACATGGCGTTAGAGGGTGAAAACCTGAAACACCCCCCGAACGTCCCCGTGTGTGGCACCAACACCTCCCACGGGACCAATGTAACTCGTAGGAACTGACCCCGCAGCCGCGGGACTCCCGGTTTGAGAATACGACTGTAATTTGCATATTTCTAGACTTAGGCTTACAAACATGGCGTTAGAGGGTGAGAACTCGAAACTTCCACCGAACATCCCCGTGGGTGGAACCAACACCTCCCACGGGACCAATGTAACTCGTAGGAACTGACCCCGCAACCGCAGGACTCCCGGTTTGGGAATACGACGGTAATTTGCATATTTCTAGACTTAAGCAAAACTTGGCGTTAGAGGGTGAGATCTCGAAAGAGCCCCCGAACGTCCTCGTAGGTGGCACCAACACCTCCCACGGGACCAATGTCACTCGTAGGAACTGACCCCGCAGCCGCTGGACTCCCGATTTAGGAATATGACGGTAATTTTCATATTTCTTGACTTAAGCAAAACATGGCGTTAGAGGGTGTGATCTCGAAACAGCACCCGAACATCCCCGTGGGTGGTACCAACACCTCCCACGGGACCAATGTAACTCGTAGGAACTGACCCCGAAGCCGCAGGACTCCCGGTTTGAGAATACGACGGTAATTTATAAATTTCTAGACTTAGGCTTAAAAACATGGCGTTAGAGGGTGAGAACTCGAAACTACCACCGAACGTCCCCGTGGGTGACACCAACACCTCCCACGTGACCAATGTAACTCGTAGGAACTGACCCCGCAGCGGCGAGACTCCCGGTTTGGGAATACGACGATAATTTGCATATTTCTAGACTTAAGCAAAACATGGCGTTAGAGGGTGAGATCTCGAAAAATCCCCCGAACGTCCTCGTGGTTGGCACCAACACCTCCCACGGGACCAATGTGACTCGTAGGAACTGACCCAGCAACCGCGGGACTCCCGGTTTAAGAATACGACGGTAATTTACAAATATCTAGTCTTAGGCTTAAAAACATGGCGTTAGAGGATGAGAACCCGAAACTGCCACCGGACGTCCCCGAGGGTGGCACCAACACCTCCCATGGGACCAATGTAACTCGTAGGAATAGACCCCAGAACTGCGGGACTCCCGATTTGGGTATACGATGGTAATCTGCATATTTCTAGACTTAAGCAAAACATGGCGTTAGAGGGGGAGATCTCGAAACAGCCCCTGAACGTCCTCGTGGGTGGCACCAACACCTCCCACAGGACCAATGTAACTCGTAGGAACTGACCACGCAGCCGCGGGACTCCCGGTTTTAGAATACTAAGGTAATTTGAATTTTCTAGGCTTAGGCTTAAAAGCATGGCATTAGAAGGCGAAAACCCGAAACAGCCCCCGAACGTCCCCGTGAATGGCACCAACACCTCCCACGGGACCAATGTAACTCATAGTAACTGACCCCGCACCTGCGGGACTCCTGTTTTGAGAATAGGACGGTAATTTGCATATTTCTAGACTTAGGCTTAAAAACATGGTGTTAGAGGGTGAAAACCCGAATGACCCCCCGAATGTCCCCGTGGGTGGCACCAACACCTCCCACGGGACCAATGTAACTCGTAGGAACTGACCCCGCAGCCCCGGGACTCCCGGTTTGAGAATACGATGGTAATTTGCATATTTCTAGACTTAGGCTTAAAAACATGGCGTTAGAGGGTGAAAACCTGAAACACCCCCCAAACGTCCCGGTGTGTGGCACCAACACCTCCCACGGGACCAATGTAACTCGTAGGAACTGACCCCGCAGCCGCGGGACTCCCGGTTTGAGAATACGACTGTAATTTGTATATTTCTAGACTTAGGCTTACAAACATGGCGTTAGAGGGTGAGACATCGAAACTGCCACCGAACATCCCCGTGGGTGGAACCAACACCTCCCACGGGACCAATGTAACTCGTAAGAACTGACCCCGCAACCGCGGGACTCCCGGTTTGGGAATACGACGGTAATTTGCATATTTCTAGATTTAAGCAAAACTTGGCGTTAGAGGGTGAGACCTCGAAAGAGCCCCCGAACGTCCTCGTGGGTGGCACCAACACCTCCCACGGGACCAATGTCACTCGTAGGAACTGACCCCGCAACCACTGGACTCCCGGTTTGGGAATATGATCGTAATTTTCATATATCTTGACTTAAGCAAAACATGGCGTTAGAGGGTGAGATCTCGAAATAGACCCCGAACGTCCCCGTGGGTGGCACTAACACCTCCCACGGGACCAATGTAACTCGTAGGAACTGACCCCGAAGCCGAAGGACTCCCGGTTTGAGAATACGACGATAATTTACAAATTTCTAGACTTAGGCTTAAAAACATGGCGTTAGAGGGTGAGAACTCGAAACTACCACCGAACGTCCCCGTGGGTGACACCAACACCTCCCACGGGACCAATGTAACTCGTAGGAACTGACCCCGCAGCGGCGAGACTCCCGGTTTGGGAATACGACGGTAATTTGCATGTTTCTAGACTTAAGCAAAACATGGCGTTAGAGGGTGAGATCTCGAAAAAGCCCCTGAACATCCTCTTGGGTGGCACCAACACCTCCCACGGGACCAATGTAACTCGTAGGAACTGACCCAGCAGCCGCAGGACTCCCGGTTTGAGAATACGACGGTAATTTACAAATTTCTAGACTTAGGCTTAAAAAAATGGCGTTAGAGGATGAGAACTCGAAACTACCACCGAACGTCCCCGAGGGTGGCACCAACACCTCCCACGGGACCAATGTAACTCGTAGGAACTCACCCCGAAACTGCGGGACTCCCGGTTTGAGAATACGATGGTAATTTCCATATTTCTATACTTATGCAAAACACGGCGTTAGAGGGTGAGATCTCGAAACAGCCCCCAAACGTCCTCGTGGGAGGCACCAACACCTCCCACGGGACCAATGTAACTCGTAGGAACTGACCCCGCAGCCGCGGTACTCCCGGTTTGAGAATACGACGGTAATTTGCATATTTCTAGACTTAGGCTTAAAAACATGGCGTTAGAGGGTGAGAACTCGAAACACCCCCCGAACGTCCCCGTGGGTGGCACCAACACCTCCCACGGGACCAATATAACTCGTAGGAACTGACCCCGCTACCGCGGCACTCCCGGTTTGAGAATACGATGGTAATTTGCATATTTCTAGACTTAGGCTTAAAAACATGGCGTTAGAGGGTGAAAACCCGAAACACCCCTCGAAGGTCCCCGTGGGTGTCACCAACACCTCCCACGGGACCAATGTAACTCGTAGGAACTGACCCCGCAGCCGCATGACTCCCGGTTTGAGAATACGTCGGTAATTTACAAATTTCTAGACTTAGGCTTAAAAACATGGCGTTATAGGGTGAGAACTCGAAACTGCCACCGAACGTCCCCGTGGGTGGCACCAACACCTCCCACGGGACCAATGTAACTCGTAGGAACTGACCCCGCAGCCTCGGGACTCCCGGTTTTAGAATACGACGGTAATTTTCATATTTCTAGACTTAGGCTTAAAAACATGGCGTTAGAGAATGAAAACCCGAAACAGCCCCCGAACGTCCCCGTGGGTGGCACCAACACCTCCCACGGGACCAATGTAACTCGTAGTAACTGACCCCGCAGCCGCGGGACTCCCGATTTGAGAATACGACGGTAATTTGCATATTACTAGACTTAGGCTTAACAACATGGTGTTAGAGGGTGAAAACCCGAAAGACCCCGCGAACGTCCCCGTGGGTGGCACCAACACCTCCCACGGGACCAATGTAACTCGTAGGAACAGACCCCGTAGCCCCGGGACTCCCGGTTTGAGAATACGACGGTAATTTGCATATTTCTAGACTTAGGCTTAAAAACATGGCGTTAGAGGTGAAAACCCGAAACACCCCCCGAACATCCCCGTGGGTGGCACCAACACCTCCCACGGGACCAATGTAACTCGTAGGAAGTGACCCCGCAGCCGCGGGACTCCCGGTTTGAGAATACGAGGGTAATTTAAAAATTTCTAGACTTAGGATTAAAAACATGGCGTTAGAGGGTGAGAACTCGAAAATGCCACCGAACATCCCCGTGGGTGGAACCAACACCTCCCACGGGACCAATGTAACTCGTAGGAACTGACCCCGCAACCGCGGGACACCCGGTTTGGGAATACGACGGTAATTTGCATATTTCTAGACTTAAGTAAAACATGGCGTTAGAGGGTGAGATCTCGAAACAGCCCCCGAACGTCCTCGTGGGTGGCACCAACACCTCCCACGGGACCAATGTCACTCGTAGGAACTGACCCCGCAGCCGCTGGACTCCCGGTTTGGGAATATGACGGTAATTTTCATATTTCTAGACTTAAGCAAAATATGGCGTTAGAGGGTGAGATCTCGAAACAGCCACCGAACGTCCCCGTGGGTGGCACCAACACCTCCCACGAGACCAATGTAACTCGTACGAACTGACCCCGCAGCCGCGGGACTCCCGGTGTGAGAATACGACAGTAATTTGCAAATTTCTAGACTTAGGCTTAAAAACATGGCGTTAGAGGGTGAAAACCCGAAACAGCCCCCGAACGTCCCCGTGGGTGGCACCAACACCTCCCACGGGACCAATGTAACTCGTAGTAACTGACCCCGCAGCCGTGGGAATCCCGATTTGAGAATACGACGGTAATTTGCATATTTCTAGACTAAGGCTTAAAAACATGTCGTTAGAGGGTGAAAACCCGAAAGACCCCCCGAACGTCCCCGTGAGTGGCACGAACACCTCCCACGGGACCAATGTAACTCGTAGTAACTGACCCCGCAGCCCGGGGACTCCCGGTTTGAGAATACGATGGTAATTTCTTTATTTCTAGACTTAGGCTTAAAAACATGGCGTTAGAGGGTGAAAACCCGAAACACCCCCCGAACGTCCCCGTTGGTGGCACCAACACCTCCCACGGGACCAATGTAAGTCGTAGGAACTGTCCCCGCAGCCGCGGGACTCCCGGTGTGAGAATACGACAATAATTTGCAAATTTCTAGACTTAGGCGTAAAAACATGGCGTTAGAGGGTGAAAACCCAAAACAGCCCCCGAACGTCCCCGTGGGTGGCACCAACACCTCCCATGAGACCAATGTAACTCGTAGGAACTGAACCCGCAGCCGCGGGACTCCCGGTGTGAGAATACGACAGTAATTTGCAAATTTCTAGACTTAGGCTTAAAAACACGGCGTTAGAGGGTGAAAACCCGAAACAGCCCCCGAACATCCCCGTGGGTGGCACCAACACCTCCCACGGGACCAATGTAACTCGTAGGAACTGACCCCGCAGCCGCGGGACTCCCGGTTTGAGAATACGACGGTAATTTGCATATTTCTAGACTTAGGCTTAAAAACATGGCCTTAGAGGGTGAAAACCCGAAACACCCCCCGAACGTCCCCGTGGGTGGCACCAACACCTCCCACGAGACCAATGTAACTCGTAGGAACTGACCCCGCTGCCGCGGCACTCCCGGTTTGAGAATACGATGGTAATTTACAAATTTCTAGACTTAGGATTAAAAACATGGCGTTAGGGGGTGAGATCTCGAAACAGCCCCCGAACGTCCTCGTGGGTGGCACCAACACCTCCCACGGGACCAATGTCACTCGTAGGAACTGACCCCGCAGCTGCTGGACTCCCGGTTTGGGAATATGACGGTAATTTTCATATTTCTAGACTTAAGCAAAATATGGCGTTAGAGGGTGAGATCTCGAAACAGCCACCGAACGTCCCCGTGGGTGGCACCAACACCTCCCACGAGACCAATGTAACTCGTACGAACTGACCCCGCAGCCGCGGGACTCCCGGTGTGAGAATACGACAGTAATTTGCAAATTTCTAGACTTAGGCTTAAAAACATGGCGTTAGAGGGTGAAAACCCGAAACAGCCCCCGAACGTCCCCGTGGGTGGCACCAACACCTCCCACGGGACCAATGTAACTCGTAGTAACTGACCCCGCAGCCGTGGGAATCCCGATTTGAGAATACGACGGTAATTTGCATATTTCTAGACTAAGGCTTAAAAACATGTCGTTAGAGGGTGAAAACCCGAAAGACCCCCCGAACGTCCCCGTGGGTGGCAGCAACACCTCCCACGGGACCAATGTAACTCGTAGTAACTGACCCCGCAGCCCCGGGACTCTCGGTTTGAGAATACGATGGTAATTTCTATATTTCTAGACTTAGGCTTAAAAACATGGCGTTAGAGGGTGAAAACCCGAAACACCCCCCGAACGTCCCCGTTTGTGGCACCAACACCTCCCACGGGACCAATGTAAGTCGTTGGAACTGTCCCCGCAGCCGCGGGACTCCCGGTGTGAGAATACGACAGTAATTTGCAAATTTCTCGACTTAGGCTTAAAAACATGGCGTTAGAGGGTGAAAACCCAAAACAGCCCCCGAACGTCCCCGTGGGTGGCACCAACACCTCCCATGAGACCAATGTAACTCGTAGGAACTGAACCCGCAGCCGTGGGACTCCCGGTGTGAGAATACGACAGTAATTTGCAAATTTCTAGACTTAGGCTTAAAAACACGGCGTTAGAGGGTGAAAACCCGAAACAGCCCCCAAACGTCCCCGTGGGTGGCACCAACACCTCCCACGGGACCAATGTAACTCGTAGGAACTGACCCCGCAGCCGCGGGACTCCCGGTTTGAGAATACGACGGTAATTTGCATATTTCTAGACTTAGGCTTAAAAACATGGCGTTAGAGGGTGAAAACCCGAAACACCCCCCGAACGTCCCCGTGGGTGGCACCAACACCTCCCACGGGACCAATGTAACTCGTAGGAACTGACCCCGCTGCCGCGGCACTCCCGGTTTGAGAATACGATGGTAATTTACATATTTCTAGACTTAGGCTTAAAAACATGGCGTTAGGGGTTGAGATCTCGAAACAACCCCCGAACGTCCTCGTGGGTGGCACCAACACCTCCCACGGGACCAATGTCACTCGTAGGAACTGGCGCCGTAGCCGCTGGACTCCCGGTTTGGGAATATGACGGTAATTTTCATATTTATAGACTTAAGCAAAATATGGCGTTAGAGGGTGAGATCTCGAAACAGCCACCGAACGTCCCCGTGGGTGGCACCAACACCTCCCACGAGACCAATGTAACTCGTACGAACTGACCCCGCAGCCGCGGGACTCCCGGTGTGAGAATACGACAATAATTTGCAAATTTCTAGACTTAGGCTTAAAAACATGGCGTTAGAGGGTGAAAACCCGAAACAGCCCCCGAACGTCCCCGTGGGTGGCACCAACACCTCCCACGGGACCAATGTAACTCGTAGTAACTGACCCCGCAGCCGTGGAAATCCCGATTTGAGAATACGACGGTAATTTGCATATTTCTAGACTAAGGCTTAAAAACATGTCGTTAGAGGGTGAAAACCCGAAAGACCCCCCGAACGTCCCCGTGGGTGGCACCAACACCTCCCACGGGACCAATGTAACTCGTAGTAACTGACCCCGCAGCCCCGGGACTCCCGGTTTGAGAATACGATGGTAATTTCTATATTTCTAGACTTAGGCTTAAAAACATGGCGTTAGAGGGTGAAAACACGAAACACCCCCCGAACGTCCCCGTTGGTGGCACCAACACCTCCCACGGGACCAATGTAAGTCGTAGGAACTGTCCCCGCAGCCGTGGGACTCCCGGTGTGAGAATACGACAGTAATTTGCAAATTTATAGACTTAGGCTTAAAAACATGGCGTTAGAGGGTGAAAACCCAAAACAGCCCCCGAACGTCCCCGTTGTTGGCACCAACACCTCCCATGAGACCAATGTAACTCGTAGGAACTGAACCCGCAGCCGCGGGACTCCCGGTGTGAGAATACGACAGTAATTTGCAAATTTCTACACTTAGGCTTAAAAACACGGCGTTAGAGGTTGAAAACCCGAAATAGCCCCCGAACGTCCCCGTGGGTGGCACCAACACCTCCCACGGGACCAATGTAACTCGTAGGAACTGACCCCGCTGCCGCGGCACTCCCGGTTTGAGAATACGATGGTAATTTACATATTTCTAGACTTAGGCTTAAAAACATGGCGTTAGGGGGTGAGATCTCGAAACAACCCCCGAACGTCCTCGTGGGTGGCACCAACACCTCCCACGGGACCAATGTCACTCGTAGGAACTGGCGCCGTAGCCGCTGGACTCCCGGTTTGGGAATATGACGGTAATTTTCATATTTCTAGACTTAAGCAAAATATGGCGTTAGAGGGTGAGATCTCGAAACAGCCACCGAACGTCCCCGTGGGTGGCACCAACACCTCCCACGAGACCAATGTAACTCGTACGAACTGACCCCGCAGCTGCGGGACTCCCGGTGTGAGAATACGACAATAATTTGCAAATTTCTAGATTTAGGCTTAAAAACATGGCGTTAGAGGGTGAAAACCCGAAACAGCACCCGAACGTCCCCGTGGGTGGCACCAACACCTCCCACGGGACCAATGTAACTCGTAGTAACTGACCCCGCAGCCGTGGGAATCCCGATTTGAGAATACGACGGTAATTTGCATATTTCTAGACTAAGGCTTAAAAACATGTCGTTAGAGGGTGAAAACCCGAAAGACCCCCCGAACGTCCCCGTGGGTGGCACCAACACCTCCCACGGGACCAATGTAACTCGTAGTAACTGACCCCGCAGCCCCGGGACTCCCGGTTTGAGAATACGATGGTAATTTCTATATTTCTAGACTTAGGCTTAAAAACATGGCGTTAGAGGGTGAAAACCCGAAACACCCCCCGAACGTCCCCGTTGGTGGCACCAACACCTCCCACGGGACCAATGTAAGTCGTAGGAACTGTCCCCGCAGCCGTGGGACTCCCGGTGTGAGAATACGACAGTAATTTGCAAATTTCTAGACTTAGGCTTAAAAACATGGCGTTAGAGGGTGAAAACCCAAAACAGCCCCCGAACGTCCCCGTTGGTGGCACCAACACCTCCCATGAGACCAATGTAACTCGTAGGAACTGAACCCGCAGCCGCGGGACTCCCGGTGTGAGAATACGACAGTAATTTGCAAATTTCTACACTTAGGCTTAAAAACATGGCGTTAGAGGTTGAAAACCCGAAATAGCCCCCGAACGTCCCCGTGGGTGGCACCAACACCTCCCACGGGACCAATGTAACTCGTAGGAACTGACCCCGCAGCCGCGGGACTCCCGGTTTGAGAATACGACGGTAATTTGCATATTTCTAGACTTAGGCTTAAAAACATGGCGTTAGAGGGTGAAAACCCGAAACACCCTCCGAACGTCCCCGTGGGTGGCACCAACACCTCCCACGGGACCAATGTAACTCGTAGGAACTGACCCCGCTGCCGCGGCACTCCCGGTTTGAGAATACGATGGTAATTTACAAATTTCTAGACTTAGGCTTAAAAACATGGCGTTAGGGGGTGAGATCTCGAAACAGCCCCCGAACGTCCTCGTGGGTGGCACCAACACCTCCCACGGCACCAATGTAACTCGTAGGAACTGACCCCGCAGCCCCGGGACTCCCGATTTGAGGATACGATGGTAATTTGCATATTTCTAGACTTAGGCTTAGAAACATGGGGTTAGAGGGTGAGAACCCGAAACAGCCCCCGAACGTCCCCGTGGGTGGCACCAACACCTCCCACGGGACCAATGTAACTCATACGAACTGACCCCGCAGCCACGGGACTCCTGGTTTGAGAATACGACGGTAATTTGCAAATTTTTAGACTTAGGCTTAAAAAAATTGCGTTAGAGGGTGAAAACCCAAAACAGCCCCCGAACGTCCTCGTGGGTGGCACCAACACCTCCCACGGGACCAATGTCACTCGTAGGAACTGACCCCGCAGCCGCTGGACTCTCGGTTTGGGAATATGACGGTAATTTTCATATTTCTAGACTTAAGCAAAATATGGCGTTAGAGGGTGAGATCTCGAAACAGCCACCGAACGTCCCCGTGGGTGGCACCAACACCTCCCACGAGACCAATGTAACTCGTACGAACTGACCCCGCAGCCGCGGGACTCCCGGTGTGAGAATACGACAGTAATTTGCAAATTTCTAGACTTAGGCTTAAAAACATGGCGTTAGAGGGTGAAAACCCGAAACAGCCCCCGAACGTCCCCGTGGGTGGCACCAACAGCTCCCACGGGACCAATGTAACTCGTAGTAACTGACCCCGCAGCCGTGGGAATCCCGATTTGTGAATACGACGGTAATTTGCATATTTCTTGACTAAGGCTTAAAAACATGTCGTTAGAGGGTGAAAACCCGAAAGACCCCCCGAACGTCCCCGTGGGTGGCACCAACACCTCCCACGGGACCAATGTAACTCGTAGTAACTGACCCCGCAGCCCCGGGACTCCCGGTTTGAGAATACGATGGTAATTTCTATATTTCTAGACTCAGGCTTAAAAACATGGCATTAGAGGGTGAAAACCCGAAACACCCCCCGAATGTCCCCGTTCGTGGCACCAACACCTCCCACGGGACCAATGTAAGTCGTAGGAACTGTCCCCGCAGCCGCGGGACTCCCGGTGTGAGAATACGACAGTAATTTGCAAATTTCTAGACTTAGGCTTAAAAACATGGCGTTAGAGGGTGAAAACCCAAAACAGCCCCCGAACGTCCCCGTGGGTGGCACCAACACCTCCCATGAGACCAATGTAACTCGTAGGAACTGAACCCGCAGCCGCGGGACTCCCGGTGTGAGAATACGACAGTAATTTGCAAATTTCTGGACTTAGGCTTAAAAACATGGCGTTAGAGGGTGAAAACCCGAAACAGCCCCCGAACGTCCCCGTGGGTGGCACCAACACCTCCCACGGGACCAATGTAACTCGTAGGAACTGACCCCGCAGCCGCGGGACTCCCGGTTTGAGAATACGACGGTAATTTGCATATTTCTAGACTTAGGCTTAAAAACATGGCGTTAGAGGGTGAAAACCCGAAACACTGCCCGAACGTCCCCGTGGGTGGCACCAACACCTCCCACGGGACCAATGTAACTCGTAGGAACTAACCCCGCTGCCGCGGCACTCCCGGTTTGAGAATACGATGGTAATTTACAAATTTGTAGACTTAGGCTTAAAAACATGGCGTTAGGGGGTGAGATCTCGAAACAGCCCCCGAACGTCCTCGTGGGTGGCACCAACACCTCCCACGGCACCAATGTAACTCGTAGGAACTGACCCCGCAGCCGCGGGACTCCCGATTTGAGAATACGATGGTAATTTGCATATTTCTAGACTTAGGCTTAGAAACATGGCGTTAGAGGGTGAGAACCCGAAACACCACCCGAACGTCCCCGTGGGTGGCACCAACACCTCCCACGGGACCAATGTAACTCGTACGAACTGACCCCGCAGCCGCGGGACTCCTGGTTTGAGAATACGACGGTAATTTGCAAATTTTAAGACTTAGGCTTAAAAAAATTGCGTTAGAGGGTGAAAACCCAAAACAGCCCCCGAACGTCCCCGTGGGTGGCACCAACACCTCCCATGTGACCAATGTAACTCGTAGGAACTGAACCCGCAGCCGCGGGACTCCCGGTTTGAGAATACGATGGTAATTTGCATATTTCAAGATTTAGACTTAAAAACATGGCGTTAGAGGGTGAAAACCCGAAACAGCCCCCGAACGTTCCCGTGGGTGGCACCAACACCTCCCACGAGACCAATGTAACTCGTAGGAACTGACCCCGAAGCCGCGGGACTCCCGGTTTGAGAATACGACGGTAATTTTCATATTTTTACACTTAGGCTTAAAAACATGGCGTTAGAGGGTGAAAACCCGAAACACCCCCCGAACGTCCCCGTGGGTGGCACCAACACCTCCCACGGGACCAATGTAACTCGTAGGAACTGACCCCGAAGCCGCGGGACTCCCGGTTTGAGAATACGACGGTAATTATAAATTTCTAGACTTAGGCTTAAAAACATGGCGTTAGAGGGTGAGAACTCGAAACTACCACCGAACGTCCCCGTGGGTGGCACCAACACCTCCCACGGGACCAATGTAACTCGTAGGAACTGAACCCGGAACTGCGAGACTCCCGGTTTGGGAATACGACAGTAATTTGCATATTTCTAGACTTAAGCAAAACATGGCGTTAGAGGGTGAGATCTCGAAACACCCCCCGAACGTCCCCTTGGGTGGCACCAACGCCTCCCACGGGACCAATGTAACTCGCAGGAACTCACCCCGCAGCCGCGGGACTCCTGGTTTGAGAATATGACGGTAATTTGCAAATTTCTAGACTTAGGCTTAAAAACATGGCGTTAGAGGGTGAGAACTCGAAACTGGCACCGAATATCCCCGTGGGTGGAACCAACACCTCCCACGGGACCAATGTAACTCGTAGGAACTGACCCCGCAACCGCGGGACTCCCGATTTGGGAATACGACGGTAATTTGCATATTTCTAGACTTATGCAAAACATGGCGTTAGAGGGTGAGATCTGGAAATAGCCCTCGAACGTCCTCGTGGGTGGCACCAACACCTCCCACGGGACCAATGTCACTTGTAGGAACTGACCCCGCAGCCGCTCGACTCCCGGTTTGGGAATATGACGGTAATTTTCATATTTCTAGACTTAAGCAAAATATGGCGTTAGAGGGTGAGATCTCGAAGCCGCCCACAAACGTCCCCGTGGGTGGCACCAACGCCTCCCACGGGAGCAATATAACTCCTAGGAACTGACCCCGCAGCCGCGGGACTCCTGGTTTGAGAATACGACGGTAATTTGCAAATTTCTAGACTTAGGCTTAAAAACATGGCGTTAGAGGGTGAAAACCCGAAACAGCCCCCGAACGTCCCCGTGGGTGGCACCAACACCTCCCACGGGTCCAATACAACTCGTAGGAACTGACCCCGTAGTCGCGGGACTCCCGATTTGAGAATACGATGGTAATTTTCATATTTCTAGACATAGGCTTAAAAACATGGCGTTAGAGGGTGAGAACTCGAAACACCCCCCGAACGTCCCCGTGGGTGGCACCAACACTTCCCATTGGACCAATGTAACTCGTAGGAACTGACCCCGAAGCCGCGGGACTCCCGGTTTGAGAATACGACGGTAATTTATAAATTTCTAGACTTAAGCTGAAAAACATGGCGTTAGAGGGTGAGAACTCGAAACTACCACCGAACGTCCCCGTGGGTGACACCAACACCTCCCACGGGACCAATGTAACTCGTAGGAACTGACCCCGTAGCCTCGGGACTCCCGGTTTGAGAATACGATGGTAATTTGCAAATTTCTAGATTTAGGCTTAAAAACATGGCGTTAGAGGGTGAAAACCCGAAACACCCCTCGAACGTCCCCGTGGGCGTCACCAACACCTCCCACGGGACCAATGTAACTCGTAGGAACTGACCCCACAGCCGCAGGACTCCCGGTTTGACAATACGACAGTAATTTACAAATTTCTAGACTTAGGCTTAAAAACATGGCGTTACAGGGTGAGAACTCGAAACTGCCACCGAACGTCCCCGTGGGTGGCACCAACACCTCCCACGGGACCAATGTAACTCGTAGGAACTGACCTCGCAGCCGCGGGACTCCCGGTTTTAGAATACGATGCTAATTTGCATATTTCTAGACTTAGGCTTAAAAACATGGTGTTAGAGGGTGAAAACCCGAAAGACCCCCCGAACGTCCCCATAGGTGGCACCAACACCTCCCACGGGACCAATGTAACTCGTAGGAACTGACCCCGCAGCCCCGGGACTACCGGTTTGAGAATACGATGGTAATTTGCATATTTCTAGACTTAGGCTTAAAAACATGGCGTTAGAGGGTGAAAACCCGAAATACCCCCCGAACGTCCCCGTGGGTGGCACCAACACCTCCCACGGGACCAATGTAACTCGTAGGAACGGACCCCGCAGCCGCGGGACTCCCGGTTTGAGAATACGACTGTAATTTACAAATTTCTAGACTTAGGCTTAAAAACATGGCGTTAGAGGGTGAGAACTCGAAACTGCCACCGAACGTCCCCATAGGTGGCACCAACACCTCCCACGGGACCAATGTAACTCGTAGGAACTGACCCCGCAGCCCCGGGACTACCGGTTTGAGAATACGATGGTAATTTGCATATTTCTAGACTTAGGCTTAAAAACATGGTGTTAGAGGGTGAAAACCCGAAATACCCCCCGAACGTCCCCGTGGGTGGCACCAACACCTCCCACGGGACCAATGTAACTCGTAGGAACGGACCCCGCAGCCGCGGGACTCCCGGTTTGAGAATACGACGGTAATTTCCATATTTCTGGCGTTAGAGGGTGAGAACCCGAAACACCCCCCGAACGTCCCTTTGGGTGGCACCAACGCCTCCCACGGGACCAATGTAACTCGTAGGAACTGACCCCGCAGCCGCGGGACTCCTGGTTTTAGAATACAACGGTAATTTGCAAATTTCTAGACTTAGGCTTAAAAACATGGCGTTACAGGGTGAGAACTCGAAACTGCCACCGAACGTCCCCTTGGGTGGCACCAACACCTCCCACGGGACCAATGTAACTCGTAGGAACTGACCCCGCAGCCGCAAGACTCCCGGTTTTAGAATACGACGGTAATTTGCATATTTCTAGACTTAGGCTTAAAAATATGGCGTTAGAGAATGAGAACTCGAAACTGCCACCGAACGTCCCCGAGGGTGGCACCAACATCTCCCACGGGACCAATGTAACTCGTAGGAACTGAACCCAAAACTGCGGGACTCCCGGTTTGGGAATACGACGGTAATTTTCATATTTCTAGACTTAAGCAAAACATGGCGTTAGAGGGTGAGATCTCGAAACAGCCCCCGAACGTCATCGTGGGTGGTACCCACACCTCCCACAGGACCAATGTAACTCGTAGGAACTGACCCCGCAGTCGCGGGACTCCCGATTTGAGAATACGACAGTATTTTGCATATTTCGAGACTTAGGATTAAAAACATGGCGTTGGAGGGTGAGAACCCGAAACACCCCCCGAACATCCCCTTGGGTGGCACCAACGCCTCCCACGGGACCAGTGTAACTTGTAGGAACTGACCCCGCAGCCGCGGGACTCCTGGTTTGAGAATACAATGGTAATTTGCAAATTTCTAGACTTAGGCTTAAAAACATGGCGTTAGAGGGTGAAAACCCGAAACAGCCCCCGAACGTCCCCGTGGGTGGCACCAACACCTCCCACGGGTCCAACGCAACTCGTAGGAACTGACCCCGCAGTCACGGGACTCCCGGTTTGAGAATACGACGGTAATTTTCATATTTCTAGACTTAGGCTTAAAAACATGGCGTTAGAGGGTGAGAACTCGAAACACCCCCCGAACGTCCCCGTGGGTGGCACCAACACTTCCCATGGGACCAATGTAACTCGTAGGAACTGACCCCGAAGCCGCGGGACTCCCGGTTTGAGAATACGACGGTAATTTATAAATTTCTAGA
Organism: Sambucus nigra; assembly: GCA_949130495.1. Lineage (NCBI taxonomy): Eukaryota > Viridiplantae > Streptophyta > Magnoliopsida > Dipsacales > Adoxaceae > Sambucus > Sambucus nigra. The sequence continues at coordinate 48,659,724 of OX422215.1, forward strand.
CTTAAGCTGAAAAACATGGCGTTAGAGGGTGAGAACTCAAAACTACCACCGAACGTCCCCGTGGGTGACACCAACACCTCCCACGGGACCAATGTAACTCGTAGGAACTGACCCCGCAGCGGCGAGACTCCCGATTTGGGAATACGATGGTAATTTGCATATTTCTAGACTTAAGCAAAACATGGCGTTGGAGGGTGAGATTTCGAAAAAGCCCCCGAACGTCCTCATGGGTGGCACCTACACCTCCCACGGGACCAATGTAAATCGTAGGAACTGACCCCGCAGCCGCGGGACTCCCGGCTTGAGAAGACGACGGTAATTTACCAATTTTTTGACTTAGCCTTAAAAACATGGCATTAGAGGATGAGAACCCGAAACTGCCACCGAACGTCCCCGTGGGTGGCACCAACACCTCCCACGGGACCAATGTAACTCGTAGGAACTGACCCCGCAGCCTCGGGACTCCCGGTTTGAGAATACGACGGTAATTTGCATATTTCTAGACTTAGGCTTAAAAACATGGCGTTAGAGGGTGAAAACCCGAAACACCGCTCGAACGTCCCCGTGGGTGTCACCAACACCTCCCACGGGACCAATGTAACTCGTAGGAACTGACCCCACAGCCGCAGGACTCCCGGTTTAAGAATACGACGGTAATTTACAAATTTCTAGACTTAGGCTTAAAAACATGGCGTTACAGGGTGAGAACTCGAAACTGCCACCGAACGTCCCCGTGGGTGGCACCAACAGCTCCCACGGGACCAATGTAACTCGTAGGAACTGACCCCGCAGCCGCTGGACTCCCGGTTTTAGAATACGACGGTAATTTGCATATTTCTAGACTTAGGCTTAAAAACACGGTGATAGAGGGTGAAAACCCGAAGACCCTCCGAACGTCCCCGTGGGTGGCACCAACACCTCCCACGGGACCAATGTAACTCGTAGGAACTAACCCCGCAGCCCCGGGACTCCCGGTTTGAGAATACGATGGTAATTTGCTTATTTCTAGACTTAGGCTTAAAAACATGACGTTAGAGGGTGAAAACCCGAAACACCCCCCGAACGTCCCTGTGGGTGGCACCAGCACCTCCCACGGGACCAATGTAACTCGTAGGAACTGACCACGCAGCCGTGGGACTCCCGGTTTGAGAATACGACGATAATTTACAAATTTCTAGACTTAGGCTTAAAAACATGGCGTTTGAGGGTGAGAACAAGAAACTGCCACGGAACATCCCCGTGGGTGGAACCATCACCTCCCACGGGACCAATGTAACTCGTAGGAACTGACCCCGGAACCGCGGGACTCCCGGTTTGGGAATATGATTGTAATTTTCATATTTCTAGACTTAAGCAAAACATGGCGTTAGAGGGTGAGATCTCGAAACAGCCCCTGAACGTCCTCGTGGGTGGCACCAACACCTCCCACGGGACCAATGTAAATCGTAGGAACTGACGCCGCAGCCGCGGGACTCCCGGTTTGAGAATACGACGGTAATTTACCAATTTTTTGACTTAGCCTTAAAAACATGGCATTAGAGGATGAGAACCCGAAACTGCCACCGAACGTCCCCGTGGGTTGCACCAACACCTCCCACGGGACCAATGTAACTCGTAGGAATTGACCCCGCAGCCGCGGGACTCCCGGTTTGAGAATACGACGGTAATTTGCATATATATAGACTTAGGCTTAAAAACATGGCGTTAGAGGGTGAGAACTCGAAACACCCCCCGAACGTCCCCGTGGGTGGCACCAACACCTCCCACGGGACCAATGTAACTCGTAGGAACTGACCCCGAAGCCGCGGGACTCCCGGCTTGAGAATACGACGGTAATTTATAAATTTCGAGACTTAGGCTTAAAAACATGGCGTTACAGGGTGAGAACTCGAAAGTGCCACCGAACATCCCCGTTGGTGGCACCAACACCTCCCACGGGACCAATATAACTCGTAGGAACTGACCCCGCAGCCGCGGGACTCCCGGTTTTAGAATACGATGGTAAATTGCATATTTCTAGACTTAGGCTTAAAAACATGGCGTTAGAGGGTGAGATCTCGAAACAGCCCCCGAACGTCCTCGTGGGTGCTACCAACACCTCCCATGGAACCAATGTAACTGGTAGGAACTGACCCCGCAGCCACGGGACTCCCGATTTGAGAATACGACAGTAATTTTCATATTTCTAGACTTAGGCTTAAAAACATGGCGTTAGAGGGTGAGAACCCGAAACACCCCCCGAACGTCCCCTTGGGTGGCACCAACGCCTCCCACGGGACCAATGTAACTCGTAGGAACTGACCCCGCAACAGCGGGACTCCTGGTTTTAGAATACGACGGTAATTTGCATATTTCTAGACTTAGGCTTAAAAACATGGCGTTAGAGGGTGAGAACTCGAAACACCCCCCGAACGTCCCCGTGGGTGGCACCAACACCTCCCACGGGACAAATGTAACTCGTAGGAACTGACCCCGAAGCCGCGGGACTCCCGGTTTGAGAATACGACGGTAATTTATAAATTTCTAGACTTAGGCTTAAAAACATGGCGTTAGAGGGTGAGAACTCGAAACTACCACCGAACGTCCCCGTGGGTGACACCAACACCTCCCACGTGACCAATGTAACTCGTAGGAACTGACCCCGCAGCGGCGAGACTCCCGGTTTGGGAATACGACGATAATTTGCATATTTCTAGACTTAAGCAAAACATGGCGTTAGAGGGTGAGATCTCGAAAATGCCCCCGAATGTCCTCGTGGGTGGCACCAACACCTCCCACGGGACCAATGTAACTCGTAGGAACTGACCCAGTAGCCGCGGGACTTCCGGTTTGGGAATATGATGGTAATTTACAAATTTCTAGACTTAGGATTAAAAACATGGCGTTAGAGGATCAGAACTCGAAACTGCCACCGAACGTCCCCGAGGGTGGCACCAACACCTCCCACGGGACCAATGTAACTCGTAGGAACTGACCCCGGAACTGCGGGACTCCCGGTTTGGGAATACGACGGTAATTTTCATATTTCTAGACTAAAGCAAAACATGGCGTTACAGGGTGAGATCTCGAAACAGCCCCCGAACGTCCTCGTGGGTGGCACCAACACCTCCCACGGGACCAATGTAACTCGTAGGAACTGACCCCGCAGCCGCGGGACTCCCTGTTTGAGAATACGACGGTAATTTGCATATTTCTAGACTTATGCTTAAAAACATGGCGTTAGAGGATGAGAACTCGAAGCACCCCCCGAACGTCCCCGTGGATGGCACCAACACCTCCCACGGGACCAATGTAACTCGTAGGAACTGACCCCGCAGCCTCGAGACTCACGGTTTGAGAATACGACGGTAATTTACAAAATTCTAGACTTAGGCTTAAAAACATGGCGTTACAGGGTGAGAACTCGAAACTGCCACCGAACGTCCCCGTGGGTGGCACCAACACCTCCCACGGGACCAATGTAACTCGTAGGAACTGACCCTGCAGCCTCAGGACTCCCGGTTTGAGAATATGACGGTAATTTACAAATTTCTAGACTTAGGCTTAAAAACATGGCGTTACAGGGTGAGAACTCGAAACTGCCACCGAACGTCCCCGTGGGTGGCACCAACACCTCCCACGGGACCAATGTAACTCGTAGGAACTGACCCGGCAGCCACGGGACTTCCGGTTTTAGAATACAACGGTAATTTGCATATTTCTAGACTTATGCTTAAAAACATGGCGTCAGAGGGTGAAAACCCGAAACAGCCCCCGAACGTCCCCGTGGGTGGCACCAACACCTCCCACGGGACCAATGTACCTCGTAGGAACTGACCCTGCAGCCGCAGGACTCCCGGTTTGAGAATACGACGGTAATTTTCATATTTCTAGACATAGGCTTAAAAACATGGCGTTAGAGGGTGAGAACTCGAAACAACCCCCGAACGTCCCCGTGGGTGGCACCAACACCTCCCACGGTACCAATGTAACTCGTAGGAACTGACCCCGAAGCCGCGGGAATCCCGGTTTGAGAATACGACGGTAATATATAAATTTCTAGACTTAGGCTTAAAAACATGGCGTTAGAGGGTGAAAACCCGAAACACCCCCCGAACGTCCCCGTGGGTGGCACCAACACCTCCGACGGGACCAATGTAACTCGTAGGAACTGACCCCGCAGCCGCGGGACTCCCGGTTTTAGAATACGACGGTAATTTGCATATTTCTAGACTTAGGCTTAAAAACATGGCGTTAGAGGGTGAAAACCCGAAACAGCCCCCGAACGTCCCCGTGGGTGGCACCAACACCTCCCACGGGACCAATGTAACTCGTAGTAACTGACCCCGCAGCCGCGGGACTCCCGATTTGAGAATACGACGGTAATTTTCATATTTCTAGACTTAGGCTTAAAAACATGGTGTTAGAGGGTGAAAACCCGAAAGACCCCCCGAGCGTCCCCGTGGGTGGCACCAACACCTCCCACGGGACCAATGTAACTCGTAGGAACTGACCCCGCAGCCCCGGGACTCCCGGCTTGAGAATACGACGGTAATTTGCATATTTCTAGACTTAGGCTTAAAAACATGGCTTTAGAGGGTGAAAACCCGAAACACCCCCCGAACGTCCTCGTGGGTGGCACCTACACCTCCCACGGGACCAATGTAACTTGTAGGAACTGATCCCGCAGCCGCGGGACTCCCTGTTTCAGAATACGATGGTAATTTACAAATTTCTAGACTTAGGGTTAAAAACATGGAGTTAGAGGGTGAGAACTCGAAACTGCCACCGAACGTCCCCGAGGGTGGTACCAACACCTATCACGGGACCAATGTAACTCGTAGGAACTGACCCCGCAGCCGCGGGACTCCCGGTTTGAGAATACGACGGTAATTTGCATATTTCTAGACTTAGGCTAAAAAACATGGCGTTAGAGGGTGAGAACTCGAAACAGCCCCCGAACGTCCCCGTGGGTGGCACCAACACCTATCACGGGACCAATGTAACTCGTAGGAACTGACCCCGCAGCCTCGGGACTCCCGGTTTGAGAATACGACGGTAATTTGCATATTTCTAGACTTTGGCTTAAAAACAAGGCGTTAGAGGGTGAAAACCCGAAACACCCGTCGAATGTCCCCGTGGGTGTCACCAACACCTCCCACGGGACCAATGTAACTCGTAGGAACTGACCCCACAGCCGCAGGACTCCCGGTTTGAGAATACGACGGTAATTTACAAATTTCTAGACTTAGTATTAAAAACATGGCGTTACAGGGTGAGAACTCGAAACTGCCACCGAACGTCCCCGTGGGTGGCACCAACACCTCCCACGGGACCAATGTAACTCGTAGGAACTGACCCCGCAGCCGCGGGACTCCCGGTTTTAGAATACGACGGTAATTTGCATATTTCTAGACTTAGGCTTAAAAACATGGCGTTAGAGGGTGAAAACCCGAAACAGCCCCCGAACGTCCCCGTGGGTGGCACCAACTCCTCCCACGGGACCAATGTGACTCGTAGTAACTAACCCCGCAGCCGCGGTACTCTTGATTTGAGAATATGAGGGTAATTTGCATATTTCTAGACTTAGGCTTAAAAACATGGTGTTAGAGGGTGAAAACCCGAAAGACCCCCCGAACGTCCCCGTTTGTGGCACCAACACCTCCCACGGGACCAATGTAACTCGTAGGAACTGACCCCGCAGCCCCGGGACTCCCGGTTTGAGAATACGATGGTAATTTGCATATTTCTAGACTTAGGCTTAAAAACATGGTGTTAGAGGGTGAAACCCCGAAACACCCTCCGAACGTCCCCGTGGGTGGCACCAACACCTCCCACAGGACCAATGTAACTCGTAGGAACTGAACCCGCAGCCGCGGGACTCCCGGTTTGAGAATACGACGGTAATTTACAAATTTCTGGACTTAGGCTTAAAAACATAGCGTTAGAGGGTGAGAACTCGAAACTGCCACAGAACATCCCCGTGGGTGGAACCAACACCTCCCACGGGACCAATGTAACTCATAGGAACTGACCCCGGAACTGCGGGACTCCCGGTTTGGGAATACGACGGTAATTTGCATATTTCTAGACTTAAGCAAAACATGGCGTTAGAGGGTGAGATCTCGAAACAGCCCCCGAACGTCATCGTGGGTGGTACCCACACCTCCCACAGAACCAATGTAACTCGTAGGAACTGACCCCGCAGCCGCGGGACTCCCGATTTGAGAATACGACAGTTATTTGCATATTTCTAGACTTAGACTTAAAAACATGGCATTAGAGGGTGAGAACCCGAAACACCCCCCGAACGTCCCCTTGGGTGGCACCAACGCCTCCCACGGATCCAATGCAACTCGTAGGAACTGACCCCGCAGCCACAGGACTCCCGGTTTGAGAATACAACGGTAATTTGTATATTTCTAGACTTAGGCTTAAAAACATGGCGTTAGAGGGTGAGAACTCGAAACTGCCACTGAACGTCCCCGTGGGTGGCACCAACACCTCCCACGGGACCAATGTAACTCGTAGCAACTGACCCCGCAACCGCGGGACTCCCGGTTTGGGAATACGACGGTAATTTGCATATTTCTAGACTTAAGCAAAACATGGCGTTAGAGGATGAGATCTTGAAACAGCCCCCGAACGCCCTCGTGGGTGGCACCAACACCTCCCACGGGACCAATGTAACTCATAGTAACTGACCCCGCAGCCGCGGGACTCCCGGTTTGGGAATACGACCGTAATTTGCATATTTCTAGACTTAAGCAAAACATGGTGTTTGAGGGTGAGATCTCAAAACAGCCCCCGAACGTCCTCGTGGGTGGCACCAACACCTCCCACGGGACCAATGTAACTCGTAGGAACTGACCCCGCAGCCGCGGGACTCCCGGTTTGAGAATACGACGGTAATTTGCATATTTCTTGACTTAGGCTTAAAAACATGGCGTTAGAGGGTGAGAACTCGAAACTGCCACCGAACGTCCCCGTGGGTGGCACTAACACCTCCCACGGGACCAATGTAACTCGTAGGAACTGACCCCGTAGCCGCGGGACTCCCGGTTTGAGAATACGACCGTAATTTGCATATTTCTAGACTTAGGCTTAAAAACATAGCGTTTGAGGGAGAGAACCCGAAACACCCCCCGAACGTCCCCGTGAGTGGCACCAACACCTCCCACGGGACCAATGTAACTCGTAGGAACTGATCCCGCAGCCGCAAGACTCCCGGTTTGAGAATACGACGGTAATTTATAAATTTCTAGACTTAGGCTTAACAACATGGCGTTACAGGGTGAGAACTCGAAACTGCCACCGAACGTCCCCGTGGGTGGCACCAACACCTCCCTCGGGACCAATGTAACTCGTAGGAACTGACCCCGCAGCCGCGGGACTCCCGGTTTTAGAATACGACGGTAATTTGCATATTTCTAGACTTAGGCTTAAAAATATGGCGTTAGAGGGTGAGATCTCGAAACAGCCCCCGAACGTCCTCGTGGGTGGCACCAACATCTCCCACGGGACCAATGTTACTCGTAGGAACTGACCCCGCAGCCGCGGGACTCCAGGTTTGAGAATACGATGGTAACTTGCATATTTCTAGACTTAGGCTTAAAAACATGGCGTTAGAGGGTGAGAACTCGAAACACCCCCCGAACGTCCCCGTGGGTGTCACCAACACCTCCCACGGGACCAATGTAACTCGTAGGAATGGACCCCGAAGCCGCGAGACTCCCGGTTTGAGAATACGACGGTAATTTATAAATTTTTAGACTTAGGCTTAAAAATATGGCGTTAGAGGGTGAGAACTCGAAACTACCACCGCACGTCCCCGTGGGTGACACCAACACCTCCCACGGGACCAATGTAACTCGTAGGAACTGACCCCACAGCAGCGAGACTCCCGGTTTGGGAATACGACGGTAATTTGCATATTTCTAGACTTAAGCAAAACATGGCGTTAGAGGGTGAGATCTCGAAAAAGCACCCGAACGTCCTCGTGGGTGGCACCAACACCTCCCACGGGACATATGTAACTCGTAGGAACTGACCCAGCAGCCGCGGGACTCCCGGTTTGAGAATACGACGGTAATTTACAAATTTCTAGACTTAGGCTTAAAAACATGGCGTTAGAGGATCAGAACTCGAAACTGCCACCGAACGTCCCCGATGGTGGTACCAACACCTCCCAGGGGACCAATGTAACTTGTAGGAACTGACCCCGGAACTGCGGGACTCCCGGTTTGGGAATACGACGGTAATTTTCATATTTCTAGACTTAAGTAAAACATGGCGTTAGAGGGTGAGATCTCGAAACAGCCCCCGAACGTCCTCGTGGGTGGCACCAACACCTCCCACGGGACCAATGTAACTCGTAGGAACTAACCCCGCAGCCGCGGGACTACCGGTTTGAGAATACGACGGTAATTTGCATATTTCTAGACTTAGGCTAAAAAACATGGCGTTAGAGGGTGAGAACTCGAAACAGCCCCCGAACGTCCCCGTGGGTGGCACCAACACCTATCACGGGACCAATGTAACTCGTAGGAACTGACCCCGCAGCCTCGGGACTCCCGGTTTGAGAATACGACGGTAATTTGCATATTTCTAGACTTTGGCTTAAAAACAAGGCGTTAGAGGGTGAAAACCCGAAACACCCGTCGAATGTCCCCGTGGGTGTCACCAACACCTCCCACGGGACCAATGTAACTCGTAGGAACTGACCCCACAGCCGCAGGACTCCCGGTTTGAGAATACGACGGTAATTTACAAATTTCTAGACTTAGTATTAAAAACATGGCGTTACAGGGTGAGAACTCGAAACTGCCACCGAACGTCCCCGTGGGTGGCACCAACACCTCCCACGGGACCAATGTAACTCGTAGGAACTGACCCCGCAGCCGCGGGACTCCCGGTTTTAGAATACGACGGTAATTTGCATATTTCTAGACTTAGGCTTAAAAACATGGCGTTAGAGGGTGAAAACCCGAAACAGCCCCCGAACGTCCCCGTGGGTGGCACCAACTCCTCCCACGGGACCAATGTGACTCGTAGTAACTAACCCCGCAGCCGCGGTACTCTTGATTTGAGAATATGAGGGTAATTTGCATATTTCTAGACTTAGGCTTAAAAACATGGTGTTAGAGGGTGAAAACCCGAAAGACCCCCCGAACGTCCCCGTTGGTGGCACCAACACCTCCCACGGGACCAATGTAACTCGTAGGAACTGACCCCGCAGCCCCGGGACTCCCGGTTTGAGAATACGATGGTAATTTGCATATTTCTAGACTTAGGCTTAAAAACATGGTGTTAGAGGGTGAAACCCCGAAACACCCTCCGAACGTCCCCGTGGGTGGTACCAACACCTCCCACAGGACCAATGTAACTCGTAGGAACTGAACCCGCAGCCGCGGGACTCCCGGTTTGAGAATACGACGGTAATTTACAAATTTCTGGACTTAGGCTTAAAAACATAGCGTTAGAGGGTGAGAACTCGAAACTGCCACAGAACATCCCCGTGGGTGGAACCAACACCTCCCACGGGACCAATGTAACTCATAGGAACTGACCCCGGAACTGCGGGACTCCCGGTTTGGGAATACGACGGTAATTTGCATATTTCTAGACTTAAGCAAAACATGGCGTTAGAGGGTGAGATCTCGAAACAGCCCCCGAACGTCATCGTGGGTGGTACCCACACCTCCCACAGAACCAATGTAACTCGTAGGAACTGACCCCGCAGCCGCGGGACTCCCGATTTGAGAATACGACAGTAATTTGCATATTTCTAGACTTAGACTTAAAAACATGGCATTAGAGGGTGAGAACCCGAAACACCCCCCGAACGTCCCCTTGGGTGGCACCAACGCCTCCCACGGATCCAATGCAACTCGTAGGAACTGACCCCGCAGCCACAGGACTCCCGGTTTGAGAATACAACGGTAATTTGTATATTTCTAGACTTTGGCTTAAAAACATGGCGTTAGAGGGTGAGAACTCGAAACTGCCACTGAACGTCCCCGTGGGTGGCACCAACACCTCCCACGGGACCAATGTAACTCGTAGCAACTGACCCCGCAACCGCGGGACTCCCGGTTTGGGAATACGACGGTAATTTGCATATTTCTACACTTAAGCAAAACATGGCGTTAGAGGATGAGATCTTGAAACAGCCCCCGAACGCCCTCGTGGGTGGCACCAACACCTCCCACGGGACCAATGTAACTCATAGTAACTGACCCCGCAGCCGCGGGACTCCCGGTTTGGGAATACGACCGTAATTTGCATATTTCTAGACTTAAGCAAAACATGGTGTTAGAGGGTGAGATCTCAAAACAGCCCCCGAACGTCCTCGTGGGTGGCACCAACACCTCCCACGGGACCAATGTAACTCGTAGGAACTGACCCCGCAGCCGCGGGACTCCCGGTTTGAGAATACGACGGTAATTTGCATATTTCTAGACTTAGGCTTAAAAACATGGCGTTAGAGGGTGAGAACTCGAAACTGCCACCGAACGTCCCCGTGGGTGGCACTAACACCTCCCACGGGACCAATGTAACTCGTAGGAACTGACCCCGTAGCCGCGGGACTCCCGGTTTGAGAATACGACCGTAATTTGCATATTTCTAGACTTAGGCTTAAAAACATAGCGTTTGAGGGAGAGAACCCGAAACACCCCCCGAACGTCCCCGTGAGTGGCACCAACACCTCCCACGGGACCAATGTAACTCGTAGGAACTGATCCCGCAGCCGCAAGACTCCCGGTTTGAGAATACGACGGTAATTTATAAATTTCTAGACTTAGGCTTAACAACATGGCGTTACAGGGTGAGAACTCGAAACTGCCACCGAACGTCCCCGTGGGTGGCACCAACACCTCCCTCGGGACCAATGTAACTCGTAGGAACTGACCCCGCAGCCGCGGGACTCTCGGTTTTAGAATACGACGGTAATTTGCATATTTCTAGACTTAGGCTTAAAAATATGGCGTTAGAGGGTGAGATCTCGAAACAGCCCCCGAACGTCCTCGTGGGTGGCACCAACATCTCCCACGGGACCAATGTAACTCGTAGGAACTGACCCCGCAGCCGCGGGACTCCAGGTTTGAGAATATGATGGTAACTTGCATATTTCTAGACTTAGGCTTAAAAACATGGCGTTAGAGGGTGAGAACTCGAAACACCCCCCGAACGTCCCCGTGGGTGTCACCAACACCTCCCACGGGACCAATGTAACTCGTCGGAATGGACCCCGAAGCCGCGAGACTCCCGGTTTGAGAATACGACGGTAATTTATAAATTTTTAGACTTAGGCTTAAAAATATGGCGTTAGAGGGTGAGAACTCGAAACTACCACCGCACTTCCCCGTGGGTGACACCAACACCTCCCACGGGACCAATGTAACTCGTAGGAACTGACCCCACAGCAGCGAGACTCCCGGTTTGGGAATACGACGGTAATTTGCATATTTCTAGACTTAAGCAAAACATGGCGTTAGAGGGTGAGATCTCGAAAAAGCACCCGAACGTCCTCGTGGGTGGCACCAACACCTCCCACGGGACATATGTAACTCGTAGGAACTGACCCAGCAGCCGCGGGACTCCCGGTTTGAGAATACGACGGTAATTTACAAATTTCTAGACTTAGGCTTAAAAACATGGCGTTAGAGGATCAGAACTCGAAACTGCCACCGAACGTCCCCGATGGTGGTACCAACACCTCCCAGGGGACCAATGTAACTTGTAGGAACTGACCCCGGAACTGCGGGACTCCCGGTTTGGGAATACGACGGTAATTTTCATATTTCTAGACTTAAGCAAAACATGGCGTTAGAGGGTGAGATCTCGAAACAGCCCCCGAACGTCCTCGTGGGTGGCACCAACACCTCCCACGGGACCAATGTAACTCGTAGGAACTAACCCCGCAGCCGCGGGACTACCGGTTTGAGAATACGACGGTAATTTGCATATTTCTAGACTTAGGCTAAAAAACATGGCGTTAGAGGGTGAGAACTCGAAACAGCCCCCGAACGTCCCCGTGGGTGGCACCAACACCTATCACGGGACCAATGTAACTCGTAGGAACTGACCCCGCAGCCTCGGGACTCCCGGTTTGAGAATACGACGGTAATTTGCATATTTCTAGACTTTGGCTTAAAAACAAGGCGTTAGAGGGTGAAAACCCGAAACACCCGTCGAATGTCCCCGTGGGTGTCACCAACACCTCCCACGGGACCAATGTAACTCGTAGGAACTGACCCCACAGCCGCAGGACTCCCGGTTTGAGAATACGACGGTAATTTACAAATTTCTAGACTTAGTATTAAAAACATGGCGTTACAGGGTGAGAACTCGAAACTGCCACCGAACGTCCCCGTGGGTGGCACCAACACCTCCCACGGGACCAATGTAACTCGTAGGAACTGACCCCGCAGCCGTGGGACTCCCGGTTTTAGAATACGACGGTAATTTTCATATTTCTAGACTTAGGCTTAAAAACATGGCGTTAGAGGGTGAAAACCCGAAACAGCCCCCGAACGTCCCCGTGGGTGGCACCAACTCCTCCCACGGGACCAATGTGACTCGTAGTAACTAACCCCGCAGCTGCGGTACTCTCGATTTGAGAATATGAGGGTAATTTACATATTTCTAGACTTAGGCTTAAAAACATGGTGTTAGAGGGTGAAAACCCGAAAGACCCCCCGAACGTCCCCGTTGGTGGCACCAACACCTCCCACGGGACCAATGTAACTCGTAGGAACTGACCCCGCAGCCCCGGGACTCCCGGTTTGAGAATACGATGGTAATTTGCATATTTCTAGACTTAGGCTTAAAAACATGGTGTTAGAGGGTGAAACCCCGAAACACCCTCCGAACGTCCCCGTGGGTGGCACCAACACCTCCCACAGGACCAATGTAACTCGTAGGAACTGAACCCGCAGCCGCGGGACTCCCGGTTTGAGAATACGACGGTAATTTACAAATTTCTGGACTTAGGCTTAAAAACATAGCGTTAGAGGGTGAGAACTCGAAACTGCCACAGAACATCCCCGTGGGTGGAACCAACACCTCCCACGGGACCAATGTAACTCATAGGAACTGACCCCGGAACTGCGGGACTCCCGGTTTGGGAATACGACGGTAATTTGCATATTTCTAGACTTAAGCAAAACATGGCGTTAGAGGGTGAGATCTCGAAACAGCCCCCGAACGTCATCGTGGGTGGTATCCACACCTCCCACAGAACCAATGTAACTCGTAGGAACTGACCCCGCAGCCGCGGGACTCCCGATTTGAGAATACGACAGTAATTTGCATATTTCTAGACTTAGACTTAAAAACATGGCATTAGAGGGTGAGAACCCGAAACACCCCCCGAACGTCCCCTTGGGTGGCACCAACGCCTCCCACGGATCCAATGCAACTCGTAGGAACTGACCCCGCAGCCGCAGGACTCCCAGTTTGAGAATACAACGGTAATTTGTATATTTCTAGACTTACGCTTAACAACATGGCGTTAGAGGGTGAGAACTCAAAACTGCCACTGAACGTCGCCGTGGGTGGCACCAACACCTCCCACGGGACCAATGTAACTCGTAGCAACTGACCCCGCAACCGCGGGACTCCCGGTTTGGGAATACGACGGTAATTTGCATATTTCTACACTTAAGCAAAACATGGCGTTAGAGGATGAGATCTTGAAACAGCCCCCGAACGCCCTCGTGGGTGGCACCAACACCTCCCACGGGACCAATGTAACTCGTAGTAACTGACCCCGCAGCCGCGGGACTCCCGGTTTGGGAATACGACCGTAATTTGCATATTTCTAGACTTAAGCAAAACATGGTGTTAGAGGGTGAGATCTCAAAACAGCCCCCGAACGTCCTCGTGGGTGGCACCAACACCTCCCACGGGACCAATGTAACTCGTAGGAACTGACCCCGCAGCCGCGGGACTCCCGGTTTGAGAATACGATGGTAATTTGCATATTTCTAGACTTAGGCTTAAAAACATGGCGTTAGAGGGTGAGAACTCGAAACTGCCACCGAACGTCCCCGTGGGTGGCACTAACACCTCCCACGGGACCAATGTAACTCGTAGGAACTGACCCCGTAGCCGCGGGACTCCCGGTTTGAGAATACGACCGTAATTTGCATATTTCTAGACTTAGGCTTAAAAACATAGCGTTTGAGGGAGAGAACCCGAAACACCCCCCGAACGTCCCCGTGAGTGGCACCAACACCTCCCACGGGACCAATGTAACTCGTAGGAACTGACCCCGCAGCCGCAAGACTCCCGGTTTGAGAATACGACGGTAATTTATAAATTTCTAGACTTAGGCTTAACAACATGGCATTACAGGGTGAGAACTCGAAACTGCCACCGAACGTCCCCGTGGGTGGCACCAACACCTCCCTCGGGACCAATGTAACTCGTAGGAACTGACCCCGCAGCCGCGGGACTCCCGGTTTTAGAATACGACGGTAATTTGCATATTTCTAGACTTAGGCTTAAAAATATGGCGTTAGAGGGTGAGATCTCGAAACAGCCCCCGAACGTCCTCGTGGGTGGCACCAACATCTCCCACGGGACCATTGTAACTCGTAGGAACTGACCCCGCAGCCGCGGGACTCCAGGTTTGAGAATACGATGGTAACTTGCATATTTCTAGACTTAGGCTTAAAAACATGGCGTTAGAGGGTGAGAACTCGAAACACCCCCCGAACGTCCCCGTGGGTGTCACCAACACCTCCCACGGGACCAATGTAACTCGTAGGAATGGACCCCGAAGCCGCGAGACTCCCGGTTTGAGAATACGACGGTAATTTATAAATTTTTAGACTTAGGCTTAAAAATATGGCGTTAGAGGGTGAGAACTCGAAACTACCACCGCACGTCCCCGTGGGTGACACCAACACCTCCCACGGGACCAATGTAACTCGTAGGAACTGACCCCACAGCAGCGAGACTCCCGGTTTGGGAATACGACGGTAATTTGCATATTTCTAGACTTAAGCAAAACATGGCGTTAGAGGGTGAGATCTCGAAAAAGCACCCGAACGTCCTCGTGGGTGGCACCAACACCTCCCACGGGACATATGTAACTCGTAGGAACTGACCCAGCAGCCGCGGGACTCCCGGTTTGAGAATACGACGGTAATTTACAAATTTCTAGACTTAGGCTTAAAAACATGGCGTTAGAGGATCAGAACTCGAAACTGCCACCGAACGTCCCCGAGGGTGGTACCAACACCTCCCAGGGGACCAATGTAACTTGTAGGAACTGACCCCGGAACTGCGGGACTCCCGGTTTTGGAATACGACGGTAATTTTCATATTTCTAGACTTAAGCAAAACATGGCGTTAGAGGGTGAGATCTCGAAACAGCCCCCGAACGTCCTCGTGGGTGGCACCAACACCTCCCACGGGACCAATGTAACTCGTAGGAACTAACCCCGCAGCCGCGGGACTACCGGTTTGAGAATACGACGGTAATTTGCATATTTCTAGACTTAGGCTAAAAAACATGGCGTTAGAGGGTGAGAACTCGAAACAGCCCCCGAACGTCCCCGTGGGTGGCACCAACACCTATCACGGGACCAATGTAACTCGTAGGAACTGACCCCGCAGCCTCGGGACTCCCGGTTTGAGAATACGACGGTAATTTGCATATTTCTATACTTTGGCTTAAAAACAAGGCGTTAGAGGGTGAAAACCCGAAACACCCGTCGAATGTCCCCGTGGGTGTCACCAACACCTTCCACGGGACCAATGAATCTCGTAGGAACTGACCCCACAGCCGCAGGACTCCCGGTTTGAGAATACGACGGTAATTTACAAATTTCTAGACTTAGTATTAAAAACATGGCGTTACAGGGTGAGAACTCGAAACTGCCACCGAACGTCCCCGTGGGTGGCACCAACACCTCCCACGGGACCAATGTAACTCGTAGGAACTGACCCCGCAGCCGCGGGACTCCCGGTTTTAGAATACGACGGTAATTTGCATATTTCTAGACTTAGGCTTAAAAACATGGCGTTAGAGGGTGAAAACCCGAAACAGCCCCCGAACGTCCCCGTGGGTGGCACCAACTCCTCCCACGGGACCAATGTGACTCGTAGTAACTAACCCCGCAGCCGCGGTACTCTCGATTTGAGAATATGAGGGTAATTTGCATATTTCTAGACTTAGGCTTAAAAACATGGTGTTAGAGGGTGAAAACCCGAAAGACCCCCCGAACGTCCCCGTTGGTGGCACCAACACCTCCCACGGGACCAATGTAACTCGTAGGAACTGACCCCGCAGCCCCGGGACTCCCGGTTTGAGAATACGATGGTAATTTGCATATTTCTAGACTTAGGCTTAAAAACATGGTGTTAGAGGGTGAAACCCCGAAACACCCTCCGAACGTCCCCGTGGGTGGCACCAACACCTCCCACAGGACCAATGTAACTCGTAGGAACTGAACCCGCAGCCGCGGGACTCCCGGTTTGAGAATACGACGGTAATTTACAAATTTCTGGACTTAGGCTTAAAAACATAGCGTTAGAGGGTGAGAACTCGAAACTGCCACAGAACATCCCCGTGGGTGGAACCAACACCTCCCACGGGACCAATGTAACTCATAGGAACTGACCCCGGAACTGCGGGACTCCCGGTTTGGGAATACGACGGTAATTTGCATATTTCTAGACTTAAGCAAAACATGGCGTTAGAGGGTGAGATCTCGAAACAGCCCCCGAACGTCATCGTGGGTGGTACCCACACCTCCCACAGAACCAATGTAACTCGTAGGAACTGACCCCGCAGCCGCGGGACTCCCGATTTGAGAATACGACAGTAATTTGCATATTTCTAGACTTAGACTTAAAAACATGGCATTAGAGGGTGAGAACCCGAAACACCCCCCGAACGTCCCCTTGGGTGGCACCAACGCCTCCCACGGATCCAATGCAACTCGTAGGAACTGACCCCGCAGTCGCGGGACTCACAGTTTGAGAATACAACGGTAATTTGTATATTTCTAGACTTAGGCTTAAAAACATGGCGTTAGAGGGTGAGAACTCGAAACACCCCCCGAACGTCCCCGTGGGTGGCACCAACACTTCCCATGGGACCAATGTAACTCGTAGGAACTGACCGCAAAGCCGCGGGACTCCCGGTTTGACAATACGACGTTAATTTATAAATTTCTAGACTTAAGCTTAAAAACATGGCGTTAGAGGGTGAGAACTCGAAACTACCACCGAACGTCCCCGTGGGTGACACCAACACCTCCCATGCGATCAATGTAACTCGTAGGAACTGACCCCGCAGCGGCGAGACTCCCGGTTTGGGAATACGACGGTAATTTGCATATTTCTAGACTTAAGCAAAACATGGCGTTAGAGGGCGAGATCTCGAAAAAGCCCCCGAACGTCCTCGTGGGTGGCACCTACACCTCCCACGGGACCAATGTAACTCGTAGGAACTGACCCCGCAGCCGCGGGACTCCCGGTTTGAGAATACGACGGTAATTTACAAATTTCTAGACTTAGGCTTAAAAACTTGGCGTTAGAGGATGAGAACTCGAAACTGCCACCGAACGTCCCCGTGGGTGGCTCCAACACCTCCCACAGGACCAATGTAACTCGTAGGAATAGCCCCCGCAACCGCGGGACTCCCGGTTTGGGAATACGACGGTAATTTGCATATTTCTAGACTTAAGCAAAACATGGCGTTAGAGGGTGAGATCTCGAAACAGCCCCCGAACGTCCTCGTGGGTGGCACCAACACCTCCCACGGGACCAATGTAACTCGTAGGAACTTACCCCGCAGCCGCGGGATTCCCGGTTTTAGAATACGATGGTAATTTGCATATTTCTAGACTTAGGCTTAAAAACATGGCGTTAGAGGGTGAGATCTCGAAACAGCCCCCGAACGTCCTCGTGGGTGGCACCAACATCTCCCACGGGACCAATGTAACTCGTAGGAACTGACCCCGCAGCCGCGGGACTCCAGGTTTGAGAATACGATGGTAACTTGCATATTTCTAGACTTAGGCTTAAAAACATGGCGTTAGAGGGTGAGAACTCGAAACACCCCCCGAACGTCCCCGTGGGTGTCACCAACACCTCCCACGGGACCAATGTAACTCGTAGGAATGGACCCCGAAGCCGCGAGACTCCCGGTTTGAGAATACGACGGTAATTTATAAATTTTTAGACTTAGGCTTAAAAATATGGCGTTAGAGGGTGAGAACTCGAAACTACCACCGCACGTCCCCGTGGGTGACACCAACACCTCCCACGGGACCAATGTAACTCGTAGGAACTGACCCCACAGCAGCGAGACTCCCGGTTTGGGAATACGACGGTAATTTGCATATTTCTAGACTTAAGCAAAACATGGCGTTAGAGGGTGAGATCTCGAAAAAGCACCCGAACGTCCTCGTGGGTGGCACCAACACCTCCCACGGGACCAATGTAACTTGTAGGAACTGACCCAGCAGCCGCGGGACTCTCGGTTTGAGAATACGACGGTAATTTACAAATTTCTAGACTTAGGCTTAAAAACATGGCGTTAGAGGTTCAGAACTCGAAACTGCCACCGAACGTCCCCGAGGGTGGTACCAACACCTCCCACGGGACCAATGTAACTTGTAGGAACTGACCCCGGAACTGCGGGACTCCCGGTTTGGGAATACGACGGTAATTTTCATATTTCTAGACTTAAGCAAAACATGGCGTTAGAGGGTGAGATCTCGAAACAGCCCCCGAACGTCCTCGTGGGTGGCACCAACACCTCCCACGGGACCAATGTAACTCGTAGGAACTGACCCCGTAGCCGCAGGACTCCCGGTTTGAGAATACGACGGTAATTTTCAAATTTCTAGACTTAGGCTTAAAAACCTGGCGTTACAGGGTGAGAACTCGAAACTGCCACCGAACGTCCCCGTGGGTGGCACCAACACCTCCCTCGGGACCAATGTAACTCGTAGTAACTGACCCCGCAGCCGCGGGACTCCCGATTTGAGAATACGATGGTAATTCGCATATTTCTAGACTTAGGCTTAAAAACATGGCGTTAGAGGGTGAAAACCCGAAAGACCCCCCAAACGTCCCCGTGGGTGGCACCAACACCTCCCACGGGACCAATATAACTCGTAGTAACTGACCCCGCAGCCCCGGGACTCCCGATTTGAGAATACGACGGTAATTTGTATATTTCTAGACTTAGGCTTAAAAACATAGCGTTAGAGGGTGAAAACCCGAAACACCCACCGAACGTCCCCGTGGGTTGCACCAACACCTCCCACGGGACCAATGTAACTCGTAGGAACTGACTCCGCAGCCGCGGGACTCCCGGTTTGAGAATACAACGGTAATTTGCATATTTCTAAACTTAGGCTTAAAAACATGGCTTTAGAGGGTGAGAACTCGAAACTGCCACCGAACGTCCCCGTGGGTGGCACCAACACCTCCCACGGGACCAATGTTACTCGTAGGAACTGACCCCGCAGCCGCGGGACTCCCGGTTTGAGAATACGACGGTAATTTGCATATTTCTAGACTTAGGCTTAAAAACATGTTGTTAGAGGGTGAGAACTCGAAACTGCCACCGAACGTCCCCGTGGGTGGCACCAACACCTCCCACGGGACCAGTGTAACTCGTAGGAACTGACCCCGTAGCCGCGGGACTCCCGGTTTGAGAATACGATGGTAATTTGCATATTTCTAGACTTAGGCATAAAAACATAGCGTTTGAGGGTGAGAACCCGAAACACCCCCCGAACGTCCCCATGAGTGGCACCAACACCTCCCACGGGACCAATGTAACTCGTACGAACTGACCCCGCAGCCCCAGGACTCCCGGTTTGAGAATACGACGGTAATTTATTAATTTTTAGACTTAGGCTTAACAACATGGCGTTAGAGGGTTAGAACTCGAAACTGCCACTGAACGTCCCCGTGGGTGGCACCAACACCTCCCACGGGACCAATGTAACTCGTAGGAACTGACCCCGCAACCGCGGGACTCCCGGTTTGGGAATACGACGGTAATTTGCATATTTCTAGACTTAAGCAAAACATGGCGTTAGAGGATGAGATCTTGAAACAGCCCCCGAACGCCCTCGTGGGTGGCACCAACACCTAACACGGGACCAATGTAACTCGTAGTAACTGACCCCGCAGCCGCGGGACTCCCGGTTTGGGAATACGACCATAATTTGCATATTTCTAGACTTAAGCAAAACATGGTGTTAGAGGGTGAGATCTCAAAACAGCCCCCGAACGTCCTCGTGGGTGGCACCCACACCTCCCACGGGACCAATGTAACTCGTAGGAACTGACCCCGCAGCCGCGGGACTCCCGGTTTGAGAATACGACGGTAATTTGCATATTTCTAGACTTAGGCTTAAAAACATGGCGTTAGAGGGTGAGAACTCGAAACTGCCACCGAACGTCCCCGTGGGTGGCACTAACACCTCCCACGGGACCAATGTAACTCGTAGGAACTGACCCCGTAGACGCGGGACTCCCGGTTTGAGAATACGACCGTAATTTGCATATTTCTAGACTTAGGCTTAAAAACATAGCGTTTGAGGGAGAGAACCCGAAACACCCCCCGAACGTCCCCGTGAGTGGCACCAACACCTCCCACGGGACCAATGTAACTCGTAGGAACTGACCCCGCAGCCGCAAGACTCCCGGTTTGAGAATACGACGGTAATTTATAAATTTCTAGACTTAGGCTTAACAACATGGCGTTACAGGGTGAGAACTCGAAACTGCCACCGAACGTCCCCGTGGGTGGCACCAACACCTCCCTCGGGACCAATGTAACTCGTAGAAACTGACCCCGCAGCCGCGGGACTCCCGGTTTTAGAATACGACGGTAATTTGCATATTTCTAGACTTAGGCTTAAAAATATGGCGTTAGAGGG
Source organism: Sambucus nigra (assembly GCA_949130495.1). Lineage (NCBI taxonomy): Eukaryota > Viridiplantae > Streptophyta > Magnoliopsida > Dipsacales > Adoxaceae > Sambucus > Sambucus nigra. The sequence continues at coordinate 48,680,630 of OX422215.1, forward strand.
TGAGATCTCGAAACAGCCCCCGAACGTCCTCGTGGGTGGCACCAACACCTCCCACGGGACCAATGTAACTCGTAGGAACTGACCCCGCAGCCGCGGGACTCCCGGTTTGAGAATACGACGGTAATTTGCATATTTCTAGACTTAGGCTTAAAAACATGGCGTTAGAGGGTGAGAACTCGAAACTGCCACCGAACGTCCCCGTGGGTGGCACTAACACCTCCCACGGGACCAATGTAACTCGTAGGAACTGACCCCGTAGCCGCGGGACTCCCGGTTTGAGAATACGACCGTAATTTGCATATTTCTAGACTTAGGCTTAAAAACATAGCGTTTGAGGGTGAGAACCCGAAACACCCCCCGAACGTCCCCGTGAGTGGCACCAACACCTCCCACGGGACCAATGTAACTCGTAGGAACTGACCCCGCAGCTGCAAGACTCCCGGTTTGAGAATACGACGGTAATTTATAAATTTCTAGACTTAGGCTTAACAACATGGCGTTACAGGGTGAGAACTCGAAACTGCCACCGAACGTCCCCGTGGGTGGCACCAACTCCTCCCTCGGGACCAATGTAACTCGTAGGAACTGACCCCGCAGCCGCGGGACTCCCGGTTTTAGAATACGACGGTAATTTGCATATTTCTAGACTTAGGCTTAAAAACATGGCGTTAGAGGGTGAGATCTCGAAACAGCCCCCGAACGTCCTCGTGGGTGGCACCAACATCTCCCACGGGACCAATGTAACTCGTAGGAACTGACCCCGCAGCCGCGGGACTCCAGGTTTGAGAATACGATGGTAACTTGCATATTTCTAGACTTAGGCTTAAAAACATGGCGTTAGAGGGTGAGAACTCGAAACACCCCCCGAACGTCCCCGTGGGTGTCACCAACACCTCCCACGGGACCAATGTAACTCATAGGAATGGACCCCGAAGCCGCGAGACTCCCGGTTTGAGAATACGACGGTAATTTATAAATTTTTAGACTTAGGCTTAAAAATATGGCGTTAGAGGGTGAGAACTCGAAACTACGACCGCACGTCCCCGTGGGTGACACCAACACCTCCCACGGGACCAATGTAACTCGTAGGAACTGACCCCACAGCAGCGAGACTCCCGGTTTGGGAATACGACGGTAATTTGCATATTTCTAGACTTAAGCAAAACATGGCGTTAGAGGTTGAGATCTCGAAAAAGCACCCGAACGTCCTCGTGGGTGGCACCAACACCTCCCACGGGACCAATGTAACTCGTAGGAACTGACCCAGCAGCCGCGGGACTCCCGGTTTGAGAATACGACGGTAATTTACAAATTTCTAGACTTAGGCTTAAAAACATGGCGTTAGAGGATCAGAACTCGAAACTTCCACCGAACGTCCCCGAGGGTGGTACCAACACCTCCCACGGGACCAATGTAACTTGTAGGAACTGACCCCGGAACTGCGGGACTCCCGGTTTGGGAATACGACGGTAATTTTCATATTTCTAGACTTAAGCAAAACATGGCGTTAGAGGGTGAGATCTCGAAACAGCCCCCGAACGTCCTCGTGGGTGGCACCAACACCTCCCACGGGACCAATGTAACTCGTAGGAACTAACCCCGCAGCCGCGGGACTACCGGTTTGAGAATACGACGGTAATTTGCATATTTCCAGACTTAGGCTTAAAAACATGGCGTTAGAGGGTGAGAACTCGAAACAGCCCCCGAACGTCCCCGTGGGTGGCACCAACACCTATCACGGGACCAATGTAACTCGTAGGATCTGACCCCGCAGCCTCGGGACTCCCGGTTTGAGAATACGACGGTAATTTGCATATTTTTAGACTTTGGCTTAAAAACATGGCGTTAGAGGGTGAAAACCCGAAACACCCGTCGAATGTCCCCGTGGGTGTCACCAACACCTCCCACGGGACCAATGTAACTCGTAGGAACTGACCCCACAGCCGCAGGACTCCCGGTTTGAGAATACGACGGTAATTTACAAATTTCTAGACTTAGTATTAAAAACATGGCGTTAGAGGGTGAGAACTCGAAACTGCCACCGAACGTCCCCGTGGGTGGCACCAACACCTCCCACGGGACCAATGTAACTCGTAGGAACTGACCCCGCAGCCGCGGGACTCCCGGTTTTAGAATACGACGGTAATTTGCATATTTCTAGACTTAGGCTTAAAAACATGGCATTAGAGGGTGAAAACCCGAAACAGCCCCCGAACGTCCCCGTGGGTGGCACCAACTCCTCCCACGGGACCAATGTGACTCATAGTAACTAACCCCGCAGCCGCGGTACTCTCGATTTGAGAATATGAGGGTAATTTGCATATTTCTAGACTTAGGCTTAAAAACATGGTGTTAGAGGGTGAAAACCCGAAAGACCCCCCGAACGTCCCCGTTGGTGGCACCAACACCTCCCACGGGACCAATGTAACTCGTAGGAACTGACCCCGCAGCCCCGGGACTCCCGGTTTGAGAATACGATGGTAATTTGCATATTTCTAGACTTAGGCTTAAAAACATGGTGTTAGAGGGTGAAACCCCGAAACACCCTCCGAACGTCCCCGTGGGTGGCACCAACACCTCCCACAGGACCAATGTAACTCGTAGGAACTGAACCCGCAGCCGCGGGACTCCCGGTTTGAGAATACGACGGTAATTTACAAATTTCTGGACTTAGGCTTAAAAACATAGCGTTAGAGGGTGAGAACTCGAAACTGCCACAGAACATCCCCGTGGGTGGAACCAACACCTCCCACGGGACCAATGTAACTCATAGGAACTGACCCCAGAACTGCGGGACTCCCGGTTTGGGAATACGACGGTAATTTGCATATTTCTAGACCTAAGCAAAACATGGCGTTAGAGGGTGAGATCTCGAAACAGCCCCCGAACGTCATCGTGGGTGGTACCCACACCTCCCACAGAACCAATGTAACTCGTAGGAACTGACCCCGCAGCCGCGGGACTCCCGATTTGAGAATACGACAGTTATTTGCATATTTCTAGACTTAGACTTAAAAACATGGCATTAGAGGGTGAGAACCCGAAACACCCCCCGAACGTCCCCTTGGGTCGCACCAACGCCTCCCACGGATCCAATGCAACTCGTAGGAACTGACCCCGCAGTCGCGGGACTCACGGTTTGAGAATACAACGGTAATTTGTATATTTCTAGACTTAGGCTTAAAAACATGGCGTTAGAGGGTGAGAACTCGAAACTACCACCGAACGTCCCCGTGGGTGACACCAACACCTCCCATGCGACCAATGTAACTCGTAGGAACTGACCCCGCAGCGGCGAGACTCCCGGTTTGGGAATACGACGGTAATTTGCATATTTCTAGACTTAAGCAAAACATGGCGTTAGAGGGCGAGATCTCGAAAAAGCCCCCGAACGTCCTCGTGGGTGGCACCTACACCTCCCACGGGACCAATGTAACTCGTAGGAACTGACCCCGCAGCCGCGGGACTCCCGGTTTGAGAATACGACGGTAATTTACAAATTTCTAGACTTAGGCTTAAAAACTTGGCGTTAGAGGATGAGAACTCGAAACTGCCACCGAACGTCCCCGTGGGTGGCTCCAACACCTCCCACAGGACCAATGTAACTCGTAGGAATAGCCCCCGCAACTGCGGGACTCCCGGTTTGGGAATACGACGGTAATTTGCATATTTCTAGACTTAAGCAAAACATGGCGTTAGAGGGTGAGATCTCGAAACAGCCCCCGAACGTCCCCGTGGGTGGCACCAATACCTCCCACGGGACCAATGTAACTCGTAGGAACTGACCCCGCAGCCGCGGGACTCCCGGTTTTAGAATACGACGGTAATTTGCATATTTCTAGACTTAGGCTTAAAAACATGGCATTAGAGGGTGAAAACCCGAAACAGCCCCCGAACGTCCCCGTGGGTGGCACCAACTCCTCCCACGGGACAAATGTGACTCATAGTAACTAACCCCGCAGCCGCGGTACTCTCGATTTGAGAATATGAGGGTAATTTGCATATTTCTAGACTTAGGCTTAAAAACATGGTGTTAGAGGGTGAAAACCCGAAAGACCCCCCGAACGTCCCCGTTGGTGGCACCAACAACTCCCACGGGACCAATGTAACTCGTAGGAACTGACCCCGCAGCCCCGGGACTCCCGGTTTGAGAATACGATGGTAATTTGCATATTTCTAGACTTAGGCTTAAAAACATGGTGTTAGAGGGTGAAACCCCGAAACACCCTCCGAACGTCCCCGTGGGTGGCACCAACACCTCCCACAGGACCAATGTAACTCGTAGGAACTGAACCCGCAGCCGCGGGACTCCCGGTTTGAGAATACGACGGTAATTTACAAATTTCTGGACTTAGGCTTAAAAACATAGCGTTAGAGGGTGAGAACTCGAAACTGCCACAGAACATCCCCGTGGGTGGAACCAACACCTCCCACGGGACCAATGTAACTCATAGGAACTGACCCCAGAACTGCGGGACTCCCGGTTTGGGAATACGACGGTAATTTGTATATTTCTAGACTTAAGCAAAACATGGCGTTAGAGGGTGAGATCTCGAAACAGCCCCCGAACGTCATCGTGGGTGGTACCCACACCTCCCACAGAACCAATGTAACTCGTAGGAACTGACCCCGCAGCCGCGGGACTCCCGATTTGAGAATACGACAGTAATTTGCATATTTCTAGAGTTAGACTTAAAAACATGGCATTAGAGGGTGAGAACCCGAAACACCCCCCGAACGTCCCCTTGGGTGGCACCAACGCCTCCCACGGATCCAATGCAACTCGTAGGAACTGACCCCGCAGTCGCGGGACTCACGGTTTGAGAATACAACGGTAATTTGTATATTTCTAGACTTAGGCATAAAAACATGGCGTTAGAGGGTGAGAACTCGAAACACCCCCCGAACGTCCCCGTGGGTGGCACCAACACTTCCCATGGGACCAATGTAACTCGTAGGAACTGAGCGCAAAGCCGCGGGACTCCCGGTTTGAGAATACGACGTTAATTTATAAATTTCTAGACTTAAGCTTAAAAACATGGCGTTAGAGGGTGAGAACTCGAAACTACCACCGAACGTCCCCGTGGGTGACACCAACACCTCCCATGCGACCAATGTAACTCGTAGGAACTGACCCCGCAGCGGCGAGACTCCCGGTTTGGGAATACGACGGTAATTTGCATATTTCTAGACTTAAGCAAAACATGGCGTTAGAGGGCGAGATCTCGAAAAAGCCCCCGAACGTCCTCGTGGGTGGCACCTACACCTCCCACGGGACCAATGTAACTCGTAGGAACTGACCCCGCAGCCGCGGGACTCCCGGTTTGAGAATACGACGGTAATTTACAAATTTCTAGACTTAGGCTTAAAAACTTGGCGTTAGAGGATGAGAACTCGAAACTGCCACCGAACGTCCCCGTGGGTGGCTCCAACACCTCCCACAGGACCAATGTAACTCGTAGGAATAGCCCCCGCAACCGCGGGACTCCCGGTTTGGGAATACGACGGTAATTTGCATATTTCTAGACTTAAGCAAAACATGGCGTTAGAGGGTTAGATCTCGAAACAGCCCCCGAACGTCCTCGTGGGTGGCACCAACACCTCCCACGGGACCAATGTAACTCGTAGGAACTTACCCCGCAGCCGCGGGACTCCCGGTTTTAGAATACGACGGTAATTTGCATATTTCTAGACTTAGGCTTAAAAACATGGCGTTAGAGGGTGAGATCTCGAAACAGCCCCCGAACGTCCTCGTGGGTGGCACCAACATCTCTCACGGGACCAATGTAACTCGTAGGAACTGACCCCGCAGCCGCGGGACTCCAGGTTTGAGAATACGATGGTAACTTGCATATTTCTAGACTTAGGCTTAAAAACATGGCGTTAGAGGGTGAGAACTCGAAACACCCCCCGAACGTCCCCGTGGGTGTCACCAACACCTCCCACGGGACCAATGTAACTCATAGGAATGGACCCCGAAGCCGCGAGACTCCCGGTTTGAGAATACGACGGTAATTTATAAATTTTTAGACTTAGGCTTAAAAATATGGCGTTAGAGGGTGAGAACTCGAAACTACCACCGCACGTCCCCGTGGGTGACACCAACACCTCCCACGGGACCAATGTAACTCGTAGGAACTGACCCCACAGCAGCGAGACTCCCGGTTTGGGAATACGACTGTAATTTGCATATTTCTAGACTTAAGCAAAACATGGCGTTAGAGGGTGAGATCTCGAAAAAGCACCCGAACGTCCTCGTGGGTGGCACCAACACCTCCCACGGGACCAATGTAACTCGTAGGAACTGACCCAGCAGCCGCGGGACTCTCGGTTTGAGAATACGACGGTAATTTACAAATTTCTAGACTTAGGCTTAAAAACATGGCGTTAGAGGATCAGAACTCGAAACTGCCACCGAACGTCCCCGAGGGTGGTACCAACACCTCCCACGGGACCAATGTAACTTGTAGGAACTGACCCCGGAACTGCGGGACTCCCGGTTTGGGAATACGACGGTAATTTTCATATTTCTAGACTTAAGCAAAACATGGCGTTAGAGGGTGAGATCTCGAAACAGCCCCCGAACGTCCTCGTGGGTGGCACCAACACCTCCCACGGGACCAATGTAACTCGTATGAACTAACCCCGCAGCCGCGGGACTACCGGTTTGAGAATATGACGGTAATTTGCATATTTCTAGACTTAGGCTTAAAAACATGGCGTTAGAGGGTGAGAACTCGAAACAGCCCCCGAACGTCCCCGTGGGTGGCACCAACACCTCCCACGGGACCAATTTAACTCGTAGGAACTGACCCCGCAGCCTCGGGACTCCTGGTTTGAGAATACGACGGTAATTTGCATATTTCTAGACTTTGGCTTAAAAACATGGCGTTAGAGGGTGAAAACCCGAAACACCCGTCGAACGTCCCCGTGGGTGTCACCAACACCTCCCACGGGACCAATGTAACTCGTAGGAACTGACCCCACAGCCGCAGGACTCCCAGTTTGAGAATACGACGGTAATTTACAAATTTCTAGACTTAGTATTAAAAACATGGCGTTACAGGGTGAGAACTCGAAACTGCCACCGAACGTCCCCGTGGGTGGCACCAACACCTCCCACGGGACCAATGTAACTCGTAGGAACTGACCCCGCAGCCGCGGGACTCCCGGTTTTAGAATACGACGGTAATTTGCATATTTCTAGACTTAGGCTTAAAAACATGGCGTTAGAGGGTGAAAACCCGAAACAGCCCCCGAACGTCCCCGTGGGTGGCACCAACTCCTCCCACGGAACCAATGTGACTCGTAGTAACTAACCCCGTAGCCGCGGTACTCTCGATTTGAGAATATTAGGGTAATTTGCATATTTCTAGACTTAGGCTTAAAAACATGGTGTTAGAGGGTGAAAACCCGAAAGACCCCACGAACGTCCCCGTTGGTGGCACCAACACCTCCCACGGGACCAATGTAACTCGTAGGAACTGACCCCGCAGCCCCGGGACTCCCGGTTTGAGAATACGATGGTAATTTGCATATTTCTAGACTTAGGCTTAAAAACATGGTGTTAGAGGGTGAAACCCCGAAACACCCTCCGAACGTCCCCGTGGGTGGCACCAACACCTCCCACAGGACCAATGTAACTCGTAGGAACTGAACCCGCAGCCGCGGGACTCCCGGTTTGAGAATACGACGGTAATTTACAAATTTCTGGACTTAGGCTTAAAAACATAGCGTTAGAGGGTGAGAACTCGAAACTGCCACAGAACATCCCCGTGGGTGGAACCAACACCTCCCACGGGACCAATGTAACTCATAGGAACTGACCCCGGAACTGCGGGACTCCCGGTTTGGGAATACGACGGTAATTTGCATATTTGTAGACTTAAGCAAAACATGGCGTTAGAGGGTGAGATCTCGAAACAGCCCCCGAACGTCATCGTGGGTGGTACCCACACCTCCCACGGGACCAATGTAACTCGTAGGAACTGACCCCGCAGCCGCGGGACTCCCGATTTGAGAATACGACAGTAATTTGCATATTTCTAGACTTAGGCTTAAAAACTTGGTGTTAGAGGGTGAAACCCCGAAACACCCTCCGAACGTCCCCATGGGTGGCACTAAAACCTCCCACAGGACCAATGTAACTCGTAGGAACTGAACCCGCAGCCGCGGGACTCCCGGTTTGAGAATACGACGGTAATTTACAAATTTCTGGACTTAGGCTTAAAAACATAGCGTTAGAGGGTGAGAACTCGAAACTGCCACAGAACATCCCCGTGGGTGGAACCAACACCTCCCACGGGACCAATGTAACTCATAGGAACTGACCCCGGAACTGCGGGACTCCCGGTTTGGGAATACGACGGTAATTTGCATATTTCTAGACTTAAGCAAAACATGGCGTTAGAGGGTGAGATCTCGAAACAGCCCCCGAACGTCCTCGTGGGTGGCACCAACACCTCCCACGGGACCAATGTAACTCGTAGGAACTAACCCCGCAGCCGCGGGACTACCGGTTTTAGAATACGACGGTAATTTACATATTTCTAGACTTAGGCTTAAAAACATGGCGTTAGAGGGTGAAAACCCGAAACAGCCCCCGAACGTCCCCGTGGGTGGCACCAACACCTCCCACGGGACCAATGTAACTCGTAGTAACTGACCCCGCAGCCGCGGGACTCTCGATTTGAGAATATGACGGTAGTTTGCATATTTCTAGACTTAGGCTTAAAAACATGGCGTTAGAGGGTGAAAAACCGAACGACCCGCCCGAACCTCCCCTTGGGTGGCACCAACACCTCCCACGGGACCAATGTAACTCGTAGTAACTGACCCTGCAGCCCCGGGACTCCCGATTTGAGAATACGACGGTAATTTGTATATTTCTAGACTTAGGCTTAAAAACATGGCGTTAGAGGGTTAAAACCCGAAACACCCCCCGAACGTCCCCGTGGGTTGCACCAACACCTCCCACGGGACCAATGTAACTCCTAGGAACTGACCACGCAGCCGCGGGACTCCCGGTTTGAGAATACAACGGTAATTTGCATATTTCTAGACTTAGGCTTAAAAACATGCCGTTAGAGGGTGAGAACTCGAAACTGCCACCGAACGTCCCCGTGGGTGGCACCAACACCTCCCACGGGACCAATGTAACTCATAGGAACTGACCCCGCAACCGTGGGACTCGCGGTTTGGGAATACGACGGTAATTTGCATATTTCTAGACTTAAGCAAAACATGGCGTTAGAGGGTGAGATCTCGAAACAGCCCCCGAACGTCCTTGTGGGTGGCACCAACACCTCCCACCGAACCAATGTAACTCGTAGGAACTGACCCCGCAGCCGCGGGACCCCCGGTTTGGGAATACGACGGTAATTTGCATATTTCTAGACTTAAGCAAAACATGGCGTTAGAGGGTGAGATCTCGAAACAGCCCCCGAACGTCCTTGTGGGTGGCACCAACACCTCCCACGGAACCAATGTAACTCGTAGGAACTGACCCCCGGTTTGGGAATACGACGGTAATTTGCATATTTCTAGACTTACGCTTAAAAACATGGCATTAGAGGGTGAGAACCCGAAACACCCCCCGAACGTCCCCTTGGGTGGCACCAACGCCTCCCACGGATCCAATGCAACTCGTAGGAACTGACCCCGCAGTCGCGGGACTAACGGTTTGAGAATATAACGGTAATTTGTATATTTCTAGACTTAGGATTAAAAACATGGCGTTAGAGGGTGAGAACTCGAAACACCCCCCGAACGTCCCCGTGGGTGGCACCAACACTTCCCATGGGACCAATGTAACTCGTAGGAACTGACCGCAAAGCCGCGGGACTCCCGGTTTGAGAATACGACGTTAATTAATAAATTTCTAGACTTAAGCTTAAAAACATGGCGTTAGAGGGTGAGAACTCGAAACTACCACCGAACGTCCCCGTGGGTGACACCAACACCTCCCATGGGACCAATGTAACTCGTAGGAACTGACCCCGTAGCGGCGAGACTCCCGGTTTGGGAATACGACGGTAATTTGCATATTTCTAGACTTAAGCAAAACATGGCGTTAGAGGGCGAGATCTCGAAAAAGCCCCCGAACGTCCTCGTGGGTGGAACCTACACCTCCCACGGGACCAATGTAACTCGTAGGAACTGACCCCGCAGCCGCGGGACTCCCGGTTTGAGAATACGACGGTAATTTACAAATTTCTAGACTTAGGCTTAAAAACTTGGCGTTAGAGGATGAGAACTCGAAACTGCCACCGAACGTCCCCGTGGGTGGCTCCAACACCTCCCACAGGACCAATGTAACTCGTAGGAATAGCCCCCGCAACCGCGGGACTCCCGGTTTGGGAATACGACGGTAATTTGCATATTTCTAGACTTAAGCAAAACATGGCGTTAGAGGGTGAGATCTCGAAACAGCCCCCGAACGTCCTCGTGGGTGGCACCAACACCTCCCACGGGACCAATGTAACTCGTAGGAACTGACCCCGCAGCCGCGGGACTCCCGGTTTGAGAATACGACGGTAATTTACAAATTTCTAGACTTAGGCTTAAAAACTTGGCGTTAGAGGATGAGAACTCGAAACTGCCACCGAACGTCCCCGTGGGTGGCTCCAACACCTCCCACAGGACCAATGTAACTCGTAGGAATAGCCCCCGCAACCGCGGGACTCCCGGTTTGGGAATACGACGGTAATTTGCATATTTCTAGACTTAAGCAAAACATGGCGTTAGAGGGTGAGATCTCGAAACAGCCCCCGAACGTCCTCGTGGGTGGCACCAACACCTCCCACGGGACCAATGTAACTCGTAGGAACTTACCCCGCAGCCGCGGAACTCCTGGTTTGAGAATACGACGGTAATTTGCATATTTCTAGACTTAGGCTTAAAAACATGGCGTTAGAGGGTGAGAACTCGAAACACCCCCCGAACGTCCCCGTGGGTGGCACCAACACCTCCCACGAGACCAATGTAACTCGTAGGAACTGACCCCGCAGCCTCGGGACTCCCGGCTAGAGAATACGACAGTAATTTTCATATTTCTAGACTTAGGCTTAAAAACATGGCGTTAGAGGGTGAAAACCCGAAACACCCCCCAAACGTCCCCGTGGGTGGTACCAACACCTCCCACGGGACCAATGTAACTCGTAGGAACTGACCCCGCAGCCGCAGGACTCCCGGTTTGAGAATACGATGGTAATTTACAAATTTCTAGACTTAGGCTTAAAAACTTGGCGTTACAGGGTGAGAACTCGAAACTGCAACGGAACGTCCCCGTGGGTGGCACCAACACCTCCCACAGGACCAATGTAACTCGTAGGAACTGACCCCGCAGCCGCGGGACTCCCGGTTTTAGAACACGACGGTAATTTACATATTTCTAGACTTAGGCTTAAATACATGGCGTTAGAGGGTGAAAACCCGAAACAGCCCCCGAACGTCCCCGTGGGTGGCACCAACACCTCCCACGGGACCAATGTAACTCGTAGTAACTGACCCCGCAGCCGCGGGACTCTCGATTTGAGAATATGACGGTAGTTTGCATATTTCTAGACTTAGGCTTAAAAACATGGCGTTAGAGGGTGAAAACCCGAAAGACCCGCCCGAACCTCCCCTTGGGTGGCACCAACACCTCCCACGGGACCAATGTAACTCGTAGTAACTGACCCTGCAGCCCCGGGACTCCCGATTTGAGAATACGACGGTAATTTGTATATTTCTAGACTTAGGCTTAAAAACATGGCGTTAGAGGGTGAAAACCCGAAACACCCCCCGAACGTCCCCGTGGGTTGCACCAACACCTCCCACGGGACCAATGTAACTCGTAGGAACTGACCACGCAGCCGCGGGACTCCCGGTTTGAGAATACAACGGTAATTTGCATATTTCTAGACTTAGGCTTAAAAACATGCCGTTAGAGGGTGAGAACTCGAAACTGCCACCGAACGTCCCCGTGGGTGGCACCAACACCTTCCACGGGACCAATGTAACTCATAGGAACTGACCCCGCAACCGCGGGACTCGCGGTTTGGGAATACGACGGTAATTTGCATATTTCTAGACTTCAGCAAAACATGGCGTTAGAGGGTGAGATCTCGAAACAGCCCCCGAACGTCCTTGTGGGTGGCACCAACACCTCCCACGGAACCAATGTAACTTGTAGGAACTGACCCCGCAGCCGCGGGACCCCCGGTTTGGGAATACGACGGTAATTTGCATATTTCTAGACTTAAGCAAAACATGGCGTTAGAGGGTGAGATCTCAAAACAGCCCCCGAACGTCCTTATGGGTGGCACCAACACCTCCCACGGAACCAATGTAACTCGTAGGAACTGACCCCGCAGCCGCGGGACCCCCGGTTTGGGAATACGACGGTAATTTGCATATTTCTAGACTTAAGCAAAAAATGGCGTTAGAGGGTGAGATCTCGAAACAGCCCCCGAACGTCCTCGTGGGTTGCACCAACTCCTCCCACGGGACCAATGTAACTCGTAGGAACTGACCCCGCATCCGCGGGACTCTAGGTTTGAGAATACGACGGTAATTTTCATATTTTTAGACTTACGCTTAAAAACATGGCGTTAGAGGGTGAGAACTCGAAACTGCCACCGAACGTCCCCGTGGGAGGCACCAACACCTCCCACGGGACCAATGTAACTCGTAGGAACTGACCCCGCAGCCGCGGGACTCCCGGTTTTAGAACACGACGGTAATTTACATATTTCTAGACTTAGGCATAAAAACATGGCGTTAGAGGGTGAAAACCCAAAACAGCCCCCGAACGTCCCCGTGGGTGGCACCAACACCTCCCACGGGACCAATGTAACTCGTAGGAACTGACTCCGCAGCCGCGGGACTCCCGGTTTGAGAATACAACGGTAATTTGCATATTTCTAGACTTAGGCTTAAAAACATGGCTTTAGAGGGTGAGAACTCGAAACTGCCACCGAACGTCCCCGTGGGTGGCACCAACACCTCCCACGGGACCAATGTAACTCGTAGGAACTGACCCCGCAGCCGCGGGACTCCCGGTTTGAGAATACGACGGTAATTTGCATATTTCTAGACTTAGGATTAAAAACATGTAGTTAGAGGGTGAGAACTCGAAACTGCCACCGAACGTCCCCGTGGGTGGCACCAACACCTCCCACGGGACAAATGTAACTCGTAGGAACTGACCCCGCAACCGCGAGACTCCCTGTTTGGGAATACGATGGTAATTTGCATATTTCTAGACTTAAGCAAAACATGGCGTTAGACGGTGAGATCTCGAAACAGCCCCCGAACGTCCTCGTGAGTGGCACCAACACCTCCCACGGGACCAATGTAACTCGTAGGAACTTACCCCGCAGCCGCGGGACTCCCGGTTTGAGAATACGACGGTAATTTGCATATTTCTAGATTTATGCTTAAAAACATGGCGTTAGACGGTGAGAACTCGAAACTCCCCACGAACGTCCCCGTGGGTGGCACCAACACCTCCCACGAGACCAATGTAACTCGTAGGAACTGACCCCGCAGCCTCGGGACTCCCGGTTTGAGAATACGACGGTAATTTGCATATTTCTAGACTTAGGCTTAAAAACATGGCGTTAGAGGTTGAAAACCCGAAACACCCCCCGAACGTCCCCGTGGGTGGCACCAACACCTCCCACGGGACCAATGTAACTCGTAGGAACTGACCCCATAGCCGCAGGACTCCCGGTTTGAGAATACGACGGTAATTTACATATTTCTAGACTTAGGCTTAAAAACTTGGCGTTACAGGGTGAGAACTCGAAACTGCAACCGAACGTCTCCGTGGGTGGCACCAACACCTCCCTCGGGACCAACGTAACTCGTAGGAACTGACCCCGCAGCCGTGAAACTCCCGGTTTTAGAATACGACGGTAATTTTCATATTTCTAGACTTAGGCTTAAAAACATGGCGTTAGAGGGTGAAAACCCGAAACAGCCCCCGAACGTCCCTGTGGGTGGCACCAACACCTCCCACGGAACTAATGTAACTCGTAGTAACTGACCCCGCAGCCGCGGGACTCCTGATTTGAGAATACGACGGTAATTTGCATATTTCTAGACTTAGGATTAAAAACATGGCGTTAGAGGGTGAAAACCCGAAAGACCCCCCGAACGTCCCCGTGGGTGGCACCAACACCTCCCACGGGACCAATGTAACTCGTAGTAACTGACCCCGCAGCCCCGGGTCTCCCGGTTTGAGAATACGATGGTAATTTCTATATTTCTAGACTTAGGCTTAAAAACATGGCGTTAGAGGGTGAAAACCTGAAACACCCCCCGAACGTCCCCGTGGGTTGCACCAACACCTCCCACGGGACCAATGTAACTCGTAGGAACTGACCCCGCAGCCGCGGGACTCCCGGTTTGAGAATACAACGGTAATTTGCATATTTCTAGACTTAGGCTTAAAAACATGGCGTTAGAGGGTGAGAACTCGAAACTGCCACCGAACGTCCCCGTGGGTGGCACCAACACCTCCCACGGGACCAATGTAACTCGTAGGAAGTGACCCCGCAACCACGGGACTCCCGGTTTGGGAATACGACGGTAATTTGCATATTTCTAGACTTAAGCAAAACATGGCGTTAGAGGGTGAGATCTCGAAACACCCCCCGAACGTCCCCTTGGGTGGCACCAACACCTCCCACGGGACCAATGTAACTCGTAGGAACTGACCCCGTAGCCGCAGGACTCCCGGTTTGATAATACGACGGTAATTTTCAAATTTCTAGACTTAGGCTTAAAAACCTGGCGTTACAGGGTGAGAACCCGAAACTGCCACCGAACGTCCCCGTGGGTGGCACCAACACCTCCCTCGGGACCAATGTAACTCGTAGTAACTGACCCCGCAGCCGCGGGACTCCCGATTTGAGAATACGACGGTAATTCGCATATTTCTAGACTTAGGCTTAAAAACATGGCGTTAGAGGGTGAAAACCCGAAAGACCCCCCAAACATCCCCGTGGGTGGCACCAACACCTCCCACGGGACCAATGTAACTCGTAGTAACTGACCCCGCAGCCCCGGGACTCCCGATTTGAGAATACGACGGTAATTTGTATATTTCTAG
This sequence comes from Sambucus nigra, assembly GCA_949130495.1. Classification (NCBI taxonomy): domain Eukaryota; kingdom Viridiplantae; phylum Streptophyta; class Magnoliopsida; order Dipsacales; family Adoxaceae; genus Sambucus; species Sambucus nigra. The sequence continues at coordinate 48,695,730 of OX422215.1, forward strand.
ACTTAGGCTTAAAAACATAGCGTTAGAGGGTGAAAACCCGAAACACCCACCCAACGTCCCCGTGGGTTGCACCAACACCTCCCACGGGACCAATGTAACTCGTAGGAACTGACTCCGCAGCCGCGGGACTCCCGGTTTGAGAATACAACGGTAATTTGCATATTTCTAAACTTAGGCTTAAAAACATGGCTTTAGAGGGTGAGAACTCGAAACTGCCACCGAACGTCCCCGTGGGTGGCACCAACACCTCCCACGGGACCAATGTAACTCGTAGGAACTGACCCCGCAGCCGCGGGACTCCCGGTTTGAGAATACGACGGTAATTTGCATATTTCTAGACTTAGGCATAAAAACATGTTGTTAGAGGGTGAGAACTCGAAACTGCCACCGAACGTCCCCGTGGGTGGCACCAACACCTCCCACGGGACCAATGTAACTCGTAGGAACTGACCCCGTAGCCGCGGGACTCCCGGTTTGAGAGTACGACGGTAATTTGCATATTTCTAGACTTAGGCATAAAAACATAGCGTTTGAGGGTGAGAACCCGAAACACCCCCCGAACGTCCCCATGAGTGGCACCAACACCTCCCACGGGACCAATGTAACTCGTAGGAACTGACCCTGCAGCCGCAGGACTCCCGGTTTGAGAATACGACGGTAATTTATTAATTTTTAGACTTAGGCTTAACAACATGGCGTTACAGGGTGAGAACTCGAAACTGCCACTGAACATCCCCGTGGGTGGCACCAACACCTCCCACGGGACCAATGTAACTCGTAGGAACTGACCCCGCAACCGCGGGACTCCCAGTTTGGGAATACGACGGTAATTTGCATATTTCTAGACTTAAGCAAAACATGACGTTAGAGGATAAGATCTTGAAACAGCCCCCGAACGTCCTCGTGGGTGGCACCAACACCTCCCACGGGACCAATGTAACTCGTAGTAACTGACCCCGCAGCCGCGGGACTCCCGGTTTGGGAATACGACCGTAATTTGCATATTTCTAGACTTAAGCAAAACATGGTGTTAGAGGGTGAGATCTCAAAACAGCCCCCGAACGTCCTCGTGGGTGGCACCAACACCTCCCACGGGACCAATGTAACTCGTAGGAACTGACCCCGCAGCCGCGGGACTCCCGGTTTGAGAATACGACGGTAATTTGCATATTTCTAGACTTAGGCTTAAAAACATGGCGTTAGAGGGTGAGAACTCGAAACTGCCACCGAACGTCCCCGTGGGTGGCACTAACACCTCCCACGGGACCAATGTAACTCGTAGGAACTGACCCCGTAGCCGCGGGACTCCCGGTTTGAGAATACGACCGTAATTTGCATATTTCTAGACTTAGGCTTAAAAACATAGCGTTTGAGGGTGAGAACCCGAAACACCCCCCGAACGTCCCCATGAGTGGCACCAACACCTCCCACGGGACCAATGTAACTCGTAGGAACTGACCCCGCAGCCGCAAGACTCCCGGTTTGAGAATACGACGGTAATTTATAAATTTCTAGACTTAGGCTTAACAACATGGCGTTACAGGGTGAGAACTCGAAACTGCCACCGAACGTCCCCGTGGGTGGCACCAACACCTCCCACGGGACCAATGTAACTCGTAGGAACTGACCCCGCAGCCGCGGGACTCCCGGTTTTAGAATACGACGGTAATTTGCATATTTCTAGACTTAGGCTTAAAAACATGGCGTTAGAGGGTGAGATCTCGAAACAGCCCCCGAACGTCCTCGTGGGTGGCACCAACATCTCCCACGGGACCAATGTAACTCGTAGGAACTGACCCCGCAGCCGCGGGACTCCAGGTTTGAGAATACGATGGTAACTTGCATATTTCTAGACTTAGGCTTAAAAACATGGCGTTAGAGGGTGAGAACTCGAAACACCCCCCGAACGTCCCCGTGGGTGTCACCAATACCTCCCACGGGACCAATGTAACTCGTAGGAATGGACCCCGAAGCCGCGAGACTCCCGGTTTGAGAATACGACGGTAATTTATAATTTTTTAGACTTAGGCTTAAAAATATGGCGTTAGAGGGTGAGAACTCGAAACTACCACCGCACGTCCCCGTGGGTGACACCAACACCTCCCACGGGACCAATGTAACTCGTAGGAACTGACCCCACAGCAGCGAGACTCCCGGTTTGGGAATACGACGGTAATTTGCATATTTCTAGACTTAAGCAAAACATGGCGTTAGAGGGTGAGATCTCGAAAAAGCACCCGAACGTCCTCGTGGGTGGCACCAACACCTCCCACGGGACCAATGTAACTCGTAGGAACTGACCCAGCAGCCGCGGGACTCCCGGTTTGAGAATACGACGGTAATTTACAAATTTCTAGACTTAGGCTTAAAAACATGGCGTTAGAGGATCAGAACTCGAAACTGCCACCGAACGTCCCCGAGGGTGGTACCAACACCTCCCACGGGACCAATGTAACTTGTAGGAACTGACCCCGGAACTGTGGGACTCCCGGTTTGGGAATACGACGGTAATTTTCATATTTCTAGACTTAAGCAAAACATGGCGTTAGAGGGTGAGATCTCGAAACAGCCCCTGAACGTCCTCGTGGGTGGCACCAACACCTCCCACGGGACCAATGTAACTCGTAGGAACTAACCCCGCAGCCGCGGGACTACCGGTTTGAGAATACGACGGTAATTTGCATATTTCTAGACTTAGGCTTAAAAACATGGTGTTAGAGGGTGAGAACTCGAAACAGCCCCCGAACGTCCCCGTGGGTGGCACCAACACCTATCACGGGACCAATGTAACTCGTAGGAACTGACCCCGCAGCCTCGGGACTCCCGGTTTGAGAATACGACGGTAATTTGCATATTTCTAGACTTTGGCTTAAAAACATGGCGTTAGAGGGTGAAAACCCGAAACACCCGTCGAATGTCCCCGTGGGTGTCACCAACACCTCCCACGGGACCAATGTAACTCGTAGGAACTGACCCCACAGCCGCAGGACTCCCGGTTTGAGAATACGACGGTAATTTACAAATTTCTAGACTTAGTATTAAAAACATGGCGTTACAGGGTTAGAACTTGAAACTGCCACCGAACGTCCCCGTGGGTGGCACCAACACCTCCCACGGGACCAATGTAACTCGTAGGAACTGACCCCGCAGCCGCGGGACCCCCGGTTTGGGAATACGACGGTAATTTGCATATTTCTAGACTTCAGCAAAACATGGCGTTAGAGGGTGAGATCTCGAAACAGCCCCCGAACGTCCTTGTGGGTGGCACCAACACCTCCCACGCAACCAATGTAACTTGTAGGAACTGACCCCGCAGCCGCGGGACCCCCGGTTTGGGAATACGACGGTAATTTTCATATTTCTAGACTTAAGCAAAACATGGCGTTAGAGGGTGAGATCTCGAAACAGCCCCCGAACGTCCTTATGGGTAGCACCAACACCTCCCACGGAACCAATGTAACTCGTAGGAACTGACCCCGCAGCCGCGAGACCCCCGGTTTGGGAATACGACGGTAATTTGCATATTTCTAGACTTAAGCAAAACATGGCGTTAGAGGGTGAGATCTCGAAACAGCCCCCGAACGTCCTCGTGGGTTGCACCAACACCTCCCACGGGACCAATGTAACTCGTAGGAACTGACCCCACAGCCGCAGGACTCCCGGTTTGAGAATACGACGGTAATTTACAAATTTCTAGACTTAGTATTAAAAACATGGCGTTACAGGGTGAGAACTCGAAACTGCCACCGAACGTCCCCGTGGGTGGCACCAACACCTCCCACGGGACCAATGTAACTCGTAGGAACTGACCCCGCAGCCGCGGGACTCCCGGTTTTAGAATACGACGGTAATTTGCATATTTCTAGACTTAGGCTTAAAAACATGGCGTTAGAGGGTGAAAACCCGAAACAGCCCCCGAACGTCCCCGTGGGTGGCACCAACACCTCCCACGAGACCAATGTAACTCGTAGGAACTGACCCCGCAGCCGCGGGACTCCCGGTTTTAGAATACGACGGTAATTTGCATATTTCTAGACTTAGGCTTAAAAACATGGTGTTAGAGGGTGAAAACCCGAAACAGCCCCCGAACGTCCCCGTTGGTGGCACCAACACCTCCCACGGGACCAATGTAACTCGTAGGAACTGACCCCGCAGCCCCGGGACTCCCGGTTTGAGAATACGATGGTAATTTGCATATTTCTAGACTTAGGCTTAAAAACATGGTGTTAGAGGGTGAAACCCCGAAACACCCTCCGAACGTCCCCGTGGGTGGCACCAACACCTCCCACAGGACCAATGTAACTCGTAGGAACTGAACCCGCAGCCGCGGGACTCCCGGTTTGAGAATACGACGGTAATTTACAAATTTCTGGACTTAGGCTTAAAAACATAGCGTTAGAGGGTGAGAACTCGAAACTGCCACAGAACATCCCCGTGGGTGGAACCAACACCTCCCACGGGACCAATGTAACTCATAGGAACTGACCCCGGAACTGCGGGACTCCCGGTTTGGGAATACGACGATAATTTGCATATTTCTAGACTTAAGCAAAACATGGCGTTAGAGGGTGAGATCTCGAAACAGCCCCCGAACGTCATCGTGGGTGGTACCCACACCTCCCACAGAACCAATGTAACTCGTAGGAACTGACCCCGCAGCCGCGGGACTCCCGATTTGAGAATACGACAGTAATTTGCATATTTCTAGACTTAGACTTAAAAACATGGCATTAGAGGGTGAGAACCCGAAACACCCCCTGAACGTCCCCTTGGGTGGCACCAACGCCTCCCACGGATCCAATGCAACTCGTAGGAACTGACCCCGCAGTCGCGGGACTCACGGTTTGAGAATACAACGGTAATTTGTATATTTCTAGGCTTAGGCTTAAAAACATGGCGTTAGAGGGTGAGAACTCGAAACTACCACCGAACGTCACCGTGGGTGACACCAACACCTCCCATGCGACCAATGTAACTCGTAGGAACTGACCCCGCAGCGGCGAGACTCCCGGTTTGGGAATACGACGGTAATTTGCATATTTCTAGACTTAAGCAAAACATGGCGTTAGAGGGCGAGATCTCGAAAAAGCCCCCGAACGTCCTCGTGGGTGGCACCTACACCTCCCACGGGACCAATGTAACTCGTAGGAACTGACCCCGCAGCCGCGGGACTCCCGGTTTGAGAATACGACGGTAATTTACAAATTTCTAGACTTAGGCTTAAAAACATGGCGTTAGAGGATCAGAACTCGAAACTGCCACCGAACGTCCCCGAGGGTGGTACCAACACCTCCCACGGGACCAATGTAACTTGTAGGAACTGACCCCGGAACTGCGGGACTCCCGGTTTGGGAATACGTCGGTAATTTGCATATTTCTAGACTTAAGCAAAACATGGCGTTAGAGGGTGAGATCTCTAAACAGCCCCTGAACGTCCTTGTGGGTGGCACCAACACCTCCCACGGAACCAATGTAACTCGTAGGAACTGACCCCACAGCCGCGGGACCCCCGGTTTGGGAATACGACGGTAATTTGCATATTTCTAGACTTAAGCAAAACATGGCGTTAGAGTGTGAGATCTCGAAACAGCCCCCGAACGTCCTCGTGGGTGGCACCAACACCTCCCACGGGACCAATGTAACTCGTAGGAACTTACCCCGCAGCCGCGGGACTCCCGGTTTTAGAATACGACGGTAATTTGCATATTTCTAGACTTAGGCTTAAAAACATGGCGTTAGAGGGTGAGATCTCGAAACAGCCCCCGAACGTCCTCGTGGGTGGCACCAACATCTCCCACGGGACCAATGTAACTCGTAGGAACTGACCCCGCAGCCGCGGGACTCCAGGTTTGAGAATACGATGGTAACTTGCATATTTCTAGACTTAGGCTTAAAAACATGGCGTTAGAGGGTGAGAACTCGAAACACCCCCCGAACGTCCCCGTGGGTGTCACCAACACCTCCCACGGGACCAATGTAACTCGTAGGAATGGACCCCGAAGCCGCGAGACTCCCGGTTTGAGAATACGACGGTAATTTATAAATTTTTAGACTTAGGCTTAAAAATATGAAGTTAGAGGGTGAGAACTCGAAACTACCACCGCACGTCCCCGTGGGTCACACCAACACCTCCCACGGGACCAATGTAACTCGTAGGAACTGACCCCATAGCAGCGAGACTCCCGGTTTGGGAATACGACGGTAATTTGCATATTTCTAGACTTAAGCAAAACATGGCGTTAGAGGGTGAGATCTCGAAAAAGCACCCGAACGTCCTCGTGGGTGGCACCAACACCTCCCACGGGACCAATGTAACTCGTAGGAACTGACCCAGCAGCCGCGGGACTCCCGGTTTGAGAATACGACGGTAATTTACAAATTTCTAGACTTAGGCTTAAAAACATGGCGTTAGAGGATCAGAACTCGAAACTGCCACCGAACGTCCCCGAGGGTGGTACCAACACCTCCCACGGGACCAATGTAACTTGTAGGAACTGACCCCGGAACTGCGGGACTCCCGGTTTGGGAATACGACGGTAATTTTCCTATTTCTAGACTTAAGCAAAACATGGCGTTAGAGGGTGAGATCTCGAATCATCCCCCGAACGTCCTCGTGGGTGGCACCAACACCTCCCACGGGACCAATGTAACTCGTAGGAACTAACCCCGCAGCCGCGGGACTACCGGTTTGAGAATACGACGGTAATTTGCATATTTCTAGACTTAGGCTTAAAAACATGGCGTTAGAGGGTGAGAACTCGAAACAACCCCCGAACGTCCCCGTGGGTGGCACCAACACCTCCCACGGGACCAATGTAACTCGTAGGAACTGACCCCGCAGCCTCGGGACTCCCGGTTTGAGAATACGACGGTAATTTGCATATTTCTAGACTTTGGCTTAAAAACATGGCGTTAGAGGGTGAAAACCCGAAACACCCGTCGAACGTCCCCGTGGGTGTCACCAACTCCTCCCACGGGACCAATGTGACTCGTAGTAACTAACCCCGCAGCCGCGGTACTCTCGATTTGAGAATATGAGGGTAATTTGCATATTTCTAGACTTAGGCTTAAAAACATGGTGTTAGAGGGTGAAAACCCGAAAGACCCCCCGAACGTCCCCGTTGGTGGCACCAACAGCTCCCACGGGACCAATGTAACTCGTAGGAACTGACCCCGCAGCCCCGGGACTCCCGGTTTGAGAATACGATGGTAATTTGCATATTTCTAGACTTAGGCTTAAAAACATGGTGTTAGAGGGTGAAACCCCGAAACACCCTCCGAACGTCCCCGTGGGTGGCACCAACACCTCCCACAGGACCAATGTAACTCGTAGGAACTGAACCCGCAGCCGCGGGACTCCCGGTTTGAGAATACGACGGTAATTTACAAATTTCTGGACTTAGGCTTAAAAACATAGCGTTAGAGGGTGAGAACTCGAATATGCCACAGAACATCCCCGTGGGTGGAACCAACACCTCCCACGGGACCAATGTAACTCATAGGAACTGACCCCGGAACTGCGGGACTCCCGGTTTGGGAATACGACGGTAATTTGCATATTTCTAGACTTAAGCAAAACATGGCGTTAGAGGGTGAGATCTCGAAACAGCCCACGAACGTCATTGTGGGTGGTACCCACACCTCCCACAGAACCAATGTAACTCGTAGGAACTGACCCCGCAGCCGCGGGACTCCCGATTTGAGAATACGACAGCAATTTGCATATTTCTAGACTTAGACTTAAAAACATGGCATTAGAGGGTGAGAACCCGAAACACCCCCCGAACGTCCCCTTGGGTGGCACCAACGCCTCCCACGGATCCAATGCAACTCGTAGGAACTGACCCCGCAGTCGCGGGACTCACGGTTTGAGAATACAACGGTAATTTGTATATTTCTAGACTTAGGCTTAAAAACATGGCGTTAGAGGGTGAGAACTCGAAACTACCACCGAACGTCACCGTGGGTGACACCAACACCTCCCATGCGACCAATGTAACTCGTAGGAACTGACCCCGCAGCGGCGAGACTCCCGGTTTGGGAATACGACGGTAATTTGCATATTTCTAGACTTAAGCAAAACATGGCGTTAGAGGGCGAGATCTCGAAAAAGCCCCCGAACGTCCTCGTGGGTGGCACCTACACCTCCCACGGGACCAATGTAACTCGTAGGAACTGACCCCGCAGCCGCGGGACTCCCGGTTTGAGAATACGACGGTAATTTACAAATTTCTAGACTTAGGCTTAAAAACTTGGCGTTAGAGGATGAGAACTCGAAACTGCCACCGAACGTCCCCGTGGGTGGCTCCAACACCTCCCACAGGACCAATGTAACTCGTAGGAATAGCCCCCGCAACCGCGGGACTCCCGGTTTGGGAATACGACGGTAATTTGCATATTTCTAGACTTAAGCAAAACATGGTGTTAGAGGGTGAGATCTCGAAACAGCCCCCGAACGTCCTCGTGGGTGGCACCAACACCTCCCACGGGACCAATGTAACTCGTAGGAAGTTACCCCGCAGCCGCGGTACTCCCGGTTTTAGAATACGACGGTAATTTGCATATTTCTAGACTTAGGCTTAAAAACATGGCGTTAGAGGGTGAGATCTCGAAACAGCCCCCGAACGTCCTCGTGGGTGGCACCAACATCTCCCACGGGACCAATGTAACTCGTAGGAACTGACCCCGCAGCCGCGGGACTCCAGGTTTGAGAATACGATGGTAACTTGCATATTTCTAGACTTAGGCTTAAAAACATGGCGTTAGAGGGTGAGAACTCGAAACACCCCCCGAACGTGCCCGTGGGTGTCACCAACACCTCCCACGGGACCAATGTAACTCGTAGGAATGGACCCCGAAGCCGCGAGACTCCCGGTTTGAGAATACGACGGTAATTTATAAATTTTTACTTAGGCTTAAAAATATGGCGTTAGAGGGTGAGAACTCGAAACTACCACCGCACGTCCCCGTGGGTGACACCAACACCTCCCACGGGACCAATGTAACTCGTAGGAACTGACCCCACAGCAGCGAGACTCCCGGTTTGGGAATACGACGGTAATTTGCATATTTCTAGACTTAAGCAAAACATGGCGTTAGAGGGTGAGATCTCGAAAAAGCACCCGAACGTCCTCGTGGGTGGCACCAACACCTCCCACGGGACCAATGTAACTCGTAGGAACTGACCCAGCAGCCGTGGGACTCCCGGTTTGAGAATACGACGGTAATTTACAAATTTCTAGACTTAGGCTTAAAAACATGGCGTTAGAGGATCAGAACTCGAAACTGCCACCGAACGTCCCCGAGGGTGGTACCAACACCTCCCACGGGACCAATGTAACTTGTAGGAACTGACCCCGGAACTGCGGGACTCCCGGTTTGGGAATACGACGGTAATTTTCATATTTCTAGACTTAAGCAAAACATGGCGTTAGAGGGTGAGATCTCGAAACATCCCCCGAACGTCCTCGTGGGTGGCACCAACACCTCCCACGGGACCAATGTAACTAGTAGGAACTAACCCCGCAGCCGCGGGACTACCGGTTTGAGAATACGACGGTAATTTGCATATTTCTAGACTTAGGCTTAAAAACATGGCGTTAGAGGGTGAGAACTCGAAACAACCCCCGAACGTCCCCGTGGGTGGCACCAACACCTCCCACGGGACCAATGTAACTCGTAGGAACTGACCCCGCAGCCTCGGGACTCCCGGTTTGAGAATACGACGGTAATTTGCATATTTCTAGACTTTGGCTTAAAAACATGGCGTTAGAGGGTGAAAACCCAAAACACCCGTCGAACGTCCCCGTGGGTGTCACCAACTCCTCCCACGGGACCAATGTGACTCGTAGTAACTAACCCCGCAGCCGCGGTACTCTCGATTTGAGAATATGAGGGTAATTTGCATATTTCTAGACTTAGGCTTAAAAACATGGTGTTAGAGGGTGAAAACCCGAAAGACCCCCCGAACGTCCCCGTTGGTGGCACCAACAGCTCCCACGGGACCAATGTAACTCGTAGGAACTGACCCCGCAGCCCCGGGACTCCCGGTTTGAGAATACGATGGTAATTTGCATATTTCTAGACTTAGGCTTAAAAACATGGTGTTAGAGGGTGAAACCCCGAAACACCCTCCGAACGTCCCCGTGGGTGGCACCAACACCTCCCACAGGACCAATGTAACTCGTAGGAACTGAACCCGCAGCCGCGGGACTCCCGGTTTGAGAATACGACGGTAATTTACAAATTTCTGGACTTAGGCTTAAAAACATAGCGTTAGAGGGTGAGAACTCGAATATGCCACAGAACATCCCCGTGGGTGGAACCAACACCTCCCACGGGACCAATGTAACTCATAGGAACTGACCCCGGAACTGCGGGACTCCCGGTTTGGGAATACGACGGTAATTTGCATATTTCTAGACTTAAGCAAAACATGGCGTTAGAGGGTGAGATCTCGAAACAGCCCACGAACGTCATTGTGGGTGGTACCCACACCTCCCACAGAACCAATGTAACTCGTAGGAACTGACCCCGCAGCCGCGGGACTCCCGATTTGAGAATACGACAGCAATTTGCATATTTCTAGACTTAGACTTAAAAACATGGCATTAGAGGGTGAGAACCCGAAACACCCCCCGAACGTCCCCTTGGGTGGCACCAACGCCTCCCACGGATCCAATGCAACTCGTAGGAACTGACCCCGCAGTCGCGGGACTCACGGTTTGAGAATACAACGGTAATTTGTATATTTCTAGACTTAGGCTTAAAAACATGGCGTTAGAGGGTGAGAACTCGAAACTACCACCGAACGTCACCGTGGGTGACACCAACACCTCCCATGCGACCAATGTAACTCGTAGGAACTGACCCCGCAGCGGCGAGACTCCCGGTTTGGGAATACGACGGTAATTTGCATATTTCTAGACTTAAGCAAAACATGGCGTTAGAGGGCGAGATCTCGAAAAAGCCCCCGAACGTCCTCGTGGGTGGCACCTACACCTCCCACGGGACCAATGTAACTCGTAGGAACTGACCCCGCAGCCGCGGGACTCCCGGTTTGAGAATACGACGGTAATTTACAAATTTCTAGACTTAGGCTTAAAAACTTGGCGTTAGAGGATGAGAACTCGAAACTGCCACCGAACGTCCCCGTGGGTGGCTCCAACACCTCCCACAGGACCAATGTAACTCGTAGGAATAGCCCCCGCAACCGCGGGACTCCCGGTTTGGGAATACGACGGTAATTTGCATATTTCTAGACTTAAGCAAAACATGGTGTTAGAGGGTGAGATCTCGAAACAGCCCCCGAACGTCCTCGTGGGTGGCACCAACACCTCCCACGGGACCAATGTAACTCGTAGGAAGTTACCCCGCAGCCGCGGTACTCCCGGTTTTAGAATACGACGGTAATTTGCATATTTCTAGACTTAGGCTTAAAAACATGGCGTTAGAGGGTGAGATCTCGAAACAGCCCCCGAACGTCCTCGTGGGTGGCACCAACATCTCCCACGGGACCAATGTAACTCGTAGGAACTGACCCCGCAGCCGCGGGACTCCAGGTTTGAGAATACGATGGTAACTTGCATATTTCTAGACTTAGGCTTAAAAACATGGCGTTAGAGGGTGAGAACTCGAAACACCCCCCGAACGTGCCCGTGGGTGTCACCAACACCTCCCACGGGACCAATGTAACTCGTAGGAATGGACCCCGAAGCCGCGAGACTCCCGGTTTGAGAATACGACGGTAATTTATAAATTTTTACTTAGGCTTAAAAATATGGCGTTAGAGGGTGAGAACTCGAAACTACCACCGCACGTCCCCGTGGGTGACACCAACACCTCCCACGGGACCAATGTAACTCGTAGGAACTGACCCCACAGCAGCGAGACTCCCGGTTTGGGAATACGACGGTAATTTGCATATTTCTAGACTTAAGCAAAACATGGCGTTAGAGGGTGAGATCTCGAAAAAGCACCCGAACGTCCTCGTGGGTGGCACCAACACCTCCCACGGGACCAATGTAACTCGTAGGAACTGACCCAGCAGCCGTGGGACTCCCGGTTTGAGAATACGACGGTAATTTACAAATTTCTAGACTTAGGCTTAAAAACATGGCGTTAGAGGATCAGAACTCGAAACTGCCACCGAACGTCCCCGAGGGTGGTACCAACACCTCCCACGGGACCAATGTAACTTGTAGGAACTGACCCCGGAACTGCGGGACTCCCGGTTTGGGAATACGACGGTAATTTTCATATTTCTAGACTTAAGCAAAACATGGCGTTAGAGGGTGAGATCTCGAAACATCCCCCGAACGTCCTCGTGGGTGGCACCAACACCTCCCACGGGACCAATGTAACTAGTAGGAACTAACCCCGCAGCCGCGGGACTACCGGTTTGAGAATACGACGGTAATTTGCATATTTCTAGACTTAGGCTTAAAAACATGGCGTTAGAGGGTGAGAACTCGAAACAACCCCCGAACGTCCCCGTGGGTGGCACCAACACCTCCCACGGGACCAATGTAACTCGTAGGAACTGACCCCGCAGCCTCGGGACTCCCGGTTTGAGAATACGACGGTAATTTGCATATTTCTAGACTTTGGCTTAAAAACATGGCGTTAGAGGGTGAAAACCCAAAACACCCGTCGAACGTCCCCGTGGGTGTCACCAACTCCTCCCACGGGACCAATGTGACTCGTAGTAACTAACCCCGCAGCCGCGGTACTCTCGATTTGAGAATATGAGGGTAATTTGCATATTTCTAGACTTAGGCTTAAAAACATGGTGTTAGAGGGTGAAAACCCGAAAGACCCCCCGAACGTCCCCGTTGGTGGCACCAACAGCTCCCACGGGACCAATGTAACTCGTAGGAACTGACCCCGCAGCCCCGGGACTCCCGGTTTGAGAATACGATGGTAATTTGCATATTTCTAGACTTAGGCTTAAAAACATGGTGTTAGAGGGTGAAACCCCGAAACACCCTCCGAACGTCCCCGTGGGTGGCACCAACACCTCCCACAGGACCAATGTAACTCGTAGGAACTGAACCCGCAGCCGCGGGACTCCCGGTTTGAGAATACGACGGTAATTTACAAATTTCTGGACTTAGGCTTAAAAACATAGCGTTAGAGGGTGAGAACTCGAAACTGCCACAGAACATCCCCGTGGGTGGAACCAACACCTCCCACGGGACCAATGTAACTCATAGGAACTGACCCCGGAACTGCGGGACTCCCGGTTTGGGAATACGACGGTAATTTGCATATTTCTAGACTTAAGCAAAACATGGCGTTAGAGGGTGAGATCTCGAAACAGCCCCCGAACGTCCTCCTGGGTGGCACCAACACCTCCCACGGGACCAATGTAACTCGTAAGAACTAACCCCGCAGCCGCGGGACTATCGGTTTTAGAATACGACGGTAATTTACATATTTCTAGACTTAGGCTTAAAAACATGGCGTTAGAGGGTGAAAACCCGAAACAGCCCCCGAACGTCCCCGTGGGTGGCACCAACACCTCCCACGGGACCAATGTAACTCGTAGGAACTGACCCCGCAGCGGCGGGACTCACGGTTTGAGAATACAACGGTAATTTGTATATTTCTAGACTTAGGATTAAAAACATGGCGTTAGAGGGTGAGAACTCGAAACACCCCCCGAACATCCCCGTGGGTGGCACCAACACTTCCCATGGGACCAATGTAACTCGTAGGAACTGACCGCAAAGCCGCGGGACTCCCGGTTTGAGAATACGACGTTAATTTATAAATTTCTAGACTTAAGCTTAAAAACATGGCGTTAGAGGGTGAGAACTCGAAACTACCACCGAACGTCCCCGTGGGTGACACCAACACCTCCCACGGGACCAATGTAACTCGTAGGAACTGACCCCGTAGCGGCGAGACTCCCGGTTTGGGAATACGACGGTAATTTGCATATTTCTAGACTTAAGCAAAACATGGCGTTAGAGGGCGAGATCTCGAAAAAGCCCCCGAACGTCCTCGTGGGTGGCACCTACACCTCCCACGGGACCAATGTAACTCGTAGGAACTGACCCCGCAGCCGCGGGACTCCCGGTTTGAGAATACGACGCTAATTTACAAATTTCTAGACTTAGGCTTAAAAACTTGGCGTTAGAGGATGAGAACTCGAAACTGCCACCGAACGTCCCCGTGGGTGGCTCCAACACCTCCCACAGGACCAATGTAACTCGTAGGAATAGCCCCCGCAACCGCGGGACTCCCGGTTTGGGAATACGACGGTAATTTGCATATTTCTAGACTTAAGCAAAACATGGCGTTAGAGGGTGAGATCTCGAAACAGCCCCCGAACGTCCTCGTGGGTGGCACCAACACCTCCCACGGGACCAATGTAACTCGTAGGAACTTACCCCGCAGCCGCGGAACTCCTGGTTTGAGAATACGACGGTAATTTGCATATTTCTAGACTTAGGCTTAAAAACATGGCGTTAGAGGGTGAGAACTCGAAACACCCCCCGAACGTCCCCGTGGGTGGCACCAACACCTCCCACGAGACCAATGTAACTCGTAGGAACTGACCCCGCAGCCTCGGGACTCCCGGCTAGAGAATACGACAGTAATTTTCATATTTCTAGACTTAGGCTTAAAAACATGGCGTTAGAGGGTGAAAACCCGAAACACCCCCCGAACGTCCCCGTGGGTGGTACCAACACCTCCCGCGGGACCAATGTAACTCGTAGGAACTGACCCCGCAGCCGCAGGACTCCCGGTTTGAGAATACGACGGTAATTTACAAATTTCTAGACTTAGGCTTAAAAACTTGGCGTTACAGGGTGAGAACTCGAAACTGCAACGGAACGTCCCCGTGGGTGGCACCAACACCTCCCACAGGACCAATGTAACTCGTAGGAACTGACCCCGCAGCCGCGGGACTCCCGGTTTTAGAACACGACGGTAATTTACATATTTCTAGACTTAGGCTTAAAAACATGGCGTTAGAGGGTGAAAACCCAAAACAGCCCCCGAACGTCCCCGTGGGTGACACCAACACCTCCCATGCGACCAATGTAACTCGTAGGAACTGACCCCGCAGCGGCGAGACTCCCGGTTTGGGAATACGACGGTAATTTGCATATTTCTAGACTTAAGCAAAACATGGCGTTAGAGGGCGAGATCTCGAAAAAGCCCCCGAACGTCCTCGTGGGTGGCACCTACACCTCCCACGGGACCAATGTAACTCGTAGGAACTGACCCCGCAGCCGCGGGACTCCCGGTTTGAGAATACGACGGTAATTTACAAATTTCTAGACTTAGGCTTAAAAACTTGGCGTTAGAGGATGAGAACTCGAAACTGCCACCGAACGTCCCCGTGGGTGGCTCCAACACCTCCCACAGGACCAATGTAACTCGTAGGAATAGCCCCCGCAACCGCGGGACTCCCGGTTTGGGAATACGACGGTAATTTGCATATTTCTAGAGTTAAGCAAAACATGGTGTTAGAGGGTGAGATCTCGAAACAGCCCCCGAACGTCCTCGTGGGTGGCACCAACACCTCCCACGGGACCAATGTAACTCGTAGGAACTTACCCCGCAGCCGCGGTACTCCCGGTTTTAGAATACGACGGTAATTTGCATATTTCTAGACTTAGGCTTAAAAACATGGCGTTAGAGGGTGAGATCTCGAAACAGCCCCCGAACGTCCTTGTGGGTGGCACCAACATCTCCCACGGGACCAATGTAACTCGTAGGAACTGACCCCGCAGCCGCGGGACTCCAGGTTTGAGAATACGATGGTAACTTGCATATTTCTAGACTTAGGCTTAAAAACATGGCGTTAGAGGGTGAGAACTCGAAACACCCCCCGAACGTCCCCGTGGGTGTCACCAACACCTCCCACGGGACCAATGTAACTCGTAGGAATGGACCCCGAAGCCGCGAGACTCCCGGTTTGAGAATACGACGGTAATTTATAAATTTTTAGACTTAGGCTTAAAAATATGGCGTTAGAGGGTGAGAACTCGAAACTACCACCGCACGTCCCCGTGGGTGACACCAACACCTCCCACGGGACCAATGTAACTCGTAGGAACTGACCCCACAGCAGCGAGACTCCCGGTTTGGGAATACGACGGTAATTTGCATATTTCTAGACTTAAGCAAAACATGGCGTTAGAGGGTGAGATCTCGAAAAAGCACCCGAACGTCCTCGTGGGTGGCACCAACACCTCCCACGGGACCAATGTAACTCGTAGGAACTGACCCAGCAGCCGTGGGACTCCCGGTTTGAGAATACGACGGTAATTTACAAATTTCTAGACTTAGGCTTAAAAACATGGCGTTAGAGGATCAGAACTCGAAACTGCCACCGAACGTCCCCGAGGGTGGTACCAACACCTCCCACGGGACCAATGTAACTTGTAGGAACTGACCCCGGAACTGCGGGACTCCCGGTTTGGGAATATGACGGTAATTTTCATATTTCTAGACTTAAGCAAAACATGGCGTTAGAGGGTGAGATCTCGAAACATCCCCCGAACGTCCTCGTGGGTGGCACCAACACCTCCCACGGGACCAATGTAACTAGTAGGAACTAACCCCGCAGCCGCGGGACTACCGGTTTGAGAATACGACGGTAATTTGCATATTTCTAGACTTAGGCTTAAAAACATGGGGTTAGAGGGTGAGAACTTGAAACAACCCCCGAACGTCCCCGTGGGTGGCACCAACACCTCCCACGGGACCAATGTAACTCGTAGGAACTGACCCCGCAGCCTCGGGACTCCCGGTTTGAGAATACGACGGTAATTTGCATATTTCTAGACTTTGGCTTAAAAACATGGCGTTAGAGGGTGAAAACCCGAAACACCCATCGAACGTCCCCGTGGGTGTCACCAACTCCTCCCACGGGACCAATGTGACTCGTAGTAACTAACCCCGCAGCCGCGGTACTCTCGATTTGGGAATATGAGGGTAATTTGCATATTTCTAGACTTAGGCTTAAAAACATGGTGTTAGAGGGTGAAAACCCGAAAGACCCCCCGAACGTCCCCGTTGGTGGCACCAACAGCTCCCACGGGACCAATGTAACTCGTAGGAACTGACCCCGCAGCCCCGGGACTCCCGGTTTGAGAATACGATGGTAATTTGCATATTTCTAGACTTAGGCTTAAAAACATGGTGTTAGAGGGTGAAACCCCGAAACACCCTCCGAACGTCCCCGTGGGTGGCACCAACACCTCCCACAGGACCAATGTAACTCGTAGGAACTGAACCCGCAGCCGCGGGACTCCCGGTTTGAGAATACGACGGTAATTTACAAATTTCTGGACTTAGGCTTAAAAACATAGCGTTAGAGGGTGAGAACTCGAAACTGCCACAGAACATCCCCGTGGGTGGAACCAACACCTCCCACGGGACCAATGTAACTCATAGGAACTGACCCCGGAACTGCGGGACTCCCGGTTTGGGAATACGACGGTAATTTGCATATTTCTAGACTTAAGCAAAACATGGCGTTAGAGGGTGAGATCTCGAAACAGCCCCCGAACGTCCTCGTGGGTGGCACCGACACCTCCCACGGGACCAATGTAACTCGTAAGAACTAACCCCGCAGCCGCGGGACTATCGGTTTTAGAATACGACGGTAATTTACATATTTCTAGACTTAGGCTTAAAAACATGGCGTTAGAGGGTGAAAACCCGAAACAGCCCCCGAACGTCCCCGTGGGTGGCACCAACACCTCCCACGGGACCAATGTAACTCGTAGTAACTGACCCCGCAGCCGCGGGACTCTCGATTTGAGAATATGACGGTAGTTTGCATATTTCTAGACTTAGGCTTAAAAACATGGCGTTAGAGGGTGAAAACCCGAAAGACCCGCCCGAACCTCCCCTTGGGTGGCACCAACACCTCCCACGGGACCAATGTAACTCGTAGTAACTGACCCTGCAGCCCCGGGACTCCCGATTTGAGAATACGATGGTAATTTGTATATTTCTAGACTTAGGCTTAAAAACATGGCGTTAGAGGATGAAAACCCGAAACACCCCCCGAACGTCCCCGTGGGTTGCACCAACACCTCCCACGGGACCAATGTAACTCCTAGGAACTGACCACGCAGCCGCGGGACTCCCGGTTTGAGAATACAACGGTAATTTGCATATTTCTAGACTTAGGCTTAAAAACATGCCGTTAGAGGGTGAGAACTCGAAACTGCCACCGAACGTCCCCGTGGGTGGCACCAACACTTCCCACGGGACCAATGTAACTCATAGGAACTGACCCCGCAACCGCGGGACTCGCGGTTTGGGAATACGACGGTAATTTGCATATTTCTAGACTTAAGCAAAACATGGCGTTAGAGGGTGAGATCTCGAAACAGCCCCCGAACGTCCTTGTGGGTGGCACCAACACCTCCCACGGAACCAATGTAACTCGTAGGAACTGACCCCGCAGCCGCGGGACCCCCGGTTTGGGAATACGACGGTAATTTGCATATTTCTAGACTTAAGCAAAACATGGCGTTAGAGGGTGAGATCTCGAAACAGCCCCCGAACGTCCTTGTGGGTGGCACCAACACCTCCCACGGAACCAATGTAACTCGTAGGAACTGACCCCGCAGCCGCGGGACCCCCGGTTTGGGAATACGACGGTAATTTGCATATTTCTAGACTTACGCTTAAAAACATGGCATTAGAGGGTGAGAACCCGAAACACCCCCCGAACGTCCCCTTGGGTGGCACCAACGCCTCCCACGGATCCAATGCAACTCGTAGGAACTGACCCCGCAGTCGCGGGACTCACGGTTTGAGAATACAACGGTAATTTGTATATTTCTAGACTTAGGATTAAAAACATGGCGTTAGAGGGTGAGAACTCGAAACACCCCCCGAACATCCCCGTGGGTGGCACCAACACTTCCCATGGGACCAATGTAACTCGTAGGAACTGACCGCAAAGCCGCGGGACTCCCGGTTTGAGAATACGACGTTAATTTATAAATTTCTAGACTTAAGCTTAAAAACATGGCGTTAGAGGGTGAGAACTCGAAACTACCACCGAACGTCCCCGTGGGTGACACCAACACCTCCCATGGGACCAATGTAACTCGTAGGAACTGACCCCGTAGCGGCGAGACTCCCGGTTTGGGAATACGACGGTAATTTGCATATTTCTAGACTTAAGCAAAACATGGCGTTAGAGGGCGAGATCTTGAAAAAGCCCCCGAACGTCCTCGTGGGTGGCACCTACACCTCCCACGGGACCAATGTAACTCGTAGGAACTGACCCCGCAGCCGCGGGACTCCCGGTTTGAGAATACGACGGTAATTTACAAATTTCTAGACTTAGGCTTAAAAACTTGGCGTTAGAGGATGAGAACTCGAAACTGCCACCGAACGTCCGCGTGGGTGGCTCCAACACCTCCCACAGGACCAATGTAACTCGTAGGAATAGCCCCCGCAACCTCGGGACTCCCGGTTTGGGAATACGACGGTAATTTGCATATTTCTAGACTTAAGCAAAACATGGCGTTAGAGGGTGAGATCTCGAAACAGCCCCCGAACGTCCTCGTGGGTGGCACCAACACCTTCCACGGGACCAATGTAACTCGTAGGAACTTACCCCGCAGCCGCGGAACTCCTGGTTTGAGAATACGACGGTAATTTGCATATTTCTAGACTTAGGCTTAAAAACATGGCGTTAGAGGGTGAGAACTCGAAACACCCCCCGAACGTCCCCGTGGGTGGCACCAACACCTCCCATGAGACCAATGTAACTCGTAGGAACTGACCCCGCAGCCTCGGGACTCCCGGCTAGAGAATACGACAGTAATTTTCATATTTCTAGACTTAGGCTTAAAAACATGGCGTTAGAGGGTGAAAACCCGAAACACCCCCCGAACGTCCCCGTGGGTGGTACCAACACCTCCCACGGGACCAATGTAACTCGTAGGAACTGACCCCGCAGCCGCAGGACTCCCGGTTTGAGAATACGACGGTAATTTACAACTTTCTAGACTTAGGCTTAAAAACTTGGCGTTACAGGGTGAGAACTCGAAACTGCAACGGAACGTCCCCGTGGGTGGCACCAACACCTCCCACAGGACCAATGTAACTCGTAGGAACTGACCCCGCAGCCGCGGGACTCCCGGTTTTAGAACACGACGGTAATTTACATATTTCTAGACTTAGGCTTAAAAACATGGCGTTAGAGGGTGAAAACCCGAAACAGCCCCCGAACGTCCCCGTGGGTGGCACCAACACCTCCCACGGGACCAATGTAACTCGTAGTAACTGACCCCGCAGCCGCGGGACTCTCGATTTGAGAATATGACGGTAGTTTGCATATTTCTAGACTTAGGCTTAAAAACATGGCGTTAGAGGGTGAAAACCCGAAAGACCCGCCCGAACCTCCCCTTGGGTGGCACCAACACCTCCCACGGGACCAATGTAACTCGTAGTAACTGACCCTGCAGCCCCGGGACTCCCGATTTGAGAATACGCCGGTAATTTGTATATTTCTAGACTTAGGCTTAAAAACATGGCGTTAGAGGGTGAAAACCCGAAACACCCCCCGAACGTCCCCGTGGGTTGCACCAACACCTCCCACGGGACCAATGTAACTCGTAGGAACTGACCACGCAGCCGCGGGACTCCCGGTTTGAGAATACGACGGTAATTTACAAATTTCTGGACTTAGGCTTAAAAACATAGCGTTAGAGGGTGAGAACTCGAAACTGCCACAGAACGTCCCCGTGGGTGGAACCAACACCTCCCACGGGACCAATGTAACTCATAGGAACTGACCCCGGAACTGCGGGACTCCCGGTTTGGGAATACGACGATAATTTGCATATTTCTAGACTTAAGCAAAACATGGCGTTAGAGGGTGAGATCTCGAAACAGCCCCCGAACGTCCTCGTGGGTGGCACCAACACCTCCCACGGGACCAATGTAACTCGTAGGAACTAACCCCGCAGCCGCGGGACTACCGGTTTTAGAATACGATGGTAATTTACATATTTCTAGACTTAGGCTTAAAAACATGGCGTTAGAGGGTGAAAACCCGAAACAGCCCCCGAACGTCCCCGTGGGTGGCACCAACACCTCCCACGGGACCAATGTAACTCGTAGTAACTGACCCCGCAGCCGCGGGACTCTCGATTTGAGAATATGACGGTAGTTTGCATATTTCTAGACTTAGGCTTAAAAACATGGCGTTAGAGGGTGAAAACCCGAAAGACCCGCCCGAACCTCCCCTTGGGTGGCACCAACACCTCCCACGGGACCAATGTTACTCGTAGTAACTGACCCTGCAGCCCCGGGACTCCCGATTTGAGAATACGACGGTAATTTGTATATTTCTAGACTTAGGCTTAAAAACATGGCGTTAGAGGGTGAAAACCCGAAACACCCCCCGAACGTCCCCGTGGGTTGCACCAACACCTCCCACGGGACCAATGTAACTCCTAGGAACTGACCACGCAGCCGCGGGACTCCCGGTTTGAGAATACAACGGTAATTTGCATATTTCTAGACTTAGGCTTAAAAACATGCCGTTAGAGGGTGAGAACTCGAAACTGCCACCGAACGTCCCCGTGGGTGGCACCAACACCTCCCACGGGACCAATGTAACTCATAGGAACTGACCCCGCAACCGCGGGACTCGCGGTTTGGGAATACGACGGTAATTTGCATATTTCTAGACTTAAGCAAAACATGGCGTTAGAGGGTGAGATCTCGAAACAGCCCCCGAACGTCCTTGTGGGTGGCACCAACACCTCCCACGGAACCAATGTAACTCGTAGGAACTGACCCCGCAGCCGCGGGACCCCCGGTTTGGGAATACGACGGTAATTTGCATATTTCTAGACTTAAGCAAAACATGGCGTTAGAGGGTGAGATCTCGAAACAGCCCCCGAACGTCCTTGTGGGTGGCACCACCACCTCCCACGGAACCAATGTAACTTGTAGGAACTGACCCCGCAGCCGCGGGACCCCCGGTTTGGGAATACGACGGTAATTTGCATATTTCTAGACTTACGCTTAAAAACATGGCATTAGAGGGTGAGAACCCGAAACACCCCCCGAACGTCCCCTTGGGTGGCACCAACGCCTCCCACGGATCCAATGCAACTCGTAGGAACTGACCCCGCAGTCGCGGGACTCACGGTTTGAGAATACAACGGTAATTTGTATATTTCTAGACTTAGGATTAAAAACATGGCGTTAGAGGGTGAGAACTCGAAACACCCCCCGAACGTCCCCGTGGGTGGCACCAACACTTCCCATGGGACCAATGTAACTCGTAGGAACTGACCGCAAAGCCGCGGGACTCCCGGTTTGAGAATACGACGTTAATTTATAAATTTCTAGACTTAAGCTTAAAAACATGGCGTTAGAGGGTGAGAACTCGAAACTACCACCGAACGTCCCCGTGGGTGACACCAACACCTCCCATGGGACCAATGTAACTCGTAGGAACTGACCCCGTAGCGGCGAGACTCCCGGTTTGGGAATACGACGGTAATTTGCATATTTCTAGACTTAAGCAAAACATGGCGTTAGAGGGCGAGATCTCGAAAAAGCCCCCGAACGTCCTCGTGGGTGACACCTACACCTCCCACGGGACCAATGTAACTCGTAGGAACTGACCCCGCAGCCGCGGGACTCCCGGTTTGAGAATACGACGCTAATTTACAAATTTCTAGACTTAGGCTTAAAAACTTGGCGTTAGAGGATGAGAACTCGAAACTGCCACCGAACGTCCCCGTGGGTGGCTCCAACACCTCCCACAGGACCAATGTAACTCGTAGGAATAGCCCCCGCAACCGCGGGACTCCCGGTTTGGGAATACGACGGTAATTTGCATATTTCTAGACTTAAGCAAAACATGGCGTTAGAGGGTGAGATCTCGAAACAGCCCCCGAACGTCCTCGTGGGTGGCACCAACACCTCCCACGGGACCAATGTAACTCGTAGGAACTTACCCCGCAGCCGCGGAACTCCTGGTTTGAGAATACGACGGTAATTTGCATATTTCTAGACTTAGGCTTAAAAACATGGCGTTAGAGGGTGAGAACTCGAAACACCCCCCGAACGTCCCCGTGGGTGGCACCAACACCTCCCACGAGACCAATGTAACTCGTAGGAACTGACCCCGCAGCCTCGGGACTCCCGGCTAGAGAATACGACAGTAATTTTCATATTTCTAGACTTAGGCTTAAAAACATGGCGTTAGAGGGTGAAAACCCGAAACACCCCCCGAACGTCCCCGTGGGTGGTACCAACACCTCCCGCGGGACCAATGTAACTCGTAGGAACTGACCCCGCAGGCGCAGGACTCCCGGTTTGAGAATACGACGGTAATTTACAAATTTCTAGACTTAGGCTTAAAAACTTGGCGTTACAGGGTGAGAACTCGAAACTGCAACGGAACGTCCCCGTGGGTGGCACCAACACCTCCCACAGGACCAATGTAACTCGTAGGAACTGACCCCGCAGCCGCGGGACTCCCGGTTTTAGAACACGACGGTAATTTACATATTTCTAGACTTAGGCTTAAAAACATGGCGTTAGAGGGTGAAAACCCGAAACAGCCCCCGAACGTCCCCGTGGGTGGCACCAACACCTCCCACGGGACCAATGTAACTCGTAGTAACTGACCCCGCAGCCGCGGGACTCTCGATTTGAGAATATGACGGTAGTTTGCATATTTCTAGACTTAGGCTTAAAAACATGGCGTTAGAGGGTGAAAACCCGAAAGACCCGCCCGAACCTCCCCTTGGGTGGCACCAACACCTCCCACGGGACCAATGTAACTCGTAGTAACTGACCCTGCAGCCCCGGGACTCCCGATTTGAGAATACGACGGTAATTTGTATATTTCTAGACTTAGGCTTAAAAACATGGCGTTAGAGGGTGAAAACCCGAAACACCCCCCGAACGTCCCCGTGGGTTGCACCAACACCTCCCACGGGACCAATGTAACTCGTAGGAACTGACCACGCAGCCGCGGGACTCCCGGTTTGAGAATACAACGGTAATTTGCATATTTCTAGACTTAGGCTTAAAAACATGCCGTTAGAGGGTGAGAAATCGAAACTGCCACCGAACGTCCCCGTGGGTGGCACCAACACCTTCCACGGGACCAATGTAACTCATAGGAACTGACCCCGTAACCGCGGGACTCGCGGTTTGGGAATACGACGGTAATTTGCATATTTCTAGACTTCAGCAAAACATGGCGTTAGAGGGTGAGATCTCGAAACAGCCCCCGAACGTCCTTGTGGGTGGCACCAACACCTCCCACGCAACCAATGTAACTTGTAGGAACTGACCCCGCAGCCGCGGGACCCCCGGTTTGGGAATACGACGGTAATTTGCATATTTCTAGAGTTAAGCAAAACATGGCGTTAGAGGGTGAGATCTCGAAACAGCCCCCGAACGTCCTTATGGGTGGAACCAACACCTCCCACGGAACCAATGTAACTCGTAGGAACTGACCCCGCAGCCGCGGGACCCCCGGTTTGGGAATACGACGGTAATTTGCATATTTCTAGACTTAAGCAAAACATGGCGTTAGAGGGTGAGATCTCGAAACAGCCCCCGAACGTCCTCGTGGGTTGCACCAACTCCTCCCACGGGACCAATGTAACTCGTAGGAACTGACCCCGCATCCGCGGGACTCTTGGTTTGAGAATACGACGGTAATTTTCATATTTCTAGACTTACGCTTAAAAACATGGCGTTAGAGGGTGAGAACTCGAAACTGCCACCGAACGTCCCCGTGGGAGGCACCAACACCTCCCACGGGACCAATGTAACTCGTAGGAACTGACCCCGCAGCCGCGGGACTCCCGGTTTTAGAAGACGACGGTAATTTACATATTTCTAGACTTAGGCTTAAAAACATGGCGTTAGAGGGTGAAAACCCAAAACAGCCCCCGAACGTCCCCGTGGGTGGCACCAACACCTCCCACGGGACCAATGTAACTCGTAGTAACTGACCCCGCAGCCGCGGGACTCTCGATTTGAGAATATGACGGTAGTTTGCATATTTCTAGACTTAGGCTTAAAAACATGGCGTTAGAGGGTGAAAACCCGAAAGTCCCGCCCGAACCTCCCCTTGGGTGGCACCAACACCTCCCACGGGACCAATGTAACTCGTAGTAACTGACCCTGCAGCCCCGGGACTCCCGATTTGAGAATACGACGGTAATTTGTATATTTCTAGACTTAGGCTTAAAAACATGGCGTTAGAGGGTGAAAACCCGAAACACCCCCCGAACGTCCCCGTGGGTTGCACCAACACCTCCCACGGGACCAATGTAACTCGTAGGAACTGACCCCGCAGCCGCGGGACTCCCGATTTGAGAATACAACGGTAATTTGCATATTTCTAGACTTAGGCTTAAAAACATGCCGTTAGAGGGTGAGAACTCGAAACTGCCACCGAACGTCCCCGTGGGTGGCACCAACACCTCCCACGGAACCAATGTAACTCGTAGGAACGGACCCCGCAGCCGCGGGACCCCCGGTTTGGGAATACGACGGTAATTTGCATATTTCTAGACTTAAGCAAAACATGGCGTTAGAGGGTGAGATCTCGAAACAGCCCCTGAACGTCCTTGTGGGTGGCACCAACACCTCCCACGGAACCAATGTAACTCGTAGGAACTGACCCCACAGCCGCGGGACCCCCGGTTTGGGAATACGACGGTAATTTGCATATTTCTAGACTTAAGCAAAACATGGCGTTAGAGTGTGAGATCTCGAAACAGCCCCCGAACGTCCTCGTGGGTGGCACCAACTCCTCCCACGGTACCAATGTAACTCGTAGGAACTGACCCCGCAGCCGCGGGACTCTAGGTTTGAGAATACGACGGTAATTTGCATATTTCTAGACTTACGCTTAAAAACATGGCGTTAGAGGGTGAGAACTCGAAACTGCCACCGAACGTCCCCGTGGGAGGCACCAACACCTCCCACGAGACCAATGTAACTCGTAGGAACTGACCCCGCAGCAGCGGGACTCCCGGTTTGAGAATACGACGGTAATTTGCATGTTTTTAGACTTAGGCTTAAAAACATGGCGTTTGAGGGTGAGAACCCGAAACACCCCCCGAACGTCCCCGTGAGTGGCACCAACACCTCCCACGGGACCAATTTAACTCGTAGGAACTGACCCCGCAGTCGCGGGACTCCCGGTTTGAGAATACGATGGTAATTTGCATATTTCTAGACTTAGGCTTAAAAACAAGGCGTTAGAGGGTGAGAACCCGAAACAGCCACCGAACATCCCCGTGGGTGGCACCAACACCTCCCACGGGACCAATGTAACTCGTAGGAACTGACCCCGCAACCGCGGGACTCGCGGTTTGGGAATACGACGGTAATTTGCATATTTCTAGACTTAAGCAAAACATGGCGTTAGAGGGTGAGATCTCGAAACAGCCCCCGAACGTCCTCGTGGGTGGCACCAACACCTCCCACGGGACCAATGTAACTCGTAGGAACTGACCCCGCAGCCGCGGGACCCCCGATTTGGGAATACAACGGTAATTTGCATATTTCTAGACTTAAACAAAACATGGCGTTAGAGGGTGAGATCTCGAAACAGCCCCCGAACGTCCTCGTGGGTGGCACCAACTCCTCCCACGGGACCAATGTAACTCGTAGGAACTGACCCCGCCGCCGCGGGACTCCAGGTTTGAGAATACGACGGTAATTTGCATATTTCTAGACTTAGGCTTAAAAACATGGCGTTAGAGGGTGAGAACCCGAAACTGCAACCGAACGTCCCCGTGGGTGGCACCAACACCTCCCACGGGACCAATGTAACTCGTAGGAACTGACCCCGCAGCCGCGGGACTCCCGGTTTGAGAATACGACGGTAATTTGCATATTTCTAGACTTAGTCTTAAAAACATGGCGTTTGAGGGTGAGAACCCAAAACACCCCCCGAACGTCCCCGTGAGTGGCACCAACACCTCCCCAGGACCAATGTAACTCGTAGGAACTGACCCCGCAGTCGCGGGACTCCCGGTTTGAGAATACGACGATAATTTGCATATTTCTAGACTTAGGCTTAAAAACAAGGCGTTAGAGGGTGAGAACTCGAAACTGCCACCGAACGTCCCCGTGGGTGGCACCAACACCTCCCACGGGACCCCAATGTAACTCGTAGGAGCTGACCCCGCAACCGTGGGACTCTCGGTTTGGCAATACGACGGTAATTTGCATATTTCTAGACTTAAGCAAAACATGGCGTTAGAGGGTGAGATCTCGAAACAGCCCCCGAACGTCCTTGTGGGTGGCACCAACACCTCCCACGGAACCAATGTAACTCGTAGGAACTGACCCCGCAGCCGCGGGACCCCCGGTTTGGGAATACGACGGTAATTTGCATATTTCTAGACTTAAGAAAAACATGGCGTTAGAGGGTGAGATCTCGAAACAGCCCCCGAACGCCCTTGTGGGTTGCACCAACACCTCCCACGGAACCAATGTAACTCGTAGGAACAGACCCCGCAGCCGCGGGACCCCCGGTTTGGGAATGCGACGGTAATTTGCATATTTCTAGACTTAAGCAAAACATGGCTTTAGAGGGTGAGATCTCGAAACAGCCCCCGAACGTCCTCGTGGGTGGCACCAACTCCTCCCACGGGACAAATGTAACTCGTAGGAACTGACCCCGTAGCCGCGGGACTCTAGGTTTGAGAATACGACGGTAATTTGCATATTTCTAGACTTACGCTTAAAAACATGGCGTTAGAGGGTGAGAACTCGAAACTGCCACCGAACGTCCCCGTGGGAGGCACCAACACCTCCCACGGGACCAATGTAACTCGTAGGAACTGACCCCGCAGCCGCGGGACTCCCGGTTTTAGAATACGACGGTAATTTGCATATTTCTAGACTTAGGCTTAAAAACATGGAGTTTGAGGGTGAAAACCCGAAACACCCCCCGAACGTCCCCGTGAGTGGCACCAACACCTCCCACGGGACCAATTTAACTCGTAGGAACTGACCCCGCCGCCGTGGGACTCCAGGTTTGAGAATACGACGGTAATTTGCATATTTTTAGACTTAGGCTTAAAAACATGGCGTTAGAGGGTGAGAACTCGGAACTGCCACCGAACGTCCCCGTGGGTGGCACCAACACCTCCCACGGGACCAATGTAACTCGTAGGAACTGACCCCGCAGCCGCGGGACTCCCGGTTTGAGAATACGACGATAATTTGCATATTTCTAGACTTAGTCTTAAAAACATGGCGTTTGAGGGTGAGAACCCAAAACACCCCCCGAACGTCCCCGTGAGTGGCACCAACACCTCCCCAGGACCAATGTAACTCGTAGGAACTGACCCCGCAGTCGCGGGACTCCCGGTTTGAGAATACAACGATAATTTGCATATTTCTAGACTTAGGCTTAAAAACAATGCGTTAGAGGGTGAGAACTCGAAACTGCCACCGAACGTCCCCGTGGGTGGCACCAACACCTCCCACGGGACCCCAATGTAACTCGTAGGAACTGACCCCGCAACCGTGGGACTCTCAGTTTGGCAATACGACGGTAATTTGGATATTTCTAGACTGAAGCAAAACATGGCGTTAGAGGGTGAGATCTCGAAACAGTCCCCGAACGTCCTCGTGGGTGGCACCAACACCTCCCACGGGACCAATGTAACTCAGAGGAACTGACCCCGCAGCCGCGGGACTCCCGGTTGGAGAATACGATGGTAATTTGCATATTTCTAGACTTAGGCTTAAAAACATGGCGTTTGAGGGTGAGAACCCGAAACACCCCCCGAACGTCCCCGTGAGTGACACCAACACCTCCCACGGGACCAATGTTACTCGTAGTAACTGACCCCGCAGCCGCGGGACTCCCGATTTGAGAATATGACGGTAATTTGCATATTTCTAGACTTAGGCTTTTAAACATGGAGTTAGAGGGTGAATACCCGAAAGACCCCCACAAACGTCCCCTTGGGTGGCACCAACACCTCCCACGGGACCAATGTAACTCGTAGTAACTGACCCCGCAGCCCCGGGACTCCCAGTTTGAGAATACGATGGTAATTTGTGTATTTCTAGACTTAGGCTTAAAAACATGGCGTTAGAGGGTGAAAACCCGAAACACCCCCGAACGTCCCCGTGGGTTGCACCAACACCTCCCACGAGACCAATGTAACTCGTAGGAACTGACCCCGCAGCCGTGGGACTCCCGGTTTGAGAATACAACGGTAATTTGCATATTTCTAGACTTGGGCTTAAAAACATGCCGTTAGAGGGTGAGAACTCGAAACTGCCACCGAACGTCCCCGTGGGTGGCACCAACACCTCCCACGGGACCAATGTAACTCGTAGGAACAGACCCCGCAACCGCGGGACTCGCGGTTTGGGAATACAACGGTAATTTGCATATTTCTAGACTTAAGCAAAACATGGCGTTAGAGGGTGAGATCTCGAAACAGCCCCCGAACGTCCTCGTGGGTGGCACCAACACCTCCCACGGGACCAATGTAACTTGTAGGAACTGACCCCGCAGCCGCGGGACCCCCGGTTTGGGAATACGACGGTAATTTGCATATTTCTAGACTTAAGCAAAACATGGCGTTAGAGGGTGAGATCTCGAAACAGCCCCCGAACGTCCTCATGGGTGGCACCAACTCCTCCCACGGGACCAATGTAACTCGTAGGAACTGACCCCGCAGCCGCGGGACTCCAGGTTTGAGAATACGACGGTAATTTGCATATTTCTAGACTTTGGCTTAAAAACATGGCGTTAGAGGGTGAGAACTCGAAACTGCCACCGAACGTCCCCGTGGGTGGCACCAACACCTCCCACGGGACCAATGTAACTCGTAGGAACTGACCCCGCAGCCGTGGGACTCCCGGTTTGAGAATACGACGGTAATTTGCATATTTCAAGACTTAGGCTTAAAAACATGGCGTTTGAGGGTGAGAACCTGAAACACCCCCCGAACGTCCCCGTGAGTGACACCAACACCTCCCACGGGACCAATGTTACTCGTAGTAACTGACCCCGCAGCCGCGGGACTCCCGATTTGAGAATATGACGGTAATTTGCATATTTCTAGACTTAGGCTTTTAAACATGCCGTTAGAGGGTGAATACCCGAAAGACCCCCCCAAACGTCCCCTTGGGTGGCACCAACACCTCCCACTGGACCAATGTAACTCGTAGTAACTGACCCCGCAGCCCCAGGACTCCCAGTTTGAGAATACGATGGTAATTTGTGTATTTCTAGACTTAGGCTTAAAAACATGGCGTTAGAGGGTGAAAACCCGAAACACCCCCGAACGTCCCCGTGGGTTGCACCAACACCTCCCACGGGACCAATGTAACTCGTAGGAACTGACCCCGCAGCCGTGGGACTCCCGGTTTGAGAATACAACGGTAATTTGCATATTTCTAGACTTGGGCTTAAAAACATGCCGTTAGAGGGTGAGAACTCGAAACTGCCACCGAACGTCCCCGTGGGTGGCACCAACACCTCCCACGGGACCAATGTAACTCGTAGGAACAGACCCCGCAACCGCGGGACTCGCGGTTTGGGAATACAACGGTAATTTGCATATTTCTAGACTTAAGCAAAACATGGCGTTAGAGGGTGAGATCTCGAAACAGCCCCCGAACGTCCTCATGGGTGGCACCAACTCCTCCCACGGGACCAATGTAACTCGTAGGAACTGACCCCGCAGCTGCGGGACTCCAGGTTTGAGAATACGACGGTAATTTGCATATTTCTAGACTTTGGCTTAAAAACATGGCGTTAGAGGGTGAGAACTCGAAACTGCCACCGAACGTCCCCGTGGGTGGCACCAACACCTCCCACGGGACCAATGTAACTCGTAGGAACTGACCCCGCAGCCGTGGGACTCCCGGTTTGAGAATACGACGGTAATTTGCATATTTCTAGACTTAGGCTTAAAAACATGGCGTTTGAGGGTGAGAACCCGAAACACCCCCCGAACGTACCCGTGAGTGGCACCAACACCTCCCACGGGACCAATGTAACTCGTAGGAACTGACCCCGCAGTCGCGGGACTCCCGGTTGGAGAATACGACGGTAATTTGCATATTTCTAGACTTAGGCTTAAAAACAAGGCGTTAGAGGGTGAGAACCCGAAACTGCCACCGAACGTCCCCGTGGGTGGCACCAACACCTCCCACGGGACCAATGTAACTCGTAGTCACTGACCCCACAACCGCGGGACTCGCGGTTTGGGAATACGACGGTAATTTGCATATTTCTAGACTTAAGCAAAACATGGCGTTAGAGGGTGAGATCTCGAAACACCCCCCGAACGTCGTCGTGGGTGGCACCAACACCTCCCACGGGACCAATGTAACTCGTAGGAACTGACCCCGCAGCCGCGGGACCCCCGGTTTGGGAATACAACGGTAATTTGCATATTTCTAGACTTAAGCAAAACATGGCGTTTGAGGGTGAGATCTCGAAACAGCCCCCGAACGTCCTCGTGGGTGGCACCAACTCCTCCCACGGGACCAATGTAACTCGTAGGAACTGACCCCGCCGCCGCGGGACTCCAGGTTTGAGAATACGATGGTAATTTGCATATTTCTATACTTAGGCTTAAAAACATGGCGTTAGAGGGTGAGAACTCGAAACTGCCACCGAACGTCCCTGTGGGTGGCACCAACACCTCCCACGGGACCAATGTAACTCGTAGGAACTGACCCCGCAGCCGCGGGACTCCCGGTTCGAGAATACGACGGTAATTTGCATATTTCTAGACTTAGGATTAAAAACATGGCGTTTGAGGGTGAGAACCCGAAACTGCTACAGAACGTCCCCGTGGGTGGGACCAACACCTCCCACGAGACCAATGTAACTCGTAGGAACTGACCCCGCAACCGCGGGACTCTCGGTTTGGGAATACGACGGTAATTTGGATATTTCTAAACTTAAGCAAAACATGGCGTTCGAGGGTGAGATCTCGAAACAGTCCCCGAACGTCCTCGTGGGTGGCACCAACACCTCCCACGGGACCAATGTAACTCATAGGAACTGACCCCGCAGTCGCGGGACTCCCGGTTGGAGAATACGACGGTAATTTGCATATTTCTAGACTTAGGCTTAAAAACATGGCGTTAGAGGGTGAGGACTCGAAACACCCCCCGAACGTCCCCGTGGGTGGCACCAACACCTCCCACGGGACCAATGTTACTCGTAGTAACTGACCCCGCAGCAGCGGGACTCCCGATTTGAGAATATGACGGTAATTTGCATATTTCTAGACTTAGGCTTATAAACATGGCGTTAGAGGGTGAAAACCCGAAAGACCCCCCCGAACGTCCCCTTGGGTGGCACCAACACCTCCCACGGGACCAATGTAACTCGTAGTAACTGACCCCGCAGCCCCAGGACTCCCGGTTTGAGAATACGATGATAATTTATGTATTTCTAGACTTAGGCTTAAAAACATGGCGTTAGAGGGTAAAAACCCGAAACACCCCCCGAACGTCCCCGTGGGTTGCACCAACACCTCCCACGGGACCAATGTAACTCGTAGGAACTGAGCCCGCATCCGCGGGACTCCCGGTTTGAGAATACGATAGTAATTTTCATATTTCTAGACTTAGGCTTAAAAACATGGCGTTTGAGGGTGAGAACCCGAAACACCCCTCGAACGTCCCCGTGGGTTGCACCAACACCCCCACGGGATCAATGTAACTCGTAGGAACTGACCCCGCAGCCGCGGAACTCCCGGTTTGAGAATACAACGGTAATTTGCATATTTCTAGACTTAGGCTTAAAAACATGCCGTTAGAGGGTGAGAACTCGAAACTGCCACCGAACGTCCCCGTGGGTGGCACCAACACCTCCCACGGGACCAATGTAACTCGTAGGAACTGACCCCGCAACCGCGGGACTAGCGGTTTGGGAATACGACGGTAATTTGCATATTTCAAGACGTAAGACAAACATGGCGTTAGAGGGTGAGATCTCGAAACAGCCCCCGAACGTCCTCGTGGGTGGCACCAACACCTCCCACGGGACCAATGTAACTCGTAGGATCTGACTCCGCAGCCGCGGGACCCCCGGTTTGGGAATACGACGGTAATTTGCATATTTCTAGACTTAATCAAAACATGGCGTTAGAGGGTGAGATCTCGAAACAGCCCCCGAACGTCCTCGTGGGTGGCACCAACTCCTCCTACGGGACCAATGTAACTCGTAGGAACTGACCCCGCAGCCGCGGGACTCCAAGTTTGAGAATACAACGGTAATTTGCATATTTCTAGACTTAGGCTTAAAAACATGGCGTTAGAGGGTGAGAACTCGAAACTGCCACCGAACGTCCCCCGTGGGTGGCACCAACACCTCCCACGGAACCAATGTAACTCGTAGGACTGACCCCGCAGCCGCGGGAGTCCCGGTTTGAGAATAAGACGGTAATTTGCATATTTCTAGACTTAGGCTTAAAAACATGGCGTTTCAGGGTGAGAACCCGAACCACCCCCCGAACGTCCCCGTGAGTGCCACCAACACCTCCCACGGGACCAATGTAACTCGTAGGAACTGACCCCGCAGTCGCGGGACTCCCTGTTTGAGAATACGACCTTAATTTGCATATTTCTAGACTTAGGCTTAAAAACCAGGCGTTAGAGGGTGAGAACCCGAAACTGCCACCGAACGCCCCCGTGGGTGGCACCAACACCTCCCACGGGACCAATGTAACTCGTAGGAACTGACCCCGCAACCGCGGGACTCGCGGTTTGGGAATACGACGGTAATTTGCATATTTCTAGACTTAAGCAAAACATGGCGTTAGAGGGTGAGATCTCGAAACAGCCCCCGAACGTCCTCGTGGGTGGCACCAACACCTCCCACAAAACCAATGTAACTCGTAGGAACTGACCCCGCAGCCGCGGGACTCCAGGTTTGAGAATACGATGGTAATTTGCATATTTCTAGACTTAGGCTTAAAAACATGGCGTTAGAGGGTGAGAACTCGAAACTGCAACCGAACGTCCCCGTGGGTGGCACCAACACCTCCCACGGGACCAATGTAACTCGTAGGAACTTACCCCGCAGCCGTGGGTCTCCCGGTTTGAGAATACGACGGTAATTTGCATATTTCTAGACTTGGCCTTAAAAACATGGAGTTTGAGGGTGAAAACCCGAAACACCCCCCGAACGTCCCCGTGAGTGGCACCAACACCTCCCACAGGACCAATGTAACTCATAGGAACTGACCCCGCAACCGTGGGACTCGCGGTTTGGGAATACGACGGTAATTTGCATATTTCTAGACTTAGGATTAAAAACATGGCGTTTGAGGGTGAGAACCCGAAACTGCTACAGAACGTCCCCGTGGGTGGGACCAACACCTCCCACGAGACCAATGTAACTCGTAGGAACTGACCCCGCAACCGCGGGACTCTCGGTTTGGGAATACGACGGTAATTTGGATATTTCTAAACTTAAGCAAAACATGGCGTTCGAGGGTGAGATCTCGAAACAGTCCCCGAACGTCCTCGTGGGTGGCACCAACACCTCCCACGGGACCAATGTAACTCATAGGAACTGACCCCGCAGTCGCGGGACTCCCGGTTGGAGAATACGACGGTAATTTGCATATTTCTAGACTTAGGCTTAAAAACATGGCGTTAGAGGGTGAGGACTCGAAACACCCCCCGAACGTCCCCGTGGGTGGCACCAACACCTCCCACGGGACCAATGTTACTCGTAGTAACTGACCCCGCAGCAGCGGGACTCCCGATTTGAGAATATGACGGTAATTTGCATATTTCTAGACTTAGGCTTATAAACATGGCGTTAGAGGGTGAAAACCCGAAAGACCCCCCCGAACGTCCCCTTGGGTGGCACCAACACCTCCCACGGGACCAATGTAACTCGTAGTAACTGACCCCGCAGCCCCAGGACTCCCGGTTTGAGAATACGATGATAATTTATGTATTTCTAGACTTAGGCTTAAAAACATGGCGTTAGAGGGTAAAAACCCGAAACACCCCCCGAACGTCCCCGTGGGTTGCACCAACACCTCCCACGGGACCAATGTAACTCGTAGGAACTGAGCCCGCATCCGCGGGACTCCCGGTTTGAGAATACGATAGTAATTTTCATATTTCTAGACTTAGGCTTAAAAACGTGGCGTTTGAGGGTGAGAACCCGAAACACCCCTCGAACGTCCCCGTGGGTTGCACCAACACCCCCACGGGATCAATGTAACTCGTAGGAACTGACCCCGCAGCCGCGGAACTCCCGGTTTGAGAATACAACGGTAATTTGCATATTTCTAGACTTAGGCTTAAAAACATGCCGTTAGAGGGTGAGAACTCGAAACTGCCACCGAACGTCCCCGTGGGTGGCACCAACACCTCCCACGGGACCAATGTAACTCGTAGGAACTGACCCCGCAACCGCGGGACTAGCGGTTTGGGAATACGACGGTAATTTGCATATTTCTAGACGTAAGACAAACATGGCGTTAGAGGGTGAGATCTCGAAACAGCCCCCGAACGTCCTCGTGGGTGGCACCAACACCTCCCACGGGACCAATGTAACTCGTAGGATCTGACTCCGCAGCCGCGGGACCCCCGGTTTGGGAATACGACGGTAATTTGCATATTTCTAGACTTAATCAAAACATGGCGTTAGAGGGTGAGATCTCGAAACAGCCCCCGAACGTCCTCGTGGGTGGCACCAACTCCTCCTACGGGACCAATGTAACTCGTAGGAACTGACCCCGCAGCCGCGGGACTCCAAGTTTGAGAATACAACGGTAATTTGCATATTTCTAGACTTAGGCTTAAAAACATGGCGTTAGAGGGTGAGAACTCGAAACTGCCACCGAACGTCCCCCGTGGGTGGCACCAACACCTCCCACGGAACCAATGTAACTCGTAGGACTGACCCCGCAGCCGCGGGAGTCCCGGTTTGAGAATAAGACGGTAATTTGCATATTTCTAGACTTAGGCTTAAAAACATGGCGTTTCAGGGTGAGAACCCGAACCACCCCCCGAACGTCCCCGTGAGTGCCACCAACACCTCCCACGGGACCAATGTAACTCGTAGGAACTGACCCCGCAGTCGCGGGACTCCCTGTTTGAGAATACGACCTTAATTTGCATATTTCTAGACTTAGGCTTAAAAACCAGGCGTTAGAGGGTGAGAACCCGAAACTGCCACCGAACGCCCCCGTGGGTGGCACCAACACCTCCCACGGGACCAATGTAACTCGTAGGAACTGACCCCGCAACCGCGGGACTCGCGGTTTGGGAATACGACGGTAATTTGCATATTTCTAGACTTAAGCAAAACATGGCGTTAGAGGGTGAGATCTCGAAGCAGCCCCCGAACGTCCTCGTGGGTGGCACCAACACCTCCCACAAAACCAATGTAACTCGTAGGAACTGACCCCGCAGCCGCGGGACTCCAGGTTTGAGAATACGACGGTAATTTGCATATTTCTAGACTTAGGCTTAAAAACATGGCGTTAGAGGGTGAGAACTCGAAACTGCCACCGAACGTCCCCGTGGGTGGCACCAACACCTCCCACGGGACCAATGTAACTCGTAGGAACTTACCCCGCAGCCGTGGGTCTCCCGGTTTGAGAATACGACGGTAATTTGCATATTTCTAGACTTGGCCTTAAAAACATGGAGTTTGAGGGTGAAAACCCGAAACACCCCCCGAACGTCCCCGTGAGTGGCACCAACACCTCCCACGGGACCAATGTAACTCATAGGAACTGACCCCGCAGTCGCGGGACTCCCGATTTGAGAATACGACGGTAATTTGCATATTTCTAGACTTAGGCTTAAAAACAAGGCGTTAGAGGGTGAGAACCCGAAACTGCCACCGAACGTCCCCGTGGGTGGCACCAACACCTCCCACGGGACCAATGTAACTCGTAGGAACTGACCCCGCAACCGTGGGACTCGCGGTTTGGGAATACGACGGTAATTTGCATATTTGTAGACTTAAGAAAAACTTGGCGTTAGAGGGTGAGATCTCGAAACAGCCCCCAACGTCCTCGTGGGTGGCACCAACACCTCCCACGGGACCAATGTAACTCGTAGGAACTGACCCCGCAGCCGCGGGACCCCCGGTTTGGGAATACAACGGTAATTTTTATATTTCTAGACTTAAGCAAAACATGGCGTTAGAGCGTGAGATCTCGAAACAGCCCCCGAACGTCCTCGTGGGTGGCACCAACTCCTCCCACGGGACCAATGTAACTCGTAGGAACTGACCCCGCCGCCGCGGGACTCCAGGTTTGAGAATACGACGGTAATTTGCATATTTCTAGACTTAGGCTTAAAAACACGGCGTTAGAGGGTGAGAACTCGAAACTGCCACCGAACGTCCCCGTGGGTGGCACCAACACCTCCCACGGGACCAATGTAACTCGTAGGAACTGACCCCGCAGCCGCGGGACTCCCGGTTTGAGAATACGACGGTAATTTTCATATTTCTAGACTTAGTCTTTAAAACATGGCGTTTGAGGGTGACAACCCGAAACACCCCCCGAACGTGCCCGTGAGTGGCACCAACACCTCCCACGGGACCAATGTAACTCGTAGGAACTGACTCCGCAGTCGCGGGACTCCCGGTTTGAGAATACGACGGTAATTTACATATTTCTAGACTTAGGCTTAAAAACATGGCGTTAGAGGGTGAGAACTCGAAACTGCCACCGAACGTCCCCGTGGGTGGCACCAACACCTCCCACGAGGCCAATGTAACTCGTAGGAACTGACCCCGTAACCGCGGGACTCTCGGTTTGGGAATACGACGATAATTTGCATATTTCTAGACTTAGGCTTAAAAACATGGCGTTAGAGGGTGAGGACTCGAAACACCCCCCGAACGTCCCCGTGGGTGGCACCAACACCTCCCACGGGACCAATGCTACTCGTAGTAACTGACCCCGCACCCGCGGGACTCCCGATTTGAGAATATGACGGTAATTTGCATATTTCTAGACTTAGGGTTATAAACATGGCGTTAGAGGGTGAAAACCCGAAAGACCCCTCCGAACGTCCCCTTGGCTGGCACCAACACCTCCCACGGGACCAATGTAACTCGTAGTAACTGACCCTGCAGCCCCGGGACTCCCAGTTTGAGAATACGATGGTAATTTGTGTATTTCTAGACTTAGGCTTAAAAACATGGCGTTAGAGGGTGAAAACCCGAAACACCCCCCAAACGTCCCCGTGGGTTGCACCAACACCTCCCACGGGACCAATGTAACTCGTAGGAACTGACCCCGCAGTCGTGGGACTCCCGGTTTGAGAATACAACGGTAATTTGCATATTTCTAGACTTAGGCTTAAAAACATGCCGTTAGAGGGTGAGAACTCGAAACTGCCACCGAACGTCCCCGTGGGTGTCACCAACACCTCCCACGGGACCAATGTAAGTCATAGGAACAGACCCCGCAACCGCGGGACTCGCGATTTGGGAATACAACGGTAATTTGCATATTTCTAGACTTAAGCAAAACATGGCGTTGGAGGGTGAGATCTCGAAACAGCCCCCGAACGTCCTCGTGGGTGGCACCAACACCTCCCACGGGACCAATGTAACTCGTAGGAACTGACCCCGCAGCCGCAGGACCCCCGGTTTGGGAATACGACGGTAATTTGCATATTTCTAGACTTAAGCAAAACATGGCGTTAGAGGGTGAGATCTCGAAACAGCCCCCGAACGTCCTCGTGGGTGGCACCAACTCCTCCCACGGGACAAATGTAACTCGTAGGAACTGACCCCGCCGCCGCGGGACTCCAGGTTTGAGAATACGACGGTAATTTGCATATTTCTATACTTAGGCTTAAAAACATGGCGTTAGAGGATGAGAACTCGAAACTGCCACCGAACGTCCCTGTGGGTGGCACCAACACCTCCCACGGGACCAATGTAACTCGTAGGAACTGACCCCGCAGTCGCTGGAATCCCGGTTTGAGAATACGACGGTAATTTGCATATTTCTAGACTTAGGATTAAAAACATGGCATTTGAGGGTGAGAACCCGAAACTGCCACAGAACGTCCCCGTGGGTGGGACAAACACCTCCCACGAGACCAATGTAACTCGTAGGAACTGACCCCGCAACCGCGGGACTCTCGGTTTGGGAATACGACGGTAATTTGGATATTTCTAAACTTAAGCAAAACATGGCGTTCGAGGGTGAGATCTCGAAACAGCCCCCGAACGTCCCCGTGGGTGGCACCAACTCCTCCCACGGGACAAATGTAACTCGTAGGAACTGACCCCGCCGCCGCGGGACTCCAGGTTTGAGAATACGATGGTAATTTGCATATTTCTAGACTTAGGCTTAAAAACATGGTTAGAGGGTGAGGACTCGAAACACCCACCGAACGTCCCCGTGGGTGGCACCAACACCTCCCACGGGACCAATGTTACTCGTAGTAACTGACCCCGCAGCAGCAGGACTCCCGATTTGAGAATATGACGGTAATTTGCATATTTCTAGACTTAGGCTTATAAACATGGCGTTAGAGGGTGAGATCTTGAAACAGCCCCCGAACGTCCTCGTGGGTGGCACCAACACCTCCCACGGGACCAATGTAACTCGTAGGACCTGACCCCGCAGCCGCGGGACCCCCGGTTTGGGAATACGACGGTAATTTGCATATTTCTAGACTTAAGCAAAACATGGCGTTAGAGGGTGTGATCTCGAAACAGCCCTCGAACGTCCTCATGGGTGGCACCAACTCCTCCCACGGGACAAATGTAACTCGTAGGAACTGACCCCGCAGCCGCGGGACTTCAGGTTTGAGAATACGACGGTAATTTGCATATTTCTAGACTTAGGCTTAAAAACATGGCGTTAGAGGGTGAGAACTCGAAACTGCCACCGAACGTCCCCGTGGGTGGCACCAACACCTCCCACGGGACCAATGTAACTCGTAGGAACTGACCCCGCAGCCGCGGGACTCGCGGTTTGAGAATACGACGGTAATTTGCATATTTCTAGACTTAGGCTTAAAAACATGGCGTTAGAGGGTGAGAACTCGAAACTGCCACCGAACGTCCCCGTGGGTGGCACCAACACCTCCCACGAGGCCAATGTAACTCGTAGGAACTGACCCCGTAACCGCGGGACTCTCGGTTTGGGAATACGACGATAATTTGCATATTTCTAGACTTAGGCTTAAAAACATGGCGTTAGAGGGTGAGGACTCGAAACACCCCCCGAACGTCCCCGTGGGTGGCACCA
The DNA here is from genome assembly GCA_949130495.1 of Sambucus nigra. Taxonomy (NCBI): domain Eukaryota; kingdom Viridiplantae; phylum Streptophyta; class Magnoliopsida; order Dipsacales; family Adoxaceae; genus Sambucus; species Sambucus nigra. Next base: position 48,735,986 of record OX422215.1, read on the forward strand.
ACACCTCCCACGGGACCAATGTTACTCGTAGTAACTGACCCCGCAGCCGCGGGACTCCCGATTTGAGAATATGACGGTAATTTGCATATTTGTAGACTTAGGCTTATAAACATGGCGTTAGAGGGTGAAAATCCGAAAAACCCCCCCCGAACGTCCCCTTGGGTGGCACCAACACCTCCCACGGGACCAATGTAACTCGTAGTAACTGACCCCGCAGCCCCAGGACTCCCGGTTTGAGAATACGATGATAATTTATGTATTTCTAGACTTAGGCTTAAAAACATGGCGTTAGAGGGTAAAAACCCGAAACACCCCCCGAACGTCCCCGTGGGTTGCACCAACACCTCCCACGGGACCAATGTAACTCGTAGGAACTGAGCCCGCATCCGCGGGACTCCCGGTTTGAGAATACGACAGTAATTTTCATATTTCTAGACTTAGGCTTAAAAACATGGCGTTTGAGGGTGAGAACCCGAAACACCCCTCGAACGTCCCCGTGGGTTGCACCAACACCCCCACGGGATCAATGTAACTCGTAGGAACTGACCCCGCAGCCGCGGAACTCCCGGTTTGAGAATACAACGGTAATTTGCATATTTCTAGACTTAGGCTTAAAAACATGCCGTTAGAGGGTGAGAACTCGAAACTGCCACCGAACGTCCCCGTGGGTGGCACCAACACCTCCCACGGGACCAATGTAACTCGTAGGAACTGACCCCGCAACCGCGGGACTAGCGGTTTGGGAATACGACGGTAATTTGCATATTTCTAGACGTAAGACAAACATGGCGTTAGAGGGTGAGATCTCGAAACAGGCCCCGAACGTCCTCGTGGGTGGCACCAACACCTCCCACGGGACCAATGTAACTCGTAGGATCTGACCCCGCAGCCGCGGGACCACCGGTTTGGGAATACGACGGTAATTTGCATATTTCTAGACTTAATCAAAACATGGCGTTAGAGGGTGAGATCTCGAAACAGCCCCCGAACGTCCTCGTGGGTGGCACCAACTCCTCCTACGGGACCAATGTAACTCGTAGGAACTGACCCCGCAGCCGCGGGACTCCAAGTTTGAGAATACAACGGTAATTTGCATATTTCTAGACTTAGGCTTAAAAACATGGCGTTAGAGGGTGAGAACTCGAAACTGCCACCGAACGTCCCCCGTGGGTGGCACCAACACCTCCCACGGAACCAATGTAACTCGTAGGACTGACCCCGCAGCCGCGGGAGTCCCGGTTTGAGAATAAGACGGTAATTTGCATATTTCTAGACTTAGGCTTAAAAACATGGCGTTTCAGGGTGAGAACCCGAACCACCCCCCGAACGTCCCCGTGAGTGCCACCAACACCTCCCACGGGACCAATGTAACTCGTAGGAACTGACCCCGCAGTCGCGGGACTCCCTGTTTGAGAATACGACCTTAATTTGCATATTTCTAGACTTAGGCTTAAAAACCAGGCGTTAGAGGGTGAGAACCCGAAACTGCCACCGAACGCCCCCGTGGGTGGCACCAACACCTCCCACGGGACCAATGTAACTCGTAGGAACTGACCCCGCAACCGCGGGACTCGCGGTTTGGGAATACGACGGTAATTTGCATATTTCTAGACTTAAGCAAAACATGGCGTTAGAGGGTGAGATCTCGAAACAGCCCCCGAACGTCCTCGTGGGTGGCACCAACACCTCCCACGAAACCAATGTAACTCGTAGGAACTGACCCCGCAGCCGCGGGACTCCAGGTTTGAGAATACGACGGTAATTTGCATATTTCTAGACTTAGGCTTAAAAACATGGCGTTAGAGGGTGAGAACTCGAAACTGCGACCGAACGTCCCCGTGGGTGGCACCAACACCTCCCACGGGACCAATGTAACTCGTAGGAACTTACCCCGCAGCCGCGGGTCTCCCGGTTTGAGAATACGACGGTAATTTGCATATTTCTAGACTTGGCCTTAAAAACATAGAGTTTGAGGGTGAAAACCCGAAACACCCCCCGAACGTCCCCGTGAGTGGCACCAACACCTCCCACGGGACCAATGTAACTCATAGGAACTGACCCCGCAGTCGCGGGACTCCCGATTTGAGAATACGACGGTAATTTGCATATTTCTAGACTTAGGCTTAAAAACAAGGCGTTAGAGGGTGAGAACCCGAAACTGCCACCGAACGTCCCCGTGGGTGGCACCAACACCTCCCACGGGACCAATGTAACTCGTAGGAACTGACCCCGCAACCGTGGGACTCGCGGTTTGGGAATACGACGGTAATTTGCATATTTGTAGACTTAAGAAAAACTTGGCGTTAGAGGGTGAGATCTCGAAACAGCCCCCAACGTCCTCGTGGGTGGCACCAACACCTCCCACGGGACCAATGTAACTCGTAGGAACTGACCCCGCAGCCGCGGGACCCCCGGTTTGGGAATACGACGGTAATTTGCATATTTCTAGACTTAAGCAAAACATGGCGTTAGAGCGTGAGATCTCGAAACAGCCCCCGAACGTCCTCGTGGATGGCACCAACTCCTCCCACGGGACCAATGTAACTCGTAGGAACTGACCCCGCCGCCGCGGGACTCCAGGTTTGAGAATACGACGGTAATTTGCATATTTCTAGACTTAGGCTTAAAAACACGGCGTTAGAGGGTGAGAACTCGAAACTGCCACCGAACGTCCCCGTGGGTGGCACCAACACCTCCCACGGGACCAATGTAACTCGTAGGAACTGACCCCGCAGCCGCGGGACTCCCGGTTTGAGAATACGACGGTAATTTTCATATTTCTAGACTTAGTCTTTAAAACATGGCGTTTGAGGGTGACAACCCGAAACACCGCCCGAACATCCCCGTGAGTGGCACCAACACCTCCCACGGGACCAATGTAACTCGTAGGAACTGACTCCGCAGTCGCGGGACTCCCGGTTTGAGAATACGACGGTAATTTACATATTTCTAGACTTAGGCTTACAAACATGGCGTTAGAGGGTGAGAACTCGAAACTGCCACCGAACGTCCCCGTGGGTGGCACCAACACCTCCCACGAGGCCAATGTAACTCGTAGGAACTGACCCCGTAACCGCGGGACTCTCGGTTTGGGAATACGACGATAATTTGCATATTTCTAGACTTAGGCTTAAAAACATGGCGTTAGAGGGTGAGGACTCGAAACACCCCCCGAACGTCCCCGTGGGTGGCACCAACACCTCCCACGGGACCAATGCTACTCGTAGTAACTGACCCCGCACCCGCGGGACTCCCGATTTGAGAATATGACGGTAATTTGCATATTTCTAGACTTAGGGTTATAAACATGGCGTTAGAGGGTGAAAACCCGAAAGACCCCCCCGAACGTCCCCTTGGCTGGCACCAACACCTCCCACGGGACCAATGTAACTCGTAGTAACTGACCCCGCAGCCCCGGGACTCCCAGTTTGAGAATACGATGGTAATTTGTGTATTTCTAGACTTAGGCTTAAAAACATGGCGTTAGAGGGTGAAAACCCGAAACACCCCCCAAACGTCCCCGTGGGTTGCACCAACACCTCCCACGGGACCAATGTAACTCGTAGGAACTGACCCCGCAGTCGTGGGACTCCCGGTTTGAGAATACAACGGTAATTTGCATATTTCTAGACTTAGGCTTAAAAACATGCCGTTAGAGGGTGAGAACTCGAAACTGCCACCGAACGTCCCCGTGGGTGTCACCAACACCTCCCACGGGACCAATGTAAGTCATAGAAACAGACCCCGCAACCGCGGGACTCGCGATTTGGGAATACAACGGTAATTTGCATATTTCTAGACTTAAGCAAAACATGGCGTTGGAGGGTGAGATCTCGAAACAGCCCCCGAACGTCCTCGTGGGTGGCACCAACACCTCCCACGGGACCAATGTAACTCGTAGGAACTGACCCCGCAGCCGCAGGACCCCCGGTTTGGGAATACGACGGTAATTTGCATATTTCTAGACTTAAGCAAAACATGGCGTTAGAGGGTGAGATCTCGAAACAGCCCCCGAACGTCCTCGTGGGTGGCACCAACTCCTCCCACGGGACAAATGTAACTCGTAGGAACTGACCCCGCCGCCGCGGGACTCCAGGTTTGAGAATACGACGGTAATTTGCATATTTCTATACTTAGGCTTAAAAACATGGCGTTAGAGGATGAGAACTCGAAACTGCCACCGAACGTCCCTGTGGGTGGCACCAACACCTCCCACGGGACCAATGTAACTCGTAGGAACTGACCCCGCAGTCGCGGGAATCCCGGTTTGAGAATATGACGGTAATTTGCATATTTCTAGACTTAGGATTAAAAACATGGCATTTGAGGGTGAGAACCCGAAACTGCCACAGAACGTCCCCGTGGGTGGGACAAACACCTCCCACGAGACCAATGTAACTCGTAGGAACTGACCCCGCAACCGCGGGACTCTCGGTTTGGGAATACGACGGTAATTTGGATATTTCTAAACTTAAGCAAAACATGGCGTTCGAGGGTGAGATCTCGAAACAGTCCCCGAACGTCCTCGTGGGTGGCACCAACACCTCCCACGGGACCAATGTAACTCATAGGAACTGACCCCGCAGTCGCGGGACTCCCGGTTGGAGAATACGACGGTAATTTGCATATTTCTAGACTTAGGCTTAAAAACATGGCGTTAGAGGGTGAGGACTCGAAACACCCCCCGAACGTCCCCGTGGGTGGCACCAACACCTCCCACGGGACCAATGTTACTCGTAGTAACTGACCCCGCAGCAGCGGGACTCCCGATTTGAGAATATGACGGTAATTTGCATATTTCTAGACTTAGGCTTATAAACATGGCGTTAGAGGGTGAAAACCCGAAAGACCCCCCCGAACGTCCCCTTGGGTGGCACCAACACCTCCCACGGGACCAATGTAACTCGTAGTAACTGTCCCCGCAGCCCCGGGACTCCCGGTTTGAGAATACGATGGTAATTTGTGTATTTCTAGACTTAGGCTTAAAAACATGGCGTTAGAGGGTGAAAACCCGAAACACCCCCCGAACGTCCCCGTGGGTTGCACCAACACCTCCCACGGGACCAATGTAACTCGTAGGAACTGACCCCGCAGCCGTGGGACTCCCGGTTTGAGAATACAACGGTAATTTGCATATTTCTAGACTTAGGCTTAAAAACATGCCGTTAGAGGGTGAGAACTCGAAACTGCCACCGAACGTCCCCGTGGGTGGCACCAACACCTCCCACGGTACCAATGTAACTCGTAGGAACTGACCCCGCAACCGCGGGACTCGCGGTTTGGGAATACAACGGTAATTTGTATATTTCTAGACTTAAGCAAAACATGGCGTTAGAGGGTGAGATCTTGAAACAGCCCCCGAACGTCCTCGTGGGTGGCACCAACACCTCCCACGGGACCAATGTAACTCGTAGGACCTGACCCCGCAGCCGCGGGACCCCCGGTTTGGGAATACGACGGTAATTTGCATATTTCTAGACTTAAGCAAAACATGGCGTTAGAGGGTGTGATCTCGAAACAGCCCTCGAACGTCCTCATGGGTGGCACCAACTCCTCCCACGGGACAAATGTAACTCGTAGGAACTGACCCCGCAGCCGCGGGACTTCAGGTTTGAGAATACGACGGTAATTTGCATATTTCTAGACTTAGGCTTAAAAACATGGCGTTAGAGGGTGAGAACTCGAAACTGCCACCGAACGTCCCCGTGGGTGGCACCAACACCTCCCACGGGACCAATGTAACTCGTAGGAACTGACCCCGCAGCCGCGGGACTCCAGGTTTGAGAATACGACGGTAATTTGCATATTTCTAGACTTTGGCTTAAAAACATGGCGTTAGAGGGTGAGAACTCGAAACTGCCACCGAACGTCCCCGTGGGTGGCACCAACACCTCCAACGGGACCAATGTACCTCGTAGGAACTGACCCCGCAACCGCGGGACTCGCGGTTTGGGAATACAACGGTAATTTGTATATTTCTAGACTTAAGCAAAACATGGCGTTAGAGGGTGAGATCTTGAAACAGCCCCCGAACGTCCTCGTGGGTGGCACCAACACCTCCCACGGGACCAATGTAACTCGTAGGACCTGACCCCGCAGCCGCGGGACCCCCGGTTTGGGAATACGACGGTAATTTGCATATTTCTAGACTTAAGCAAAACATGACGTTAGAGGGTGTGATCTCGAAACAGCCCTCGAACGTCCTCATGGGTGGCACCAACTCCTCCCACGGGACCAATGTAACTCCTAGGAACTGACCCCGCAGCCGCGGGACTCCAGGTTTGAGAATACGACGGTAATTTGCATATTTCTAGACTTAGGCTTAAAAACATGGCGTTAGAGGGTGAGAACTCGAAACTGCCACCGAACGTCCCCGTGGGTGGCACCAACACCTCCCATGGGACCAATGTAACTCGTAGGAACAGACCCCGCAACCGCGGGACTCGCGGTTTGGGAATACAACGGTAATTTGCATATTTCTAGACTTAAGCAAAACATGGCGTTAGAGGGTGAGATCTCGAAACAGCCCCCGAACGTCCTCGTGGGTGGCACCAACACCTCCCACGGGACCAATGCAACTTGTAGGAACTGACCCCGCAGCCGCGGGACCCCCGGTTTGGGAATACGACGGTAATTTGCATATTTCTAGACTTAAGCAAAACATGGCGTTAGAGGGTGAGATCTCGAAACAGCCCCCGAACGTCCTCATGGGTGGCACCAACTCCTCCCACGGGACCAATGTAACTCGTAGGAACTGACCCCGCAGCCGCGGGACTCCAGGTTTGAGAATACGACGGTAATTTGAATATTTCTAGACTTAGGCTTAAAAACATGGCGTTAGAGGGTGAGAACTCGAAACTGCCACCGCACGTCCCCGTGGGTGGCACCAACACCTCCCACGGGACCAATGTAACTCGTAGAAACTGATCCCGCAGCTGTGGGACTCCCGGTTTGAGAATACGACGGTAATTTTCATATTTCTAGACTTAGTCTTTAAAACATGGCGTTTGAGGGTGACAACCCGAAACACCCCCCGAACGTCCCCGTGAGTGGCACCAACACCTCCCACGGGACCAATGTAACTCGTAGGAACTGACCCCGCAGTCGCGGGACTCCCGGTTGGAGAATACGACGGTAATTTGCATATTTCTAGACTTAGGCTTAAAAACAAGGCGTTAGAGGGTGAGAACCCGAAACTGCCACCGAACGTCCCCGTGGGTGGCACCAACACCTCCCACGGGACCAATGTAACTCGTAGTAACTGACCCCACAACCGCGGGACTCGCGGTTTGGGAATACGACGGTAATTTGCATATTTCTAGACTTAAGCAAAACATGGCGTTAGAGGGTGAGATCTCGAAACAGCCCCCGAACGTCCTCGTGGGTGGCACCAACACCTCCCACGGGACCAATGTACCTCGTAGGAACTGACCCCGCAGCCGCGGGACCCCCGGTTTGAGAATACAACGGTAATTTGCATATTTCTAGACTTAAGCAAAACATGGCGTTAGAGGGTGAGATCTCGAAACAGCCCCCGAACGTCCTCGTGGGTGGCACCAACACCTCCCACGGGACCAGTGTAACTCGTAGGAACTGACCCCGCAGCCACGGGACTCCCGGTTTGAGAATACGACGGTAATTTGCATATTTCTAGACTTAGGATTAAAAACATGGCGTTTGAGGGTGAGAACCCGAAACTGCCACAGAACGTCCCCGTGGGTGGGACCAACACCTCCCACGAGACCAATGTAACTCGTAGGAACTGACCCCGCAACCGCGGGACTCTCGGTTTGGGAATACGACGGTAATTTGGATATTTCTAGACTTGGCCTTAACATGGCGTTCGAGGGTGAGATCTCGAAACAGTCCCCGAACGTCCTCGTGGGTGGCACCAACACCTCCCACGGGACCAATGTAACTCATAGGAACTGACCCCGCAACCGCGGGACTCCCGGTTGGAGAATACGACGGTAATTTGCATATTTCTAGACTTAGGCTTAAAAACATGGCGTTAGAGGGTGAGGACTCGAAACACCCCCCGAACGTCCCCGTGGGTGGCACCAACACCTCCCACGGGACCAATGTTACTCGTAGTAACTGACCCCGCATCCGCGGGACTCCCGATTTAAGAATATGACGGTAATTTGCATATTTCTAGACTTAGGCTTATAAACATGGCGTTAGAGGGTGAAAACCCGAAAAAACCCCCCGAACGTCCCCTTGGGTGGCACCAACACCTCCCACGGGACCAATGTAACTCGTAGTAACTGACCCCGCAGCCCCGGGACTCCTGGTTTGAGAATACGATGATAATTTGTGTATTTCTAGACTTAGGCTTCAAAACATGGCGTCAGAGGGTGAAAACCCGAAACACCCCCCGAACGTCCCCGTGGGTTGCACCAACACCTCCCACGGGACCAATGTAACTCGTAGGAACTGACCCCGCAGCCGCGGGACTCCCGGTTTGAGAATACAACGGTAATTTGCATATTTCTAGACTTAAGCAAAACATGGCGTTAGAGGGTGAGATCTCGAAACAGCCCCCGAACGTCCTCGTGGGTGGCACCAACACCTCCCACGGGACCAATGTACCTCGTAGGAACTGACCCCGCAACCGCGGGACTCGCGGTTTGGGAATACAACGGTAATTTGTATATTTCTAGACTTAAGAAAACATGGCGTTAGAGAGTGAGATCTTGAAACAGCCCCCGAACGTCCTCGTGGGTGGCACCAACACCTCCCACGGGACCAATGTAACTCGTAGGACCTGACCCCGCAGCCGCGGGACCCCCGGTTTGGGAATACGACGGTAATTTGCATATTTCTAGACTTATGTAAAACATGGCGTAAGAGGGTGTGATCTCGAAACAGCCCTCGAACGTCCTCATGGGTGGCACCAGCTCCTCCCACGGGACCAATGTAACTCGTAGGAACTGACCCCGCAGCCGCGGGACTCCAGGTTTGAGAATACGACGGTAATTTGCATATTTCTAGACTTAGGCTTAAAAACATGGCGTTAGAGGGTGAGAACTCGAAACTGCTACTGAACGTCCCCGTGGGTGGCACCAACACCTCCCGTGGGACCAATGTAACTCGTAGGAACAGACTCCGCAACCGCGGGACTCGCGATTTGGGAATACAACGGTAATTTGCATATTTCTAGACTTAAGCAAAACATGGCGTTAGAGGGTGAGATCTCGAAACAGCCCCCGAACGTCCTCGTGGGTGGCACCAACACCTCCCACGGGACCAATGTAACTTGTAGGAACTGACCCCGCAGCCGCGGGACCCCCGATTTGGGAATACGACGGGTAATTTGCATATTTCTAGACTTAAGCAAAACATGGCGTTAGAGGGTGAGATCTCGAAACAGCCCCCGAACGTCCTCATGGGTGGCACCAACTCCTCCCACGGGACCAATGTAACTCGTAGGAACTGACCCCGCAGCCGCGGGACTCCAGGTTTGAGAATACGACGGTAATTTGCATATTTCTAGACTTAGGCTTAAAAACATGGCGTTAGAGGGTGAGAACTCGAAACTGCCACCGAACGTCCCCGTGGGTGGCACCAACACCTCCCACGGGACCAATGTAACTCGTAGGAACTGATCCCGCAGCCGTGGGACTCCCGGTTTGAGAATACGACGGTAATTTGCATATTTCTAGACTTAGGCTTAAAAACATGGCGTTTGAGGGTGAGAACCCGAAACACCCCCCGAACGTCCCCGTGGGTGGCACCAACACCTCCCACGGGACCAATGTTACTCGTAGTAACTGACCCCGCAGCCGCGGGACTCCCGATTTGGGAATATGACGGTAATTTGCATATTTCTAGACTTAGGCTTATAAACATGGCGTTAGTGGGTGAAAACCCGAAAAACCCCCCCGAACGTCCCCTTGGGTGGCACCAACACCTCCCACGGGACCAATGTAACTCGTAGTAACTGACCCCGCAGCCCCGGGACTCCCGGTTTGAGAATACGATGATAATTTGTGTATTTCTAGACTTAGGCTTCAAAACATGGCGTCAGAGGGTGAAAACCCGAAACACCCCCCGAACGTCCCCGTGGGTTGCACCAACACCTCCCACGGGACCAATGTAACTCGTAGGAACTGACCCCGCAGCCGCGGGACTCCCGGTTTGAGAATACGACAGTAATTTTCATATTTCTAGACTTAGGCTTAAAAACATGGCGTTTGAGGGTGAGAACCCGAAACACCCCCCGAACGTCCCCGTGGGTTGCACCAACACCTCCCACGGGACCAATGTAACTCGTAGGAACTGACCCCGCAGCCGCGGAACTCCCGGTTTGAGAATACAACGGTAATTTGCATATTTCTAGACTTAGGCTTAAAAACATGCCGTTAGAGGGTGAGAACTCGAAACTGCCACCGAACGTCCCCGTGGGTGGCATCAACACCTCCCACGGGAGCAATGTAACTCGTAGGAACTGACCCCGCAACCGCGGGACTAGCGGTTTGGGAATACGACGGTAATTTGCATATTTCTAGACGTAAGACAAACATGGCGTTAGAGGGTGAGATCTCGAAACAGCCCCCGAACGTCCTCGTGGGTGGCACCAACACCTCCCACGGGACCAATGTAACTCGTAGGAACTGACCCCGCAGCCGCGGGACCCCCGGTTTGGGAATACGACGGTAATTTGCATATTTCTAGACTTAATCAAAACATGGCGTTAGAGGATGAGATCTCGAAACAGCCCCCGAACGTCCTCGTGGGTGGCACCAACTCCTCCCACGGGACCAATGTAACTCGTAGGAACTGACCCCGCAGCCGCGGGACTCCAGGTTTGAGAATACGACGGTAATTTGCATATTTCTAGACTTAGGATTAAAAACATGGCGTTAGAGGGTGAGAACTCGAAACTGCCACCGAACGTCCCCGTGGGTGGCACCAACACCTCCCACGGAACCAATGTAACTCGTAGGACTGACCCCGCAGCCGCGGGACTACCGGTTTGAGAATACGACGGTAATTTGCATATTTCTAGACTTAGGCTTAAAAACATGGCGTTTCAGGGTGAGAACCCGAACCACCCCCCGAACGTCCCCGTGAGTGGCACCAACACCTCCCACGGGACCAATGTAACTCGTAGGAACTGACCCCGCAGTCGCGGGACTCCCAGTTTGAGAATACGACCTTAATTTGCATATTTCTAGACTAAGGCTTAAAAACAAGGCGTTAGAGGGTGAGAACCCGAAACTGCCACCGAACGCCCCGTGGGTGGCACCAACACCTCCCACGGGACCAATGTAACTCGTAGGAACTGACCCCGCAACCGCGGGACTCGCGGTTTGGGAATACGACGGTAATTTGCTTATTTCTAGACTTAAGCAAAACATGGCGTTAGAGGGTGAGATCTCGAAACAGCCCCCGAACGTCCCCGTGGGTGGCACCAACACCTCCCACGAAACCAATGTAACTCGTAGGAACTGACCCCGCAGCCGCGGGACCCTCGGTTTGGGAATACGACGGTAATTTGGATATTTCTAGACTTAAGCAAAACATGGCGTTAGAGGGTGAGATCTCGAAACAGCCCCCGAACGTCCTCGTGGGTGGCACCAACTCCTCCCACGGGACCAATGTAACTCGTAGGAACTGACCCCGCAGCCGCGGGACTCCAGGTTTGAGAATACGACGGTAATTTGCATATTTCTAGATTTAGGCTTAAAAACATGGCGTTAGAGGGTGAGAACTCGAAACTGCCACCGAACGTCTCCGTGGGTGGCACCAACACCTCCCACGGGACCAATGTAACTCGTAGGAACTTACCCCGCCGCCGCGGGTCTCCCGGTTTGAGAATACGACGGTAATTTGCATATTTCTAGACTTAGGCTTAAAAACATGGAGTTTGAGGGTGAAAACCCGAAACACCCCCCGAACGTCCTCGTGAGTGGCACCAACACCTCCCACGGGTCCAATGTAACTCGTAGGAACTGACCCCGCAGTCGCGGGACTCCCGATTTGAGAATACGACGGTAATTTGCATATTTCTAGACTTAGGCTTAAAAACAAGGCGTTAGAGGGTGAGAACCCGAAACTGCCACCGAACGTCCCCGTGGGTGGCACCAACACCTCCCACGGGACCAATGTAACTCTCAGGAACTGACCCCGCAACCGTGGGACTCGCGGTTTGGGAATACGATGGTAATTTGCATATTTGTAGACTCAAGAAAAACATGGCGTTAGAGGGTGAGATCTCGAAACAGCCCCCGAACGTCCTCGTGGGTGGCACCAACTCCTCCCACGGGACCAATGTAACTCGTAGGAACTGACCCCGCAGCCGCGGGACTCCAGGTTTGAGAATACGACGGTAATTTGCATATTTCTAGACTTAGGCTTAAAAACATGGCGTTAGAGGGTGAGAACCCGAAACAGCCCCCGAACGTCCTCGTGGGTAACACCAACACCTCCCACGGGACCAATGTAACTCGTAGGAACTGACCCCGCAGCCGCGGGACCCCCGGTTTGGGAATACAACGGTAATTTGCATATTTCTAGACTTAAGCAAAACATGGCGTTAGAGGGTGAGATCTCGAAACACCCCCGAACGTCCTCGTGGGTGGCACCAACTCCTCCCACGGGACCAATGTAACTCGTAGGAACTGACCCCGCCGCCGCGGGACTCCAGGTTTGAGAATACGACGGTAATTTGCATATTTCTAGACTTAGGCTTAAAAACACGGCGTTAGAGGGTGAGAACTCGAAACTGCCACCGAACGTCCCCGTGGGTGGCACCAACACCTCCCACGGAACCAATGTAACTCGTAGGAACTGACCCCGCAGCCGCGGGACTCCCGGTTTGAGAATACGACGGTAATTTTCATATTTCTAGACTTAGTCTTAAAAACATGGCGTTTGAGGGTGAGAACCCGAAACACCCCCCGAACGTCCCCGTGAGTGGAACCAACACCTCCCACGGGACCAATGTAACTCGTAGGAACTGACTCCGCAGTCGCGGGACTCCCGGTTTGATAATACGACGGTAATTTACATATTTCTAGACTTAGGCTTAAAAACATGGCGTTAGAGGGTGAGAACTCGAAACTGCCACCGAACGTCCCCGTGGGTGGCACCAACACCTCCCACGAGGCCATTGTAACTCGTAGGAACTGACCCCGCAACCACGGGACTCTCGGTTTAGGAATACGACGGTAATTTGGATATTTCTAGACTTAAGCAAAACATGGCGTTCGAGGATGAGATCTCGAAACAGTCCCCGAACGTACTCGTGGGTGGCACCAACACCTCCCATGGGACCAATGTAACTCGTAGGAACTGACCCCGCAACCGCGGGACTCGCGGTTTGGGAATACAACGGTAATTTACATATTTCTAGACTTAAGCAAAACATGGCGTTAGAGGGTGAGATCTCGAAACAGCCCCCGAATGTCCTCGTGGGTGGCACCAACACCTCCCACGGGACCAATGTAACTCGTAGGAACTGACCCCGCAGCCGCGGGACCCCCGGTTTGGGAATACGACGGTAATTTACATATTTCTAGACTTAGGCTTAAAAACATGGCGTTAGAGGGTGAGAACTCGAAACAGCCACCGAACGTCCCCGTGGGTGGCACCAACACCTCCCACGAGGCCATTGTAACTCGTAGGAACTGACCCCGCAACCGCGGGACTCTAGGTTTGGGAATACGACGGTAATTTGGATATTTCTAGACTTAAGAAAAACATGGCGTTCGAGGGTGAGATCTCGAAACAGTCCCCGAACGTCCTCGTGGGTGGCACCAACACCTCCCACGGGACCAATGTAACTCATAGGAACTGACCCCGCAGCCGCGGGACTCCCGGGTGGAGAATACGACGGTAATTTGTATATTTCTAGACTTAGTCTTAAAAACATGGCGTTAGAGGGTGAGGACTCGAAACACCCCCCGAACGTCCCCGTGGGTGGCACCAACACCTCCCACGGGACCAATGCTACTCGTAGTAACTGACGCCGCAGCCGCGGGACTCCCGATTTGAGAATATGACGGTAATTTGCATATTTCTAGACTTAGGCTAATAAACATGGCGTTAGAGGGTGAAAACCCGAAAGACCCCCCCGAACGTCCCCTTGGGTGGCACCAACACCTCCCACGGGACCAATGTAACTCGTAGTAACTGACCCCGCAGCCCCGGGACTCCCAGTTTGAGAATACGATGGTAATTTGTGTATTTCTAGACTTGGGCTTAAAAACATGGCGTTAGAGGGTGAAAACCCGAAACACCCCCCGAACGTCCCCGTGGGTTGCACCAACACCTCCCACGGGACCAATGTAACTCGTAGGAACTGACCCCGCAGCCGTGGGACTCCCGGTTTGAGAATACAACGGTAATTTGCATATTTCTAGACTTAGGCTTAAAAACATGTCGTTAGAGGGTGAGAACTCGAAACTGCCACCGAACGTCCCCGTGGGTGGCATCAACACCTCCCACGGGACCAATGTAAGTCGTAGGAACAGACCCCGCAACCGCGGGACTCGCGGTTTGGGAATACGACGGTAATTTGCATATTTCTAGACTTAAGCAAAACATGGCGTTAGAGGGTGAGATCTCGAAACAGCCCCTGAACGTCCTCATGGGTGGCACCAACTCCTCCCACGGGACCAATGTAACTCGTAGGAACTGACCCCGCAGCCGCGGGACTCCAGGTTTGAGAATACGACGGTAATTTGCATATTTCTAAACTTAGGCTTAAAAACAAGGCGTTAGAGGGTGAGAACTCGAAACTGCCACCGAACGTCCCCGTGGGTGGCACCAACACCTCCCACGGGACCAATGTAACTCGTAGGAACTGACCCCGCAGCCGTGGGACTCCCGGTTTGAGAATACGACGGTAATTTGCATATTTCTAGACTTAGGCTTAAAAACATGGCGTTTGAGGGTGAGAACCCAAAACACCCCCCGAACGTCCCCGTGAGTGGCACCAACACCTCCCACGGGACCAATGTAACTCGTAGGAACTGACCCCACAGTCGCGGGACTCCCGGTTTGAGAATATGACGGTAATTTGCATATTTCTAGACTTAGGCTTAAAAACAAGGCGTTAGAGGGTGAGAACCCGAAACTCCCAGCGAACGTCCCCGTGGGTGGCACCAACACCTCCCACGGGACCAATGTAACTCGTAGTAACTGACCCCATAACCACGGGACTCGCGGTTTGGGAATACGACAGTAATTTGCATATTTCTAGACTTAAGCAAAACATGGCGTTAGAGGGTGAGATCTCGAAACAGTCCCCGAACGTCCTCGTGGGTGGCACAAACACCTCCCACGGGACCAATGTAACTCGTAGGAACTGACCCCGCAGCCGTAGGACCCCCGGTTTGGGAATACAACGGTAATTTGCATATTTCTAGACTTAAGCAAAACGTGGCGTTAGAGGGTGAGATCTCGAAACAGCCCCCGAACGTCCTCGTGGGTGGCACCAACTCCTCCCACGGAACCCAATGTAACTCGTAGGAACTGACCCCGCCGCCGCGGGACTCCAGGTTTGAGAATACGACGGTAATTTGCATATTTCTATACTTAGGCTTAAAAACATGGCGTTAGAGGATGAGAACTCGAAACTGCAATCGAACGTCCCTGTGGGTGGCACCAACACCTCCCACGGGACCAATGTAACTCGTAGGAACTGACCCCGCAGTCGCGGGACTCCCGGTTTGAGAATACGACGGTAATTTGCATATTCCTAGACTTAGGATTAAAAACATGGCGTTTGAGGGTGAGAACTCGAAACTGCCACAGAACGTCCCCGTGGGTGGGACCAACACCTCCCACGAGACCAATGTAACTCGTAGGAGCTGACCCCGCAACTGCGAGACTCTCGGTTTGGGAATACGACGGTAATTTGGATATTTCTAGACTTAAGCAAAACATGGCGTTCGAGGGTGAGATCTCGAAACAGTCCCCGAACGTCCTCGTGGGTGGCACCAACACCTCCCACGGGACCAATGTAACTTATAGGAACTGACCCCGCAGCCGCGGGACTCCCGGTTGGAGAATACGACGGTAATTTGCATATTTCTAGACTTAGGCTTAAAAACATGGCGTTAGAGGGTGAGGACTCGAAACACCCCCCGAACGTCCCCGTGGGTGGCACCAACACCTCCCACGGGACCAATGTTACTCGTAGTAACTGACCCCGCAGCCGCGGGACTCCCGATTTGAGAATATGACGGTAATTTGCATATTTCTAGACTTAGGCTTATAAACATGGCGTTAGAGGGTGAAAACCCGAAAGACCCCCCCGAACGTCCCCTTGGGTGGCACCAACACCTCCCATGGGACCAATGTAACTCGTAGTAACTGACCCCGCAGCCCCGGGACTCCCGGTTTGAGAATACGATGGTAATTTGTGTATTTCTAGACTTAGGCTTAAAAACATGGCGTTAGAGGGTGAAAACCCGAAACACCCCCCGAACGTCCCCGTGGGTTGCACCAACACCTCCCACGTGACCAATGTAACTCGTAGGAACTGACCCCGCAGCCGTGGGACTCCCGGTTTGAGAATACAACGGTAATTTGCATATTTCTAGACTTAGGCTTAAAAACATGCCGTTAGAGGGTGAGAACTCGAAACTGCCACCGAACGTCCCCGTGGGTGGCACTAACACCTCCCACGGGACCAACGTAACTCGTAGGAACTGACCCCGCAACCGCGGGACTCGCGGTTTGGGAATACAACGGTAATTTGCATATTTCTAGACTTAAGCAAAACATGGCGTTAGAGGGTGAGATCTCGAAACAGCCCCCGAACGTCCCCTTGGGTGGCACCAACACCTCCCACGGGACCAATGTAACTCGTAGTAACTGACCCCGCAGCCCCGGGACTCCCAGTTTGAGAATACGATGGTAATTTGTGTATTTCTAGACTTGGGCTTAAAAACATGGCGTTAGAGGGTGAAAACCCAAAACACCCCCCGAACGTCCCCGTGGGTTGCACCAACACCTCCCACGGGACCAATGTAACTCGTAGGAACTGACCCCGCAGCCGTGGGACTCCCGGTTTGAGAATACAACGGTAATTTGCATATTTCTAGACTTAGGCTTAAAAACATGTCGTTAGAGGGTGAGAACTCGAAACTGCCACCGAACGTCCCCGTGGGTGGCATCAACACCTCCCACGGGACCAATGTAAGTCGTAGGAACAGACCCCGCAACCGCGGGACTCGCGGTTTGGGAATACGACGGTAATTTGCATATTTCTAGACTTAAGCAAAACATGGCGTTAGAGGGTGAGATCTCGAAACAGCCCCTGAACGTCCTCATGGGTGGCACCAACTCCTCCCACGGGACCAATGTAACTCGTAGGAACTGACCCCGCAGCCGCGGGACTCCAGGTTTGAGAATACGACGGTAATTTGCATATTTCTAAACTTAGGCTTAAAAACAAGGCGTTAGAGGGTGAGAACTCGTAACTGCCACCGAACGTCCCCGTGGGTGGCACCAACACCTCCCACGGGACCAATGTAACTCGTAGGAACTGACCCCGCAGCCGTGGGACTCCCGGTTTGAGAATACGACGGTAATTTGCATATTTCTAGACTTAGGCTTAAAAACATGGCGTTTGAGGGTGAGAACCCAAAACACCCCCCGAACGTCCCCGTGAGTGGCACCAACACCTCCCACGGGACCAATGTAACTCGTAGGAACTGACCCCACAGTCGCGGGACTCCCGGTTTGAGAATATGACGGTAATTTGCATATTTCTAGACTTAGGCTTAAAAACAAGGCGTTAGAGGGTGAGAACCCGAAACTCCCAGCGAACGTCCCCGTGGGTGGCACCAACACCTCCCACGGGACCAATGTAACTCGTAGTAACTGACCCCATAACCACGGGACTCGCGGTTTGGGAATACGACAGTAATTTGCATATTTCTAGACTTAAGCAAAACATGGCGTTAGAGGGTGAGATCTCGAAACAGTCCCCGAACGTCCTCGTGGGTGGCACAAACACCTCCCACGGGACCAATGTAACTCGTAGGAACTGACCCCGCAGCCGTAGGACCCCCGGTTTGGGAATACAACGGTAATTTGCATATTTCTAGACTTAAGCAAAACGTGGCGTTAGAGGGTGAGATCTCGAAACAGCCCCCGAACGTCCTCGTGGGTGGCACCAACTCCTCCCACGGAACCCAATGTAACTCGTAGGAACTGACCCCGCCGCCGCGGGACTCCAGGTTTGAGAATACGACGGTAATTTGCATATTTCTATACTTAGGCTTAAAAACATGGCGTTAGAGGATGAGAACTCGAAACTGCAATCGAACGTCCCTGTGGGTGGCACCAACACCTCCCACGGGACCAATGTAACTCGTAGGAACTGACCCCGCAGTCGCGGGACTCCCGGTTTGAGAATACGACGGTAATTTGCATATTCCTAGACTTAGGATTAAAAACATGGCGTTTGAGGGTGAGAACTCGAAACTGCCACAGAACGTCCCCGTGGGTGGGACCAACACCTCCCACGAGACCAATGTAACTCGTAGGAACTGACCCCGCAACTGCGAGACTCTCGGTTTGGGAATACGACGGTAATTTGGATATTTCTAGACTTAAGCAAAACATGGCGTTCGAGGGTGAGATCTCGAAACAGTCCCCGAACGTCCTCGTGGGTGGCACCAACACCTCCCACGGGACCAATGTAACTTATAGGAACTGACCCCGCAGCCGCGGGACTCCCGGTTGGAGAATACGACGGTAATTTGCATATTTCTAGACTTAGGCTTAAAAACATGGCGTTAGAGGGTGAGGACTCGAAACACCCCCCGAACGTCCCCGTGGGTGGCACCAACACCTCCCACGGGACCAATGTTACTCGTAGTAACTGACCCCGCAGCCGCGGGACTCCCGATTTGAGAATATGACGGTAATTTGCATATTTCTAGACTTAGGCTTATAAACATGGCGTTAGAGGGTGAAAACCCGAAAGACCCCCCCGAACGTCCCCTTGGGTGGCACCAACACCTCCCATGGGACCAATGTAACTCGTAGTAACTGACCCCGCAGCCCCGGGACTCCCGGTTTGAGAATACGATGGTAATTTGTGTATTTCTAGACTTAGGCTTAAAAACATGGCGTTAGAGGGTGAAAACCCGAAACACCCCCCGAACGTCCCCGTGGGTTGCACCAACACCTCCCACGGGACCAATGTAACTCGTAGGAACTGACCCCGCAGCCGTGGGACTCCCGGTTTGAGAATACAACGGTAATTTGCATATTTCTAGACTTAGGCTTAAAAACATGCCGTTAGAGGGTGAGAACTCGAAACTGCCACCGAACGTCCCCGTGGGTGGCACTAACACCTCCCACGGGACCAACGTAACTCGTAGGAACTGACCCCGCAACCGCGGGACTCGCGGTTTGGGAATACAACGGTAATTTGCATATTTCTAGACTTAAGCAAAACATGGCGTTAGAGGGTGAGATCTCGAAACAGCCCCCGAACGTCCTCGTGGGTGGCACCAACACCTCCCACGGGACCAATGTAACTCGTAGGAACTGACCCCGCAGCCGCGGGACCCCCGGTTTGGGAATACGACGGTAATTTGCATATTTCTAGACTTAAGCAAAACATGGCGTTAGAGGGTGTGATCTCGAAACAGCCCCCGAACGTCCTCGTGGGTGGCACCAACTCCTCCCACGGGACCAATGTAACTCGTAAGAACCGACCACGCAGCCGCGGGACTCCAGGTTTGAGAATACGACGGTAATTTTCATATTTCTAGACTTAGGCTTAAAAACATGGCGTTAGAGGGTGAGAACTCGAAACTGCCACCGAACGTCCCCGTGGGTGGCACCAACACCTCCCACGGGACCAATGTAACTCGTAGGAACTGACCCCGCAGCCGCGGGACTCCCGGTTTGAGAATACGATGGTAATTTGCATATTTCTAGACTTAGGCTTAAAAACATGGCGTTTGAGGGTGAGAACCCGAACCACCCCCCGAACGTCCCCGTGAGTGGCACCAACACCTCCCACGGGACCAATGTAACTCGTAGGAACTGACCCCGCAGTCGCGGGACTCCCGGTTTGAGAATACGACGGTAATTTGCCTATTTCTAGACTTAGGCTTAAAAACAAGGCGTTAGAGGGTGAGAACCCGAAACTGCCACCGAACGCCCCCGTGGGTGGCACGAACACCTCCCACGGGACCAATGTAACTCGTAAGAACTGACCCCGCAACCGCGGGACTCGCGGTTTGGGAATTCGACGGTCATTTGCATATTTCTAGACTTAAGCAAAACATGGCGTTAGAGGGTGAGATCTCGAAACAGCCCCCGAACGTCCTCGTGGGTGGCACCAACACCTCCCACGGAACCAATGTAACTCGTAGGAACTGACCCCGCAGCCGCGGGACCCCCGGTTTGGGAATACGATGGTAATTTACATATTTCTAGACTTAAGCAAAACATGGCGTTAGAGGGTGAGATCTCGAAACAGCCCTCGAACGTCCTCGTGGGTGGCACCAACTCCTCGTACGGGACCAATGTAACTCGTAGGAACTGACACCGCCGCCGCGGGACTCCAGGTTTGAGAATACGATGGTAATTTGAATATTTCTAGACTTAGGCTTAAAAACATGGCGTTAGAGGGTGAGAACTCGAAACTGCCACCGAACGTCCCCGTGGGTGGCACCAACACCTCCCACGGGACCAATGTAACTCGTAGGAACTGACCCCGCAGCCGCGGGACTCCCGGTTTGAGAATACGACAGTAATTTTCATATTTCTAGACTTAGGCTTAAAAACATGGAGTTTGAGGGTGAGAACCCGAAACACCCCCCGAACGTCCCCGTGAGTGGCACCAACACCTCCCACGGGACCAATGTAACTCGTAGGAACTGACTCCGCAGTCGCGGGACTCCCGGTTTGAGAATACAACGGTAATTTGCATATTTCTAGACTTAGACTTAAAAACAAGGCGTTAGAGGGTGAGAACTCGAAACTGCCACCGAACGTCCCCGTGGGTGGCACCAACACCTCCCACGAGACCAATGTAACTCGTAGGAACTGACCCCGCAACCGCGGGACTCTCGGTTTGGGAAAACGACGGTAATTTGGATATTTCTAGACTTAAGCAAAACATGGCGTTCGAGGGTGAGATCTCGAAACAGTCAACGAATGTCCTCGTGGGTGGCACCAACACCTCCCACGGGACCAATGTAACTCATAGGAACTGACCCCGCAGCCGCGGGACTCCCGATTGGAGAATACGACGGTAATTTGCATATTTCTAGACTTAGGCTTAAAAACATGGCGTTAGAGGGTGAGGACTCGAAACACCCCCCGAACGTCCCCGTGGGTGGCACCAACACCTCCCACGGGACCAATGTTACTCGTAGTAACTGACCCCGAAGCCGCGGGACTCCCGATTTGAGAATATGACAGTAATTTGCATATTTCTAGACTTTGGCTTATAAACATGGCGTTAGAGGGTGAAAACCCGAAAGACCCCACCGAACGTCCCCTTGGGTGGCACCAACACCTCCCACGGGACCAATGTAACTCGTAGTAACTGACCCCGCAGCCCCGGGACTCCCGGTTTGAGAATGCGATGGTAATTTGTGTATTTCTAGACTTAGGCTAAAAAACATGGCGTTAGAGGGTGAAAATCCGAAACACCCCCCGAACGTCCCCGTGGGTTCCACCAACACCTCCCACGGGACCAATGTAACTCGTAGGAACTGACCCCGCAGCTGTGGGAGTCCCGATTTAAGAATACAATGGTAATTTGCATATTTCTAGACTTAGGCTTAAAAACATGCCGTTAGAGAGTGAGAACTCGAAACTGCCACCGAACGTCCCCGTGGGTGGCACCAACACCTCCCACGGGATTAATGTAACTCGTAGGAACTGACCCCGCAACCGCGGGACTCGCGGTTTGGGAATACAACGGTAATTTGCATATTTCTAGACTTAAGCAAAACATGGCGTTAGAGGGTGAGATCCCGAAACAGCCCCCGAACGTCCTCGTGGGTGGCACCAACACCTCCCACGGGACCAATGTAACTCGTAGGAACTGACCCCGCAGCCGCGGGACCCCCGGTTTGGGAATACGACGGTAATTTGCATATTTCTAGACTTAAGCAAAACATGGCGTTAGAGGGTGAGATCTCGAAACAGCCCCTGAACGTCCTCGTGGGTGGCACCAACTCCTCCCACGGGACCAATGTAACTCGTAGGAACTGACACCGCAGCCGCGGGACTCCAGGTTTTAGAATACGACGGTAATTTGCATATTTCTAGACTTAGGCTTAAAAACATGGCGTTAGAGGGTGAGAACTCGAAACTGCCACCGAACGTCCCCGTGGGTGGCACCAACACCTCCCACGGGACCAATGCAACTCGTAGGAACTGACCCCGCAGTCGCGGGACTCCCGGTTTGAGAATACGACGGTAATTTGCCTATTTCTAGACTTAGGCTTAAAAACAAGGCGTTAGAGGGTGAGAACCCGAAACTGCCACCGAACGTCCCCGTGGGTGGCACCAACACCTCCCACGGGACCAATGTAACTCGAAGGAACTGACCCCACAACCGCGGGACTCGCGGTTTGGGAATACGACGGTAATTTGCATATTTCTAGACTTAAGCAAAACATGGCGTTAGAGGGTGAGATCTCGAAACAGCCCCCGAACGTCCTCGTGGGTGGCACCAACACCTCCCACGGGACCAATGTAACTCGTAGGAACTGACCCCGCAGTCGCGGGACCCCCGATTTGGGAATACGACGGTAATTTGCATATTTCTAGACTTAGGCTTAAAAACATGGCGTTAGAGGATGAGAACTCGAAACTGCCACCGAACGTCCCCGTGGGTGGCACCAACACCTCCCACGGGACCAATTTAACTCGTAGGAACTGACCCCGCAGTCGCGGGACTCCCGGTTTGAGAATACGACGGTAATTTGCATATTTCTAGACTTAGGATTAAAAACATGGCGTTTGAGGGTGAGAACCCGAAACTGCCACCGAACGTCCCCGTGGGTGGCACCAACACCTCCCACCAGACCAATGTAACTCGTAGGAACTGACCCCGCAACCTCGGGACTCACGGTTTGGGAATAGGACGGTAATTTGGATATTTCTAGACATAAGCAAAACATGGCGTTCGAGGGTGAGATCTCGAAACAGTCCCCGAACGTCCTCGTGGGTGGCACCAACACCTCCCACGGGACCAATGTAACTCATAGGAACTGACCCCGCAGCCGCGGGACTCCCGGTTGGAGAATACGACGGTAATTTGAATATTTCTAGACTTAGGCTTAAAAACATGGCGTTAGAGGGTGAGGACACGAAACACCCCCCGAACGTCCCCGTGGGTGGCACCAACACCTCCCACGGGACCAATGTTACTCGTTATAACTGACCCCGCAGCCGCGAGACTCCCGATTTGAGAATACGACGGTAATTTGCATATTTGTAGACTTAGGCTTATAAACATGGCGTTAGAGGGTGAAAACCCGAAAGACCCCCCCGAACGTCCCCTTGGGTGGCACCAACACCTCCCACGGGACCAATGTAACTCGTAGGAACTGACCCCGCAGTCGCGGGACTCCCGGTTTGAGAATACGACGGTAATTTACATATTTCTAGACTTAGGCTTAAAAACAAGGCGTTAGAGGGTGAGAACCCGAAACTTCCACCGAACGCCCCCGTGGGTGGCACGAACACCTCCCACGGGACCAATGTAACTCGTAGGAACTGACCCCGCAACCGCGGGACTCGCGGTTTGGGAATACGACGGTAATTTGCATATTTCTAGACTTAAGCAAAACATGGCGTTAGAGGGTGAGATCTCGAAACAGCCCCCGAACGTCCTCGTGGGTGGCACCAACACCTCCCACGGGACCAATGTAACTCGTAGGAACTGACCCCGCAGTCGCGGGACCCCCGATTTGGGAATACGACGGTAATTTGCATATTTCTAGACTTAGGCTTAAAAACATGGCGTTAGAGGATGAGAACTCGAAACTGCCACCGAACGTCCCCGTGGGTGGCACCAACACCTCCCACGGGACCAATTTAACTCGTAGGAACTGACCCCGCAGTCGCGGGACTCCCGGTTTGAGAATACGACGGTAATTTGCATATTTCTAGACTTAGGATTAAAAACATGGCGTTTGAGGGTGAGAACCCGAAACTGCCACCGAACGTCCCCGTGGGTGGTACCAACACCTCCCACCAGACCAATGTAACTCGTAGGAACTGACCCCGCAACCTCGGGACTCACGGTTTGGGAATAGGACGGTAATTTGGATATTTCTAGACATAAGCAAAACATGGCGTTCGAGGGTGAGATCTCGAAACAGTCCCCGAACGTCCTCGTGGGTGGCACCAACACCTCCCACGGGACCAATGTAACTCATAGGAACTGACCCCGCAGCCGCGGGACTCCCGGTTGGAGAATACGACGGTAATTTGAATATTTCTAGACTTAGGCTTAAAAACATGGCGTTAGAGGGTGAGGACACGAAACACCCCCCGAACGTCCCCGTGGGTGGCACCAACACCTCCCACGGGACCAATGTTACTCGTTATAACTGACCCCGCAGCCGCGAGACTCCCGATTTGAGAATACGACGGTAATTTGCATATTTGTAGACTTAGGCTTATAAACATGGCGTTAGAGGGTGAAAACCCAAAAGACCCCCCCGAACGTCCCCTTGGGTGGCACCAACACCTCCCACGGGACCAATGTAACTCGTAGGAACTGACCCCGCAGTCGCGGGACTCCCGGTTTGAGAATACGACGGTAATTTACATATTTCTAGACTTAGGCTTAAAAACAAGGCGTTAGAGGGTGAGAACCCGAAACTTCCACCGAACGCCCCCGTGGGTGGCACGAACACCTCCCACGGGACCAATGTAACTCGTAGGAACTGACCCCGCAACCGCGGGACTCGCGGTTTGGGAATTCGACGGTAATTTGCATATTTCTAGACTTAAGCAAAACATGGCGTTAGAGGGTGAGATCTCGAAACAGCCCCCGAACGTCCTCGTGGGTGGCACCAACACCTTCCACGGAACCAACGTAACTCGTAGGAACTGACCCCGCAGCCGCGGGACCTCCGGTTTGGGAATACGATGGTAATTTACATATTTCTAGACTTAAGCAAAACATGGCGTTAGAGGGTGAGATCTCGAAACAACCCTCGAACGTCCTCGTGGGTGGCACCAACTCCTCGCACGGGACCAATGTAACTCGTAGGAACTGACACCGCCGCCGCGGGACTCCAGGTTTGAGAATACGACGGTAATTTGCATATTTCTAGACTTAGGCTTAAAAACATGGCGTTAGAGGGTGAGAACTCGAAACTGCCACCGAACGTCCCCGTGGGTGGCACCAACACCTCCCACGGGACCAATGTAACTCGTAGGAACTGACCCCGCAGCCGCGGGACTCCCGGTTTGAGAATACGACAGTAATTTTCATATTTCTAGACTTAGGCTTAAAAACATGGCGTTTGAGGGTGAGAACCCGAAACACCCCCCGAACGTCCCCGTGAGTGGCACCAGCACCTCCCACGGGACCAATATAACTCGTAGGAACTGACTCCGCAGTCGCGGGACTCCCGGTTTGAGAATACGACGGTAATTTGCATATTTCTAGACTTAGGCTTAAAAACAAGGCGTTAGAGGGTGAGAACTCGAAACTGCCACCGAACGTCCCCGTGGGTGGCACCAACACCTCCCACGAGACCAATGTAACTCGTAGGAACTGACCCCGCAACCGCGGGACTCTCGGTTTGGGAAAACGACGGTAATTTGGATATTTCTAGACTTAAGCAAAACATGGCGTTCGAGGGTGAGATCTCGAAACAGTCAACGAACGTCCTCGTGGGTGGCACCAACACCTCCCACGGGACCAATGTAACTCATAGGAACTGACCCCGCAGCCGCGGGACTCCCGATTGGAGAATACGACGGTAATTTGCATATTTCTAGACTTAGGCTTAAAAACATGGCGTTAGAGGGTGAGGACTCGAAACACCCCCCGAACGTCCCCGTGGGTGGCACCAACACCTCCCACGGGACCAATGTTACTCGTAGTAACTGACCCCGAAGCCGCGGGACTCCCGATTTGAGAATATGACAGTAATTTGCATATTTCTAGACTTAGGCTTATAAACATGGCGTTAGAGGGTGAAAACCCGAAAGACCCCCCCGAACGTTCTCGTGGGTGGAACCAACACCTCCCACGGGACCAATGTAACTCATAGGAACTGACCCCGCAGCCGCGGGACTCCCGGTTGGAGAATACGACGGTAATTTGAATATTTCTAGACTTAGGCTTAAAAACATGGCGTTAGAGGGTGAGGACACGAAACACCCCCCGAACGTCCCCGTGGGTGGCACCAACACCTCCCACGGGACCAATGTTACTCGTACTAACTGACCCCGCAGCCGCGAGACTCCCGATTTGAGAATACGACGGTAATTTGCATATTTGTAGACTTAGGCTTATAAACATGGCGTTAGAGGGTGAAAACCCGAAAGACCCCCCCGAACGTCCCCTTGGGTGGCACCAACACCTCCCACGGGACCAATGTAACTCGTAGGAACTGACCCCGCAGTCGCGGGACTCCCGGTTTGAGAATACGACGGTAATTTACATATTTCTAGACTTAGGCTTAAAAACAAGGCGTTAGAGGGTGAGAACCCGAAACTGCCACCGAACGCCCCCGTGGGTGGCACGAACACCTCCCACGGGACCAATGTAACTCGTTGGAACTGACCCCGCAACCGCGGGACTCGCGGTTTGGGAATTCGACGGTAATTTGCATATTTCTAGACTTAAGCAAAACATGGCGTTAGAGGGTGAGATCTCGAAACAGCCCCCGAACGTCCTCGTGGGTGGCACCAACACCTCCCACGGAACCAATGTAACTCGTAGGAACTGACCCCGCAGCCTCGGGACCCCCGGTTTGGGAATACGACGGTAATTTACATATTTCTAGACTTAAGCAAAACATGGCGTTAGAGGGTGAGATCTCGAAACAGCCCTCGAACGTCCTCGTGGGTGGCACCAACTCCTCGCACGGGACCAATGTAACTCGTAGGAACTGACACCGCCGCCGCGGGACTCCAGGTTAGAGAATACGATGGTAATTTGCATATTTCTAGACTTAGGCTTAAAAACATGGCGTTAGAGGGTGAGAACTCGAAACTGCCACCGAACGTCCCCGTGGGTGGCATCAACACCTCCCACGGGACCAATGTAACTCGTAGGAACTGACCCCGCAGCCGTGGGACTCCCGGTTTGAGAATACGACAGTAATTTTCATATTTCTAGACTTAGGCTTAAAAACATGGCGTTTGAGGGTGAGAACCCGAAACACCCCCCGAACGTCCCCGTGAGTGGCACCAGCACCTCCCACGGGACCAATGTAACTCGTAGGAACTGACTCCGCAGTCGCGGGACTCCGGGTTTGAGAATACGACGGTAATTTGCATATTTCTAGACTTAGCCTTAAAAACAAGGCGTTAGAGGGTGAGAACTCGAAAATGCCACCGAACGTCCCCGTGGGTGGCACCAACACCTCCCACGAGACCAATGTAACTCGTAGGAACTGACCCCGCAACCGCGGGACTCTCAGTTTGGGAAAACGAAGGTAATTTGGATATTTCTAGACTTAAGCAAAACATGGCGTTCGAGGGTGAGATCTCGAAACAGTCAACGAACGTCCTCGTGGGTGGCACCAACACCTCCCACGGGACCAATGTAACTCATAGGAACTGACCCCGCAGCTGCGGGACTCCCGATTGGAGAATACGACGGTAATTTGCATATTTCTAGACTTAGGCTTAAAAACATGGCGTTAGAGGGTGAGGACTCGAAACACCCCCCGAACGTCCCCGTGGGTGGCACCAACACCTCCCACGGGACCAATGTTACTCGTAGTAACTGACCCCGAAGCCGCGGGACTCCCGATTTGAGAATATGACAGTAATTTGCATATTTCTAGACTTAGGCTTATAAACATGGCGTTAGAGGGTGAAAACCCGAAAGACCCCCCCGAACGTCCTCGTGGGTGGCACCAACACCTCCCACGGGACCAATGTAACTCATAGGAACTGACCCCGCAGCCGCGGGACTCCCGGTTGGAGAATACGACGGTAATTTGAATATTTCTAGACTTAGGCTTAAAAACATGGCGTTAGAGGGTGAGGACACGAAACACCCCCCGAACGTCCCCGTGGGTGGCACCAACACCTCCCACGGGACCAATGTTACTCGTACTAACTGACCCCGCAGCCGCGAGACTCCCGATTTGAGAATACGACGGTAATTTGCATATTTCTAGACTTAGGCTTATAAACATGGTGTTAGAGGGTGAAAACCCGAAAGACCCCCCCGAACGTCCCCTTGGGTGGCACCAACACCTCCCACGGGACCAATGTAACTCGTAGGAACGGACCCCGCAGTCGCGGGACTCCCGGTTTGAGAATACGACGGTAATTTACATATTTCTAGACTTAGGCTTAAAAACAAGGCGTTAGAGGGTGAGAACCCGAAACTGCCACCGAACGCCCCCGTGGGTGGCACGAACACCTCCCTCGGGACCAATGTAACTCGTAGGGACTGACCCCGCAACCGCGGGACTCGCGGTTTGGGAATTCGACGGTAATTTGCATATTTCTAGACTTAAGCAAAACATGGCGTTAGAGGGTGAGATCTCGAAACAGCCCCCGAACGTCCTCGTGGGTGGCACCAACACCTCCCACGGAACCAATGTAACTCGTAGGAACTGACCCCGCAGCCGCGGGACCCCCGGTTTGGGAATACGACGGTAATTTACATATTTCTAGACTTAAGCAAAACATGGCGTTAGAGGGTGAGATCTCGAAACAGCCCTCGAACGTCCTCGTGGGTGGCACCAACTCCTCCCACGGGACCAATGTAACTCGTAGGAACTGACCCCGCAGCCGCGGGACTCCCGGTTTGAGAATACGACAGTAATTTTCATATTTCTAGACTTAGGCTTAAAAACATGGCGTTTGAGGGTGAGAACCCGAAACACCCCCCGAACGTCCCCGTGAGTGGCACCAGCACCTCCCACGGGACCAATGTAACTCGTAGGAACTGACTCCGCAGTCGCGGGACTCCCGGTTTGAGAATACGACGATAATTTGCATATTTCTAGACTTAGCCTTAAAAACAAGGCGTTAGAGTGTGAGAACTCGAAACTGCCACCGAACGTCCCCGTGGGTGGCACCAACACCTCCCACGAGACCAATGTAACTTGTAGGAACTGACCCCGCAACCGCGGGACTCTCGGTTTGGGAAAACGACGGTAATTTGGATATTTCTAGACTTAAGCAAAACATGGTGTTCGAGGGTGAGATCTCGAAACAGTCAACGAATGTCCTCGTGGGTGGCACCAACACCTCCCACGGGACCAATGTAACTCATAGGAACTGACCCCGCAGCCGCAGGACTCCCGGTTTTAGAATACGACGGTAATTTGCATATTTCTAGACTTAGGCTTAAAAACATGGCGTTAGAGGGTGAGGACACGAAACACCCCCCGAACGTCCCCGTGGGTGGCACCAACACCTCCCACGGGACCAATGTTACTCGTAGTAACTGACCCCGAAGCCGCGGGACTCCCGATTTGATAATATGACAGTAATTTGCATATTTCTAGACTTAGGCTTATAAACATGGCGTTAGAGGGTGAAAACCCGAAAGACCCCCCCGAACGTCCTCGTGGGTGGCACCAACACCTCCCACGGGACCAATGTAACTCATAGGAACTGACCCCGCAGCCGCGGGACTCCCGGTTGGAGAATACGACGGTAATTTGAATATTTCTAGACTTAGGCTTAAAAACATGGCATTAGAGGGTGAGGACACGAAACACCCCCCGAACGTCCCCGTGGGTGGCACCAACACCTCCCACGGGACCAATGTTACTCGTACTAACTGACCCCGCAGCCGCGAGACTCCCGATTTGAGAATATGACTGTAATTTGCATATTTCTAGACTTAGGCTTATAAAATGGCGTTAGAGGGTGAAAACCCGAATGACCCCCCCGAACGTCCCCTTGGGTGGCACCAACACCTCCCACGGGACCAATGTAACTCGTAGTAACTGACCCCGTAGCCCCGGGACTCCCGGTTTGAGAATACGATGGTAATTTGTGTATTTCTAGACTTAGTCTTAAAAACATGGCGTTAGAGGATGAAAACCCGAAACACCCCCCGAATGTCCCCGTGGGTTGCACCAACACCTCCCACGGGACCAATGTAACTCGTAGGAACTGACCCCGCAACCGTGGGACTCCCGGTTTGAGAATACAACGGTAATTTGAATATTTCTAGACTTAGGCTTAAAAACATGCCGTTAGAGGGTGAGAACTCGAAACTGCCACCGAACGTCCCCGTGGGTGGCACCAACACCTCCCACGGGACCAATGTAACTCGTAGGAACTGACCCCGCAACCGCGGGAATCGCGGTTTGGGAATACGACGGTAATTTGGATATTTCTAGACTTAAGCAAAACATGGCGTTAGAGGGTGAGATCTCGAAACAGCCCCCGAACGTCCTCGTGGGTGGCACCAACACCTCCCACGGGACCAATGTAGCTCGTAGGAACTGACCCCGCAGCCGCGGGACCCACGGTTTGGGAATACGACGGTAATTTGCATATTTCTAGACTTAAGCAAAACATGGCGTTAGAGGGTGAGATCTCGAAACAGCCCCCGAACGTCCTCGTGGGTGGCACCAACTCCTCCCACGGGACCAATGTAACTCGTAGGAACTGACCCCGCAGCCGCGGGACTCCAGGTTTGAGAATACGACGGTAATTTGCATATTTCTAGACTTAGGCTTAAAAACATGGCGTTAGAGGGTGAGAACTCGAAACTCCCACCGAACGTCCCCGTGGGTGGCACCAACACCTCCCACGGGACCAATGTAACTCGTAGGAACTGACCCCGCAGCCGCAGGACTCCCGGTTTGAGAATATGACTGTAATTTGCATATTTCTAGACTTAGGCTTAAAAACATGGCGTTTGAGGTTGAGAACCCGAAACACCCCCCGAACGTCCCCGTGAGTGGCACCAACACCTCCCACGGGACCAATGTAACTCGTAGGAACTGACCCCGCAGTCGCGGGACTCCCGGTTTGAGAATACGACGGTAATTTGCATATTTCTAGACTTAGGCTTAAAAACAAGGCGTTAGAGGGTGAGAACCCGAAACTGCCACCGAACGTCCCCGTGGGTGGAACCAACACCTCCCACGGGACCAATGTAACTCGTAGGAACTGACCCCACAACCGCGGGACTCGCGGTTTGGGAATACGACGGTAATTTGCATATTTCTAGACTTAGGCTTAAAAACATGCCGTTACAGGGTGAGAACTCGAAACTTCCACCGAACGTCCCCGTGGGTGGCACCAACACCTCCCACGGGACCAATGTAACTCGTAGGAACTGACCCTGCAACCGCGAGACTCGCGGTTTGGGAATACGACGGTAATTTGCATATTTCCAGACTTAAGCAAAACATGGCGTTAGAGGGTGAGATCTCGAAACAGCCCCCGAACGTCCTCGTGGGTGGCACCAACTCCTCCCACGGGACCAATGTAACTCGTAGGAACTGACTCCGCAGCCGCGGGACTCCAGGTTTGAGAATACGACGGTAATTTGCATATTTCTAGACTTAGGCTTAAAAACATGGCGTTAGAGGGTGAGAACTCGAAACTCCCACCGAACGTCCCCGTGGGTGGCACGAACACCTCCCACGGGACCAATGTAACTCGTAGGAACTGACCCCGCAGCCGCGGGACTCCCGGTTTGAGAATATGACTGTAATTTGCATATTTCTAGACTTAGGCTTAAAAACATGGCGTTTGAGGGTGAGAACCCGAAACACCCCCCGAACGTCCCCGTGAGTGGCACCAACACCTCCCACGGGACCAATGTAACTCGTAGGAACTGACCCCGCAGTCGCGGGACTCCCGATTTGAGAATACGACGGTAATTTGCATATTTCTAGACTTAGGCTTAAAAACAAGGCGTTAGAGGGTGAGAACCCGAAACTGCCACCGAACGTCCCCGTGGGTGGCCCCAACACCTCCCACGGGACCAATGTAACTCGTAGGAACTGACCACACAACCGCGGGACTCGCGGTTTGGGAATACGACGGTAATTTGCATATTTCTAGACTTAGGCTTAAAAACATGCCGTTACAGGGTGAGAACTCGAAACTTCCACCGAACGTCCCCGTGGGTGGCACCAACACCTCCCACGGGACCAATGTAACTAGTAGGAACTGACCCCGCAACCGCGAGACTCGCGGTTTGGGAATACGACGGTAATTTGGATATTTCTAGACTTAAGCAAAACATGGCGTTAGAGGGTGAGATCTCGAAGTAGCCCCCGAACGTCCTCGTGGGTGGCACCAACACCTCCCACGGGACCAATGTAACTCGTAGGAACTGACCCCGCAGCCGCGGGACCCCCGGTTTGGGAATACAACGGTAATTTGCATATTTCTAGACTTAAGCAAAACATGGCGTTAGAGGGTGAGATCTCGAAACAGCCCCCGAACGTCCTCGTGGGTGGCACCAACGCCTCCCACGGGACCAATGTAACTCGTAGGAACTGACCCCGCCGCCGCGGGACTCCAGGTTTGAGAATACGACAGTAATTTGCATATTTCTAGACTTAGGCTTAAAAACATGGCGTTAGAGGATGAGAACTCGAAACTGCCACCGAACGACCCCGTGGGTGGCACCAACACCTCCCACGGGACCAATGTAACTCGTAGGAACTGACTCCGCAGCCGCGGGACTCCCGGTTTGAGAATACGACGGTAATTTGCATATTTCTAGACTTTGGATTAAAAACATGGCGTTTGAGGGTGAGAACCCGAAACACCCCCCGAACGTCCCCGTGAGTGGCACCAACACCTCCCACGGGACCAATGTAACTCGTAGGAACTGACCCCGCAGCCGCGGGACTCCCGGTTTGAGAATACAATGGTAATTTGCATATTTCTAGACTTAGTCTTAAAAACATGCCGTTAGAGGGTGAGAACTCGAAACTGCCACCGAACGTCCCCGTGGGTGGCACCAACACCTCCCACGGGACCAATGTAACTCGTAGGAACTGTCCCCGCAACCGCGGGACTCTCGGTTTGGGAATACGACGGTAATTTGGATATTTCTAGACATAAGCAAAACATGGCGTTCGAGGGTGAGATCTCGAAACAGTCCCCAAACGTCCTCGTGGGTGGCACCAACACCTCCCACGGGACCAATGTAACTCATAGGAACTGACCCCGCAGCCGCGGGACTCCCGGTTGGAGAATACGATGGTAATTTGAATATTTCTAGACTTAGGCTTAAAAACATGGCGTTAGAGGGTGAGGACACTAAACACCCGCCGAACGTCCCCGTGGGTGGCACCAACACCTCCCACGGGACCAATGTTACTCGTACTAACTGACCCCGCAGCCGCGAGACTCCCGATTTGAGAATATGACGGTAATTTGCATATTTCTAGACTTAGGCTTATAAACATGGCGTTAGAGGGTGAAAACCCGAAAGACCCCCCCGAACGTCCCCTTGGGTGGCACCAACACCTCCCACGGGACCAATGTAACTCGTAGGAACTGACCCCGCAGTCGCGGGACTCCCGGTTTGAGAATACGACGGTAATTTACATATTTCTAGACTTAGGCTTAAAAACAAGGCGTTAGAGGGTGAGAACCCGAAACTGCCACCGAACGCCCCCGTGGGTGGCACGAACACCTCCCACGGGACCAATGTAACTCGTAGGAACTGACCCCGCAACCGCGGGACTCGCGGTTTGGGAATTCGACGGTAATTTGCATATTTCTAGACTTAAGCAAAACATGGCGTTAGAGGGTGAGATCTCGAAACAGCCCCCGAATATCCTCGTGGGTGGCACCAACACCTCCCACGGAACCAATGTAACTCGTAGGAACTAACCCCGCAGCTGCGGGACCCCCGGTTTGGGAATACGACGGTAATTTACATATTTCTAGACTTAAGCAAAACATGGCGTTAGAGGGTGAGATCTCGAAACAGCCCTCGAATGTCCTCGTGGGTGGCACCAACTCCTCGCACGGGACCAATGTAACTCGTAGGAACTGACACCGCCGCCGCGGGACTCCAGGTTTGAGAATACGACGGTAATTTGCATATTTCTAGACTTAAGCAAAACATGGCGTTAGAGGGTGAGATCTCGAAACAGCCCCCGAATATCCTCGTGGGTGGCACCAACACCTCCCACGGAACCAATGTAACTCATAGGAACTAACCCCGCAGCTGCGGGACCCCCGGTTTGGGAATACGACGGTAATTTACATATTTCTAGACTTAAGCAAAACATGGCGTTAGAGGGTGAGATCTCGAAACAGCCCTCGAATGTCCTCGTGGGTGGCACCAACTCCTCGCACGGGACCAATGTAACTCGTAGGAACTGACACCGCCGCCGCGGGACTCCAGGTTTGAGAATACGACGGTAATTTGCATATTTCTAGACTTAGGCTTAAAAACATGGCGTTAGAGGGTGAGAACTCGAAACTGCCACCGAACGTCCCCGTGGGTGGCACCAACACCTCCCACGGGACCAATGTAACTCGTAGGAACTGACCCCGCAGCCGCGGGACTCCCGGTTTGAGAATACGACAGTAATTTTCATATTTCTAGACTTAGGCTTAAAAACATGGCGTTTGAGGGTGAGAACCCGAAACACCCCCCGAACGTCCCCGTGAGTGGCACCAACACCTCCCACGGGACCAATGTAACTCGTAGGAACTGACTCCGCAGTCGCGGGACTCCCGGTTTGAGCATACGACGGTAATTTGCATATTTCTAGACTTAGCCTTAAAAACAAGGCGTTAGAGGGTGAGAACTCGAAACTGCCACCGAACGTCCCCGTGGGTGGCACCAACACCTCCCACAAGACCAATGTAACTCGTAGGAACATACCCCGCAACCGCGGGACTCTCGGTTTGGGAAAACGACGGTAATTTGGATATTTCTAGACTTAGGCTTAAAAACATGGCGTTAGAGGGTGAGGACTCGAAACACCCCCCGAACGTCCCCGTGGGTGGCACCAACACCTCCCACGGGACCAATGTTACTCGTAGTAACTGACCCCGAAGCCGCGGGACTCCCGATTTGAGAATATGACAGTAATTTGCATATTTCTAGACTTAGGCTTATAAACATGGCGTTAGAGGGTGAAAACCCGAAAGACCCCCCCGAACGTCTCCTTGGGTGGCACCAACACCTCCCACGGGACCAATGTAACTCGTAGTAACTGACCCCGCAGCCCCGGGACTCCCGGTTTGAGAATACGATGGTAATTTGCATATTTCTAGACTTAAGGAAAACATGGCGTTAGAGGGTGAGATCTCGAAACAGCCCCCGAACGTCCTCGTGGGTGGCACCAACACCTCCCACGGGACCAATGTAACTCGTAGGAACTGACCCCGCAGCCGCGGGACCCCCGATTTGGGAATACGACGGTAATTTTCATATTTCTAGACTTAAGGAAAACATGGCGTTAGAGGGTGAGATCTCGAAACAGCCCCCGAACGTCCTCGTGGGTGGCACCAACACCTCCCACGGGACCAATGTAACTTGTAGGAACTGACCCCGCAGCCGCGGGACCCCCGGTTTGGGAATACGACGGTAATTTGCATATTTCTAGACTTAAGCAAAACATGGCGTTAGAGGGTGAGATCTCGAAACAGCCCCCGAACGTCCTCGTGGGTGGCACCAACTCCTCCCACGGGACCAATGTAACTCGTAGGAACTGACCCCACAACCGCGGGACTCGCGGTTTGAGAATACGACGGTAATTTGCATATTTCTAGACTTAGGCTTAAAAACATGGCGTTAGAGGGTGAGAACTCGAAACTGCCACCGAACGTCCCCGTGGGTGGAACCAACACCTCCCACGAGACCAATGTAACTCGTAGGAACTGACCCCGCAACCGCGGGACTCTCGGTTTGGGAAAACGACGGTAATTTGGATATTTCTAGACTTAAGCAAAACATGGCGTTCGAGGGTGAGATCTCGAAACAGTCAACGAACGTCCTCGTGGGTGGCACCAACACCTCCCA
The DNA here is from genome assembly GCA_949130495.1 of Sambucus nigra. Classification (NCBI taxonomy): domain Eukaryota; kingdom Viridiplantae; phylum Streptophyta; class Magnoliopsida; order Dipsacales; family Adoxaceae; genus Sambucus; species Sambucus nigra. The sequence continues at coordinate 48,772,125 of OX422215.1, forward strand.
CGGGACCAATGTAACTCATAGGAACTGACCCCGCAGCTGCGGGACTCCCGATTGGAGAATACGACGGTAATTTGCATATTTCTAGACTTAGGCTTAAAAACATGGCGTTAGAGGGTGAGGACTCGAAACACCCCCCGAACGTCCCCGTGGGTGGCACCAACACCTCCCACGGGACCAATGTTACTCGTAGTAACTGACCCCGAAGCCGCGGGACTCCCGATTTGAGAATATGACAGTAATTTGCATATTTCTAGACTTAGGCTTATAAACATGGCGTTAGAGGGTGAAAACCCGAAAGACCCCCCCGAACGTCCTCGTGGGTGGCACCAACACCTCCCACGGGACCAATGTAACTCATAGGAACTGACCCCGCAGCCGCGGGACTCCCGGTTGGAGAATACGACGGTAATTTGAATATTTCTAGACTTAGGCTTAAAAACATGGCGTTAGAGGGTGAGGACACGAAACACCCCCCGAACGTCCCCGTGGGTGGCACCAACACCTCCCACGGGACCAATGTTACTCGTACTAACTGACCCCGCAGCCGCGAGACTCCCGATTTGAGAATACGACGGTAATTTGCATATTTCTAGACTTAGGCTTATAAACATGGTGTTAGAGGGTGAAAACCCGAAAGACCCCCCCGAACGTCCCCTTGGGTGGCACCAACACCTCCCACGGGACCAATGTAACTCGTAGGAACTGACCCCGCAGTCGCGGGACTCCCGGTTTGAGAATACGACGATAATTTACATATTTCTAGACTTAGGCTTAAAAACAAGGCGTTAGAGGGTGAGAACCCGAAACTGCCACCGAACGCCACCGTGGGTGGCACGAACACCTCCCTCGGGACCAATGTAACTCGTAGGGACTGACCCCGCAACCGCGGGACTCGCGGTTTGGGAATTCGACGGTAATTTGCATATTTCTAGACTTAAGCAAAACATGGCGTTAGAGGGTGAGATCTCGAAACAGCCCCCGAACGTCCTCGTGGGTGGCACCAACACCTCCCACGGAACCAATGTAACTCGTAGGAACTGACCCCGCAGCCGCGGGACCCCCGGTTTGGGAATACGACGGTAATTTACATATTTCTAGACTTAAGCAAAACATGGCGTTAGAGGGTGAGATCTCGAAACAGCCCTCGAACGTCCTCGTGGGTGGCACCAACTCCTCCCACGGGACCAATGTAACTCGTAGGAACTGACCCCGCAGCCGCGGGACTCCCGGTTTGAGAATACGACAGTAATTTTCATATTTCTAGACTTAGGCTTAAAAACATGGCGTTTGAGGGTGAGAACCCGAAACACCCCCCGAACGTCCCCGTGAGTGGCACCAGCACCTCCCACGGGACCAATGTAACTCGTAGGAACTGACTCCGCAGTCGCGGGACTCCCGGTTTGAGAATACGACGGTAATTTGCATATTTCTAGACTTAGCCTTAAAAACAAGGCGTTAGAGTGTGAGAACTCGAAACTGCCACCGAACGTCCCCGTGGGTGGCACCAACACCTCCCACGAGACCAATGTAACTCGTAGGAACTGACCCCGCAATCGCGGGACTCTCGGTTTGGGAAAACGACGGTAATTTGGATATTTCTAGACTTAAGCAAAACATGGTGTTCGAGGGTGAGATCTCGAAACAGTCAACGAATGTCCTCGTGGGTGGCACCAACACCTCCCACGGGACCAATGTAACTCATAGGAACTGACCCCGCAGCCGCGGGACTCCCGGTTTTAGAATACGACGGTAATTTGCATATTTCTAGACTTAGGCTTAAAAACATGGCGTTAGAGGGTGAGGACTCGAAACACCCCCCGAACGTCCCCGTGGGTGGCACCAACACCTCCCACGGGACCAATGTTACTCGTAGTAACTGACCCCGAAGCCGCGGGACTCCCGATTTGATAATATGACAGTAATTTGCATATTTCTAGACTTAGGCTTATAAACATGGCGTTAGAGGGTGAAAACCCGAAAGACCCCCCCGAACGTCCTCGTGGGTGGCACCAACACCTCCCACGGGACCAATGTAACTCATAGGAACTGACCCCGCAGCCGCGGGACTCCCGGTTGGAGAATACGACGGTAATTTGAATATTTCTAGACTTAGGCTTAAAAACATGGCATTAGAGGGTGAGGACACGAAACACCCCCCGAACGTCCCCGTGGGTGGCACCAACACCTCCCACGGGACCAATGTTACTCGTACTAACTGACCCCGCAGCCGCGAGACTCCCGATTTGAGAATATGACTGTAATTTGCATATTTCTAGACTTAGGCTTATAAAATGGCGTTAGAGGGTGAAAACCCGAATGACCCCCCCGAACGTCCCCTTGGGTGGCACCAACACCTCCCACGGGACCAATGTAACTCGTAGTAACTGACCCCGTAGCCCCGGGACTCCCGGTTTGAGAATACGATGGTAATTTGTGTATTTCTAGACTTAGTCTTAAAAACATGGCGTTAGAGGATGAAAACCCGAAACACCCCCCGAATGTCCCCGTGGGTTGCACCAACACCTCCCACGGGACCAATGTAACTCGTAGGAACTGACCCCGCAACCGTGGGACTCCCGGTTTGAGAATACAACGGTAATTTGAATATTTCTAGACTTAGGCTTAAAAACATGCCGTTAGAGGGTGAGAACTCGAAACTGCCACCGAACGTCCCCGTGGGTGGCACCAACACCTCCCACGGGACCAATGTAACTCGTAGGAACTGACCCCGCAACCGCGGGAATCGCGGTTTGGGAATACGACGGTAATTTGGATATTTCTAGACTTAAGCAAAACATGGCGTTAGAGGGTGAGATCTCGAAACAGCCCCCGAACGTCCTCGTGGGTGGCACCAACACCTCCCACGGGTCCAATGTAACTCGTAGGAACTGACCCCGCAGCCGCGGGACCCACGGTTTGGGAATACGACGGTAATTTGCATATTTCTAGACTTAAGCAAAACATGGCGTTAGAGGGTGAGATCTCGAAACAGCCCCCGAACGTCCTCGTGGGTGGCACCAACTCCTCCCACGGGACCAATGTAACTCGTAGGAACTGACCCCGCAGCCGCGGGACTCCAGGTTTGAGAATACGACGGTAATTTGCATATTTCTAGACTTAGGCTTAAAAACATGGCGTTAGAGGGTGAGAACTCGAAACTCCCACCGAACGTCCCCGTGGGTGGCACCAACACCTCCCACGGGACCAATGTAACTCGTAGGAACTGACCCCGCAGCCGCAGGACTCCCGGTTTGAGAATATGACTGTAATTTGCATATTTCTAGACTTAGGCTTAAAAACATGGCGTTTGAGGGTGAGAACCCGAAAGACCCCCCGAACGTCCCCGTGAGTGGCACCAACACCTCCCACGGGACCAATGTAACTCGTAGGAACTGACCCCGCAGTCGCGGGACTCCCGGTTTGAGAATACGACGGTAATTTGCATATTTCTAGACTTAGGCTTAAAAACAAGGCGTTAGAGGGTGAGAACCCGAAACTGCCACCGAACGTCCCCGTGGGTGGCCCCAACACCTCCCACGGGACCAATGTAACTCGTAGGAACTGACCCCACAACCGCGGGACTCGCGGTTTGGGAATACGACGGTAATTTGCATATTTCTAGACTTAGGCTTAAAAACATGCCGTTACAGGGTGAGAACTCGAAACTTCCACCGAACGTCCCCGTGGGTGGCACCAACACCTCCCACGGGACCAATGTAACTCGTAGGAACTGACCCTGCAACCGCGAGACTCGCGGTTTGGGAATACGACGGTAATTTGCATATTTCCAGACTTAAGCAAAACATGGCGTTAGAGGGTGAGATCTCGAAACAGCCCCCGAACGTCCTCGTGGGTGGCACCAACTCCTCCCACGGGACCAATGTAACTCGTAGGAACTGACTCCGCAGCCGCGGGACTCCAGGTTTGAGAATACGACGGTAATTTGCATATTTCTAGACTTAGGCTTAAAAACATGGCGTTAGAGGGTGAGAACTCGAAACTCCCACCGAACGTCCCCGTGGGTGGCACGAACACCTCCCACGGGACCAATGTAACTCGTAGGAACTGACCCCGCAGCCGCGGGACTCCCGGTTTGAGAATATGACTGTAATTTGCATATTTCTAGACTTAGGCTTAAAAACAAGGCGTTAGAGGGTGAGAACCCGAAACTGCCACCGAACGTCCCCGTGGGTGGCCCCAACACCTCCCACGGGACCAATGTAACTCGTAGGAACTGACCACACAACCGCGGGACTCGCGGTTTGGGAATACGACGGTAATTTGCATATTTCTAGACTTAGGCTTAAAAACATGCCGTTACAGGGTGAGAACTCGAAACTTCCACCGAACGTCCCCGTGGGTGGCACCAACACCTCCCACAGGACCAATGTAACTCGTAGGAACTGACCCCGCAACCGCGAGACTCGCGGTTTGGGAATACGACGGTAATTTGGATATTTCTAGACTTAAGCAAAACATGGCGTTAGAGGGTGAGATCTCGAAGTAGCCCCCGAACGTCCTCGTGGGTGGCACCAACACCTCCCACGGGACCAATGTAACTCGTAGGAACTGACCCCGCAGCCGCGGGACCCCCGGTTTGGGAATACAACGGTAATTTGCATATTTCTAGACTTAAGCAAAACATGGCGTTAGAGGGTGAGATCTCGAAACAGCCCCCGAACGTCCTCGTGGGTGGCACCAACGCCTCCCACGGGACCAATGTAACTCGTAGGAACTGACCCCGCCGCCGCGGGACTCCAGGTTTGAGAATACGACGGTAATTTGCATATTTCTAGACTTAGGCTTAAAAACATGGCGTTAGAGGATGAGAACTCGAAACTGCCACCAAACGACCCCGTGGGTGGCACCAACACCTCCCACGGGACCAATGTAACTCGTAGGAACTGACCCCGCAGCCGCGGGACTCCCGGTTTGAGAATACGACGGTAATTTGCATATTTCTAGACTTTGGATTAAAAACATGGCGTTTGAGGGTGAGAACCCGAAACACCCCCCGAACGTCCCCGTGAGTGGCACCAACACCTCCCACGGGACCAATGTAACTCGTAGGAACTGACCCCTTAGCCGCGGGACTCCAGGTTTGAGAATACAATGGTAATTTGCATATTTCTAGACTTAGGCTTAAAAACATGCCGTTAGAGGGTGAGAACTCGAAACTGCCACCGAACGTCCCCGTGGGTGGCACCAACACCTCCCACGGGACCAATGTAACTCGTAGGAACTGTCCCCGCAACCGCGGGACTCTCGGTTTGGGAATACGACGGTAATTTGGATATTTCTAGACATAAGCAAAACATGGCGTTCGAGGGTGAGATCTCGAAACAGTCCCCAAACGTCCTCGTGGGTGGCACCAACACCTCCCACGGGACCAATGTAACTCATAGGAACTGACCCCGCAGCCGCGGGACTCCCGGTTGGAGAATACGATGGTAATTTGAATATTTCTAGACTTAGGCTTAAAAACATGGCGTTAGAGGGTGAGGACACGAAACACCCGCCGAACGTCCCCGTGGGTGGCACCAACACCTCCCACGGGACCAATGTTACTCGTACTAACTGACCCCGCAGCCGCGAGACTCCCGATTTGAGAATATGACGGTAATTTGCATATTTCTAGACTTAGGCTTATAAACATGGCGTTAGAGGGTGAAAACCCGAAAGACCCCCCCGAACGTCCCCTTGGATGGCACCAACACCTCCCACGGGACCAATGTAACTCGTAGGAACTGACCCCGCAGTCGCGGGACTCCCGGTTTGAGAATACGACGGTAATTTACATATTTCTAGACTTAGGCTTAAAAACAAGGCGTTAGAGGGTGAGAACCCGAAACTGCCACCGAACGCCCCCGTGGGTGGCACGAACACCTCCCACGGGACCAATGTAACTCGTAGGAACTGACCCCGCAACCGCGGGACTCGCGGTTTCGGAATTCGACGGTAATTTGCATATTTCTAGACTTAAGCAAAACATGGCGTTAGAGGGTGAGATCTCGAAACAGCCCCCGAATATCCTCGTGGGTGGCACCAACACCTCCCACGGAACCAATGTAACTCGTAGGAACTAACCCCGCAGCTGCGGGACCCCCGGTTTGGGAATACGACGGTAATTTACATATTTCTAGACTTAAGCAAAACATGGCGTTAGAGGGTGAGATCTCGAAACAGCCCTCGAATGTCCTCGTGGGTGGCACCAACTCCTCGCACGGGACCAATGTAACTCGTAGGAACTGACACCGCCGCCGCGGGACTCCAGGTTTGAGAATACGACGGTAATTTGCATATTTCTAGACTTAGGCTTAAAAACATGGCGTTAGAGGGTGAGAACTCGAAACTGCCACCGAACGTCCCCGTGGGTGGCACCAACACCTCCCACGGGACCAATGTAACTCGTAGGAACTGACCCCGCAGCCGCGGGACTCCCGGTTTGAGAATACGACAGTAATTTTCATATTTCTAGACTTAGGCTTAAAAACATGGCGTTTGAGGGTGAGAACCCGAAACACCCCCCGAACGTCCCCGTGAGTGGCACCAACACCTCCCACGGGACCAATGTAACTCGTAGGAACTGACTCCGCAGTCGCGGGACTCCCGGTTTGAGCATACGACGGTAATTTGCATATTTCTAGACTTACCCTTAAAAACAAGGCGTTAGAGGGTGAGAACTCGAAACTGCCACCGAACGTCCCCGTGGGTGGCACCAACACCTCCCACAAGACCAATGTAACTCGTAGGAACATACCCCGCAACCGCGGGACTCTCGGTTTGGGAAAACGACGGTAATTTGGATATTTCTAGACTTAGGCTTAAAAACATGGCGTTAGAGGGTGAGGACTCGAAACACCCCCCGAACGTCCCCGTGGGTGGCACCAACACCTCCCACGGGACCAATGTTACTCGTAGAAACTGACCCCGAAGCCGCGGGACTCCCGATTTGAGAATATGACAGTAATTTGCATATTTCTAGACTTAGGCTTATAAACATGGCGTTAGAGGGTGAAAACCCGAAAGACCCCCCCGAACGTCTCCTTGGGTGGCACCAACACCTCCCACGGGACCAATGTAACTCGTAGTAACTGACCCCGCAGCCCCGGGACTCCCGGTTTGAGAATACGATGGTAATTTGCATATTTCTAGACTTAGGCTTAAAAACATGCCGTTAGAGGGTGAGAACTCGAAACTGCCACCGAACGTCCCCGTGGGTGGCACCAACACCTCCCACGGGACCAATGTAACTCGTAGGAACTGACCCCGCAACCGCGGGACTCGCGGTTTGGGAATACAACGGTAATTTGCATATTTCTAGACTTAAGCAAAACATGGCGTTAGAGGGTGAGATCTCGAAACAGCCCCCGAACGTTTCGTGGGTGGCACCAACACGTCCCACGGGACCAATGTAACTCGTAGGAACTGACCCCGCAGCCGCGGGACCCCCGATTTGGGAATACGACGGTAATTTTCATATTTCTAGACTTAAGGAAAACATGGCGTTAGAGGGTGAGATCTCGAAACAGCCGCCGAACGTCCTCGTGGGTGGCACCAACACCTCCCACGGGACCAATGTAACTTGTAGGAACTGACCCCGCAGCCGCGGGACCCCCGGTTTGGGAATACGACGGTAATTTGCATATTTCTAGACTTAAGCAAAAATGGCGTTAGAGGGTGAGATCTCGAAACAGCCCCCGAACGTCCTCGTGGGTGGCACCAACTCCTCCCACGGGACCAATGTAACTCGTAGGAACTGACCCCGCAACCGCGGGACTCGCGGTTTGAGAATACGACGGTAATTTGCATATTTCTAGACTTAGGCTTAAAAACATGGCGTTAGAGGGTGAGAACTCGAAACTGCCACCGAACGTCCCCGTGGGTGGAACCAACACCTCCCACGAGACCAATGTAACTCGTAGGAACTGACCCCGCAACCGCGGGACTCTCGGTTTGGGAAAACGACGGTAATTTGGATATTTCTAGACTTAAGCAAAACATGGTGTTCGAGGGTGAGATCTCGAAACAGTCAACGAATGTCCTCGTGGGTGGCACCAACACCTCCCACGGGACCAATGTAACTCGTAGGAACTGACCCCGCAGCCGCGGGACCCCCGATTTGGGAATACAACGGTAATTTGCATATTTCTAGACTTAAACAAAACATGGCGTTAGAGGGTGAGATCTCGAAACAGCCCCCGAACGTCCTCGTGGGTGGCACCAACTCCTCCCACGGGACCAATGTAACTCGTAGGAACTGACCCCGCAGCCGCGGGACTCGCGGTTTGAGAATACGACGGTAATTTGCATATTTCTAGACTTAGGCTTAAAAACATGGCGTTAGAGGGTGAGAACTCGAAACTGCCACCGAACGTCCCCGTGGGTGGAACCAACACCTCCCACGGGACCAATGTAACTCGTAGGAACTGACCCTGCAGTCGCGGGACTCCCGGTTTGAGAATACGACGGTAATTTGCATATTTCTAGACTTAGGCTTAAAAACATGGCGTTTGAGGGTGAGAACCCGAAACACCCCCCGAACGTCCCCGTTAGTGGAACCAACACCTCTCACGGGACCAATGCAACTCGTAGGAACTGACCCCGAAGCCGCGGGACTCCCGATTTGAGAATATGACAGTAATTTGCATATTTCTAGACTTAGGCTTATAAACATGGCGTTAGAGGGTGAAAACCCGAAAGACCCCCCCGAACGTCTCCTTGGGTGGCACCAACACCTCCCACGGGACCAATGTAACTCGTAGTAACTGACCACGCAGCCCCGGGACTCCCGGTTTGAGAATACGATGGTAATTTGCATATTTCTAGACTTAGGCTTAAAAACATGCCGTTAGAGGGTGAGAACTCGAAACTGCCACCGAACGTCCCCGTGGGTGGCACCAACACCTCCCACGGGACCAATGTAACTCGTAGGAACTGACCCCGCAACCGCGGGACTCGCGGTTTGGGAATACAACGGTAATTTGCATATTTCTAGACTTAAGCAAAACATGGCGTTAGAGGGTGAGATCTCGAAACAGCCCCCGAACGTTTCGTGGGTGGCACCAACACGTCCCACGGGACCAATGTAACTCGTAGGAACTGACCCCGCAGCCGCGGGACCCCCGATTTGGGAATACGACGGTAATTTTCATATTTCTAGACTTAAGGAAAACATGGCGTTAGAGGGTGAGATCTCGAAACAGCCGCCGAACGTCCTCGTGGGTGGCACCAACACCTCCCACGGGACCAATGTAACTTGTAGGAACTGACCCCGCAGCCGCGGGACCCCCGGTTTGGGAATACGACGGTAATTTGCATATTTCTAGACTTAAGCAAAACATGGCGTTAGAGGGTGAGATCTCGAAACAGCCCCCGAACGTCCTCGTGGGTGGCACCAACTCCTCCCACGGGACCAATGTAACTCGTAGGAACTGACCCCGCAACCGCGGGACTCGCGGTTTGAGAATACGACGGTAATTTGCATATTTCTAGACTTAGGCTTAAAAACATGGCGTTAGAGGGTGAGAACTCGAAACTGCCACCGAACGTCCCCGTGGGTGGAACCAACACCTCCCACGAGACCAATGTAACTCGTAGGAACTGACCCCGCAACCGCGGGACTCTCGGTTTGGGAAAACGACGGTAATTTGGATATTTCTAGACTTAAGCAAAACATGGTGTTCGAGGGTGAGATCTCGAAACAGTCAACGAATGTCCTCGTGGGTGGCACCAACACCTCCCACGGGACCAATGTAACTCGTAGGAACTGACCCCGCAGCCGCGGGACCCCCGATTTGGGAATACAACGGTAATTTGCATATTTCTAGACTTAAACAAAACATGGCGTTAGAGGGTGAGATCTCGAAACAGCCCCCGAACGTCCTCGTGGGTGGCACCAACTCCTCCCACGGGACCAATGTAACTCGTAGGAACTGACCCCGCAGCCGCGGGACTCGCGGTTTGAGAATACGACGGTAATTTGCATATTTCTAGACTTAGGCTTAAAAACATGGCGTTAGAGGGTGAGAACTCGAAACTGCCACCGAACGTCCCCGTGGGTGGAACCAACACCTCCCACGGGACCAATGTAACTCGTAGGAACTGACCCTGCAGTCGCGGGACTCCCGGTTTGAGAATACGACGGTAATTTGCATATTTCTAGACTTAGGCTTAAAAACATGGCGTTTGAGGGTGAGAACCCGAAACACCCCCCGAACGTCCCCGTTAGTGGAACCAACACCTCTCACGGGACCAATGCAACTCGTAGGAACTGACCCCGCAGTCGCGGGACTCCCGGTTTGAGAATACGACGGTAATTTGCATATTTCTAGACTTAGGCTTAAAAACATGGCGTTAGAGGGTGAGAACCCGAAACTGCCACCGAACGTCCCCGGGGGTGGCACCAACACCTCCCACGGGACCAATGTAACTTGTAGGAACTGACCCCACAACCGCGGGACTTGCGGTTTGGGAATACGACGGTAATTTGCATATTTCTAGACTTAAGCAAAACATGGCGTTAGAGGGTGAGATCTCGAAACAGCCCCCGAACGTCCTCGTGGGTGGCACCAACACCTCCCACGGGACCAATGTAACTCATAGGAACTGACCCCGCAGCCGCGGGACTCCCGGTTGGAGAATACGACGGTAATTTGAATATTTCTAGACTTAGGCTTAAAAACATGGCGTTAGAGGGTGAGGACACGAAACACCCCCCGAATGTCCCCGTGGGTGGCACCAACACCTCCCACGGGACCAATGTTACTCGTACTAACTGACCCCACAGCCGCGAGACTCCCGATTTTAGAATATGACGGTAATTTGCATATTTCTTGACTTAGGCTTATAAACATGGCGTTAGAGGGTGAAAACCCGAAAGACCCCCCCGAACGTCCCCTTGGGTGGCACCAACACCTCCCACGGGACCAATGTAACTCCTAGTAACTGAACCCGCAACCCCGGGACTCCCGGTTTGAGAATACGATGGTAATTTGTGTATTTCTAGACTTAGGCTTAAAAACATGGCGTTAGAGAATGAAAACCCGAAACACCCCCCGAATGTCCCCGTGGGTTGCACCAACACCTCCCACGGGACCAATGTAACTCGTAGGAACTGACCCCGCAACCGTGGGACTCCCGGTTTGAGAATACAACGGTAATTTGAATATTTCTAGACTTAGGCTTAAAAACATGCCGTTAGAGGGTGAGAACTCGAAACTGCCACCGAACGTCCCCGTGGGTGGAACCAACACCTCCCACGGGACCAATGTAACTCGTAGGAACTGACCCTGCAGCCGCGGGACTCCCGGTTTGAGAATACGACGGTAATTTGCATATTTCTAGACTTAGGCTTAAAAACATGGCGTTTGAGGGTGAGAACCCGAAACACCCCCCGAACGTCCCCGTTAGTGGCACCAACACCTCTCACGGGACCAATGCAACTCGTAGGAACTGACCCCGCAGTCGCGGGACTCCCGGTTTGAGAATACGACGGTAATTTGCATATTTCTAGACTTAGGCTTAAAAACATGGCGTTAGAGGGTGAGAACCCGAAACTGCCACCGAACGTCCCCGTGGGTGGCACCAACACCTCCCACGGGACCAATGTAACTTGTAGGAACTGACCCCACAACCGCGGGACTCGCGGTTTGGGAATACGACGGTAATTTGCATATTTCTAGACTTAAGCAAAACATGGCGTTAGAGGGTGAGATCTCGAAACAGCCCCCGAACGTCCTCGTGGGTGGCACCAACACCTCCCACGGGACCAATGTAACTCGTAGGAACTGACCCCGCAGCCGCGGGACTCCCGGTTTGAAAATACGACGATAATTTGCATATTTCTAGACTTAGGCTTAAAAACATGGCATTAGAGGGTGAAAACCCGAAACCTCCCCCGAACGTCAATGTGGATGGCACCTACACCTCCCACGGGACCAATGTAACTCGTAGGAACTGGCCCCGCTGCCGCGGCACTCCCGGTTTTAGAATACGACGGTAATTTACAAATTTCTGGACTTAGGTTTAAAAACATGGCGTTAGAGGGTGAGATCTCGAAACAGCCCCCGAACGTCCTCGTGGGTGGCACCAACACCTCCCACGGCACCAATGTAACTCGTAGGAACTGACCCCGCAGCCGCGGGACTCCCGATTCTAGAATACGATGGTAATTTGCATATTTCTAGACTTAGGCTTAAAAACATGGCGTTAGAGGGTGAGATCTCGAAACAGCCTCCGAACGTCCTCGTGGGTGGCACCAACACCTCCCACGGGACCAATGTAACTCGTAGGAACTGACCCCGCAGCCGTGGGAATCCCGATTTGGGAATACGACGGTAATTTGCATATTTCTAGACTTAGGCTTAAAAACATGGCGTTAGAGGATGAGAACTCGAAACTGCCACCGAACGTCCCCGTGGGTGGCACCAACACCTCCCACGGGACCAATGTAACTCGTAGGAACTGACCCCGCAGCCGCGGGACTCCCGGTTTGAGAATACGACGATAATTTGCATATTTCTAGACTTAGGATTAAAAACATGGCGTTTGAGGGTGAGAACCCGAAACTGCCACCGAACGTCCCCGTGGGTGGCACCAACACCTCCCACCAGACCAATGTAACTCGTAGGAACTGACCCCGCAACTGCGGGACTCTCGGTTTGGGAATACGACGGTAATTTGGATATTTCTAAACATAAGCAAAACATGGCGTTCGAGGGTGAGATCTCGAAACAGTCCCCGAACGTCCTCGTGGGTGGCACCAACACCTCCCACGGGACCAATGTAACTCATAGGAACTGACCCCACAGCCGCGGGACTCCCGATTGGAGAATACGACGGTAATTTGAATATTTCTAGACTTAGGCTTAAAAACATGGCGTTAGAGGGTGAGGACACGAAACACCCCCCGAATTTCCCCGTGGGTGGCACCAACACCTCCCACGGGACCAATGTTACTCGTACTAACTGACCCCACAGCCGCGAGACTCCCGATTTAAGAATATGACGGTAATTTGCATATTTCTTGACTTAGGCTTATAAACATGGCGTTAGAGGGTGAAAACCCGAAAGACCCCCCCGAACGTCCCCTTGGGTGGCACCAACACCTCCCACGGGACCAATGTAACTCCTAGTAACTGACCCCGCAGCCCCGGGACTCCCGGTTTGAGAATACGATGGTAATTTGTGTATTTCTAGACTTAGGCTTAAAAACATGGCGTTAGAGAATGAAAACCCGAAACACCCCCCGAATGTCCCCGTGGGTTGCACCAACACCTCCCACGGGACCAATGTAACTCGTAGGAACTGACCCCGCAACCGTGGGACTCCCGGTTTGAGAATACAACGGTAATTTGAATATTTCTAGACTTAGGCTTAAAAACATGCCGTTAGAGGGTGAGAACTCGAAACTGCCACCGAACGTCCCCGTGGGTGGCACCAACACCTCCCACGGGACCAATGTAACTCGTAGGAACTGACCCCGCAACCGCGGGAATCGCGATTTGGGAATACGACGGTAATTTGGATATTTCTAGACTTAAGCAAAACATGGCGTTAGAGGGTGAGATCTCGAAACAGCCCCCGAACGTCCTCGTGGGTGGCACCAACACCTCCCACGGGACCAATGTAACTCGTAGGAACTGACCCCGCAGCCGCGGGACCCCCGGTTTGGGAATACGACGGTAATTTGCATATTTCTAGACTTAAGCAAAACATGGCGTTAGAGGGTGAGATCTCGAAACAGCCCCCGAACGTCCTCGTGGGTGGCACCAACTCCTCCCACGGGACCAATGTAACTCGTAGGAACTGACCCCGCAGCCGCGGGACTCCAGGTTTGAGAATACGACGGTAATTTGCATATTTCTAGGCTTAGGCTTAAAAACATGGCGTTAGAGGGTGAGAACTCGAAACTGCCACTGAACGACCCCGTGGGTGGCACCAACACCTCCCACGGGACCAATGTAACTCGTAGGAACTGACCCCGCAGCCGCAAGACTCCCGGTTTGAGAATACGACGGTAATTTACAAATTTCTAGACTTAGGCTTAAAAACATGGCGTTACAGGGTGAGAACTCGAAACTTCCACCGAGCGTCCCCGTGGGTGGCACCAACACCTCCTACGGGACCAATGTAACTCGTAGGAACTGACCCCGCAGCCGCGGGACCCCCGGTTTGGGAATACGACGGTAATTTGCATATTTCTAGACTTAAGCAAAACATGGCGTTAGAGGGTGAGATCTCGAAACAGCCCCCGAACGTCCTCGTGGGTGGCACCAACTCCTCCCACGGGACCAATGTAACTCGTAGGAACTGACCCCGCAACCGCGGGACTCGCGGTTTGAGAATACGACGGTAATTTGCATATTTCTAGACTTAGGCTTAAAAACATGGCGTTAGAGGGTGAGAACTCGAAACTGCCACCGAACGTCCCCGTGGGTGGAACCAACACCTCCCACGAGACCAATGTAACTCGTAGGAACTGACCCCGCAACCGCGGGACTCTCGGTTTGGGAAAACGACGGTAATTTGGATATTTCTAGACTTAAGCAAAACATGGTGTTCGAGGGTGAGATCTCGAAACAGTCAACGAATGTCCTCGTGGGTGGCACCAACACCTCCCACGGGACCAATGTAACTCGTAGGAACTGACCCCGCAGCCGCGGGACCCCCGATTTGGGAATACAACGGTAATTTGCATATTTCTAGACTTAAACAAAACATGGCGTTAGAGGGTGAGATCTCGAAACAGCCCCCGAACGTCCTCGTGGGTGGCACCAACTCCTCCCACGGGACCAATGTAACTCGTAGGAACTGACCCCGCAGCCGCGGGACTCGCGGTTTGAGAATACGACGGTAATTTGCATATTTCTAGACTTAGGCTTAAAAACATGGCGTTAGAGGGTGAGAACTCGAAACTGCCACCGAACGTCCCCGTGGGTGGAACCAACACCTCCCACGGGACCAATGTAACTCGTAGGAACTGACCCTGCAGTCGCGGGACTCCCGGTTTGAGAATACGACGGTAATTTGCATATTTCTAGACTTAGGCTTAAAAACATGGCGTTTGAGGGTGAGAACCCGAAACACCCCCCGAACGTCCCCGTTAGTGGCACCAACACCTCTCACGGGACCAATGCAACTCGTAGGAACTGACCCCGCAGTCGCGGGACTCCCGGTTTGAGAATACGACGGTAATTTGCATA
This sequence comes from Sambucus nigra, assembly GCA_949130495.1. Taxonomy (NCBI): domain Eukaryota; kingdom Viridiplantae; phylum Streptophyta; class Magnoliopsida; order Dipsacales; family Adoxaceae; genus Sambucus; species Sambucus nigra. The sequence continues at coordinate 48,787,331 of OX422215.1, forward strand.
TTTCTAGACTTAGGCTTAAAAACATGGCGTTAGAGGGTGAGAACCCGAAACTGCCACCGAACGTCCCCGGGGGTGGCACCAACACCTCCCACGGGACCAATGTAACTTGTAGGAACTGACCCCACAACCGCGGGACTTGCGGTTTGGGAATACGACGGTAATTTGCATATTTCTAGACTTAAGCAAAACATGGCGTTAGAGGGTGAGATCTCGAAACAGCCCCCGAACGTCCTCGTGGGTGGCACCAACACCTCCCACGGGACCAATGTAACTCATAGGAACTGACCCCGCAGCCGCGGGACTCCCGGTTGGAGAATACGACGGTAATTTGAATATTTCTAGACTTAGGCTTAAAAACATGGCGTTAGAGGGTGAGGACACGAAACACCCCCCGAATGTCCCCGTGGGTGGCACCAACACCTCCCACGGGACCAATGTTACTCGTACTAACTGACCCCACAGCCGCGAGACTCCCGATTTTAGAATATGACGGTAATTTGCATATTTCTTGACTTAGGCTTATAAACATGGCGTTAGAGGGTGAAAACCCGAAAGACCCCCCCGAACGTCCCCTTGGGTGGCACCAACACCTCCCACGGGACCAATGTAACTCCTAGTAACTGACCCCGCAACCCCGGGACTCCCGGTTTGAGAATACGATGGTAATTTGTGTATTTCTAGACTTAGGCTTAAAAACATGGCGTTAGAGAATGAAAACCCGAAACACCCCCCGAATGTCCCCGTGGGTTGCACCAACACCTCCCACGGGACCAATGTAACTCGTAGGAACTGACCCCGCAACCGTGGGACTCCCGGTTTGAGAATACAACGGTAATTTGAATATTTCTAGACTTAGGCTTAAAAACATGCCGTTAGAGGGTGAGAACTCGAAACTGCCACCGAACGTCCCCGTGGGTGGAACCAACACCTCCCACGGGACCAATGTAACTCGTAGGAACTGACCCTGCAGCCGCGGGACTCCCGGTTTGAGAATACGACGGTAATTTGCATATTTCTAGACTTAGGCTTAAAAACATGGCGTTTGAGGGTGAGAACCCGAAACACCCCCCGAACGTCCCCGTTAGTGGCACCAACACCTCTCACGGGACCAATGCAACTCGTAGGAACTGACCCCGCAGTCGCGGGACTCCCGGTTTGAGAATACGACGGTAATTTGCATATTTCTAGACTTAGGCTTAAAAACATGGCGTTAGAGGGTGAGAACCCGAAACTGCCACCGAACGTCCCCGTGGGTGGCACCAACACCTCCCACGGGACCAATGTAACTTGTAGGAACTGACCCCACAACCGCGGGACTCGCGGTTTGGGAATACGACGGTAATTTGCATATTTCTAGACTTAAGCAAAACATGGCGTTAGAGGGTGAGATCTCGAAACAGCCCCCGAACGTCCTCGTGGGTGGCACCAACACCTCCCACGGGACCAATGTAACTCGTAGGAACTGACCCCGCAGCCGCGGGACTCCCGGTTTGAAAATACGACGATAATTTGCATATTTCTAGACTTAGGCTTAAAAACATGGCATTAGAGGGTGAAAACCCGAAACCTCCCCCGAACGTCAATGTGGATGGCACCTACACCTCCCACGGGACCAATGTAACTCGTAGGAACTGGCCCCGCTGCCGCGGCACTCCCGGTTTTAGAATACGACGGTAATTTACAAATTTCTGGACTTAGGTTTAAAAACATGGCGTTAGAGGGTGAGATCTCGAAACAGCCCCCGAACGTCCTCGTGGGTGGCACCAACACCTCCCACGGCACCAATGTAACTCGTAGGAACTGACCCCGCAGCCGCGGGACTCCCGATTCTAGAATACGATGGTAATTTGCATATTTCTAGACTTAGGCTTAAAAACATGGCGTTAGAGGGTGAGATCTCGAAACAGCCTCCGAACGTCCTCGTGGGTGGCACCAACACCTCCCACGGGACCAATGTAACTCGTAGGAACTGACCCCGCAGCCGTGGGAATCCCGATTTGGGAATACGACGGTAATTTGCATATTTCTAGACTTAGGCTTAAAAACATGGCGTTAGAGGATGAGAACTCGAAACTGCCACCGAACGTCCCCGTGGGTGGCACCAACACCTCCCACGGGACCAATGTAACTCGTAGGAACTGACCCCGCAGCCGCGGGACTCCCGGTTTGAGAATACGACGGTAATTTGCATATTTCTAGACTTAGGATTAAAAACATGGCGTTTGAGGGTGAGAACCCGAAACTGCCACCGAACGTCCCCGTGGGTGGCACCAACACCTCCCACCAGACCAATGTAACTCGTAGGAACTGACCCCGCAACTGCGGGACTCTCGGTTTGGGAATACGACGGTAATTTGGATATTTCTAAACATAAGCAAAACATGGCGTTCGAGGGTGAGATCTCGAAACAGTCCCCGAACGTCCTCGTGGGTGGCACCAACACCTCCCACGGGACCAATGTAACTCATAGGAACTGACCCCACAGCCGCGGGACTCCCGATTGGAGAATACGACGGTAATTTGAATATTTCTAGACTTAGGCTTAAAAACATGGCGTTAGAGGGTGAGGACACGAAACACCCCCCGAATTTCCCCGTGGGTGGCACCAACACCTCCCACGGGACCAATGTTACTCGTACTAACTGACCCCACAGCCGCGAGACTCCCGATTTAAGAATATGACGGTAATTTGCATATTTCTTGACTTAGGCTTATAAACATGGCGTTAGAGGGTGAAAACCCGAAAGACCCCCCCGAACGTCCCCTTGGGTGGCACCAACACCTCCCACGGGACCAATGTAACTCCTAGTAACTGACCCCGCAGCCCCGGGACTCCCGGTTTGAGAATACGATGGTAATTTGTGTATTTCTAGACTTAGGCTTAAAAACATGGCGTTAAAGAATGAAAACCCGAAACACCCCCCGAATGTCCCCGTGGGTTGCACCAACACCTCCCACGGGACCAATGTAACTCGTAGGAACTGACCCCGCAACCGTGGGACTCCCGGTTTGAGAATACAACGGTAATTTGAATATTTCTAGACTTAGGCTTAAAAACATGCCGTTAGAGGGTGAGAACTCGAAACTGCCACCGAACGTCCCCGTGGGTGGCACCAACACCTCCCACGGGACCAATGTAACTCGTAGGAACTGACCCCGCAACCGCGGGAATCGCGATTTGGGAATACGACGGTAATTTGGATATTTCTAGACTTAAGCAAAACATGGCGTTAGAGGGTGAGATCTCGAAACAGCCCCCGAACGTCCTCGTGGGTGGCACCAACACCTCCCACGGGACCAATGTAACTCGTAGGAACTGACCCCGCAGCCGCGGGACCCCCGGTTTGGGAATACGACGGTAATTTGCATATTTCTAGACTTAAGCAAAACATGGCGTTAGAGGGTGAGATCTCGAAACAGCCCCCGAACGTCCTCGTGGGTGGCACCAACTCCTCCCACGGGACCAATGTAACTCGTAGGAACTGACCCCGCAGCCGCGGGACTCCAGGTTTGAGAATACGACGGTAATTTGCATATTTCTAGGCTTAGGCTTAAAAACATGGCGTTAGAGGGTGAGAACTCGAAACTGCCACTGAACGACCCCGTGGGTGGCACCAACACCTCCCACGGGACCAATGTAACTCGTAGGAACTGACCCCGCAGCCGCAAGACTCCCGGTTTGAGAATACGACGGTAATTTACAAATTTCTAGACTTAGGCTTAAAAACATGGCGTTACAGGGTGAGAACTCGAAACTTCCACCGAGCGTCCCCGTGGGTGGCACCAACACCTCCTACGGGACCAATGTAACTCGTAGGAACTGACCCCGCAGCCGCGGGACTCCCGGTTTGAGAATATGACGGTAATTTGCATATTTCTAGACTTAGGCTTAAAAACATGGCGTTTGAGGGTGAGAACCCGAAACACCCCCCGAACGTCCCCGTGAGTGGCACCAACACCTCCCACGGGACCAATGTAACTCGTAGGAACTGACCCCGCAGTCGCGGGACTCCCGGTTTGAGAATATGACGGTAATTTGCATATTTCTAGACTTAGGCTTAAAAACAAGGCGTTAGAGGGTGAGAACCCGAGACTGCCACCGAACGTCCCCGTGGGTGGCACCAACACCTCCCACGGGACCAATGTAACTCGTAGGAACTGACCCCACAACCGCGGGACTCGCGGTTTGGGAATACGACGGTAATTTGCATATTTCTAGACTTAGGCTTAAAAACATGCCGTTACAGGGTGAGAACTCGAAACTTCCACCGAACGTCCCCGTGGGTGGCACCAACACCTCCCACGGGACCAATGTAACTCGTAGGAACTGACCCCGCAACCGCGGGACTCGCGGTTTGGGAATACGACGGTAATTTGGATATTTCTAGACTTAAGCAAAACATGGCGTTAGAGGGTGAGATCTCGAAATAGCCCCCGAACGTCCTCGTGGGTGGCACCAACACCTCCCACGGGACCAATGTAACTCGTAGGAACTGACCCCGCAGCCGCGGGACCCCCGGTTTGGGAATACAACGGTAATTTGCATATTTCTAGACTTAAGCAAAACATGGCGTTAGAGGGTGAGATCTCGAAACAGCCCCCGAACGTCCTCGTGGGTGGCACCAACTCCTCCCACGGGACCAATGTAACTCGTAGGAACTGACCCCGCCGCCGCGGGACTCCAGGTTTGAGAATACGACGGTAATTTGCATATTTCTAGACTTTGGCTTAAAAACATGGCGTTAGAGGATGAGAACTCGAAACTTCCACCGAACGACCCCGTGGGTGGCACCAACACCTCCCACGGGACCAGTGTAACTCGTAGGAACTGACCCCGCAGCCGCGGGACTCCCGGTTTGAGAATACAATGGTAATTTGCATATTTCTAGACTTAGGCTTAAAAACATGCCGTTAGAGGGTGAGAACTCGAAACTGCCACCGAACGTCCCCGTGGGTGGCACCAACACCTCCCACGGGACCAATGTAACTCGTAGGAACTGACCCCGCAGCCGCAAGACTCCCGGTTTGAGAATACGACCGTAATTTACAAATTTCTAGACTTAGGCTTAAAAACATGGCGTTACAGGGTGAGAACTCGAAACTTCCACCGAGCGTCCCCGTGGGTGGCACCAACACCTCCTACGGGACCAATGTAACTCGTAGGAACTGACCCCGCAGCCGCGGGACTCCCGGTTTGAGAATATGACGGTAATTTGCATATTTCTAGACTTAGGCTTAAAAACATGGCGTTTGAGGGTGAGAACCCGAAACACCCCCCGAACGTCCCCGTGAGTGGCACCAACACCTCCCACGGGACCAATGTAACTCGTAGGAACTGACCCCGCAGTCGCGGGACTCCCGGTTTGAGAATATGACGGTAATTTGGATATTTCTAGACTTAGGCTTAAAAACAAGGCGTTAGAGGGTGAGAACCCGAGACTGCCACCGAACGTCCCCGTGGGTGGCACCAACACCTCCCACGGGACCAATGTAACTCGTAGGAACTGACCCCACAACCGCGGGACTCGCGGTTTGGGAATACGACGGTAATTTGCATATTTCTAGACTTAGGCTTAAAAACATGCCGTTACAGGGTGAGAACTCGAAACTTCCACCGAACGTCCCCGTGGGTGGCACCAACACCTCCCACGGGACCAATGTAACTCGTAGGAACTGACCCCGCAACCGCGGGACTCGCGGTTTGGGAATACGACGGTAATTTGGATATTTCTAGACTTAAGCAAAACATGGCGTTAGAGGGTGAGATCTCGAAATAGCCCCCGAACGTCCTCGTGGGTGGCACCAACACCTCCCACGGGACCAATGTAACTCGTAGGAACTGACCCCGCAGCCGCGGGACCCCCGGTTTGGGAATACAACGGTAATTTGCATATTTCTAGACTTAAGCAAAACATGGCGTTAGAGGGTGAGATCTCGAAACAGCCCCCGAACGTCCTCGTGGGTGGCACCAACTCCTCCCACGGGACCAATGTAACTCGTAGGAACTGACCCCGCCGCCGCGGGACTCCAGGTTTGAGAATACGACGGTAATTTGCATATTTCTAGACTTTGGCTTAAAAACATGGCGTTAGAGGATGAGAACTCGAAACTTCCACCGAACGACCCCGTGGGTGGCACCAACACCTCCCACGGGACCAGTGTAACTCGTAGGAACTGACCCCGCAGCCGCGGGACTCCCGGTTTGAGAATACAATGGTAATTTGCATATTTCTAGACTTAGGCTTAAAAACATGCCGTTAGAGGGTGAGAACTCGAAACTGCCACCGAACGTCCCCGTGGGTGGCACCAACACCTCCCACGGGACCAATGTAACTCGTAGGAACTGACCCCGCAGCCGCAAGACTCCCGGTTTGAGAATACGACCGTAATTTACAAATTTCTAGACTTAGGCTTAAAAACATGGCGTTACAGGGAGAGAACTCGAAACTTCCACCGAACGTCCCCGTGGGTGGCACCAACACCTCCCACGGGACCAATGTAACTCGTAGGAACTGACCCCGCAGCCGCGGGACACCCGGTTTGAGAATACGACGATCATTTGCATATTTCTAGACTTAGGCTTAAAAATAAGGCGTTAGAGGGTGAGAACTCGAAACTGCCACCGAACGTCCCCGTGGGTGGCACCAACACCATCCACGGGACCAATGTAACTCGTAGGAACTGACCCCGCAACCGCGGGACTCGCGGTTAGGGAATACGACGGTAATTTGGATATTTCTAGACTTAAGCAAAACATGGCGTTTGAGGGTGAGATCTCGAAACAGTTCCCGAACGTCCTCGTGGGTGGCACCAACACCTCCCACGGGACCAATGTAACTCATAGGAACAGACCCCGCAGCCGCGGGACTCCCGGTTGGAGAATACGACGGTAATTTGCAAATTTCTAGACTTAGGGTTAAAAACATGGCGTTAGAGGGTGAGGACTCGAAACACCCCCCGAACGTCCCCGTGGGTGGCACAAACACCTCCCACGGGTCCAATGTAACTCGTAGAAACAGACTCCGCAGCCTCGGGACTCCCGGTTTGAGAATATGACGGTAATTTGCATATTTCTAGACTTAGGCTTAAAAACAAGGCGTTAGATGGTGAGAACTCGAAACTGCCACCGAACGTCCCCGTGGGTGGCACCAACACCTCCCACGGAACCAATGTAACTCGTAGGAACTGACCCCACAACCGCGGGACTCGCGGTTTGGGAATACGACGGTAATTTGGATATTTCTAGACTTAAGCAAAACATGGCGTTAGAGGGTGAGATCTCGAAATAGCCCCCGAACGTCCTCGTGGGTGGCACCAACACCTCCCACGGGACCAATGTCACTCGTAGGAACTGACCCCGCAGCCGCTGGACTCCCGGTTTGGGAATATGACGTTAATTTTCATATTTCTAGACTTAAGCAAAACATGGCGTTAGAGGGTGAGATCTCGAAACAGCCCCCGAACGTACCCGTGGGTGGCACCAACACCTCCCACGAGACCAATGTAACTCGTAGGAACTGACCCCGCCGCCGCGGGACTCCAGGTTTGAGAATACGACGGTAATTTGCATATTTCTAGACTTTGGCTTAAAAACATGGCGTTAGAGGATGAGAACTCGAAACTGCCACCGAACGACCCCGTGGGTGGCACCAACACCTCCCACGGGACCAGTGTAACTCGTAGGAACTGACCCCGCAGCCGCGGGACTCCCGGTTTGAGAATACAATGGTAATTTGCATATTTCTAGACTTAGCCTTAAAAACATGCCGTTAGAGGGTGAGAACTCGAAACTGCCACCGAACGTCCCCGTGGGTGGCACCAACACCTCCCATGGGACCAATGTAACTCGTAGGAACTGACCCCGCAGCCGCAAGACTCCCGGTTTGAGAATACGACGGTAATTTACAAATTTCTAGACTTAGGCTTAAAAACATGGCGTTACAGGGAGAGAACTCGAAACTTCCATCGAACGTCCCCGTGGGTGGCACCAACACCTCCCACGGGACCAATGTAACTCGTAGGAACTGACCCCGCAGCCGCGGGACACCCGGTTTGAGAATACGACGATCATTTGCATATTTCTAGACTTAGGCTTAAAAACAAGGCGTTAGAGGGTGAGAACTCGAAAGTGCCACCGAACGTCCCCGTGGGTGGCACCAATACCATCCACGGGACCAATGTAACTCGTAGGAACTGACCCCGCAACCGCGGGACTCGCGGTTAGGGAATACGACGGTAATTTGGATATTTCTAGACTTAAGCAAAACATGGCGTTTGAGGGTGAGATCTCGAAACAGTTCCCGAACGTCCTCGTGGGTGGCACCAACACCTCCCACGGGACCAATGTAACTCATAGGAACAGACCCCGCAGCCGCGGGACTCCCGGTTGGAGAATACGACGGTAATTTGCAAATTTCTAGACTTAGGGTTAAAAACATGGCGTTAGAGGGTGAGGACTCGAAACACCCCCCGAACGTCCCCGTGGGTGGCACAAACACCTCCCACAGGACCAATGTAACTCGTAGAAACAGACTCCGCAGCCTCGGGACTCCCGGTTTGAGAATATGACGGTAATTTGCATATTTCTAGACTTAGGCTTAAAAACAAGGCGTTAGATGGTGAGAACTCGAAACTGCCACCGAACGTCCCCGTGGGTGGCACCAACACCTCCCACGGAACCAATGTAACTCGTAGGAACTGACCCCGCAACCGCGGGACTCTCGGTTTGGGAATACGATGGTAATTTGGATATTTCTAGACTTAAGCAAAACATGGCGTTCGAGGGTGAGATCTCGAAACAGTCCCCGAACGTCCTTGTGGGTGGCACCAACACCTCCCACGGGACCAATGTAACTCATAGGAACTGACCCCGCAGCCGCGGGAATCCCGGTTGGAGAATACGACGGTAATTTGAATATTTCTAGACTTAGGCTTAAAAACATGGCGTTAGAGGGTGAGGACTCGAAACACCCCCCGAACGTCCCCGTGGGTGGCACCAACACCTCCCACGGGACCAATGTTACTCGTAGTAACTGACCCCGCAGCCGCGAGACTCCCGATTTGAGAATATGACGGTAATTTGCATATTTCTAGACTTAGGCTTATAAACATGGCGTTAGAGGGTGAAAACCCGAAAGACCCCCCCGAACGTCCCCTTGGGTGGCACCAACACCTCCCACGGGACCAATGTAACTCGTAGTAACTGACCCCGCAGCCCCGGGACTCCCGGTTTGAGAATACGATGGTAATTTGTGTATTTCTAGACTTAGGCTTAAAAACATGGCGTTAGAGGATGAAAACCGGAAACACCCCCCGAATGTCCCCGTGGGTTGCACCAACACCTCCCACGGGACCAATGTAACTCGTAGGAACAGACTCCGCAGCCTCGGGACTCCCGGTTTGAGAATACGACGGTAATTTGCATATTTCTAGACTTAGGCTTAAAAACAAGGCGTTAGATGGTGAGAACTCGAAACTGCCACCGAACGTCCCCGTGGGTGGCACCAACACCTCCCACGGAACCAATGTAACTCGTAGGAACTGACCCCGCAACCGCGGGACTCTCGGTTTGGGAATACGATGGTAATTTGGATATTTCTAGACTTAAGCAAAACATGGCGTTCGAGGGTGAGATCTCGAAACAGTCCCCGAACGTCCTTGTGGGTGGCACCAACACCTCCCACGGGACCAATGTAACTCATAGGAACTGACCCCGCAGCCGCGGTACTCCCGGTTGGAGAATACGACGGTAATTTGCAAATTTCTAGACTTAGGGTTAAAAACATGGCGTTAGAGGGTGAGGACTCGAAACACCCCCCGAACGTCCCCGTGGGTGGCACCAACACCTCCCACGGGACCAATGTAACTCGTAGGAACAGACTCCGCAGCCTCGGGACTCCCGGTTTGAGAATACGACGGTAATTTGCATATTTCTAGACTTAGGCTTAAAAACAAGGCGTTAGATGGTGAGAACTCGAAACTGCCACCGAACATCCCCGTGGGTGGCACCAACACCTCCGACGGAACCAATGTAACTCGTAGGAACTGACTCCGCAACCGCGGGACTCTCGGTTTGGGAATACGATGGTAATTTGGATATTTCTAGACTTAAGAAAAACATGGCGTTCGAGGGTGAGATCTCGAAACAGTCCCCGAACGTCCTTGTGGGTGGCACCAACACCTCCCACGGGACCAATGTAACTCATAGGAACTGACCACGCAGCCGCGGGACTCCCGGTTGGAGAATACGACGGTAATTTGAATATTTCTAGACTTAGGCTTAAAAACATGGCGTTAGAGGGTGAGGACTCGAAACACCCCCCGAACGTCCCCGTGGGTGGCACCAACACCTCCCACGGGACCAATGTTACTCGTAGTAACTGACCCCGCAGCCGCGAGACTCCCGATTTGAGAATATGATGGTAATTTGCATATTTCTAGACTTAGGCTTATAAACATGGCGTTAGAGGGTGAAAACCCGAAAGACCCCACCGAACGTCCCCTTGGGTGGCACCAACACCTCCCACGGGACCAATGTAACTCGTAGTAACTGACCCCGCAGCCTCGGGACTCCCGGTTTGAGAATACGATGGTAATTTGTGTATTTCTAGACTTAGGCTTAAAAACATGGCGTTAGAGGATGAAAACCGGAAACACCCCCCGAATGTCCCCGTGGGTTCCACCAACACCTCCCACGGGACCAATGTAACTCGTAGGAACAGACTCCGCAGCCTCGGGACTCCCGGTTTGAGAATACGACGGTAATTTGCATATTTCTAGACTTAGGCTTAAAAACAAGGCGTTAGATGGTGAGAACTCGAAACTGCCACCGAACGTCCCCGTGGGTGGCACCAACACCTCCCACGGAACCAATGTAACTCGTAGGAACTGACCCCGCAACCGCGGGACTCTCGGTTTGGGAATACGATGGTAATTTGGATATTTCTAGACTTAAGCAAAACATGGCGTTCGAGGGTGAGATCTCGAAACAGTCCCCGAACGTCCTTGTGGGTGGCACCAACACCTCCCACGGGACCAATGTAACTCATAGGAACTGACCCCGCAGCCGCGGGACTCCCGGTTGGAGAATACGACGGTAATTTGAATATTTCTAGACTTAGGCTTAAAAACATGGCGTTAGAGGGTGAGGACTCGAAACACCCCCCGAACGTCCCCGGGGGTGGCACCAACACCTCCCACGGGACCAATGTTACTCGTAGTAACTGACCCCGCAGCCGCGAGACTCCCGATTTGAGAATATGACGGTAATTTGCATATTTCTAGACTTAGGCTTATAAACATGGCGTTAGAGGGTGAAAACCCGAAAGACCCCCCCGAACGTCCCCTTGGGTGGCACCAACACCTCCCACGGGACCAATGTAACTCGTAGTAACTGACCCCGCAGCCCCCGGGACTCCCGGTTTGAGAATACGATGGTAATTTGTGTATTTCTAGACTTAGGCTTAAAAACATGGCGTTAGAGGATGAAAACCGGAAACACCCCCCGAATGTCCCCGTGGGTTGCACCAACACCTCCCACGGGACCAATGTAACTCGTAGGAACTGACCCCGCAACCGTGGGACTCCCGGTTTGAGAATACAACGGTAATTTGCATATTTCTAGACTTAGGCTTAAAAACATGCCGTTAGAGGGTGAGAACTCGAAACTTCCACCGAACGTCCCCGTGGGTGGCACCAACACCTCCCACGGGACCAATGTAACTCGTAGGAACTGACCCCGCAACCGCGGGACTCGCGGTTAGGGAATACGACGGTAATTTGGATATTTCTAGACTTAAGCAAAACATGGCGTTAGAGGGTGAGATCTCGAAACAGCCCCCGAACGTCCTCGTGGGTGGCACCAACACCTCCCACGGGACCAATGTAACTCGTAGGAACTGACCCCGCAGCCGCGGGACCCCCGGTTTGGGAATACGACGGTAATTTGCATATTTCTAGACTTAAGCAAAACATGGCGTTAGAGGGTGAGATCTCGAAACAGCCCCCGAACGTCCTCGTGGGTGGCACCAACTCCTCCCACGGGACCAATGTAACTCGTAGGAACTGACCCCGCCGCTGCGGGACTCCCGGTTTGAGAATATGATGGTAATTTGCATCTTTCTAGACTTAGGCTTAAAAAACACCCCCCGAACGTCCCCGTGAGTGGCACCAACACCTCCCACGGGACCAATGTAACTCGTAGGAACTGACCCCGCAGTCGCGGGACTCCCGATTTGAGAATACGATGGTAATTTGCATATTTCTAGACTTAGGCTTAAAAACAAGGCGTTAGAGGGTGAGAACCCGAAACTGCCACCGAACGTCCCCGTGGGTGGCACCAACACCTCCCACGGGACCAATGTAACTCGTAGGAACTGACCCCACAACCGTCGGACTCGCGGTTTGGGAATACGACGGTAATTTGCATATTTCTAGACTTAGGCTTAAAAACATGCCGTTACAGGGTGAGAACTCGAAACTGCCACCGAACGTCCCCGTGGGTGGCACAACACGTCCCACGGGACCAATGTAACTCGTAGGAACTGACCCCGCAGCCGCAAGACTCCCGGTTTGAGAATACGACGGTAATTTACAAATTTCTAGACTTAGGCTTAAAAACATGGCGTTACAGGGTGAGAACTCGAAACTTCCACCGAACGTCCCCGTGGGTGGCACCAACACCTCCCACGTGACCAATGTAACTCGTAGGAACTGACCCCGCAACCGCGGCACTCGCGGTTTGGGAATACGACGGTAATTTGGATATTTCTAGACTTATGCAAAACATGGCGTTAGAGGGTGAGATCTCAAAACAGCCCCCAAACGTCCTCGTGGGTGGCACCAACACCTCCCACGGGACCAATGTAACTCGTAGGAACTGACCCCGCAGCCGCGGGACCCCCGGTTTGGGAATACGACGGTAATTTGCATATTTCTAGACTTAAGCAAAACATGGCGTTAGAGGGTGAGATCTCGAAACAGCCCCCGAACGTCCTCGTGGGTGGCACCAACACCTCCCACGGGACCAATGTAACTCGTTGGAACTGACCCCGCAGCCGCGGGACCCCCGGTTTGGGAATACGACGGTAATTTGCATATTTCTAGACTTAAGCAAAACATGGCGTTAGAGGGTGAGATCTCGAAACAGCCCCCGAACGTCCTCGTGGGTGGCACCAACTCCTCCCACGGGACCAATGTAACTCGTAGGAACTGACCCCGCCGCTGCGGGACTCCAGGTTTGAGAATACGACGGTAATTTGCATATTTCTAGACTTAGGCTTAAAAACATGGCGTTAGAGGATGAGAACTCGAAATTGCCACCGAACGTCCCCGTGGGTGGCACCAACACCTCCCACGGGACCTATGTAACTCGTAGGAACTGACCCCGCAGCCGCGGGACTCTCGGTTTGAGAATACGATGGTAATTTGCATATTTCTAGACTTTGGATTAAAAACATGGCGTTTGAGGGTGAGAACCCGAAACACCCCCCGAACGTCCCCGTGAGTGGCTCCAACACCTCCCACGGGACTAATGTAACTCGTAGGAACTGACCCCGCAGCCGCGGGACTCCTGGTTTGAGAATACAATGGTAATTTGCATATTTCTAGACTTAGGCTTAAAAACATGCCGTTAGAGGGTGAGAACTCGAAACTGCCACCGAACGTCCCCGTGGGTGGCACCAACACCTCCCACGGGACCAATGTAACTCGTACGAACTGACCCCGCAGCCGCAAGACTCCCGGTTTGAGAATACGACGCTAATTTACAAATTTCTAGACTTAGGCTTAAAAACATGGCGTTACAGGGAGAGAACTCGAAACTTCCACCGAACGTCCCCGTGGGTGGCACCAACACCTCCCACTGGACCAATGTAACTCGTAGGAACTGACCCCGCAGCCGTGGGACTCCCGGTTTGAGAATACGACGATCATTTGCATATTTCTAGACTTAGGCTTAAAAACAAGGCGTTAGAGGGTGAGAACTCGAAACTGCCACCGATCGTCCCCGTGGGTGGCACCAACACCATCCATGGGACCAATGTAACTCGTAGGAACTGACCCCGCAACCGCGGGACTAGCGGTTAGGGAATACGACGGTAATTTGGATATTTCTATACTTAAACAAAACATGGCGTTTGAGGGTGAGATCTCGAAACAGTTCCCGAATGTCCTCGTGGGTGGCACCAACACCTCCCACGGGACCAATGTAACTCATAGGAACAGACCCCGCAGCCGCGGGACTCCCGGTTGGAGAATACGACGGTAATTTGCAAATTTCTAGACTTAGGGTTAAAAACATGGCGTTAGAGGGTGAGGACTCGAAACACCCCCCGAACGTCCCCGTGGGTGGCACCAACACCTCCCACGGGACCAATGTAACTCGTAGGAACAGACTCCGTAGCCCCGGGACTCCCGGTTTGAGAATACGACGGTAATTTGCATATTTCTAGACTTAGGCTTAAAAACAAGGCGTTAGAGGGAGAGAACTCGAAACTGCCACCGAACGTCCCCGTGGGTGGCACCAACACCTCCCCCGGACCAATGTAACTCGTAGGAACTGACCCCGCAACCGCGGGACTCTCGGTTTGGGAATACGATGGTAATTTGGATATTTCTAGACTTAAGCAAAACATGGCGTTAGAGGGTGAGATCTCGAAACAGTCCCCGAACGTCCTCGTGGGTGGCACCAACACCTCCCACGGGACCAATGTAACTCATAGGAACTGACCCCGCAGCCGCGGGACTCCCGGTTGGAGAATACGACTGTAATTTGCAAATTTCTAGACTTAGGCTTAAAAACATGGCGTTAGAGGGTGAGGACTCGAAACACCCCCCGAACGTCCCCGTGGGTGGCACCAACACCTCCCACGGGACCAATGTAACTCGTAGGAACAGACCCCGCAGCCCCGGGACTCCCGGTTTGAGAATACGACGAAAATTTACATATTTCTAGACTTAGGTTTAAAAATAAGGCGTTAGAGGGTGAGAACTCGAAACTGCCACCGAACATCCCCGTGGGTGGCACCAACACCTCCCACGGGACCAATGTAACTCGTAGGAACGGACCCCGCAACCACGGGACTCTCGGTTTCGGAATACGACGGTAATTTGGATATTTATAGACTTAAGCAAAACATGGCGTTAGAGGGTGAGATCTCGAAACAGCCCCCGAACGTCCTCGTGGGTGGCACCAACACCTCCCACGGGACCAATGTATCTCGTAGGAACTGACCCTGCAGCCGCTGGACTCCCGGTTTGAGAATACGACGGTAATTTGCATATTTCTAGACTTAGGCTTAAAAACATGGCGTTAGAGGGTGAGAACTCGAAACTGCCACCGAACGTCCCCGTGGGTGGCACCAACACCTCCCACGGGACCAATGTAACTCGTAGGAACTGACCCCGCAACCGCGGGACTCGCGGTTTGGGAATACGACGGTAATTTGGATATTTCTAGACTTAAGCAAAACATGGCGTTTGAGGGTGAGATCTCGAAACAGTTCCCGAACGTCCTCGTGGGTGGCACCAACACCTCCCACGGGACCAATGTAACTCATAGGAACTGACCCCGCAGCCGCGGGACTCCCGGTTGGAGAATACGACGGTAACTTGCAAATTTCTAGACTTAGGGTTAAAAACATGGCGTTAGAGGGTGAGGACTCAAAACACCCCCCGAACGTCCCCGTGGGTGGCACCAACACCTAACACAGGACCAATGTAACTCGTAGGAACTGACCCCACAACCGCGGGACTCTCGGTTTGGGAATACAACGGTAATTTGGATATTTCTAGACTTAAGCAAAACATGGCGTTAGAGGGTGAGATCTCGAAACAGTCCCCAAACGTCCTCGTGGGTGGCACCAACACCTCCCACGGGACCAATGTAACTCATAGGAACTGACCCCGCAGCCCCGGGACTCCCGGTTTGAGAATACGACGGTAATTTGCATATTTCTAGACATAGGCTTAAAAACAAGGCGTTAGATGGTGAGAACTCGAAACTGCCACCGAACGTCCCCGTGGGTGGCACCAACTCCTCCCACGGGACCAATGTAACTCGTAGGAACTGACCCCGCAGCCGCGGGACTCCCGGTTTGAGAATACGACGGTAATTTGCATATTTCTAGACTTAGGCTTAAAAACAAGGCGTTAGAGGGTGAGAACTCGAAACTGCCACAGAACGTCCCCGTGGGTGGCACCAACACCTCCCACGGGACCAATGTAACTCGTAGGAACTGACCCCACAACCGCGGGACTCTCGGTTTGGGAATACAACGGTAATTTGGATATTTCTAGACTTAAGCAAAGCATGGCGTTAGAGGGTGAGATCTCGAAACAGTCCCCAAACGTCCTCGTGGGTGGCACCAACACCTCCCACGGGACCAATGTAACTCATAGGAACTGACCCCGCAGCCGCGGGACTCCCGGTTGGAGAATACGATGGTAATTTGCAAATTTCTAAACTTAGGCTTAAAAACATGGCATTAGAGGGTGAGTACTCGAAACACCCCCCAAACGTCCCCGTGGGTGGCACCAACACATCCCACGGGACCAATGTAACTCGTAGGAACAGACCCCGCAGCCCCGGGACTCCCGGTTTGAGAATACGACGGTAATTTGCATATTTCTAGACATAGGCTTAAAAACAAGGCGTTAGATGGTGAGAACTCGAAACTGCCACCGAACGTCCCCGTGGGTGGCACCAACTCCTCCCACGGGACCAATGTAACTCGTAGGAACTGACCCCGCAGCCGCGGGACTCCAGGTTTGAGAATACGACGGTAATTTGCATATTTCTAGACTTAGGCTTAAAAACATGGCGTTAGAGGGCGAGAACTCGAAACTGCCACCGAACATCCCCGTGGGTGGCACCAACACCTCCCACGGGACCAATGTAACTCGTAGGAACTGACCCCGCAATCACGGGACTCTCGGTTTGGGAATACGACGGTAATTTGGTTATTTCTAGACTTAAGCAAAACATGGCGTTAGAGGGTGAGATCTCGAAACAGCCCCCGAACGTCCTCGTGGGTGGCACCAACACCTCCCACGGGACCAATGTATCTCGTAGGAACTGACCCTGCAGCCGCTGGACTCCCGGTTTGAGAATACGACGGTAATTTGCATATTTCTAGACTTAGGCTTAAAAACATGGCGTTAGAGGGTGAGAACTCGAAACTGCCACCGAACGTCCCCGTGGGTGGCACCAACACCTCCCACGGGACCAATGTAACTCGTAGGAACTGACCCCGCAACCGCGGGACTCGCGGTTTGGGAATACGACGGTAATTTGGATATTTCTAGACTTAAGCAAAACATGGCGTTTGAGGGTGAGATCTCGAAACAGTTCCCGAACGTCCTCGTGGGTGGCACCAACACCTCCCACGGGACCAATGTAACTCATAGGAACTGACCCCGCAGCCGCGGGACTCCCGGTTGGAGAATACGACGGTAATTTGCAAATTTCTAGACTTAGGCTTAAAAACATGGCGTTAGAGGGTGAGAACTCGAAACTTCCACCGAACGTCCCCGTGGGTGGCACCAACACCTCCCACGGGACCAATGTAACTCGTAAGAACTGACCCCGCAGCCGCGGGACTCCCGGTTTGAGAATATGATGGTAATTTGCATATTTCTAGACTTAGGCTTAAAAAACACCCCCCGAACGTCCCCGTGAGTGGCACCAACACCTCCCACGGGACCAATGTAACTCGTAGGAACTGACCCCGCAGTCGCGGGACTCCCGGTTTGAGAATACGATGGTAATTTGCATATTTCTAGACTTAGGCTTAAAAACAAGGCGTTAGAGGGTGAGAACCCGAAACTGCCACCGAACGTCCCCGTGGGTGGCACCAACACCTCCCACGGGACCAATGTAACTCGTAGGAACTGACCCCACAACCGCCGGACTCGCGGTTTGGGAATACGACGGTAATTTGCATATTTCTAGACTTAGGCTTAAAAAGATGCCGTTACAGGGTGAGAACTCGAAACTGCCACCGAACGTCCCCGTGGGTGGCACAACACGTCCCACGGGACCAATGTAACTCGTAGGAACTGACCCCGCAGCCGCAAGACTCCCGGTTTGAGAATACGACGGTAATTTACAAATTTCTAGACTTAGGCTTAAAAACATGGCGTTACAGGGTGAGAACTCGAAACTTCCACCGAACGTCCCCGTGGGTGGCACCAACACCTCCCACGTGACCAATGTAACTCGTAGGAACTGACCCCGCAACCGCGGGACTCGCGGTTTGGGAATACGACGGTAATTTGGATATTTCTAGACTTATGCAAAACATTGCGTTAGAGGGTGAGATCTCAAAACAGCCCCCAAACGTCCTCGTGGGTGGCATCAACACCTCCCACGGGACCAATGTAACTCGTAGGAACTGACCCCGCAGCCGCGGGACCCCCGGTTTGGGAATACGACGGTAATTTGCATATTTCTAGACTTAAGCAAAACATGGCGTTAGAGGGTGAGATCTCGAAACAGCCCCCGAACGTCCTCGTGGGTGGCACCAACACCTCCCACGGGACCAATGTAACTCGTAGGAACTGACCCCGCAGCCGCGGGACCCCCGGTTTGGGAATACGACGGTAATTTGCATATTTCTAGACTTAAGCAAAACATGGCGTTAGAGGGTGAGATCTCGAAACAGCCCCCGAACGTCCTCGTGGGTGGCACCAACTCCTCCCACGGGACCAATGTAACTCGTAGGAACTGACCCCGCCGCTGCGGGACTCCAGGTTTGAGAATACGACGGTAATTTGCATATTTCTAGACTTAGGCTTAAAAACATGGCGTTAGAGGATGAGAACTCGAAACTGCCACCGAACGTCCCCGTGGGTGGCACCAACACCTCCCACGGGACCTATGTAACTCGTAGGAACTGACCCCGCAGCCGCGGGACTCTCGGTTTGAGAATACGATGGTAATTTGCATATTTCTAGACTTTGGATTAAAAACATGGCATTTGAGGGTGAGAACCCGAAACACCCCCCGAACGTCCCCGTGAGTGGCTCCAACACCTCCCACGGGACTAATGTAACTCGTAGGAACTGACCCCGCAGCCGCGGGACTCCTGGTTTGAGAATACAATGGTAATTTGCATATTTCTAGACTTAGGCTTAAAAACATGCCGTTAGAGGGTGAGAACTCGAAACTGCCACCGAACGTCCCCGTGGGTGGCACCAACACCTCCCACGGGACCAATGTAACTCGTACGAACTGACCCCGCAGCCGCAAGACTCCCGGTTTGAGAATACGACGGTAATTTACAAATTTCTAGACTTAGGCTTAAAAACATGGCGTTACAGGGAGAGAACTCGAAACTTCCACCGAACGTCCCCGTGGGTGGCACCAACACCTCCCACTGGACCAATGTAACTCGTAGGAACTGACCCCGCAGCCGCGGGACTCCCGGTTTGAGAATACGACGATCATTTGCATATTTCTAGACTTAGGCTTAAAAACAAGGCGTTAGAGGGTGAGAACTCGAAACTGCCACCGATCGTCCCCGTGGGTGGCACCAACACCATCCATGGGACCAATGTAACTCGTAGGAACTGACCCCGCAACCGCGGGACTAGCGGTTAGGGAATACGACGGTAATTTGGATATTTCTAGACTTAAACAAAACATGGCGTTTGAGGGTGAGATCTCGAAACAGTTCCCGAATGTCCTCGTGGGTGGCACCAACACCTCCCACGGGACCAATGTAACTCATAGGAACAGACCCCGCAGCCGCGGGACTCCCGGTTGGAGAATACGAAGGTAATTTGCAAATTTCTAGACTTAGGGTTAAAAACATGGCGTTAGAGGGTGAGGACTCGAAACACCCCCCGAACGTCCCCGTGGGTGGCACCAACACCTTCCACGGGACCAATGTAACTCGTAGGAACAGACTCCGTAGCCCCGGGACTCCCGGTTTGAGAATACGACGGTAATTTGCATATTTCTAGACTTAGGCTTAAAAACAAGGCGTTAGAGGGAGAGAACTCGAAACTGCCACCGAACGTCCCCGTGGGTGGCACCAACACCTCCCCCGGACCAATGTAACTCGTAGGAACTGACCCCGCAACCGCGGGACTCTCGGTTTGGGAATACGATGGTAATTTGGATATTTCTAGACTTAAGCAAAACATGGCGTTCGAGGGTGAGATCTCGAAACAGTCCCCGAACGTCCTTGTGGGTGGCACCAACACCTCCCACGGGACCAATGTAACTCATAGGAACTGACCCCGCAGCCGCGGGACTCCCGGTTGGAGAATACGACTGTAATTTGCAAATTTCTAGACTTAGGCTTAAAAACATGGCGTTAGAGGGTGAGGACTCGAAACACCCCCCGAACGTCCCTGTGGGTGGCACCAACACCTCCCACGGGACCAATGTAACTCGTAGGAACAGACCCCGCAGCCCCGGGACTCCCGGTTTGAGAATACGACGGAAATTTACATATTTCTAGACTTAGGTTTAAAAATAAGGCGTTAGAGGGTGAGAACTCGAAACTGCCACCGAACATCCCCGTGGGTGGCACCAACACCTCCCACGGGACCAATGTAACTCTTGGGAACGGACCCCGCAACCACGGGACTCTCGGTTTCGGAATACGACGGTAATTTGGATATTTATGGACTTAAGCAAAACATGGCGTTAGAGGGTGAGATCTCGAAACAGCCCCCGAACGTCCTCGTGGGTGGCACCAACACCTCCCACGGGATCAATGTATCTCGTAGGAACTGACCCTGCAGCCGCTGGACTCCCGGTTTGAGAATACGACGGTAATTTGCATATTTCTAGACTTAGGCTTAAAAACATGGCGTTAGAGGGTGAGAACTCGAAACTGCCACCGAACGTCCCCGTGGGTGGCACCAACACCTCCCACGGGACCAATGTAACTCGTAGGAACTGACCCCGCAACCGCGGGACTCGCGGTTTGGGAATACGACGGTAATTTGGATATTTCTAGACTTAAGCAAAACATGGCGTTTGAGGGTGAGATCTCGAAACAGTTCCCGAACGTCCTCGTGGGTGGCACCAACACCTCCCACGGGACCAATGTAACTCATAGGAACTGACCCCGCAGCCGCGGGACTCCCGGTTGGAGAATACGACGGTAATTTGAAAATTTCTAGACTTAGGGTTAAAAACATGGCGTTAGAGGGTGAGGACTCGAAACACCCCCCGAACGTCCCCGTGGGTGGCACCAACACCTCCCACGGGACCAATGTAACTCGTAGGAACAGACCCCGCAGCCCCGGGACTCCCGGTTTGAGAATACGACGGTAATTTGCATATTTCTAGACTTAGGCTTAAAAATAAGGCGTTAGAGGGTGAGAACTCGAAACTGCCACCGAACGTCCCCGTGGGTGGCACCAACACCTCCCACGGGACCAATGTAACTCGTAGGAACTGACCCCACAACCGCGGGACTCTCGGTTTGGGAATACAACGGTAATTTGGATATTTCTAGACTTAAGCAAAACATGGCGTTAGAGGGTGAGATCTCGAAACAGTCCCCAAACGTCCTCGTGGGTGGCACCAACACCTCCCACGGGACCAATGTAACTCATAGGAACTGACCCCGCAGCCCCGGGACTCCCGGTTTGAGAATACGACGGTAATTTGCATATTTCTAGACATAGGCTTAAAAACAAGGCGTTAGATGGTGAGAACTCGAAACTGCCACCGAACGTCCCCGTGGGTGGCACCAACTCCTCCCACGGGACCAATGTAACTCGTAGGAACTGACCCCGCAGCCGCGGGACTCCCGGTTTGAGAATACGACGGTAATTTGCATATTTCTAGACTTAGGCTTAAAAACAAGGCGTTAGAGGGTGAGAACTCGAAACTGCCACAGAACGTCCCCGTGGGTGGCACCAACACCTCCCACGGGACCAATGTAACTCGTAGGAACTGACCCCACAACCGCGGGACTCTCGGTTTGGGAATACAACGGTAATTTGGATATTTCTAGACTTAAGCAAAGCATGGCGTTAGAGGGTGAGATCTCGAAACAGTCCCCAAACGTCCTCGTGGGTGGCACCAACACCTCCCACTGGACCAATGTAACTCATAGGAACCGACCCCGCAGCCGCGGGACTCCCGGTTGGAGAATACGATGGTAATTTGCAAATTTCTAGACTTAGGCTTAAAAACATGGCATTAGAGGGTGAGTACTCGAAACACCCCCCAAACGTCCCCGTGGGTGGCACCAACACGTCCCACGGGACCAATGTAACTCGTAGGAACAGACCCCGCAGCCCCGGGACTCCCGGTTTGAGAATACGACGGTAATTTGCATATTTCTAGACATAGGCTTAAAAACAAGGCGTTAGATGGTGAGAACTCGAAACTGCCACCGAACGTCCCCGTGGGTGGCACCAACTCCTCCCACGGGACCAATGTAACTCGTAGGAACTGACCCCGCAGCCGCGGGACTCCAGGTTTGAGAATACGACGGTAATTTGCATATTTCTAGACTTAGGCTTAAAAACATGGCGTTAGAGGGCGAGAACTCGAAACTGCCACCGAACATCCCCGTGGGTGGCACCAACACCTCCCACGGGACCAATGTAACTCGTAGGAACTGACCCCGCAATCACGGGACTCTCGGTTTGGGAATACGACGGTAATTTGGTTATTTCTAGACTTAAGCAAAACATGGCGTTAGAGGGTGAGATCTCGAAACAGCCCCCGAACGTCCTCGTGGGTGGCACCAACACCTCCCACGGGACCAATGTATCTCGTAGGAACTGACCCTGCAGCCGCTGGACTCCCGGTTTGAGAATACGACGGTAATTTGCATATTTCTAGACTTAGGCTTAAAAACATGGCGTTAGAGGGTGAGAACTCGAAACTGCCACCGAACGTCCCCGTGGGTGGCACCAACACCTCCCACGGGACCAATGTAACTCGTAGGAACTGACCCCGCAACCGCGGGACTTGCGGTTTGGGAATACGATGGTAATTTGGATATTTCTAGACTTAAGCAAAACATGGCGTTTGAGGGTGAGATCTCGAAACAGTTCCCGAACGTCCTCGTGGGTGGCACCAACACCTCGCACGGGACCAATGTAACTCATAGGAACTGACCCCGCAGCCGCGGGACTCCCGGTTGGATAATACGACGGTAATTTGCAAATTTCTAGACTTAGGGTTAAAAACATGGAGTTAGAGGGTGAGGACTCGAAACACCCCCCGAACGTCCCCGTGGGTGGCACCAACACCTCCCACGGGACCAATGTAACTCGTAGGAACAGACCCCGCAGTCCCGGGACTCCCGGTTTGAGAATACGATGGTAATTTGCATATTTCTAGACTTAGGCTTAAAAACAAGGCGTTAGTGGGTGAGAACTCGAAACTGCCACCGAACGTCCCCGTGGGTGGCACCAACACCTCCCACGGGACCAATGTAACTCGTAGGAACTGACCCCACAACCGCGGGACTCTCGGTTTGGGAATACAACGGTAATTTGGATATTTCTAGACTTAAGCAAAACATGGCGTTAGAGGGTGAGATCTCGAAACAGTCCCCAAACGTCCTCGTGGGTGGCACCAACACCTCCCATGGGACCAATGTAACTCATAGGAACTGACCCCGCAGCCGCGGGACTCCCGGTTGGAGAATACGATGGTAATTTGCAAATTTCTAGACTTAGGCTTAAAAACATGGCATTAGAGGGTGAGGACTCGAAACACCCCCCGAACGTCCCCGTGGGTGGCACCAACACGTCCCACGGGACCAATGTAACTCGTAGGAACAGACCCCGCAGCCCCGGGACTCCCGGTTTGAGAATACGACGGTAATTTGCATATTTCTAGACATAGGCTTAAAAACAAGGCGTTAGATGGTGAGAACTCGAAACTGCCACCGAACGTCCCCGTGGGTGGCACCAACTCCTCCCACGGGACCAACGTAACTCGTAGGAACTGACCCCGCAACCGCGGGACTCCAGGTTTGAGAATACGACGGTAATTTGCATATTTCTAGACTTAGGCTTAAAAACATGGCGTTAGAGGGCGAGAACTCGAAACTGCCACCGAACATCCCCGTGGGTGGCACCAACACCTCCCACGGGACCAATGTAACTCGTAGGAACTGACCCCGCAATCACGGGACTCTCGGTTTGGGAATACGACGGTAATTTGGTTATTTCTAGACTTAAGCAAAACATGGCGTTAGAGGGTGAGATCTTGAAACAGCTCCCGAACGTCCTCGTGGGTGGCACCAACACCTCCCACGGGACCAATGTAACTCGTAGGAACTGACCCTGCAGCCGCGGGACTCCCGGTTTGAGAATACGACGATAATTTGCATATTTCTAGACTTAGGCTTAAAAACATGCCGTTAGAGGGTGAGAACTCGAAACTGCCACCGAACGTCCCCGTGGGTGGCACCAACACCTCCCACGGGACCAATGTAACTCGTAGGAACTGACCCCGCAACCGCGGGACTTGCGGTTTGGGAATACAACGGTAATTTGCATATTTCTAGACTTAAGCAAAACATGGCGTTAGAGGGTGAGATCTCGAAACAGCCCCCGAACGTCCTCGTGGGTGGCACCAACACCTCCCACGGGACCAATGTAACTCGTAGGAACTGACCCCGCAGCCGCGGGACCCCCGGTTTGGGAATACGACGGTAATTTGCATATTTCTAGACTTTAGCAAAACATGGCGTTAGAGGGTGAGATCTCGAAACAGCCCCCGAACGTCCTCGTAGGTGGCACCAGCTCCTCCCACGGGACCAATGTAACTCGTAGGAACTGACCCCGCAACCGCGGGACTCAAGGTTTGAGAATACGACGGTAATTTGCATATTTCTAGACTTAGGCTTAAAAACATGGCGTTAGAGGATGAGAACTCGAAACTGCCACCGAACGTCCCCGTGGGTGGCACCAACACCTCCCACGGGACCAATGTAACTCGTAGGAACTGACCCCGCAGTCGCGGGACTCCCGGTTTGAGAATACGACGGTAATTTGCATATTTCTAGACTTAGGCTTAAAAACATGGCGTTTGAGGGTGAGAACCCAAACACCCCCCGAACGTCCCCGTGAGTGGCACCAACACCTCCCACGGGACCAATGTAACTCGTAGGAACTGACCCCGCAGCCGCGGGACCCCCGGTTTGGGAATACGACGGTAATTTGCATATTTCTAGACTTAAGCAAAACATGGCGTTAGAGGGTGAGATCTCGAAACAGCCCCCGAACGTCCTCGTGGGTGGCACCAACACCTCCCACGGGACCAATGTAACTCGTAGGAACTGACCCCGCAGCCGCGGGACCCCCGGTTTGGGAATACGACGGTAATTTGTATATTTCTAGACTTAAGCAAAACATGGCGTTAGAGGGTGAGATCTCGAAATAGCCCCCGAACGTCCTCGTGGGTGGCACCAACACCTCCCACGGGACCAATGTAACTCGTCGGAACTGACCCCGCAGCCGCGGGACCCCCGGTTTGGGAATACAACGGTAATTTGCATATTTCTAGACTTAAGCAAAACATGGCGTTAGAGGGTGAGATCTCGAAACAGCCCCCGAACGTCCTCGTGGGTGGCACCAACTCCTCCCACGGGACCAATGTAACTCGTAGGAACTGACCCCGCCGCCGCGGGACTCCAGGTTTGAGAATACGACGGTAATTTGCATATTTCTAGACTTAGGCTTAAAAACATGGCGTTAGAGGATGAGAACTCGAAACTGCCACCGAACGTCCCCGTGGGTGGCACCAACACCTCCCACGGGACCAATGTAACTCGTAGGAACTGACCCCGCAGCCGCGGGACTCCCGGTTTGAGAATACGACGGTAATTTGCATATTTCTAGACTTAGGATTAAAAACATGGCGTTTGAGGGTGAGAACCCGAAACACCCCCCGAACGTCCCCGTGAGTGGCACCAACACCTCCCACGCGACCAATGTAACTCGTAGGAACTGACCCCGCAGCCGCGGGACTCTCGGTTTGAGAATACAATGGTAATTTGCATATTTCTAGACTTAGGCTTAAAAACATGCCGTTAGAGGGTGAGAACTCGAAACTGCCACCGAACGTCCCCGTGGGTGGCACTAACACCTCCCACGGGACCAATGTAACTCGTAGGAACTGACCCCGCACCCGCGGGACTCCCGGTTTAAGAATACGACGGTAATTTGCATATTTCTAGAATTAGGCTTAAAAACATGTCGTTAGCGGGTGAGAACTTGAAACTGCCAGCGAACGTCCCCGTGGGTGGCACCAACACCTCCCACGGGACCAATGTAACTCGTAGGAACTGACCCCGCAACCGCGGGACTCGCGGTTTGGGACTACGACGGTAATTTGCATATTTCTACACTTAAGCAAAACATGGCGTTAGAGGGTGAGATCTCGAAACAGCCACCGAACGTCCTAGTGGGTGGCACAAACACCTCCCACGGGACCAATCTAACTCGTAGGAACTGACCCCGCAGCCGCGGGACCCCCGGTTTGGGAATACGACGGTAATTTGCATATTTCTAGACTTAAGCAAAACATGGCGTTAGAGGGTGAGGACTCGAAACACCCCCCGAACGTCCCCGTGGGTGGCACCAATGTAACTCGCACGGGACCAATGTAACTCGTAGGAACTGACCCCGCAGCCCCGGGACTCCCGGTTTGAGAATACGACGGTAATTTGTATATTTCTAGACTTAGGCTTAAAAACATGGCGTTAGAGGGTGAGAACTCGAAACTGCCACCGAACGTCCCCATGGGTGGCACCAACACCTCCCATAGGACCAATGTAACTCGTAGGAACTGACCCCGCAGCCACGGGACTCCCGGTTTGAGAATACGACGGTAATTTGCAAATTTCTAGACTTAGGGTTAAAAACATGGCGTTAGAGGGTGAGGACTCGAAACACCCCCCGAACGTCCCCGTGGGTGGCACCAACACCTCCCACGGGACCAATGTAACTCGTAGGAATAGTCCCCGCAGCCCCGGGACTCCCGGTTTGAGAATACGACGGTAATTTGCATATTTCTAGACTTTGGCTTAAAAACAAGGCGTTAGAGGGTGAGAACTCGAAAATGCCATCGAACGTCCCCGTGGGTGGCACCAACACGTCCCACGGGACCAATGTAACTTGTAGGAACAGACCCCGCAGCCCCGGGACTCCCGGTTTGAGAATACGACGGTAATTTGCATATTTCTAGACATAGGCTTAAAAACAAGGCGTTAGATGGTGAGAACTCGAAACTGCCACCGAACGTCCCCGTGGGTGGCACCAACTCCTCCCACGGGACCAATGTAACTCGTAGGAACTGACCCCGCAGCCGCGGGACTCCAGGTTTGAGAATACGACGGTAATTTGCATATTTCTAGACTTAGGCTTAAAAACATGGCGTTAGAGGGTGAGGACTCGAAACACCCCCCGAACGTCCCCGTGGGTGGCACCAACACCTCCCACGGGACCAATGTAACTCGTAGGAACAGACCCCGCATCCCCAGGACTCCCGGTATGAGAATACGACGGTAATTTGCATATTTCTAGACTTAGGCTTAAAAACAAGGCGTTAGAGGGTGAGAACTCGAAACTGCCACCGAACATCCCCGTGGGTGGCACCAACACCTCCCACGGGACCAATATAACTCGTAGGAACTGACCTCGCAACCACGGGACTCTCGGTTTGGGAATACGACGGTAATTTGGATATTTCTAGACTGAAGCAAAACATGGCGTTAGAGGGTGAGATCTCGAATCAGCCCCTGAACGTCCTCGTGGGTGGCACCAACACCTCCCACGGGACCAATGTAACTCATAGGAACTGACCCCGCAGCCCCGGGACTCCCGGTTTGAGAATACGACGGTAATTTGTATATTTCTAGGCTTAGGCTTAAAAACATGGCGTTAGAGGGTGAGAACTCGAAACTGCCACCGAACGTCCTCGTGGGTGGCACCAACACCTCCCACGGGACCAATGTAACTCATAGGAACTGACCCCGCAGCCACGGGACTCCCGGTTTGAGAATACGACGGTAATTTGCAAATTTCTAGACTTAGGGTTAAAAACATGGCGTTAGAGGGTGAGGACTCGAAACACCCCCCGAACGTCCCCGTGGGTGGCACCAACACCTCCCACGGGACCAATGTAACTCGTAGGAATAGTCCCCGCAGCCCCGGGACTCCCGGTTTGAGAATACGACGGTAATTTGCATATTTCTAGACTTTGGCTTAAAAACAAGGCGTTAGAGGGTGAGAACTCGAAACTGCCATCGAACGTCCCCGTGGGTGGCACCAACACGTCCCACGGGACCAATGTAACTCGTAGGAACAGACCCCGCAGCCCCGGGACTCCCGGTTTGAGAATACGACGGTAATTTGCATATTTCTAGACATAGGCTTAAAAACAAGGCGTTAGATGGTGAGAACTCGAAACTGCCACCGAACGTCCCCGTGGGTGGCACCAACTCCTCCCACGGGACCAATGTAACTCGTAGGAACTGACCCCGCAGCCGCGGGACTCCAGGTTTGAGAATACGACGGTAATTTGCATATTTCTAGACTTAGGCTTAAAAACATGGCGTTAGAGGGTGAGGACTCGAAACACCCCCCGAACGTCCCCGTGGGTGGCACCAACACCTCCCACGGGACCAATGTAACTCGTAGGAACAGACCCCGCAGCCCCAGGACTCCCGGTATGAGAATACGACGGTAATTTGCATATTTCTAGACTTAGGCTTAAAAACAAGGCGTTAGAGGGTGAGAACTCGAAACTGCCACCGAACATCCCCGTGGGTGGCACCAACACCTCCCACGGGACCAATATAACTCGTAGGAACTGACCCCGCAACCACGGGACTCTCGGTTTGGGAATACGACGGTAATTTGGATATTTCTAGACTGAAGCAAAACATGGCGTTAGAGGGTGAGATCTCGAATCAGCCCCCGAACGTCCTCGTGGGTGGCACCAACACCTCCCACGGGACCAATGTAACTCGTAGGAACTGACCCTGCAGCCGCGGGACTCCCGGTTTGAGAATACGACGGTAATTTGCATATTTCTAGACTTAAGCTTAAAAACATGGCGTTAGAGGGTGAGAACTCGAAACTGCCACCGAACGTCCCCGTGGGTGGCACCAACACCTCCTACGGGACCAATGTAACTCGTAGGAACTGACCCCGCAGCCGCGGTACTCCCGGTTTGAGAATACGACGGTAATTTGTATATTTCTAGACTTAGGCTCAAAAACATGGCGTTAGAGGGTGAATACCCGAAACACCCCCCCGAACGTCCCCGTGGGTTGCACCAACACCTCCCACGGGACCAATGTAACTCGTAGGAACTGACCCCGCAGCCGCAAGACTCCCGGTTTGAGAATACGACGGTAATTTACAAATTTCTAGACTTAGGCTTAAAAACATGGCGTTAGAGGGTGAATACCCGAAACACCCCCCCGAACGTCCCCGTGGGTGGCACCAACACCTCCCACGGGATCAATTAACTCGTAGGAACTGACCCCGCAACCGCGGGACTCGCGGTTTGGGAATACGACGGTAATTTGCATATTTCCAGACTTAGGCTCAAAAACATGGCGTTAGAGGGTGAATACCCGAAACACCCCCCCGAACGTCCCCGTGGGTTGCACCAACACCTCCCACGGGACCAATGTAACTCGTAGGAACTGACCCCGCAGCCGCGGGACTCCCGGTTTGAGAATACAACGGTAATTTGCATATTTCTAGACTTAGGCTTAAAAACATGTCGTTAGAGGTTGAGAACTCCAAACTGCCACCGAACGTCCCCGTGGGTGGCACCAACACCTCCCACGGGACCAATGTAACTCGTAGGAACTGACCCCGCAACGGTGGGACTCGCGGTTTTGGAATACGACGGTAATTTGCATATTTCTAGACTTAAGCAAAACATGGCGTTAGAGGGTGAGATCTCGAAACAGCCCCCGAACGTCCCCATGGGTGGCACCAACACCTCCCATGGGACCAATGTAACTCATAGGAACTGACCCCGCAGCCACGGGACTCCCGGTTTGAGAATACGACGGTAATTTGCATATTTCTAGACTTAGGCTTAAAAACATGGCGTTTGAGGGTGAGAACCCGAAACACCCCCCGAACGTCCCCGTGAGTGGCACCAACACCTCCCACGGGACCAATGTAACTCGTAGGAACTGACCCCGCTGCCGCGGGACTCCCGGTTTGAGAATACGACGGTAATTTGCATATTTCTAGACTTAGGCTTAAAAACAAGGCGTTAGAGGGTGAGAACTCGAAACTGCCACCGAACATCCCCGTGGGTGGCACCAACACCTCCCACGGGACCAATCTAACTCGTAGGAACTGACCTTGCAACCACGGGACTCTCGGTTTGGGAATACGACAGTAATTTGGATATTTCTAGACTTAAGCAAAACATGGCGTTAGAGGGTGAGATCTCGAATCAGCCCCCGAACGTCCTCGTGGGTGGTACCAACACCTCCCACGGGACCAATGTAACTCGTAGGAACTGACCCAGCAGCCGCGGGACTCCCGGTTTGAGAATACGACGGTAATTTGCATATTTTTAGACTTAGGCTTAAAAACATGGCGTTAGAGGGTGAGAACTCGAAACTGCCACCGAACGTCCCCGTGGGTGGCACCAACACCTCCTACGGGACCAATGTAACTCGTAGGAACTGAACCCGCAGCCGCGGTACTCACGGTTTGAGAATACGACGGTAATTTGCATATTTCTAGACTTAGGCTTAAAAACATGGCGTTTGAGGGTGAGAACCAGAAACACCCCCCGAACGTCCCCGTGAGTGGCACCAACACCTCCCACGGGACCAATGTAACTCGTAGGAACTGACCCCGCAGCCGCGGGACTCCCGGTTTGAGAATACGATGATAATTTGCATATTTCTAGACTTAGGCTTAAAAACAAGGCGTTAGAGGGTGAGGATTCGAAACACCCCCCGAATGTCCCCGTGAGTGGCACCAACACCTCCCACGGGACCAATGTAACTCGTAGGAACAGACCCCGCAGCCCCGGGACTCCCGGTTTGACAATACGACGGTAATTTGCATATTTCTTGACTTAGGCTTAAAAACATGGCGTTAGAGGGTGAAAACTCGAAACACCCCTCGAACGTCCCCGTGGGTGGCACCAACACCTCCCACGGGACCAATGTAACTCGTAGGAACTGACCCCGCAGCCGCAAGACTCCCGGTTTGAGAATACGACGGTAATTTAAAAATTTCTAGACTTAGGCTTAAAAACATGGCGTTAGAGGGTGAAAACCCGAAAGACCCCCCCGAACGTCCCCTTGGGTGGCATCAACACCTCCCATGGGACCAATGTAACTCGTAGTAACTGACCCCGCAGCCCCGGGACTCCCGGTTTGAGAATACGACGGTAATTTGTATATTTCTAGACTTAGGCTCAAAAACATGGCGTTAGAGGGTGAATACCCGAAACACCCCCCCGAACGTCCCCGTGGGTTGCACCAACACCTCCCACGGGACCAATGTAACTCGTAGGAACTGACCCCGCAGGCGCGGGACTCCAAGTTTGAGAATACAACGGTAATTTGCATATTTCTAGACTTAGGCTTGAAAACATGTCGTTAGCGGGTGAGAACTCCAAACTGCCACCGAAC
The DNA here is from genome assembly GCA_949130495.1 of Sambucus nigra. Classification (NCBI taxonomy): domain Eukaryota; kingdom Viridiplantae; phylum Streptophyta; class Magnoliopsida; order Dipsacales; family Adoxaceae; genus Sambucus; species Sambucus nigra. Next base: position 48,818,956 of record OX422215.1, read on the forward strand.
GTCCCCGTGGGTGGCACCAACACCTCCCACGGGACCAATGTAACTCGTAGGAACTGACCCCGCAACCGCGGGACTCGCGGTTTGGGAATACGACGGTAATTTGCATATTTCTACACTTAAGCAAAACATGGCGTTAGAGGGTGAGATCTCGAAACAGCCCCCGAACGTCCTAGTGGGTGGCACCAACACCTCCCACGGGACCAATCTAACTCGTAGGAACTGACCCCGCAGCCGCGGGACCCCCGGTTTGGGAATACGACGGTAATTTGCATATTTCTAGACTTAAGCAAAACATGGCGTTAGAGGGTGAGATCTCGAAACAGCCCCCGAACGTCCTCGTGGGTGGCACCAACACCTCCCACGGGACCAATGTAACTCGTAGGAACTGACCCCGCAGCCGCAGGACTCCCGGTTTAAGAATACGACGGTAATTTGTATATTTCTAGACTTAGGCTTAAAAACATGGCTTTAGAGGGTGAGAACTCGAAACTGCCACCGAACGTCCCCATGGGTGGCACCAACACCGCCCATGGGACCAATGTAACTCGTAGGAACTGACCTCGCAGCCACGGGACTCCCGGTTTGAGAATACGACGGTAATTTGCAAATTTCTAGACTTAGGGTTAAAAACATGGCGTTAGAGGGTGAGGACTCGAAACACCCCCCGAACGTCCCCGTGGGTGGCACCAACACCTCCCACAGGACCAATGTAACTCGTAGGAATAGTCCCCGCAGCCCCGGGACTCCCGGTTTGAGAATACGACGGTAATTTGCATATTTCTAGACTTAGTCTTAAAAACAAGGCGTTAGAGGGTGAGAACTTGAAACTGCCAGCGAACGTCCCCGTGGGTGGCGCCAACACCTCCCACGGGACCAATGTAACTCGTAGGAACTGACCCCGCAACCGCGGGACTCGCGGTTTGGGAATACGATGGTAATTTGGATATTTCTAGACTTAAGCAAAACATGGCGTTAGAGGGTGAGATCTCGAAACAGTCCCCGAACGTCCCTGTGGGTGGCACCAACACCTCCCACGGGACCAATGTAACTCATAGGAACTGACCCCGCTGCCGCGGGACTCCCAGTTGGAGAATACGACGGTAATTTGCAAATTTCTAGACTTAGGCTTAAAAACATGGCGTTAGAGGGTGAGGACTCGAAACACCCCCCGAACGTCCCCGTGGGTGGCACCAACACCTCCCACGGGACCAATGTAACTCGTAGGAACAGACCCCGCAGCCCCGGGACTCTCGGTATGAGAATACGGCGGTAATTTGCATATTTCTAGACTTAGGCTTAAAAACAAGGCGTTAGAGGGTGAGAACTCGAAACTGCCACCGAACATCCCCGTGGGTGGCACCAACACCTCCCACGGGACCAATATAACTCGTAGGAACTGACCTCGCAACCACGGGACTCTCGGTTTGGGAATACGACGGTAATTTGGATATTTCTAGACTGAAGCAAAACATGGCGTTAGAGGGTGAGATCTCGAATCAGCCCACGAACGTCCTCGTGGGTGGCACCAACACCTCCCACGGGACCAATGTAACTCGTAGGAACTGACCCTGCAGCCGCGGGACTCCCGGTTTGAGAATACGACGGTAATTTGCATATTTCTAGACTTAAGCTTAAAAACATGGCGTTAGAGGGTGAGAACTCGAAACTGCCACCGAACGTCCCCGTGGGTGGCACCAACACCTCCCACGGGACCAATGTAACTCGTAGGAACTGACCCCGCAGCCGCGGTACTCCCGGTTTGAGAATACGACGGTAATTTGTATATTTCTTGACTTAGGCTTAAAAACATGGCGTTAGAGGGTGAAAACTCAAAACACCCCTCGAACGTCCCCGTGGGTGGCACCAACACCTCCCACGGGACCAATGTAACTCGTAGGAACTGACCCCGCAGCCGCAAGACTCCCGGTTTGAGAATACGACGGTAATTTACAAATTTCTAGACTTAGGCTTAAAAACATGGCGTTAGAGGGTGAAAACCCGAAAGACCCCCCGAACGTCCCCTTGGGTGGCACCAACACCTCCCACGGGACCAATGTAACTCGTAGTAACTGACCCCGCAGCCCCGGGACTCCCGGTTTGAGAATACGATGGTAATTTGTATATTTCTAGACTTAGGCTAAAAAACATGGCGTTAGAGGGTGAATACCCGAAACACCCTCCCGAACGTCCCCTTGGGTGGCACCAACACCTCCCACGGGACCAATGTAACTCGTAGTAACTGACCCCGCAGCCCCGGGACTCCCGGTTTGAGAATACGATGGTAATTTGTATATTTCTAGACTTAGGCTCAAAAACATGGCGTTAGAGGGTGAATACCCGAAACACCCCCCCGAACGTCCCCGTGGGTTGCACCAACACCTCCCACGGGACCAATGTAACTCGTAGGAACTGACCCCGCAGCCGCAAGACTCCCGGTTTAAGAATACGAGGGTAATTTACAAATTTCTAGACTTAGGCTTAAAAACATGGCGTTAGAGGGTGAATACCCGAAACACCCCCCCGAACGTCCCCGTGGGTGGCACCAACACCTCCCACGGGATCAATGTAACTCGTAGGAACTGACCCCGCAACCGCGGGACTCGCGGTTTGGGAATACGACGGTAATTTGCATATTTCCAGACTTAGGCTCAAAAACATGGCGTTAGAGGGTGAATACCCGAAACACCCCCCCGAACGTCCCCGTGGGTTGCACCAACACCTCCCACGGGACCAATGTAACTTGTAGGAACTGACCCCGCAGCCGCGGGACTCCCGGTTTGAGAATACAACGGTAATTTGCATATTTCTAGACTTAGGCTTAAAAACATGTCGTTAGAGGTTGAGAACTCCAAACTGCCACCGAACGTCCCCGTGGGTGGCACCAACACCTCCCACGGGACCAATGTAACTCGTAGGAACTGACCCCGCAACGGTGGGACTCGCGGTTTGGGAATACGACGGTAATTTGCATATTTCTACACTTAAGCAAAACATGGCGTTAGAGGGTGAGATCTCGAAACAGCCCCCGAACGTCCCCATGGGTGGCACCAACACCTCCCATGGGACCAATGTAACTCATAGGAACTGACCCCGCAGCCACGGGACTCCCGGTTTGAGAATACCACGGTAATTTGCATATTTCTAGACTTAGGCTTAAAAACATGGCGTTTGAGGGTGAGAACCCGAAACACCCCCCGAACGTCCCCGTGAGTGGCACCAACACCTCCCACGGGACCAATGTAACTCGTAGGAACTGATCCCGCTGCCGCGGGACTCCCGGTTTGAGAATACGACGGTAATTTGCATATTTCTAGACTTAGGCTTAAAAACAAGACGTTAGAGGGTGAGAACTCGAAACTGCCACCGAACATCCCCGTGGGTGGCACCAACACCTCCCACGGGACCAATCTAACTCGTAGGAACTGACCCTGCAACCACGGGACTCTCGGTTTGGGAATACGACGGTAATTTGGATATTTCTAGACTTAAGCAAAACATGGCGTTAGAGGGTGAGATCTCGAATCAGCCCCCGAACGTCCTCGTGGGTGGTACCAACACCTCCCACGGGACCAATGTAACTCGTAGGAACTGACCCCGCTGCCGCGGGACTCCCGGTTTGAGAATACGACGGTAATTTGCATATTTCTAGACTTAGGCTTAAAAACAAGGCGTTAGAGGGTGAGAACTCGAAACTGCCATCGAACGTTCCCGTGGGTGGCACCAACACCGACCACGGGACCAATGTAACTCGTAGGAACTGACCCCGCAACCGCGGGACTCTCAGTTTGGGAATACAACAGTAATTTGGATATTTTTAGACTTAAGCAAAACATGGCGTTAGAGGGTGAGATCTCGAAACAGTCCCCGAACGTCCTCGTGGGTGGCACCAACACCTCCCACGGGACCAATGTAACTCATAAGAACTGACCCCGCAGCCGCGGGACTCCCGGTTGGAGAATACGATGGTAATTTGGATATTTCTAGACTTAGGCTTAAAAACATGGCGTTTGAGGGTGAGGACTCGAAACACCCCCCGAACGTCCCCGTGGGTGGCACCAACACCTCCCACGGGACCAATGTAACTCGTAGGAACAGACCCCGCAGCCCCGGGACTCCCGGTTTGAGAATACGACGGTAATTTGCATATTTCTAGACTTAGGTTAAAAACATGGCGTTAGAGGGTGAAAACTCGAAACACCCCCCGAACGTCTCCGTGGGTGGCACAAACACCTCCCACGGGACCAATGTAACTCGTAGGCACTGACCCCGCAGCCACAAGACTCCCGATTTGAGAATACGACGGTAATTTAAAAATTTCTAGACTTAGGCTTAAAAACATGGCGTTACAGGGTGAGAACTCGAAACTGCCACCGAACGTCCCCGTGGGTGGCACCAACACCTCCCACGGGACCAATGTAACTCGTAGGAACTGAACCCGCTGCTGCGGGACTCCCGGTTTTAGAATACGATGGTAATTTGCATATTTCTAGACTTAGGCTTAAAAACATGGCGTTAGAGGGTGAGATCTCGAAACAGCCCCCGAACGTCGTCGTGGGTGGTACCAACACCTCCCACGGGACCAATGTAACTCGTAGGAACTGACCCCGCAGCCGCGGGACTCCCGATTTGAGAATACCACAGTAATTTGCATATTTCTAGACTTAGGCTTGAAAAGATGGCGTTAGAGGGTGAGAACCCGAAACACACCCCGAACGTACCCTTGGGTGGCATCAACGCCTCCCACGGGACCAATTTAACTCGTAGGAACTGACCCCGTAACCGCGGGACTCCTGGTTTGAGAATACGACGGTAATTTGCAAATTTCTAGACTTAGGCTTAAAAACATGGCGTTAGAGGGTGAAAACCCGAAACAGCCCCCGAACGTGCTCGTGGGTGGTACCAACACCTCCCACGGGACCAATGCAACTCGTAGGAACTGACCCCGCAGTCGCAGGACTCCCGGTTTGAGAATACGACGGTAATTTTCATATTTCTAGACTTAGGCTTAAAAACATGGCGTTAGAGGGTGAGAACTCGAAACACCCCCCGAACGTTCCCGTGGGTGGCACCAAAACCTCCCACGGGACCAATGTCACTCGTAGGAACTGACCCCGAAGCCACGGGACTCGCGGTTTGAGAATACGACGGTAATTTATAAATTTCTAGACTTAGGCTTAAAAACATGGCGTTAGAGGGTGAGAACTCGAAACTACCACCGAACGTCCCCGTGGGTGACACCAACACCTCCCACGGGACCAATGTAACTCGTAGGAACTGACCCCACAGCGGCGAGACTCCCGATTTGGGAATACGACGGTAATTTGCATACTTCTAGACTTAGGATTAAAAACATGGCGTTAGAGGATCAGAACTCGAAACTGCCACCGAACGTCCCCGAGGGTGGCACCAACACCTCCCACGGGACCAATGTAACTCGTAGGAACTGACCCCGGAACTGTGGGACTCCCGGTTTGGGAATACGACGGTAATTTGCATATTTCTAGACTTAAGCAAAACATGGCGTTAGAGGGTGAGATCTCGAAACAGCCCCCGAACGTCCTCTTGGGTGTCACCAACACCTCCCACGGGACCAATGTCACTCGTAGGAACTGACCCCGCAGCCGCGGGACTCCCGGCTTGAGAATACGATGGTAATTTACAAATTTCTAGACTTAGGCTTAAAAACATGGCGTTAGAGGATGAGAACTCGAAACTGCCACCGAAAATCCCCGAGGGTGGCACCAACACCTCCCACTGGACCAATGTAACTCGTAGGAACTGACCCCGGAACTGCGGGACTCCCGGTTTGGGAATACGACGATAATTTGCATATTTCTAGACTTAAGCAAAACATGGCGTTAGAGGGTGAGATCCCGAAAAAGCCCCCGAACGTTCTCGTGGGTGGCACCAACACCTCCCACGGGACCAATGTAACTCGTAGGAACTAACCCCGCAGCCGCGGGACTCCCGGTTTGAGAATACGACGGGAATTTGCATATTTCTAGACTTAGGCTTAAAATCATAGCGTTAGAGGGTGAGAACTCGAAACACCCCCCAAACGTCCCCGTGGGTGGCACCAACACCTCCCACGGGACCAATGTAACTCGTAGGAACTGACCCCGTAGCCTCGGGACTCCCGATTTGAGAATACGATGGTAATTTGCATATTTCTAGACTTAAGCAAAACATGGCGTTAGAGGGTGAGATCTCGAAATAGCCCCCGAACGTCCTCGTGGGTGGCACCAACACCTCGCACGGTACCAATGTCACTCGTAGGAACTGACCCCGCAGCCGCTGGACTCCCAGTTTGGGAATATGACGGTAATTTGCATATTTCTTGACTTAAGAAAAACATGGCGTTAGAAGGTGAGATCTCGAAACAGCTCCCGAACGTCCCCGTGGGTGGCACCAACACCTCCCACGGGACCAATGTAACTCGTAGGAACTGACCCCGAAGCCGCAAGAATCCCGGTTTGAGAATACGACGGTAATTTACAAATTTCTAGACTTAGGCTTAAAAACATGGCGTTAGAGGATGAGAACTCGAAACTGCCACCGAACGTCCCCGAGGGTGGCACGAACACCTCCCACGGGACCAATGTAACTCGTAGGAATTGACCCAGGAACTGCGGGACTCCCGGTTTGGGAATACGACGGTAATTTGCATACTTCTAGACTTAAGCAAAACATGGCGTTAGCGGGTGAGATCTCAAAATAGCCCCCGAACGTCCTCGTGGGTGGCACCAACACCTCCCACGGGACCAATGTAACTCGTAGGAACTGACCCCGCAGTCGCGGGACTCCCGGTTTGAGAATACGATGTTAATTTGCATAATTCTAGACTTTGGCTTAAAAACATGGCCTTAGAGGGTGAGAACTCGAAACACCCCCCGAACGTCCCCGTGGGTGGCACCAACACCTCCCACGGGACCAATGTAACTCGTAGGAACTGACCCCGCAGCCTTGGGACTCCCGGTTTGAGAATACGACGGTAATTTGCATATTTCTAGACTTAGGCTTAAAAACATGGCGTTAGAGGGTGAAAACCCGAAACACCCCTCGAACGTACCCGTGGGTGTCTCCAACACCTCCCACGGGACCAATGTAACTCGTAGGAACTGACCCGGGAGCCGCAGGACTCCCGGTTTGAGAATACGTCGGTAATTTATGAATTTCTAGACTTAGGCTTAAAAACATGGCGTTACAGGGTGAGAACTCGAAACTGCCACCGAACGTCCCCGTGGGTGGCACCAACACCTCCCACGGGACCAATGTAACTTGTAGGAACTGACCCGCAGCCGCGGGACTCCCGGTTTTAGAATACGACGATAATTTGCATATTTCTAGACTTAGGCTTAAAAACATGGTGTTAGAGGGTGAAAACCCGAAAGACCCCCCGAACGTCCCCGTGGGGGGCACCAACACCTCCCACGGGACCAATGTAACTCGTAGGAACTGACCCCCTCAGTCGCGGGACTCCCGGTTTGAGAATACGACGGTAATTTGAATATTTCTAGACTTAGGCTTAAAAACATGGCGTTAGAGGGTGAAAACCCGAAACACCCCCCGAACGTCCCCGTGGGTGGCACCAACACCTCCCATGGGACCAATGTAACTACTAGGAACTAACCCCGCAGCCGCAGGACTCCCGGTTTGAGAATACGACGGTAATTTACAAATTTCTAGACTTAAGCAAAACATGGCGTTAGAGGGTGAGAACTCGAAAGAGCCCCCGAATGTCCCCGTGGGTGGCACCAGCACCTCCCACGGGACCAATGTAACTCGTAGGAACAGACCCCGCAGCCGCGGGTCTCCCGGTTTGAGAGTACGACGGTAATTTGCTTATTTCCACACTTAGGCTTAAAAACATGGCGTTAGAGGGTGAGAACTCGAAACTGCCACCGAACATCACCATGGGTGGAACCAACACCTCCCACGGGACCAATGTAACTCGTAGGAACTGACCCCGCAATCACGGGACTCCCGGTTTGGGAATACGATGGTAATTTGCATATTTATAGACTAAAGCAAAACATGGCGTTAGAGGGTGAGATCTAGAAATAGCCCCCGAACGTCCTCGTGGGTGGCACCAACACCTCCCACGGGACCAATATCACTCGTAGGAACTGACCCCGCAGCCGCAGGACTCCCGGTTTGAGAATACGATGATCATTTGCATATTTCTAGACTTTGGCTTAAAAACAAGGCATTAGAGAGTGAGAACTCGAAACTGCCACCGAACGTCCCCGTGGGTGGCACCAACACCTCCCACGGGAACAATGTAACTCGTAGGAACTGACCCCGCAACCGCGGGACTCTCGGTTTGGGAATATGACGGTAATTTGGATATTTCTAGACTTAAGCAAAACATGGCGTTTGAGGGTGAGATCTCGAAACAGTTCCTGAACGTCCTCGTGGGTGGCACCAACACCTCCCACGGGACCAATGTAACTCATAGGAACTGACCCCGCAGCCGCGGGACTCCCGGTTGGAGAATACGACGGTAATTTGCAAATTTCTAGACTTAGGGTTAAAAACATGGCGTTAGAGGGTGAGGACTCGAAACACCCCCCGAACGTCCCCGTGGGTGGCACCAACACCTCCCACGGGACCAATGTAACTCGTAGGAATAGACCCCGCAGCCCCGGGACTCCCGGTTTGATAATACGATGGTAATTTGCATATTTCTAGACTTAGGCTTAAAAACAAGGCGTTAGAGGGTGAGAACTCAAAACTGCCACCGAACGTCCCCGTGGGTGGCACCAACACCTCCCACGGGACCAATGTAACTCGTAGGAACTGACCCCGCAACCGCGGGTCTCTCGGTTTGGGAATACGATGGTAATTTGGATATTTCTAGACTTAAGCAAAACATGGCGTTAGAGTGTTAGATCTCGAAACAGTCCCCGAACGTCCTCGTGGGTGGCACCAACACCTCCCACGGGACCAATGTAACTCATAGGAACTCACCCCGTAGCCGCGGGACTCCCGGTTGGAGAATACGACGGTAATTTGCAACTTTCTTGACTTAGGCTTAAAAACATGGCGTTAGAGGGTGAGCACTCGAAACACCCCCCGAACGTCCCCGTGGGTGGCACCAACACCTCCCACGGAACCAATGTAACTCGTAGGAACAGACCCCGCAGCCCCGGGAGTATCGGTATGAGAATACGACGGTAATTTGCATATTTCTAGACTTAGGCTTAAAAACAAGGCGTTAGAGGGTGAGAACTCGAAACTGCCACCGAACATCCCCGTGGGTGGCACCAACACCTCCCACGGGACCAATATAACTCGTAGGAACTGACCCCGCAACCACGGGACTCTCGGTTTGGGAATACGACGGTAATTTGGATATTTCTAGACTTAAGCAAAACATGGCGTTAGAGGGTGAGATCTCGAATCAGCCCCCGAACGTCCTCGTGGGTGGCACCAACACCTCCCACGGGACCAATGTAACTCGTAGGAACTGACCCTGCAGCCACGGGACTCCCGGTTTGAGAATACGACGATAATTTGCATATTTCTAGACTTAGGCTTAAAAACATGGCGTTAGAGGGTGAGAACTCGAAACTGCCACCGAACGTCCCCGTGGGTGGCACCAACACCTCCTACGGGACCAATGTAACTCGTAGGAACTGACCCCGCAGCCGCGGTACTCCCGGTTTGAGAATACGACGATAATTTGTATATTTCTTGACTTAGGCTTAAAAACATGGCGTTAGAGGGTGAAAACTCGAAACACCCCTCGAACGTCCCCGTGGGTGGCACCAACACCTCCCACGGGACCAATGTAACTCGTAGGAACTGACCCCGCAGCCGCAAGACTCCCGGTTTGAGAATACGACGGTAATTTACAAATTTCTAGACTTAGGCTTAAAAACCCGAAAGACCACCCCGAACGTCCCCTTGGGTGGCCCCAACACCTCCCACGGGACCAATGTAACTCGTAGTAACTGACCCCGGAGCCCCGGGACTCCCGGTTTAAGAATACGACGGTAATTTGTATATTTCTAGACTTAGGCTCAAAAACATGGCGTTAGAGGGTGAATACCCGAAACACCCCCCCGAACGTCCCCGTGGGTTGCACCAACACCTCCCACGGGACCAATGTAACTCGTAGGAACTGACCCCGCAGCCGCGGGACTCCCGGTTTGAGAATACAACGGTAATTTGCATATTTCTAGACTTAGGCTTAAAAACATGTCGTTAGAGTGTGAGAACTCCAAACTGCCACCGAACGTCCCCGTGGGTGGCACCAACACCTCCCACGGGATCAATGTAACTCGTAGGAACTGACCCCGCAACCGCGGGACTCGCGGTTTCGGAATACGACGGTAATTTGCATATTTCCAGACTTAGGCTCAAAAACATGGAGTTAGAGGGTGAATACCCGAAACACCCCCCCGAACGTCCCCGTGGGTTGCACCAACACCTCCCACGGGACCAATGTAACTTGTAGGAACTGACCCCGCAGCCGCGGGACTCCCGGTTTGAGAATACAACGGTAATTTGCATATTTCTAGACTTAGGCTTAAAAACATGTCGTTAGAGGTTGAGAACTCCAAACTGCCACCGAACGTCCCCGTGGGTGGCACCAACACCTCCCACGGGACCAATGTAACTCGTAGGAACTGACCCCGCAACGGGTGGGACTCGCGGTTTGGGAATACGACGGTAATTTGCATATTTCTAGACTTAAGCAAAACATGGCGTTAGAGGGTAAGATCTCGAAACAGCCCCCGAACGTCCCCATGGGTGGCACCAACACGTCCCATGGGACCAATGTAACTCATAGGAACTGACCCCGCAGCCACGGGACTCCCGGTTTGAGAATACGACGGTAATTTGCATATTTCTAGACTTAGGCTTAAAAACATGGCGTTTGAGGGTGAGAACCCGAAACACCCCCCGAACGTCCCCGTGAGTGGCACCAACACCTCCCACGGGACCAATGTAACTCGTAGGAACTGACCCCGCTGCCGCGGGACTCCCGGTTTGCGAATACGACGGTAATTTGCATATTTCTAGACTTAGGCTTAAAAACAAGGCGTTAGAGGGTGAGAACTCGAAACTGCCATCGAACGTTCCCGTGGGTGGCACCAACACCGACCACGGGACCAATGTAACTCGTAGGAACTGACCCCGCAACCGCGGGACTCTCAGTTTGGGAATACAACAGTAATTTGGATATTTTTAGACTTAAGCAAAACATGGCGTTAGAGGGTGAGATCTCGAAACAGTCCCCGAACGTCCTCGTGGGTGGCACCAACACCTCCCACGGGACCAATGTAACTCATAAGAACTGACCCCGCAGCCGCGGGACTCCCGGTTGGAGAATACGATGGTAATTTGGATATTTCTAGACTTAGGCTTAAAAACATGGCGTTTGAGGATGAGGACTCGAAACACCCCCCGAACGTCCTCGTGGGTGGCACCAACACCTCCCACGGGACCAATGTAACTCGTAGGAACTGACCCTGCAGCCACGGGACTCCCGGTTTGAGAATACGACGATAATTTGCATATTTCTAGACTTAGGCTTAAAAACATGGCGTTAGAGGGTGAGAACTCGAAACTGCCACCGAACGTCCCCGTGGGTGGCACCAACACCTCCTACGGGACCAATGTAACTCGTAGGAACTGACCCCGCAGCCGCGGTACTCCCGGTTTGAGAATACGACGATAATTTGTATATTTCTTGACTTAGGCTTAAAAACATGGCGTTAGAGGGTGAAAACTCGAAACACCCCTCGAACGTTCCCGTGGGTGGCACCAACACCTCCCACGGGACCAATGTAACTCGTAGGAACTGACCCCGCAGCCGCAAGACTCCCGGTTTGAGAATACGACGGTAATTTACAAATTTCTAGACTTAGGCTTAAAAACCCGAAAGACCACCCCGAACGTCCCCTTGGGTGGCCCCAACACCTCCCACGGGACCAATGTAACTCGTAGTAACTGACCCCGGAGCCCCGGGACTCCCGGTTTAAGAATACGACGGTAATTTGTATATTTCTAGACTTAGGCTCAAAAACATGGCGTTAGAGGGTGAATACCCGAAACACCCCCCCGAACGTCCCCGTGGGTTGCACCAACACCTCCCACGGGACCAATGTAACTCGTAGGAACTGACCCCGCAGCCGCGGGACTCCCGGTTTGAGAATACAACGGTAATTTGCATATTTCTAGACTTAGGCTTAAAAACATGTCGTTAGAGTGTGAGAACTCCAAACTGCCACCGAACGTCCCCGTGGGTGGCACCAACACCTCCCACGGGATCAATGTAACTCGTAGGAACTGACCCCGCAACCGCGGGACTCGCGGTTTCGGAATACGACGGTAATTTGCATATTTCCAGACTTAGGCTCAAAAACATGGAGTTAGAGGGTGAATACCCGAAACACCCCCCCGAACGTCCCCGTGGGTTGCACCAACACCTCCCACGGGACCAATGTAACTTGTAGGAACTGACCCCGCAGCCGCGGGACTCCCGGTTTGAGAATACAACGGTAATTTGCATATTTCTAGACTTAGGCTTAAAAACATGTCGTTAGAGGTTGAGAACTCCAAACTGCCACCGAACGTCCCCGTGGGTGGCACCAACACCTCCCACGGGACCAATGTAACTCGTAGGAACTGACCCCGCAACGGGTGGGACTCGCGGTTTGGGAATACGACGGTAATTTGCATATTTCTAGACTTAAGCAAAACATGGCGTTAGAGGGTAAGATCTCGAAACAGCCCCCGAACGTCCCCATGGGTGGCACCAACACGTCCCATGGGACCAATGTAACTCATAGGAACTGACCCCGCAGCCACGGGACTCCCGGTTTGAGAATACGACGGTAATTTGCATATTTCTAGACTTAGGCTTAAAAACATGGCGTTTGAGGGTGAGAACCCGAAACACCCCCCGAACGTCCCCGTGAGTGGCACCAACACCTCCCACGGGACCAATGTAACTCGTAGGAACTGACCCCGCTGCCGCGGGACTCCCGGTTTGCGAATACGACGGTAATTTGCATATTTCTAGACTTAGGCTTAAAAACAAGGCGTTAGAGGGTGAGAACTCGAAACTGCCATCGAACGTTCCCGTGGGTGGCACCAACACCGACCACGGGACCAATGTAACTCGTAGGAACTGACCCCGCAACCGCGGGACTCTCAGTTTGGGAATACAACAGTAATTTGGATATTTTTAGACTTAAGCAAAACATGGCGTTAGAGGGTGAGATCTCGAAACAGTCCCCGAACGTCCTCGTGGGTGGCACCAACACCTCCCACGGGACCAATGTAACTCATAAGAACTGACCCCGCAGCCGCGGGACTCCCGGTTGGAGAATACGATGGTAATTTGGATATTTCTAGACTTAGGCTTAAAAACATGGCGTTTGAGGATGAGGACTCGAAACACCCCCCGAACGTCCTCGTGGGTGGCACCAACACCTCCCACGGGACCAATGTAACTCGTAGGAACTGACCCTGCAGCCACGGGACTCCCGGTTTGAGAATACGACGATAATTTGCATATTTCTAGACTTAGGCTTAAAAACATGGCGTTAGAGGGTGAGAACTCGAAACTGCCACCGAACGTCCCCGTGGGTGGCACCAACACCTCCTACGGGACCAATGTAACTCGTAGGAACTGACCCCGCAGCCGCGGTACTCCCGGTTTGAGAATACGACGATAATTTGTATATTTCTTGACTTAGGCTTAAAAACATGGCGTTAGAGGGTGAAAACTCGAAACACCCCTCGAACGTTCCCGTGGGTGGCACCAACACCTCCCACGGGACCAATGTAACTCGTAGGAACTGACCCCGCAGCCGCAAGACTCCCGGTTTGAGAATACGACGGTAATTTACAAATTTCTAGACTTAGTCTTAAAAACCCGAAAGACCACCCCGAACGTCCCCTTGGGTGGCCCCAACACCTCCCACGGGACCAATGTAACTCGTAGTAACTGACCCCGGAGCCCCGGGACTCCCGGTTTAAGAATACGACGGTAATTTGTATATTTCTAGACTTAGGCTCAAAAACATGGCGTTAGAGGGTGAATACCCGAAACACCCCCCCGAACGTCCCCGTGGGTTGCACCAACACCTCCCACGGGACCAATGTAACTCGTAGGAACTGACCCCGCAGCCGCGGGACTCCCGGTTTGAGAATACAACGGTAATTTGCATATTTCTAGACTTAGGCTTAAAAACATGTCGTTAGAGTGTGAGAACTCCAAACTGCCACCGAACGTCCCCGTGGGTGGCACCAACACCTCCCACGGGATCAATGTAACTCGTAGGAATTGACCCCGCAACCGCGGGACTCGCGGTTTCGGAATACGACGGTAATTTGCATATTTCCAGACTTAGGCTCAAAAACATGGAGTTAGAGGGTGAATACCCGAAACACCCCCCCGAACGTCCCCGTGGGTTGCACCAACACCTCCCACGGGACCAATGTAACTTGTAGGAACTGACCCCGCAGCCGCGGGACTCCCGGTTTGAGAATACAACGGTAATTTGCATATTTCTAGACTTAGGCTTAAAAACATGTCGTTAGAGGTTGAGAACTCCAAACTGCCACCGAACGTCCCCGTGGGTGGCACCAACACCTCCCACGGGACCAATGTAACTCGTAGGAACTGACCCCGCAACGGGTGGGACTCGCGGTTTGGGAATACGACGGTAATTTGCATATTTCTAGACTTAAGCAAAACATGGCGTTAGAGGGTGAGATCTCGAAACAGCCCCCGAACGTCCCCATGGGTGGCACCAACACGTCCCATGGGACCAATGTAACTCATAGGAACTGACCCCGCAGCCACGGGACTCCCGGTTTGAGAATACGACGGTAATTTGCATATTTCTAGACTTAGGCTTAAAAACATGGCGTTTGAGGGTGAGAACCCGAAACACCCCCCGAACGTCCCCGTGAGTGGCACCAACACCTCTCACGGGACCAATGTAACTCGTAGGAACTGACCCCGCTGCCGCGGGACTCCCGGTTTGAGAATACGACGGTAATTTGCATATTTCTAGACTTAGGCTTAAAAACAAGGCGTTAGAGGGTGAGAACTCGAAACTGCCATCGAACGTTCCCGTGGGTGGCACCAACACCGACCACGGGACCAATGTAACTCGTAGGAACTGACCCCGCAACCGCGGGACTCTCAGTTTGGGAATACAACAGTAATTTGGATATTTTTAGACTTAAGCAAAACATGGCGTTAGAGGGTGAGATCTCGAAACAGTCCCCGAACGTCCTCGTGGGTGGCACCAACACCTCCCACGGGACCAATGTAACTCATAAGAACTGACCCCGCAGCCGCGGGACTCCCGGTTGGAGAATACGATGGTAATTTGGATATTTCTAGACTTAGGCTTAAAAACATGGCGTTTGAGGGTGAGGACTCGAAACACCCCCCGAACGTCCCCGTGGGTGGCACCAACACCTCCCACGGGACCAATGTAACTCGTAGGAACAGACCCCGCAGCCCCGGGACTCCCGGTTTGAGAATACGACGGTAATTTGCATATTTCTAGACTTAGGTTAAAAACATGGCGTTAGAGGGTGAAAACTAGAAACACCTCCCGAACGTCTCCGTGGGTGGCACCAACACCTCCCACGGGACCAATGTAACTCGTAGGCACTGACCCCGCAGCCACAGGACTCCCGATTTGAGAATACGACGGTAATTTAAAAATTTCTAGACTTAGGCTTAAAAACATGGCGTTACAGGGTGAGAACTCGAAACTGCCACCGAACGTCCCCGTGGGTGGCACCAACACCTCCCACGGGACCAATGTAACTCGTAGGAACTGAACCCGCTGCTGCGGGACTCCCGGTTTTAGAATACGATGGTAATTTGCATATTTCTAGACTTAGGCTTAAAAACATGGCGTTAGAGGGTGAGATCTCGAAACAGCCCCCGAACGTCGTCGTGGGTGGTACCAACACCTCCCACGGGACCAATGTAACTCGTAGGAACTGACCCCGCAGCCGCGGGACTCCCGATTTGAGAATACCACAGTAATTTGCATATTTCTAGACTTAGGCTTAAAAAGATGGCGTTAGAGGGTGAGAACCCGAAACACACCCCGAACGTACCCTTGGGTGGCATCAACGCCTCCCACGGGACCAATGTAACTCGTAGGAACTGACCCCGTAGCCGCGGGACTCCTGGTTTGAGAATACGACGGTAATTTGCAAATTTCTAGACTTAGGCTTAAAAACATGGCGTTAGAGGGTGAAAACCCGAAACAGCCCCCGAACGTGCCCGTGGGTGGTACCAACACCTCCCACGGGACCAATGCAACTCGTAGGAACTGACCCCGCAGTCGCAGGACTCCCGGTTTGAGAATACGACGGTAATTTTCATATTTCTAGACTTAGGCTTAAAAACATGGCGTTAGAGGGTGAGAACTCGAAACACCCCCCGAACGTTCCCATGGGTGGCACCAAAACCTCCCACGGGACCAATGTCACTCGTAGGAACTGACCCCGAAGCCACGGGACTCGCGGTTTGAGAATACGACGGTAATTTATAAATTTCTAGACTTAGGCTTAAAAACATGGCGTTAGAGGGTGAGAACTCGAAACTACCACCGAACGTCCCCGTGGGTGACACCAACACCTCCCACGGGACCAATGTAACTCGTAGGAACTGACCCCACAGCGGCGAGACTCCCGGTTTGGGAATACGACGGTAATTTGCATACTTCTAGACTTAGGATTAAAAACATGGCGTTAGAGGATCAGAACTCGAAACTGCCACCGAACGTCCCCGAGGGTGGCACCAACACCTCCCACGGGACCAATGTAACTCGTAGGAACTGACCCCGGAACTGCGGGACTCCCGGTTTGGGAATACGACGGTAATTTGCATAAATCTAGACTTAAGCAAAACATGGCGTTAGAGGGTGAGATCTCGAAATAACCCCCGAACGTCCTCTTGGGTGTCACCAACACCTCCCACGGGACCAATGTCACTCGTAGGAACTGACCCCGCAGCCGCGGGAATCCCGGTTTGAGAATACGATGGTAATTTACAAATTTCTAGACTTAAGCTTAAAAACATGGCGTTAGAGGATGAGAACTCGAAACTGCCACCGAAAATCCCCGAGGGTGGCACCAACACCTCCCACGGGACCAATGTAACTCGTAGGAACTGACCCCGAAACTGCGGGACTCCCGGTTTGGGAATACGACGATAATTTGCATGTTTCTAGACTTAAGCAAAACATGGCGTTAGAGGGTGAGATCCCGAAAAAGACCCCGAACGTCCTCGTGGGTGGCACCAACACCTCCCACGGGACCAATGTAACTCGTAGGAACTAACCCCGCAGCCGCGGGACTCCCGGTTTGAGAATACGACGGGAATTTGCATATTTCTAGACTTAGGCTTAAAAACATGGCGTTAGAGGGTGAGAACTCGAAACACCCCCCGAACGTCCCCGTGGGTGGCACCAACACCTCCCACGGGACCAATGTAACTCGTAGGAACTGACCCCGCAGCCTCGGGACTCCCGGTTTGAGAATACGACGGTAATTTGCATATTTCTAGACTTAAGCAAAACATGGCGTTAGAGGGTGAGATCTCGAAATAGCCCCTGAACGTCCTCGTGGGTGGCACCAACACCTCCCACGGTACCAATGTCACTCGTAGGAACTGACCCCGCAGCCGCTGGACTCCCGGTTTGGGAATATGACGGTAATTTGCATATTTCTTGACTTAAGAAAAACATGGCGTCAGAAGGTGAGATCTCGAAACAGCCCCCGAACGTCCCCGTGGGTGGCACCAACACCTCCCACGGGACCAATGTAACTCGTAGGAACTGACCCCAAAGCCGCAGGAATCCCGGTTTGAGAATACGACGGTAATTTACAAATTTCTAGACTTAGGCTTAAAAACATGGCGTTAGAGGATGAGAACTCGAAACTGCCACCGAACGTCAGCGAGGGTGGTACGAACACCTCCCACGGGACCAATGTAACTCGTAGGAACTGATCCCGGAACTACGGGACTCCTGGTTTGGGAATACGACGGTAATTTGCATATTTCTAGACTTAAGCAAAACATGGCGTTAGCGGGTGAGATCTCAAAATAGCCCCCGAACGTCCTCGTGGGTGGCACCAACACCTCTCACGGGACCAATGTAACTCGTAGGAACTGACCCCGCAGTCGCGGGACTCCCGGTTTGAGAATACGACGTTAATTTGCATATTTCTAGACTTTGGCTTAAAAACATGGCGTTAGAGGGTGAGAACTCGAAACACCCCCCGAACGTCCCCGTGGGTGGCCCCAACACCTCCCACGGGACCAATGTAACTCGTAGGAACTGACCCCGCAGCCTTGGGACTCCCGGTTTGAGAATACAACGGTAATTTGCATATTTCTAGACTTAGGCTTAAAAACATGGCGTTAGAGGGTGAAAACCCGAAACACCCCTCGAACGTACCCGTGGGTGTCACCAACACCTCCCACGGGACCAATGTAACTCGTAGGAACTGACCCGGGAGCCGCAGGACTCTCGGTTTGAGAATACGTCGGTAATTTATGAATTTCTAGATTTAGGCTTAAAAACATGGCGTTATAGGGTGAAAACCCGAAACACCCCTCGAACGTCCGCGTGGGTGGCACCAACACCTCCCACGGGACCAATGTAACTACTAGGAACTAACCCCGTAGCCGCAGGACTCCCGGTTTGAGAATACGACGGTAATTTACAAATTTCTAGACTTAAGCAAAACATGGCGTTAGAGGGTGAGAACTCGAAACAGCCCCCGAATGTCCCCGTGGGTGGCACCAACACCTCCCACGGGACCAATGTAACTCGTAGGAACAGACCCCGCAGCTGCGGGTCTCCCGGTTTGAGAGTACGACGGTAATTTGCTTATTTCCACACTTAGGCTTAAAAACATGGTGTTAGAGGGTGAGAACTCAAAACTGCCACCGAACATCCCCGTGGGTGGAACCAACACCTCCCACGGGACCAATGTAACTCGTAGGAACTGACCCCGCAATCGCGGGACTCCCGGTTTGGGAATACGATGGTAATTTGCAAATTTCTAGACTTAAGCAAAACATGGCGTTAGAGGGTGAGATCTCGAAACAGCCCCCGAACGTCCTCGTGGGTGGCACCAACACCTCCCACGGGACCAATGTCACTCGTAGGAACTGACCCCGCAGCCACTGGACTCCCGGTTTGGGAATATGAATGTAATTTTCAAATTTCTGGACTTAAGCAAAACATGGCGTTAGAGAGTGAGATCTCGAAACAGCCCCCGAACGTCCCCTTGGGTGGCACCAACACCTCCCACGGGACCAATGTAAATCGTAGGAACTGACCCCGCAGCCGCGGGACTCCCGGTTTGAAAATACGACGATAATTTGCATATTTCTAGACTTAGGCTTAAAAACATGGCGTTAGAGGGTGAAAGCCCGAAACCTCCCCCGAACGTCAATGTGGATGGCACCTACACCTCCCACGGGACCAATGTAACTCGTAGGAACTGGCCCCGCTGCCGCGGCACTCCCGGTTTTAGAATACGACGGTAATTTACAAATTTCTGGACATAGGTTTAAAAACATGGCGTTAGAGGGTGAGATCTCGAAACAGCCCCCGAACGTCCTCGTGGGTGGCACCAACACCTCCCACGGCACCAATGTAACTCGTAGGAACTGACCCCGCAACCGCGGAACTCCCGATTCTAGAATACGATGGTAATTTGCATATTTCTAGACTTAGGCTTAAAAACATGGCGTTAGAGGGTGAGATCTCGAAACAGCCTCCGAACGTCCTCGTGGGTGGCACCAACACCTCCCACGGCACCAATTTAACTCGTAGGAACTGACCCCGCAGCCGTGGGACTCCCGGTTTGAGAATACAACGGTAATTTGAATATTTCTAGACTTAGGCTTAAAAACATGCCGTTAGAGGGTGAGAACTCGAAACTGCCACCGAACGTCCCCGTGGGTGGCACCAACACCTCCCACGGGACCAATGTAACTCGTAGGAACTGACCCCGCAACCGCGGGAATCGCGGTTTGGGAATACGACGGTAATTTGGATATTTCTAGACTTAAGCAAAACATGGCGTTAGAGGGTGAGATCTCGAAACAGCCCCCGAACGTCCTCGTGGGTGGCACCAACACCTCCCACGGGACCAATGTAGCTCGTAGGAACTGACCCCGCAGCCGCGGGACCCACGGTTTGGGAATACGACGGTAATTTGCATATTTCTAGACTTAAGCAAAACATGGCGTTAGAGGGTGAGATCTCGAAACAGCCCCCGAACGTCCTCGTGGGTGGCACCAACTCCTCCCACGGGACCAATGTAACTCGTAGTAACTGACCCCGCAGCCGCGGGACTCCCGGTTTGAGAATACGATGGTAATTTGCAAATTTCTAGACTTAGGCTTAAAAACATGGCGTTAGAGGGTGAAAAACCCAAAACTGCCCCCGAACGTCCCGTGGGTGGCACCAACACCTCCCATGAGACTAATGTAACTCGTAGGAACTGGCCCCTCAGCCGCCGGACTCCCGGTTTGAGAATACGATGGTAATTTACAAATTTCTTGACTTAGGCTTAAAAACATGGCATTACAAGGTGAGAACTCGAAACTGCCACCGAACGTCCCTGTGGGTGGCACCAACACCTCCCACGGGACCAATGTAACTCGTAGGAACTGACCTTGCAGCCGTGGGACTCCCGGTTTGAGAATACGATGGTAATTTACAAATTTCTAGACTTAGGTTTAAAAACATGGCGTTAGAGGATGAGAACTCGAAACCTCCACCGAACGTCCCCGAGGGTGGAACCAACACCTCCCACGGGACCAATGTAACTCGTAGGAACTAACCCCGAAACTGCTGGACTCCCGGTTTGGGAATACGACGGTAATTTACAAATTTGTAGACTTAGGCTTAAAAACATGGCGTTAGAGGATGAGAACTCGAAACTGCCACCGAACGTCCCCGTGGGTGACTCCAACACCTCCCACGGGACCAATGCAACTCGTAGGAACTGACCCCGCAACCGCGGGACTCCCGGATCGGGAATACGACGGTAATTCGCATATTTCTAGACTTAGGCTTAAAAACATGGCGTTAGAGGGTGAGAACCCGAAACACACCCCGAACGTCCCCTTGGGTGGCACCAACGCCTCCCACGGGACCAATGTAACTCTTAGGAACTGAACCCGCAGCCGCGGGACTCCTGGTTTGAGAATACGACGGTAATTTGCAAATTTCTAGATTAGGCTTAAAAACATGGCGTTAGAGGGTGAAAACCCAAAACAGCCCCCGAACGTCCCCGTGGGTGGCACCAACACCTCCCACGGGTCCAATGCAACTCGTAGGAACTGACCCCGCAGTCGCGGGACTCCCGGTTTTAGAATACGACGATAATTTTCATATTTCTAGACTTAGGCTTAAAAACATGGTGTTAGAGGGTGAGAACTCGAAACACCCCCCGAACGTCCCCGTGGGTGGCACCAACACTTCCCATGGGAACAATGTAACTCGTAGGAACTGACCCCTAAGCCGGGGACTCCCGGTTTGAGAATACGACGGTAATTTATAAATTTCTAGACTTAAGCTTAAAAACATGGCGTTAGAGGGTGAGAACTCGAAACTACCACCGAACGTCCCCGTGGGTGACACCAACACCTCCCACGGGACCAATGTAACTCGTAGGAACTGACCCCGCAGTCGCGGGACTCCCGGTTTGAGAATACGACGTTAATTTGCTTATTTCTAAACTTTGGCTTAAAAACATGGCGTTAGAGGGTGAGAACTCGAGACACCCCCCGAACGTCCCCGTGGGTGGCACCAACACCTCCCACGGGACCAATGTAACTCGTAGGAACTGACCCCGCATCCTTGGGACTCCCGGTTTGAGAATACGACGGTAATTTGCATATTTCTAGACTTAGGCTTAAAAACATGGCGTTAGAGGGTGAAAACCCGAAACACCCCTCAAACGTACCCGTGGGTGTCACCAACACCTCCCACGGGACAAATGTAACTCGTAGGAACTGACCCCGGAGCCGCAGGACTCCCGGTTTGAGAATACGTCGGTAATTTACGAATTTCTAGACTTAGGCTTAAAAACATGGCGTTACAGGGTGAGAACTCGAAACTGCCACCGAACGTCCCCGTGGGTGGCACCAACACCTCCCACGGGACCAATGTAACTCGTAGGAACTGACCCCGCAGTCGCGGGACTCCCGGTTTTAGAATATGACGATAATTTGCATATTTCTAGACTTAGGCTTAAAAACATGGCGTTAGAGGGTAAAAACCCGAAACAGCCCCCGAACGTCCTCGTGGGTGGCACCAACACCTCCCACGGGACCAACGTAACTCGTAGGAACTGACCCCGCAGTCGCGGGACTCCCGGTTTGAGAATACGACGTTAATTTGCATATTTCTAGACTTTGGCTTAAAAACATGGCGTTAGAGGGTGGGAACTCGAAACACCCCCCGAACGTCCCCGTGGGTGGCACCAACACCTCCCACGGGAGCAATGTAACTCATAGGAACTGACCCCGCAGCCTTGGGACTCCCGGTTTGAGAATACGACGGTAATTTGCATATTTCTAGACTCAGGCTTAAAAACATGGCGTTAGAGGGTGAAAACCCGAAACATCCCCCGAACGTCAATGTGGATGGCACCTACACCTCCCACGGGACCAATGTAACTCGTAGGAACTGGCCCCGCTGCCGCGGCACTCCCGGTTTTAGAATACGACGGTAATTTACAAATTTCTGGACTTAGGTTTAAAAACATGGCATTAGAGGGTGAGATCTCGAAACAGCCCCCGAACATCCTCGTGGGTGGCACCAACACCTCCCACGGCACCAATGTAACTCGTAGGAACTGACCCCGCAGCCGCGGGACTCCCGATTTTAGAATACGACGATAATTTTCATATTTCTAGACTTAGGCTTAAAAACATGGCGTTGGAGGGTGAGATCTCGAAACAGCCTCCGAACGTCCTCGTGGGTGGCACCAACACCTCCCACGGCACCAATGTAACTCGTAGGAACTGACCCCGCAGCCGCAGGACTCCCGATTTGAGAATACGATGGTAATTTGCATATTTCAAGACTTAGGCTTAAAAACATGGCGTTAGAGGGTGAGAACTCCAAACACCACCCGAACGTCCCCGTGGGTGGCACCAACACCTCCCACGGGACCAATGTAACTCGTAGGAACTGACCCCGTAGCCGCGGGACTCCCAGTTTGAGAATACGATGGTAATTTGCATATTTCTAGACTTAGGCTTAACAACATGGCGTTAGAGGGTGAAAACCAAAAACACCCCCCGAACGTCCCCGTGGGTGGCACCAACACCTCCCACGGGACCAATGTAACTCGTAGGAACTGACCGCGGAGCCGCGGGACTCCCGGTTTGAGAATACGACGGTAATTTGCGTATTTTTAGACATAGGCTTAAAAATATGGCGTTAGAGGGTGAAAACCCGAAACACCCCCCGAACGTCCCCGTGGGTGGCACCAACACCTCCCACGGGACCAATGTAACTCGTAGGAACTGACCCCTCAGCCGCCGGACTCCCGGTTTGAGAATACGACGGTAATTTACAAATTTCTAGACTTAGGCTTAAAAACATGGCATTACAAGGTGAGAACTCGAAACTGCCACCGAACGTCCCTGTGGGTGGCACCAACACCTCCCACGGGACCAATATAACTCGTAGGAACTGACCTTGCAGCCGTGGGACTCCCGGTTTGAGAATACGACGGTAATTTACAAATTTCTAGACTTAGGCTTAAAAACATGGCGTTAGAGGATGAGAACTCGAAACTTCCACCGAACGTCCCCGAGGGTGGAACCAACACCTCTAATGGGACCAATGTAACTCGTAGGAACTAACCCCGAAACTGCGGGACTCCCGGTTTGGGAATACGACGGTAATTTACAAATTTGTAGACTTAGGCTTAAAAACATGGCGTTAGAGGATGAGAACTCGAAACTGCCACCGAACGTCCCCGTGGGTGGCTCCAACACCTCCCACTGGACCAATGCAACTCATAGGAACTGACCCCGCAACCGCAGGACTCCCGGATTGGGAATACGACGGTAATTTGCATATTTCTAGACTTAGGCTTAAAAACATGGCGTTAGAGGGTGAGAACCCGAAACACCCCCCGAACGTCCCCTTGGGTGGCACCAACGCCTCCCACGGGACCAATGTAACTCGTAGGAACTGACCCCGCAGCCGCGGGACTCCTGGTTTGAGAATACGACGGTAATTTGCAAATTTCTAGATTAGGCTTAAAAACATGGCGTTAGAGGGTGAAAACCCGAAACAGCCCCCGAACGTCCCCGTGGGTGGCACCAACACCTCCCACGGGTCCAATGCAACTCGTAGGAACTGACCCCGCAGTCGCGGGACTCCCGGTTTGAGAATACGACGGTAATTTTCATATTTCTAGACTTAGGCTTAAAAACATGGTGTTAGAGGGTGAGAACTCGAAACACCCCCCGAACGTCCCCGTGGGTGGCACCAACACTTCCCATGGGAACAATGTAACTCGTAGGAACTGACCCCTAAGACGGGGACTCCCGGTTTGAGAATACGACGGTAATTTATAAATTTCTAGACTTAAGCTTAAAAACATGGCGTTAGAGGGTGAGAACTCGAAACTACCACCGAACGTCCCCGTGGGTGACACCAACACCTCCCACGGGACCAATTAACTCGTAGGAACTGACCCCGCAGTCGCGGGACTCCCGGTTTGAGAATACGACGTTAATTTGCATATTTCTAAACTTTGGCTTAAAAACATGGCGTTAGAGGGTGAGAACTCGAGACACCCCCCGATTTTCCCCGTGGGTGGCACCAACACCTCCCACGGGACCAATGTAACTCGTAGGAACGGACCCCGCAGCCTTGGGACTCCCGGTTTGAGAATACGACGGTAATTTGCATATTTCTAGACTTAGGCTTAAAAACATGGCGTTAGAGGGTAAAAACCGGAAACACCCCTCAAACGTACCCGTGGGTGTCACCAACACCTCGCACGGGACAAATGTAACTCGTAGGAACTGACCCCGGAGCCGCAGGACTCCCGGTTTGAGAATACGTCGGTAATTTACGAATTTCTAGACTTAGGCTTAAAAACATGGCGTTACAGGGTGAGAACTCGAAACTGCCACCGAACGTCCCCGTGGGTGGCACCAACACCTCCCACGGGACCAATGTAGCTCGTAGGAACTGACCCCGCAGTCGCGGGACTCCCGGTTTTAGAATACGACGATAATTTGCATATTTCTAGACTTAGGCTTAAAAACATGGCGTTAGAGGGTGAAAACCCGAAACAGCCCCCGAACGTCCTCGTGGGTGGGACCAACACCTCCCACGGGACCAACGTAACTCGTAGGAACTGACCCCGCATTCGCGGGACTCCCGGTTATAGAATACGACGTTAATTTGCATATTTCTAGACTTTGGCTTAAAAACATGGCGTTAGAGGGTGAGAACTCGAAACAACCCCCGAACGTCCCCGTGGGTGGCACCAACACCTCCCACGGGACCAATGTAACTCGTAGGAACTGAGCCCGCAGCCTTGGGACTCCCGGTTTGAGAATACAACGGTAATTTGCATATTTCTAGACTTAGGCTTAAAAACATGGCGTTAGAGGGTGAAAACCCGAAACACCCCTCGATCGTACCCGTGGGTGTCACCAACACCTCCCACGGGACCAATGTAACTCGTAGGAACTGACCCGGGAGCCGCAGGACTCCCGGTTTGAGAATACGTCGATAATTTATGAATTTCTAGACTTAGGCTTAAAAACATGGCGTTACAGGGTGAGAATTCGAAACTGCCACCGAACGTCCCCGTGGGTGGCACCAACACCTCCCACGGGACCAATGTAACTCGTAGGAACTGACCCCGCAGCCGCGGGACTCCCGGTTTTAGAATACAACGATAATTTGCATATTTCTAGGCTTAGGCTTAAAAACATGGCTTTATAGGGTGAAAAACCCGAAACAGCCCCCGAACGTCCCCGTGGGTGGCACCAACACCTCCCACGGGACCAATGTAACTCGTAGTAACTAACCCCGCAGCCGCGGGACTCCCGATTTGAGAATACGATGGTAATTTGCATATTTCTAGACTTAGGCTTAAAAACATGGTGTTAGAGGGTGAAAACCCGAAAGACCCCCCGAACGTCCCCGTGGGTGGCACCAACACCTCCCACGGGACCAATGTAACTCGTAGGAACTGACCCCGCAGTCGCGGGACTCCCGGTTTGAGAATACGACGGTAATTTGCATATTTCTAGACTTAGGCTTAAAAACATGGCGTTAGAGGGTGAAAACCCGAAACACCCCCTGAACGTCCCCGTGGGTGGCACCAACACCTCCCACGGGACCAATGTAACTACTAGGAACTAACCCCGCAGCCGCAGGACTCCCGGTTTGATAATACGACGGTAATTTACAAATTTCTAGACTTAAGCAAAACATGGCGTTAGAGGGTGAGAACTCGAAACCGTCCCCGAATGTCCCCGTGGGTGGCACCAACACCTCCCACGGGACCAATGTAACTCGTAGGAACAGACCCCGCAGCCGCGGGTCTCTCGGTTTGAGAGTACGACGGTAATTTGCTTATTTCCACACTTAGGCTTAAAAACATGGCGTTAGAGGGTGAGAACTCGAAACTGCCACCGAACATCCCCGTGGGTGGAACCAACACCTCCCACGGGACCAATGTAACTCGTAGGAACTGACCCCGCAATCGCGGGACTCCCGGTTTGGGAATACGATGTTAATTTGCATATTTCTAGACTTAAGAAAAACATGGCGTTAGAGGGTGAGATCTCGAAACAGCCCCCGAACGTCCTCGTGGGTGGCACCAACACCTCCCACGGGACCAATGTCACTCGTAGGAACTGACCCCGCAGCCGCTGGACTCCCGGTTTGGGAATATGAATGTAATTTTCATATTTCTAGACTTAAGCAAAACATGGCGTTAGAGAGTGAGATCTCGAAATAGCCCCCGAACGTCCCCGTGGGTGGCACCAACACCTCCCACGGGACCAATGTAACTCGTAGGAACTGACCCCGCAGCCGCAGGACTCCCGGTTTGAGAATACGACGGTAATTTACAAATTTCTAGACTTAGGCTTAAAAACATGGCGTTAGATGGTGAGAACTCGAAACTGCCACCGAACATCCCCGTGGGTGGAACCAACACCTCCCACGGGACCAATGTAACTCATAGGAACTGACCCCGCAATCGCGGGACTCCCGGTTTGGGAATACGATGGTAATTTGCATATTTCTAGAGTTAAGCAAAACATGGCGTTAGAGGGTGAGATCTCAAAACAGCCCCCGAACGTCCTCGTGGGTGGCACCAACACCTCCCACGGGACCAATGTCACTCGTAGGAACTGACCCCGCAGCCGCTGGACTCCCGGTTTGGGAATATGAATGTAATTTTCATATTTCTAGACTTAAGCAAAACATGGCGTTAGAGAGTGAGATCTCGAAACAGCCCCCGAACGTCCCCGTGGGTGGCACCAACACCTCCCACGGGACCAATGTAACTCGTAGGAACTGACCCCGCAGCCGCGGGACTCCCGATTTGAGAATACGATGGTAATTTGCATATTTCTAGACTTAGGCTTATAAACATGGCGTTAGAGGGTGAGAACTCCAAACACCACCCGAACGTCCCCGTGGGTGGCACCAACACCTCCCACGGGACCAATGTAACTCGTAGGAACTGACCCCGCAGCCGCGGGACTCCCGGTTTGAGAATACGATGGTAATTTGCAAATTTCTAGACTTAGGCTTAAAAACATGGCGTTAGAGGGTGAAAACCCAAAACTGCCCCCGAACGTCCCCGTGGGTGGCACCAACACCTCCCATGAGACCAATGTAACTCGTAGGAACTGAACCCGCAGCCGCGGGACTCCCGGTTTGAGAATACGACGGTAATTTGCATATTTCTAGACTTAGGCTTAACAACATGGCGTTAGAGGGTGAAAACCAGAAACACCCCCCGAACGTCCCCGTGGGTGGCACCAACACCTCCCACGGGACCAATGTAACTCGTAGAAACTGACCGCGGAGCCGCGGGACTCCCGGTTTGAGAATACGACGGTAATTTGCGTATTTTTAGACTTAGGCTTAAAAACATGGCGTTAGAGGGTGAAAACCCGAAACAGCCCCCGAACGTACCCGGGGTGGCACCAACACCTCCCACGGGACCAATGTAACTCGTAGGAACTGACCCCTCAGCCGCCGGACTCCCGGTTTGAGAATACGACGGTAATTTACAAATTTCTAGACTTAGGCTTAAAAACATGGCATTACAAGGTGAGAACTCGAAACTGCCACCGAACGTCCCTGTCGGTGGCACCAACACCTCCCACGGGACCAATGTAACTCGTAGGAACTGACCTTGCAGCCGTGGGACTCCCGGTTTGAGAATACGATGGTAATTTACAAATTTCTAGACTTAGGCTTAAAAACATGGCGTTAGAGGATGAGAACTCGAAACTTCCACCGAACGTCCCCGAGGGTGGAACCAACACCTCCCACGGGACCAATGTAACTCGTAGGAACTAACCCCGAAACTGCGGGACTCCCGGTTTGGGAATACGACGGTAATTTACAAATTTGTAGACTTAGGCTTAAAAACATGGCGTTAGAGGATGAGAACTCGAAACTGCCACCGAACGTCCCCGTGGGTGGCTCCAACACCTCCCACGGGACCAATGCAACTCGTAGGAACTGACCCCGCAACCGCGGGACTCCCGGATTGGGAATACGACGGTAATTTGCATATTTCTAGACTTAGGCTTAAAAACATGGCGTTAGAGGGTGAGAACTCGAGACACCCCCCGAACGTCCCCGTGGGTGGCACCAACACCTCCCACGGGACCAATGTAACTCGTAGGAACTGACCCCGCAACCTTGGGACTCCCGGTTTGAGAATACGACTGTAATTTGCATATTTCTAGACTTAGTCTTAAAAACATGGCGTTAGAGGGTGAAAACCCGAAAAACCCCTCAAACGTACCCGTGGGTGTCACCAACACCTCCCACGGGACAAATGTAACTCGTAGGAACTGACCCCGGAGCCGCAGGACTCCCGGTTTGAGAATACGTCGGTAATTTACGAATTTTTAGACTTAGGCTTAAAAACATGGCGTTACAGGGTGAGAACTCGAAACTGCCACCGAACGTCCCCATGGGTGGCACCAACACCTCCCACGGGACCAATGTAACTCGTAGGAACTGACCCCGCAGTCGCGGGACTCCCGGTTTTAGAATACGACGATAATTTGCATATTTCTAGACTTAGGCTTAAAAACATGGCGTTAGAGGGTGAAAACCCGAAACAGCCCCCGAACGTGCCCGTGGGTGGCACCAACACCTCCCACGGGACCAATGTAACTCGTAGAAACTAACCCCGCAGCCGCGGGACTCCCGATTTGAGAATACGATGGTAATTTGCATATTTCTAGACTTAGGCTTAAAAACATGGTGTTAGAGGGTGAAAACCCGAAAGACCCCCCGAACGTCCCCGTGGGTGGCACCAACACCTCCCACGGGACCAATGTAACTCGTAGGAACTAACCACGCAGCCCCGGGACTCCCGATTTGAGAATACGACGGTAATTTGCATATTTATAGACTTAGGCTTAAAAACATGGTGTTAGAGTGTGAGAACTCGAAACTGCCACCGAACATCCTCGTGGGTGGAACCAACACCTCCCACGGGACCAATGTAACACGTAGGAACTGACCCCGAAATCGCGGGACTCCCGGTTTGGGAATACGATGGTAATTTCCATATTTCTAGACATCAGCAAAACATGGCGTTAGAGGGTGAGATCTCGAAACAGCCCCCGAACGTCCTCGTGGGTGGCACCAACACCTCCCACGGGACCAATGTCACTCCTAGGAACTGACCCCGCAGCCGCTGGACTCCCGGTTTGGGAATATGACGGTAATTTTCATATTTCTAGACTTAAGAAAAACATGGCGTTAGAGGGTGAGATCTCGAAACAGCCCCCGAACGTCCCCATGGGTGGCACCAACACCTCCCACGGTACCAATGTAACTCGCAGGAACTGACCCCGCAGCCGCGGGACTCCCGGTTTGAAAATACAACGATAATTTGCATATTTCTAGACTTAGACTTAAAAACATGGCGTTAGAGGGTGAAAACCCGAAACAGCCCCCGAATGTCCCCGTGGGTGGCACCAACACCTCCCATGGGACCGATGTAACTCATAGTAACTGACCCCGCAGCCGCGGGACTCCCGGTTGGAGAATACGACGGTAATTTCCATATTTCTATACGTAGGCTTCAAAACATGGCGATAGAGGGTGAGAAACCGAAAGACCCCCCGAACGTCCACCAATGTAACTCGTAGGTACTGACCCCGCAGCCGCGGGACTCCCGGTTTGAGAATACGACGATAATTTGCATATTTCTAGACTTAGGCTTAAAAACATGGCGTTAGAGGGTGAAAACCCGAAACAGCCCCCGAACGTTCCCGTTGGTGGCACCAACACCTCCCACGGGACCGATGTAACTCGTAGGTACTGACCCCGCAGCCGCGGAACTCCCGGTTTGAGAATACGACGGTAATTTGCATATTTCTAGACTTTGGCTTAAAAACATGGCGTTAGAGGGTGAAAACCCGAAACATCCCCCGAACGTCAATGTGGGTGGCACCAACACCTCCCACGGGACCAATGTAACTCGTAGGAACTGGCCCCGCTGCCGCGGCACTCCCGGTTTTAGAATACGACGGTAATTTACAAATTTCTGGACTTAGGCTTAAAAACATGAAGTTAGAGGGTGAGAACTCGAAACTGCCACCGAACGTCCCCGTGGGTGGCACCAACACCTCCCATGAGAGCAATCTAACTCGTAGGAACTGAACCCGCAGCCGCGGACCTCCCGGTTTGAGAATACGACGGTAATTTGCATATTTCTAGACTTAGGCTTAAAAACATGGCGTTAGAGGGTGAGAACTCGGAACTGCCACCGAACGTCCCCGTGGGTGGCTCCAACACCTCCCACGGGACTAATGTAACTCGTAGGAACCGACCCCGCAACCGCGGGACTCCTGGTTTGAGAATACGACGGTAATTTGTATATTTCTAGATTAGGCTTAAAAACATGGCGTTAGAGGGTGAAAACCCAAAACAGCCCCCGAACATCCCCGTGGGTGGCACCAACACCTCCCACGGGTCCAATGCAACTCGTAGGAATTGACCCCGCAGTCGTGGGACTCCCGGTTTGAGAATACGACGGTAATTTTCATATTTCTAGACTTAGGCTTAAAAACATGGCGTTAGAGGGTGAGAACTCGAAACACCCCCCGAACGTCCCCGTGGGTGGCACCAACACTTCCCATGGGAACAATGTAACTCGTAGGAACTGACCCCTAAGTCGGGGACTCCCGGTTTGAGAATACGACGGTAATTTATAAATTTCTAGACTTAAGCTTAAAAACATGGCGTTAGAGGGTGAGAACTCGAAACTACCACCGAACGTCCCCGTGGGTGACACCAACACCTCCCACGGGACCAATGTAACTCGTAGGAACTGACCCCGCAGCCGCAGGACTCCCGGTTTGAGAATACGTCAGTAATTTGAATATTTCTAGACTTAGGCTTAAAAACATGGCGTTAGAGGGTGAAAACCCGAAAAACCCCTCGAACGTCCTCGTGGGTGTCACCAACACCTCCCACGGGACCAATGTAACTCGTAGGAACTGACCCCGCAGCCGCGGGACTCCCGATTTGAGAATACGACGGTAATTTACAAATTTCTAGACTTAGGCTTAAAAACATGGCGTTAGAGGATGAGAACTCGAAACTGCCACCGAACGTCCCCGAGGGTGGAAGCAACACCTCCCACAGGACCAATGTAACTCGTAGGAACTGACCCCGGAACTGCAGGACTCCCGGTTTGAGAATACGACGGTAATTTACCAATTTGTTGACTTAGGCTTAAAAACATGGCGTTAGAGGATGAGAACTCGAAACTGCCACTGAACGTCCCCGTGGGTGGCTCCAACACCTCCCACGGGACCAATGTAACTCGTATGAACTGACCCCTCAACCGCGGGACTCCCGGTTTGGGAATACGACGGTAATTTTGCATATTTCTAGACTTAGGCTTAAAAACATGGCGTTAGAGGGTGAGAACCCGAAACACCCCCCGAACGTCCCCTTGGGTGGCACCAACGCCTCCCACGGGACCAATGTAACTCGTAGGAACTGACCCCGCAACCGCGGGACTCCTGTTTTGAGAATACGACGGTAATTTGCAAATTTCTAGACTTAGCCTTAAAAACATGGCGTTAGAGGGTGAAAACCCGAAACAGCCCCCAAACGTCCCCGTGGGTGGCACCAACACCTCCCACGGGACCAATGCAACTCGTAGGAACTGACCCCGCAGTCGCGGGACTCCCGGTTTGAGAATACGATGGTAATTTTCATATTTCTAGACTTAGGCTTAAAAACATGGCGTTAGAGGGTGAGAACTCGAAAGACCCCCCGAACGTCCCCGTGGGTGGCACCAACACTTCCCGTGGGAACAATGTAACTCGTAGGAACTGACCCCGAAGCCGCGGGACTCCCGGTTTGAGAATACGACGGTAATTTATAAATTTCTAGACTTAAGCTTAAAAACATGGCGTTAGAGGGTGAGAACTCGAAACTACCACCGAACGTCCCCGTGGGTGACACCATCACCTCCCACGGGACCAATGTAACTCGTAGGAACTGACCCCGCAGCGGAGAGACTCCCGGTTTGGGAATACGACGGTAATTTGCATATTTCTAGACTTAAGCAAAACATGGCGTTAGAGGGTGAAAACCCGAAACAGCCCCCGAATGTCCCCGTGGGTGGTACCAACACCTCCCACGGGACCGATGTAACTCGTAGTAACTGACCCCGCAGCCGCGGGACTCCCGGTTTCAGAATACGACGATAATTTGCATATTTTTAGACTTAGACTTAAAAATATGGCGATAGAGGGTGAGAAACCGAAACACCCCCCGAACGTCCCCGTGGGTGGCACCAACACCTCCCACGGAACCAATGTAACTCGTAGGAACTGACCCCGCAGCCGCGGGACTCCCGGTTTGAGAATACGACGGTAATTTGCATATTTCTAG
Organism: Sambucus nigra; assembly: GCA_949130495.1. Classification (NCBI taxonomy): domain Eukaryota; kingdom Viridiplantae; phylum Streptophyta; class Magnoliopsida; order Dipsacales; family Adoxaceae; genus Sambucus; species Sambucus nigra. The sequence continues at coordinate 48,852,156 of OX422215.1, forward strand.
ACTTAGGCTTAAAAACATGGCGTTAGAGGGTGAAAACACGAAACACCCCCCGAACGTCAACGTGGGTGGCACCAACACCTCCCACGGGACCAATGTAACTCGTAGGAACTGGCCCCGCAGCCGTGGCACTCCCGGTTTTAGAATACGACGGTAATTTAAAAATTTCTGGACTTAGGCTTAAAAACATGGCGTTAGAGGGTGAAAACACGAAACAGCCCCCGAATGTCCCCGTGGGTGGCACCAACACCTCCCACGGGACCGATGTAACTCGTAGTAACTGACCCCGCAGCCGCGGGACTCCCGGTTTGAGAATACGACGGTAATTTCCATATTTTTAGACGTAGGCTTCAAAACATGGCGATAGAGGGTGAGAAATCGAAAGACCCCCCGAATGTCCCCGTGGGTGGCACCAACACCTCCCACGGGACCAATGTAACTCGTAGGTACTGACCCCGCAGCCGCGGAACTCCCGGTTTGAGAATACGACGGTAATTTGCATATTTCTAGACTTAGGCTTAAAAACATGGCGTTAGAGGGTGAAAACCCGAAACATCCCCCGAACGTCAATGTGGGTGGCACCAACACCTCCCACGGGACCAATGTAACTCGTAGGAACTGGCCCCGCTGCCGCGGCACTCCCGGTTTTAGAATACGACGGTAATTTACAAATTTCTGGACTTAGGCTTAAAAACATGAAGTTAGAGGGTGAGAACTCGAAACTGCCACCGAACGTCCCCGTGGGTGGCACCAACACCTCCCATGAGACCAATCTAACTCGTAGGAACTGAACCCGCAGCCGCGGGACTCCCGGTTGGAGAATACGACGGTAATTTGCATATTTCTAGACTTAGGCTTAAAAACATGGCGTTAGAGGGTGAAAACCAGAAACACCCCCCGAACGTCCCCGTGGGTGGCACCAACACCTCCCACGGGTCCAATGTAACTCGTAGGAACTCACCGCGGAGCCGCGGGACTCCCGGTTTCAAAATACGATGGTAATTTGCGTATTTTTAGACTTAGGCTTAAAAACATGGCGTTAGAGGGTGAAAACCTGAAACACCCCCCGAACGTCCCCGTGGGTGGCACCAACACCTCCCACGGGACCAATGTAACTCGTAGGAACTGACCCCTCAGCCGCAGGACTCCCGGTTTGAGAATACGACGGTAATTTACAAATTTCTAGACTTAGGCTTAAAAACATGGCGTTAGAGGATGAGAACTCGAAAATTCCACCGAACGTCCCCGAGGGTGGAACCAACACCTCCCACGGGTGTAACTCGTAGGAACTAACCCCGAAACTGCGGGAGTCCCGGTTTGGGAATACGACGGTGATTTACAAATTTGTAGACTTAGGCTTAAAAACATGGCGTTAGAGGATGAGAACTCGAAACTGCCACCGAACGTCCCCGTGGGTGGCTCCAACACCTCCCACGGGACCAATGTAACTCGTAGGAACCGACCCCGCAACCGCGGGACTCCTGGTTTGAGAATACGACGATAATTTGTATATTTCTAGATTAGGCTTAAAAACATGGCGTTAGAGGGTGAAAACCCGAAACAGCCCCCGAACATCCCCGTGGGTGGCACCAACACCTCCCACGGGTCCAATGCAACTCGGAGGAACTGACCCCGCAGTCGTGGGACTCCCGGTTTGAGAATACGACGGTAATTTTCATATTTCTAGACTTAGGCTTAAAAACATGGCGTTAGAGGGTGAGAACTCGAAACACCCCCCGAACGTCCCCGTGGGTGGCACCAACACTTCCCATGGGAACAATGTAACTCGTAGGAACTGACCCCTAAGTCGGGGACTCCCGGTTTGAGAATACGACGGTAATTTATAAATTTCTAGACTTAAGCTTAAAAACATGGCGTTTGAGGGTGAGAACTCGAAACTACCACCAAACGTCCCCGTGGGTGACACCAACACCTCCCACGGCACCAATGTAACTCGTAGGAACTGACCCCGTAGCGGCGAGACTCCCGGTTTGGGAATACGATGATAATTTGCATATTTCTAGACTTAAGCAAAACATGGCATTAGAGGGTGAGATCTCGAAAAAGCCCCCGAACGTCCTCGTGGGTGGCACCAACACCTCGTAGGAACTGACCCAGCAGCCGCGGGACTCCCGGTTTGAGAATACGACGGCAATTTAAAAATTTCTAGACTTAGGCTGAAAAACATGGCGTTAGAGGATGAGAACTCGAAACTGCCACCGAACGTCCCCGAGGGTGGCACCAACACCTCCCACGGGACCAATGTAACTCGTAGGAACTGACCCCGCAGCCGCGGGACTCCCGGTTTGGGAATACGATGGTAATTTGTGTATTTCTAGACTTAGGCTTAAAAACATGGCGTTAGAGGGTGAAAACCCGAAACACCCCCGAACGTCCCCGTGGGTTGCACCAACACCTCCCACGGGACCAATGTAACTCGTAGGAACTGACCCCGCAGCCGTGGGACTCCCGGTTTGAGAATACAACGGTAATTTGCATATTTCTAGACTTAGTCTTAAAAACATGGCGTTAGAGGGTGAGGACACGAAACACCCCCCGAATGTCCCCGTGGGTGGCACCAACACCTCCCACGGGACCAATGTAACTCGTAGGAACTGACCCCGCAGCCTCGGGACTCCCGGTTCGAGAATACGACGGTAATTTGCATATTTCTAGACTTAGGCTTAAAAACATGGCGTTAGAGGGTGAGAACCCGAAACACCCCTCGAACGGCCCCGTGGGTGTCACCAACAACTCCCACGGGACCAATGTAACTCGTAGGAGCTGACCCCGCAGCCGCAGGACTCCCGGTTTGAGAATACGTCAGTAATTTGCATATTTCTAGACTTAGGCTTAAAAACATGGCGTTAGAGGGTGAAAACCCGAAAAACCCCTCGAACGTCCCCGTGGGTGTCACCAACACCTCCCACGGGACCAATGTAACTCGTAGGAACTGACCCCGCAGCCGCGGGACTCCCGATTTGAGAATACGACGGTAATTTACAAATTTCTAGACTTAGGCTTAAAAACATGGCGTTAGAGGATGAGAACTCGAAACTGCCACCGAACGTCCCCGAGGGTGGAAGCAACACCTCCCACAGGACCAATGTAACTCGTAGGAACTGACCCCGGAACTGCGGGACTCCCGGTTTGAGAATACGACGGTAATTTACAAATTTGTTGACTTAGGCTTAAAAACATGGCGTTAGAGGATGAGAACTCGAAACTGCCACCGAACGTCCCCGTGGGTGGCTCCAACACCTCCCACGGGACCAATGTAACTCGTATGAACTGACCCCGCAACCGCGGGACTCCCGGTTTGGGAATACGACGGTAATTTTGCATATTTCTAGACTTAAGCTTAAAAACATGGCGTTAGAGGGTGAGAACCCGAAACACCCCCCGAACGTCCCCTTGGGTGGCACCAACGCCTCCCACGGGACCAATGTAACTCGTAGGAACTGACCCCGCAGCCGCGGGACTCCCGATTTGAGAATACGACGGTAATTTACAAATTTCTAGACTTAGGCTTAAAAACATGGCGTTAGAGGATGAGAACTCGAAACTGCCACCGAACGTCCCCGAGGGTGGAAGCAACACCTCCCACAGGACCAATGTAACTCGTAGGAACTGACCCCAGAACTGCGGGACTCCCGGTTTGAGAATACGACGGTAATTTACGAATTTGTTGACTTAGGCTTAAAAACATGGCGTTAGAGGATGAGAACTCGAAACTGCCACTGAACGTCCCCGTGGGTGGCTCCAACACCTCCCACGGGACCAATGTAACTCGTATGAACTGACCCCGCAACCGCGGGACTCCCGGTTTGGGAATACGACGGTAATTTTGCATATTTCTAGACTTAGGCTTAAAAACATGGCGTTAGAGGGTGAGAACCCGAAACACCACCCGAACGTCCCCTTGGGTGGCACCAACGCCTCCCACGGGACCAATGTAACTCGTAGGAACTGACCCCGCAACCGCGGGACTCCTGGTTTGAGAATACGACGGTAATTTGCAAATTTCTAGACTTAGCCTTAAAAACATGGCGTTAGAGGGTGAAAACCCGAAACAGCCCCCAAACGTCCCCGTGGGTGGCACCAACACCTCCCACGGGACCAATGCAACTCGTAGGAACTGACCCCGCCGTCGCGGGACTCCCGGTTTGAGAATACGATGGTAATTTTCATATTTCTAGACTTAGGCTTAAAAACATGGCGTTAGAGGGTGATAACTCGAAAGACCCCCCGAACGTCCCCGTGGGTGGCACCAACACCTCCCACGGGACCAATGTAACTCGTAGGAACTGACCCCGCAGCCGCGGGACTCCCGGTTTGAGAATACGACGGTAATTTGCAAATTTCGAGACTTAGGCTTAAAAATATGGCGTTCGAGGGTGAAAACCCAAAACTGCCCCCGAACGTCCCCGTGGGTGGCACCAACACCTCCCATGAGACCAATGTAACTCGTAGGAACCGAACCCGCAGCCGCGGGAGTCCCGGTTTGAGAATACGACGGTAATTTGCATATTTCTAGACTTAGGCTTAAAAACATGGCGTTAGAGGGTGAAAAACCGAAACACCCCAAGAACGTCCCCGTGGGTGGCACCAACACCTCCCACGGGACCAATGCAACTCGTAGGAACTGACCCCGTAGCCGCGGGACTCCCGGTTTGAGAATACGACGGTAATTTACAAATTTCTAGACTTAGGCTTAAAAACATGGCGTTAGAGGATGAGAACTCGAAACTTCCACCGAACATCCCCGAGGGTGGAACCAACACCTCCCACGGGACCAATGTAACTCGTAGGAACTATACCCGAAATTACAGGACTCTCGGTTTGGGAATACGACGGTAATTTACAAATTTGTAGACTTAGGCTTAAAAACATGGCGTTAGAGGATGAGAACTTGAAACTGCCACCGAACGTCCCCGTGGGTGGCTCCAACACCTCCCACGGGATCAATGTAACTCGTATGAACTGACCCCGCAACCGCGGGACTCCCGGTTTGGGAATACGACGGTAATTTTTCATATTTCTAGACTTAGGCTTAAAAATATGGCGTTAGAGGGTGAGAACCCGAAACACCCCCCGAACGTCCCCTTGGGTGGCACCAACGCCTCCCACGGGACAAATGTAACTCGTAGGAACTGACCCCGCAACCGCGGGACTCCTGGTTTGAGAATACGACGGTAATTTGCAAATTTCTAGACTTAGCCTTAAAAACATGGCGTTAGAGGGTGAAAACCCGAAACAGCCCCCAAACGTCCCCGTGGGTGGCACCAACACCTCCCACGGGACCAATGCAACTCGTAGGAACTGACCCCGCCGTCGCGGGACTCCCGGTTTGAGAATACGATGGTAATTTTCATATTTCTAGACTTAGGCTTAAAAACATGGCGTTAGAGGGTGATAACTCGAAAGACCCCCCGAACGTCCCCGTGGGTGGCACCAACACTTCCCGTGGGAACAATGTAACTCGTAGGAACTGACCCCGAAGCCGCGGGACTCCCGGTTTGAGAATACGATGGTAATTTATAAATTTCTAGACTTAAGCTTAAAAACATGGCGTTAGAGGGTGAGAACTCGAAACTACCACCGAACGTCCCCGTGGGTGACACCATCACCTCCCACGGGACCAATGTAACTCGTAGGAACTGACCCCGCAGCGTTGAGACTCCCGGTTTGGGAATACGACGGTAATTTGCATATTTCTAGACTTAAGCAAAACATGGCGTTAGAGGGTGAAAACCCGAAACAGCCCCCGAATGTCCCCGTGGGTGGTACCAAAACCTCCCACGGGACCGATGTAACTCGTAGTAACTGACCCCGCAGTCGCGGGACTCCCGGTTTGAGAATACGACGGTAATTTGCATATTTCTAGACTTAGGCTTAAAAACATGGCGTTAGAGGGTGAAAACACGAAACACTCCTCGAACGTCAACGTGGGTGGCACCAACACCTCCCACGGGACCAATGTAACTAGTAGGAACTGGCCCCGCAGCCGCGGCACTCCCGGTTTTAGAATACGACGGTAATTTACAAATTTCTGGACTTAGGCTTAAAAACATGGCGTTAGAGGGTGAGATCTCGAAACAGCCCCCGAACGTCCTCGTGGGTGGCACCAACACCTCCCACGACACCAATGTAACTCGTAGGAACTGACCCCGCAGCCGCGGGACTCCCGATTTGAGAATACGATGGTAATTTGCATATTTCTAGACTTAGGCTTAAAAACATGGCGTTAGAGGGTGAGAACCCCAAACACCCCCCGAACGTCCCCGTGGGTGGCACCAACACTCCCACGGGACAAATGTAACTCGTAGGAACTGACCCCGCAGCCGCGGGACTCCCGGTTTGAGAATACGACGGTAATTTTCAAATTTCGAGACTTAGGCTTAAAAATATGGCGTTCGAGGGTGAAAACCCAAAACTGCCCCTGAACGTCCCCGTGGGTGGCACCAACACCTCCCATGAGACCAATGTAACTCGTACGAACTGAACCCGCAGCCGCGGGAGTCCCGGTTTGAGAATGCGACGGTAATTTGCATATTTCTAGAGTTAGGCTTAAAAACATGGCGTTAGAGGGTGAAAACCCGAAACACCCCCGAACGTCCCCGTGGGTGGCACCAACACCTCCCACGGGATCAATGTAACTCGTAGGAACTGACCCCGCAGCCGTGGGACTCCCGATTTGAGAATACGACGGTAATTTACAAATTTCTAGACTTAGGCTTAAAAACATGGCGTTAGAGGATGAGAACTCGAAAATTCCACCGAACGTCCCCGAGGGTGGAACCAACACCTCCCACGGGACCAATGTAACTCGTAGGAACTAACCCCGAAACTGCGGGAGTCCCGGTTTGGGAATACGACGGTGATTTACAAATTTGTAGACTTAGGCTTAAAAACATGGCGTTAGAGGATGAGAACTCGAAACTGCCACCGAACGTCCCCGTGGGTGGCTCCAACACCTCCCACGGGACCAATGTAACTCGTAGGAACCGACCCCGCAACCGCGGGACTCCTGGTTTGAGAATACGACGGTAATTTGTATATTTCTAGATTAGGCTTAAAAACATGGCGTTAGAGGGTGAAAACCCGAAACAGCCCCCGAACATCCCCGTGGGTGGCACCAACACCTCCCACGGGTCCAATGCAACTCGGAGGAACTGACCCCGCAGTCGTGGGACTCCCGGTTTGAGAATACGACGGTAATTTTCATATTTCTAGACTTAGGCTTAAAAACATGGCGTTAGAGGGTGAGAACTCGAAACACCCCCCGAACGTCCCCGTGGGTGGCACCAACACTTCCCATGGGAACAATGTAACTCGTAGGAACTGACCCCTAAGTCGGGGACTCCCGGTTTGAGAATACAACGGTAATTTATAAATTTCTAGACTTAAGCTTAAAAACATGGCGTTAGAGGGTGAGAACTCGAAACTACCACCGAACGTCCCCGTGGGTGACACCAACACCTCCCACGGCACCAATGTAACTCGTAGGAACTGACCCCGTAGCGGCGAGACTCCCGGTTTGGGAATACGATGATAATTTGCATATTTCTAGACTTAAGCAAAACATGGCGTTAGAGGGTGAGATCTCGAAAAAGCCCCCGAACGTCCTCGTGGGTGGCACCAACACCTCGTAGGAACTGACCCAGCAGCCGCGGGACTCCCGGTTTGAGAATACGACGGCAATTTAAAAATTTCTAGACTTAGGCTGAAAAACATGGCGTTAGAGGATGAGAACTCGAAACTGCCACCGAACGTCCCCGAGGGTGGCACCAACACCTCCCACGGGACCAATGTAACTCGTAGGAACTGACCCCGCAGCCGCGGGACTCCCGGTTTGGGAATACGATGGTAATTTGTGTATTTCTAGACTTAGGCTTAAAAACATGGCGTTAGAGGGTGAAAACCCGAAACACCCCCGAACGTCCCCGTGGGTTGCACCAACACCTCCCACGGGACCAATGTAACTCGTAGGAACTGACCCCGCAGCCGTGGGACTCCCGGTTTGAGAATACAACGGTAATTTGCATATTTCTAAACTTAGGCTTAAAAACATGGCTTTAGAGGGTGAGAACTCGAAACTGCCACCGAACGTCCCCGTGGGTGGCACCAACACCTCCCACGGGACCAATGTAACTCGTAGGAACTGACCCCGCAGCCGCGGGACTCCCGGTTTGAGAATACGACGGTAATTTGCATATTTCTAGACTTAGGCATAAAAACATGTTGTTAGAGGGTGAGAACTCGAAACACCCCTCGAACGTCCCCGTGGGTGTCACCAACAACTCCCACGGGACCAATGTAACTCGTAGGAGCTGACCCCGCAGTCGCAGGACTCCCGGTTTGAGAATACGTCAGTAATTTGCATATTTCTAGACTTAGGCTTAAAAACATGGCGTTAGAGGGTGAAAACCCGAAAAACCCCTCGAACGTCCCTGTGGGTGTCACCAACACCTCCCACGGGACCAATGTAACTCGTAGGAACTGACCCCGCAGCCGCGGGACTCCCGATTTGAGAATACGACGGTAATTTACAAATTTCTAGACTTAGGCTTAAAAACATGGCGTTAGAGGATGAGAACTCGAAACTGCCACCGAACGTCCCCGAGGGTGGAAGCAACACCTCCCACAGGACCAATGTAACTCGTAGGAACTGACCCCGGAACTGCGGGACTCCCGGTTTGAGAATACGACGGTAATTTACAAATTTGTTGACTTAGGCTTAAAAACATGGCGTTAGAGGATGAGAACTCGAAACTGCCACCGAACGTCCCCGTGGGTGGCTCCAACACCTCCCACGGGACCAATGTAACTCGTATGAACTGACCCCGCAACCGCGGGACTCCCGGTTTGGGAATACGACGGTAATTTTGCATATTTCTAGACTTAGGCTTAAAAACATGGCGTTAGAGGGTGAGAACCCGAAACACCCCCCGAACGTTCCCTTGGGTGGCACCAACGCCTCCCACGGGACCAATGTAACTCGTAGGAACTGACCCCGCACCGCGGGACTCCTGGTTTGAGAATACGACGGTAATTTGCAAATTTCTAGACTTAGCCTTAAAAACATGGCGTTAGAGGGTGAAAACCCGAAACAGCCCCCAAACGTCCCCGTGGGTGGCACCAACACCTCCCACGGCACCAATGCAACTCGTAGGAACTGACCCCGCAGTCGCGGGACTCCCGGTTTGAGAATACGATGGTAATTTTCATATTTCTAGACTTAGGCTTAAAAACATGGCGTTAGAGGGTGAGAACTCGAAACACCCCCTGAACGTCCCCGTGGGTGGCACCAACACTTCCCGTGGGAACAATGTAACTCGTAGGAACTGACCCCGAAGCCGCGGGACTCCCGGTTTGAGAATACGACGATAATTTATAAATTTCGAGACTTAAGCTTAAAAACATGGCGTTAGAGGGTGAGAACTCGAAATTACCACCGAACGTCCCCGTGGGTGACACCATCACCTCCCACGGGACCAATGCAACTCGTAGGAACTGACCCCGCAGCCGCGGGACTCCCGGTTTGAGAATACGACGGTAATTTGCATATTTTTAGACTTAGACTTAAAAATATGGCGATAGAGGGTGAGAAACCGAAAGACCCCCCGAACGTCCCCGTGGGTGGCACCAACACCTCCCACGGAACCAATGTAACTCGTAGGAACTGAACCCGCAGCCGCGGTACTCACGGTTTGAGAATACGACGGTAATTTGCATATTTCTAGAGTTAGGCTTAAAAACATGGCGTTAGAGGGTGAGAACTCGAAACACCCCCCGAACGTCCCCGTGGGTGGCACCAACACTTCCCATGGGAACAATGTAACTCGTAGGAACTGACCCCGCAGCCGTGGGACTCCCGATTTGAGAATACGACGGTAATTTACAAATTTCTAGACTTAGGCTTAAAAACATGGCGTTAGAGGATGAGAACTCGAAAATTCCACCGAACGTCCCCGAGGGTGGAACCAACACCTCCCACGGGACCAATGTAACTCGTAGGAACTAACCCCGAAACTGCGGGAGTCCCGGTTTGGGAATACGACGGTGATTTACAAATTTGTAGACTTAGGCTTAAAAACATGGCGTTAGAGGATGAGAACTCGAAACTGCCACCGAACGTCCCCGTGGGTGGCTCCAACACCTCCCACGGGACCAATGTAACTCGTAGGAACCGACCCCGCAACCGCGGGACTCCTGGTTTGAGAATACGACGGTAATTTGTATATTTCTAGATTAGGCTTAAAAACATGGCGTTAGAGGGTGAAAACCCGAAACAGCCCCCGAACATCCCCGTGGGTGGCACCAACACCTCCCACGGGTCCAATGCAACTCGGAGGAACTGACCCCGCAGTCGTGGGACTCCCGGTTTGAGAATACGACGGTAATTTTCATATTTCTAGACTTAGGCTTAAAAACATGGCGTTAGAGGGTGAGAACTCGAAACACCCCCCGAACGTCCCCGTGGGTGGCACCAACACTTCCCATGGGAACAATGTAACTCGTAGGAACTGACCCCTAAGTCGGGGACTCCCGGTTTGAGAATACGACGGTAATTTATAAATTTCTAGACTTAAGCTTAAAAACATGGCGTTAGAGGGTGAGAACTCGAAACTACCACCGAACGTCCCCGTGGGTGACACCAACACCTCCCACGGCACCAATGTAACTCGTAGGAACTGACCCCGTAGCGGCGAGACTCCCGGTTTGGGAATACGATGATAATTTGCATATTTCTAGACTTAAGCAAAACATGGCGTTAGAGGGTGAGATCTCGAAAAAGCCCCCGAACGTCCTCGTGGGTGGCACCAACACCTCGTAGGAACTGACCCAGCAGCCGCGGGACTCCCGGTTTGAGAATACGACGGCAATTTAAAAATTTCTAGACTTAGGCTGAAAAACATGGCGTTAGAGGATGAGAACTCGAAACTGCCACCGAACGTCCCCGAGGGTGGCACCAACACCTCCCACGGGACCAATGTAACTCGTAGGAACTGACCCCGCAGCCGCGGGACTCCCGGTTTGGGAATACGATGGTAATTTGTGTATTTCTAGACTTAGGCTTAAAAACATGGCGTTAGAGGGTGAAAACCCGAAACACCCCCGAACGTCCCCGTGGGTTGCACCAACACCTCCCACGGGACCAATGTAACTCGTAGGAACTGACCCCGCAGCCGTGGGACTCCCGGTTTGAGAATACAACGGTAATTTGCATATTTCTAAACTTAGGCTTAAAAACATGGCTTTAGAGGGTGAGAACTCGAAACTGCCACCGAACGTCCCCGTGGGTGGCACCAACACCTCCCACGGGACCAATGTAACTCGTAGGAACTGACCCCGCAGCCGCGGGACTCCCGGTTTGAGAATACGACGGTAATTTGCATATTTCTAGACTTAGGCATAAAAACATGTTGTTAGAGGGTGAGAACTCGAAACACCCCTCGAACGTCCCCGTGGGTGTCACCAACAACTCCCACGGGACCAATGTAACTCGTAGGAGCTGACCCCGCAGTCGCAGGACTCCCGGTTTGAGAATACGTCAGTAATTTGCATATTTCTAGACTTAGGCTTAAAAACATGGCGTTAGAGGGTGAAAACCCGAAAAACCCCTCGAACGTCCCTGTGGGTGTCACCAACACCTCCCACGGGACCAATGTAACTCGTAGGAACTGACCCCGCAGCCGCGGGACTCCCGATTTGAGAATACGACGGTAATTTACAAATTTCTAGACTTAGGCTTAAAAACATGGCGTTAGAGGATGAGAACTCGAAACTGCCACCGAACGTCCCCGAGGGTGGAAGCAACACCTCCCACAGGACCAATGTAACTCGTAGGAACTGACCCCGGAACTGCGGGACTCCCGGTTTGAGAATACGACGGTAATTTACAAATTTGTTGACTTAGGCTTAAAAACATGGCGTTAGAGGATGAGAACTCGAAACTGCCACCGAACGTCCCCGTGGGTGGCTCCAACACCTCCCACGGGACCAATGTAACTCGTATGAACTGACCCCGCAACCGCGGGACTCCCGGTTTGGGAATACGACGGTAATTTTGCATATTTCTAGACTTAGGCTTAAAAACATGGCGTTAGAGGGTGAGAACCCGAAACACCCCCCGAACGTCCCCTTGGGTGGCACCAACGCCTCCCACGGGACCAATGTAACTCGTAGGAACTGACCCCGCAACCGCGGGACTCCTGGTTTGAGAATACGACGGTAATTTGCAAATTTCTAGACTTAGCCTTAAAAACATGGCGTTAGAGGGTGAAAACCCGAAACAGCCCCCAAACGTCCCCGTGGGTGGCACCAACACCTCCCACGGCACCAATGCAACTCGTAGGAACTGACCCCGCAGTCGCGGGACTCCCGGTTTGAGAATACGATGGTAATTTTCATATTTCTAGACTTAGGCTTAAAAACATGGCGTTAGAGGGTGAGAACTCGAAACACCCCCTGAACGTCCCCGTGGGTGGCACCAACACTTCCCGTGGGAACAATGTAACTCGTAGGAACTGACCCCGAAGCCGCGGGACTCCCGGTTTGAGAATACGACGATAATTTATAAATTTCGAGACTTAAGCTTAAAAACATGGCGTTAGAGGGTGAGAACTCGAAATTACCACCGAACGTCCCCGTGGGTGACACCATCACCTCCCACGGGACCAATGCAACTCGTAGGAACTGACCCCGCAGCCGCGGGACTCCCGGTTTGAGAATACGACGGTAATTTGCATATTTTTAGACTTAGACTTAAAAATATGGCGATAGAGGGTGAGAAACCGAAAGACCCCCCGAACGTCCCCGTGGGTGGCACCAACACCTCCCACGGAACCAATGTAACTCGTAGGAACTGACCCCGCAGCCGCGGGACTCCCGGTTTGAGAATATGACGGTAATTTGCATATTTCTAGACTTAGGCTTAAAAACATGGCGTTAGAGGGTGAAAACACGAAACACCCCCCGAACGTCAACGTGGGTGGCACCAACACCTCCCACGGGACCAATGTAACTCGTAGGAACTGGCCCCGCAGCCGCGGCACTCCCGATTTTAGAATACGACGGTAATTTACAAATTTCTGGACATAGGCTTAAAAACATGGCGTTAGAGGGTGAGATCTCGAAACAGCCCCCGAACGTCCTCGTGGGTGGCACCAACACCTCCCACGGCACCAATGTAACTAGTAGGAACTGACCCCGCATCCGCGGGACTCCCGATTTGAGAATAAGATGGTAATTTTCATATTTCTAGACTTAGGCTTAAAAACATGGCGTTAGAGGGTGAGAACCCCAAACACCCCCCGAACGTCCCCGTGGGTGGCACCAACACCTCCCACGGGACCAATGTAACTCGTAGGAACTGACCCCGCAGCCGCGGGACTCCCGGTTTGAGAATACGACGGTAATTTGCAAATTTCGAGACTTAGGCTTAAAAATATGGCGTTCGAGGGTGAAAACCCAAAACTGCCCCCGAACGTCCCCGTGGGTGGCACCAACACCTCCCATGAGACCAATGTAACTCATAGGAACTGAACCCGCAGCCGCGGGAGTCCCGGTTTGAGAATACGACGGTAATTTGCATATTTCTAGACTTAGGCTTAAAAACATGGCGTTAGAGGGTGAAAAACCGAAACACCCCAAGAACGTCCCCGTGGGTGGCACCAACACCTCCCACGGGACCAATGCAACTCGTAGGAACTGACCCCGTAGCCGCGGGACTCCCGGTTTGAGAATACGACGGTAATTTACAAATTTCTAGACTTAGGCTTAAAAACATGGCGTTAGAGGATGAGAACTCGAAACTTCCACCGAACATCCCCGAGGGTGGAACCAACACCTCCCACGGGACCAATGTAACTCGTAGGAACTATACCCGAAATTGCAGGACTCTCGGTTTGGGAATACGACAGTAATTTACAAATTTGTAGACTTAGGCTTAAAAACATGGCGTTAGAGGATGAGAACTTGAAACTGCCACCGAACGTCCCCGTGGGTGGCTCCAACACCTCCCACGGGATCAATGTAACTCGTATGAACTGACCCCGCAACCGCGGGACTCCCGGTTTGGGAATACGACGGTAATTTTGCATATTTCTAGACTTAGGCTTAAAAACATGGCGTTAGAGGGTGAGAACCCGAAACACCCCCCGAACGTCCCCTTGGGTGGCACCAACGCCTCCCACGGGACAAATGTAACTCGTAGGAACTGACCCCGCAACCGCGGGACTCCTGGTTTGAGAATACGACGGTAATTTGCAAATTTCTAGACTTAGCCTTAAAAACATGGCGTTAGAGGGTGAAAACCCGAAACAGCCCCCAAACGTCCCCGTGGGTGGCACCAACACCTCCCACGGGACCAATGCAACTCGTAGGAACTGACCCCGCCGTCGCGGGACTCCCGGTTTGAGAATACGATGGTAATTTTCATATTTCTAGACTTAGGCTTAAAAACATGGCGTTAGAGGGTGATAACTCGAAAGACCCCCCGAACGTCCCCGTGGGTGGCACCAACACTTCCCGTGGGAACAATGTAACTCGTAGGAACTGACCCCGAAGCCGCGGGACTCCTGGTTTGAGAATACGATGGTAATTTATAAATTTCTAGACTTAAGCTTAAAAACATGGCGTTAGAGGGTGAGAACTCGAAACTACCACCGAACGTCCCCGTGGGTGACACCATCACCTCCCACGGGACCAATGTAACTCGTAGGAACGGACCCCGCAGCGTTGAGACTCCCGGTTTGGGAATACGACGGTAATTTGCATATTTCTAGACTTAAGCAAAACATGGCGTTAGAGGGTGAAAACCCGAAACAGCCCCCGAATGTCCCCGTGGGTGGTACCAACACCTCCCACGGGACCGATGTAACTCGTATTAACTGACCCCGCAGTCGCGGGACTCCCGGTTTGAGAATACGACGGTAATTTGCATATTTCTAGACTTAGGCTTAAAAACATGGCGTTAGAGGGTGAAAACACGAAACACTCCCCGAACGTCAACGTGGGTGGCACCAACACCTCCCACGGGACCAATGTAACTAGTAGGAACTGGCCCCGCAGCCGCGGCACTCCCGGTTTTAGAATACGACGGTAATTTACAAATTTCTGGACTTAGGCTTAAAAACATGGCGTTAGAGGGTGAGATCTCGAAACAGCCCCCGAACGTCCTCGTGGGTGGCACCAACACCTCCCACGACACCAATGTAACTCGTAGGAACTGACCCCGCAGCCGCGGGACTCCCGATTTGAGAATACGATGGTAAT
This sequence comes from Sambucus nigra, assembly GCA_949130495.1. Classification (NCBI taxonomy): domain Eukaryota; kingdom Viridiplantae; phylum Streptophyta; class Magnoliopsida; order Dipsacales; family Adoxaceae; genus Sambucus; species Sambucus nigra. The sequence goes on from OX422215.1 coordinate 48,867,435, forward strand.
TTGCATATTTCTAGACTTAGGCTTAAAAACATGGCGTTAGAGGGTGAGAACCCCAAACACCCCCCGAACGTCCCCGTGGGTGGCACCAACACTCCCACGGGACCAATGTAACTCGTAGGAACTGACCCCGCAGCCGCGGGACTCCCGGTTTGAGAATACGACGGTAATTTTCAAATTTCGAGACTTAGGCTTAAAAATATGGCGTTCGAGGGTGAAAACCCAAAACTGCCCCTGAACGTCCCCGTGGGTGGCACCAACACCTCCCATGAGACCAATGTAACTCGTAGGAACTGAACCCGCATCCGCGGGAGTCCCGGTTTGAGAATACGACGGTAATTTGCATATTTCTAGAGTTAGGCTTAAAAACATGGTGTTAGAGGGTGAAAACCCGAAACACCCCCCGAACGTCCCCGTGGGTGGCACCAACACCTCCCACGGGACCAATGCAACTCGTAGGAACTGACCCCGCAGCCGCGGGACTCCCGGTTTAAGAATACGACGGTAATTTACAAATTTCTAGACTTAGGCTTAAAAACATGGCGTTAGAGGATGAGAACTCGAAACTTCCACCGAACATCCCCGAGGGTGGAACCAACACCTCCCACGGGACCAATGTAACTCGTAGGAACTAACCCCGAAACTGCGGGACTCTCGGTTTGGGAATACCACGGTAATTTACAAATTTGTAGACTTAGGCTTAAAAACATGGCGTTAGAGGATGAGAACTCGAAACTGCCACCGAACGTCCTCGTGGGTGGCTCCAACACCTCCCACGGGACCAATGTAACGCGTAGGAACTGACCCCGCAACCGCGGGACTCCCGGTTTGGGAATACGACGGTAATTTGCATATTTCTAGACTTAGGCTCAAAAACCTGGCGTTAGAGGGTGAGAACCCGAAACACCCCCCGAACGTCCCCTTAAGTGGCACCAACGCCTCCCACGGGACCAATGTAACTCGTAGGAACTGACCCCGCAGCCGCGAGACTCCTGGTTTGAGAATATGACGGTAATTTGCAAATTTCTAGACTTAGGCTTAAAAACATGGCGTTAGAGGGTGAAAACCCGAAATAGCCCCCGAACGTCCCCGTGGGTGGCACCAACACCTCCCACGGGTCCAATGCAACTCGTAGGAACTGACCCCGCAGTCGCGGGACTTTCGGTTTGAGAATAGGACGGTAAATTTCATATTTCTAGACTTAGGCTTAAAAACATGGCGTTAGAGGGTGAGAACTCGAAACACCCCCCGAACGTCCCCGTGGGTGGTACCAACACTTCCCATGGGAACAATGTAACTCGTAGGAACTGACCCCTAAGCCGCGGGACTCCCGGTTTGAGAATACGACGGTAATTTATAAATTTCTAGACTTAAGCTTAAAAACATGGCGTTAGAGGGTGAGAACTCGAAACTACCACCGAACGTCCTCGTGGGGGACACCAACACCTCCTACGGGACCAATGTAACTCGTAGGAACTGACCCCGTAGCGGCGAGACTCCCGGTTTGGGAATGCGAAGGTAGTTTGCATATTTCTAGACTTAAGCAAAACATGGCGTTAGAGGGTGAGATCTCGAAAAAGCCCCCGAACGCCCTCGTGGGTGGCACCAACACCTCGTAGGAACTGACCCAGCAGCCGCGGGACTCCCGGTTTGAGAATACGACTGTAATTTACCAATTTCTAGACTTAGGCTTAAAAACATGGCGATAGAGGGTGAGAAACCGAAAGACCCCCCGAACGTCCCCGTGGGTGGAACCAACACCTCCCACGGGACCAATGTAACTCGTAGGAACTGACCCCGCAGCCGCGAGGCTCCCGGTTTGAGAATACGACGGTAATTTGCATATTTCTAGACTTAGGCTTAAAAACATGGCGTTAGAGGGTGAAAACATGAAACACCCCCCGAACGTCAACGTCGGTGGCACCATCACCTCCCACGGGACCAATGTAACTCGTAGGAACTGGCCCCGCAGCCGCGGCACTCCCGGTTTTAGAGTACGACGATAATTTACAAATTTCTGGACTTAGGCTTAAAAACATGGCGTTAGAGGGTGAGATCTCGAAACAGCCCCCGAACGTCCTCGTGGGTGGCACCAACACCTCCCACGGCACCAATGTAACTCGTAGGAACTGACCCCGCAGCCGCGGGACTCCCGATTTGAGAATACGATGGTAATTTGCATATTTCTAGACTTAGGCTTAAAAACATGGCGTTAGAGGGTGAGAACCCCAAACACCCCCCGAACGTCCCCGTGGGTGGCACCAACACCTCCCACGGGACCAATGTATGAAGACGAGGATGCCAACATTGTAGCTGTAGACCCTTAGGCCATTTTTGTGAAGCTTTTTGTAATTTTGCATTTCTATGAGGAACTGTAACCTCTGATGAAACTCTGTTACCTTGTAGTTTGTAACTCAACTTTAGTGTATATCAACCTCCGAGGAGGGATTTATTTCTTGAGTTGCTGGATGTTTCTTGAATGATTTTCTATATATGAAGTCTCAATATAATCGTCTAATATTTGAGGTCACCTAAGTATGATGTCTGACCTCAGACCTTGTCTCCAAATTATGATGTTATAAGGTCTGAGGCCATCAACTAAGATGTTATCCCCATAAATAACTATTCACCAGATTAATGATGTTAAGGGTTTGAGGTCATTCAAGTATGATGTCTGACCTCAGACCTTGTCACCAAATTATGATGTTATAAGGTTTGAGGTCATCAACTAAGATGTTACCCCCATAATATATATTCACCAAATTAATGATGTCAAAGGTTTGAGATCATCCAAGTATGATGTCTGACCTCAGACCTTGTCACCAAATTATGATGTTATAAGGTCTGAGGTCATCAACTAAGATGTTATCCCCATAATTTCTACTCACCAAATTAATGATGTTAAGGGTTCGATGTCATCCAAGTATGATGTCTGACCTCAGACCTTGTCACCAAATTATGATGTTATAAGGTCTGAGGTCATCAACTAAGATGTTATCCCCATAATTTCTATTCACCAAATTAATGATGTTAAGGGTCCGAGGTCATCCAAGTATGATGTCTGACCTCAGACCTTGTCACCAAATTATGATGTTATAAGGTCTGAGGCCATCAACTAAGATGTTATCCCCATAATTTTTACTCACCAAGTTATTAATGTTAAGGGTCTGAGGTCATCCAAGTATGATGTCTGACCTCATACCTTATCACCAAATTATGATGTTATAAGGTCTGAGGCCATCAACTAAGATGTTATCCCCATAAATAACTACTCACTAAATTAATGTTGTCAAAGGTCTGAGGTCATCTAAGTATGATGTCTAACCTCAGTCCTTGTCACCAAATTATGATGTTATAAGGTGTGAGGTCATCAACTAAGATGTTCCCATAATTTCTACTCACCAAATTAATGATGATAAGGGTCCGAGGTCATCTAAGTATGATGACTGACCTCAGACTTTGTCACCAAATTATGACATTATAAGGTATGCGGCCATCAACTAAGATGTTATCCCCATAATTTCTACTCACCAAATTAATGATGTTAAGGGTCTGAGGTCATCTAAGTATGATGTCTGACCTCAGACCTTGTCACCTTATTATGATGTTATAAGGTCTGAGGCCATCAACTAAGATGTTATCCCCATAATTTCTACCACTAGAGCATAATGAACCAAGAATTGACATGGGAACTGATCTTCCTATTAATAATCTCTTCAGAAGATAATACATTTATATAAAAGCCCTTGCAACATCATATGTAATACTTTTTTAGATGATCAGCATTCCAAGGATTGGAGAAAGGTTCACCTTAGAGGTTTTCTAGCCTGTAGGTCCCGAGTACAACCTCCTCAATCACTTTGTAAGGACTATGCCAATTTGGGTAAAGCTTGTTTGCCTTTTGTAACGTCTTCTTCAGCACTAGGTCTCCCACACCTATGGGTCTTGATTTTACCCTTTGATTGTAGAACTTTGTTGTTCTCTACTGGTAAGCTGCTTGCCTGATTTCTGCGTCTTCCCTTTTTCTCTTCAATCAAATCTAGGTCGAGTCTTCTCTCCTCCCCGTTCTTCTTAGGGTCTTAGGTCTAGACCCTATGAGTAGGGAGTCCTACCTCTATTGGTATGACGGCCTTTGAGCCATGTGCTAACATAAATGGAATTTCTCTTGTAGGTGTCCTAGCCGTTGTTCTGTAGGCCCATAGCACATCATAAACCTCTTTAGTCCATCTTCCCTTAGCTTATTCTAACTTCTTCTTGATTCTGTCGAGGATTTTTCTATTCATGATTTCGGTCTTACCGTTTGCGTGAGGTTGGCCAAGAGAAGAGAAAAACTGCTTTATCCCAAATCTTTCGCAATATTTCTCTAAGGAAGAGTTCCTGAACTGGGTTCCGTTGTTCGAGATGAGGGTGTTTGGGAGGTTATGTCTGCATATGATGTTCTTCCAAATAAATTGGAAGGTCTTCTTCTCTGTAATCGTTATCATTGGCTCTGCCTCTACCCACTTGGAGAAGTAATCAATGGCATGTAATAACCCGTAATTTTGAGGGCTTTATTTATGAATATGGTATATAATTTTAATAATATTATTATTTTATTAATTGCGATATTGATATTATATTTATTTTTATTTGAAATGAATCGAATATTTAAATTCAAATTTAATTGGCTTTTGGACATTTTGTAATGGTTTAAATATGTAAAGTTGATAATTTTGAATAAAAGGGTAATATAGTAATATGCGTTAGCTCAGTCTCCAAGCTAGGGTTTGAGAGAGGGTCTATATAAGGAATATTATGGGTGATTATAAGAAAAGGGAGATGAAAAAGAGAGGCTAAAAACAAAATCCAAAGAGACAAAAACGAGGGGAATGAGAAGAGTCATTTTGGAATGTTTAGATCTTCTTTTTGAGTGCATTCGAATGAGATTTGAGAAAAACTCAAAACACATACCTGACTCAATTTTTCGTGTAGAATCCGAATCTGAAGTCGGATCAGCGATTCGAATTATGTTTGGATCTGATTTTTCTAAGTTTTTAAAATAGAACTATTTGGGGTTATTTTGTGTTGGGTCAAGAACATGATTTGATTATTTTCGAGAGAGGAACGTGATGGTGCGATCAGATTTTGAGGCTGAATATATGTGGAGATTCATGCCATGATTTTGAGGTATGGGATTTTACACGATATGCTTCTTAAATCTCGCGAGTGGCATTCTCTTTGAATTCTTATTTAATTGAACTCATATTTGAATTGATAAATTCATTGAAATCTGAAAAATAATTATTGAAATTATTTTGATTCTTGTGGTATCATCATATTGTTGATGAGCACGTTGTCATGAGATTTTAATATGGCACGGATGTTGAGTACACGCCAAAATACCTATTCTCGGGCTATGGCTTGATAAACATATGCGAATGGGGTGAGGCCTGGTTACCCATTGATGTGTTGTTGAGAAATTTATTGATAAATGCTTTGAGATTTGAATTTGATTTGAATATTCGTACTCGTGTTGTTACGCTTTATTCATCGTTTATATATTTGTTGAGCATCTTTCCGGTCGTATTGTGTACTTCCCCATATTTTCTTTTAGTGACAGGTTAGCGCGGATTTTGGGGCGCTATGGAGATTGATTTTAGCGAGGATTGTTTGGGAAAGATTTGTATTATTTTGATGTATAAAGATTTGGAGATTTGTATTTTTATTCGAGTTAGGTAGTTGTAATTTTAATTCGAGAGACTTGTTATAATTGAAGAGATTGAGATTAGTGGATTTATATTATTGTGGGTTTATTTAGACGCTCTATATCTTGTTATTTGTGGATTTGATTAGTTTTATCGATAGTGGCGCTCCGTTCGCTCTCCCCCGGCGGGCGAGGTGTTACAAATGGTATCAAAGCTTAGGTATACGACAACCCTCGGATCTTGGGTATTGGGTCTAGCGTGCGGGTTAGATATATTTTCTTTGGAGATAGAAAATTTTGAGGATGTGTTAGGCGTCGTGGTGAGGATGTTTAGAATTAATTTTAGGACTTTTGTAGGTGATTTTGGGAAATATAATCGAGTAACAATTTATTTCGAGTGTTAGGTTTCGTCGAATTTCGAGGCCGAAATTCCTTTTCAAGGGGGGAAGTATGTAATAACCCGTAATTTTGAGGGCTTTATTTATGAATATAGTATATAATTTTAATAATATTATTATTTTATTAATTGCGATATTGATATTATTTTTATTTTTATTTGAAATGAATCGAATATTTAAATTCAAATTTAATTGGCTTTTGGACATTTTGTAATGGTTTAAATATGTAAAGTTGATAATTTTGAATAACAGGTTAATATAGTATTATGCGTCAGCTCAGTCTCCAATCTAGGGTTTGAGAGAGGGGCTATAAAAGGAATATTATGGGTGATTATAAGAAAAGGAAGATGAAAAAGAGAGGCTAAAAACGAAATCCAAATAGACAAAAACGAGTGGAATGAGAAGAGTCATTTTGGAATGTTTAGATCTTCTTTTTGAGTGCATTCGAATGAGATTTGAGAAAAACTCAAAACACATACCTGACTCAATTTTTTGTGTAGAATCCGAATCTGAAGTCGGATCAGCGATTCGAATTATGTTTGGATCTGATTTTTCTGAGTTTTTAAAATAAGACTATTTGGGGTTATCTTGTGTTGGGGCAAGAACATGATTTGATTATTTTCGAGAGAGGAACGTGATGGTGCGATCAGATTTTGAGGCTGAATATATGTGAAGATTCATGCCATGATTTTGAGGTATGGGGTTTTACACTATATGCTTCTTAAATCTCGCGAGTGTCATTCTCTTTGAATTCTTGTTTAATTGAACTCATATTTGAATTGATAAATTCATTGAAATCTGGAAAATAATTGTTGAAATTATTTTGATTCATGTGGTATCATCATATTGTTGATGAGCACGTTGTCATGAGATTTTAATATGGCACGGATGTTGAGTACCCGCCAAAATACCTATTCCCGGGCTATGGCTTGATAAATCATATGCGAATGGGGTGAGGCCTGGTTACCCATTGATGTGTTGTTGAGAAATTTATTGATAAATGATTTGAGATTTGCATTTGATTTGAATATTCGTACTCGTGTTGCTACGCTTTATTCATCGTTTATATATTTGTTGAGCATCTTTCCGGTCGTATTGTGTACTTCCCCATATTTTCTTTTAGTGACAGGTTAGCGTGGATTTTGGGGCGCTATGGAGATTGATTTTAGCGAGGATTGTTTGGGAAAGATTTGTATTATTTTGATGTATAGAGCTTTGGAGATTTGTATTTTTATTCGAGTTAGATAGTTGTAATTTTAATTCGAGAGACTTGTTGTAATTGAAGAGATTGAGATGAGTGGATTTATATTATTGTGGGTTTATTTAGATGCTCTATACCTTGTGATTTGTGGATTTGATTAATTTTATCGATAGTGGCGCTCTGTTCGCTCTCCCCGGGTGGGCGGGGTGTTACATGGCAATTATCAGAAATCGATAATTATTTGCAGCCCTTAGCAGAGGGCCACTAAGTCAATTCCCCATACTGCGAAGGGACAAGGTTAATTAATTGACGTCATAGGCTGATGAGGTTGATGGGGGATAGTGTAGAATCTCTGACATTTGTCGCACCTCTTTGCGTAGGCTGCAGCATCCTTGGCCAAGGTCGACCACCAGTATCCTTACGTAATGATCCTCTTAGCCAAAGGTCTTCCTCCTATGTGTAATACCCCGTATTTTCTGTGATATTTATTTTTGGGATTAATTGTATTAAATGTGTATTAATTGAAAATTAATCCGGATAAAATATTAACGAGATGTGAGTTAGTATTTGTTTATAATGTGTATATATGGCAATATATGAATATTGGAATTATTGAAATTGTCGCGAGATTGAGATACGGCAATTTGGGAAATTTTGTTGGGACGCGCGTGACAGTCGCGTCAGGAATATAATTATTTGAATTAAAAGTATTTTATTTTTATCACCCGTATGGTCATTTTGAGTGTGCCAACGCGTCCGAAAGGGTCGAAATAGTCAGAAAACACTAGCCGGGGGTTAAGTTTGGGTCCCGGGCATTATTCGGCCATACCGTTAACTTATAAGGGCATTTTGGTAATTTCGGAAATTGGATAATTAAAACCCACGAAAATTAGAGTTAAAATCTGACTTAGTATTAACCCACTAAGCCATGTTCCAACCCCAATTTAGGTAGTGAGCTACGGGAGAAGTTGGAAACCATAAAGATTGGCAAAAACCAACCCCACCTCCATTAACACCTTGAGAAGAACCTTGAGAAGAACTTGTAGAGAGAGAGAGGAAGAGAAGAATTCTGCAGAGAGAGAGAGAAGACAATTCAGCCTTCAAGATTCAACCTCAAATCCAGAGAAAGATTAGAGGCAAGTGGTTTAATTACAATTGATTTAGTGCTATGCTTTTCCATGTTTAGGAATTGTCGAAATTGATCTTGGAAGATGATATAGACCCATGAATTGGAAGTTAAAAACTATGAATTATGTTAGGGACTGCATGTAGTAACAATCTGGACGAATTATGAATTCAAAATTATGACCCTTGATGATTTAAAAACGGATTTAAGAAGAGGTTTATGAATGTTCTTGAAAGAATTAGAAAACTAGGGTTCTTGATGAAGATTGATCCATATATAGCCCTTGGTTGATGAATTATTGGTTGTAGAACGTTATTAATGTTGTAGGATGGTTGTATGATGATACTATAACATTATATTGGAGTTTCATGCATTAAAAGTATGTTTTGGGATGATTTGAAAATTGCAAAACGAAGCAGTCTGTAGCCACACCTGGTGCATTCGATCGATCGATGTTCATCGGTCGATCGATCGAAGGAAAAGGTCGATCGATCGAAGGAAAAGGTCGATCGATCGACCTTCCCAGAATGAGTAAAGTTTTTCCCTATTTAAATTTTAATGGTGGTAACCCTTGGAAAATATTATTGGAGACCTTATGAATACCCTTAAACTTAAGGAAGACCAGTAGGCATGATTATGATACTTGGACCGTAATTAGAATTCAATTTGAGGAATTATTCTAATTTAATGAAATTCGATAAGTGAGATAATATTTGGGTTAATAGTGTAAATTTGAATAATTTGATGATATGAGGTTTGGGGCAGAAGTAAGGACCTTAGGAATAAAGATGTTATACGTGGGAATAATAGGAACTTAATAATCTATTTGAGATAGGTTTTAAGTATAAGAAACTACGACATGAGACGTGTCGACAGTTTAACTTCTATATTATTGGGAGACGTAAAATATACAAATTTGGAATAATGGTATAAGGATGTAGAGTATACCTTTATTAATATTGAATTAGCTAAGATGTGTGAATGCTTAGTATATGATTTTTATATGTATGACATACCTACCATACTTGCTATCACGGGAGGTTACGTTCGCATAGGGCTTTCTTATCCTTGTGTTGCCCGGATTTAGATTGGTACCTAGAGGACATAGTTCAAGAGAATGACTTAATTGTGAGTTATTAAGCCAGCTGACTATGGAGCGTAGGTATGTACGTGACCATGGATATGTTGAATTATGTTCGCCTCCATTTATGTGTGTGGTGTTTATTCCAACAATTCCTGAGAGATTCGGAATTTGTAATCCTTATGTACGTGATGTACCGGGATGGATAGCAGAGTATGTGTGCACCGCAGCTTAGCCTCGGGGTGCTTGTACTGTATATTTATGATGTGAATAATATACGGCTGAGTGAAAAAGGAATTTGCTATGTTAAATTGTGAATATAGTTGTGGTAACATTATGAAAAGATAAAAGGGGACTGTTATCAATAAATGGCTTTGTTAATAATTGGAAATCCGGGAATTAAATTAGAACTCTCTATTTAATTGATTAAGGTTGGAATTAAAACGTGAACCGAGTAGAAGTGTTAGAAACTCTGTTGAAATAGTTAGTTATGAGATAACACATGAATGGGTACAGGAACGTTAGGAGTGCACAGTTAGACGAGAGGTGAGTATTCCATGTGAGAGCATGTCCTAACATGTATCTTGCATTCATTGTTTTAATTGTTGTTAAAGCACTTGCTGCTTTTTTTAAAATACTCTCCACATTCGGGATCTGACCCGTTTGCTTTCAAATCTATCTTTTGTAAAAACCATTTTTAGGTGCCCAGCCACAAGGACACCATGCATAGTATTTCCAGTCAGGTGACGAGCTGTAGCTGTTGTGGAAGTTACAGGGCCTTGCTAGTAGACGCTTCATTTGCCTTGACTCTATATCCAGACGTCAGATTTACTACTTCAAGTTTGGCCACTGACATGGCCTCTACCACATGAGCTTTCCAGTCAACCACTTCAGAGCCACCCCCCGCAAGTCCTCCGCATATGGTGTTAACACCAAAGGAGATCATTCCAACCCTCTTCACTGGGGTGTTGTCATCTTTTGGTGGGAGGTATGGATCGTTTTCGTCGTCACCATCTGAGTCACCATCTCTTCTTGCTGGGGTATCATCACGACACCTGTCATTTCTCTTCTTTTGGGGGTCATCTTTTAACCCTTTGGGAGCCTTTCCATCAACATATTTCCTCAACTTTTCAGACTTCAGCATCTTCTCGATCTCATCCTTCAAGGTGAAGCACTTGTTTGTAACATGGCCGTGGTCTTGGTGGAACTCGCACCACAAGTTCTTATTCCTCTTATGCGAAGGATACTTTTGTTTCTCCGGCCATCTTAGAGACCTGTCATTCTTGACCTCATTGAGGATATGTTCGCAACTCAAGGTTAAAGGGGTATAGTGTGCGAACTCATCATCAACCGACCTCTTCTTTCCGTCCTTCTTTCTTTGGAACTTCCCACTGCTACCGCCGTTCTCATCCTCATACCTTTCAGCCATGGACTCTTCAGCGTTCATGACCTTCCTCCCAGTAGCCAATAGCTCTGCCATGGACTTGGGAGGGTCTTCTGCAAGTTTCCACAACAAATTCCCTTTCTGAAGACCTCCTATGAGGGCGGTCATGGCTATATTCTCTTCGTAACCTTCAACCTTAAGTTTTTCTTTGTTGAACCTGACGATGTAGTCTCTTAGGCTCTCGTGCTTGCCTTGCTTGACAAATAACAAATGGGTGGTCTTTTTTTGAGGTCTTACCCCAAAATAGAACTTGTGAATGAATCGTTCAGCCAAGCCCTTAAAGTTCTCAATTGGGAGACACCGTGGGCGGTTTGAACTTGGCAGGGGTGGGAAAACTCACAATCCTAGCCACGAATGGGGAGCCCTCTGTGAAACCCCTTTGCAATGGGTCTCGAATTTTGATGAGGTCTCCTATATTTTCTTCAAGATGTTGGATGAAGTCGTTCCATGGCCTTGCAACGTTGGCGTGGCAGAGGTTGTCTCCAGCCACCTCCAAAGGGTGGACTGAGGGTTCCCCAGCCACAGCACAATTTCGACTGTTGACTTCTTCTGGGTCTCTTCCTCGTCCCCGATGAGGTCGACGTTGCCTCCATTCCCTTTGTGATCCGGCTGCACTTCTTGACCTGGAAAACCTCTTTCTTAGTTCATTTACGGGGCCGATCCTTTCAAAGGCCGACTCTCTGCTCAATCGATCAAAAGCTGATCCTCGTTGTTGAGCTTCTCCTCCTCTTTTTCCCCCACAACCTTGGCTCCGCTGTATTAGACGAACTGTGTTATTCAAAACCTCATATGACTCCCAGCAATCTTCCGGACGTCTTCTGCTTCTAGATCATCATACCTATCCTCGGGTCAAGGGTGTCCTTGCCTCCCCAGGTGTAAACGCCTAGGGTCAGTAGCATCCCTCCTCCGCTGGGGCGTATGATGGTCCTTGCACGGTGCCTTGGGTGGTCCCCTAGATTTAGGATGCACCTGGATAGCCGCTGGGGTAATAATCTTCGGTGAGACTCTAGATGGCCTCATCATGTTTTGACTGAGCTGTGAAAATTTCTCCTTCATTGCTTGTTGCGTTGTAGCCAAGGACCTCAAGGCTGCGACCACCTCCACCATTTCGGACTGAGCTGGCTCCTGGCTAGAGCTAGGTCCTCCAGCCCTAGGTGGCAGAAGAGGTGGTGGTAATTTCGGTGCCATATGTTAGCACTAAAGAGATGGTGTAGTAGATGAGATTAATACCTTACATAACCTCTTTCAATGGTGAAACGACTCCACTCAAGGAGGCGGTGCTTGGTTCACCACCAGAGTCTCCGATGAGGTTAATCAGAAAAAAGAGGAAGAGACAGCTCCTCTCTTCCCACAGGCGGTGCTAAAATGATGATGCTGGAAATAGCACCACCAGTCAAGATGATTATAAGCTCGATTCAATGCTAACAATGACAGTATAAGGGTATATGGTAGATATAAGAGATTGAAGTGAGGAGAGGAGGATGAACACAGTTATGTAAGTGGTTCAGCCAATCAGGCCTACGTCCACTGTGCAAGTGTGTGAATAATATCACTGTATGAGGGCACTAAAAGCCATAGATACAATCTCTCAATCTTTCTCTCTCTACTATACATTTGGACAGAGTTTCAGCTAGGGTTGCTAATTTCGGGGTCCTCCTCCAAGAAGGAGAAGATAAGTATATATAGTATGTGGGGGTGTAATGCACCCCCTATGCATGCAATGATCCTGTGTGTGCTGATATAGTCAATATGATAAAGACATATGCCACTGTCACATGTAGAGAATGATGATGAAATATTCCCACATGTGAGGGGATTGATTTGTTATAACTGATTGTGAACACGTGTTTCCAACTATACATATGTTGATAATGACTCGACCATCTGTGATTGGTCCCAACCTCGTCCTGGAAGAGGACGAGGTTTGTGTGGTAGAGCAACTGCTTGATCAGTGGTGACCTTGGCTCAGCTGGAGAGCCGAGGTAAGGCAGGTGGAGATGTAACGTCGGCCTGGACCGAGGTAATGGTGGAGTAGCAGGAACGTCGACTACCAGCCGAGACTGGTTATGATGATGGAGTAGCCCTTGCAACCTCGGCCTGCACCCAGCCGAGGTTGCAAGCCTTGGATGACCTGATGGGTAACTGCCTCTGTGGATCATGAAGACCTCACCTTCTGAGGTAACAGGCAGCGTCGGCCATGCCCGACCTTGCTTGGGATGATACCACTGGTTACTAATCTAAGGCCCTTCTAACCTCGACTATCTCCCTGGCCGAGGTTGATGTCTCTGAGCCAATGGGGTACATTTAGGGCATATCACCATGTAGCATGTCAGACGCTTTTATAGAGAATAATAAGACAGGGGTATTACTGGCTAGCAATGAGAGCTGACTGCGCAGCTTTTGCTAAGAAGTGCGATAAATGCCAACATTTCTCTTCCATCCGAAGAACTCCCCAAGCATTGTTAACACCCATTACATCCCCTTTTCCATTCTCCATGTGGGGGATAAACTTAGTCGAGCCACTTATAATGACCAAAGGGAGATTCAAATACCTCGTAGTTGCTGTGGATTACTTTACCAAATGGGTGGAAGTTGAACTTCTCATTGTAATGACGTACGACAAGGTCTATCAATTTTTTGGAAGAGTATTATTTGTAGATATGGTCTCCCTCACGCATTCATTACTGACCATGTAACCCAATTTGACAACGACGACTTCGCTGCATATTGCCATCAATCGAATGTACAGAGGATCCATTCTGCGTCAGGCCATCCCCAGAGCAACGGGCAAACTGAAGTGACAAACAGAACCCTACTGAATGGACTGAAAATATGGATGGATGGAGAAAAAGGAAATTGGATTAACGAGCTACACTCTGTGTTGTGGGCTTATCGCACTACACCCCAAACAGCAACTGGGGAATCTCTGCACATGTTGAAATTCGGGAGTGAGGCTGTCATACCTGCTGAATTGGGTCTACCCACACATAGGGTGCTTAATTTCAATTCTCCAATAAGCGACTTGATGAGGTGTTTAGACGTGGATATGCTCAAAGAAGTTAGGGAAGAAGCAGCAATCAAGAACGCGGCCTACTAATAACGAACAACCTTGTTCTATAACAAAAGGGTGAAGAAGTGCGATTTGAAAGAAGGGGATTATGTGCTGAAAAAGTGATCCAAAAGCATAACAAATTGGAGGCCAACTGGCATGGACCTTTCTGAGTAACTGAAGTTGTTCATCCTGGGACATACGGAATTGAAACTTTGGAAGGAGAAGAATTCAAGAACACATGGAATGCAGAGCATCTGCGCAAGTAGTATCAGTAATTAAGATCCATATGTAACACAGTTCTTTTAATATGAATAAAGTGGTGTTTCGCCCATATTTCCTCCTTTATTGAAATTTTTTCAGTATATTAGTGCTACACACTACACACAAAGTCAAATTCAGAGCAGTAACCACCAACTCCGGTTGGTCGACAATTTATTAACCACCAACTTCGGTTGGTTGGCAATCAACTGAGTTGGTCGGCAATTCATTAACCACCAACTCCGGTTGGTCGGTAATTCATTAACCCCCAACTCTGGTTGGTCGATAATTTATTAACCATCAACTCCGGTTGGTCGGCAATCAACTAACCACCAACTCCGGTTGGTTGATAATTCATTAACCACCAACTCCGGTTGGTCGGTAATTTATTAACCACCAACTTCGATTGGTCGGCAATCAACTAACCACCAACTCCAGTTGGTCGATTATTCATTAACCACCAACTCCGATTGGCCGACAATTTAATACCACCAACTTCGATTGGTCGGCAAATAAAAATCATACAGGGCAAAGGCCTGTTTGATCACGGGTGATCTTAAGGGACACCCCAAACTAGGAAAGAAGATGGGTGACCTCCCGAGGCATCCACTGTCTAGGCAACAAGGTAATCCTGGCAAGATTACTACAACTAAGCATGAATATGGGATAAAAATCATTCCATTGCTTAGGGCCAAAGAATGACAAGTCACTATAATTAGACGATAAATGGGACAAGTTCCATTGTTTAAAAACAAAACAAGACATGTTGTCCTTCTACAGATATATATGCATATTCACCCACGAGTAACAAAGACATTCTACAAAATACTTCCAAGGAAATGAAATTGCACAAGAAACTAAATCTTTCCTCATTAAACCAAGCAGTTTTCATTAAAAACAAGTAGATTACATACGATATCAAATTCATTACATACAAATGTCCTATTGTATGTGTTTCTTTCCCCCTGCTTTTGAAACAGGTGCCACCCCAGCTGGAGGATCATCTAATGCATAAGGAGAATTTATAAAGTTCATATCTCGCAGCATTCTGACATTAATCACGAATGGTCGATCAAGCAAGTTCTCTGGACGCGATATCTCAAAATTAGAATGAAGACTACAATCACCGGGATACTTCAAGATCAAAATCCGAGGAATGGCTCGGGCTGGAATCCAACTAAGGTCAAGTTTGAAGGGAGGCATAGGTAAATCAAGAATCACAGGTTCATAATAATCCCATAAGAAATGACCTTGCTCCAATTTCAGAACACATAAGGCATTCAACCATCCCTGCTTATATCCTTCGTTGTTCGACTACTGCAAACGAGCATCAAGATGATATAGAGCTTCATTATACCCAGCCATCCAAAATTTCCTAGGCTGCTTGTGAAATTGATAAGTCAATCTTTCAAGCTTCTCGTGGAGCTTCTTCACCAGAATTTCTTTACTTCTAGCACATAACTCTGATTGGAGAGTTGGTCGGTAAAACTCTGAATCTTTTTAGACATTTCTGCCAAAGCCTGATTCTTCGTCGTCAATTGAACGACTTGATTTTCTAAGGCCAATTGAGTTCTTGTCTCATCAATATTAACCCGACCAGCCCTTGATCATCCATGAGAAAAAGATCCTGCTCTTCCATGAGTAGGTGTGGAAAGCCCGGTTCGTTTCAAAGTCTCTAACTTTTCCCGTAAGCTAGCATTTTTAATTTCTAAAAAAGGAGGCAGCATATTTGAGCTATTTTATTTCCTCTTGCAAAGCGATATTCTCTTGCTCTAGCAGCCTGGTAATATGTCTATGTTCTTCAATCTCAAGCTTTAACACCTTTTCTTTTTCTCATGAGCTGAAATGTACTTATCATATCCCTTGTCAGACTTCAATTGTTGCTACTTTTTCTCATAACCTTGATGCAAAAGTGTAGTGGATTCTTTGTACTACTGATGAAGCTCCTCAATCATTCCTTGAAGATCTTCAATTATTTCATAATAAGACACATTATTGGCTACAACGGGATAAAGTAGGTAGTTCAAGCACGGGTAAGCATTAATTTTTCATTTAGAGGCATCTGATCCGAGGATGTCAATCATTTGGGCCTCAGTCAAGTCAGCATGACCAGCATTGAAATAGTCATTGCACTTCTTCATCAACTCTGTATCATTAGCTGATAAGAGTTCCATCCTGGAAACAAACTAGAAAATAGAAAATAAAAAACAAAATCAACAATGATGCGAACAGAGCACGTATGAGAGAAATTCTAGACGAACAACAAAAGTTCATTTTTTATTCATCACAACAGTTTAGGGTTACATCTAAGAAACAAATCAATAAAAGACCCGAACAACTTTAAACCTTCTCCTTATTTCCTACGACTTCTTCGGGTTGGTTGCTCGGAGAGAGATGGCAGTTGCTCGGTAGATGTGCTAGCTTGTTGGACTTTCTCGAAGGGTTGAATAACACCAACAACAGGGACTTGCTCTTCTATCATAGAAGACTCATCTGATGCAGCTTCATCTTCTTCTTCTCCAGGAGAGGGAGGAGGGCCATGAGTATGCTCTTAGAACAACTCAGAATCTTTAGCAACCTTTAATTTCTTCAAAGCTGCTACCCATCCATCCCTAAAATATTTAACACTGGCATACTCAATTTGAGAAGTCATAACAACCAGGACCTTATTCTAACCCTTATCCCAACCAGCACTAAAAGATTTCTTAACAATAATTTTCCTTTTTACTCTCTCCTAGGAGTCTTTTGCCTAAGGAGCTCTTCGGTAGATCTCAGTTTTTCTTCTACCTCTATCTTACATCGTTCAACATCTTGAAGCTTGGCGACATTATCCTCGGTAGATTTGAGCTTGACCTCAAACTCCTCTTTGCTTTGTTCAACATCCTTTAATTTCTTCTCCAACTTTTTAGAGGCAGTCACAGCTTGATCTCGACTTATTTAAACAGACGTGAATTGTTTTTCCCATGCATTTTTGTCTTCCTCGTACTTCTGACGAGATTCCTTCAAAGATTGAGTTAATCCAGCAAAATCTTCTTCTATTCCACCCGAGGAGATGGAAGCCTTGATGGCTTCATCTTTCTTCAAAATACTATTAAAATACGTCATGAGCTGAAAAAAGAAAGAAGTTTAATTCAACACATGAACATAGTACTAGAGGATAAAGGACTCAGGCTAACGATACTTACTGATGCAATGTGTTGAGCAACCAAAGTAGTAATTATTTCATGAGAGAAGGTGTCTTCAATACCTTGGAATTCTGGGACAGTCCAAGATCTAATCAAGCCCAAAGAAGAGTTCGGAGGAATAAGAGATAGAACATTACCCTCAGCATTTGAAGGTTGAGAAACATAGTCAGCAAATCTCCCGGGAGGACACCTTTTCAATCTCCTCAGAGGAGCACTTTCAATTAAAGATGTTGTCTCTCCTGATGAGATGGCAACAGTTCAATCGAAGGTGCTACCTCTTTTGAAGGCACGGGGGGCTTCTTGCCAGTCTCCTTAGCAACAGTAAATGGGGGTACATCTATATTCTTTATCCCCTCATCTGGGGCATCCTGCTTATTCTTCTTTGCCTCTTCAGCGGCAAGGGCAGAATTCTCGAAAAATGCAGGAGCTTTCCTCTTCTTCATCAGATCAGTAATAGGAGTACTTAAATCAGAAGAGGATCCTTCCACACTGGTTTCAGAAGTTGGTATCTGATCAAGATCAACCACCACAGGACGATCAATGAAAGATGAAGTGGAGCTTCTGTATCTCAACAAATATGAAGCATACCTCACGTGCTCTCCATTGATCGACTAATGTAAGTTCCTGATAAGTTTTAAATTTTTTATGTTAACGTCTATCTCTTTTGGGAGTTTCCTTTTACTGTCAACTATAACAAACAAAATTAATGTCAGTGATGCATTTCATCGAATATCAAGAAAACAAGATCAAAAAATAAAAACAACCTATCCCATTGCCATAAAGCAGACATGTAGGACCTTGGTACACATCATTTCCCTTTAATAGGGGGTGTTGCCAATTTTTTATCACAACCCCATGATCAAAGTAGTCTCTATTGGCGTCGGGAAGATTGACAACTAAATCTCTATTCGAAAACCTAATTTTTAAATAAAAAGTAGTGTCACTGGTAACCCATTTATAATAATACATAATTTTCGAAAATTCCCAAACGAGTTCCATAAAGTTGATTCAACCTATATACGCCATTAACTACCCTCCATGTATTTAGAGCTACTCTTGAAGGTACAATATCGAAATACTGGTAAAACTCCAAACACAGGGGATTTGGCAGGAAAGAAAAGGCACACTCAACTACACAAAGAGTTGCAAACCAGTGTCCCTCCGCCAAAAAAAATAAATCAGAAGGACAAGAAAGTTCTTCCAAAGTAACCCACGAAGGGACTGAAAAATCAGACCGAAATTTATCCAACGACTCAATAAGATAAACCATGATGAATAATGTAAATAAAGAAGAGGGAAGAAAATATTACAGAAGAAAGAGAGATTAGTTGACAATGAATGATGAAAAGAACGAAGGCACAAGATAGAGAGAAAATGAAGAGTTCAGATTTGAAAAGTAGAAGACGATGGGATTTATGCCGCACTTAAATATTTTACCTCGGGAATGGAGAAAAGCAATGATTCCAAGGGAAGACGTTTGCATTTTCGGAGGTTAAAAGAGGAAAAGGATACAAATATCGAAGTGATCGAGAAAAATTCAAAATATTTACGAAGTTTGATATTATACGCCCAAAAGGAATTATATACAATGAAAATTTTCCTAAATCTCTGAAGACCAGTAATCTGAGCAGCATTCAAACAAAATGCTCCTAAACCTCAACTGTGAAACATTGAGGGCTTCTGTTGATACCAAATTTAGTCAGCTGAAGTGGACCAATTATATAAAGACACGTGTCAATCTACGCAATAAATACAAATACTCTCATCGAACAGCATACTTTCACCGAGCAACTTAGGCGGTCCGAGCTACTTAAGCCTACCGAGCTACTTAAGCGGTCCGAGCTACTTAGCGCGTAGAGCATCCAATCAAGAAAACCAAAAAGCCGACTACTCATTAAATGTGCATTATTATTGTACGGATGTATATGTCTACTAGATAACAGCGCATTACCTTTTCATATGTACAGCCTCAAGGCTATAAATACATTGTAACCTTCCTCATAAGAAGGGAACTTTTGGATCTCTTGAAAAACCCGTAATCGAGATTCAAGGAAAACAAAAAGCAATACAACAACAGTGGACGAAGGCCATTTTTATAGCCGAACCACTTTAAAAATCCATTGCCTTATTTATTTGTTCATTTTTATCGGTGATTAATTAATTAGATTGCATGTAGTTTTTTACATCAACAATTATCGACATTAATTAAATGAATCATTTCCCTTTTTAAGTTCACATAACTTTCACTCCCATTATATATAATACAATTCAATGTCTATATCAATTTATCCATATATAATTATTTACCTCATTATATACGTATAGATATTTTACAACATTCACAAACATGTTGAAATAATAATTAATACTAAACATCCTCCCAAGTAATAACTCACCGGATGTAAATTCTCTAAGGTGCTATCCCACTAGGCATATTCACATAACCTAGTTACCCCAAGTCAGAATCGCTCACTAACTTGGTTAATACATAAAAATTGGAGGCAGTCATATTCCTTCCCTGAAAGTGAGATGCCCCTCACCCATATAATGGACGCTATGACCTGGAAATATACTTGACCTACTCCTCAAGCTAGGGGATTCATCCACTATGTGCAACCTCCCTCCTATAGCACTAGGTTGATATAATAATAATATCTAGCCACTGATATTAATCCACACACCTTATATATATACTATCGTACACCGTATATATATATGTGGGTACCCGAAATTTAGAACCATGGGCCCGGACGAGTAGCCCAGTCCTGACGGCCCAAAGTCCGGGCCCCTCATCTCTTATTGATCCGGTCTCCCCCACGTTCCCACAATCGGAAGTTACACGGGAGATGGAAAACGTGGAGAAACCCATCACCTCCACTTACCTGCATGTACATGTATATATTAAACCCTAGGTCCGGGGCAAAAGGACAAGTTGTATTCTCTGTAATCACTCTCCGGAGTACATATAAATAATATCGACTGCACCACCGTGGATGTAGGCACATCTTTGCTGAACCACGTACATCCTTTGTTGTGTGATTGACATCTTATATTCCTTATTCTTTTCTTGATAATTACTTCTCTCGTATTTATTTGTGTGGCATAATAATTTCCTCCACAGTATATATATATATATATAATAAACTATCCCGGCTATACCGTGCACTAAGCCCATAACACAAGCCTATTCAAATTATTATGAGTTTATGACCCAACTCTAATTATGAATTACTTCGTACATTAATTAATTAAATTACTTTTGGTATCGCTCCAACCAATATATTCGGACTTACTCTCGTGACCCGAAATAAAAAATACCCGGTCTAAATTCCTGACTCCAAATTATTTAGCTTTCACTCTAAATAAATTTAACGTCATGATATCACTCAACCCATATACCCGGACTCGCCCACTCGATCTATATTTAATTATTTCGAAATATTTTTTCCAAAATTTAACCGTAGTATGACCCATATAAATTTTCCTTCGAATCCCAATTAATTTTCCTTCATAATTGATTAGATTGTATCCCTATGTTTATTTCTCATTACATAAGGTATATGAAGGAGTTTAATTTAAATTCCCCTTGTATATATAAACTGGCTGAACTTCTAGAATTTACCGACCATCGATCGATCGATCGATTCCCAACCCTGGATCGATCGATCGCACAGGTCATCGTCTTCCCAGGTTGTCTATTTCAGCAATGGATGAAAAGCTCAAAACCCTAACTTCTTCTAAAGTCTAAGCCAAGTCCTTTCTTTAACAAAACTTACCAATAACCTCATAAGGGACCCCCATAAAGTCCACAAACACCATTCAATTTTCGTTCTCTACTGTTTTCATGAAATGGGGAAAAATCCATTTTTATTCGTTAACCCATATCAACATCAATTCCTTATCTCAAATTCATTTATAATTTGTCTGGTTTTACACATCTTACCAGATATATATACAATCTCAGATTATACATCAATTCCTACACAATTTAGAATTTAGAATATTGATTTACAAAAATCCCATGTTTGTACCCTTTAAATCCCAAAATGAATTTTGATTTCTAACATCACATAAATATGAATCAAAATGAAAATTAAATGCTACAACAAGTTAACCACTTGACTTATGATTCGTAAGGTCTGATTTGGAGTTGTGAATTCCCAAGGTTGAAGATGAAATCCCTTCTTTTGGCTCTTTCCATTGTCCCCCAATTTGCCTTTAACTGTCTCTTAGGGTTTCCTCTCCCACTAAGTATTTTCTAAACTCTAATCAGCCGTCCCCTTTTCCTTATAATTAATTAATTAGACAAAATCCCGTTTTTTGCCTAATGGACCAAGCCTAAGTGACCCAAATACCCCCGTGTGGGCCCGGCTATGCCTAAAAATGTCCCGTGATCCGTTTACTACCCCCGAGTACACTTTTTTGACTATCTCGGTCCATCTGGACTCAACCATACACTCATAATTGGCATCCAAATTAATTTATAAAAATTAATATCTCACACCCAAATTAGTCTATACCGACTCCCGGCTGAGATAAGTACATATCCCGTCATTAATACCCAAAATGATGTAAATAAATTATTACTATTCACTTAGTAATTAAATTTCCCTAAATATTAGACATTCATTCCAATTAATATTTAAATATATATTTTTATAATTAATTCTATTAAAATTACGACACACAAGTAATTTTGAATCCCGAATTAATTAAATATTAAATGCACAAAAATACGGGGTGTTACAGCTTGACTCAAAAACCCAAGGATCAATATCGTTGTCGATGAAAGTTACCATTTTAGAAGAATTCCTACACACTTAAGCAAACTATGAAATGCATAGGGAATATCAATAATATTAAATGCACTTAAAATAAATAGTCCCCCTAAATTAATTCTCCCCTTTATCAAATAAATGACCTACTTAGAAAGACGTCTCCCCCTAAGATAAATCTCCCAAAATAAAATGCGATTACAATAGTATTAGATACCATTTCTCCCCCTATCATTCTCCCCCTTTTTTCAGGAATAGACAAAGGATAAAACTAATTTAAGCAGGATGAAGTTTAGAGTGATAAGAACATGAAATCATCTGAGCAACAAAATCAAAACTAATTCATACAAATAATAACGGATACTAACGAAGATGCCAAAATAAATGATACCAATGTGATACATAAGATACTAAGCATGTGATATCAACAACAATATGCAACACGATAGATACCAATTATGAATTAGAAGCATAGATGGACTAGAACGCGAGGCAAAGAAAAAAGATACCATATATATGTAGACATAATGAATATCACTAACGCACACAGACATATATGTAGGTATAGACACCACACATGACATAAACTACAATTAGATTTTCACACTCGTATGGCAAAAATGTGTCATATGGAAACAGAAGTGTAGGGGTGTGAATTAGAAACAATTAAATTTAGACCCAATCACTTCAAACATGTTCACAGAGTTCTCATTTGATTGAAAACTTCATCACATTTGAATATAATCTCGTATGAAAATATAGATTGAACTCAATGAACAAGTATACACAATGTCTACAAGCCTAGAATTTTGATGATTCTACAAACCAATAGAGTCATGACATTGAAAGTACCACAGGGATAAACGGACATTGTGCAAACCGTTGATATACTATCCAAACACCCTCAATTTAAGCATATTATTTTAAACTTTTGAATGAAAAAATCAACTGAACAAACTAGGCCTTGGCAAATATTTTCTTTTAATGCCATTATTCTTTTAGGCCTTTAGACCACATATTTCTTTAGGTCCAAGCAAATGGTGGCTTACTCGCAAAGGATGATTATTCCTTTCGAAGCCCTTCCCCGTGCACAGTTATATACATCATTTTTATATCTCACACAAATCTCACGTAAAATGGATTTTAACATGCACTAGTCCTCCTAGGTCGCGTAACATGTAGATGACAAGATTGGAAGGAGAACACCTCATAAAGATCAAATATAACATGTGAAGTTAAGATTTCAAGTGAGCTCGTGCATGTGTGAATTGGGGCATATAAAAATAGAATCCATTATATCAACACAAAATCCAACTACTCCATGTAAGCATGGTAAAGAACATCATAAGGATCGACAATCTAAACCAAAAGTTCTAGCCACATGGAAGCGAAAAAGAAGGGATTCAAACATCAAGTATATGCCACATAGAGTGTGTCAAACTAAAATACACAAAAAAAAATTGAGTTTTTGAAATTTTTTTGACCAAAAATAAAAAAATATGTACTCAAAAGACAAACAAAAATCATTTGAATTTTTCATTGAGCCTAAATTACTAAAAGGTAAAACACAAATGATAAACAAAAATCTTTTTGTATTTTTCATTTAATGCAAACTAAAATGAAAGAACTATAATACAAAACATAAACAACAATCACAATTCTAGCATGTAATAAAGCATGAACAATGATAAAGAAGCATACAATTAGCATAATAAATATAGCATGAAGCACAAAGGCTAAAGTATGCAAACAACTAACACATTCAACCATTAGATTTAGCAAGGGAGGAAGCATGTGAAAGTAAATGAGAATCAAAAACCCTATTTTGTAAAGCTACCAAGTCGGATCTCCTAACCCAAGCTAAAGAAGAATGACGATCACGGGGTGTAGGAATCTTGGCTACCTCGGTTGCCTTATGTAGGGATTTTCTAGGTCCTCGTTTAAGATCAAAACAAAATTTTCTAAGATGACCTTTTCGACCACAATGAGAGCACCTAAAGACTTGGCGAAAAGACTTACCTAAGGAATGATCTATAACATTGTTCCTAGAGGATTCTCCTAAAATATTAGTTTTGGCTTTATGAGTTGACTCATTAGAAGTATCGAAGCCTAAACCACACGTGTCATTTTTAATTTGGACCGTTCCTAACATTTTATCTAATTTCTTCGAACGACACTCCAAATCAAATTTGACTTAGTCTTTTAATTTATTTTCTAAATCTAAAATGTGAGACTCTAATAAAACATTGCGCTCTTCAAACGCGAGAAGCTCCTTTTTCAAGGATTTCATTAAACCTTTAAGGCTATCTCTCTCGCCTTCTACATATTCAATCTTCTCACGAAGAGCTCTCTCGCGTGTCCTAAGGTCTTTCACTAACGCACTGTCATCAATGACCTTGACACGCTCTCTTAAACTAGCTTCTAACTTCAAATTTGTTCCTTTTAATTTAATAGATTCTTCAAATAATTCTTGAAACGCAATTTGAAGTTCACTCACATCAACCTCATTTTCAATTTCACTCTCTCTTTCTTATCCACTCTCACTACCATCATCTTTTTGGATTCACAAACAAAAGCCTTGGAAGTGTCATGTGTTAAAATTTCATCACTAAATGAGTACTCACTTTCACTCACATGACTTGCCATAAATGCCACAAAGTTGGGCTTAGTGGGGTAATCGGGTCCCTCTTCCTTATCACTATCACTAAGGTTTGCATTATAAGAAATTGGTTGCTTACCCTCTCTCCTTAGTTTAGTGGGGCACCCTTTCGCCCTATGGCAATAACCCTCACAACCGTAGCACCGATTTGACTCGTCCCTATTTAAATTTTCATTACAAGTTTTCGGGATCTTCTCAGCTTTGTCATGCTTAGAATTTTCAAATTTCTTAAAATCATTTTTAAATTTATCTTCGTTAAATTCAAGAAATTTTTTAAACTTCCTAGAAAACATAGCCATATCTTCCGAGTCACTCTCACTTTCACTCTCTACTACTTGTTTTTCCTCCTTTAGGGCTTTCAAAGCAACACCCATATCTATTTTCTTTTCAGTTTTAGAGGGAAACATGTCTAGTTCATAGTTTGTCAATCACCTACGAGCTCTTCTAATTTCGTAGAGGCTAAAGTGGGTAATAAATCTATCGGTTAGGGGCCTTAAAATTTTCTTTAATACTCGGTTGTCGGGTATTTTCTCCGAAATTAAAGGATGAATTGACTATATCGAAAAGTCTAGCATAAAATTCATCAAAAGTTTCTTTTTCATTCATTTTGATGGTTTCAAATTGAGTGGTGAGGTTTTGGAGTTTAGAAGCTTTTACGACACTAGTTCCTTCATGAGTGAGTTGTATAATATCCAAAGCTTCTTTAGCGGTTTCACACGTCATAATGCGTCGGAATTCATCCAGTGTGACTGCACTAAACAAGTCATTTAAATCACGAGAATTAAAATTTACAAGTTTAAATTCATTCTCACTCCGTCTATTAGTGGGTTTGGGAACACGTTCATTTTTAACTAAATACGTCGGTGGAGACCATCCGTTAACGACTGACAGCCAAACCCTCTCATCGATAGACCTAAGTGCCGATTTCATGCGCGCTTTCCAATACGCGTAGTTAGAACCATTGAAAATAGAAAAATTTGAAAATGGGAAAAATTCAATTTTAGTCAAAAATATTTAAAAAGGATCTTGAATGCAATAATTTAGCGATCCCGCTCTGATACCAATTGTTGGCAATGATGACCCCCTATTTTACAACCACCAATTTTTAATTTCTTTTAAATTAAAATAAACCAAACAAGAAGTGAAATTAAATTAAACAACAAATACATTTTTCACTTAAACAACTTAATTCAATTGAAGTCCTATAAATTTGCCTAACATTTAATTAATTGATTTTTGCAAATTAGGCCAAACTAAATTTTAATCAATAAAAATAATGACTTGTATTAAATTAATTTTTAACCAAATTAATTATACCAATTTTATCTTTTTACCTAAGCATGCATCTAATGTGATTTTGTAAAACATAAAATAAGTAACAACTACTACGTCGCGATGTACGAGGAAAAACCCACAATGGAAAAAAATCTCGGACGGGCCTAGCCTCAAATCCACTAAGTACGGTTTTACAAGTACTAGATAAAAAGACTTACAAACACTCGACTTGACTCCGTCTAAGCCCCGATGCTTTTTATTGTACACACCTCTGCCTAGCGAATAACCACAGAGGTTCACCGCAGTCTCGGAATTCACCGATCGGACTTTTAGGAACCCATTAACAACACATGGTGCCTTTCACCGTATGATAATGTCGCAGCAAAAAATAATGAACTTCTTCTTTGTGGGATGTAGAAGTAAACCCAAACTTCTCTTCTTTGAGGTGTAGAGATAAATCCGGTGCCAAACACGCCAAGAAAAGTTTATATATTATGGAACTTGGATAAACTAAACAAATGGGTGTAAACAAAAGTGTTTAAGGATTTTTCTTGAAAAATAAACACTCAAAACATGAACCTTTTTGTTTGGAATTAAAGAGATGGAGGAATATGAAAAAGTTTCTTGGAAAAGGTAGGTTTTCGCACTAGATAATTCTGTCAAAAAGTAGTGGGGAAAAGGTAGTGGGAACATGGTGAAAACTGTCAAAAATGCCAAAAAAAACTGTTCCCGCCAAATTCATTCGAACGAATTTTTTCGTTCAAACGACTTTACTAACGATGTTCCAGTGCGGAAAAAGGAAACTCGTCAGAAGTCTTGTTCGAACGACCTGGCAATCTCGTTCGAACGAGATGCCAGTTCATTAGAAAAACATTGGAATCTTGTTTGAACGATATTTTAGTACGTTCGAACGACGTGTAAGAAAAATAAAATATTATTTTGAAGACCAAAACTTTTAATGAAAAGTTCTATAAAATATTTTCTGAGTAAAACAAAGTCGTTAAAATTATTTTATAAAAAAATAGAAATTACTCCCAATAAATTTCTAAAGCTCCTGTATATATATATACTAGCGGATACCCGTGCCTGAAGGCACGGCGAAAATACGAACATGACTCACTTAAAATGCAATACAACTCGAGTAAAATCAACAACACAAAATTATTTTGTTCTTTTTTTCATCCAAGTTTTTATTTAATAAAAATATAAATATATTTTTTTCTTTTTTCATCCCAATTTTTATAATTAAAAATACTGTCACATTTTTTATTTACAAAAATAAATTAATTACCAAGAAAATTGGGTAGAATCATACTTCCCTAAAGTTGGATAGATATAAACTTGAGTGAATTTGACAAATGCCAAAACTATTGCCCCAAAAGATACAAAAGTATAAGAACTTATTAATATTAATAATGGATAAAAAAAACAATGTAAAATTAAGTACAATAGAAACTTGATTATAAAGACCAGTTTTTTACTATTTATATTAAGAACATTTTAATACGGGAATGGGAGAACTTACATCACTTTAATCGTATATAAACACTTAGCTTAACAATGGGATACTCAATCATTTCGACAGTTGCACAGCTTAATATTTGTCTACATTTGGCACCTATGTTTATCATAAATAACATTTATCCAGACTTATCTATAGTACCTACCTATACAACTAAATATAAAAACTTTATAACTTATAAACTTGTTGGAAGAGTAAACCAAGGCTTTAAACTCCTCATCTAAATATCAAAACTCAACCAAAAATATACCACACAACAAAGTGGTCTTTAACTGCAACTTCAATTATACATTTCAAGTTGATTGTTAGTCAGTTTCTACAATGTTGGTATTGTCTTTGCCACCTTTGCAGTATTCTTTTCTTCCTCATAGTTCACATTACTATTTGTAATCTGCAACTTTTCTTTCAACATCTTCACCAACTGTCTTGGACTCGAACTTGTTGGAAGAGTAAACCAAGGCTTTAAACTCCTCATCTAAATATCAAAACTCAACCAAAAATATACCACACAACAAAGTGGTCTTTAACTGCAACTTCAATTATACATTTCAAGTTGATTGTTAGTCAGTTTCTACAATGTTGGTATTGTCTTTGCCACGTTTGCAGTATTCTTTTCTTCCTCATAGTTCACATTACTATTTGTAATCTGCAACTTTTCTTCCAACATCTTCACCAACTGTCTTGGACTCGAACTTGTTGGAAGAGTAAACCAAGGCTTTAAACTCCTCATCTAAATATAAAAACTCAACCAAAAATATACCACACAACAAAGTGGTCTTTAACTGCAACTTCAATTATACATTTCAAGTTGATTGTTAGTCATTTTCTACAATGTTGGTATTGTCTTTGCCACCTTTGCAGTATTCTTTTCTTCCTCATAGTTCACATTACTATTTGTAATCTGCAACTTTTCTTTCAACATCTTCACCAACTATCTTGGACTCGAGTAATTTAGCCCATTTTATTTCTTTGCTTTCATTCCCTTCTCTATAGTAAGCACCAATTTTCTTCCACTTGGATTAATGTTCTCCAAGGTCTCTTCATTCTCAAAATTTTTGGCATCTTAGTTGAATATTTTTTCATTGGTGTCAAGTGAATCGCAGGAGCAATAAGGTCATCAACCACCAAAGAAATTTTAACTTCTTGTGGCAACAAAGATTGTGGAGACTTGGCTGCCGTGTTTTCTAGGATTCCTTTTTCATCCATATAGCCAACAATTGCTTGTTACCACCCAATTGATCTGCCGAGAGAGCATAAAACATTAGCATAACATATAAAAATTCCATAACTCATAACAATATACACATTGAATTAAATGTACACAAATACCCATTAACTTTATATTAAAAAGTATCCCAACATGGTCTTTGGAATATTAAGTCAATTGCAAGATTTTTGTTTACATAACTGAATAGAAAGTGAAACCCCGCATTTACGAACTCAAAATTAAGAAACTAAGGCATGTGAGTACTACAATAAATTGTTTTAAGAATAAATAATTCAGATAACAATTACAAATCATTGAAGCCTAATTACCTATTAAAGCTTGCACAGATCATTGAAAATGCTTATCTATTGGCAAAAAATCATTTCATTAGAAGAACCATTGAAAATCAAAAGCATGTAACCTCCTTGTAAACCCAAAGCATCCATAAAATTGAATGGACCTTGCATCTGATATTAGCTTCAATCAAAATAGACATGCTATTGACATTAGATCACAACTCAAAACCTCCTACCATGACACATAAAAACAAAATTGGGGTGTTAAAAAAGGAAAAAGAGGGAAATGCCTAAAAAAATGCAAGTAGGTTAATACTTTTGTATTAAGAAAGAATTCACGCAGTAAATGAAATGATCGTAAAATGAAAACCTATAATTTCCATGTGTTATAATTGCAAGAGAAGGTGCGTGGTGGTTTACCTATAATAGGATATTTACATCTGTTGCATCACCGCTTAATTGCCTATAATATGAGAGTCACATACATAGCAGATTACATCCAAATAAAAATAATCAAGACCAAAATCATAAAAGTACTTGTGGGGAGTTGTCAATCATTATGACATGTGCTAAATCACGGTCAAGAACAGATGGATCTTTGAGATAATTCCTCGCTCGACTAAAACAAAGGACTAACAATATAAACACGATGGAGAAATACTTTGCTCTTCGGATCAAGAACATTCAGGAGCTGCTCAGCATAAATGCTTTGGCTGGCAGTAAATATAATTATCTCGAAAAGGCCAACTACTCTATCCATGAAATCTTTGAGATGAGGCCGACACCGAACAAAGACTATATGATCCGTGAGGTTAAAATTTACTTATAAAACATCAGTTTAGTTAGATCAGAATCCCCTATTGCAATTTGAAATTAAAATGTACGAGTATCTATACAGTACATTGTAGGAAGTTTACCCATCAATATCATATTAGATTGACTTTTTATATTATTTCTTTTTGTGAACGTAAACAGACATGAGCAGCAGTTTAAAAAACACAAAAAGATAAAACATACTCGAATTTGTATAAAGTGATACTTGAATCAATTACTACACGCGTTTTTTTATTTTTTAGCAAATTTGAAGCAAATACATACTCAAATTTGTAGCAAATACATACCTGTAAATCCATCTAATGCCTTCCAAGTGAGATGTTTTCAGAACTGGTGAAAAGAACACATTTCAGTAGACATACTTGATGAAAATATTAATAGAAAGTCAGTTAATCAAAAACAAAAGGTGTGATAATCCCATAAATGTAATAGTATTGTTTCTAAAAAAAATGGATATTGGTGAAAAGTGAGAAAATACTCACTTTGGAATAGCTCCTTTGAATGTGATCTTGAATGTGATAATCCCAGGTACGACATCCAAGTGCCCCGCCAAGACAAAAGACTAATAAGAAGAGATACGCCGGCTTGGAAAAATAGTCCGAGCAAGTGTTGTAACCATAGCTCATTATCAGCTAAGGCGTAGGCAGTAATGGTATTTGGATCACCAAGGTGCAACAACAAAAAGGTTCCCAAAATGCATTGAGCTCACCATATCCAGGATTTTTTTCCTTGATTATTGAAGAGAACACTAAGGGCACACCAAGGGAACAGTTACCACCCAATCTGCCATTAAATAGGCAAAGACATATTTGAATATTCCATTAAATAGGCATTCTTGGTGTTTAAGTACTACATTATTTATAAACACCTACAATTATCGTTATTTCCAAATCCATGTAAGTACATTAATGCATTCTCACAGTAACGTAAAACACCAAGAACTCATTACAGTAATTCTTGCATTATTTTTAAACATCCCACTGAATTCTCATAGTAATGTTTTACAGTATTGCATTATGTTTTAATGTAGTACTTCAACATCAAGTAAAACATAATGTAATGGAATGGGATGTAGTGCTAAAACATAATGTAGTACTTAAACAAAGAATTCTCCTGATTTCCAAATCTGACATATGTGAAACACCTTGTTTCCTTATTTCCAAATATAGATTCATACAATAAAAAAAATAATATTACCTAAGGATCTATTTGAAGTCAGAACCACATTTTCTTAAATGAGTAAAAATATGGAGTGTTATCAAAAGATTTAATTG
Organism: Sambucus nigra; assembly: GCA_949130495.1. Classification (NCBI taxonomy): domain Eukaryota; kingdom Viridiplantae; phylum Streptophyta; class Magnoliopsida; order Dipsacales; family Adoxaceae; genus Sambucus; species Sambucus nigra. Next base: position 48,898,702 of record OX422215.1, read on the forward strand.
GGAGAGTTATATGCACTATTACCCATTAAAGCAACTTTATGATATTCAATTCCATGTTGAAAATTAGTCATCTACCAAAGAAGTATACCTGATTTGAAGCTCATTGTGAAGAATCAAATATTGAAAGCTACTAATGATGAAACATTATTGATGGATGCCATTTTCTTCACATCTAAAAATCAAAATAAACAAAGAAGTGAGTAAACAATACAAAGGCTAATTGGCATCAATACAACTTTTGCAAGTGAAATCCTAGGAACGCCAAATAGAAGGATCAAGCTCAACCTTATGGTCTGCTGGAGATCAAATAAATACCTATAAATCACGGGTGCGAAGTATGAGTGCATATATCCCATAAATTATGGCATGGGTGTCGTGATTCAGTGCGGGGTCGGGTGGAGTGATTCAATGCAAATCTGTGATGCATAGAGAAATACATCAAGTTAGAAAATTTACTCAAAGATTTCAAATCCCCCGAGAAAAAGAACTCAAAACACAAATCGAAAGATAGGCATTAGAAGTATGAAACAAAAAAAACTGTAAACTAATCTCCCATACGCCAATTAAAATTAAACTTCTGCAGAATACATATTTTCTTAATGATAATAGTATAACAGACCTGAATAAGTTTCTAGGATATAAACCCCACAAAAAAGTGAATTCCAAGCCCCAAATTAATAAAATAATCAATTATAACATACTAAGAAGGTTTATAACACAATAACTTGACATTGGCATAATATCAAAGGCCATTCAACATACATCGAAACTCTGTTATGCCTAAGAGTGTACTGTAAGTAAATATAGATCAAGGCCATTCAATAGATAACATATAGGAGAAAATTGTATCTCATTTAGGTTTTAATGAAAGAACGCCACAGGTCTAAAACATCAAACACACAACTTAGGAACAAATTGGAAAAAATGGTAAGAGTTTATCAAACACAAATTATGAGTTTGATCAAAAGCCAAAGTTGGAAAACATACTTGTTTAGAAGAAGCCCCTATAGGAAACTAACTGGAGCAGATGAAATAACGCCCAAGTATGCAGGAAAACAAAATTCATAGCCTCAATTGTCTTCCCAAATGGGAACTTCCAGGATTTAACTTCCATAGCACGGGAGATTCAAATATAGATATCTTCCCAATATAAAATATAATAATGAAATGTATGTGTTGACGTAACACATAATGCAAATTATAGTCTCACTAACCATAAAAAATAAAACATAACTTGATGGCTCAATCATGGAAAAACTTGCATTTTCCTTTATTTTCCACCTAAAACTTTGACGACTAAAAAGCAAGGGTTTGTTATAAAATCAATCTATAATTTACACTAAACTTAATAAAAAAATTCAAAAATAGAGGTCCGTAAGAAGTTAAAACAGAACCACAATTGTATCCCTGATCTCGAGCAAATAAATTCTATTAATTTATTGAATGATTAGTTTATAGTATCTCCTAATTTAGAATAGAAGACTGCACTCAGATAATGCTAAACGAATAAAAGTATATAGAATCCATAAGCACATAATAAACTCAAAATGTTGGAAATATCACGCATAGCCCCGTTAGGCCTTTTAAATCACCCATTAGTTATAGACTTATAGTTAATCACCAATTGTAGGAAAATTTGGCAACAATTAAACATAAAATAAAAGGTTCTTACTACCTTTTTGTATAAATTTCGTCCCCTGACACCCATGGTTCCTCCTCCTTCCCTCACTGAAAACATGAACACCAACAATGTGTTACATCCAATGGTACCAGCAATATGATTCACTCACCTATATCATGTAAAGAGTAACCACAAACAATTCCATGTTAAGATTAAATAGTCAAGTCAAGTGTGAAATTAAATTTATTAGACACCAACCCTCATATTGCATTAATAATAAAGAGAAATAATTAAATTATGCATAAACTATTGAATGGATTATAAAATAAAATGAAAACACCCCTTATCCCATCCCCCTCCATTGATATTCAGGCAATAAAATTATTACAAACTTCATGTTCCATGTTTGTTAACCAAAGTTAATACTATAAAAACTGCAAACTTCACTCAAGATAATATCACACCTACCTTTTAAGAGATCTGTTCTATTGAAAAATCCATAATTCAAAAATACCTAAAAATGCAAAAACACCCAAAATTACAAATATGATTAAAAATAATATGATTAAAAATACCTAAAAATGCAAAAATACCCAAAATTACAAATATGATTAGAAATAAAATAAACAAAAGAAATCAAGAAACTTGCAACAGTACAAATGGTACTTGGAATTATGAAGCAATATTCAAGACAGCAAAATAGATAAACATAGAAAAATATGTAATTGTATATATCAAGTCAAGTGCATAAACAAACAATAAACTCATATAAATAATAATGAAACTGGATAATCACTTTCAACACTGAGTTTTTCCTTTTAAATAAAAAAGCCTTAAATATTAGGAGGGATGGAGCATAATAAATATAGAACCCTATAAATCTGTAAAAAAGTATATATATCCATAGAAGTGGGGGAGTAATACCTGATGAGATCCAAATAAACACAAAATATAGGCAAATTGATACCTACAAAACCAAAATAAACATCAGGATCAAAACCCACAAAATCATAGAAAAGAAGTGAAATGGGTATGAGAGATAGAATAGAGTACCAGCCCGTGAGAGAGAGAGGATAAGAGATAGTGTGTTCGAGGATGGATTTCGACGAAGGGACGGTGTGAGAAGAGAGAGAGTGTCAAGTGAAATTTTGGGAATAGAGAAACAAAGGGTATTGTTTTTGTGGGCGGGTTGGTGAAATATTTGGGCGGGATAATTGATTTGGGGAGTGGATCTCAACCATTGATTTTGGTGAGGGGAGATGTGGAAAAATCAAGATCCTTATTGTGCTTTTATATTTTTCCCAATTCAAAAACCATCCTATCTTATTACATGGATATATAAAAATGCATTCATACCTTAGGAGCATTGGAATCAATGTTGTTGATGTAGAAACTAGGTACACTAAACCTCGCATATGATGAAGCGTTATAAACTTGGCCGCTATGTCTTCAACTAACACGTCATAGGCTTGGATGGATACACTTGAACACTATCCTATGACTCAAATGTTTTTGCCTGGAATTGAGCCAACACTACATTAAGACTCAATCGGAGACTTGTGTCCTTACATTTTAAAATCGAGAGCCCTGTGACCATGCAGTCAGTTCCTCCTAGTTACATTGGTCCCATGTGAGATGTTCGTGCCTCTTACGGTGCTATTTGGCAGGTGTTTTGGGTTTTCTCCCTCTAACGGCATGTTTTGTATCCTAAGTGAAGATATTTTCAAATTGATGTCATATTCTCAAACCAGGAGTTCCATGACCATGTGGTCAGTTCCTCCTAGTTACATTGGTCCCGTGCGAGGTGTTCGTGCCTGTCACAGGCCATTTGGGGGGTGGTTTGGGTTTTCGCTCTCTAATGGCATGTTTTTAAGCCTAAGTGAAGATATTCTCAAATTATTGTTATATTCTCAAATTGGGAGTCCCATGACCACGCGGTCAGTACTTGCGAGTTACATTAGTCATATGCGAGGAGTTCGTCCTCTCAAGGGGCATTTCGGGGGGTGTTTTTCACTTTTTCTCCTTAATGGCATGTTTTTAAGCCTAAGTGAAGATATTTTAAAATTATCGAAATTTTCTCAAATCGGTAGTTCTGTGACCGGTCAGTTCCTACGAGTAATATTAGTCCTTTGTGAGGTGTTCGTGCCTCTCATGGGTCCGTTTGGGTTTTTTTGGGGTTTTGTCCTCGGACGACATGTTTTTAAGCCTAACAACATATATTTCAAATTAGCATTATATTCTCAAATCGAGGGTCCCGTGACCTTGCAGTCAGTTCTTGCGAGTTACATTGGTCCCGTGCGCAATGTACGTGCCTTTCATGGGGGTGTTTGTTGGGTGTCTTGTGAATGTAACTAAACATTCGTATGAATATAACATTTTATCGATAGTTAACTTACATAAATCATATTAAACATTCTTAAAAGTAACTAAACATTCATACATCAAAGTAAAGCATTAATACAATGTTAATATCATAATAGGATAAAAATAAGATTAACAAGGATAAAAAAATATTTTGATAATCAATCTCCGCAGCCGTTGTATATTTCATCGACCATTATTTGAGTCTCACCCCTCTCCCAAGCTCGATCGTGTACTGGGGTTCTGACAATTATGGATATGGGTGTGCATACCCCAATAATCGTCGTATTGGTCAAGTATCTGAAATAGTAGTATTGGCCATAGTCACCGTGATTTATTGACGACGATCCAAGTCTCGTGGAAGGTGGAGACACATAGAAGGGGAATATTGAAGGATTGGGCATTTGGGAGGGGAATGTTGAATCAGGCGATATTAGGGTGGGGAATGTTGGATAAGGCATCATTTTGGAGGAGAATTTTGAAGGAGGCGGCATTTGGGAAGGGAAAATTAAAGCGGAAAGATAGGGGAAACCTTGAAAAGGAGGCTAAGGGTAACCTTGAGCAGGAATTGAGGGCATATAACCTTTAAGTAGGTTCACACGTTGCCCAATCTGATTTGAAAAGAATCCCAGATTATTTTTAATCTCCTGAACGTCCCCAAAGGTCTTGAACTATTTTTCCTCAGTGGACGAGATATGATCTTTGACCGAAGAAAGCTCGTCCACGAGAATTATGGGTGTGTTAAATTTTTGTTTTTTGGCCAATGTGAGCAAACACCTTTCTTACTTTTCGAAGGTCAGGGTCAGAGCATCATTTTAAGGAAAAATTCATCATTAGGGCTCAATTCGGACTGACTCGTGATGACCTCTATTGATTCTAGCACTTGGGACAAGTGCGGTGAAAATTTATTATCTTTATCCCATCAATCATGAATGAATAAGTTGGCCCGATTGTGTCACCCCGCTTAAATCAATAACGGGTGGCCACCCCTATACCAAGATAAAATAGGAATGTCAAGTGGATCATTCTTAGCATCACTTCCGCACAGACTAAAAATCTAACAAACCACCCAATAAATAAATAAGCGGATGCAAAAATAAAAATCAAAACAAACAAGAAACTACAAACCAACATGCAATATGACTACAAACATAGTAATACATACACGAGTACAATAAAAGATATACCCGAATATGTTGTCGAGTCACAGACAATACAACACTAGATGATAAAAATATAAAAGAGATACACATAAAACCCTTGGGCGTAACCCCGATATAAAAAATGGATCTGAAACTAGATGTACAAAAATAGAAAGCGACTACCATAAAATCCTATAACATACCGCATCTACTACAGCTCCAAGGACTCTGGATATAATAGGCATCATTGGCGTCCTTACGAAGGGACACCTAAAATATAAAAATATTTATAAAGAGAAAAGATATAAACGGGTCAGATCCCGAGGTTCGAAAGTAATTTTAGATGTGAATTAAAATGCATAATAATTATCAATGCACAATATCATAATTAAAGTGGTGTCGCACTCTCCTGGGAATCAACCTCACCCCTCATCTATAGCGCGCACCTACTGTATGCATATGAACCTCAACTAAGCTACCCAACACATTCTAGGGATAAATCCTCTTAAATCTACGCCTAAACATCATTCAAGTAACTCACTATCACTAACATAACCATCCATCTACTTCTTCTGTCATCTTCTAAGTTTACTCCCAAACTTATATGTAACAACCCTCACGTTTGATAGCCTATTTTATACTTATTTACTATGTGTAGTAATTAATTATAAAATGATGGATGTTGAGTAAATATTAATTTAATATGAAAAAGGTTAATATTTACTGAAATGTTGTATGATTACCTGATGAGTAGGTAAAAACATCCATGTTGTGATTTGTTGTGTCATAAGAATTAAATGACATTTTGGTTTAATATGAAACCGGAACTTAAAATGAGTTATAAATTTCCAAATGATAATTTGGAGGGTGTAGTTAGTCCCGGTAGGTACGAGACAGTCAAAATAAGTGCCATATTGTATTTTGGCATTTCGGGCACTTTTGACTGGTTATAGCTTAAATGTGTAGTGCGTATCATTTTATCGTGTATTAGTCATTAAAGTTGGAAATTTTAGACCAATGGTCCGATTTAGTCTTGCTAACCTCATTATTTTCCTCATTTTCTCTTAACACACAATTGTTAACCTAGAAAGAGAAGAGAGAAAGAAGAGAGCTTTGGAGAAAAAGAGAGAGATTAAGAGATTGGAGCTTGGATGGTTGTTTACACCAAATCAAATCTGAATTTTCAAGATCAAGGCAAGTTATCTACTTGCTATTATATGATTTAAGGAGAATAATTAGTTGTGATAATTATGAATTTGCTGTGTTTAATCATTTTAGGGTTTTGTTGGATTTATGGGTATTAACCCTTGGAAATTGATTTGGATTATTAATATTGTAAATGATGGTAATTAGACATATTTGTGGTGTATTAGTTCCATTAAATGATATGGGCCCTGGGTTCTCAAAAGAAAAAATAGGGAGGCTAGGTCTGCTATGACCGGTCGACCGCGGTTCCAGGACCGGTCGGCCTAGTCTTCGGGGATGGGCACACTGCTCCCCCACCAAGGCCTAAATTTTGGTGTGCGGTCGACTGCGGTCTGTGACCGGTCGATCGGCCCCCCTTTGCCTGGACATTCTGCTTTTCTTCGTAGGCTAAAACTTGAGACGTGGTCGACCGTGGTCTTAGGACCGGTCGACCGGTCCCCTGTTTTCCACCCTTAAACCTAATTGTTTTTATTTCCTAAGTTTCTTCTTTTAATTAGGGACTAGGAATCTTCTTGTATGAAGTAAGCTTAGAGTCCTAGAATTTTAGTTGAGTTTGGCCATTGCCATAGACTAGAATGGGTCATCAGGGGTTTATTCCGGGGAGGTTTAAAGTAATGTTAAGGCATTACTTCTTTTATTGAATTTTCTTAGAAGTTAGAAGTTTAAATGCCCATGTTTGGAGACTTTAGGGGCATATTGAGGTTATATGAACTTTGGGGACTTGTAGGATCATGATGATCATTTGGAGACTAAGCCGGGATTTGTAATTTGAGGAATCTCAATGATGATGCTCGATGGGAATAGGTTCGCATAAAATGATCCCAATGGTTTTAAAAATGATAGGTTCAAGTAAAATGAACCCAAATTGTGTTTATGATGATGGGTTCAAATAAAATGAACCCGGTTGTTTAACTATGTTAGGTTCGAATAAAAAGAACCAATCACATGGATAAAGGAAATGAAAATTGGTAATGAATATGATGATGAGATTAAAAATGTAAATGTTAATTTACTGATACACACCTCTCTAAATGACATCATAAGGGAAGTTCGCGCGCTTGGGGATGCCCCCTGGCTAATGAATGCAGGTTGGATATAGTCCTAGGCCATATGCGTGGTTTTTATATGTTTTCTGCGCTGGTGAGGGGATTCCGAGTGTGGTCCTGACTCTCTTGCAGGCATATGGACGCTTCCCGACGTATCGATAGGTGCCCAGGTTGTCTTGTATAGATAGTCCCTGGAAGACGATGGTCATTTAGGGGCGCGCCCGGTGGGGAAACTCAGAGGGGAGGTCTTAGAATCGTTATATGTATGCGAATATAACTTTTCTGCATCAAGTGGGACTTGATGGATATATGCTATAAAGAGCATGGTTACGTGCCATAAAGAGCACGGGATTGAGATTAATGTTCCATAAAGAGCACTTGACATTAATGGTATTCCTATTAAGGAATGGAAAGATGAAATGGAAAGATAATTAACTATGGAAGTTAATAAATGGTTTTATTCCTATTAAAGAATATAAAAGATAATGGAAATTTGATAAATGAGGAAAGGTTTTAAATTTAAGTTATTTACTTTTCTTTCTTTTATGTAAATGACATTTCATTTCATCATTTAGTTAAATTGCCCTAAATTTTAATGTAAGTTTAACATGCTAGATTACATACCATATTATCATCCTTATCATTCAAGCATAACTATTCATTTCTATCATGCTTTTTATTTCTTCTGGTGATCATATAGAACCCGGCCCTGACCGGTTTACTTTCCTTGTTGTGTATATGATTGTATCCGCTCAGGTGCTCCACTGCAAGGACGCCTGTTTTAATGTTCCCATCCCTTTTCTTTCGACGAGCTGTAAGATTTTGCGGGTTATTACAGGGCATTGTATTAGACGCTTTCATCTTTGTGTTCTAGATATGATCGGGTCTTTTCACTCGGGCGTGTGGCCCAAACATTTGTACTTGTTTAATGAATGTATTAAGTAAGATATTAAGTTGTTGTATTTCGTTGTATGTTTATGTGGATCGACAACTTATTCGGTCCCTTTGTATACATTCGTCTTAGTTGTATTATATATATTCTTGTGGAATTCCACTTGCTTATCAGAATGGGTTGTTTAAATTTAAAAATTTCTTAATTGCATTTTAAAATTTTACACTTTTTGGCAACCCGTTTTCGGATTTATTTTGTGGTTTTCCCGTCTACTCAGTTTATTTTGTTGATGCTAAGGATGATATCCATCCATGATTCTTGTTACATTTGGGTATCGGGCTAGCCACACCTTATCTCGGATCGCGGGTTGTCACATTATACATAAATCTTTCCATTATAAATTTCTCACTTTCAAATTATTAACTTCACAAATTATTAACATAAGATATCACACGTCATCATTAATGCTAGAAGTATTCACCCACCATAATACATATACACAAGAGCTAAGGACCAAACATCTCCCCACGCCCAACATTGTGCTAAGTTTTGTGTGTGGGACATCTCTCAAAGCGAAATCTAAACAAGAAACCCCCCCGATACACTACTATCTAACACTGTTGGTCGTGAAAAGCTGGTAGGTCCTCAGTCCATAGTATGAACCCCTTACTTCCCATCTATGGGTATAACAGTATACTGATCCACTCTCGTTCTACAAACGACAAAACATAATACACATCTTTATAACTTTCTCTAGTTATAACATTAAGATATCACACACTGTCTATAAGGCTTGCATAATATTAGTCGCATATATTACAAAAGATTTATCATTCTTTAAAATGTACAAATACATAACACACATAATATGTGTATACTACAATGTTATCATCTTCCAAGAGATCGCTCACATGTCCCGGGATTACCAGCATTCGAACTGTCACACTGACTTGGTAAAAACTTAATCACAATGAATGGGAAGTGACCATAGTTCCTAACGTGAGAGCAACACGAATTATACCCAAGACATCTTACCCAATGGCAGATGGAAGGGGGGGTAGACCGGGGCTGTAGCCTAGGTCAAAAATGAATAAAAAAAGTTGTTATTGTTGTCTTAAGACTAGGTAAAGAATAAATACTTTGACTTAGCCAAACTGATTTTTTCAACCCACTAAACTTAATTTTAAAACTCATCAAACAAATGAATTGTAGAACTAAGTTAAAATCCCTTTTATCTCTCATTTCCCTTTGGGAAGCTAACCGTCCTCTTATCTGAGTCTTGCAATTATTCTTTCTTCTTGATAAGTCAATTGAAAGGTTTAAAAGTTACGTGTGCAAATGCTTACGGCGACTTTTATTTAGTCAATCAGGTATGTGAGAAAATGTTTATAGTGATTTTTATTTGGTTATTCGGTTAATCAACTTTAAATTTTTTCTCATTAAGGTAAATATCAGTACATTCTCATTATTTTTTTTTATTTTCTGAATCTCTTTTGTGGTTATTAGAATTTCAAATATTACGGAACATTATTACATTTATATCGATACAATTTGTTTTTTACCCTCATTTTCTGAATGAATTATCTTTACTACTTATGTGAATGATTGTGATACTAATTATAATATTATAAATGCAGACAAAATGGTATTAAATTAGACGTTACAACTTGCTAATTTTAATTTTGTATTGTAAGTATTTAAATATGTTTTTTTTTTAATTTTGTGGTACAATTTTGGAGTCAATAGCGACTTATTTTTCTATTTTCGTGAAATATTAAATTGATTAATATTTGTTTATATATTTTATTGTCAATGTTGGTGATTGATACTATTGATTGATATTAATTATTACATATTTGAGTAATCATTTGCCAAAAAACCCGAAGTAACCTATAAAAATTGGCTACGGAGTAATCACTTGCTAAAAATTTCAAAAATAAACTCAAAAATCAGTTCGAGTGCTCTCGTCCCAAACCTCGAGATTTTTTCATTAACATCGCCTACAATCACAACAAATAATAGCCCACCCCATTGAATAATCATGTCTCCGCCCTTGGTCTTACTCCTACCTCACGCACGGTAAAATACTAGACACTATGACCTGGAGATTATACTCTCCCTGCTCCTCAGGTTAGGGGCTCCTTAGGCCAGGGGAATTCACCCACATCGCGCAACTTACCATGATAGTACTAGAGGGGTATAAAGCACATAATGTATATAACATACACACAAGATATATACACACAATCTCATCATTTATTCAAACCATCACACAAGGTATACACATTCACACCATATATTTATGTACATACCATCTCACGTCTCTATGTAAAAGTAAAGAATCCAGATATATGTACGTAAATATCATTATAAAAACCGATGCACTCTCGCATACCTTCCCAAATCAATTATTATTCAATACCTCACTTGAAACTTGATAATCCATCACACCTAAGATATGAGTAATCATCCAGTTTAATCAACACTAAGAACACATAATATTTCTCTCTCACCTAGTCCATAATTAGCGTTAAGTAAATTCCTACTACTCAAAGAATTTATGAAAGAATCTCTCATTTTAAAATCCCAAATATGCCTCCATAATAGCTCATAACCATCCTCAAAGAGTCCTCCTTTATGGGAGGATTTTCTGAAAGGAAATGATACAAATTTACCCTCATAAATATCACGAAAATAACCCCCAAAGTGACCCTTCTATTATATCCTACTAGGAACCCTCATAATATCTCCCAAACACGTTTACTACACTCAATTGGAGGGTCCCTAAGCAATAAAATCAACTGAAAAGGGGTAAAACAAGAGCTGGCCAAAATAGCGACCAAACCGGACTAGGGGTCCTAAAAAACGAACCGGTCCCGTTCCTAAAATTTAACAGAAAACTTTAAAGGGCGGACCGATTCGGTTCCCCTTAAAAATGAACTGATCTGATTTCCATAAAATGAATCGATCTGGCTTTCCTACCCGGACCGATCCGGTTCTACAGAATTTTATTCCCACGAGATTTGTAACCCAAAACCTTACTCTACACTTCACAAGATTTATTTTACACTTCTAAAACCCAAATCGTCCTCACTCTAGCAATATCCTAATCATCAAAACCCAACACATATATTATCCCCACCATTTTTCTCATCTAAACAATAAATATTACCTTAAATACAAGATTTACTCATTGAATTTTTGGGCTTAACCATAAAAGTTCAAATCAACTAAATCACCATGAAACTTATGAGATAACTCACACACACAATTACTTAGCAAGTTTAATCACTTGCCTCAAAGTTGTAGAGGCTGAATCTTCCTTGAATCCGTGTATTTGAGCCGAAAATCTCCAAGGCTCCAAACTTTCTCCTCTTTCTTCTCTTTCTCTTCTCTCACAATGGTTTCTATCTTTCTCTAGGGATTTCTCACAAAAATGAGATATGCCTAAGTCTTCAAAGACTAAATAACCTTTATCTTTAACAATAATACACACTTAAAACAACTCGTTTACTCGAATTCGAGTCATACTAGGTCCAAAATATTTTGGAACCCAAATAAAACTTCCGGGTAGTCATTTAGACTATCTCAACCCTTACCGGTTCAACCGTGCACTCCAACTCATCTTTCGAGACTCCGAACAGTAAAAATCTAAATTCACCTAATTTAAAATTCTATTTTTCCCAAAATAATTGAATTCTCAACCTTCGAATTTTACAGTGCATGACATTCTCCCCTCCTTATAAAAATTTCGTCCTCAAAATTTGAATTAGTATCATAGTTCAAAGATCACATCTCACACCCAAGATAGCTATCCATATCTCTTCACTTGCCAAAATTGAATTTATCAAAATAATATACAACCAGGGCGCCCATACACCCTATAATCATGCTCAATTGCACAAACATTACTCGACCCCACTAACCTTAAATTGTAACATAACTTCCACTCATCGTTACAATTATATGCCTGAAAAAGCCAAGGCACCACCCCATGAACCAAATCTCAGTCCCATAACGCTACAGGGATATGCTAATTCTCAATAAATTAATCCAATAAATCATAATAAATATAATTACTTTTTTTGAAAATGTTCGAAGATATAACCTTTCTCAATTCCCGACATTCACTACTTTCATGCGGGGGAGGTCTCGTAAGTGAAATCCAAATAAGGAACCGTCCCAATACACTACTGTGCAGCTCTGTCGGGGATGGAGATCAGTCAGAGCAGGACTAAAGTTTTAATAAAAAAATTAAAACAATTTATATGGCTCCATAGGCCTAAGATATATATTATAGAAAATAATTTTATGAATTCAAACACACACAAATAAATAATCTCCCCAAGACACAAGGAGACAATCAATACAATGTTCTCACCAACATTAAGCTCACAACGCGCACAAAACCATGAGATAAAACTCTTTGCTCAACAATGAACCCGCTAAATCCTGAATCTCATTAGTAAAAATCCATTAGACCATCTCAAAATATCACCACAAGATAGACCTGTCACACTATTATTGCTCAACATTGACAAACCATAAAATGATAGTCTCACTATTATTGCTCAACATAGCTTAACAGTTGTACTCCGAAAAAACCATAACTTTATTGGCACATTTCAAAACAATCTATCCTCCCAAAAGATACTATCTAAGTGCCGCACTTATCCTCCTTAAGGTAATCATATTTATACATCCAGGTTATAATGGCCAACCACTCGATAAATTCATTCCACTCGCGAATTCTATAGATAACGATCTTACATGCAACGCTCCCCTGTCGACAAAGACCCTATTATTCAAAGATGAATATATATATTTTAAAATTTCACATCATTGACATCCTCCAGACACAGAAAATGGACACCTTACTGTCATAACTCTCGAAAGTGGACCTCTCACAAGTAACACAAACATCTAGAATACATATCGGCTCTCACGCACTCGACTCCAATGATCCCCACTACCCAGTGATACTACATATAATAAGGTTATACAATAAGCCACCCATTTAATCCAACTAACTCAAAAATCATGTTGTATGAGCGAAACAAACATCTATAAGTAAATGGAACACTCGTGAAACAAATAATACCCATCCCAAAATCCAAAGATGAGAAACGTACCAGAATAATCTAATGGAGGTTGTGGCACTCGTGATAACATCGCATTTTGGACATGGTAATCTCGACCATATAACATCAGCTCATGTGAAGGCGGGATGACTAGAACAGCTGGAGGAGGTGGTAAAGGTGCTTGTTGAGCCTGTTGAAACCCCGGTGCCTGTGCCATGTTCAAATGTGGGCACTTTACCTTCCTATGACCAACCTCCCCACACTGAAAACATTGTCCTAAACATGTTCCCGATATATATACACGAGTACAACAAAAGATATACCCAAATATGCTGTCAGGTCAAAGACAATACAACACCAGATGATAAAAACATAAAAGAGCTAGACATAAAACTCTTGGGTGTAACCCCGATATACAAAATGGATCTTAAACTAGATGTATAAAAATAGAAAGCGTATATAATAAAATCATGTAACATTCTGCATCTGCTACAGCTCCAAGGACTCTGGATAGAATAGGCATCATTGGTGTCCTTACGGAGGGACACCTAAAATATATAAATATATAGAAAGAGAAAAGATATAAATGGTTTAGATCCGGAGGTTCGAAAAATAATTTTAGCAAGTGAATTAAAATGCATAATAATTATGAATGCACAATATCATAACGAAAGTGGTGTCGCACTCTCTTGGGAATCAACCTCACCTCTCATTTATAGCGTGCACCTATTGTATGCATATGAACCTCAACTAAGCTACCCAACACATTCTAGGGCTAAATCCTCTTAAATCTACGCCTAAACCTCATTCAAGTAACTCACTATCACTAACATAACCATCCATCTACTTCTTCTATCATCTTCTAAGTTTACGCCCAAACCTATGCATAAATATTTCCATTATATTTTTCTCACTTTCCAATTATTAACTTCACAAATCATTAGCATAAGATATCACACGTCTTCATTAATGTGATAAGTATTCACCCACCATAATACATATACACAAGAACTAAGGACCAAACATCTCCCCACGCTCAACATTGCGCAAACTTTCATGTGTGGGATCTCTCGCAAAGCGAAATTCAAGTAAGGAACCCCCCCGATACACTACAATCTAACATTGTCGGTCGTGAAAATCTTCTAGGTCCTCAGTCCATAGTACACACCCCTTACTTCCCATCTATAGTCATAAGAGTATACTTATCCACTCTTGTGCTACAAAAGACAAAACATAATACACATCTTTATAACATTCTCTAGTTATAACATTAAGATATCACACACTATCTATAAGGCTTGCATAATATTACTCGCATATATTACATAAGATTTATCATTCTTTAACAAGTACATATACATAACACACATAATATATGTATACCAATAGTCTCTACAATTCTATCATCTTCCAAGGGATCACTCACATGTCCCGAGATTACCAGCTGTCAGAATGTCACATCGACTTGGTAAAAACCTAATCGCAATGAATGGTAAGCGTTCATAGTTCCTAACCTGAGCAAGACGAATCATACCGAAGATGTCTTACCCCTACCTCACGTATAGTAAAATAATGGACTCTATGACTTGAGTATTATACTCTCCCTACTCCTCCAACCAGGGGGATTCACCCTCATCGCACAACATCCCATGATAGCACTAGAGCGATATGAAGCACATAATTTGTTTAACATACACACAATATATATAAACATGATCTCATCATATATATAGACCATCACACAACGTATACTCAGTCACACCATATATATATATATATATATATATATATATATATATATATATATATATATATATATATACCATATCACGTCCCTATGTAAAAGTAAAGAATCCATCTATATGTATGTAAATCTCATTTTACAAACCGACACACTCTCTCATACCTTCCAAAATTATTTATTATTCAATCCCTCACTTGATAATTGATAATTCATCACACCTAAGATATGAGTAATCACCTAATTTAATCAACACTAAGAACACACAATATTTCTCTCTCACCTTGTCCATAATTAGCGTCAAGTGAATTCCTACTACACAAAGAATTTATAAAAGAATTTGGCATGTTAAACTCCCAAATATGCCTCTATAATATCTCGTCACCGTCCTCAAAGAATCCTCCTTCCTTGGTGGATTTTCCAAAAGAAAATGATGCAAATTTTCCCTTATAAATAAATCCATAATAACCCCTAAAGTGACCTTTCTATTATATCCTAATAGGAACCCTCATAATATCTCTTAAACACGTTTACTACACTCAATTGAAGGGTCCCTAAAAAACAAAACCAAATCAAACGGGGTAAAACAAGTGCTAGCCAAAAGCAGTGACCGGACTGGACCGAGGGTCCAAAATAACGAAACGGTCCAGTTCCTAAAATTTAATAGAAACCTTTAATGACCGGACTGATCCAGTGCCCCTTAAAAATGAACCGATCCGATTTTCCTACCCGGACTGGTCCGATTCTACAGTATTTTATTCCCACGAGATTTCTTCACAAGATTTATTCTACACTTCACAAGATTTATTCTACACTTCTAAAACCCAAATCTTCCTTACTCTAGCAATATCCTAATCATCAGAACCCAACACATGTACTATACCCACCATTTGTCTCATCTAAACCACAAATATTACCCTAAATACAAGATTTACTCATCAAATTTTAGGGTTTAAACATAAAATCTCAAATCAACTAAATCACTAACAAAAATTATGAGATAACTCACACACACAATTATTTAGCAAGTTCAATCACTTGCCTTAAAGTTGTAGAGGTTGAATCTTCCTTTAATCCGTGCACTTGAGCCAAAAATCTCCAAAGCTCCAAACTTTCTCCCCTTTCTTGTCTTTCTCTTCTCTCACGATGGTTTCTCTTTTTCTCTAGGGTTTTCTCATAAAAATGAGATAAGCCTAAATCTTCCGGACTAAATAACCCTTATCTTTAATAATTCCCAACTTTAAATGATAATACACATTGAAAATGACTCATTTACTCTAATTCGAGTTATACATGGCCCAAAATATTTCGAAACCCAAATAAAAATTTCGATTTGTCATTTTGACTATCTCGGCCCTTCCCAGATCAACTGTGCACTCCAACTCATCATTCGAGACTCCGGACAATAAAAATCTAAATTCTCCCAATTTAAAATTCTATTTTCGCCCAAATAATTGAATTCTCAGCCTTCGAATTTTATGGGGTATGACACCGATTTGGTTGTTTACCGTCATATGGACCATCTTTTGTCCTTCTTCCCCATTTATTCTTCAAATCCTCATATGATTTGGATCCTAGCCTTTGGATATCAGCTTTTTGTGCCCTATTTTTTTTGTTTTACTCCCATTAGATCAACTTTTTCTCATTCGCCTCATACTCCAAAAAATCATTCCACTGCTCCACCAAAATTTCAACATTTGGAAGCACTCCCTCTTTCTAAACCAAAATATCAAAGCTCACAGCCTCCTTTAGAAAATGTTTCATTGAAGGTTTCTCCTATATGTCCTCAATGCTTTAGCAACCCTAGATCAAGACTTATTTTTGAAATGGTCGAGAAATAATAAATGCTTAATTAGTTAATCATATATGTCATCTTTGACGGCTTGATCAACAACGTTCCTGTTATGTAGTCCACTGAATCCCATGTTTATTTTTCGCAACAACAAACACCAGGATTTAAAGTTCATCATATCATACCTATCACCATCCGTATTATTACCGAGAAAGGATAATCCGATGGACTTTTTTTTTATTGAGTGGGAGACATCGAGATCATTGGATGGGGGAGTTGGAGCAACGAGAGTGATGGATGAGGGAGGTGGAGAACTTAGAGTTGGACTTGTTGAGGGGCGAACCACTGGTGGAGTTGTGAATTTCTCAGTCATTGGTGTTGAGAATTTGAGTTGTGCCCGAGATGGTGAACCCCGTTGTGGTGTCACCTCGTCACTTGGTACCATTGGGTTGTTTCCTCTCGACATTATCTACAAAAATGAAAAACATATGTGACTAAATAATTATAATATTTATATATATATGAGGCCCCTCCCTTTAAGGACTCCTAATAGTGCAGACTCCGGTACATACCATTTTTTTAAAATACTAAAAAAATGAACTGTTTGATAAAACTTCATGGATATGATCTCCACGGTGAGAAGATCATCTCCAAATTTTTTCCATTAAAAATTCAATAAAAAAACTGTTGAGATGAGGTCATATGCAAAAAAATGGTATAAATATGCATTTTTTACCATTGAAAAGTTGACGATCATCTCACCCACTTTTTTATTGAATTTTTTGATGAAACTTCATGGATAAGATCTCAACAGTGAGAAGATCATATTTATGAAGTTTCATCAAAAAATTCAACCAACAAAGTGGCTGGCGTCGACCCAACATTTCAACGATTGAAAATTAATATTTATACCAATTTTTTACATATCACCTCATCTTGACGGTTTTTTATTGAATTTTTATATAAAAAAATTTGGATATGTTCTTCTAACTGTGGCCATCATATCCATGAATTTCATCAAAGAGTTCATTTTTTTACAGATTTAAAAAATTAGTATGTAACGGGCTCTACACCATAGGGACTTCTTACAAAAGACTGTATATATATATATATATATATATATATATATATATATATATATATATATATATATATATATATATATATATATATATATGTGTGTGTGTGTGTGTGTGTGTGTGTGTGTGCGTGTGTGTAACTTTTCAAAGTATGACATTAGAATATTTCAATGTGTAGTATTAGTTTTTAAGAACCTATGAATTTTTTCACGTGGCCAACTAGGAGGAAGGATCTCTATGATTGATGTGTAGTTATCCGTGACATGAACTTGGAAACCCATATTTTTCAACTTGTTGCAAGATTCAATTTTACGTGCATATGGCGCAAGACATCACCGTCTATGTCAATAATATCGGTATGGAGTTGCATCCATAACATGTAGATTTTTTTTCCTCCTTCCCCAAGAACATAACCAAGCTCAGGTATATGTAGGGATTATGTATGAAATATGTTTTTTATAATGTCATCCCAATTTTTTTGGTAAGGAAAATAGAATACGATCGAACAGCTAATCTTGTTGAAGATTAATTCCACGATTTACAAAGTATTTTAATTGTTCGATATTTTTAGTTCCATACCTATAAATAGGAGTACTCTATATACGACGCTCACTAATAAAAGAGTTATGTGTGAGGTCCAATTACGACCTCTCCCACTCTTGTTGCCAATGATTATCACCGTGCCTCATTTTTACTGAGAAAAGTATACGAGGGCGTGAACATGAGTACTATAGTTAAGGGATCTAATTAATTTATAACTTTTAATCCCAACATATGAGGTATAAGGGCATACTAGTTTGATTAAGGTTTGCATTCATCACTACTCTTCTCTTCACCCCTTGCATTTTAGATCTCATCGATGTGAAATCCCGACAAGCAACTACCGTAATTATTTGTAACACATTTTATTAGGGTTTATTATTAGAGAGTTTAAAACTATATGTGTATTATCAATATAACAAATTCGACATAGTATTCAACACCCAAACCAACAACCAATGATTATCCCGCACTCCTTTAATCATCTACGTGATTTAAAAAAAATACCCATATCACAATACCTCACAATATAAGGTCATTTCTCATTTTATACATGATAATTTAAAAAAAAGACATGGTTATTAATGTGCACACGTGTATGCACTCATATTTAAAGTAGAGAAGTGAAGCATTGTCACCCGAACACAACATGTTATGAGTTACTATTGAAAAATAACAAAACGCATATAACCCCCAATACAATGTAAAAAGAAAAAAAAAACTAATTATTTGAAATACAAAAAAAATATTATTTTCAACCATACTTAGTGGAGATGACATCCATAATGACAAGATCATATGCAAAAAAAAAAATTCATCTAAAAATTCAATAAAAAAAGGGGGTGAAATGCCAAATTGACAAGTACGTACATTGCGAGTCATTAAACTTTTGGTACATTTACACTTTGGGGTCCACTAGTTCTTCATATTTACCTGTTGGGATACACTAGTTCTTGTATTTACTCAATTGGGTCCATAATTTGATTGCAAAATTCTTTCTCTTCTTTTAATATTTTTAATAATTAATCTTTTTTTCCATTTACTTAAGATGTGTTTCAAATCATCCCTCATACGTATACTAGAATTAATAAAATCAAAAAGTCAAAAACTAAAACCCACGAATGGATAACCCTCCCCTACAGTATATAACCCCCAATATAATATGATGACATGCATATAACCCACAACACGGTTGACACAATTTTTTTTACTAATTAAAAATCAATTTAATTATCTCGTGTTAATAAAATATAATGTCTGTAGTTTTTAACAATATTTTGTCAAGAAAAAATCTACAATACAATTTCTAAGATTTATTGACATACAATACAAACATACACACACATACACACATGTATACACACATACACACACACATACACATATATAAATAGAAATACACACACACATGCACACACACACACACACACACACGCGCGCGCACACACACATATACACACGTATAAAAAGAAATACACATAATCATATACAAATAATTAGTATTTTGTATTACCTTTAGTCCGAAATCAAATTGAAGTCGAATCGAACACAATCGAACAAAAATGGCTACTGCCAAAATTGCACGAAAGTTACCTAGGGCTTTAGCTACTGCCAAAATCAATCAAGGGAAGATAATTGCATGAAAATCGCCTAGGTTTTTAATGTGAGGAACATGGTCACGGCTCCAAGCCGTGACCCATTATAGCATCCCTTAAAAATTTTGCCACATTTGCTCTTGGCATGGGTAGGATATAAAATGGTCTGGGACTTGAGCCGTGACCCAACCGTTGAGATGGCCACGGTCCAACCGTGAACCATAGCGTGATTAAACTTAGAAGGAATTTTGATGCCAAAATGGGCACGCCCTGGTTACGGTCCAAATTCTTAACCCCTATGGGTCACGACTTTTGGTCGTGACCACTTCCAAGAGCATCCATGACCACACTGGGTCATGTATATGATCACGCCAGGGTTGATATGTTCACGACTTTGTACCGTGACCCCCTTGGCATAACCATTCGCAGAATTTGGTGCAGTGAAATATCTCATATTTCTCACTCAAGCAATACCCTCCAAAATATGTAATACGAACCGTGCTCCATACCATCCTCCCCCCTTCCATCCTTCGAGAAACTTACATAATTCCACTACATCCTTGAATGTCACCAACATAACCCAATGGACTCTACTAATAGAAAGGCACCCATAACCCCCTTCTCACCCAACAATGTAGGAGTAAGTGGTTGGTGATCTCCTCCGCCTCCAAACATAACCGACACCGACTTTCCACCCTATAACCCCTTAATTGCAGAACATCTTATGTTAAAATTATTTGTCCAACAACTTTCCATAAATAGAAGGCCACTTTAGGGGTACCTTTGTTCTACACACATTATTCCACGCGTAATGCATCCTATCCATCTTCCTACAAATTGTGTAGAAGCTGATTAACTGTGAATACCCCATGATGACATGATTTTTGCGTATAATGAGTCATTGTCTTCAAAATCCAAGTCTCAAAACCCTTGAATACCTACGAACATGATATGAACTCATATAACGGTAAGTAAGGATGTCAAACCAACTTTCAAGAGTCAGAGAGATAGAATGAGAAGGTAAATGCAATTCTCTTTAAAATATATAACTATATAACTATATAACTATATATATATATATATATATATTTAAATTTTCTTTTAAAACAATTTTCGAGGAGTGAATGAAACTAAGTAGTTATGTGACTAAAATCTAAAGTAATCCAAGTAAAAAGATGGAGAGAAATAAAATAAGTTATGTAATTAATATGAGAAAAAAACAAGGAACGAAATCCACCCCCACTTCACACAATTAACCCTTATTTGAAATAATCAAATTTAGTTAATTTCCAACATATTTTAATAATAATATAAGCCTATTTCTAGTTGAAATCTTAATATTAAAATTATAATACTAACTTTCAATCCTTTCTCAAGGGGAATTATCAAATTAGTTCAATTGGATTCATGGGGTATTTATTTCATCCCTTGAATGGGATGATTATCCAACCACACTCATCATCCAAAACTATACCAAAAACAACAATTTGTCACACCTTAATATTAAAATTTTGGCACAGTTTAAAACTGTGCCAAATTCTAGCATGGGTTAATGATAATCAGGAATACTTTAAAACAATGCCAAAATTTGGTACTGTTTATAAGCGCGCCAAAATTGAGTAAAGTTATTAAAATATAAAATGGTCTAAAGAAATTACACTTCCTCACTTTTGACGCCTCCCTCTTAAACCCAAATTTGCATCTCTCCCTCTCTCTCACGCAAGTAGTTAGGTAAGTTCCTCTTTCAATTTCCTGGTTCTTTTTCTCATGCAGGAACTCTAATAGGCCTTGTTGGAGTTCTCATCCTCTCACACCTTACTCCACTCTTCACATGTCTGTTTTAGTGTATCTATATGTATATACGTTGTTATAGTTATAGATCTCATGTATATTAGCAAATGATTGATTTTTATGTGACAATCGATTTTGAGTTTTTGTTCATTTTAACTGCATATATGACTTTTCTCAAGATCACTGAAGAGGAGTTCTCTTTACCCCTGATGAATGTAGATCCTCACTCTCTTTAATAATATAGGGTTGTTATTTGTAAACCTGTAAAATTGATGGTAAAATAATATAATAAATCTAAATCTCATAATAACACTTAATACCGTTAGCCCCTATTTGATTTACTTGATTTTGTTGACATTATACTTAAATCCATAATTTAATCTGCCTAATGGGTTAATTTATTTTCTCTTCCATCTAATTTCATTGTTTATTATAGCAACTAGATTTTTAGGGTTATTTGAATGGTTGAATAATTATTTGAGTCTTGTGAAGTCGTTTGATGAATTATTAGGTCATATTCTAATATGTATGTATGCTATATTTATCTAAATAATTCACTATCGTACAAATGATACTTTCGTAGAAGTATCCCAACATTCAAATAATTTTATGGATCAATTCCTTAAATCTGAAAACTCAATTAAATATCATTATATAATAATTAACACATACATATACACCTCCACTATATATGTGAGTTTGTTAGCATATAGAAATAGGGTTACGACAAGAAAGGGTATATATGAGGTTTACGATGGTGGTTAGGATGAGAAAAGCTAATTTCATATAGATATCGTGTTAATTATGTTCAATTGGTCATGAATCGTGTTTAGTTACTACAAGGATGGGTATATATGAGGTTGCCGATGGTGGTTAGGATGCAAAAAGCTAATTGCATTTAGATATCATGTTAATTATGTTATATCTCTCATGAATCGTGTTTAGAGACATATATAGAATTCTTGTATTCTCGTGTTTATGTGTCACGATTACCAGTATTGCTAGAATTAGGAAGGGTAGCTTAAACCGAATTGGGGTTCTGGGCAAAATCTAAAACAGGGGCCTTACTGTTTAGGGGAAACATAAAGCGAACCCTCAGATCTCAAGACAAACTATGAAACCTAGATTCATTTGAGTGCGTGCACTCTCTCTCTCTCTCTCTCACACACACACACACACACACATATAAATAAATAAATAAAAAATAATATATATATATATATATATATATATATATATATATATATATATATATATATATATATATATTGTTGAACTAAAAAAATCGGTAGCTATATATTTCTTGTGTAACTAACCGACTCTATAAATAAATAAAATTAAGTGACAGTTCATTATAAAATTGAAGTTGTGATTACAAGTGAGAATCGATTCCGGACAAGGGATGCTCTTATTTGCTTTGGGGTTGCAATTGACATGGTAAGAAACACCATTCCTTTCTCACTTTCTCTCCATTAATACTTTTGTTTTTGTGTAATGTATTAGTTGAAATTTCCATATACTAGTTGAAATTGCCACCAACATTAAGACAAGTGTACTATTATTAACACAGTCGCCAATTTGACATCTATGCTGCCATATATCAGTTGAAATTGCAATCACAGTAAATAATCGATCCAGTTCACGTTTGTTTGGCAAACCAATGTAATTATTAGTAAATAATTTGACACTGTTAATTAGGAAATTCTTCTGCAAGTTCTTTATAAATTTTGCTTCAATCCAAAATTTTCGAGTTGGATTTTCACCTTATTAGACTTAAGTAAGTTTTTTGTGTTGGTGAATGGGAGTCCCACTGGATTTTTTAGCTATAATAGGTGGGGTTGAAGAGAAGGAACCCTCCTCTCTCCTTTTGTTTTCCATATACATAGAGAAAAGTCTTAGCATAGTTCTAACCATTCCCATTAACAATCGTAATCCTAATAAATTTTGAAAAAAATTGATTAACAATGTGGGTCTTTAATATCCAAATGGAGGAATTGATAATTTATTCAATGTGTTTGCTTGGTTGAAGGGTTTATAATATTAAGAATGATTCTAATTACTGTAGTATTCCATGCCATAAGTATCCTTCTAGATCTGAATAGGACTACCACTTATGTTACATGTTTCCCCATAATCACAAAATTTTTATAGATGAAAGAACTTCCAGTTTTTGTAGGTCAAACTAATATATTTCTTTAAACTTTATGATGTGCTTGGGCAGTCTAGCTTAGACATTCTAATATTGAGTGGTCGTTTCTTCAAAAGTTAGCCATTGTAGGGGACAATCATAATAATCTAAAAATATGATAGTGCTGGAGACATCCCATCTGCTATCACCTAAGATTATATTATTTCGTATATGTATGCGGTAGGATATAAGATTGGTTATATATACAGTGAAACTAATGCAAAAAATTGTGTTTTCTTTTCATGCTACAAAATTTAAACAAAATTGTGTGATTATGTCGACAGGAACGAGGAGTAAGGGAAAACTTAAGGAATAAGGACATAATAATATGCTATTATGTCCACATGAATTTGCTAAATATATCTAAATATCATAAAACATGAATAATTGAAAATTATGTAACTCCACTAGCAAAGGAGCACCTTAACAAGAACGTTGCTCAGATGTTGTAGTCATCTGCATGGTCTTCCCTGTAACAAGATGCTCTACGACTTGTGCTAGAAGTGATACAACCTTCTGAAGAACAATAAAAATGAAGAAAGCATAATGTCATAATCAAGTAAATGGAGATTCTGATGGTTAATATTTCAAGTGTAAGCTCAGCCACTTTTAATATAAAAAATATGAAAGAATATAAATTAACTATATATTGTCTAACAGAGGATTGGCTGGACGCAGTTTCAAGATGAAACCGGAATGGACACTCCAAAGAAGGCTCATAGTTCTGGGAATTTGAATTCAAATCAATGGATGCCCAAGATATAAGGAATTAGAGAATATAGAAATTCAGTATATCTATTTAATTGAGTGGCAAATAATCTAATTTAGAATTCTTTCGATATTATGAGGATAAATTTAAACAGAAACAAAATTACTATATAAGAAGTGCAGAAAAACTAGCAAAATTCAGCCACATTTCATAAGCTTATCCTCTACAAGATAAACAGAGACCTCAAGATAAACATAACGATTAAACAACCCACCAAATCTTGTTTCCACTTCAAATGGTTGAAGCGTACATACCCAAATCTTGTTGGCACTTTATTTCAAATTTGTGACATTCTCCTTTTTTAGGTAAAATTATTTTAGTACCGTCAATGAAATGATGCATTTTGTATTGCAGTTGCCCGAATGGAAGAGGAGAAGGCACAAAAGATTTGTTGGAAGTCTGCCAAAATTACTGTAGGGATATATCCGCTAAAGGTTTTAGATTCTCAGGGTTTTATATTACCCTATTGTGCTACTGAATTACAACTTATAGAACGATGGTCCAATAATCAGAAGTTTAGTATTTATTTAGTGATTTTTTGTAGGTGGATGGATGTTTCAGTATATAATCTTGTTCTGTATACTTATAACTCATAGGAGATTCATTTTCCTCGATTTATGTGCAGGTATGCCTCTTATGCCTCTATTTAAAAAAAAATAGTTGCCATTTAAAATCATTTGTTCTGAGCCCCTGGGTAATGGAAAGCATGGCGAGGTCTTCTCAATCTTGCTTTTCAACAGAACTCCAAGTGTCCAAAATGACCACAAAAGTTTCATTGGTACCTCAACTTTAAAATATCAAACCTTTACTGTTGAAGCTTTTGAGCTAAAACTTATTTTTTATATTGGAACAACTGGGACTAACTTTGGTTTAACAAATACAGTTTTTGCTGGATCTTTTTGATTATATTTTGAAGATGAAGCCTCAAGACCAAGTCCAATTTTATCATACCCTAATTTTCCAATACTTAGTAAGTGATGTAGCTTTTGTGTTTGATTATTAAATACCTATACTTCTTGATTGCATAACAAAGTTTCTTCTTTGGATTCCTCTAATTCAATCAACGTACCTTTATATTTTTATTTCGAAATATCATTTTTCTCAATTAAAAGTTAACTTAGGCTTACCCTTTGATTGTTGTTAACTTCTAACTCTAGATCACATGTCTTAATCTTTCTAATTAAACCTGTATAAATTAGACTATGTGACAATTACTTTTCATATTTTTACTTTCTAAAAACAGTTGTTGATGATTCACAACTAAGAAATAGAAAGTAAAACATAGGAATGAGAAGCGTAAAAGCACAAAACGCACATTTAGATAGAGATATAGAGATATTCATGTTATGTGAAGGGAATAATAGGGTTACGTCAATTCCCCAAGATCATTTCTACAGTAAATAGTCATTGTTATGTCGTTTCATTAATAAAATTACTTGGGGAGTTTGATATTTGAGATATCAGGCCAACAAAAATAGATACGCATATACTAACACAAACTTGATCTTCTTTTAATACACCAGTTGGATCATCTTTCCCCATTAAATAGAAACTTTGATATACACACAAGAGCTATCTTAGAGAACACCCCCATTCACGTGCCTTTTTTCCATATCTATCAACTAATTTAGATGTTGTTTAATGAGTTCCAACTATGAGGATGTTTTTGCAGTAAACAGTTTCATAATGCAGTTTCGGTATCAATAGAACTTAAAAATATTCATAAAGATACACGGAGAAGTTACATTCCAAGTTAAATGGTAGTGTTTGTCAAAATTAAGGCCATTATACCTTTTAAAGGTTGAAATAATTTGCGTAAACTTCATATGGAATTTCAGAACCTCGTTATTTGATGTACATTACCTCTTTTTAATAGGTAGTACAGAGGGCACCATATCTTCTAGGCGACAAGGTAGAGAAAGTGCAAAACCCTCGAAGGTATGGGGCACAAAAAAAATCCAAGGTATTAATCTAATATTGGCATTCAATTGTATCATTCACTCAAAATTCTAGTTGTTGTAATACAACGTTTTTTCATTTTATAACTTAAATATACATGAACGAGAAATGAGTCTTATGCTGATATTGATGGACCGATCGATAAAGAGGTATATACATTTCAACTATTTTTCTTACCGTCGAATGAGGAATAGTAATAAACATTTCCATTTGCATACTAGGCATTTTATATATCGTGTGCATTTTATACTTTATTTGAATTTTGTTTTTTATTTGTAGGAAAGTATAAAGTGATTATTGGAAATGTTACCGTAGGATCAACAAAATGGCATCAAAGCGCGAACTAAGATATTCGATGAGTTGATAGGGTCCGATGGGCATGATTGTGTCTTGTGCATGGGAGGAGATCTTCGACTAGAACGTAAAAGGTCAATCACAACATCATCATCACCATATTACGAGCAAGTGATTGCCGAATTACACAATGAGGCCCAGGAACGTGAAATTT
Organism: Sambucus nigra; assembly: GCA_949130495.1. Classification (NCBI taxonomy): domain Eukaryota; kingdom Viridiplantae; phylum Streptophyta; class Magnoliopsida; order Dipsacales; family Adoxaceae; genus Sambucus; species Sambucus nigra. The sequence goes on from OX422215.1 coordinate 48,926,013, forward strand.
GCCATCAAGAAGAGTTTGATCTTGTTCGAGACGAGGTTTGTGTCGAGACAAATGACAAAATCAACATCACAAAAGAGTTTTTTTCTCAATTTGATGCGGCAAGCTGGCTTTCCTGTACCAAATGATGTACTTGCTTAGGTATTTTCTTAACAATTAGATTTCTTTTGCATTTCATGTTTATTTGTCTTAATAGTTTTTTAGTAATTGGTAGCCTAACATGATGTCAAAGATATGGTTCTGTAAGGTCAGTTGTTTATGTCTCCTCGCATGCATGGTTGTTGGTTATTCAGCTAGTATCTTTGTATAATTTATGTGGTGTACGTCATAATTAGTGGTATTGACCAATATGTGCTTCATAACAATAGACCATTATGGTATTATCCGATATGAGCAACCATGCTTGTAGCACAGAGTAATCTTTTTGGATCATTATTTACAACATTTCATCCAATAAAATTTGAGTAGTATTATGTATATTTCGAGAGTTTTGTAGTAGAGATTCCAACAAGGTTGCCTTCATCATGATCTGCGCCATTGTTTAATTTCACTTGCAGATTTAGAGAAAATTTGAATCATTCGACAAATATCTCGGGGAATTTGTAAATCGAAAGTTATGTGGGCACCACCGTCAATCACTTAATGCCGACCGCATGCTTAATCAATGACCATTCAATCTATGTATTTGGTATAGATTTCTCAATTCCATCATTTATTGATAGGGCTGTTTTTTTTTCAGAACATTTCGATTTTTTCGAAAAAAATCGGATCGAAAATTGGAAACAATTCTGAATTTCCGATTTTTCGATTTTTTCGTTCCGATTTTTTCGAAACAATGCCGATCCGATTTTTCCGAATTATTTTCGATTTTTTTCGAAATATTTTTTGATTTCCAAATATTTTTTAATTTTTTTAAACATTCTCATGTGTCCCACATCGGCTAGGAGAGGAAGAGAGGCCTAAAAAAGTCCTTTATAAAAGGAGAATATCCCTCTATACTCTACACAAATGAAAAAAATGGTTAAATCCTTACATATTTACATGATGGGTTAAATCTTTTTTTCGATTTCTTTAAAATGAGAATTTGGAGTAATCGAAATCCTATATTAATTTTTTTGAAATTTTGGAATTTCCAAAATTTTTGAATTTTTAGTATATTTTTTGAATTTCCGATTTTTTTTCGATTTTCCGATTTTTCCGAATTCGAAAACTTTTTTGATTTTCCGAAAAAATTGGGTAGGAAATTGGAACAAATATTTTATTTCCGAAAAAATTGGAATTTTTTCTGAAAGGTCATTTTCCGATTCGATCCGACCGAAACATAGCCCTATGTATTGAGATGAATTTCATATGCATTAAGGTGAATTTTCTATTAATGGAATTTGAGCCATTAATTTTTATTGGGCTTGTTCTCTGGATGTGTATGTATGTTATTGTGCACTATTTATATTGTTGTTGTACTATTTTTACCGCGAGGGCTTGGTATTATTATTGAATATTTGTTTCGGCAAAATTGGTACGAAATATAGTGGAAATGTTGCTGATTTTTTTGGGTAATATTATTTATAATTAATTTTTTTTCTTTGAGCTAAATTTGTTTTCATAGTTCAAAACTATGCCAAAAGTGTGTCAGAAATATCAAATTTTGGCACGGTTTAAAAGTGTGCCAGAAGTGTTCCTGTTTGGCCAAATCTGGCACACTTTTAAATCATGTGAGAAAAAATGGCCATTTTTGGAATACTTGGTTCTGACACAATTGAAAACCATGCCAAATATGATGTGACACAGTTTTAAACCGTGCCAAATTGCTATTTTTGGTGTGGTGGCTTGAGGTAAAAAAATAAATAGCTTATAAAACTAAACAAGAGTACTTATGGGAAGAAGTGATCAAACCAAACAATCTTTAATTCCAATATATCTTCCTTCAACTACATCCATAATTCTTCTCAAATTACAAACAATCACTAACTATATTTTTTTAAAATAAAAATTAGAAATAACTATCTCACTCAACAAATTTTTCTCTAGAACTATGCCATTAAAATAACTCCCTAAGGTCATTCCTTCAAATGAGCCTTCACTGCTTTTATAAATGGTCCAATGGGACTAGTGGTATAATTCAGAGGTTAAGTGCTGAGGGTAAAAAAAGGTAATTTATTAAAGGTAAGTGTGCATGTGGGAAGTGATGTAAGGAGGGGTAATACAGGAAAAAGAGTATAGGACATTTTAAACACATGATTTTTTTTTGTTTGTTTTAAGATCTTTATTAGCTGAATGGTAAATGGGTATATCAAGTAATGGTAAAATTTTATAGGCCCGAGTTTTTTCCTGGGCAGGCTTGGGCATGCATTCATTGGCCCGCTTGATCTCGGACTCGCTATAGCCCGATAATTAGATAAAATATTAATCATATGTATATTATTAGTTTAGTTTTTATTCCTTTAAGGTTAAAAGTTACAAAAAGGGAATATAAATGGAGAATATTTAAAGATATAAATTTTAGGATATATTCATTCTTAATGTTACGAGGAGTTTCTAAAATAAATATGCCAAATAATAAAATAAGTCATAAATTTGCTAAACAATTAAATTTAAGTAAAAAAAATTATTCCTGGGCATGGGCAATGGGCTCGGGTAAGAAGGTTCCAAACTTGTACGGGCTTGGGATTACACAATGAGGCCTGAGTCGGGCTTGGGAGGGCATGGGATAGCTCAAATATTTATAGGCCCGGCCCGAGCCCGATTATGCCCGACCAAAACCGACCCATGCCCACCCCTAGTTAGGATTAAAGGCCAGCTGGTTTATGGTCGAATTTTTCAGGAGTTTGGCTTGTGTTGATAAGGTTCTTAAGGGTTTCAGGCAAAAAAGGTAGAAACAGGTTCGGGTGGCATCGGGTTAAACCCGAAGATGGGTAATGGGTTCGATAATTTGGTCGCTGAAATTTCCTGCTGGAAGTGGGTTTAACTTGCCTGGTCGAGGGGACGAAGGTGAGGCAACCCCGGTGTTTCAAATTGTTGATCGGGTAACGAGGGAGTTGCCTGGATTTTTTATGGATCCGAGTTATGGAGTTTGTGGGTTATGGCAAGGGGATGGAAGGGTTGATGGGTTTATGTTGTATAGAGAAGGAGGTATAAGGTGGAGTTTCAGAGATTGTTGCTTTGATGGAGGGAGGAGAAACAAGTAAATGGGTTGAAGAAGATGATGAAAGGAGAGAGAAAGGAATAATCTCATGGGTTTCGTTGGGTGTTTGACATGTGAGGTCTGAGAGGGTATTGTGTGTTTAGGGTCTATGGTGATAAGGTGTAGGTGAGGGAGTGTGTTAGGTGTATGGTTGTGTATGGAAATAATGTGTGCATGTGTAGGTACTTCGTATATATATATACACACACACACACACACACACACACACACACACACACACACACACATGCAATAAAATATAAAAGCAAAAAAAGACGCAAATAAAATATAAAAAGACTCACAAGAAAATAAAAACTTAAAAAAAGTATAAAACAATAATACCATACACAAACTCAGCAGTTATAGGGTTGACTAGGGATGATCTGGGTCTGGTTAGGGGAGAATTTAGGCTTTATTACTGCATATTTACGCATATGCCTTGATTTAGAGCATTTTATAACGCAAATGATCATTGGCTTACAAGATAGACTTATATACGCATAAGCCCAATTTTGCACATAATTAGCAATTAAAAATTGTCTACTTGGGGTATAATTTTAACACTTTTGGGTGCTTATTACAACACCTCCAAATAGAATATTGTTAGTCCTCGAGAAAAAATAGAGACAAAGAAGGATTACGATTCAAAAGTGCGCCACTTTCACAGGCATTTGCGATTGTACTTAGCTAGTGCAACAAGCAATTAAATCTATAGGTTGCCCGCTGGATGAGTGTGTGACACCCCGCCTAATTAAATACCGGGTGATCAGTCCTTTATTAAATTAATTCAGAATATCCAGTTGGTTCAAAATATGCAACACTGTCGAAAAACTTTATTATAAACACTAACCGCCTAATATTTAAAAAGGTTGATGTCAAATTTATCCATTAACATAAAATCAATTTTATCCAATTACAAACCATACATCATTCAAAACAAATCTCATATGAATTAAAACGACTAGAGGAATAAATGGGACAGGAGTAAACATATCCAGCCTAAATCTCCATACAATAATCCATCAAAGTAAATCAATAACTGAAATGAATAACTAAAATGATCCATAAATCTCCGACTGTCTGAAACAGGTAAGAGAGGGAACGTGCCATATATAAAGTAGAGAAACTCAATATGTAGGAATGAGAATTATAGAGGCGTATAATACCAAGTCCTGTAACTTCCGCACCAGTTACAACTCGTCAAATGAATCGAATTTCTATACTTAGTGTCCCTCTGGCTAAGCGCCTAAAATAATTTGACAAGAGAAAAGATTTGCAATAAACGGGTCAGAGCCTGACTTGAAAACTGTTTAAAAATCACCAAGGGTTTAAAATGCATTAAACAGTAAATATTATATCCATGTTAGTTTCTCGTGGCCTCACTTGAGATCCTCACCTCTCAACTATTGTGCACGCCTAGCGTACACTACTAATCCTCTCCTAGTTACGCTATCCCACTATCTAACTTGGCCCAAGTCCTTTACAGAAATGCCTACGTCATCGTACTCAATTATAACATCCGAGTAATACATTCTTATAATTATAATGCCAGCTTATATTGATCCAAATAACTCATTAATCATTTAAGTTGTCACATTGTTGGTCAGTATTAAATATTATAGTCTTTCTCATATAGTAGGGAACACAGTAGGTTAATCACAAGAGCATATATATATATATATATATATATATATATATATATATATATATATACACTAATACAACACCCCCAAAAGGCTAAACCTGTGATGCACACATACTCTGCTATCAGTCCTGGTACATCACGCACGTAAGGACTATGAATTTCAAATCACTCTGGAATCGCATCAACACACATCACACACAATCATGGCGAATATAGTTCCCATCCCCATGGGCTATGTACATACCCACGCACCCATGTGATCGCAAACTTATAACCTCACAGATAAGTCTTTCCCAGACCTATTTACTGACGTAGAAATATAAAATCCCTCCGAAGGCTCATCAAGATAAGATTGTCCCCTTCCTAAGACCTCTTGTGATAGCAAGTACGGTAGGTATGTTATATACATAAGGATTCATACAATGGTTCGCGTGACAAGCACCAAAAACTGTACATTTTAGACCCCGAATCGATGTATTTTAGTTGCTAATTCTCGATAATATGGGTCTTATGCGCTTAAATGTTCAATATGCAGACATAATTGCGGTCGCGGTTTCATAAGATATATTTCCAGGCAATTTGTAGTTAAAATGGAGATAAATACTGAATTTTCTCCCCCGTATCCTACCCTACCCTAAAGCTAGCCTAAACCTACCCCAAACCCTGTGTATGTTTTGTTTGTCCCTTTTTAATATTTTTTTAGATTTTTAGTTTGAGTCATTTTTATTTTTAGGATTTATTTTTGATTTATTTAGTAGTTTCTAGGTTTTATTTTCTACTTTTCTATTTTATCTTTATTATTAAAATTTTATTTTGATTTTTATTGTTTTAGTTTTTTAGGATTAGAACTTTTAGGATTTCATTTTATTTATGAGAATTTATTTTTTTTAGATTTTTTAGTTTTTAGTTTAATAGTTTTTATTTTCATTTTTATTGTTCCTCCTTTTTAGTTTTATTTTTTAGTCGTGTCTTTTATTTTTTAGCTTAGGATTTTATTTCTTTATTTTTATTTTTATTATTTTCATTTTTATTATTTTTAGTTTTTTTTATTTATTTTTAGTTATATTTTATTTTTCGTTTTTTTTAGTTGAGTCTTTGTTATTTTAAGGGTCACAAATTAAACACACTCACTAACACCTAAATCCCAAACAACCCCCTCACACCTACACCCTAACAATCCTACACCTCACCACAACCTATCATCCTCACCCCCATCTTCAACCTCACTCCCCCATCTCTTTCTCTCTCCTCTAAACCACCATAACCACACACTCTCTCTCTTACACCTCCATCATCAAACCAACACACCAACATAACCTCTATCTTCTGCCTCCATTAAACATCATCACTCTCTTTCTCTCTCTACCAGAAACCCACCTAAGTTCCTACTCCTATACCCAATCAACCACAACCCACTATTTCAATATGCACCCATGAAACTCCCAAAACCAAGCCATGAACCCATTTCCCCTTGCCTAAATCGTGCCTCTACCTTCTTCTAAAATCCTAAACCCAAAATACAACCAAATACCCACATGCCAAATAAAAAACCACTTATCCCCTTTATTCCATTTTTCCCATAATAACCCCAACTAACACCTTTCATACCTTTTACCTAAAACACCCCCATTAACCATATCAGATTTTTTATTCCCTCAACCCTCATTCACATGACCTCACACCATATCCACATGCACCCCCTAGCCATATACCCAATATACCCCTTTGGTCCATGTGCCTACTATATAAGAAGACCATGCTCATTCAAAAAAAGGGAATTAAGCTTGGAGAAGACCAGAGAGAGAAAAGATTAGGATAGAAAAAATTGTTAATTCGAGAGAAAACAATTAGTAGAGAAAAATTGTACACACTTGAGTGAAGATTGGATTGAATATAAGTGCAATTGCTTCTCTCTTATATGTTGGTTTGAATGTCTTCTATCTTTCTCTTTAATATTTTTTTAATAAGTTTTACTAGATTGTTAATAATAGAATTGTGACTATGGCTGGCTAATCACTCCATTCAAGGAGTGAAATTAAGCCCCATATAATTAATTGAATGTATTAATTAATCTAGTCTACTTGGTTTCATTTAGTTAATTTTTCTGTTCATTCCTACTTGAGTTTATGCATTGAGAAATGGTAAACTATCCTTGAGAAAGGATTAAAATCTAATATACTCTTGATTTGTGGATTCAAACTAGAGATAGTTTGACCCACTAATTAGATTATATTAAATTTTATTATACTCATACATTAAAATTTTGTTTGATTTAAGATTTATTATGTGAATCTATTCTAGCGAGTGATTGATATAATACTTCTAAATCAATTATTCAATTGAGTTGTGGGAATCAAAATTACATTAACTAAATTATATTAGTTTGTTTTGTCAATTGATGAGAATTAATTGATAAGATGAATTAATATTTGGAAAATTAGTATACTACAATAATTAACACATTTAATTGATAAAGTGGTGGTTAAGTTTCATTCCTTGAATATTTCTCAAATTTAAGTTCATCTCAATTCTCATTACTTAGTTCTTATTCGGCACACTAGTTAGTTTGTTAATTTCATCTCTTATTTTAGTTTAGAGTTAATTCACCTCACCTCACCTACTTGTTATAATATTTGAAAAACATAAAAAAAATAGAAAAACCCAAAAGTTAAAAAAAAAAGGGGGATCAAGTGAATTATATTCATAATCCTCTCATGTTTAGCATGTTCACACCTTATATTAGGATTGACATCCCTACTTACCACTCTACACTTGAGTTTGTTATATATTTGTAGGTAATTGGAGTTTTGATTGAAGCGCTTTTACAATAACAACGCATACAAAAAGCAATTCATCAAATGGCGTTGTTGCCGATCTTTGGAGCTTGACTTGCTTGAGAGGATTTTTCAAATTTTGAGATTCACTTGTATTGCATTTTTCTATTTTAGTACCATTTTTTTTATTTTTGAAGGCTTGTATTTTGGATTTTATTACCTTGCTTGTATTGCGGTGCATAGAGACACCATTTCATTTTCATTTAAAATTGGTAATAATTGAAGAAAGCGTGATAGGGAAACCGGACAAGGTAGAGAGAGGGCGTCCATTGGCGAGGATTTAGAGGCCTCTCTACCTTGGGTCGGTAGGACTCCCGGGGTCGACTGAGATTGTCGTATTCTCTCCCTGGTCGACTCAACAATTTCGGAATCCCACGGCCTAAAAATTGTGGTAGGTACATCTCTTATACCCTCGCGCCCTCTTGTTAGAGAGTTCATACTTGTGTTCTCTTACGTGCTCTTGTGTGATTTAATTCTTTCATTTAATTTTGAATGAAATGATGAATTAAATTGACCAAGACCTACGCCCGGTCACTCACGAGAAGGGATTTCATCACCCGACTCAATCACTTATCCTTTGTGTGCTACCCTAGAAATCACTAATTTAAAATCAATCAACTAGATAGCCCCATAGGATACGGTGTTCGTAGTCCCCTTTTTGATAATTTTGACTTGTAGGATAACCCGTAGAGTCCTCTCCACCAAGCAAACCCTCGAACGATTCACTTTGCGGCACAGAAGTGTCTAGGGAAACTGGGTTTTAAGTGCGGCCGCCCAGTAAAACGGGTTTGTGTTGTCCCCAGCATTGTACCGGCCGATCGTTTCATCGTAGTAGCCTTGTGGCGAATCTGTGGCAATACTCTTGGCATCTTGTGATTAAAGTAGGAACACACATTTTTCAAAAGGCGATCACTCATATAAATTCCGTGATTTTTATCACCCGCAGATTTCATTAAAATTTGACTACCCCTTTCATTAAATTTCAAGATAAATAATTGATTATGTGCTAGTAAGGATTTTTCCTTCACTTATGTGTGTCCAATTCCTTTTTTCGGTAATCTGTTTTAGTGAATTCGTTCAAATTCTTAGAGTCCAAATTTCCCCCCGTCCTTTTTCTTCCCCCCCAAAAAAATCCAAAAATATTTTCTTTTCTTATTTTTATAAAAAACTCAAAAACAAAAAATATTTTCTTCTTTCTTTCCAAAAGAAAAGCAAAAATCCAAAAATATTTTTTTTTTCCAAAAAATCCAAAAAACCAAAAACAATTCCCTCTTTGCATGCCCACGTGGAAATGAGTTAATCATCGATTAATTCGTTCCCGTAGTCTTTCTCCCATCTCTTCCACATTAGGAGAACCAAGTGTTCCCCTTACTTCTTCCATTCCACCGATCACTTTTAGTTGTCCCCGAGTTGACATCTCTAATCCCACCATTCATCCACCCACCATGGCTGAAGAGCATGCCTTAAGGGACTATTTTTCCTCGATAACGGCCACCCCACCATCTTGCATAGTTCTTCCACCAACCCCGGTGGATCAATTCGAAATTCGGTCGGCGAACATTTCCGTGGTCTTGAACGTGAGTCTCCCCACACTCACTTGCGAAAATTTCTCACGGTTTGCACTACTTTCAAAAATCAAAACTTAGATGAAAAAAAGGTTGGTCTTCGCTTGTTTCCATTTTCTCTCCATGATAAAGTATCCATGTGGCTACATTCCTTGTCACTGGATTCTATCCATACATGGGAACAACTTGTGAAGAAGTTTATGTCCAAGTTTTATCGCATAAGTAAGACCAATGAGATGCGCCAAGCCATTCAGGATTTTCACCAAAAGCCCACCGAGCAATTTTGTGAAGCATGGGTCCGTTTTCAAGACTATATCAATAGTTGCAAACATCATGATCTCGAGATGAGTCGCCTCATCCATAGTTTTTACAATGGTCTTATTCCTTCCACTCGCACCATGATTGAGTCCATGCACAAAGGAAAATTCATGCACTTAACTCCCACTGCCGCCTACAATTTTCTCCTTGAATTAGGCGATGACTCCAAAGATTGGGAGGGCACAAATGAATTCTCGAGATCCGAGCCACCACGAGTAAGTAGAACTTATGAGGTTAAAAATGATTCCGATTTTAAAACCTTGCTCCATGGATTAAACACTTTTACTAAACTATTGATGCTCTCATTTGTTCTCTTTATAAACAAGTGATGAACGTCAACGAGTCTAGTCCTTCTTGTCATGTCTGTTTAAGTCATGATCATTTATCTCATTTGTGTCCCCTCATTAAAGATGATCCCGAACCCACTCTAGCCCAAGCATGTGCTTTTGATACCACTAGGAAACCCGCACCACCGTCGTTTACTTATAATCTGAATAATAGGAACCATCCCTATTTATCTTATAAGTACAACAATCACCTTGCTCCATCACAACCATAACAACATGTTGGTGGTCCACCAGGGTTTCACCAACACCCTCAAAGGAAACATCGCCATCCTATCCAACACCACCATCCTCCTTACCACCAACAAAACTATCCATCATCCTTTGTCCCCCAAGGAGGACCGTCCCACCCCAATCATCAAATTGTCCCTGTCCCATCTTCGTCCTACGAGTATTCACAGCTGATTAGTTCTAACCGAGAGTTAGTCCCCCAACCCCCTTATGCCCCTCGACCTCAATCATCCACCTCCTCTATCGAGAATCTTCTAACTCAATTTATCTCGACTCAACAACAAACCACGCAAGCACAGACTCAAGCCATCTAAAGGCTTGGGCAACGTCTTACTCAGTTTGTGTCCAAGCGAGAGAAAGGTCATTTTCCGAGTCAACCCATTCCTAACCCTAAGGGGAATGGAAAGGAGTCGTCTTATGAGGTTGGATCCACTTCCACTACCCCACATACAAAGCGGACATGAAAGCGTTGAGTACTCTACGATCCGGTAAACAGGTTGACAATGGTGTTGATGCTCCCCGTGATGTTCCATTCCCACCCACCCATAACTTCCCAGTAGAACTACTCCCTAAGGTCCCACCCTCCCACAAATCCATCGGCAAGAATGCCTCTAAATCTACTAAGGCCACCACTACTTTTGTCCCTAAAGTCCCCTTCCCTCATAGGTTGGCCCCAATAAACACTACACCAAATATGCACTATTGTCATGATCATTGACCTTGACAAGTTGGACTTGTCAAGATCAATGACCGTGACAATTCGGAGCGAGACAACCTTTTTTGTCACGGATGTGTCACGGTCATTGACCGTGATAAGTTTTTTAGAATTGTCACGGTCGTGTCACGGACTATAACCGTGACAAGTTTAGTCACGGTTATTAACCGTGACAAAGCCTTGACCCTTTTAAAAAAAATTGTCATGGTTATTGACCGTGACAACCTTATTTTTCAAGGACTTGTCATGGTCAATGACCGTGAGAATTCTGGGCAGAATTTAAAAAAAATCTGTTGGGCAATATGGCCACTGTCACTACCCAGCAGTATATTTGTACCTATTATAGCAACGTTGTACCTATTCAAACATCATATATCCAAACAAACTAAAGATAATGCAAATATATATTCAAAATACAAACAATATACATGACGATATAATCCAAATATAATTAAAATTATACCAACTTAAAAATAATTTCACTACATGTCTGGGGTAAATGTGAGGAGGTGAGTAGGCCACACGATATACGAATTGACACACCCACTAATATACATCATGCCGCATTGTTCGCTCAATCACAATAGGGAGTTCTCCTTCCCGGGTATCACATGCGTGACGAGCACTTTGGACTCGATCTCTTGAAGCGCACGTCCATGAACTATTCCACCCTGGACGATATTCGGGTCCCTCAAACCCTGCCCTATCCGCTGGCCATCAAATATGTCCAATATGAACACGCTCGGCCAACCAATTGTCGACATCGGTCTGGGGAAGGGAGCCAAATAAGGAAGTGGATCATCGAAGTACGCACGTGTCGGTGATGAAGCAGCGAGGTCCACATTCTAGTCATCCAGCGCCTCATTCTCCCGCACCTCCTCCTCCTCCTCCTCCACCGCCTTTTCCTTCCCTTTCCCCTTACGGTCTCCGCCCAACGTACTCTTCATGAATGAGTACATATCTTGGACTATCACCTCTAAACGGGACAACTTCGCGTTATGTGAATCCACCGTTTGAGCCAACCCGGTGTCGATCGTCTCCAATCCTATGATCCTAGATTTGGCCACCCGCGAACTCACCCCCCTTGTCCTCCCCTTGCGATAAGAGCTAAGCACTTAGCTGAGTGCGTCTGTGGACAAAGACGCCTTGTCGGCATCAGACTGCGACTCATGCACTTCCTTAAGCTTTACCTGAAACGACAAAAAGCACATGATTAGTAAATTAAGTAAACTAAAAAATTATAATGTAATTAACAAAAATTATAATGTAATTAACAAAAATTAAACTGTCGGATTACTCACAATTGTGGCCGCGGCGCTCGGGGACATCTCCTTGTCCTTCCCCTTCTTCGTCCGAAGAGCCACATAAGTATCGAGCCTATGTGGCTTAGCCCCTGGGCCACTCCCTACCCCCTGAAATAAAATAAAGTAAAATTAGTATCGACCCCGCAAAGTAAAATAATGAAGAATAATATATTTCTGTAGTTATAGAAAAATTAAATCTTACCTTCATCCTATGCTCCACCTCGGCGTAAGATGTCCGACCGGAGTAGTGCACGTCCGTCTTTTTTGCCCGATTTTCCCTCCCCAATTGGCGAGATGCCAATTGTCGATCCTCGATCTCATTGTGCCAAGTTGGTGAACTTTTGCCACTGTGGCATTGAGATCGGCTCCTTGGGTGGGACGGATCCACGCCATTGGATAATGGACTCTCGTGTTCTCCCAAGGTACCGTGTCCGCATATTTTTCTTCCACGTCTTGTGTTGCTCCCTCAACTGCTCCAAGACGGAATCGCGTAGCTTTGGTTCCAAGTTGAATTGTTCCTGTCCAACAAATACAATGTTAGTTGCGAATAAATATAAATATAAATATAAAAATAAATCGAAATCGAAATCGAAATTGAAATTGAAATTGAAATTGAAATATTCATATAAATATAAATATAAATATAAATATATTACCTGTAGTGTCGCCCAAACAGCTAACTTGCGCTCATATGGCACCTCCTACCAACTCATAAACCCCGGGCCGATGACCGTCTTTATCAGCTCAAGGGATCTCGCTAATAGCTCCGATTTTTTCTTGATGGTAATTCCAAATTTTCCATATTTGGTGAGCCTAGGGGCCGAGGAGCCCTCGTCGCCTCTGCTACCACCGAGCCCAGACGACATCATCATAAATAGCATCATCATCTTCGCCTTAATACCTGAAGGAGACAATTGCTGTAAAAAAATGTTATTAGTAGAGATAAAAAAATGTTATTAGTACACATAGACACACCCCCTACCCCCCCCACCCCCCCACACACACACATGTACACGTACATGTACACCCCTCCCCCCAACCCCCAACCCTCCCACACCACACCCCCTTCCCCCCTCCCCCACGACACACCACCACACACATATATACACACACATACACACATAAATATGTCTAAATTAGTTGAAAACATCTAACGTGGAATAGATGTAAAGCATGAAATTATTATTATATATATTATACATGCACGGAATAGATGTAAAGCATGGAATTATTAGTACACATAGGCACACACCCCTACCCCACCCCTCATCCCTGCCCCCACCCCTCCCCCCTCACCTCACCCCCACCACACACATGCACACATACACGTACACCCCCCCCCCCCCCACCACCCCTGCCCCCGCCCCCCTCACTCCACCTCCACTACACACATGCACACGTACATCCCCCACCCCCTCCCCCCACCACACCCCCTCCCCCCTCCCCCACCACACACCACCACACACATACACACACATATACACATACACACATAAATATGTCTAAATTAGTTGAAAACATCTAACGTGGAATAGATGTAAAGCATGGAATTATTATTATATATATTATATATGCCGGAATATATGTAAAGCATGGAATAGATGTTATATATTATGTCCGTTCGAATGCCTCAAAATAAAAAATTCCAAAATTATTTCTAAAACTTGTTCCTAGATCCCAATACTTCAAAAGGTAAATACACAACTCAAAAAAATTCTTCAATACTTCAAAAGGTTTATAAAACACATTTTATGAAAAAATTCTCTTAATTTAAAAAACATCTTAGTGTGTGAAATTAGCCAATATTATATCAAACTTCTAGAAAGGATATATCAATCTTTAGTCCTTAAGGTTCATCTGACCTAAACTATAGATTGTGTCTCACTCATAACGAACCAAGTCTATTTAACTTGATAGACTCAAACGTTTTGATACATGAGAGAGCCAATTTATATATAATACAAATGTTTACATTTTTAGTAAGACTTTTGCCAACATTTAGTGAACAATAATGGTTCTTTCGCTTTTGTTTGTTAAATACTAATCTACTAAGAATTTGGCGACATCCACGATGAAAAAAATTGGTAGGAGAAAAATGCTACCAATTTAATGTTTTAATGGTGAAGGAAAGTTCAAAATAACCTGCATTATTAAAAAATAAATATCTTTCAACACAAAGAATGCATTGATTTCTTTAACTAAGAATAAAAATTCTAGAATCACTTAGAAATAAAATCACAACGAATTATTTTTTATCTTTAACCATAGTCAAAATATCGTAATCTTCCCTTTGAAATTGAAATTAGAAACAAATTAATCTAAATTAGCAACAACATATTAACATGTGAATTTTCTAATTCGAATGAAAATAAGTTAATCTTTATATACATAATCATCAATATTAATCTAAATTAGCTTATACCCATACAAGGCTAATATTATATACATTATTATCAATGTTTTGCCTCTAATATAAAACCCCCCTATTTTCCACATACTCACCACCACACACACACACACACACACACACACACACACACACATATATATATACACACAAACATATATATAAATGGAGGAGAGAGAGAGCATCGTAGAGATAGAGCAGCGTAGAGAGAGAGAGAGTTGTAAAAAGGAGGGAACGGCGGGGGGGGGGGGAGAGAAGGGGAAAGGGTTTTTTCTAAAGAAGTTGTCACGGTCATGTCAAGGTCCTTGATCGTGACAATTATTTAAAGAATTATCACGGTTATTGACCGTGACAAGTAAATTTGTCACGGACTTGTCACTGTCAATGACCGTGACAATTCTTTGTCACGGTCGTGTCAACGACCGTGATACAAAACGCGTGTTTTTTGTCATAGTCAATGACCTTGACAAGGGTGGCCGGCTGAAAGGTGACAATTTTGTCATTTTGGTGTAGTGAAAGAAAGTTCAACAATTTGATGAAATCAAGCATGTTTTTCAAAATGTTCACATAAACATTCCATTCCTCACCGCGATTCAACAAGTTCCTTCTTATGCAAAATTCTTGAAGGACTTGTGCACTGTCAAGTGACGGATGAATATGCCTCGTGATGCCTTTGTCACTGAGCAAGCCACGTCCCTCATCCATGAGAATGGTATTGTGAAATATAAAGACCCTAGTCGTCCCACCATCTCTTGCATGTTAGGAGATATGTTCACTACTCGGGCTTTGCTTGATCTTGGAGCTAGTGTTAATTTGCTACTTTACCCTCTCTACCTTAAGTTAGGTTTACAAAACATGAAACCTACACGGGTCACTCTTCAACTTGCAGACTATTCTGTGAAAGTACCTAAAGGAATCGTTGAAGATGTTTTGGTGAAAGTGTCTGACTTTTACTACCCCGTGGATTTCATCATCTTAGACACTCCTGAAACCGACCTAACCAATATTCCTATCATTTTGGGTTGCCCCTTTTTGGCAACTGCCAATGCCATCATCAATTGTAGAGATGGGTCAATGAATCGTTCTTTTGGAAATATGACCGTCAAAGTCAATATTTTCCACCTCATGCAACAACCGGACGATGTTGATTCTATTGATGAGGTTTGCATGATTGACTCCTTAGTCCAAGAGATGTTGGATACCACCTACCCAGAAGATCCTGTCCACCAATGTTTGGCTCACTTTGGGTCCGACTTTGATATTGATTCTTCCATCTCCGAGGTCAATGCCTTGTTAGATTCTACACCACTACTGGACACTTCCACTTGGGCCCCTCCATTTGGGCCTCTCCTTGTCTATACTCTTCTTTCTGTTGATAACCTAGTCCACCCATGTCCCGATATTCTCCCGGACTCTGTTTCTGTGTCTGAGTCTGATGCCTCTCCTGTGCCACCACCAAGTTTAGAGATTAAGCCATTACCTACTGAGTTAAAATATACTTTCTTAGGCCCAAACCAACATCACCCCGTCATTATTGCTTCTGACTTGACATCGGATGAAGTAGAGCAATTGGCCCACACTCTCACTCAACATAGCACTGCTTTAGGGTGGACCATTTCTGACATTCAAGGTGTCAGCCCCAACGTCTGTAGCCATCGCATTCATTTAAAGGAGAATGCCAAGACTTCTCGTGGGCCACAACGCCGAATCAATCCGTTAATGAAAGAGGTCGTTCGGGCTGAAGTTTTAAAATTGCTTGATGCTGGTATTATCTACCCCATTTCAGACAGTCAATGGGTCAGTCTCGTTAATGTGGTGCCTAAAAAATCTGGCGTCACCGTTGTAAAAAATAGTGATGATGAGCTTGTGCCTACCCGCATACAAACCGACTGGCGTGCTTATATTTATTATAGAAAGCTCAATGTTGTCACTCATAAAGACCACTTCCCTCTCCCATACATTGACTAGATGCTTGAACGCTTAGTGGGCCATGCTTACTACTGGTTCCTTGATGGATATTCAGGGTACAACCAAATACCCATTGCCCTTGAAGAGAAAGAAAAAACTACCTTTACTTGTCAATTTGGCACATTTGCGTACTCTCGTATGCCCTTTGGCCTTTGCAATGCACCTACGACTTTTCAAAGGTGTATGACTAGTATTTTAAGTGACATGGTAGAGCATTTTGTCGAAGTCTTTATGGACGATTTTTATGTGTTTGGTTCATCCTTTGAACAATGCCTATCCCATCTCACTATGGTCCTTCAGCATTGTCAAGAAAAGAAGTTGGTCCTCAACTGGGAAAAATGTAATTTCATGGTAAAAAAGGGGTATTGTTTTAGGTCTTTTTGTCTCCACCTCCGGCATTGAGGTCGATAAAGAAAAACTTGACTTGATTACCTCACTCCCCATTCCTAAGTCTGTTAAGGACATTCGCTCCTTCTTCGGACATGCGGGCTTCTACAGGCACTTCATTAAGGACTTTTCTAAAATCGCGCGATCTTTGACAACCCTTTTATCCAAAGATGTCTATTTTGTCTTTGATGAAGCATGTGTTGCCTCCTTTGAGCACCTAAAAGCTGACCTCACTTCCGCTCCTATCATGCAACCTCCCAATTGGTCTCTCCCCTTTGAGCTCATGTGTGATGCTTGTGATTTTTCACTTAGTGTCGTGCTTGACCAGAAAGTTGACAAGCGCCCACATGTCATCTCTTATGCTAGCAAAACCCTTCATGATGCTCAACTTCATTACACGACCACTGAAAAGGAGTTGTTAGCGGTTGTGTTTGCTCTTGATAAATTTTGCTCATATTTCATAGGTTCCCCTATCATCGTGTATACTGACCATGCTGCTCTTAAGTACCTTCTTCATAAGAAGGATTCCAAATCATGATTGATACGGTGGATTCTTTTACTCCAAGAGTTTAACCTTGAAATTCACGATAAGAAAGTTTATGAAATTATTGTTGCTGACCATCTCTCTCGTATTACTTTCACGTCTGATTGTGATCCTGTTCCCATTTCTGAGTCATTTCCCGATTAACAACTTTTTTCCATCTCCACTTCGCCTTGGTATGCTGATATTGGTAACTTTCTTATTACCGATCAACCTCCTAATCATTGGTCGAAACAAAATCGATCCAAATTCATGGCGAATGTGAAGTTCTAGTCTTGGGATGACCCGTTTCTTTTCAAGTATTTCCCCGATCAATTTATTCATCATTGTGTTCCCGAGTATTAACAACTCAGTTTTCTATCCTTATGACACAATAGTTCTTGTGGAGGCCACTTTGGTTCCAAGAAAATAGCTACCAAAATTTCCCAAAGTGGTTTCTATTGACCTACCCTTTTTCGCGATGCCCATCAATATTGCAAGGCGTGTTCCAATTGCCAACACTCTGGGCATCTTTCTCGTCGTCATATGATGCCTCTCACACCCATCCTCATTGTTGAAATTTTTGATGTGTGGGGTATCGAATTCATGGGACCATTTCCCCCCTCTCATGATTTTTAGTATATTCTTGTTGCTGTTGACTATATTTCCAAATGGATCGAAGCAATTTTTGGCCGCACCAATGACCATCGAGTTGTGGTCCAATTTCTCAAAGATCATGTCTTCACGCGTTTTGTAACCCCCAAAGCTATCATTAGTGATGGGGGTAAACATTTTTGTAATCGGGTCTTTGAACACCTTGTCAAAAAATATGGTGTTACCCACAAGGTTGGTCTCTCTTACCACCCACAGACGAGTGGTCAAGTTGAGGTCTCCAATCGCGAGATCAAGCAAATTCTTGAAAAAACCATCAATCCTAATAGGAAAGATTGGTCCTTATGCTTGAACGACGCATTGTGGTCATACCGTACTGCTTACAAGACTCCAATTGGCATGTCTCCTTATCGTTTGGTCTTCATCAAGCCTTACCACCTTCCTGTCGAACTTGAACATCATGCTTATTGGGCCGTGAAAGCCCTTAATTTTGATATTGCTGAGGCGGGTGTCAATAGGAAGCTGCAACTTAATGAATTGGAGGAAATAAGAAATGATGCTTATGATTTTTCCAAGAAGTATAAGGACAAGATGAAGTGGATCCTTGACCAAAGTATCATGCCCAAAGAATTCCACCCTGGTCAAAACATTTTGTTGTATAACTCTCGGTTGCATCTCTTTCTCGAGAAATTGAAAACCAGGTGGTCTGGACCCTTCATTGTTGAAATAGTTACTCCTTATGGTGCCATCACCGTAAAAAATCCCAAGGATGGTAGCCTCTTTCAGGTCAATGGTAAACGCTTGAATCCCTTCTTGGAGCTCGGATCCACTCACATAGAATAGTTTGACATTGTTGACCCCATTTATGAAGACTGATCGTTCAGTTTTGTCCCAATTTTTCTGTTGCCCCGCGCCATCATTGCTCTTATCCTTAGGGTGAGAATGGTTCGGTCTGGATGAAGACATTAAACTTAGCGCTACCGGGAGGCAGCTCTCATTTCTTGTACTAGTCTGATCCTGTTCGGGGGTGGTGTTTCACACCACCCAATGTTCTATCATGCTTATAGGCTTGTACATATTTTTCTATCTCACTCATTTATTCAAGTTTCATCTTGCCTATATTTGTTCACTTCATTAGCGGTTCATTTTAGTAATCTCTTTCCTACCTTCTGCTCTCCATTTTAAAAAATCATTGTATTTAACATCGAGGACGATGTTCCTTTTTGTTTGGGGGTGGGGAATTTTATCAAAATTGTACCCCTTTTGAATTTTTTTGATTTTTAAACCTGATTTTTAAAATTTCGTGCAGTTTCTTTCATCTCATTCATTGATGTGAATTTTCAATCATCCATCTTTTCAAGTCTAGGAATCAAGCTAGAGAATATTTTTTCTAAATAGCTTATGTAATACGTAACAAGGCATGTTGCACCATGAATTTCTAGACTCAACAAAATATGCTCACTTATTACGTCACTATGGTTTAGAGTTTAGGAGTTCTACAATTCTAAAGAGAACCTTAAGGATCACTAGTAGAGACTTTTAGCTTGTGAGATTTGTTCCTTTCACCATTTCAGAGTCTTTTACGCAATTTCCGAGTCACAAGTTGATTCAAATTCGTTTCGTTTCGCACTTAAATTGTTGTATGATCTCATTATTATTCATTTTTGGCTTGATCACTGAGAAAGACATCACTTTCCAGTTGTAAGAGATGCGTGTCTTGATATTTGTTCCGATCACTAGGATTTTCATCCATACACCTACCACTTTTCCCCATATCATATTCCCATTAAATTCTCATGCTTTTCCGTATTCCCCACATCATATATTCCCCACACCATAACCTATCACCTCCATCCATATATCATCCATCATCGTATTGAGAAAAAGAGTGTGATTTCAAATGTTAAATGTCTTAAGTGTTGGTTTAAAAAGTTAGAGAAAAACAAAAAAAAAAAGATAAAAAAGAAAAAGAAAAAGAAAAAAAGGAGAGAAAAGAAAAGAAAAGGAGAGTTTGTAGTTAGTAATAAAGACATTTCTGCCTAAAGTGTATACACTCTTCTTTCGCATCCATCTTTTACCCATCGCATATCCATCATTCATCATTCATCCATCCATCACCATCCTACCTCATTTCATATCCATCCTCATTTCATTTCCCCCTCACCCATTATCATCCATATATTCCCCTAGGTGTTCGGGCAAATGAACGTCGACGTGGTGAAAAACTCGACGTTCTCACTATAGTAATTAGTATTTCTTTCATGAGATCATTTTTCTTTCTAATTGTTCGTTATTTCTTATATGTGTGTGAGACGTTTGAACTTGCTTACATTTACTCACCTCCTCATACCCAAAAACGATACACCGACCCTAATCTCAAGAGTTTATTTGAGAGAGAGATATCCGTGAGATTTGAAGTTGAAGCGTTGATTTCGAAAAGGCAATCTAGGAATTACTCTCGTGATACTCGACCCGTTTTGACTGATTCACACTACACACGTTGAGTTCTAGGAAGGATGTGCCTTGAGTATTTACTTAGCTAAACTTTTTACACATTCTAGCTTGTATTTCAGAAATCATTTATCATATGATGGATTGTGCGATTATTCTATGTCTAATAAGAGATAGACTACCTTTTAATAAATTTTTGCAAATAAAGATTTTTGTGGGTATATTCCCTGCAAACCCTCACGAGACACAACTCGTCCTGTCGGGCAACCTATAGGTTTAAAGGCTTGTTGCACATGCTAAGTGAAATCGCAAGTGCCCGCGAAAGTGGTACACTTTTGGTTTTTTATCTTTCTCTTACTCTCTATCTTATTGCTCGAGGACTAACAACGCTCTGTATGGGAGTGGTGTGATAAGCACCCAAAACTGTACATTTTATACCCCGAATAGATGTATTTTAGTTTCTAATTCTCAGCAATATGGATCTTATGCGCTTAATTGTTTAATATGCAGGCTTAATTGCAGTTGCGGTGTCAAAAGCTATATTTCTAGGCAATTTGTAGTTAAAATGGAGCAAAATACCGAATTCCCTCCCCCGTATCCTACCCTACCCTAAACCTAGCCTAAACTTACCCCAAACCCTGCGTATGTTTTGTTTGTCCCTTTTTAATATTTTTTTAGATTTTTAGTTTGAGTCATCTTTATTTTTAGGATTTATTTAGTATTTTCTAGGTTTTATTTTCTATTTTTCTAGTTTATCTTTATTTTTTATAATTTTATTTTTATTTTTATTGTTTTAGTTTATTAGGATTGAACTTTTAGGATTTCAATTTATTTTTAGATTTATTAGAATTTAGTTTTTTTCAAATTTTTTAGTTTTTAGTTTTTTTTATTGTTTTTATATTTATTTTTATTGTTTCTTCTTTTTAGTTGTGTCTTTTATTTTATATCTTAGGATTTTATTTTTTTATTTTTATTTTTATTATTTTCATTTTAATTATTTTTAGTTTGTTTTATTTTTAGTTAGATTTTATTTTTCGTTTCATTTTAGTTGAGTCTTTGTTATTTTAAGGGTCGAAACTAAACACACTCACTAACACCTAAATCCCAAACAACCCCCTCACACCTACACCCTAACAATCCTACACCTCACCACATCCTGTCATCCTCACCCCCATATTCAACCTCACTCCCCCATCTCTTTCTCTCTCCTCTAAACCACCATAACCACACACACTCTCTCCTACACCTCCATCATCAAACCAACACACCAACAAAACCTCTATCTTCGGCCTCCATTAAACATCATCACTCTCTCTCTCTCTCTACCCGAAACCCACCTAAGTTCCTACTCCTATACCCATACAACCACAACCCACTATTTCAATCTGCACCCACGAAACACCCAAAACCAAGCCATGAACCCATTTCCCCTTGCCTAAATCGTGCCTCTACCTGCTTCTAAAATCCCAAACCCAAAATACAACCAAATACCCATATTCCAAATAAAAACCCACTTATCCCCTTTATTCCCTTTTCCCATAATAACCCCAACTAACACCTTTCACACCTTTTACCCAAAACACCCCCATTAACCATATCAGATTTTTTATTACCTCAACCATCATTCACATGACCTCACACCATATCCACATGCACCCCCTAGCCATATACCCAATATATCCCTTTGGTCGATGTGTCTACTATATAAGAAGACCATGCTCATTCAAAAAAAGGGGATTAAGCTTCTAGAAGACTAGAGAGAGACAAGATTAGGATAGAAAAAATAGTGAATTCTAGAGACAAAAATTAGTAGAGAAAAATTGTACACACTTGAGTGAAGATTGGATTAAATATAAGTGCAATTGCTTCTCTCTTATATGTTGGTTTGAATCTCTTCTATCTTTCTCTTTAATATTTTTCTTAGTAAGTTTTATTAGATTGTTAATAATAGAATTGTGACTTTGGTTGGCTAATCACTCCATTGGAGGAGTGAAATGAAGCCCTATATAATTAATTGAATGCATTCATTAATCTAGTCTACTTGGTTTCATTTAGTTAATTTTTCTTTTCATTCCTACTTAAATTTATGCATTGATAAATGGTAAACTATCCTTGAGAAAGGATTAATATCTAATATACTCTTGATTTGTGGATTCAAACTAGAGATAGTTTGACCCACTAATTAGATTATATTAAATTTTATTATACTCATACATTAAAATTTTGTTTGATTTAAGATTTATTATATGAATCTATTCTAGCGAGTGATTGTTATAATACTTCTAAATTAATTGTTCAATTGAGTTGTGGAATAAAAATTAGATGAATTAATATTTGGAAAATTAGTATACTAGAATAATTAACACGTTTAATTGATAAACTGGTGGTTAAGTTTCATTCCTTGAATATTTCCCAAATTTAAGTTCATCTCAATTCTCATTACTTAGTTCTTATTCGGCACACTAGTTAGTTTGTTAATTTCATCTCTTATTTTAGTTTAGAGTTAATTCACCTCACCTCACCTACTTGTTTTAATATTTGAAAAACATAAAAAAATTAGAAAAACCCAAAAAAAAAAAGGGGGGGGATCAAGTGAATTATATTCATAATCCTCTCATGTTTAGCATGTTCACACCTTAGATTAGGATTGACATCCTTACTTACCACTCTACACTTGAGTTTGTTATATATTTGTAAGTAATTGAGATTTTAATTGAAGCTCTTTTACAACAGCGATGCATACAAAAATCTATTCATCATCGCGCAACCCATATAATTAATAGGATCACACCACCTATATATTTTAGATTTACACGAGTTATCAGTCTTACAATGTTCACGATGTCTCTCAATTACGATTATTCTCTCTAATGTATCACATTGTCTATAATGAATATCACTAAGAAGTCCCTCTTATCCTTATATACACATATGCCCATATTACAATATTAAGAACTATGTTTTCCTTACATATATGAGTCATTCACGGTTCTCGAATTATTTTAACCAAATTCTAGCTCGCCCCGTAAATTCCAAAAATTCTAAAATCTCGTTCGAAGTGACCAGTATCTCGTTCAAACAAACTTCAAATGAACTAAGTTCTGAATTCTCATTGGATTCTCGTTCGAACGATGTCGTTTGAACGAACTTCCCTTTTCCCAGGTTGTTCGAATGACTTTTGCCCAGTTCGTCTTCTACCTTAGGAAATCTGCAGTTTTGCCCATTTTGGTTCACCCATTTCACATAAAACTTCATCCAATTCACAATTAATAATCCTAAAGTCATTTTACATACATTTAGATGATCCCTAATATCTTTTAACCGTCAAACCTCATTAGATCTTATATATGGGCGGAGGAATTTAATCAAATGTCAAAAACCCTAATTTTACATCATCAATAATTTTATCCACTCAAAACCTAAAATTAAATTCGTTTTCCTTCACGTAATATCCCAGATTATTATCCTATACATATAGTAATTAATCTACAATCAGTTTTTTAACCAAAACTTGATTAACAATTCAATTTCAACCCAAATTTCATCATAGGAGGTCTATATCATCAATTCTACACTAACATGTATAATATATGCACTAATTTAAAGCAAAATAACCACTTGCCTTGTTAGGAAGGTTTGAATTGTTGAATGAGAGTGGTATAGAGGAGTTCTTCTCGTTTCGATCTTCAAGTTGATGGTATTTTTCATGAATGATGGTTGGTTTTTGTCTTAGAGCTCCCATAAATCCCTTCTTCTTCCTCTCATATACTAGGCAACACAGTATGAAAATTGGGAGCATTATATACCTTGAAACCCAAACAAAACCCCTAAGTAGACTTTTTTGACTATTTCGACCCTTCTGGACACGTTGGCGCACTCAAAATGACCATTTGGGAGATGTATAATTATTTTACTTTTTATCTTACTTATTTTTCTAATGACACGACTAACATGCGCGTCCCGACTTAATTTCCATAATTGTCGTATTTGTCACTCACGATAACATTAATATTTTCATGGTCATATATCACTTTACTCACTAAGTAATATTCAATATAACTTACATCAATAAGTACTAACTCCTGTCGTGCTAGTAATTATTTAATTGAATTTATAAATAAATTTCTCATTTTAAGTTAATTGATCCTCAATTAAATCCATATTTAAAATCATTAAAAATACGGGGTATTATATACTTACCCTAATAATGGAATTTTATCCCGAAAGTCGGAAAAATAAAGGTATACCTGGAAGAATAACTCGGGTTATTTATCATGCATCTCATCCACCCACTCCCAAGTAGACTCCTTTACATTATGATGTCGCCACTTCATACGGACTAACGACACTACCTTTGACCTTAATTTCCTCTCGCTACGATCTAGGATAACAATTGGACCCTCCTCGTAGGAACTTTCGAGCAGTAGGTAAATCTACTCCAAAGTAATATGAGTGTGGGCCATGTCATCCTGAAGATATCTCCTCAATGAAGAAATATGGAACACGTCATGAATCCAATGCAAGTGTTCCGATAACCCAAGTCTATAACCTGTTGGCCCAATCCGTTGGATAATAGGGAATGGTCCTCCGTACCTCGACGCCAACTTCCCTTTCTTTCCAAACCGCATTACCCCTTTTATAGGGGATACTCGTAGAAACACCTAGTCCCCCACAATGAACTCTCTGAAGAACCTCTTGGCATCGGCATAACTCTTTTGTCTATCCTGAGCAACCCAAATACGGCTCCGAATCGTCTGAATCCTGGACAAAGTATCCTCAATTACCTCCGGCCCAAGTAGTTTGTTGTCCCCCACCTCTATCTAACAAGCTGGGGAATGACAAGGCCTACCGTATAACACCTCGAATGGAGCCATGACAATAGTAAACTGGTAGGAGTTATTGTAAGCTAACTCCACCAGCGGAAGATACTTCTCCAACACCCTCTAAAATCAAGGACATACATCCGCAGCATATCCTCTAACATTTGATTTTTCCACTATGTCTGCCCATCCGTCTATGGGTGATATACCGAACTCAAATGTAACTCCGTACCCATGGCCTCTTATAAACTTTCCCAAAATCTGGACACAAAAATCTTGTCCCGGTCGGAGACAATATCAAGGGGCACCCCATGGAGTCTCATTATCTCAGTGATGAAGATTTGAGCGTAATGCCCCATAGTATAATCGGTCCAAACTGGAAAAAAATTAGCTACCTTGGTCAACCGATCCCCAATCACCCATATGGAATCGTGGCCCCTATGCGATGTGGGCATCCATGTAATGAAATGGATGGAAATGCTCTTCCATTTCGATATAGGGATCTCTAACGGCTATAGGAGCCCTCCCGATCTCCGATGGTCGATTTTCACCAGTTGACAAATGGCCCATTTCGAAGCAAACTCAGTGATGTCCTTCTTCAGACCACTTCAACAGTATTGTCATCTCATCTCATATTCATATACATCTTATCCCCTTCGTGATGTACTACAAAATGTGAATCGTGCGACTCTGTCATCACCGCATGTCGTAGGTCCTCCCCCTCTGGAACAACCAAACATCCATTAAAGCATAAACCCCCATCTGAACCCACGAAATAAGACTCAGCTCCCTCGGCTAGAAGGTGTACAATCCTATCCTGGCATAATGTGTCGGTTGCTTGGCCTGTATTACTCTCGTCATAATCTGGGGTGTAGCGGTCATGACAAACATGAATGATGGGCCCACTGTATCCTGGTGTCCAAATCCTTCCATTTTTCCTTCCACACCTCAGCCACATCACCTACTGGCCTTTCGCTGAACACATCAGCAACTACGTTAGCTTTCCCTGGGTGGTAACTGATATCGAATTGGTAGTCCTTCATAAATTCAAGCCACCTACATTAACGCATGTTAAATTCCCTCTAAGTGAACAGATACTGAAGTGACTTGTGATCTGTGGACAGGTGAAATTCTCCCCCAACAAATAGAGTCTCTAGATCCGAAGAGCAAACACGACTGTCGTTAGCTCTAAATTGTGGGTGGGGTAATTCATCTTGTGAGGTTTAAGCTTATGGGAGGCATAAGCTATGGCCTGATCTTCCTGTTGAGGTACACCTCCAATTCCCTACAGGGACACATCGATATAGACTAAGTACTCCACTCCCGGTTTGGCCAGTGTTGGAACTGGTGCTGAAGTAAGCTTATCATTCATCTCATCGAAAGACAATTGATAGGCGTCAACCCGCACTCCTTTGCGAGTCAAATTTGTCAACGAACCCGCTATCTTCGAGAATCCCCGAATAAACCACCTGTAATATCCTTCTAACCCCAAGAAACTCTGCACCTCCGTCGGCATCGTGGGTTGTCCCCACTCCCTCACCGTTGACACCTTGCTGGGGTCCACTGATATTCCCCTATCTGATATGACGTGCCCAAAGAATTTTACCATCTCTTAGCCAAAATCCACATTTCTCAAATTTGGCGTACACTTCATTCTCCTGTAAAGTCTGTAAAACCCTACGTAAGTGCTCAACATGCTCCTCCTCAGTCTGTGAATAAATCAAGATGTCATCTATGAACACAATGACAAACTGATCTAAGAACTCTCTGAACAATCTATTTGTTAAGTCCATAAATACTGTCAGAGCATGGGTTACCCTGAATGGCCTAACCCGAAACTCATAGGATTGATACCTCGTCAGAAACACAGTCATAGACACATCTTTCTCCCTCATCCTCAACTGATGGTATCCTGACCTCAAGTCTATCTTCAAAAAGAAAGTTACTCCCCTTAGATGGTCGAATAAGTCATCAATTTTGGGCAACGAATACTTATTCTATGTCATAACCTTATTCAACTCCCGATAATCTATGCACAGTCGTAAGGATCCATCCATCTCCTCACAAACAGAACTAGGGCACCCCAAGTTGAGGTACTCTGGAAAATGAAACCTTGTCCGAAGAACTGTTCAATCTGATCCCATAGCTCCGTCATCTCCGCAGGAGCCATATGATAAGGTGCGAGATCTATCAGTCGAGTTCCCGGCTCTAAGTCAATCAAAAAATCTATATCTCTACTCGGAGGTATCCCTGGTAAATCCTAAAACGCATTGTCATACTCATGAACAACTAGAATAGAATCAAGGGGAATCACAACTCCCGTAGAGGTCTCCTCCTATATATAAAACAAGTGGGTGGATGATCCTCTCTCAGGGAGAGGCATCGCCACTAAAAACATCTCCTGACCAGGGATAGTGAATACTATGCTCCTACTAAAGCAATCGATCATGGCCCTATACTCGACTAGACAATCCATCCCAATAATAGAATAATACTCGTGCATATCTAAAAAAACAAATCGTTCGGTAGGATCAAACTCCCAATATCTATGACTACTCCCCGACATATAAAGAAAATCAATGACCAATAGCCCAAAGGTGAATCTACACTAGTGGTTGTTCTCTCCGTCGTGTCTAATAACCCAATGGCGTGTGGAAAACCAGTGGCAATGAAATTATGTGAAGCGCTCGTGTCAAATAATATCTACCCCAAAGTTCCCTGAATAGAAAACATACCCTTAAATGCAGGTAGAGCCTGTGGGACTGCGACCTGATGGAGATTATAGACATGCATGTAGTGTAATTTCCCCTGCTGCATTGGAACTATCGGAATGACAGTCAAGGTTGGGACTGGTGATGGAAGAGTGGCTTGGAAAATCGACCTATGGGGCTCCTGGTGTGCACCCTGCTGCAGAGGATACTTCCCCTTATCAGGGCATTCAAATCATCTGTTGGTAGTCTTGCCACAAATAAAACACATCCCAGCCAAATCTCCCCCTTTATAACCCTATGGGCCTTAGTCCTTCTAGTCGTTACCACCTCTCCCTTATCCCTGATGGCCATGCTGAAATTATTGTTGGCCTATGTGGCCCTGTTGTCCTTGCTGGCCCTGATCGCCATGCTGACCCTGGTGGCCATGTCTGAAACCTCCCTGTCCCTAATGAAAACCGCCAGATCTGAATCTCTTAGCAGGATCCCCCTAATGGGAAACCTCCTCACTCTGCTTGTGTTGACTCTAAGGTGCTTGTCCCCCACTGGCACTACCTCCACCTATCCTACCCAAGTGGTTAGATTCACTTGCCCACTTGTTCCCCTTTACATGGAAACGGTGGTCTTGGCTGTGTAGTAAAGCATCATTAAGTACATCAGTATAAGAATGCAAAGAGAGGTTACCAAGATGATGTGGTCGAATCCTATAGGTGAAACCATCCATGAACATCTAAATTTTCTTCTCCTCGGTTGGAACCTCCGTCGGTACCAAGTTTACCAACATAGTAAACTCCTCCTCATACTCGGCTACAGTATTTCCCTCCTGAGTGAGGTCCAGTAGTTTCCACCTCATCTCATTCTGAACGGCGAAAGGGAAATACTTGCGGTCAAACCGCTCCCAGAAGTCCTGTATAGTCATATATTCATATAGTCAGGCTCCTCTCTGGTAGTAGTGTACTACCATCATTGTAACGCTGCCTCTACTATATTGAACGTAGCTAATATTTTCTTCTGTAACTTCGTGCACTCGTACATCCACATATGCCTCTGGATATTTATCTTCCATTGGTTAGATGTAACCATATCAGAACTCCCTGTGAACTCCGGAGGATGTGCCTTTTAGAAGGCGTCCCTAACTTGCTCCCATGCGGAAGGGAATGCATGAGCTGGTGCAGGTGCAACCGCCTGTACCTGAGGCGGAACCTGATGAACCACAATTAGTGCTATGTTAACTTCCTGAGCTAGGATGGTAGTAACCTCGACAGCAATTACTATTGCCTGAGCTAGTGGTGGCTGAGGCTCGGGTTGGGCATTTCTGGCCCTTGGTGCACGTCTGGGAGGCAGCTGAAATGAGTAAAAATTTATAAGTCCACAGTGATCAAATCTCAAATAGCTGAAGACGTAACCATATAATGAAGAATGCAATAATCCTAATAATAGGGCTCTACATCAAAGAACACTAAGCTGAAAGTATAATAAGCTGCACATATCCTAAAAGACTCTAGAACCTAATGCTCTGATACCACCTATGATACCCTGCCTAATTAAATACCGAGTGATCAGTCCTTCACTAAATTAATTCATAATATCCAGTTGGTTCAGAATATGCATCACTGTCGGAAAACTTTGTTATTAACACTAACCACCTAATATTTAAAAAGGTTCATGTCAAATTTAAAATGACTAGAGTAATAAATGGGACTGGAGTAAACAAATCCAGCCTAAATCTCCATACAATAATCCATCAAAGTAAATCAATGACCCAAATGAATAACTAAAATGATCCACAAATCTTTGACTTTCTGAAACAAGTAAAAGAGGGAACATGCCCTATCTGAAATAGAGAAGCTCAATATGTAGGAATGATAATTATAGAGACGTATAATACCAACTCCTGTACCTTCCACAGTAGTTAAAGCTCGTTAAATGAATCGAATTTCTATATTTGGTGTCCCTGTGACTGGGCACCTAAAATAATTTGACAAGAGAAATGATTTGCAATAAACAGGTCAGAGCCCGAGTTGAAAGCAGTTTAAAAATGCACTAAACAGTTAATATTATATCCATGTTAGTTTTTAAAATGCACTAAACAGTTAATATTATATCCATGTTAGTTTTTCGCTCCCTCACTTGATATCCTCACCTCTCAACTATTGTGAACGCCTGGCCTAGAGTTCTAATCCCCTCCTAGTCATGCTATCCTACTTATTTAACTTATCCTAAGTCCTTTACTGAAATGGCTAAGTCATCGTACTAAATTATAACATCCGAGTAATAAATTCTTATCATTATAACACTAGCTTATTAGGATTCAAATAAGTCATTAATCATTCAAGATCTCACTATCATACATATATATACTAATACGTCACCCCCAAAAGGCTAAACTTGCAGTGCACAAAAACTCTGCTATTAGTCCTGGTACATCACACACGTAAGAACTACGAGTTCCGAATCACTCTAGAATCGCATCAACACATATCACACACAATGAAGGCGAACATAGTTCCCAGACTCATGGGCTACGCAGATACCCACACACCCACGTGACCGCAAACTAAAATCCCCCGAAGGCTCATCAAGATAAGATTGCCTCCCTCCCGTGATAGCAAGTATGGTAGGTATGTCATACACATAAAGATTCATATAATAGGTACACACAACCCATATAATTAACAGGATCACACCACCTATATATTAAATTTACACGAGTTATCATTCTTACAATGTTCACGATGTCTCCCAATTATGATTATTCTCTCTAACGTAACGCATCGCTTATAATGAATATCACTAAGAAGTTCCTCTTATCCTTACATACACCTATTCCCATATCACTAGCTTAAGAACTACGTTTTCCCTACATATACGAGTCATTCATAGTTCTCGAATTATTTTCATCAAATTCCAGCTCGCCCCGCAAATTCCCAAAATTCTGAAATCTCGTTCGAAGTGCTTAGTATCTCATTCGAACGAGATCGTTCGAACAAACTTGAAACGAACTAAGTAGTGAATTATCATTGGGTTCTCATTCGAATGATGTCGTTCCAACGAATTTCCCTTTTTCGAGGTCGTTTGAACGACTTTTGCCCAGTTTGTCTTCTATATTAGGAAATTTGCATTTTTGCCCATTTTTGATCACCCATTTCACATCAAACTTCTTCCAACTCAAAATTAACAGTTCTAAAGCCATTTTACATACATATAGATGATCCATAATATCTTTTAACCATCAAACCTCATTAAATCTTATATATGGGTGAAGGAATTTAATGAAATGTCAAAAACCCTAATTTTACATCATTAATAATTTTATCCACTCAAAACCTAAAATTAATTTCGTTTCCCTTAATGTAATATCCCAGATTCACAGCCTCTACATATAGTATTTCATCTACAATGAATTTTCTACCCAAATCTTCATTAACAATTCAATTTTAACCCAAATTTCATCATATTAGGTGTATATCATCAATTTTACACTAACATGTATAATATATGCACTAATTTAAAGCAAGATAACCACTTGCCTTGTCGGGATGGTTTGAATGATTGAATGAGAGCGGTATAGAGGAGTTCCTCTCTTTTCGATCTACGCGTTGATGGTATTTTTCGTGAAGGATGGTTAGTTTTGGTATTGGAGGTCCTAGAAATCCCTTCTTCTTCTTCCTCTTGGACTCTCTCTTTCTCTCTACTGATAAAACCTAACTTCTACCATGTACATGAAATATAACCCTCCCAATTTTCGTCCAGTAATTTTCCTAGATTTTTCAAAAGACCAAAATACCCCTCTAGGGTGTCGGTTTGGCCCAAAACTATCCCGAAACGAAAACTAAACCCCTAAATAGACTTTTCTGACTACTTAGACCCTCCCGGACACGCTGGCACACTTGAAATGACCATTTGGTATATGTATAATTATTTTACTTTTTATCTTACTAATTTAGTCCCGACACGACTCACACGCGCGTCCCGACTTAAATTCCTTATTTGTCGTATTTTTCACTCACGACATCATTAATACTTTCATGATCATATATCACTTTACTTACTAAGTAATATTCAATATAACTTACATCAATAAGTACTAACTCTCATCATGCTCATAATTATGTAATTGAATCCAGATTAATTATAAATAAATTTCTCATTTTAAGTCAATTAAGACTCAATTAAATCCATAATTAAAATCATTAAAAATCATTGGTATTACAGAGTGTTGTGTCATGAGGGTTTGTAGTTAATTTACCTATAAATTATTTATTGAAAGTCGTTCTCTTATCTGACGATAAAAAGCAATACAACCCATTTACATAGACTTCAACGATTACAATGTTCAACCATGAATGTATGATATAAACTAAACTAATGCCGAAGGCATAATCCTTACTATAAAATCATAGTGTGTTGTGACACAATATTAAGTTTCATGAGAGTAATTCGTAGATCACCTGGACAAAATCAATGCTTTGAGTTCAAATCTCACTAGATATGTCTATCTGAATTTAACTCTTCGAGATATGGATTATTGTATCTCTGTAGTTTATGAGGAGGTAAGTAAATATGAATAAGGTTAAACGTCTCAGACACTTATAACAAATGACATATACATGAAAGAAATTGATCTCATGAAAGAACGTTAACCACTATTTTGAGAATGTTGAGTCATTCACTATATAGACTTCTCAGTTGCTCAGAAATCTAACCCAGGTTGAAAATAGTGTTTGTGTAAAGAATGAGGGGAAAATGAAATGAAGAATATGGATGACATGATGGTAGAGTTTTCGAGAAGAGTGGAACACAATTCGAATAACTATTGCCTTCAATTTATAAAACTAGGATCGCATGTTTTTATTTCTATTTTTTTCTTTTCAATTTTTTTCCTTCCTTTCATTTTCCCCTTTTTTCCTTATATTTTTCACTCTTCTCTCTCACCTAG
This sequence comes from Sambucus nigra, assembly GCA_949130495.1. Classification (NCBI taxonomy): domain Eukaryota; kingdom Viridiplantae; phylum Streptophyta; class Magnoliopsida; order Dipsacales; family Adoxaceae; genus Sambucus; species Sambucus nigra. The sequence continues at coordinate 48,958,959 of OX422215.1, forward strand.
TTCTCAGAAAGGCGATGCAGACAACCAAAAACCCTAGTCACAAAAAGTTAGAAGATAATTGGGAAGGACCACATGTAATGGAGCGCTTCCTCCGAACTGGAACCTATGGGATCAGAGATTATGAAGGCCGATCCCTTCTTCGCCCATGGAGTCTTGAATACCATAAGGGATGATATTTGGAGAATGTAGTCAGGAAGTGGAGGGAAATTCTTCCGGCAATACAAATTTAACTTTCATAATAATGCCTATTTAATTTCTAAATTTAGTTAATGGTGGATTTATTAATACAGTTTTGTTTGGAAATTCTAATTTGAATGTCATTTTCAATGATAGTATTATCAATAAAGAGATCCATTTCCTGAACGATTATTTCTCTATGTGGTTAATATTCATAAAATCACAATTATCCTACCTAGTTAAACGTTCAATTCTTAACAAATTAGGAACCAACCACTAAAAGGAAGAATGCTAACACTAGACGGTGTTCTGGCACACCTTTACCAGGCTCTTAGTCTAAAAAAAACTTGGTCATGATCCCACAAATCCGTTCCAATCTGTAAAGCAAGTTCATTCGAGTATAATAAGGTTAACTCTCACTCAAGAAAGGTGGTCCCTTCTCACTTATTTAATTTCAAAATAATGAGGGTACTATTAAACGGAGCAAATTTTTATTTCAAAAAACTATTGATCGAATCGTAAATTATAATTCATACCACCCTTTATCAGTTGAAGTTCAAAGTATAAACAACATAGTTCATCGACCATGTATAAAAAAAATCCTTCATTTAAAAAGATTCCCTAAATTGTTTATAAACAAACACTAGTTCAACACAATAGTTCGTCGATCGTTTATAAACAAGTAGTTTGGAGTAACTCGGCTCGTCCACACAGCTTAAACAAATGTTTTTGAATAACACGGTTCATCAACCGTGTATAAAAAAATGGTTCAGAGTCACACGGTTGGTCAACTTACTATACACAATTTTTTTAGCACAACACAATTCATTAAGCGATGATAAATAATATGTTTAGTATAAGATTGTTTGTTAATTATTTAAGAATAAGGGGAAAAAAGTGTTTGGTTCTTCATCAAGCTACCAACTTGTCTGATATAACTCGGTTCATCAATCGTGTATAAAGAATCATAAATGAACTACTCATCAAAATTACCAACTGACCATGTCCAAGTGGTTCGGTCAAACATGCTAGTGAGAATCAGCGGGTCAATCAACTATTATCAACCATGATATACATTTCTCTACAAGGATTACAAATATAAATTGGAGAAGAAATCAAATGAAGGGACAAACATTCAGAAATATTACATTCAAAATTGCACAAAAATGATGTCCAGGTTAGAAGTCAAATAAATATGTCAAAAGTTCTAGGCCAAGAGATGTTGAGTGGCCTAATCAAATATTACAAACCATATTATTCATAATATTATCAAATGTATCCAAGGGGCGGGCAGGGGGTGGGGGTCAGGAACCATGGATCGGTTAGAATTCTGTTGAACTCAAGTTGTCCATCTCGTTCCATGCAAGAAGTAGAAGGCATCGACTCTTCCTCGGCCTCAATGTCATTAGGGTTTAAGACAAAAAAGATCATAATTAGGATGGGCTTTGTTTTACCTCTTAATCAATAAAGCATGGCCACTAAGGAAGTATTAATACTTCGTTATGACAATATACTCTGAAGTCAAGAAATATTTCAAGTACGTGAATCATATTAAAGGATCCAAGACCCGCTTGGATTTCCTGGCATTGTTCCTTATCCATGTCCTTCTATAACATGATGATTAGTCATTGTGTATATATATGATGTTACAAGAAAGACTTTGCCAAAAAAAATCCCTTGAACCTACAAATACACTAAAACATTTATAGGGTAAGTAGGGAGAATCAATCCAACTTCTTAATCAGGACAATAGCCAAATGAAGATGGTTTTCAAGTCAGATTGCCTAATTAACTAATATAATGAAATTTAATAATAAAATAAACACATAAAAACTAAAATACAAGATGAGTGAGGGGAATATATATGAGGACAAATAAGGGATGAGACTTCAACACATATATTAATTATTTTAATTTGTTTATTTATTTATTTAAAATGGCCCAATATAAAATAAAAATTGTAGGTCAAGTCTCATCACACATGTAATTTCAAAATTACCCATTGAGAAAATTAATTTTAAAACATTCATAAAATCTCACAAATTAGAATAAAACCCGTTTTAATAAATCATCTTCTAGGAAAAATCTATTAAAATTTGTTTAATCCATGGAAAAATTAGTTTTAGAGTTTAAAATTCCAAACAAAATGATACACTTAAAGGAAAACGTATGTCCATTATTTTATTATAAAAATGAATATTACATCTCAAATTTGATTTTCTCTAAAAAATGATTTTCCCTCGCTCGAGGCGTAAATTCAATAGTAAAAGTTTAGAACTAATTTTCAAAGGACCATAATAAATAGATAACTAAACTAATTAAAATAACAATAATATGAGTTCCATCTCGCCGCTCGAATGGGTGATTTAGCTAACATGTGAAGTACTTTTACGTATACAATGTAAAAACACTGCATTAGAGGTATAAAATAAAGAATAGAAGAGAAAAGGTAACAATACTAAACCAAGTCTCCTTGATTTTTAATTGAACTTCCAACCTTGAAAATGAATGAACACCCACGTATGTGGGTTTTACAATAATAAATCATGCTAAAATTTATCTCACAAACTCACAATTTGTATCGTCGAGTATAAATTGACTCAAACAATCTCTAAAAAACTATAATAGAGATGAAAATAGAAATAAATCCTAATCTAAAAACTACTCCTAGAAGTGTTTATCCCTTCAAATGATGCATGAGTCTTCTTTTTTAAGTGGTTACATAAGGTTTGTGGTATATTTTGAAAGGTAAAGTTTGTAGGATAAAAAGGGTATTTTTGAAAAAATATGGTAATGGAAGAGTGGGATAAAAATATGAGGTGATATGGGTTTTGGTTGTTGTATTCTACGTGAGTTATTTTTGGTCTTGAAAAACCAATCACATGTGCACTAACACATGCATAAAATGTTGTGTGCATTATTTTGTGTAGTTTATACCCAAATTTATGCATTGTTAGACCCATTTTGTTATATTTGATATGTTCTTAGGACCATTTTATTAAAAAGTGAAAAAATTGCTAGAATGATTGAATTCATATTCAAAATGACAATTTAAAGTAAAAAAATGGGCACTTTGATAATTTTATAATATTCTTGTACTAATTTGTGAAAAAAGTTTCCTGGTGAAAATTTTGCAGGTAATAATGGAATTTGGCGCAAATTGATGGTCAACTCGAAAAGGCGCGAAAAGGCTGATTTTTACAGTCGTTCGGAAAAAAATATTTTTTCACGGTTCAGCCGTTATCCTGATCCTAAGAGTTATCAAGTGGGGGGAAATTTGGTCCCTTATCCCGATCAAAAGATTAAAGAGGTGGAGTGATAGGTTTCAATATGGTTTGATCAATCAGTAAGAGTTCCACCACAATCCAAATAGCTTATTCCTAAGCCTAAATATAAGACCCCTTAGTTTATTATTTCGGGTGTAAAATTTTGGAGAGAGCTTCAAGAGATTGTTTTTGGTTATTTTATTTTGACAGTACATTTTTATTATGGTCTAAGAATTATTCTTTTTTGGAAGAATTTTTGTCAAGATGAAATGTAGAACTCGATTATTTTTTAAGTTGATTTATTAATGTGAATTACTATTCATTCCCGCACTTATATTTTTCTTCAATGATGCTAGCTTAATTTCTTTACTAGGACTATGTGAAGTTTATAATGTTTGATTAATATCTTGTGTAGTTTAAATTCGTTTTTATTTCTTGATATGTTCGAAGAGTTTTAAAAAGATGGTCTTCGTATAAAATGACACAGGAGTGTGTTTCAAACCTTCGTCTTTGTTTGAAATCAATTTTTTAGTTTTAAATGAGAGCACTTTTTGATGGATTATGCTTGCACTCGAATGTTTTGATAATCCATGCTTAAAGACTATACCTTGAAATTTAAAAGTGAACTTTTTAAGGGAATAGGGATTTTAACTGTCTAAATTTTAAGACGTTAAATTTTATCTTGAAGTTAACTATCTTAGTTTCTGAATTAAGGATGACGAGATTCGGTTTAATTTGAGTTATTAAATCAGGAAAGACGAGTTTAAATTATTACACAATATTAGTTAAATGTTATAAATTGATCCAACGTCCTAATTTTCATTCTCACTTGATTATATCTTTCTTATTATCATTTTTTATTTCTCTTAACTTAGTTTAAAATTACATCTATTCTCTAACCCTATTTTTTCTAGGTAGACATTCGCAATTATTTTGAATGAAAAAATTTACAAATCTCTATGGATTTGACCCGTTCTTACACTCGTCATTCTATAATAGTCCGTGAACTTGCGATATTTTATGAAATTGACAAACATAAACATATCGATATATCTATATAATATGAGAAAGGTTTAAATCCAATGGTTTCTTATTATACCATGTCATAAGCTCATACTTATGACATGGAAAAATCTGGCAGCCACAGTCAATGGAATGTGGCCGAAAATTCAACAAAGTTTTACTTTAATTTGAAAACTTTAGGTAGCCTTTCTCCTCTTATTTTGGGTATATCCCACCTAAACGAGCCATCCTAAACATTTCAAACAGCTATATTATTTCTCTCTCTTTCAAGGTTTTCAATTCGTCTTTGAAATTTGTAGCAGAAAGTATCCTTCTCGGCACTATTTCAGAATCGCTTTACCCCGACACAAAAATTTACAGATAAAAGAAACGATTTTACTATGGAAAAAGCCTCTCGTTAAAAAAACTCCTTAAACGGACCAGAGATTACTACCTCTCTTCCAAAGCATCCATTATTTCAAAATATTAAATAACTTACTGAATCATCCGAGATGATTATGAATTATGGGTATCATTCATGAACCACCACCCAGGGCTCACACCTACCGGATAACTTGGAACTGTGTGACTCACCTAGGGCTCACACCTGCTGACGAACTTTGAATTGTGTGCGTGGACAAGAGGTGAGAGAAATGGGTATGTTTGGTGTGGGTTTATTGCTTTAAATGGGTTCATTTGTGAGAGTACTCTGGGCAGGGGAGCAGAGAGGTATTTCCTCGTTCTCTCGCTTAATTGTGTTCATTTTGTGTTTATTCAAACATTATTCTTTAAAGCTTCAAAATGGGTATTGATTTGTGAGTTTATTTTCACTCTCATTTTAGGAGTTTTTTTTAGGGTTAGGGTTTTGAAACATGAAAAACTCTCAATAACCTTCATATGTGTCTTCGAAGGTACTTTTTTTCTTATTGCATTGTATATACCACCATCATCATGGACAATATTAATTTATTATGGGTTTTTATTCTACATCTTAGTTTTAATAATATTTGGATTTTATTCACACACTAAATTATTTTTGTTTTGTTTTGTTATATTTTTTTTTCTCGATGTAACTGGATTATACTTTTAGAACCTAGTTATACTATCTCTAATATTAATTTTTTGTCTTCAAACTTCAGTGGTGTTGTAGGCCACTTTAAGGACGGTTTAATTTTTAATTTTACAGTTACTTTTGGCACATCTACTGTTAGCCTACAGAAACCTTAAATATAAGTATTCTTGGATTTGAGATTTTGGATGGTTTGGAATTTGGTAATGTTTCAAACACCTAAGCTTCAATTGTTTACGCATATCTAGCCATGAGAAGTCAAACATTCATATAAGCTTGTGAATATAAGTGCGATGTCATATATACAAAGTCGAATCCAATTGCTAGTCAATGTCGAAACAATTCCCTTAATCAATGGTTAAGATCATTCTAAGCATCTATAGTTATGAACAAATGTCCTAGCTACATGGATAATGAATTGATGGGGGTCCAAGCACATCAATATGCCACACCAAACATGAAAACTCATGACACAGGAATAACCCAAAACTATTTTTATGTTTTTTTTTTTAAAATTGATTCAAAAAATAAATTCTTTTTTTACATCCTCAAAAATATATGAAACCAAAAATCTTTTTGTACTTTTTCAATAAGACTAAAATAAATGAAAAAAAATATATAAACAAAGAGATACATATGTCATAACGCTTACCAAGATATATATCATGAAACAAAGACTAATGTATGAGAAACATGGCTAACACAATTATCCTTTAGATTTAACATGGGAATAATCAAGTGAAACAAAACAAGAACCATGAAGTTTAATTACTAAAGCTTCTATGTCCGATTTCCTAACCCAAGTAGGTGTGTAAGGACGCATGGGGGGTTTTGGGAACCAAAACAACTTTATTCTTAAACTTCCTAGGAGCATTTTTAAGGTCATAGCAATAACGTCTAAGGTGACCTTTCCTGCCTCAATGAATGCAAGTGAAAATTCGTCGAGGAATGTGACCTAAATGAGGACCTCTCCTAATGTTCCTATTTGGATCTCTCACATGATTGGTATTGGCTTTGGGAATGGGTGAAATACTATCATCTAAGACTATACCACAGTTATCATCCTTGATTTAGATGGTGCCTAAAGTCCTATCCAACTTTTCCGACCTTTCCTCCAAATCAAACTTAACCTTACTCGAGTCCCTTAATTTCTCCTTAAGCTCACCCATCGTAGACTCAAGAAAATGCCCCGACTTCTCAAACTATAGAATCTCTTTCTTCAAAGCCTCCATCAAACCACTAAGACATCTCTCTCACACTCAACATATTCTATTTTCTCTTGAACAGTCTTCTCTCGTGCCCAAACATCCTCAATCAAAACATAATTATTTTATATGGCACACTCATTCAAATTAGCTTGACACTTAATGTTTGTATTTTTTACCTTTATCGATCCCTTAAACAAATCATTAAATGAATCTTACAACTCTCCCACATCTATCTCCTCCTCCTCCTCATTAGTTTCACCCTCACTTATATGGGATTCACACAAAACGGCATCAGAAGTGCCATTCACATGAGTATATTCATGAGAAGATTTATCGTCGTCACTCACATGACATGCCATAAATGCTATAAAGTTACGTTCAATGGGGGAACTCTCTTCCTCTTTCGGTTAACAATCAGTTAAGGTGTCATTAAATTTTATCGATTTCTTTCCCTCCTTCTTAAGTCTAGTGGGACACTCTGCTACCTTATGGACATAATCCTCATAACCAAAACACCTATCGGAGTCATCCCTTTTGACATTATCACTTTTATTCTTAGGTACTAGATACACCTTGTTGTTCTTAAATTTCTCAAGTCTTTTGGCATTTTTTGAATTCTTTTGTAACTTGAGAAAAGTTTTGAACTTCATTCTCAACAAAGAAACATCTTTGAAATCGGTTTTGGAATCATTATCCAAAATTTTAGTTTCCTCGTTCTGGGATTTCAAAGCAATGCCTTTTTTCTTTCTTTAGCACATGCTTAGAGGTAAACATTTCAAGTATATAGTTTTGTAAGTCACTTACAATCTCTTCACGTTTCATTGAATCAAGCATACCCAAGGAGTTTAAAACAGTCACTTTTTGATCAAATCTACTAGGCAATGACCTTAAGATTTTCTTTATGACTCGGTTGTCGGGTATTTTCTTTCTCAAGTCAAACGACGAGTTGACAATATGGGACAATCTAGTGTAAAACTCATGAAACATCTCACTCTCTAATATTTTAATCATCTCAAATTGTGCAGAGAGGTTTTGTAGTTTAGACGTCGTAAGAGTGCTAGTTCCCTCTTGATTGAGTGCAAGAACATTCTAAGCCTCTTTTTATGTCTCACACATCATAATACGATTATATTCATCCGGGGTGACAGACGAGGAAATAACATTTAAAGCTTTAGAGTTATATTGTGCAAGTCTTCGGTTCATGAATCAACACGTTTTAAACAAGTGGCCTCTTCATCTCTCATGTGGTGACCACCCTTCTTCTATCGCTAACCAAACACGCTCATCAATATCTTTAAGTGCACTTTTCATTCGCATTTTCCAATAAGCATAATTAGTGCCATAAAAAATAGGAGTTCGAAAAGCATCAAAATTTTCAAAATTCATACCTACAAGCATAAGTGATCAACACAATAAAAAAATGTTTCTAACTCTGATACTAATTTGTAGGCCCCTTTTTCAATGTGTTCTTTAAGTGAAAAGAACTTGTCTTTAAAAAAATCTTTTTCCAATTTTTATACGCACCAAGTTTGTGAACCAATTTTACTTAAGTCCAATTTTATCTTGTCTATTCCTAATCATGCATATAGGTGATTAAAGGAAGTAAAATAAACAAGTTCATAAAAATAACGTCAGATGTACGAGGAAACTATTAAGAAAAAAAACGTCGGATGGTCCAAGCCAGATAATCACTACGATACGGAATTTACTAATGAAGACAGACAGAATGACACAATAACTCGATCCTCACAAGTCTTTACTCTCTTCTTCTCATTAACCTCTCATCCACAATGCCCATATAGAAATCCTTCCACGATACGCATCCACAGCACACGAGTCCATGCGCGCCTCCGTATCCATCGATGTAACTTTGGCAAGCCGTCTACGATTTGGAACACGACCTTCATCGTTTCATCATCATAAAACTCCAACGAAACAACTTGTTTAATATGAATGAAGAAAACAATGGTGCAAACAAGATCTCTATAACATACCCTATGAAAATCGGATCTTTATAAACAATAAGTATGGTTTTAGCTTTGAAATCCTTAGAAAACCATTGCAGAAAAACGTAACTGGTCTATTCTGCATTTTACTTCTGCACACTTCGAATTTCTGAGAAAGAATGACTTAAATAAAAAACTTTAAGTCGGGAGGTCGTTAGAACGATATCCTTATATCTTTTAAACGACTTGCCCATGTCATTGAACAACTTGCCCATGTCGTTTGAACAACACTGAGATGTAATTTGAACGACATCATATGTTTTTTTATCCTCCAAAACATAAAGGAAGAGTCCATAAGACTTTAAACAATGTTTATCTCCGAATAAAAAAAGTTAAAATCTATTTAAAGCCTTTATAACATTTTATAAACATTTATTAACAAAATAAGATTCTTAAAAAAGTTTGAGTCCCATAAACACTATGCATTCAAACCTGAGTGTATCTCGGAATGCAATATGATATGAAGACCTGAAATTTGCACCAATAAACACGACATGATCTATATTGGAAGCTTGGCTGCTACATCTTCGAAGAACATGTTATAGACCATGTGGGTGTCGTGACAAATAAACTCAAACATGTTTTTTTCGCAAATAAATCAATTACATACAAATTAACTCAATTGAAAATTTTGTCCTTACACAATTGCATATATTTATCATAATATAACTATTATACAGGACGCTAACTAAACTCAAAAGAAAACCAACAGGAACAAATATGAGTTTATAATAACATACGATAAATTTCAATGAGTAGAGAGTAATTATTCTTTGTTACCCTAGTTTGACCTTAGTCTCATTCTTCAGAGAAAAACCACTGTTTGAAAGAAGTCTCGATGGAAAATGAGATCTTCCATTGTTTGTCATTGGAAATTCTAAAAAAATCTTAGACAAAACAAATAAATTTTATCTGATATGGAAAAGAAAAAACATTATAATAAAACATAGAGAATCATTTTATAATGTAGTTAAAACGAACAATAGATCAAGAAAATATTTGTAAAAGGATGAGAAGAATTGAAACGTACCCCTCACCTTTCACTTCCATTTTCGATCCCCACCCAAACCTACTAGACCAAAAATTGAGTATTTATTTCAGCGAACACGCTTTCAAATTAGATCTCCTCAACATCCCTATCCCAACCCCCAATCCCCAAGAAGATATTTTTTTCTTCACATCATTTTACATCAACGCCATGTGTAACCACCCCTTCATCCACTCCCCTGCCTCAATTTCTGATTTTGTGGCTGATTACACTAACAAAATCATCTCCAAATCAAATTCTGGAGCGCTTCCTCCGAGTCAGACCATTTCTTTGTCTACTGCCATTCTAACGGTTGAGAGGCAACTTTCAAACACCAAAACCTTCACAACAACGCCATTCAAATCACGTTTTCCTCCACCTATTTCCAATGCCTTTATATTAGCCACAAAGAGTTTACCTATTGATTAGCCACAAAGAGTTTGCATGTTGATTAAGCTAACGACACACACACACACACACACACAGACACACACACACACACATACACACACACACACACACACACATATATATATGCCCGATAAGGATCTGCTGGGAAGATGAAATTGTAATGGGATTTAGGTTTTTGTAGATGGTTGGATGGGAGGCACTTCATTCAAGGCAAATATTGGGTGTGGGGGGAAATGAAAAGTGTCGGTGTTTAATAAAGGGGTGAGGGAGATAGAACGATGGGTCGACGAGAAAAGGTCGTCTTATGGTTTTTAGCATTACTGGTCCATTGTCAAGAGGGATGTGATGGCTTTTTTGACGAGTTCCTTAACAAGGGCTACTATGTGCCTAGATTGAATGCGACCTTTATCACCTTGATCTCTAAGAAGGGGGGCTCTTATGATATCAAAGATTCCATACCCATCATCTTTATTTGTATTATCTACAAGTTTCTAACCGAGCTTCTGTCGGTTATGCTCAGAAAAGTCATTGACCCTATGATTTTTAAGTCCAAATTTTTTTTGTTGGAGGTTGGCATATTCTCGATGCAGTCTTGGTGGCGAATGAGTGCGTTGATTCTAGATTTAGGAGCGGGGCTCCTGGTATAGCGTGTAAACTCGACATTGAGAAGGCATATGTTCATGTCAATTGGAATTTTCTTCTATACTTGTTAAGGAGGATGGGATTTAGCGATAGGTGGTGTCAGTGGATTAGGAGGTGTGTTTCGACGGCCAGGTTCTCAGTTAGGATTAATGGGTTACCTGCAGTTTTTTTTAAGTCCTCATGGCCTTCGTCAGGGAGATCCATTATCACATTTCCTATTCATCTTAGTCATGGAGGCCTTTAGTCGGATTATGGGGGTGGTGGTCGAGGTTGGGTGGATCAGGGGATTCACTTTTAGGCCATCGGTCCTAATTTGGTTACGGTCTATCACCTTCTGTTTGCGAATGATGAGTTTGTTTTCTATGACGCTGATCAGAGGCTAGTGCAAGCAATTAAGATCCTTCTTATTTGTTTTGAGGCGGTATCGGGTCTTAGGATCAATGCGGGCAAGTGTGAGTTGATGGAAATTGGGTGAAACTTAGATGTGAAGGAGTTAGTCGGAATCTTGGGTTGTAGGGTAGGCTATTTCCCTAATACTTATCTTAGCCGACCTCTTGGAGCTAAGTGTAAGTCTACGGCAAGCTAGGACCCTATTTGGAAAGAATGCGTAGGAAGCTTGCGGGTTGAAAGAATATGTTTCTTTCGAAATGGGGGATTGTGACTTCGATTAAAAGTATGTTGTTGGTGTTCTTGGTTAGAAGGTACTATTCGATTCTGAGCCGTAGTGGGGACTCCAATGATTGCTTTCTTTGAAAAAAATATTTGGAAGGTGAAAGCTCCGCTGAAGGTCAGATTATTTATGTGGATCGCGGCTAGACCGACCATTCTGACACTCGAGGGTTTTTAGAAGAGAAGTTATCAGTTGAGTATTCATTGTTGGTTATTTAGGGAGGAGGAGGAGAAGACCAATCATCTTCTCCTGCACTACAAGGTGACAAAAGGTGTGTGGGACATCTTCCTTGCCATTAGCAGGACTACTTGGGTTATGGCCAGGTCAGTGAGGGCCCTCTTTGAGGGGTGGAGACCCCCGTGGGGACGGCCGGGTGTCAGACATGTGTGGCGGTCAGTTCCTCATTATATTTTTTGGACGGTGTGGAAGTAGAGAAATGTGAAACATTTTGATGGATTTGAGACCGCGCCTTCGAGACTTTGATATTTATTTTTGAGCATGATTCTTAGTTGGTATAAGGAGTGCTTGGAAGTCATGAGTCTAGAGGTTCTTGAGTTTGTCGATGAGCTACACACTATTTTGTAGCATGTGTTTTTTGTGACTTGGGGGAGTTCGCTCCCTTAGCGATGGTTTTTTTGAATGACACATACTTATTAAAAAAAGTTATTATTACCATGTGGATATCTTACGAGAAAAATATCATTTAAAGTGTGTAGCGCATTTTAAATTGGTATATAAAATATAAATTTAATCTTGTTAGGTATAAATTCTTTTCTTCTTGTATTTAAGGATCTTTATTTTCGAGGTGTATGAGTATAAAGGATCAGCTCACTTGAAGATACCAAGTCAAACCATTCAATTGAGAAGACCATGCCTTAGGGTATTTTGTGAATTACAAATTTCTTTCTTAGTCTCAGTGGGACTCTTGTATTATTATGAATAAAACACAAGTAGAAGCAAGATGAATATGAAGAATTATACCCTATTTTTCAGTATATTGATATCACACTCTGTTTCCTCAGTTAGGGTATTTTAAAATTTACATTTTTTTGGAAGGAAATACTAAAATGGTTGTACTAAGAGAGCTCTTTTACCAAATATTTTCTCAAAAGAAGGTATTATGAGAAGAAAAAAATTGTAAAATGTGAAGAATTGGTAATGAACTATTTATTTCTATGTAATTTTTTTTAATGAAGTGTAAAGATAAGTTGAATTATCCAATTTTTATTAATTGCGGCGGGACTCCATGCATTCAAAGTCATATGTATACATGTCACTACCATAAGGTATTAACATTATAGAGATATTCTTTAAACCACAATCCCCCATTCTCACATAAATGACTTGCATCATATTCCAAACAGTATCATGTCATGGCACGTGAATATTTTAACCCATTAAAAATGATATAAGTCTCAAAAATATCTTTCAATTTTTTTTTGTTCAAACGATATGTCATTGCAATAAATGGCCTAGCCGATAGTATAATATTAACATAGTATAATACTTTATTGTTCTGAGAGCCCAACTTGGTTAATAATTTAAAGGATTTATTTGACATTTATAACATTATTCTTAACCCATTGGGGGAGAAGTTTATAAGAATAAAATTATCCAATCTTTTCTTCGTAAACGTTTTGTTCTAAAAATATACTAAAACTTCGAAATAATAAGACATGAAACTCCCTATATATATATATATATATATAGAGAGAGAGAGAGAGAGAGAGAGATAAAGAGAGACTCATGTGCACACTAAGTGCGCACACGTGCTAGCGCACACCTATTTTTAAAAAAATATTTTGGAGTTGATATTTTTTATGTGACATTTAAATATTTCAAGGGACCCATACAAAAACAATCAGCTAAAAAACATTTTTTGCTATTCTAAAAAATCGGCCAAACTTTAGCAGCTTTTAAAGTGATTTAAAGAAGCGAAAGTTGGACCCTGTTTGATTGCGCAAATTATTTAATTATGTAAATTTGTTAATTCTAATTTAGTTAATTTAAAGTGAGTGGATTTGAAATGAGTTTAAATCCAATTTTCTGCGATGTTTAGGGATGTGAAATTGTTGTTAAGGTTGAATCACAAAAAAGAAGAGGTTAAAAACGAGGGAGGGGGGGAGACTGATAGGGATGACCTTCTGTGAAATGTTCTTATTTCAAGTGGATGCACTTCACTTTTTTGGTGAAATTTTCAGGTTTTCGATTTACACATGAGTAAAAATGGAACAATTACTAAATCATTTCGTTACTAAAACCAAACACAATTAATGGGTCAATTTGCAAATGACTCAATCATAAATAAACCAATTTATAATTTTGGAAAAACGAAACTGGACTTTACAGTTCACGAAAACTAGTTGTAAATTATGACACCCCATTTAATAAAATGCTGGGTGATCAGTCCCATATCATATTAAACAAGAATCTCATTTGGTTCATTCTTAGCATCACCGTCGAAAACTTTTTTGAAACTTACTAACCACCTAGTATTAAAAAAGAAGCGGTGCCAAACTTTATCTTTTTATCAAACAAAAATAATAACATGAGGATGAATATAATATAAACTATTCACATAATCACTGCATCAACCATAAAAATGAATAAATACAATCTTTGTACAATAAACCATAGGATACAAAGTCCAAATCATAAAACATAAACCACCAGAAATAATGAACTGAGCACGTCATCTGACTGAAACAAATGAAAGAACTAGCGCGACATGCGGAAATGAAATAATGACTGCATCATACTCTAAGAATGAAATAACGGAAGCGGCTAAGTTAAAATCTTTCAACATCCACATATGTCGCAGTTGCGTACCCTGGAATAGAACAAATCTGGCGTTCCTCTGGCTGGACAACTAAAAGGTTTTAAAAATATCTTATTGCACGGTTTAGAACCCATAACATTTTGAAAATATTTAGCACGTGAATTAAATTGCAGTAAATTAAAGTTGATGAATAATCTTCATATTTAATCTAGTGTCGCACTCCCTTGAGGACTCGATCACCTCTCAACTATTGCGCACACCTAACGCTTTTCTATATAACCCACCTAGTCACCTACCCTGTAACTAGTTCTCGATAATATCCTTCATGTCACACTACTCTAGACCGAGTATGTTTAATATATGATTTATAAGTTATTTATCACATTAACATAATTAACAATTTCTCATTTGAAATGATATAACATTCGCACACGTTATATAATATCAATAAAATTCACAATATGTATTTTACCTGTATATATTTATTCGCACTATATATACGTATCAACGATTTACAAAATTTCCGCACATGCAATAAATATGTATATCCATCCTCCCGAGTAGGCACTCACCGGATGTTATCTAAAATTCTATTATTTCCAGGTATACTCATCCACCCGAACCCCTGACACGGTTAACTCCCCGAATCAGTAAAATTAAATAAACGCAGCGGAGGCGGTCATAGTCCCCCCTCCCCCCGAAAATGAGACTGAATCATATCCCAAGACATCCCATCCCTAACTACAGACGCTATGACCTGGAACTATACTCACCATGTTCCTCATGTTAGGGGATTCACCCACATCGCGCAACCTCCGATGATAGCACTAGAGGGTACATATTCCTATAAATATTATTTACAGAAATATTTATAAATTATATATATATATATATATATATATATATATATATATATAATTAATCCATGATACTCTTTGCACAATTACTGTAACACTAGCCTAATATTTCCATGTCTCTGTACCTATATGGAAATTAAATAAATCCCACATTTATTTATTTTGTCCACTCAAGTTGTGTCACCCAACTAAATTACCTAGACTCGCTAATTCGGTCTGAAATTTCATCTTGTAGAACTTATTCCTCAAATTTCACTTATTAAGGTTAACTCTCTTTTTATCTGGAATATTCCATAATTTATCATATAACTCTATAATAAATTAATTCAACCAAATCCGTGCCTAAGCACTTGCATCATTAGCCCCAAAATATTCGAGTCAATTACCCCGACTCTAAACTTTAATTAACTAAGCATTAATTTATTTATTACCTTGGCGTCGCTCAACCAATATATTTGGACTCGTTTATTTGGCCCGAAAATACAATATTTAGAATTTATTATTCAAATTGTGCACACTTATTAATCTGAGGTTTTCAATTTACTCAATTTCGACCTTAATTCCCTTATGGATTATTTTCTCAAGTATCCCAATACTTACTCGCACCACTTTATCTAAACCTAACCTTCACTTTAGGCGTAGTGTCCTTATTATAGAGCAATGATCACAAGCAATTAATCTAGGTAACCTCAAACGAAATAATAACTAAAAATAAGATTTCTTAAAATTTGCCCTATAAATCTGCCCAGATTTTTAAAATGCCATTTTGAGGCATTTGGAGTCGTTTTTGGAGAAAAGGTATCATAGAACAAAATGTAGAAAATAGGATTTTCTATAAGTCAATGTGAACAGAATAGCCATTTTCTGAACCATAACTTCAAAAAACTGTTTCTACAATGATAGTTTAATTTACCCAATTTCATAGACTTCTTCAAATTCAAGAAGTTGTTCTGCAATTCAATCCTACCCACCAAAAGCCAATTTACATATCAACTAACCCAAAAATCATATCATCTTATCACACACACTGTGATATGAATAGAAATCTGCAATTAATTTATAAGAAAGTTTAACCACTTGCCTTAGTATTGATAGGGTCTGAATCCTTTGGTGTAGATGATGATTATTTGATGAAGAATGGCTCCCATAGTTTCTCCAATTAAACCCACTTATCTCTCTTTCAATTTGGCTTTTCTAAATTGTGTTATAGCTATCACACCCTCTCACTTTTAGTGTTTAATATTTGAATCCCGTTTTTAGGATTGTGGGCATTATAAAAAGGGCCCATACGCTCTTATGTGAGCTTAATTAGACCTAAAAATGCCCCGACACCCATTTACTATCCCCGAGTACTCTATTCCCACAATTTCGATCCATCCAGACTCAACCGTGCACTCAGAATTGCGATCCGACTTATTTTACTAAATGTTCTTATCTCGACCCCAGCATAGACTATGCCCGACTCCCATTTGGGATAAATAAATTCCATGCCACTATTGATCGTTATGACATAATTAAATTATTACTATTCACTTAGTAAATTTAAATCCCATAAATATTAATCCTTTACTCACCAGATTAAGATTCAATAAATATAAATAATAATTAATTAAATTAAATTAAATTATGACACACAAGTAATTTAAAATTAACCAAATTATTTAAATAATAAATTCCCCAAAATACGAGGTGTTACATACTTGTCCCCTTACAAGGGAATTTCATTCCCAAAATTAAGTTATACCTGCGATGAAAACCTCTGGATGCTACCTTTGCATGTCATCCTCCCGCTCCCAAATGGACTTGTCAACGATGTGGTGTCCCCATTAAACTCTAATAAGTGGTATCACTTTTGACTGCAGCTTGCGCTCACTGTGATCCAGAATAGCTATAGGTCTCTCCTCATGTGAGACATCGGGATGCAAATCAAACTCCTCAAGGAGAAGATGCAACAAGCACTCAAGCTCCTCCAATAATCCTTTAGCGATGGCACGTGAAAAACATTGTGTATCCACTGTAGAAGCTATGGTAAACCCAATTTGCAAGCTATCGGTTCCACTCTATCAATTATAGGGATGGGCCCCCACAAATATCGACCCTAGCTTCCCTGTCATGCCGAATGTCGTGACCTCTTTCACAGGAGTCACTCTAACTAACATCAGGTGATCAATATCCAATTCAACGGCCTCTGAACATGTAGTGGCTCAAAAGACAAGCCTATGCTCCGTCGGATCTACGAAAAAGGCCCCACCTTATATGGGTACAATTTCTTATTGCCAACCCGTGACTCCCTTAGGTTAAATATCCGCAACAATCCCAGACTACTCATGTTAGACTTCAACTCGTTAACTCACGGTGACGTAACTTCCCTTACATTTTGAGTTATTTAAATAAAAGACGCGATCTGTTCTCTTCCAGGTGATGGACCATAAATCATTTTGGGTCCCAGAAGCTCGTTATTCCCCCACCCTTCCCAACCAAAGGGTGGATGGCAAAATTTATGTGATAATGTCTTTGAAGCTTGTTATTTCATAACTAATACAAATAATAAGAATAAGTAGTGGATGAATTATCTTATTCGTTTCTTGTGTGGGATTGCTCTTTAGTCTATCTTACGTTCTCATAAGATATTCAAGTATTGCAATAAATATAAATTATTACACAAAAAACATGCTTCCACAAAAGAAGTTGAGGGTTCTTATTGATTGTGCTTTACAATGGTCTTAGTTGTTTCTTGTGTGGGATTGATCTTTAGTCTATCTTACGTTCTCATAATATATTCAAGTATTGCAATAAATATAAGTTATTACACAAAAAACTTGCTTCCACAAAAGAAGTTGAGGGTTCTTATTGATTGTGCTTTACAATGGTCCTTAATGTTTGTTCCATCCCAGTTTGGCACTCAAATTACCCGATTCCTTTAAAATTATTCCATTTTTATAACAGATTCCCTCCTACACTTTGATGAAGATATATTTTGACCTTAAGGTTTTCTAACTTTGTATAAATACAAGTAATAAGTTGAGAACCAATTTGTAAAACCCGATAAATTTGAGACTAATTAATAATTAATCCATTAGGAATAATTTAACTAATTAATTATGTTATCGATCTTATTATACAATTTATATTTAATTATGAGAATTTAAACTAGAAAGGAACTAAATTTGAAATATGGAGGTTACTTCGTAAATTATTGAAGTTGTGTAGGCATGATTGTAATTCTTAATTGTTTTTTATTTAAATTTGGAGGAAAACAGAGTAAAATGTTTTTTTACAAAGCAGTTTTTAAAGTATAATGCGGTTTTAACTATTAGAAAGTTTATTTTTTCAAAAAATAGTTTTTAATTTTTATTGAACATTTTTGAATTTTTTATCTGTAGTTTTTTTAACATGAAGAGTTTAGAGTTTTTTAAAAGGGTTAATAAAACTTTAAACATTTTCTTAAAAAGACCGTACATAAAAATTTAAAAATGTTATTTATAAAATACAAAAACTATTTTTTACAAAAATTAATTTTTTCAACTGTTGAAAATATGTTGTTTATATAAAAATTAATTGTTTTAACTGTTAAAAAATAATTGTGTAGGAGGATGATTAAGCCTCACCGAATAGCATGGGTATTGATACCCTTTGGTATTGGATATGTCACGATAATAGGCCAAGGTGGGTTCCAAAATAGTGTCATATGGATACACTTGGGAAATGGTTGGTTATGTTGGATATGGAAGGTATGGACACTCATGGGACAAATAATCAACTAGAATGCAACACCTGCACTTGGATATGAAGAAGTGGACGCATTGACACTCTTCACCTAAGGTGGTGGAATATGAGATGCGTACGTGGACGATGTATGTGTATTAACAGTGTGTATGTAAATGTTAATGTCTCTATGTAATGTATGGAGGTTGGACTCGGGCTCGAGTTTAAACATGCTTCGAGATGATGAGAAATGATTAATGTATTCCCTTAAAGGTCGTTATTCGACCATGACGGTAGTAAAATTTTAGGACATTTATATTTTTTTTCAAAAAAAAGAAATTGTTTTATTATTAGAAGGAGAAGAAGCCTCTCATATGACACTTACAAGAACTAAAGAAAATAAGTTGAGAAAATTTTTGAGAAATTAAAGGAGTAGCAGATGGCCTTAAATTACGTTCCAGAGCCAATTTCTCCTTAGGAGTTAAATATGTAAAAGGATGATTTTCCTTATCTCTCTTTCGATTATTACTCTCACCTCAACTGGATTATTAGAATCTTCAATATTCCCTAGAACCGCAAATGAATTACGAATTGGAGTAACTTGAGTTTAATGTTTTCCACCGATTCTTTCAAACGAGTCCTCGGTAAACGCCCGCACTTTTGTAGAATTAGAAGACATTCCAAGATCAAACTTTGGAATCTAGACATATAAATTAATTTTCGAACAACATTTTTCTTATTTGACATGTTTAAAATGTCCTCAAGTGGATGCATATCACGGTAAATATCTTCATTTCTCGAACTATCTCTATTATCACCTTTTTGCATGTTTTTTTCGTCATAATTTTTGAAAATTTTAGAGGATATATTAGAACGTTTCTGAATTCTCTTATTGTTCCCGGTCTCCCTCTGAACAATTATACCATTTTTAGCCAAAAATTTAATTCTTCCTGAAGGTAAACCTTCATTGCCTATCATCTCGATAGACTTTACCCCAACACCACCGTTTTTGGCCATGACATCAATGGTCATTTCTTCAATCCTTTTTTTCAAATGTGGAACGACGATTTCAAGATTTTTTCTCATAGTATTGTCAACAATCTGGTGAGCTGTATTTTTTGGAATAATATCACAACCATTTTGAACAGTCAAACCATTTGAGTGATTTAAAAAAACCTCCTTTTGTGGAGCTACTATTCCACCTAACCCAAATATATCATCCGAATGTTTTGGGATATAGTGAACTGTCATTGATTGCACAAGCCCGACCTATTTACCAAACCTATAGTGCTACCGTATTTTTGAACTGTCATGAGCAAAATTATTATCTGTTGTTTTAGAATATTTGTCCCTTCATTTTACAACTAATTGACCAATGTCAGTATCATTAATACCTGTTTTTTTTTTGTAAACAGTAAAAGGAAATAGTTACAGAGGGACTACATCACATAGAGACAAAGCCAATCGAGGCAACATAACACAACATAAGTAAAAACACAATAGAAAAGGATAAACCACAACCCAACTATATCATAGGGTTGGCAAGAATCCACCGCATGCCATTAGGGACCTCATTAAGTTCAACAAAGGCCTCCTCTTGGACTTTCGCCTCACGTGCCAACCATTTAGCACCCCGAATCATTCCGGGGTTGGAATAGATGAAATCCACACCCACAATCCTCATTAGCTCATAGCAATCGACCCTAATGTTCTCGAAATCAGTCTCGCGGTATTGGACACCTTTGAATATCTCAATCAGATCATGCGAATTGTTTTCCACCGGGATATTCTTCCACCTACGCATCTTAGCCATATGAAGGCAATGGTAGAGGCCTTCCATCAGTGCCCGAAGGGTCAAGGGGGTACCATTAAGACGTCCGTAGAAGCCAGTTTTCCAGTGGCCCCGGTCTTCAAGGACATATCCCCTAATGGTAGCAACGCGGTAGGTGGGGTCAGTGCAGGCCTGGAGGGGCACCTTGGTCTTCCCCTGGTCAACATGTTCAATTAAGCTCAAGAGAGCTTCCGGGATGTCGTCATACTCCGCATAGTAGTGTGTCTGCCGTCGTCCGAGCCGGGCAAGGCCATCCGCCCACAAATTGTTGGAACGTCTGATATGGGTGACTTTTGTATCCATTTTAGCCATGATGGCCATACATTCCTCAATAATATTAGTCAGTGGATGGTTCTGATGACCCTGTATATTGAGGATATGCAAAGCATTCAAGCAGTCACTGCGAAGAAGACACCCAGTCCAACCCTTAATTTTTGCCAGATTTAAACCATGAAGTATTCCCACAAACTCAGCCTTGATGGGACAGCTATCTCTGACAGACACAGTAGGAACATTCATACATGTTGTCATTTCAGTCACGTACTTAGCTCTATTCTTTTTTATAAATCAATGATATATTAAAACCAAACCGTAAAAGAGAGCGATACCTGTATACAGGAAGTATACAACACAACCAAAGGAAATAGAAGAGTCCAAAATAGGCCTCCATAAAAAAACAAAAACTCCCTATAACATCTCCAACAAAGCTACTAACTAAAGAAAAAATCACAACCTACAAGCGCCTAGAGACTCCTCTACTCCCACAACATGATGAAGCAAAAATACCGCAATAGGAACATCCGCCAGACATAAACAAACCTTATAAGAACCATCTCTTTAGGACTATAATGATAACATAATTTTTTAATGACGTAATATGTTGGGCGGAAGAGATAGGAATAACCACCTCTATATATAAGTTCGTACAAAACATAGGTAGAGACTCGTAGGAAATGTTAACAAAAAAATTACCATCTCCTCTCTCAACAAAGATACACTCTGGAGGTTTAATTGAGAGATCGGCTTCAACAAAAACTCTTGCAATATAACCATAAGTCCTCTCAAAATTAGCTTTATGGACACGCAAAGGAATGCCCACACACCTAGCAATTTGGAGAAGCAGGCAAGGGTTCCAATAATCTTGACAAAAGCCCAAAAATCTAACCTAAATATTAGCAGTGGATTAAACGTGCTTATCTGGGTTGAAGTCAGGGATCCATTCAAAAAACTTAAAGGTTCCAGTAGAAAGCTTGAGGCTACTAAGACTCATAAGCAAGCTCATATAAGTTTTATAAGAAAAATGCATATTAAAATAGCCTTTACCAATTGGAGTGAGGATCGAGGCATTCCTAATCTGCCCAACAGATGTAAGTTATGTTTTTAGTTCAGAATTCTTCCAAGGTTTGTCACCTTTGGTTAGAACAATTCGTCCAAGAAGAGTAGAAGAGGTACAGTCGTTAAAAACATCTTGATAAGAGTCATCCAATATTTTTATGACTTTTTAATATAATTACAAATAAGGACATATTTTTGGGTTTTTTGAATAGTTGGAAAAGGAAGAAAATATTTTTTTGATTTTAGAAAAAAGAAAAAGGAATTTTTTTGGGAATTTTAAATATGTTGATAAAGAAAGAAAATCTTTTTATGGTTTTTTGGAAAATATTTTGAAAATAAAGGAAAATATTTTTTGGATTTTGGAAAAATATTGTGAAAAAAAAGAAAAATATATTAAGGATTTTTGAAAAAGGTGATAAAATGGGCTCTCATTGAAACTTAAAGGACATAGCATAAAATCGACTACCAAAAGAAACGAATTAGACACATACATGCAGAGGAAAAATTCTAACTCGCACGTAGCCAATTTAATCTTTAATTAAGTGATGGGATAGTCAAATTTTAATTAATCCGAGGGTGAGGAAAACACGAAGCCTTACATGTCACCTTTGAAAACTATGCCCATACTTTCTTCCCGGGAGGCTTACTAGTTAAGTCTCACAACACTAGTTACTACAGCAATCGAACATCTGGTACCACATTGGGAAAACACAAACCTATTTTACAGGGCAACCTCACTTAAAACCAAGTTTCCATAGACTTTATCTTAAGATAGTCGATTAAAAATTGGGCACTCACGAGTGTCTCCTCCCAAAAGCTTACTAATGAACACAGAATCCTACATGGCTTGCTAGTTAATAGATATTAATTATATGATAGTACCAGTAACAAGAAAATATGATAAAGTGATTGAGTGGGTGATGAAATCCAAATTCGTTTCATTGAAGGGGTCTTGATCTGAGGTTCATTAATTCATCAAACTATTCAACATAAATGCATTGTGATAATAAAAATTACATAGGAGCAAATAAGCACATAAAGAATGGTCTCACCTGCGGAAGATTCGTGAGTGAGAAAGAATGTACCCCATGGCTTTTACACATGTGGGAAAAAGACCGAGGGGATGTTCGTCTAACTTCAGTCATCATTAGTAGTCCTATGGCCCTAATATTGAGAGGCTTCAAAATTCCCTCCAAGGGATCTCTCTCTCTATTTTGACCCCTTTCCTTTCACCTTTTGTTTTTGTGTAATTATGACAAATTAATGGTGTAAAAAGTGCACCCAAACAAATACAACAGCTCAATAGTTCTAATACAAAAAATCTAATGAAAAAGAAAAATAACAACCACAACTAAAAATTTTGGAGAATAAGGTTACAAGTCTTCAACTAATCTCCAACGTCAAGAAACGACATCATCACCATTTGATAACTCGCTCTTTACATGTCCATAGTCATTGTTTTCAAAACCCAAGTCTCAAATCCATTGAATTACTGGAAAAAATTATTAGACAACTTGTATGGTTGTAAGTACGGATATTAATCCAACTTTCAAGGTGAAGAATTAAATAGTGCGAACGCCGTAAAAATTTATTTATTAATTTTTTACGTATTTTTAAAACATTTTAAAGGGAGAATAAAAAATTCTAGTATACATAAGTGATTAAATAAAGTAGTGAATGTAAAAGTGACATGTAATCAAGTTTTATAAGTTTCAGAAGGTATAAGAGATGGGATTACACCGCATAATTCATTATTTTAATTTGTTAATTTATTTATTTGGAATATTTCGAGATATATTAAATTTACAATTTAACTGTCGTTTGAACTACAAATTTCTATAATATCTTTTTTAGAAAGGTAATTTAAAAATGCCATAACTCTAAAAAATGGTGGAGGTGGTAGGGCGGGTGGGGGCGGTCGTGGTTAAGAGTAGGTGGAGGAGGCTATTGATTCCTTTGTTGGCATAAGAGAGAGCTTTATATATATATATATATATATATATATATATATATATATATATAGAGAGAGAGAGAGAGAGAGAGAGAGAGACTTTTAGGTCTGTTTGTATTTAACTAATAAGATTAAAATACCAAAATACCCATCTAAAAAGTCACATGTCATGCGCATGACCCACTTTTTCATCAAAATTATATATGTTAACAATAGGCGGTTACATGTAGTCATTTTCAAAGTAAGGGTGTTAGGTTAAGAAAATGAAAGTTTGGTGACAAAGAGAAAATGGGATTAAATTATAGTGGAAAGTATAATTAACCCTTTAAATTATGTTTAATTCTGACTTTTTTTCCTTAATGGTAAAAAATTTACGTCCTCTTGAATTATTTATTGCTTGTGACATCAACATAAATTTTCTTGATTCGTTTTGTTCATCATTCCTTGACAAGCAACCCTATTTTACTATATTTGGTGAATGCAGTTGGGTGTTGTTGAACGAAAGTCATAAATCCAATGCCATCCATATAAGAGCTTACTTTTAATTATTTTATTATTATTATTATTATTATTATTATTATTATTATTATTATTATTATTGTTGTTGTTATTATCATTATTATTTGTATTTCCAAATTTAAAGTAATGATTCAAATCAAGTAAGTCAATTTATATTTTATATATAAATATTACATAACCTCTCACTCTTCTAACAAAATGCCAAATATCTTCTAACAAGTAAATTGTTAAAGATATAACCATAATATAACATTAACATAGTCAAAAGTACACTCTCGTTATAAATATAAAATGGAGACAATACGTAATAATTGGCAGTGCATTTTCTTAAAAATAAAGAAGTTATGTTTTTTTTATTTATATATTACATGTGACATCTAATTAAATTTTCGGGATATATTTTTTTCATCATTCTTTTAACAACATCACCCTTTTACTATATTTGGTTAATGTGCCTGATTGTTGTGGAAGGACAATTATATATCCAATGTCATTTATATAAGGAGTTACTTTTAACTATTGTTCATTCTTTCCGAACGTAAAGGGTCCAATTTCTTTAATAAAACAACAGACGAAGTTCAGAATATCTTGGAGCCTCTCTCTCCTCCCTTGATCCCTCTTAACTCTACAACCTCTTTGGTCAGCTGCCATGATCGTGCTGACTGTTGCCAACACCAAACATCCACGACTATTTCTAGAACCTAAACCTCCTGATCGAAACTCTACCAAATCTTTTACTTCTATCTTATCCTCCAAACCTTCTCTTCAATAGTTTTGTTGAAACTTCATTGTGATTATCATTATTATCATTTACGCAGCCATGGTGCTCTAGTATATACAAACTGGGACAGAGCAGTTACATGAATAAGGAAGTGGGAGAGAGAAGTTAATAAGGAAGTGGGACATAGCAGTTACATCAGTTACATGAATAATAGGAAACATGTTAGACAACTTTGAATAAATGAAAGTGTTAGTTCCTATGTAGGTGGGGCTATATATGGATGGGTTAATACTCCCCCTCAAGTGGATGGTGAAGGAGTTTAATGTAAGCTTTCCGAGACAGTCCTAATGTTCCTCGTGATCTATCCCGAGATATTTCTATCCCGATCACGAAGGATGCCTCACCTAAATCTTTCATTTCAAAGTTTTTAGAAAGGTACTTCATGGTTTCACTTAATAAACCAAGATCACTGCTGGAGATAAGTAAGTCATCAACATATAGTACTAACAAAACAAACTTACTCCCACTGATCTTCAGGTATATACACCAATCAACAGTGTTTTCCTTAAACCCAAAGGATGTAATGGTATTGTGAAACTTAATGTACCATTGACGAGAAGCTTGCTTTAGACCATATATTGACTTCTTTAACATACAAACCATGTTTTCTTTTCCTTCCTTTATGAAGCCTTGTGCCTGTGCCATGTAGAATTCTTCTTCTAAACTCCCATTTAGAAAAGCTATTTTTACTTCCATTTGGTGTAACTCCAAATCATAATGAGCCACCAACGCTAATATGATTCTTAGTGAGTCCTTCTTTGAAACTGGAGAGAAGGTCTCATTATAATCAATGCCTTCTCGTTGATTAAAACCTTTGGCAACAAGTCTAGCTTTATATCGTTCGATATTGCCTTGTGAGTCAAGTTTGGTCTTAAAGATCCACTTGCACCCAACTCGTTTTTGTCCTTCTAGCAATTCGACCAACTCCCAAACTTTATTGTCATTCATAGATTTTATTTCTTCATTCATGGCATTGACCCATTTATCTGAATCATCACTAGTTACAGCCTTTTCATAAGAAACTGGATCATTAATATCTCCTATGTTAAATTCGGTCTCTTGAAGGTATACCACATAATCATCCGGAATTGTCGATCTCCTTTGAGATCTTCTTAATGGCATTTCCTGTAGTGCTTCAAAAGTTTCATCGGTTACAATCTCATTATGTGGTTGTTCAGTCGGTTGATCATTCACTTGTTGTTCGTTGTTATTGATTGGGTCAATGACCGGTGCAATAACTTCATTAGGAACAACAGGTATGTTATGAACTCTAGGTATAGGAATTTGTACCCTGACTTCTTGAATGATTACCTCCCTCTCCTTTATACTCCCACTTACTTCACCTTCTTCAATGAATTTAGCATTTCCAGTTTCTATGATTCTAGTTGTATGATTTGGATAGTAGAATCTATATCCCTTCGACTTTTCTGGATACCCAATGAAATGACAAGATAATGTCCGAGGATCCAATTTCTTTTCATGAGGGTTATAGATTCTAGCTTCCGCTGGGCAGCCCCACACACGTAAATACCTTAAATTGGGTTTCCATCCTTTCCACAGTTCAAAAGGGGTTTTTGAAACTGACTTACTAGGAACCCTATTTAAGATGTGTACAGCGGTCCTTAATGCATGTGTCCACAAAAATGTAGGCAACTGTGTCCTACTTATCATACTCCTAACCATTTCTATAAGGGTACGATTACGCCTTTTAGCTACACCATTCTGCCAAGGTGATCTTGGCATTGTGTATTGGGCGTAAATACCTAATTTCTAAAGGAGTTTAGCAAATGGGCCTGGGCGTTGCCCTGACTCATCATATCTACCATAATATTCACCACCTCTGTCTGATCTAATAATTTTCACATTTTTGCCTAGTTTCCTCTCAACCTCATTAATGTATATTTCAACGATGTTCACAGACTGAGATTTATCATGCAACATGTACAAAATGCGATAACGTGAACAATCATCTATAAAGGTGATGAAGTATTTCTCTCCACCAATGGATGGAATATCAAAAGGTCCACATATGTCTGTATGTATTTTTTCAAGTAGCTGGGTGCTTCTTGTGGCTCCTTTCTTTGTATGTTTGGTTTGTTTTCCTTTAATACAGTCCACACATACATCATAATTGGCCCAATCCAGGTTATGGAGTATTCCATCTTTAATGAGCCTTGGATATGTTCCCTAATCTTTTATGCCATAAATAAGCAGATTTTTCATCATCAAGTGTACGTTTCGTACCAACATTAGGATGCAGGGCCACAAGAGTTTCAGAAAAATTCATTGCAAGATTCAATCGATATAAACCATCTAATAAAAATCCAGAACCAACATTATTAGAATTTTTAATCAAACCAAAACCATTGTCCTTAAATTCAATTGCAAAACCATCTAATGCGAGTTTAGAAACAGAAATTAAATTCCTAGAAACTGTGGGAACATAAAAGGTTTCTTGCAAATCTAAAATAAATCCAGTGCTTAAAATCAGGCAAAAGACTCCAACAGCTTCTATTTTAGCCT
The DNA here is from genome assembly GCA_949130495.1 of Sambucus nigra. NCBI lineage: Eukaryota > Viridiplantae > Streptophyta > Magnoliopsida > Dipsacales > Adoxaceae > Sambucus > Sambucus nigra. Next base: position 48,986,718 of record OX422215.1, read on the forward strand.
TTGCCTTATTGCCCATGTAGAGAAAATGCTCATTTGGATTTGTTTTGTGGATCGAAATGAAGCCCTGCATCGAATTAGAAACATAACACATAGAACCAGAATCAATCCACCAAATGTTAGAAGGAACATTAATAAAGTTTGATTCGAAACAAACATAAATAAAGGGTTTACCCTTTTTCTCGAACCAGGCCTTTCGTTTATGACAATCCCTCTGGAAATGGCCCTTCTTTTTACAGAAGTGACACTTGTCGTTCTTTTCCTTCTTCACAATAGCAGTTGATGGTTCAGCTTGATGAGATGGCCAAGGACCTTTCTTAATGCCCTTGCCGAACTTCTTCTGAAAACCAGCTCCTTTGACTGTAAGATTTGCCACCTGTCCTTTAGTCACATGGCCATTCTGTTGCTTAAGCCTTCCTTCCTCCTGTACCAACATGCTTTGCAAATCATTTACATTCCACTTATCTTTTATAGTGTTGTAATTGATTTGGAAAGGCCCATACTCAGGAGGTAGGGAGTTTAGGACGAATTGAACGAGAAAAGACTCGTCCACTGTCATGCCCAAAACTCTAAGTCTAGCAGCCAGATTGGTCATTTATATAATGTGCTCATTCATGGTTCGAGTACCATCGAACCTCATAGTGGTCAGGTCAGCCATCAGTTTCCCAGCAAGGGATTTATCAGCAGTGCGAAAGCGTTCCTTAATGTTGTTCAAATACTCTTTCGCTTTCTTAGTTTCAGGTAGGGAGGTCTTAATGTTAGTAGCAACACACATTCGAATAAACATTAGGGCCAACCTATTGGATCGAGACCATGCTTCATGGACAGCAATTTCATCCTCGCTACTGGTATCAGTAATAGCAGCGGGTTCATCACACATAATTGCCATGTCCAGGTCAAGAACCCCTAGGCTGAACTCAATTTACTCATTCCATTCAGAAAAATTAGTTCCATCAAATTTGGAATAGGACTGAGCTTGCGAATATAGGTTAAGGGGAACTGCAATTAATAATAATGTTCACAAATTTAAATTTCACAAACAGCAAAATTACAAGGGTCGAATATTAAATTGTTGACTGAAATTTTGGCATATTTCATTTACATTCTAAATATCACGGAATCTGTGTTAATCATCACATAATATTCAAATTGTAAAGATATATTACCCTATAATTCATTTATCATGGTCCCATAATTTTGGCATCTGTGTTTGTTGCCTAATTCATTTAATACCATGATTAATGGACTTAATGTCAACTATTCAGTTTTTACAAAACTAGTTCTAATTTTGTTCAATTCAGATATTAGTATGTGTTGCGCCTGAATCCAATTTTATAACTAACATTAGAATAAGTCTTTAATGAATGTAAGTACATTATTCGTACATGCAGTCTCAGCCTGTGTTTGGCCTTTGACTTAACTCAAATGAATAATTGTTTACATGTCTCAACTTAAATATATTTAATCATGCATTAATATTAACTATAATATGTAATCTATCAGTAATCACAAAGATACCAATAGTAGCTCGAATGCCTCAAAAACATAATTGCCCAGGTATAAAAACACGTAATACATGAATTTTGCCAAAAATGGCAAAAATGAGTTTTCACCATGGAATTGAAGTAAAACATGCCAGAAAATCAAAACTTTTTGTGGAACGTTAATATCAATTTTCTGTAAAGAGTTATAAGCCCCGAGATTATTTCCTAAAATGGCAAAAACGGGGTTTTGAGGGCCTTAATGACGTCAAAACGCAAAAGTAAGGTGGTGCCCATTGTTTACAATGGGTTTTGTTTATTTTGACGTTTATAGTCAACCATGTCAGTTTTCTAAAATTTCGAGCAAATTTTGACCCTTTATTCTCACCAGTGAGTATTGGCGACAGAAGAAAAATGTCACAGAAAATCTCAGACACACTTTAAGAGCAGATTTAATGACAGAAAAAGACGTCGCAGAAGGTCTCAGGTACAAAAGCAATTTCGTTCTTAATATCATAACACAAATTCGAATTACCATATGTACGATTATCGTATTTATCAAAATTTCCAGATTTCTAGATTTACCAAAAGTTCCAGAAAAATTAAATTTCCAGATTTCCAGAAAAACAAAATTTCCAGATTTACCAAAATTTCCAGATTTCCAAAAGATCATAAATCAGAATGTTATAAAGAAATTTTCATAACGGAAAACATGAGATTATAAACCGAAAGCTCTGATACCACATGTTAAATCATACTGTTTTGTTAATCACAAATTCGAATATGAATCGTAAGGTTACATCACGAATAAAATAGTTTTGACATGAATCCAGGATGTGTATCTTCATGCAATCACATAATCGAAAATTCCGTAAAAAATACGATTTAAAAACTGACCTTTGTCCATCGTTGTTGAATGGATTAAAGTGACTAGAATGCTCCTTTAATTCCTTTCTTAAACAGCCCAGAATGAGAAAAACGGATTTCGGATTTTCTCTCCCTCCTTAGAGACAGTGTGTGTTGAGATGACTCTAGATGGTGTAGAGGTCTCTATTTATAAGGGGAAGAGGGCCGGAATCCTAGCAGAGGTGGGACTCTTTTCAAGTCTCCCACTAATGCCATTAACCATCATGTGACTAACGGATAAGGTTCACCCAAATCTTTTAATATCTTTATTTATCACATTCCTAATTAATTATCTAATATTTATCAAGACCACAATTATGGGAAATTCGGAATTTAATAAAATTGAAATTAAATAATTAATTTCGTTACGTGACATTAATTTCCAACATTTGAACCATCAACTTGTCACATAGGAACCGAAACTTGGAGGTTGCAAGCCCTTTGTAAAGATATCTGCTGTGTGATCGTCAGTTTTCTGTTTCTTGAATTTTCAGGGGACAAGATTCGAACGCAAGTGAATAGCTTTACCATTAATTGATTTGCGATCGTCTAGAGGACAGTGTGTGAAGGTCATAACTACTCGGGTCGTGAAGAAGAGGTTGTTGGGTGAGATGATCCATTACCAATAAGAACAGTGTCACTGGGATGATATTTAAGATGAACCATTATCAATATGAAGGTGGTAGAGTGCGCAAAATTGGGTGCAGACTTAGCACCTCAACTTGAAATTCTACCCATTTTTGCAGTGATCTGCATCCCCACTGATGAAGTAGACTGGGAAAGGCGCATTAAGTTAGACAATAGAATTGCCATTGTTGAAGGTATAGATAGGATTGAGTGAAGAAAGAGAATGAATGGGTGAGGTAGATGTAGTAGAGTGTTCATGAGTGGGAATAGTATGCTTAGTTGTGTGAGATGATTTTCACTGTCTCAAATGATAGGATGAGTGAAAATGATGCAGAAAATGACTATAAAGACAACCATGCTTGTGATATAGACTAAAGTATGAATGAAGAGAGTGGGTTATGGGCTTATAAGAATTTTGATATATTTAAATGTAAATTCTTGTGATATAGACTAAAGGAGTAAGGGAGGCAAGACTGATGAGTGGATTCATGGAAGAAGAAAAAAAAAGAACAATGATATATTAGAGCTACATGGCTGCGTAAATGATAATAATGAGAATCACAATGTAGTTTCATCAAAACTGTTATGGTATGAGAGCAGTTACATGAATAAGGAAATTGAAGTGAGTAGTTAATAAGGAAGTGGGACATACCAATTATAGCAGGTACATGAATAATAGGAAACATGTTAGACAACTTTGAATAAATCAAAGTGTTAGTTTCTATGTAGGTGGGGATATATACGACTTGGTTAATACTCTTTACACCGAGACTCGAATTAAAATAGTAGGGAGTGATAGTGGTGAGATCCCTTTTTTTTTCTCATGACAACATCTCCTCTATGGTTGCTCCATTCAAGTTTGCTCTTGTTTTCCAAATCCAACAAGGACGTATGTCAATGGAAACGATTCGTAAGACCTTCATGATATTTTCTTTCAAACAGTAATATTCAATCGGATTAGTGGATATCTCTCATATTCTAATACATCTGAATTATGAGGAAGATTTCCATAGAATTTTTTTTGCGAATAATGGTTTATTCACTGATATCCCATAAAGGTGATTAAATGAACTACTAAGTTTAAAGAGAATGTCGACAACCCTCTAATGCCGATTTCGGTGAAATTAACATACCTCCTTATACACTTCTTTTCAAAAACTTCCATCTTCTCCATTGCAAATACGATTGGCAACCCGATAAAACTGGATGAAGCTACGAGCAATCTCACGAGACCAAGCTTGGCATTGGTTTGTGTGGAGGCTAAACGTCTAAAAATATGCCTAAAAGGATTTGGTTGGACACACTACAAAATGGGTTTTGGCAGCCTATAAAATATGACAACTTACCACCATACTGTTAACTTTGCTCCATACTTGGTCATGATGGAACAATTTGAAAAGTGGAAGACGATGATTCCCACATAATTGTCACGAGATAGAAAGGTAAAGAGAAGGTTCTTACTTAACAAATGTTGACGAAGACTAGGTGGAAACCTATGAATAAACGAGTAAGTTTATACGAAGGAGGCATGTCGAAGGCTACAACTGTCGTGAGATTGGCCAACCTAAAGAATGATATCAAATCTGAAACTTTTGAGGTTCCTAAATATAAATAATCAGGAAATGGTATTGTTAGTATCAAAGCCAAAAGATGAGACGTATCTGACCTAGTTGTTATTTCTAATTCATTTAACCTTCTTGCCATAGAAGAAAATGAGATAGAAGATGGTGAGATAGCTACTAACTTATTGGATGATGGGAAGCAAGTGGTTTTACGTTAGGAATCTCCAAGTAGGGTGCCAATTGAGGAGATTATAGATAAACCAACATGGGATTTTGATATGGTTGATGTCCCCAAGCTCACAAAACTTAACATTAATTCAACCACTATCCGGTCATATCCATTATCTCCTAGGCCTAAAAGACTCGTCAAAGAAAGCAACCTCATGAAATATTGGTACCGTTTTTATGTCTCAGACTCAGAATCATCACTGGTGAGGGAGTTAAATGACGACAAGAAGTTCCTATAGCTTCACAAGAAGATGGAGTGTTTTGAAGATGATTTCACGGTGAAAAAAAAGAGAGGAGGCCTAGAAAGGACTATTCGTCACTTAGATCCTCTATTATTCAAATCCGATCCAATTGTAATTTTCCAAAAGCTATTAATCTCATTATAGATTTACAAGGCAATTCTTATTCTAGAATATTAGGGGGTTTGGCAATGGCCCCTCGATTTATAAATTTAAAAGGATCACTCGTATATATTAAATTGAGGCTTTGGCAATTTTGTAGCCAAAAATTGAAACGAATAATATTGAAAACTTGTGCAAAAAATTAAATTTTGTTGGTGGCAACGATAGTAAAATAGTTTTGGTGATTTGGAAAAACAATTGGAGGGTAGATTTGACAAAAAATAGGGAACAATCATTATAAATGCATGTGAGTAATGGGGTATTTCAAAATCCTTTTGTTTTTACAATGATTTATGCTAAGTGTAAGAAGGAGGAAAGAGTACATCTTTGTGTGGAAATTGATGGGATCTACTCAATGTACAATGATAAATGTATTGTAGGTCGGGATTTAAATATAGTGGCTAACAATGGCGAGAAAATTTGAGGTGATAGTGTTAACTGGGAAGCTGTAATGGATTTCAGTCTCGCTATTATTAACGCTAGCCCACAACATAATTCGTTTAATGGTTTTGGATTTACGTGGTGTAATAATCGAGAAGGTGGATCAAGGATTTCAGCTATGTTGGATCGTGTTGTGGGAAACACATATTGGCTTGATGGCCCTTTTATTAGCGTCGTCAATCTCCTACACTGGACCAACTCGGACTATAGTCCTCTTTTACTAAAAATTAAAGATCAAAATAATCAATCATGTAGGCCGTTTAATTTTCTATCGTTTTGGACCAAGAATGAAGAATTTTTAAGAGATGTGAAACAAGTTTAGACATTTGAAATTATGGGGAATCCTATGCTCATATTTTGTGAGAAACTAAAATGAGTAAAGTCCTTCCTTAAAATTTGGTCCAAATCAACATTTGGTGACATTTTTCAAGTTGCTCGAAAAGTGGTGGATGTTAAGTTGAAAAGGGAAATTGAGTGTGATGAAGATTCGTCTATTCTAAACAAGCTCATGTTTCAGAAGTCTCAAGAGGAATATGTAAAAACTCTAAAAGTATAAGAAGATTAATGAAAACAACAATCGGGGCTAAAGTGGGCCAAAGAAGGGGATTGAAACACTAGTTTTTTCATGCAATTTCAAAGAAAAAAAGTGAAAAACTTCACATTGATCGAATCTAAAATGAAAATGTCTGCTACTGTGATCAGCCTTTCGGTGTAGAAGCAATGCTGCTTGTCTATTTTAGCTCACTGCTATCCATGAGCAGTAGCTTGACAAATGATGATGCGATTGGGAAATGCATTTTATCTTTCGTTAGTGCAATAGACAACACATTGCTAAGTAATGTTCCTGATTTGGACAAGATCTATGACGCAATATGGGGTCTGAACAACGAAGGGGCTACTAGTCTAGATGGGATCATTGGGTTGTTTTTCTAGACGTATTGGTCAATTATTAAGGAAGATCTGAACAAAGTGGTTCTTGATTTATTCTTGGGAGATGAGATACTGGTTAGTTGGACTTCTATTAACATAGTGTCGATTCGTGAAACTGATCGACTCAAGACATGTAAGGACTTTCTCCCGATTAGCCTTTGTAATTTTTCATCAAAAATTAATTCAAAAATCTTGGCAAAACCGAATGGGATTAATCTTAAAAAAAATAGTTTCGCCATCTCAAGCAAGTTTTAGTAAGGAAAGATCCATTTTAGATAATGTTCTTCTTGGTGAAGAACTCATGTCATTATTTAAAAGAAAATTCCGGAGGTCGAATATTATTATGAATATCGATATGTCAAAAACATATGACCGAATGTCGTGTTGTTTCACCACTAAAACCCTTAGACAATTTGGTTTCTCTGAGATGGTTGTAGATTTGCTTGGATATTAATTTTGAATATTTGGTACTCGATTGGGGTGAATGGAAAAGCTTGCAGTTTTTAAATCCATTAGGGGGTAAAGAAGGTGATACATTATCTCCGGCGTTGTTTGTAATTGCTTCAGAAGTCCTTAATCGAGGAATCCAAAAATTATTGGTGGACGGGAAAATGAAAATTTTTACACTAACATGGGCTTGTCCTATTATTTCTTGTCTTTCTTTTCATAACGACACCCTTAATTTTGCGATTGGGGAGAAAAGATTGTAAAAAAAATTCATTACCTTTTTGAGATCATATTAGAATGCATCTATTTATTTACCTAGGAACAAAACCTATGTTAGAAAAAGGATCATGGAAAGTGTCACTAGATTCAAATTCACAAAAAATCCTAATTCTTTATTTGGGGGTAAACCAATTCTCGGGTAGGAAGAAAAAAGAGTACTTTTCTTCGTACAACAACAAATTGGTGAAGAAACTAAATATGTGGAATCACCATACTTTTTCCCAATACGGGAGAGTTACTCTTATTAAATGGGTGGGGCAGGCGATGCACCTTCATCTACTTGAAGTGGTTAATCCACCAAAAACAACTCTTGGGCATCCACTAAAATGTTTGGTCTATCGCTAGCGTATATGCCCATAATATTTGGTGGAAAATTTACAGCACATATTCTTTGTGGTCTCAGTTCGTCCATTGTAAATACAAAAAAATGGAGGCCCACAATAATAGGGCTTCTATGAAAAGTTCATATCAAGTTCGGAGAAGAATTCCATGGGGGGGGGGGGGGGGGGGTAAGATTTGGCCGAAAATTTTAACTTTAACAATGGTAAATCGTTTTTTGACAAAAATGGTGAGTTTAGTGTTAAATCCGCATGGCACTTAACTAGAGAAAAATGATTTGTTCACTGCTCTTTCTCTTTAATTTGGGATGCAAAGATTGCCCCAAAGATCTCAGTTTTTTTCTGGCACTTGCTTCAAGAGGGGGTGTCCACTGATGAGTATCTTAAACAAATCAATATATCGAATGTATCAAAATGTAAGTGTTGTAGGATAGAACATGAGTAAAATAGAGAACATCTCTTTTTGAATAGTACATTGTCCCAATCCATTTGGAAATGCTTCAGCACTCTCTTTGGTTTCGCGGGTACAACAACTACTTTCAAGGGTAATTTAATGATGTGGTGGATTCACTTGAAAGGTGAGAAAATTAGAGTTATTCTATGTCGTATTATTCCACATTTTATTTTTTGGCATTTGTGGTCCTCCCGAAAAGAGTGCAATTTTGAAGATGTTCCTTTGAAGGATTCTTTTATTTTTAATCAAGTTTGTGGTGAGATTAGACTAGCTTTTAGAAGTACCTTTTTGCTTCGAAACTTTAGATGATTTTAGAATATTGGAGCACATATTATTACCTAATGATGTATCCCACGGGTGAGGGAGTATTCCTCACTAGCTTGTGACTAATAAAGTAATTCGATTTTTGGGAAAAAAAAATTAAAATCAATTAATTCATCATATAGTTTTTTTATATAAGTATTACATCACATATCAGTCTTCAAGCAAAATGTAAAATATCTGGTATAAGGTTAATATACTATTAAGTTAGATAAAAGTATAGTGTTGTGATAAATACAATTAAAACAATGTATAATAAGTAGAACTGAGTTCTCTCTATCTACGGTTTTGCACGGAATTCCCACACCAGTTAATTACTCCGTAGGACGTCATTTCTTCTTTCTTCATGTTATGACTCACACATACATTCCCTATCTTTCACTACTATTATTTGTATAAAGATTTTGTGACAACCAACATCTACATATGGTTATATATATATTTTTTACAAGAAAATAAATTTATTTATAAATAATAGGAGAAAAAGCCTGTCTTGTGTAACAACCCTCACTTTTGAGAACCTATTTTATATTTATTTACTACATGAAGTAATTATATATAAAATGTTGGAATGTGGAGTAAGTATTAATTTAATGATATACGTTAATATTTACTAAAATGTTTCATGTTTACCTTATGTGTAGGTAAATGTCACCATGTGGTGTTTTATTGTGTCATAAGATTTAAAATGACATTATGGTTTAAAATGAAACCGGAACTTGAAATCAGCTATAAGATTTCCAAATGATAATTTGGAGGGTGTAGTTAGTCTCGAAAGGTACGAGATAGTCGAAATAAGTGCCATACTGTAATTTGATATTTCGGGCACTTTTGACTGGTTATAGCTTAAATGTGTAGTTGCGAGTCATTTTATCGCGGTGTTAATCATTTAAGTTGGAACTTAGACTTAAGATACGATTTTTAAGTCTTGAAATTCATTTTATTCTCTTAAGTGCATTTAGTGACCTAGAGAGATAGAGAGAGGAATAGAACTTTGGAGAAAAGAGAGAGATTCAAGCTTGGAGATTGTTGCTACTACAAGAAAATATGAGATTCCTACACCAAGGCAAGTTTTCTACTTGCTATTATGTGATTTAAGATGAATAATTAGTATGATAGTTGTGTATTAGTTATGGTTTGACAATTTTAGGGTTTTAAATGGATTTGTAGGTTTGAACCCTTGAAAGTTGATTTGGATGTTTATTGGTGTTAATCATTGTTATTGGGTGCATTAATAACCAGTTGGTGGCAATAAATGATTTTGGTTTGGGTAGATTGGAGTTGGAAAATTTAGGAGTCCAAGACTCCATAGCCAAACTTGGCAAATTCGCAGGGGCGAATCGATTCGCTTAGGGTCAGCTTATAGGTCTGTTAGGACGGAATCGATTCGGCCATGCCGAATCGATTCGACAGTTTACAGAGTGCCAGGTTTCTTAGTCTGACCAGATTCGCTTTTTGGGCGGATCGATTCGTTTTCCTCCTGTTTTTGAGTTAGTTTTATAACTCAATCCCAATTCATTTTCTTTAGGTTTAGGACCTAAGAAGCTTCTTGTATGAAGTAAACTTAGATTCCTAGAGTTATAGTTGAGTTGAGTCACTACCACACATTAGTATTGGGTTAAACGGGGCTTATTTTTTAGGTGTACAAAATGAGGTTAGGGCTTTTCTTTCCATTAGTACTTTATTAAGAGGTTAGGAGTTGTAAGCCCATACTCAGAGACTTTAAGGGCTCATTGGAGATATATATAAACCTTGGGACTTGTAGAATTATTGTGATCATTTGGAGATTAATTCGAGACTTAAATTACGATGAATAACAATGAGAATATTCAATGATTATGGTTTCAGATAAATGAAACATACATAAGAAAAATGGAAATGAAATTGAGATTTAAATGGTAAATGCTAATTTACTTAAACACACCTCTCTAAATGCTATCATAAGGGAAGCTCACACACGAGGTGATGTCCCCTGACTAGTGAATGCAGGGAGACTATAGACCACGGCTATATGCGGGGTTGTTATATATTTTATTCTGCGCTAGTGACGTAATTTCGGGTGTGGTTATGACTCACTCGCAGGCATATGGCGACTTCCTGACGTACGTTAGGTACCCAGGTCGTCTTGTTTGATGGGACCTGGAAGATGATAGTCATTTAGGGGCGCGCCCAGTGGGGAAACTCGGAGGGTCGATCTTAGAATAGTTATATGTATAAGAATATGACCATTCTAAATCAAGTTGGACATGAAACCTGTGAAATTCCATAAGGGCATATGATGGTAATTATATTCCTGATAAGGAATGGAAAGATGAAATGAATTGGTAAAGACTTTAATTAATGTTGCCTAATTTATTCTCTTGCATAATTAAATCAAAGTATAATCCCTTAAATTGTCTTGTTATACTTAGAGATTTTGTTGATAGATTCTAATCTTCATCATTCATGATTAACTGTCCAAACCTATCATGCTTCTTATTCATCTGGGAATCATATAAAAACCGGGCCCTGAACCGTTTATTTTCCCTGTTGTGCATGTAATTTGTATCCGCCCAGGTGCTTCGCCGCATGGATGCCCGTTTTGATTATTCATATTCCAATGTTTTTGAGGAGATGTAAGATTTTGCGGATATTACAGGATGTGTTGTTACACGCTTTCTTCTTTTGTATTCTAGATATGATCGGGTCTTTTACTTGGGCGTGTGGCCCAAACTTTTGTAACTGTTTAATGGATGAATTATGTAAGCTATTAAATTGTTGTAACCCATTGTATGTACCTGCTGACCGACAGCATATTCTGTCCTTTATTGTATATTTTTTGTTGATGTAATATAAGTTCTTTTGGAATTCCACTTTCTCTTCAGATTGGGTTGGTTAAGCTATTTTATTAACTTGTAATAAAACTAAATTCAAAATTTTGGCAACCCATTTTCTGAATTATTGGGTGGTTTTCCCGTATACTTATTTTATTGTTGTGATGCTGAGAATGATTTCCATCCATGATTCCGTTATGTTGGAGTATCGGGCTGGCCACCCCCTATTTCGGATTATGGGTTTCACAAATGGTATCAGAGCATCAGGTTCTAGAGTCTTTAGGGTCTATGTGGACTTGTCAAGTTCTACCGTAGCGTTCTTTGATATAGAGCCTAATGTTAATACTGCTTTGTTTCTTATAATTGTGATTTTTTGCAAGATAGATTATTTTAATAGTTTTCTGAATCAATTTGTTTCTTCATCTCAGATTCCGCCTAAGCGAGGTCTCCCAGCGACATGTGTGAGTTGTAGAAGATGATGTTGGTCCTCCGCCGCCACCACAAGGAATAATTAATGTCATTGATGTAGCAAATATAGTGGCCCAAGCGGTTAATGCGTCTATGACTGCAGTGGCTCAGCAAATGCCACAAGCTCAACAACGAGCACAGGATGCACAAGCAACTACAGGACCTTCTCCGTGGGTTATGCAACGTCATCTACGAATGGTGGAATGTAGTGAGGAGAAGAAACATGTCCTTGCTACTTTCAAGCTTGTTGGGGCCGCGTTACATTGGTGGGAGTCAATGACTACACCAGAACAGAGAGATACCATGATGATCACTGATTTCTGGGTCTTGTTTAACCAAAAGTACTTTCCTCCCGCAGTTTAAAGGGAGATGAGAAGGAGACTTAAGGATGTGGTTCATGGAGAACGGTCCGTTGCAGAATACGAAGAGGATTTCACCCAATTGGCATGTTTTGTACCGAATGAAGTAACACCGAAAGAGAAGAAGGTTTCGAAGTTTATAGGAGGATTGAACTGGAGAATCCGACAACATTTGCTGGGTAATCCAGCTTTATAAACTTTTGGTGAGGTAATGAATGCGGCATTGCTCCATTACTAAGAACACCAACTGTATATGAAGAATGGCAAGAAAGCTACCGTAGTGGGACAAGCAGGAAAGCCTGTGGGTAGTGGGTCTGGAGGAGGAGCCTTTCCCTCGTCCCAATCTTCGGATATTAAGCAACAAGAAAGGGATCCCCAGCAAGGGGACTTGTAAAAAAGTCAACGTTTTGGTGGGTTTAATTCGGGTGGAAATAATACTAGGCATGATCAGGGTGCCTCGCAATAGCAACAAACAGGTCAGGGTGGTTATGGGGGTAGGGGCCATCCGGGCCAAGGTGTTAACCAGTTTAGAAACAATCGGGGCCGTGTTCCGGAGAATATGTTGGGAAGGTGCTTCCAATGTGGGGAGGCGGGTCATTATAGGAAGGAGTGTCCTCAATTGGTTGGGGGTCAGCCTCCTAGGGTCCCTCAGTAGCCCCATGTTCAGTTTCCGCCACATGCATCAAATCCGGTTGTTCCTCCGTAGTAGGGCCAGCTACAGTATGGGAGAGTTTATCATATCCAGGATGCTATGCTTCCTCCTGCTCTGCCAGCGATTGAGGGTAAGTTCCCTATTCAAGGGCACGTGGGTCGCGTTTTGTTTGACACGGGTGCGACACATTCATTCATTTCTTGAAGTTTTGCTCAGTCTATAAAGTTGATAAAATATGCAGAGAGCACTTTCACTAGCATTGAGTCTTCTGTGGGTGATGGTTCACTCATTTTCCTTGTTTGTAAACATACAGGAATTACTCTTGGTAATTTGTGCTTTGAGGCTGATTTACTCGTCCTAGACATGGTCGGGTATGATGTGATTTTGGACATGAATTGGCTTGTCCAGTATCATGCAATAGTTAATTGTTACGGGAAGAGTATAGTCTTTGCCATTCCAGGGCAAGAAATATTCTTGGTGGTTATGCCTCGTTTAGAAGGAGGTACTAGTACTTATTTGTATTGTACTGCGAAAGAGACTTCTCAGGATGTAGTTGATCCCTTGGATTCGATTCCGGTTGTTAGATATTTTGCAGATGTCTTTTTGGAAATAACGGGTTTGTCTCCGAGTCGGGAGATTGAGTTTGTGATTGATTTATCGCCCGGGACGAGACCGATTACGAGAGCTCCGTATCGTATGGCTCTCGCTGAGATGGGGGAGTTAAGAGATCAAATTCAATAGTTGTTGGAGCAGGGATTCATTAGGCATAGTACGTCGCCATGGGGTGCTCCGATATTGTTTGTGAAGAAAAGGGACGGTTCTCTCCGGTTATGTGTTGACTATAGAGAATTGAATAATGTCACTATTCAAAATAAATACCCTTCGCCTCATATTGATGATTTATTTGATCAACTTAGGGGAGTATCATACTTCTCTAAGATAGACTTGAGGATGGGGTATCACCAGTTGAGGATACGGGAGTAGGATGTATCCAAGACCGCTTTTCTGACGAGGTATGGGTCCTACAAATTTTTGGTTATGCCTTTCGAACTAACCAATGCCCCTGCCTTATTTATGGATCTCATGAATAGGGTATTTCGGGACTTCTTGGACCAATTTGTTATTGTATTCATCGATGACATCCTTCTGTATTCTCGAACGGAATCAGACCATGCTACTCATTTGAGGTTGGTCCTACAAAGATTGAGGGATCACCAATTGTATGCTAAGTTCGAGAAGTGTGCTTTTTGGTTATGGAAAGTGCAATTTCTGGGTCATATTGTGACTTCGTAGGGAATTTCGGTGGACCCAAGAAAGGTGGTTGAGGTGTGGGAGTGGGTTCAGCCCACGACACCTACCGAGATCCGTAGTTTTTTGGGTTTGGCGGGTTATTACCGTCGATTTATCAAGGGTTTCTCAAAAATTTCTAGCCCCTTGATAAACTTAACCCGAAAAGGGGTGAGGTTTGTTTGGGATAACTCTTGTCAGGTTTCTTTTGACGAGCTCAAAGATAGATTGACTTCTGCTCCAGTCCTTGCGGTTCCAAAGTCGGGGTTGGAATACCTAGTTTTCACCGACGCATCTCTACAGGGATTGGGAGGTGTACTTAAACAGGAGCAATGGGCTATTGCTTATGTTTCCCGCAAGCTAAATCCCCATGAAAGAAATTATCGGGTGCATGACTTAGAACTGGCCGCAGTTGTCTTTGTCTTGAAGATTTGGAGGCATTATCTCCTAGGGGAAAAATTTAGCATTTTCACGGACCATAAATCGCTACAATATTTGTTTTCTCAAAAAGATTTAAATATGCAACAACGCCGATGGTTGGAGTTTTTAAAAGACTATCAATTTGACATCCACTATCATCTGGGAAAGGCGAATGTGGTAGCGGATGCTTTGAGTAGAAGGCCCGAAGGAGAGTTAACTGATGTATGGAAAACTAAATGGATAGAGCTCAATCACGAGGATGCGATTGCTAGGGCTTTCATGTTAATGATGACCGTTACGCCTACAATTGTGGCAAGGGTAGTAGAAGCCCAAGGAATAGATAAAGGTTGTTATGACCATATACGCCGATTGTTGTCTTAGGGAGCGGAATCCTACTCGATAAGTTCAGAGGGTGGAATACGCTTCCATGGAAGAATCATTATCCTTGATGAAGGGGACTTGAGAAGGGAAATGATGGCAGAATCTCACGGGTATAAATTTATGGTACATCCTAGTGGGGACAAGATGTATCAAGATATGCGCCATCAGTATTGGTGGTCGGGCATGAAGCGGGATTTTTTTCAGTTTGTATCCCAATGTACTACTTGTCAATTGGTCAAGATAGATCATCAGTGACCGACATGTTTATTGCAACCATTGGAGATTACGGTATGGAAGTGGGAGAGCATATCGATGGAATTTATTACAGGATTGCCCAGGTCACAGAGTGGTTGTGATTCTATTTGGGTGATTGTCGACCACTTGACTAAGTTGGCACACTTCCTACCCGTGCGTACCGATTATGACACTACTCGCTATGCCCAATTATTCATCACGGAGGTCTTCAAACTCAATGGGGTGACCTTAAATATAGTTTCCGACCGCGACAAAATCTTTGTTTCCCACTTTTGGTGAAGTTTCCAAGAGGCTATGGGAACTGAATTGAAGTTAAGCACTTCTTATCATCCTCAAACAGATGGCCAGACTGAACGAATAAACCAAATGTTGGAGGATATGTTCCGTATGTATATGCTTGATTTCAAGGGTGGTTGGGAACAATATCTCCCTTTGGTCGAGTTTTCTTATAAAACTCTTACCAATTTACTATTAGAATGGCGCCCTATGAAGCACTCTATGGCTAGCCTTGTCGATTACCCACGTGTTGGTTAGAAGTGGGGGATAATAAATTCCTTGGACCTGAAATGATCCAGGATACTTCTTCTAAGATTGAACTCATTCAAATCGCATTTGGATAGATCAAGACCGCCAAAAGAGTTCTGCCGATGCAAATAAGAGACACATGGAGTTAGAGATTGGGGATCAAGTCTTGGTGAGAGTGTCACCAATGAAAGGTATCAATCATTTCAGAAAGAAAGGGAAGCTTGTGTCGCGTTTTGTTGGACCTTTTCCAGTTATTTCTAAGGTGGGTCCTGTGGCGTATCAACTTTCCTTACCGGAACCTTTACAACAAATCCACGATGTGTTCCATATCTCCTCTTTGAAGAAGTATAAGAGGTGTGAAGGTGCCATTTGGCATATCCCTTTCGAGGATATCGAATTGCAACCCGACATTTCATATGAAGAACAACAGGTTGCTATTTTAGAGCATGGGGAACGTAGGTTGAGGTCTCGAGTGGTGCCCTTGGTGCGAGTAGAATGGAGTCATCACAACGCTAAGGAATCAACATGGGAACGTGAGGATGATATACGGGAAAAGTATCTGCATCTCTTTATTCAATGTATGCCTGAATTTTGGGGGCAAAATTCCCTCTTATGGGGGGGAGTATGTAACAACCCTCGCTTTTGAGAACCTATTTTATATTTATTTACTATGTGAAGTAATTACATATAAAATGTTGGGATGTGGAGTAAGTATTAATTTAATGAGATAAGTTAATATTTACTAAAATGTTGCATGTTTACCTTATGTGTAGGTAAATGTCACCATGTGGTGTTTTATTGTGTCATAAGATTTAAAATGACATTATGTTTTAAAATGAAACCGGAACTTGAAATGATTTATAAGATTTCCAAATGATAATTTGGAGCGTGTAGTTAGTCCCGAAAGGTACGAGATAGTCGAAATAAGTGCCATATTGTATTTTGATGTTTCCGGAACTTTTGGCTGGTTATAGCTTAAATGTGTAGTTGCGAGTCATTTTATCGTGGTGTTAATCATTTAAGTTGGAACTTAGACTTAAGATACGATTTTTAAGTCTTGAAATTCATTTTTATTCTCTTAAGTGAATTTAGTGACCTAGAGAGATAGAGAGAGGAAGAGAACTTTGGAGAAAAGAGAGAGATTCAAGCTTGGATATTGTTGCTACTACAAGAAAATCTGAGATTCCTACACCAAGGCAAGTTTTCTATTTGCTATTATGTGATTTAAGATGAATAATTAGTATGATAGTTGTGTATTAGTTATGGTTTGACAATTTTAGGGTTTTAAATGGATTTGTAGATTTGAACCCTTGAAAGTTGATTTGGATGTTTATTGGTGTTAATCATTGTTATTGGGTGCATTAATAACCAGTTGGTGGCAATGAATGATTTTCGTTTGGGTAGATTGGAGTTGGGGAAATTTAGGATTCCAAGACTCCATAACCAAACTTGGCAAATTCGCAGGGGAAAATCGATTCGGCCCTAGGGTGAATCGATTATCTTAAGGTCAGCTTACTGGTCTGTTAGGACCGAATCGATTCGGCCAAGCCGAATCGATTCAGCAGTTTACAGAGTGCCAGGTTTCTTAGTCCGAACCGATTCGCTTTTTGGGTGAATCGATTCGTTTTCCTGCTGTTTTTTAGTTAGTTTTATAACTCAATCCCAATTCATTTTCTTTAGGTTTAGGACCTAGGAAGCTTCTTGTATGAAGTAAACTTAGATTCCTAGAGTTATAGTTGAGTTGAGTCACTACCACACATTAGGATTGGGTTAAACGGGGCTTATTTCCGAGCTGTACAAAATGAGGTTAGGGCTTTTCTTTCCTTTAGTACTTTATTAAGAGGTTAGGAGTTGTAAGCCCATACTCAGAGACTTTAAGGGCTCATTGGAGATATATCTAAACCTTGGGACTTGTAGAATTATTTTGATCATTTGGAGATTAATTCGGGACTTAAATTATGATGAATAACAATGAAAATATTCAATGATTATGGTTTCGGATAAATGAAACATACATATGACAAGTGGAAATGAAATTGAGATTTAAATAGTAAATGGTAATTTACTTAAACACACCTCTCTAAATGCTATCATAAGGTAAGCTCGCGCATGAGGTGATGTCCCCTGACTAGTGAATGCAGGGAGACTATAGTCCTAGTCCATATACGGGGTTGTTATATGTTTTATCCTGCGCTAGTGAGGTAATTCCGGGTGTGTTTATGACTCACTCGCAGGCATATGGTCACAACCCGATGTGCGTTAGGTACCCAAGTCGTCTTGTTTGATGGGATCTGGAAGATGATAGTCGTTTAGGGGGGCGCCCAGTGGGAAAACTCGGAGGGGCGGTCTTAGAATCGTTATATGTATAAGAATATGACCATTCTAAATCAAGTTGGACATGAAATATGTGAAATGCCATAAGTGCATAAGATGGTAATTATATTCCTGATAAGGAATGGAAAGATGAAATGAATTGGTAAAATGATGGAGACTTTAATTAATGTTGCCTAATTTATTCTCTTGCATAATTAAATCAAAGTATAATCCCTTAAATTGTCTAGTTATACTTTGAGATTTTGTTGATAGATTCTCATCTTCATCATTCATGATTAACTGTTCATACCTATCATGCTTCTTATTCATTTGGGAATCATATAAAAACCGGGCCCTGACCCTTTTATTTTCCTTGTTGTGCATGTAATTTGTATCCGCCCAGGTGCTCCGCCGCATGGATGCCCATTTTGATTATTCATATTCCAATGCTTTTGAGGAGATGTAAGATTTTGCGGATATTACATGATGTGTTGTTAGACGCTTTCTTCTTTTGTATTCTAGATATAATCGGGTCTTTCACTCGGGCATGTGGCCCAAACTTTTGTACCTGTTTAATGGATGTTTTATGTAAACTATTAAATTGTTGTAATCCATTGTATGTACCTGTTGACCGACATCATATTCGGTCCTTTATTGTAAATTTTTTGTTGATGTAATATAAGTTCTTTTGGAATTCCACTTTCTCTTCAGATTTGGTTGTTTAAGATATTTTCTTAACTTGTAACAAAACTAAATTCAAATTTTTAGCAACCCGTTTTTTGAATTATTGGGTGGTTTTCCCGTATAATTATTTTATTGTTGTGATGCTGAGAACGATTTCCATCCATTATTCCGTTATGTTGGAGTATTGGGCTGGACACCCCTTATTTCGAATTGTGGGTTGTCACATCTTGAAGCTCTTACGAAAACTAAAGCAATTAAAATTAAAATAAATTATGAAAATGTACGATGTCTCGAACTAAAAGCAGAAAGCCTAAAATTATATTTAATAGAACATTTCTCCTTAGCATTAAGGATAGAAAAAGAGTCCACTTTAGGATTTTTTTTATATACCCTTTTGTTTAATTTCAACCACCACCTCTTGACTGATAGTTATAGGATCTTCCATGTTACCAACGATATCAAAGGAATTTCTAACTTGATAATTGAACATTTGATATTTAATTTGACGAAATTTTTTCCCATCCTAGTCTTCAAGAATAGTGCAATCTTGGGCGGAGCTAAAAGACATCTCTAAATCAAACTTTGGAAGCTTGACATAAATTTTTACTCCTAAATTAGTATCATCTTTTTCCACCCTCAATGAATCATGAATATGAGTTGACATCTTATCGTTTAAATTTGGAATATCCCTTAGTGGGGGCATTTCATCACAAGGGTGTGACTCATCATTATCAGAACTGACTATTTTCTCGGAGTAACATTTCTGAATTTTTTATTGAACCAAACCTATTTTATTTTCAGGGTTTTATGTACTAATATCTTCCGTACAATCCTTTTCAAAATTATCCAAAGTCCAAATTTTTTAAACCACACTCAATTATGTGTCATCCGAAACTAGTGGTTGAACAGTTAGGCAACAAAAAAGATTCTTAATTATGGGACACAACGCATATAAAGCATTAAAATTCGAGGTTCCAAGTGATGTTACCCGAAATTTTGAAGTGTTATCCTAAGGAGTAATCTCATGGGGTGCACGAAGGAATTTAAGAAAATCTTAAGCCCTTTTGTACAAATATAAGATTATTTCCAAAAGTAGGGAAATAGTACAATATAATCCTTAATCGAAGATGTTTTTCCTAGGGGTATTTGATAAAAGGTAAAAATAGTGTGACTGAGTGGATGATTAGGAAGAAAAGAAAAATTGCTAGCATTGAGATATATTCTCTTACATTGTATTATTTTGATCAAATATAAGATTATTGTGTCCAAAAATCATATTCGTGGAATAGAGTCAAAAAATTAATGGATAAAAAAAACTAAAATGAATCATAAAGAACGTTAGTTTCAAGGATCATATACCAAAAAGTTCCTCGAACATTTTTTAATACATGTTTAATTCAGTCTTTTGAATTTTCTTTAAAAAGTTCTTCACCATGTCACTGGCGCGGACCTTTAAAAATAAGAGAATATTAGTTAAATGAGTATTTGAGAGATTTTTCGGTACAAAATAAAAGGCTTGCAATAAATGTATATTAAAAATTGTTTGAGAGACTTTTTGATATTTGATCCTAGTTTCAAGGATTATAGCTCACTTGAACATACCAAGTCAAACTGTTCAGTTGAAAAGACCAAGTCATAGGGTATTTTTTGAATAAGTTATGAGCTTTCCTCATCACCAGTTTAGAACATGTGGTATGTTAGTGTTGGAACAGTTATCATTTTTTTGCAAAAGTTGAAAGTGGTAGTGGGGCTTTATAGCCACCCACTAGAACCCACTTGAAATGGCCATCCGAGTTTTACTCCCAAATTTCCTCTCTTTGTTTCCCTAACCGTTATCCTCCTCAAAATTTATATATGGCCTTATACTCCATTATGAAGGAACAGAACTGAAAAGATTTATGTAACAAGACTGAAAAAAAACTCTCCAACTGTATTCTACTTGTTCCGGCCATTTTTTGGAAACTTCATTCCTACATAAATTTATACACAAAACAAGGAATAATAAATCTTCCACAAGATTAATTATATTTCAAGATTCGAGCAATATATATAACTGAATGGGTGTTCATTGAACGAGTTGGATTGTTCTACCAATTCGTATTTTCATGGAGGTTGTTTTATCCTGGGGTGACGAGGCAATTCAGACTGTCGGCACAATTTGGGCAGAGCCGCGAAACACCTTAATGAGAGCGACTTTGTCTGCGACTCAGCCATATTTATACACCGTTCAATTTTGGATTTCTTATATTTTTTCGGCCTTGCTTTATCAGCTCCTAATTGGGTAATTCCGTTCCTTATTTACTTCTGCATTTAAATTGTTGATACAACATTTTTAAGTCGTTACTATTCTGTCATCGACGAAATTAACTCTAGCAACCATAACAAGCCTTTCAAATACGAAGGCACCCATTTTAAACGTTGGAGCAAAAAATTGCTATTTTATTTAACTACGAAATAAGTTGCATCGTGTGTTCAATTTGACAAATCCATAGTAAAGAATCCACCTACTATTGAGGAAAGCAAAACAATTAGAACTTGGGAGGAAAATGAATTTCTGTGCAAGAACTACATTTTGAATGCTCTAAGTGATGATGTTTATGACTATTATGCCAATTATAAAACTGCAAAAGATGTTTGGGATGCACTGTTTAAAAAATATGATACGGATGAGGCGAGTGCTAAAAAATATATCGTCATTCGTTATTTAAAATATTAACTGGCGGATGATAAATCTGTTGTTTCTCAAATCCATGATTTGCAAATGATTGCCCATGAAATTATTTCCGAGGGCATGACTTTAGATGAGCAATTTCAGGTGGCTGTAATTATTGATAAATTGCCTCCACTATTTAAAGAGTTTAAAAATATTTTGAGGCATAAGTCTAAAGAATTTTCACTAGACTCACTTATTACTAAATTGAAAATTAAGGAGGAGTCCCGAAAAGGGAACTATAAAGATGAAATTCTTGTTATGTCTAACAACAAAAATCTGAAAAAGAACCACACTCCAGTTATTTTAAAGGCAAACGGGAAAAATATGAAATTTCAGAAAAAGAGCCACAACCAGAATTTTAAAAATCAGACTCGACTCAGAATAAGAATAAGAACCCTCGAGATGGACAGTCTAGCAACTCGGGACAGTTTTTCTATTTCAAGTGTGGCAAACCTGGCCATATGGCTCGCAAATGTCGCAATGTTCCACAAGCACAAGCGAATTTGATCGAAGAGGACCTATGTGCTATGATTTCTCAAATCAACATGGTTATTGGTGCCGAAGGGTGGTGGTTAGATACTGGCGCTTCCCGCCATATCTGTTATGACCATACTCTATTTATGACTTATTCTGAGACTGCAGATAAGAAGGTGTTGTTAGGTGATTCTCATTCCACTGAGGTTGCTGGTACTGGAAATGTGGAATTAAAGTTTACTTCGGGTAAGACTGTTATCCTCAAAGATGTTTCTTCACACTCCCGAGATAAGAAAAAATTTGGTTTCGGGTTATCTTCTCAACAAAGATGGTTTTACTCAAACTATTGGTGCTGATTTATTTACTTTGACCGAAAATGGAATTTTTTTAGGCAAGGGTTATGCCACTGATGGGATATTTAAGTTGAATGTTGATGCTAATAAAATTTATCCTTCTGCTTATATTTCTTGTTCATTTAATGTTTGGCATGCTAGGCTTTGTCATGCTAATAAACGACTTGTTAAAAATATGAGCACTTTAGGACTAATTCCAGAATTATCATTAAATGATTTTGAAAAATATGACTGGTGTAGTCAAGCAAAAATCACTAAGACACCACATAAATCTTTTTTTAGAGAATCTGAACCACTTGATTTAATTCATTCGGATATTTGTGAATTGGATAGTGTCACAACTCGAAATGGCAAACGTTATTTTATAACTTTTATTGATGATTTTTCTTATTATTCATTTGTGTATTTAGTGCAAAATAAAAGTGAAACGTTTAACATGTTTAAACTTTTCCTAAATGAAATTGAAAATTAATTTAATCGAAAAATAAAAAGGTTACGTAGTGATAGAAGCACTGAATATGATTCTGGACCATTTATTGAATTTTATAAACCCACGGTATTATTCACGAAAAAACTGCCCCTTATTCGCCCGAAATGAACGGTAAAGTCGAAAGAAAAAATAGGACATTAACTGAATTAGTTGTTACTATTTTATTAAATTCAGGACTGCCTCATATTAGCGGGGTGAAATTAATAGAATTCCTAAGACTAAAATGAAAATATCTCCTTATGAAATTTGGAAAAAGATTAAGCCCAACGTGTCATACTTTTGAACGTGGGGGTGCTTAGCCTATGTACATATACCTGATCCTAAAAGGTCAAAATTAGCGAGTAGAGCATATGAATGCGTCTTTATAGGCTATGCAATTAATAGCAAAGCATATCATTTTTATGACTTGAAAAATCAAGTAATTATTGAATCAAATGACGCCGATTTTTATGAAGATAAATTTCCTTTTAAATTGAGAAATAGTGGGGGCGAGTTATCCACAAATATTTCTTTAAATAAAAATAAAGAAAATAATGAATCCATTTTAGAAAATTGAAAAAGTAAAAGGGCTCGTGTGGAAAAAGATTTTGGTCCCAACTTTTATGTGTACACTTTAGAGGAGGATCCTAATACTATTCAAGAAGTTTTATCTTTATTAGATGCCGATTTATGGAAAGAGGCTATAAATGATGAAATGGGTACTTTGAAAACAAATAAAACTTGGCATTTAGTGGACCTTCCTCCTGGGTGTAAAACAATTGGGTGTAAATGGATTCTTAAAAAGAAATTAAAACCTGATGGCACTATTGACAAATATAAGACACGTCTTGTTGCCAAAGGTTTTAGACAAAGAGAGAATGTAGACTTCTTTGATACATTTTCACCTGTGACTAGAATAGCGTCTATACGTGCAATTTTTGCTATAGCTGCCTTAGATGATTTAATTGTACACCAAATGGATGTTAAAACTGCATTTTTAAATAGAGAATTAGAAGAAGAGATTTATATGGATCAACCTGAAGGTTTTATTGTACACGGTCAAGAAAAAAAAGTATGTAAATTAGATAAATCTATTTATGGACTCAAACAGGGACCTACACAATGGCATGATAAATTTGATAGCTTAGTCATCTCTAAAGGGTTTAAAATTAATGAAAGTGACAAATGCATTTATTATAAATATGTTGAGAACATTTTCACTATCATTAATTATGTTGATGACTTGCTAATATCTGGTTTTAATATTCGTGCTGTAGAAAATGTTAAATCCTTATTATGTGCCAATTTTGATATGAAGGATTTGGGTGACGCTAGTGTAATATTAGTGTAAGGACATTTTTGTCCATTATCAATATGTATGTCATACGCCGTTACACCGTTGAAGAAATTCAAGATTGCATCTACATCAACGGATCCGAATATCAAAGCGTCTTCAACATCATAGCCTCTGCGAGAATGAACTTGGTAAAATTTTGTTTCTACGTTCCTTAAAGTTCATATTTAGTATTGGGAAATTTTTATAAAATGTTTTTTATAAAAATAAGGCGTAAGTTTTTTCAAGCAAAATGAGGCATTTATTATTCTGGGTCAACCGGACCGATCCGGTCACAAACGGACCGATCCGTTTTGCTGAAGGCCAGTATACCCCGGACCGATGGCAAACCGATGAGGAGAAATAGCCGAACCGATCCGACCTCATTCGGACCGATCCGCCTCTTAATAAAAGAACCGATCCGGTCAAATCGGACCGATCCGCCCTCAATCCGGACCGATCCGACGGGGATAATCTCTGCCAGATTCGCTGCAGATTTTTTAGGCTCAAAGACTTCTTATTTAAATCCAACTTCGGGGAGTTATTTTTCAAGACTTTTTAACACGATTTTCAGAGTTCTAAATGCTCTAAGTCTTCACCTTTTTTATGTGCCAAACATCTTTTTGATTCACACCAAAAATCCCAATTACTTTTGTGAATCTTTTGGAATCCTAGAACACAAGCTTTGCTACTGTTCATCTTTGTGGAGAGATCTTTGCAACCGAGGGCTGCGTGTCATTGCTGAGGGAGTCTCTACAAAGTTTTATGACTGCGTGTCATTAAGGAGAGCTGCGGTTCTTTCTTCGTTGTTTGGGCTGCGAGTCCTTGGAGGGTGCTGCGTGTATTCTCTTGCTGAGTTCAAGACTGCGTGTCTTTGTGGGTTGGCTGCGCGTTGATCCATTGCAGATTTCTCTATGTAATTGTAAGTTGCGGCTTGTATATTCATAGTGAAATAAAGGTTTTACCCGAAAGTGGTTTTTTCCTGAATTCTGTGTCTCAGCATATTTTTGTGTCACATGATTTATTTGTTTGTGGGTTGACACACGCACGCACTTTAGATGCATGTTTAGGGGCTGAAATTTAATAAGTGTGTCTAATTAGAAATTTGCGAAGTTAATCAATATCACGCATTCTCAATTAGGTATTAATATTACTAGGTCAGAAAAGGGACTTTTTTGGATCAATCTCATTACATTGAGAAAGTTCTAAAAAAATACAATTACTTTGACTATAAACCTGCTAGTACTCCATTTCACCCTAGTGTAAAGTTATTTAAGAACACTGGCGATAGTGTAAACCAAAATGCTTATGCAAGCATCATAGGTAGCTTACGTTATGCTACATATTGCACTAGACCTGACATAGCTTATGCTGTGGGAGTACTATGTAGATTTACCAGTAGACCTACTATGGAGCATTGGCATGCTATTAAGAGGGTCATGCGGTACCTCAAAAGGACGATGAACCTCGGATTACACTATAATAAGAATCCCGCTGTCCTTGAAGGATTTAGTGATGCTGATTGGAACACCCTATCTGATGATTCTAAGGCTACTAGTGGATATATATTTAGCATCGCTGGTGGTGCAGTTTCTTGGAAATATAAGAAACAAACTATTTTGGCTCAATCCACTATGGAGTCTGAGATGATAGAACTAGCTACTGCTAGTGAAGAGGCAGGTTGTTTAAGAAATGTCCTATAATATGTCCCGCTCTGGGAAAGACCGATACCAGTCGTTTTGATTCATTGTGATAGTACCGCGGCTATTGCTAAAGTTGATAACCGTTATTATAACGGTAAGAAACGACAAATACGTCGTAAACGTAGCACTGTTAGAGAATTTATTTTTATAGGTTCTGTGAGGGTGGATCATATACGGTCTGAACAGAACTTAGTTGATCCTTTAACGAAAGGACTAGCTAGGGAGAAGGTGTGGAACACCTCGAAAGGGATGGGGCTAAATCCCTTGGATAAATGAGTCACTTATGATGGTAACCCAACATATAGACTGTAGATCCAAAGAAATATGTTCAAATGGTAATAACAAGTCACAAGTGATATGGGTTGAATCATGCTATTAGTAAATAATATAGAACGTCGTTTTACTCCAAGTCCATCCCTGTGGAGCATGACTTCCTGAAGTGAGTAAAGGATGAGTTAGTAAAACTCTTAATGGGATCTATAACTCTATTTTGAGTGGGGTACCTAGATACAGGAGTACTCTTGATAGACTCACCTATGTGAGTGTGGAAGTGTGGACACTTCCTATAGATATTTTGGGCAAATTCCTAGAGCATTCACTATACTGGGATAGAAGCACATGGCTATAACGTGCTAGCTATTAGAACTACACTCAAAAAGGATTGTGTGTGGAATGTTGTCAGAGATAGAGTTCAAAACTACGATTACTCTAGTATATTCTGAATCATCTTTACTACGTAAAGGTTCAAGTCGAAAGACACCTTTGCTTATACACAATTCTATGGATTATTGCTCGATATCATGATTTCAAATTTTGTAAGTGGGGGATTGCTTGAACAGTTATCATTAGATAACTTCTTTTTTTTTGCAAAATTGAAAGTGGTAGTGGGGCTTTATAGCCACCCACTAGAACCCACTTGAAATGGCTATCCGGGTTTTACTCCAAAATTTCCTCTATTTGTTTCCTTGACCGTTATCCTCCCCATAATTTATATATGTCCTTATACTCCATTATGAAGGAAGAGAACTAAAAATAATTCTGCAACAAGAGTGGAAAAAAAAAACTCTCCATCTGTATTCTACTTGTTCCGGCCATTTTTTGGAAACTTCTTTCCTACACAAATTTATGCATAGAACAGGGAATAATTAATCTTCCAAAAGATTAATTATATATCAAGATTCGAGCAATATATATAACTTAATGGGTGTTCATTGAACGAATTGGATTGTGCTACCAATTCGTATTTTCTCAGAGGCTGTTTTATCCTAGGGGTGACGAGGCAATTCAGACTGTCGGCACAATTTGGGCAGAGCCGCAAAACACCTTAAAGAGAGAGACTTTGTCCACGACTCATCCATATTTATACACTATTCAGTTCTGAATTTCTTATTTTTTTTGGCCTCGGTTTATCAGCTCCTAATTGGGTAATTTCGTTCACTATTAACTCCTGCATTTAAATTGCTGATACAAATATTTGTATTATTACAAATATGACGCAAGTAGCCGCTAGATGTATATGAAGTACTATATCCTATTTCTCGATATATCGATATCACCCTCTTATTCTTCGTTTAGGACAATTTGAAATTTACATTCTTTATTGGTTGGGAATACTAAAATGATTATACTATGAGATAGCTCTTTCACGCAAAATGTTCTAAAAAGAAAGTATTGCCAGGAAAAAATTAAAAAATGTGAAGAAATGGTAACATAGTATTTCTTCACTAATTCTATATAGGCTTTTTATGGACACTAAAGTTAAGTTAAACTATCCAATTTTTATCAATTGTGGTGGGACTTCATGCATCCAAAGCCACAGATATACATGTCGCTGCTATAAGGTAGCAACTTATTATATATATTCTTTAAACCATAATGCCACGCACTCACATAAATTACTTGCATGATATTCCAAACAGGGTCATGTCAAAGGCAGAAGAAAACTTTGACACATGAATAATGATATGAGTCGAACCCCACCGCCCACACTCTCACTCGTACCCAATCTGAACCCACTTGTTTCGGTGTTGCAAGCAAAGAACCCAATGATGGAAATTAATATTTTAAAATGGAATTTAATTTATAATTTTAATGTATTAAAATTTGAAATTATGTATTTTTAATTTATATGGCTGGATAAATATCAAATATTTAATTAAGCATGCGATAAATACATGATAAATGCAAAAATTAAGAGATTGAGTCAGTTCATATCCTTAAGTCACATGAAAAGACGACTACTTTGACTATGAATTTTGACTCTCTTCTTCTTACACATAGAGTGATCTTTCACTATCCAAGCTCATCTCATAACACACAAATATATAAGGAGGAAGAGAAAATTCACTTTTTCACATTTTTTAAAATTATGGGCACACACAAGTGACAATTTTGGAATGTTTTCAAGAGGTTTCAAGGAGCAATATATTGTCACATTTTTATATAGATTCAAGCAGTATACCTAATCCTAGTAATGGATACATTTTAGTTTCTAATTATAGTTATATGTGATACACCGTAATTTTCGGATAAAATATTTCGATTAATTTAAATTCAATAATTTAATATTAATGGGGGGATAAATTAAATCGGATTAATTTAAATTTAGAAGTGTAAGAATTTTAGTTTAAATAAACAATTATTAATGATTATGTATGAAAACGTTGGATCCCCGGGTTGTGAGTTTTACTCAATTAAAACAAAACCAATTATATGCGGAAGCGTTAGGAAGATGATGGTTCAATAAACCAATTAATTAATCAACTCAAGTCCTAGAATTTGCCTAAGTCATAATTAACAATTATCCAAAGTTAGGCGAAACCAATTTTAGCAAAAGACTTGAATAAACCAAATTTACCCAATATTTAATTTAAGTCCAAATTAAAATGAGTGTGACAATTTAAACCGAATTTTATCTTGAATTTTCCTAAGCATGCGTTCTATGTTATAATGCAAGATAAAATAAACAATATCACACTACGCCGCGATATACGAGGAAAAACCCAAGACGGGAAAAAACCTCGAACGGCCCTAGCCACAAATCCACTAGATACGGAATTACAAGTACAAGACGGATAGACTTACAACGACTGACTCGATCCTTCTCAAGCCTCGACGCTTCTTCTTGTAGACACCTCTTCCTAGCGGATAACCTTGGAACACCACCGCGGTCTCGGAATCCACCGATAGGGCTTTCTATGGTCACTGTCACCCGAGCAAGGAGCCTTTCTCCAAGTGGGTAGAATCACAACAAACGTCTTCTTCTTTGATGGATGTAGAAGCAAACCAAAACTTCTCTTCTTGAATTTGGTAGAGAAAAACCGGTGCCAAACTCCAAGCAATATGATATGTATATAAGAACTTGGATAAACAATAATTGGGTGTAAACACTAGAGTGGTATATGAATTTCTCTTTGAAAATTTGCACTCAAAACATGATATTTTTCTCTTTTTGTTTTTGCTCTCAAAACACTCTCTAAGAGTTTGTATGATATGAAAAAGATGGATTAACAAAAGTGATTCTCGTCCTTATTAAAATCTGAAAATGTTGGTTACAAACATAGTGGGAAAGTGGGTGCAAAACTGCTAAAAACTGTTCCCGCCTGGCCTCTCGTTCGAACGACATTTCGTTCGAACGAGATCTCGTTTGAACGAGACTTCTAACGACGCTCCAGTATGTACTTCGTTAGAATCTCGTTGGAAATCTCGTTAGAACGAACAATCTCGTTCGAATGACATTTCGAACGATAGACCAGTATTGGTTAGTGAGAACTCGTTGGCAAACTCGTTGGCAAACTCATTCGAATGAAACCTGGTTCGAACGAAAAACACGTTCGAACGACATTTCGAACTACAGAAATTTTGTAAAATTCGATTTTGGCCCAGAAACTTTATATACTTTAATTTAAAGTTCCAATTAAATTTTTCTGAAAATAAAACACAATTTTTATTAAACCTAACACCCAACAAACCTTGTTCCAAGCTCCTATATATATAGTATTGCATTCATACCTTGGGAGCATGGAACTTAGGTTTGATGACGTAGAAACGAGGCATGCAAACCGGCATATTTGATGAGGCTTTATACTCTTTGCCGCTACGTCTTCAACAAACACTTCATAGGCTTGAGAGTATTACAATGACATACTATCCTATGAATAAATGTTTTTGTCCGGAATTGAGCCAACACAATACATGGACTCAATTGGAAATTTGTGTCCTTACAAATCTCCCCCTTTGGCTATTCCGGGACAAAAATCAAAACAAAAATCCTAAAGGGCCGTCAAGCTCTATTAGACTCAAAACATAACATAACCCACCCAGACTTGACTCAACCCAAGGATTAAACACTTTTCCTTTGAAGGATGTCGCTTTAGTAGAATACTTGCACACTTAAGCAAACTCATCAAATGCATAGGGAATATCAAAATATAAAATGCAAGTAATTAAATTACTACCCCTAAGTTAATTCTAATTCTCCCCTTTATCAAACACATGACCTACTTAGAAAGACGTCCCCCCTAAGATAAATCTCCCCCCCCCCCTATCATTTCTCCCCCTTTTTGTTCAGGAATGGGCAAAGGATAAAGAACTAATAAACTTGGTGAAGCTTAAAGTGTTAAGACATTAAAGCATATGGACAATAAAAGCAAGGCAAAGAAAAAAATATCATATATATATATATATATATATATATATATATATATATATATATATATATATATATATATATATATATATATATATATATATATATATATATATATATATATATTATAAATATATATATATATATTATAAATATACCAATAAGTACTTGCATATATAGATAGATATAAACACACGCATGACACAAAATACAATAAGTTTGCACACTCGTATGGCAAAAATGTGTCATATGGAAACGGAAGTGTAGGGGTGTGAACTAGCAACAATTAAATTTAGACCCAAACACTTAATAAACATTCACGGAGTTCTCATTTGATTGCAAACTTCATCATATTTAAATATAACCTCATGTGACAATATATATTGAACTCAATGAACAAACATACACAATGCATACAAGCCTAGCATAGTGATGATTCTACAAACCAATAGAGTCATGACATGAAATACGCAACTAGGATAAACGGACATTGTGCAAACCGTTGATATACCATCCAATCTCCCTCAATATGCATTTATATTAATTTGAATGAATATATCAATCAAACATAGACCTTGGCAATTTATTTTCTTTTTAATGCCATATTTTTTTTGTTTTTAGGCCTTTGGACCACGTATTTCTTTTAGGTCCATTTCAAAAACGGTGGCTTACTATCGCAAAGGATCACTTAGTCCTTTCGGAGCCCTTCCCCGTGCACATTTTATTTATCATGTTTTCATTTTTCACACAAATCTCACATGCAACGGATTTTGACATGCACTAGTCCTCCTAAGTCACAAATATGTAGATGACAAGATTGGTAGGAGAACATCTCACATAGATCAAATATACATATGAAGTTACAATTTCAAAAGAGCTCGTGCATGTGTGAATAGAGGCATATAACAATAGAATCCATTTAAACAATACAAAATCCAACTACTCCATATAAAACATAGTAAAGAACATTTTAAGGATTGAAAACCTAAACCAAAAGTTCTAGCCACGTGGGAGCGTAAAAGATGGGATTCAAACACAAATATATGCCACATAAAGTGTGTCAAACAAAAATACACACAAAATAAAAGCTTTTTGAGTTTTTTAACATTTTTAATCAAAAATAAAGATATACACTCAAAAGAATAAACAAAAATCATTTGTATTTTTCATTAAGCTTAAATGAAATAAATAAATACCCAAATGATAAACAAAAATCTTTTTATATTTTTCAATTAATTCAAACACAAAATATAATACAAAAAGATAAACAAGTCATAAATTCTAGCATGTGATATGAAATAAGGCAATGACTAGAAAATGACTAAACAAGCATACATTTAGCATGTGAATATAGCATGAAGTACAAACGCTAAAGTATGCAAACACTAACACATTCATCCTTTAGATTTATCAAGGGAGGAAGCATATGAAAGTAAATGAGAATCAAAAACCCTATTTTGCAAGGCAACCAAGTCGGATTTCCTAACCCAAATTAATGAAGAATGACTATCTTGGGGTGTAGGAGCTTTAACTACCGTGGTTACTTTACTATGGGATTTTCTAGGAATTCGTTTAAGATCAAAACAAAATTTCCTAAGATGACCTTTTCGACCACAATGGGTACAAGTAAAAATATGTCGAAAAGATTTACCTAAGGAGTGATCTTTAAATGGATTCCTAGTAGATTCTCCTAAAACATTGGTTTTGGCTTTATGAGTAGATGCATTACAAGAATTGAAGCCTAAACCACAAGTGTCATTTTTAATTTGGATCGTTCCTAACATTTTATCTAGTTTTTCTGAACGACACTCCAAATCAAATTTGACATTACTAGAATCTTTTAATTTATTTTCCAATTCTAAAATGTTAGATTCTAGTAAAACATTTTGCTCTTTAAAAGCAAGAAGCTCCTTTTTTAAGGATTCCATTAAACCCCTAAGGCTATCTCTTTCGCCTTCTACATATTCTAGCTTCTCTTGAAGAGTCTTCTCACGTGACCTAAGGTCTTCTATTAAAGCACTTTCATCAACGACCTTGACACTCTCTCTTAAACTAGCTTCTAACTTCAAATTAGTCCTTTTCAATTTAATAGATTCATTATATAGTTCTTGAAAAGCATTTTGTAGTTCACTCACATCAACCTCTTCTTCATTTTCACTCTCTCTTTCTTCTTCACTCTCACTATCATCAAAAACCAGGGAATCAAAAACTTTGACCTTGGAAGTGTCATGTGTTAAAGTTTCGTCAATCGATGAGTTCTCACTATCCCTCACATGACTAGCCATAAAGGCCACAAAATTTTTCTTAGTGGGGGAATCGGGCTTTTCTTTCGTATCACTATCACTGAGGGTCGCATTATATGAAATGGGTCGCTTACCCTCTTTCCTTAGTTTAGTGGGGCACTCAAAAGCCCTATGGCCATAACCTTCACAACCAACACACTTATTAGACTCGTCCGTATCTAAATTTTCATTACTAGGTTTAGGGATCTTCTCGGCTTTAGGAATCTTCTCGCTTTTATCATGTTTAGAAGATTCAAATTTCTTAAAATCATTTTTAAATTTATCTTTGTTAATTTTAAGAAATTTTCTAAATTTACGAGCAAATAAAGCCATGTCTTCCGAGTCACTATCACTCTCGCTCTCTACTACTTGTTTAACCTCTTTGCGGGCTTTTAAAGCAACGCCCTTTTAGATTTTCTTTTTAGTTTTAGAGGGAAACATATCTAGTTCATAGGTTTGTAAATCACCTACAAGCTCTTCTAATTTCGTAGAGGCTAAAGTGGGTAAAGAATTTAACACGGTCACCTTTGGAATAAATCTATCGGGTAGGGACCTTAAAATTTTCTTTACAACACGGTCGTCAGGTATTTTCTCTCCCAAGTTAAAAGATGAAATAACAATATCAGAAAGTCTAGCATAAAATTCATCAAACGTTTCTTTTTCATTCATTTTGATAGTTTAAAATTGAGTGGTGAGGTTTTGGAGTTTTGAAGCTTTAACGACACTAGTTCCTTCATGAGTTAATTGTAAAATATCCCAATCTTATTTAGCGTTTTCACACGTCATAATACGACGGAATTCATCTGGTGTGACAGCGCTAAATAAGGCATTTAAACCACGGGAATTGAAATTAGCAAGTTTAAACTCATTTTCAGTCCATCTATCGGCGGGTTTGATAACACGTTCATTTTCAACTAAATAAGTTGGTGGGGACCACCCGTTAACAACAGACATCCAAACTCTTTCGTCGATAGATTTTAGTGCCGATCTCATACGCGCTTTCCAATACGCGTAGTTTGAACCATCGAAAATAGGAAATTTTGAAAATGGGGAAAAATCCATTTTAGCCAGAAATTATTTAAAGATCTTTAACGAAATAACTTATCGTTTTTGGCTCTGATACCAATTTGAAAACGTTGGATCCCCGGGTTGTGAGTTTTACTCAATTAAAACAAAACCAATTATATGCGAAAGCGTTAGGAAGATGATGGTTCAATAAACCAATTAATTAATCAACTCAAGTCCTAGAATTTGCCTAAATCATAATTAACAATTATCCAAAGTTAGGCGAAACCAATTTTAGCAAAAGACTTGAATAAACCAAATTTACCCAATATTTAATTTAAGTCCAAATTAAAATGAGTGTGACAATTTAAACCGAATTTAATCTTGAATTCTCCTAAGCATGCGTTCTAAGTTATAATGCAAGATAAAATAAACAATATCACACTACGCCGCGATGTACGAGGAAAAAC
This sequence comes from Sambucus nigra, assembly GCA_949130495.1. Lineage (NCBI taxonomy): Eukaryota > Viridiplantae > Streptophyta > Magnoliopsida > Dipsacales > Adoxaceae > Sambucus > Sambucus nigra. The sequence goes on from OX422215.1 coordinate 49,020,737, forward strand.
CCAAGACGGGAAAAAACCTCGGACGGCCCTAGCCACAAATCCATTAGATACGAAATTACAAGTACAAGACAGATAGACTTACAACGACTGACTCGATCCCTCTCAAGCCTCGACTCTTCTTCTTGTAGACACCTCTTCCTAACGGATAACCTTGGAACACCACCGCGGTCTCAGAATCCACCGATAGGGCTTTCTATGGTCACCGTCACCCGAGCAAGGAGCCTTTCTCCAAGTGGGTAGAATCATAACAAATGTCTTCTTCTTTGATGGATGTAGAAGCAAACCAAAACTTCTCTTCTTGAATTCGGTAGAGAAAAACCGGTGCCAAACTCCAAGCAATATGATATGTATATAAGAACTTGGATAAACAATAATTGGGTGTAAACACTAGAGTGGTATATGAATTTCTCTTTGAAAATTTGCACTCAAAACATGATATTTTTCTCTTTTTGTTTTTGCTCTCAAAACACTCTCTAAGAGTTTGTATGATATGAAAAAGATGGATTAACAAAAGTGATTCCCGTCCTTATTAAAATTTGAAAATGTTGGTTACAAACATAGTGGGAAAGTGGGTGCAAAACTGCCAAAAAACTGCCAAAAACTGTTCCCGCCTGGCCTCTCGTTCGAACGACATTTCGTTCGAACGAGATCTTGTTCGAACGAGACTTCTAACGACGCTCCAGTATGGACTTCGTTAGAATCTCGTTGGAAATCTCGTTAGAACGAACAATCTCGTTCGAACGACAGACCAGTATAGGTTAGTGAGAACTCGTTGGCAAACTCGTTCGAACGAAACCTGGTTCGAACGAAAAACTCATTCGAACGACATTTCGAACGACAGAAATTTTCTAAAATTCGATTTTGGCCCAGAAACTTTATATACTTTAATTTAAAGTTCCACTTAAATTTTTCTGAAAATGAAACACATTTTTTATTAAACCTAACACCCAACAAACTTTGTTCCAAGCTCCTATATATATAGTATTGCATTCGTACCTTGGGAGCATGGAACTTAGGTTTGATGACGTAGAAACGAGGCACAAAAACCGGCATATTTGATGAGGCTTTATACTCTTTGTCGCTACGTCTTCAACAAACACTTCATAGGCTTGAGAGTATTACAATGACATACTATCCTATGAATAAATGTTTTTGTCCGGAATTGAGCCAACACAATACATGGACTCAATTGGAAATTTGTGTCCTTACAATGTAAATTTAAAACTCAATTGGACATAATGAGCTTACGAGTGAAAAAAAATAAAATCACATATAAATAAATTTTTGGGCGCGTGTCGTTTTAACATCATAAAATGTCCAAGTGAAATAAAAAAAATTGAGACACATTTTGGGGAGCATTAGAGACTCGGTTTAGTATTTCAAAGATTTATAATTGGTCTAAAATCACAGGTACATGAGTTGGGGTGATTTTGGGTTAGTTGGATTATAGATTCGGGTCCATTTGGGGGTTCAAAGTTGGATTTTAGGACCAACTCGGGATTGCCACTAATTAAGTGTTTAAGTGGGGGTAGACCACTACCCCACTACCATTAGAGAAAACCTAGATTATCATCCACAAGAGAGAAAAGGGAGAAATACCGAGAAGGAAAAAAGGGCAAGAACAAAGGAGAATTCAAGGGAGTTTTCAAAGGGCATCTCCTCTACAAAAATAAAGGCAAGAATTATCTTGCTTAATTTGTGTTTCCTATGTATTTTTATGGGATTTAGGGCTTGATGTGTTGGAATTGATGGTGAACAATACATGTAGATGACTGAATTTTTATGTAGAATTTGTCCCAAAAATTAAGTATCGTAAATCTAAAATTTGATGATAGAATCCATAGGATCATTATAGTTAAATTTGGGATATTTTGATAAATTGATGTAGAGGATGTCTTGAGAAATTGTGGACTAAAGTTTATGCACATTCCATGATATATAATCCTTTACCCTGAATTAAATGATAGTTAGAATTTGGAAAATATTTTACTCGATTAAGTATTGAACATGCATGAAATTGTCATTTACTTGTGGGATTTGGAAGTTAGTCTGCATATAATTCTGGGTTTCATATGGACAAAATCTGGGTTTAAAAATTTAAACTTTGAAGAACAGATATGGAGAAGAGGGTATGGAAAATGAAGAAACATCGTTCAAATAAGTGTGTGTGTATATATATATATATATATATATATATATATATATATGATGATTAGTCACACATGCACGCACACGCACACAATATATATACTAGTATATGCCCGTGCCTAAAGTCACAGTGAAATTTTTTCAAAATACTTAATCTCAAAATGGCAAAAAAAATTCAATGTAAGCAATTGGAAAATGGAAAAAATTCAGTTCTCCGACAAAATTCCGTTCCCCGACAAATCTGAAAACTATTTAGAAAATCTCGGCAAAAACTCCTATATTTATAGGACTATCCACCCTGTTAAGAAATAAAAATAGTCCACAATATCGACAGTAATAGTGCATCTTAGACCTCGAATAAACATCAAATACAAACTTAAACTTCACACAAACAAAATCAAAAATTCAACGCAATTCATGAAATATACAATATTAACCAACCCAATTCACATTGTACCTGAAGGCACGGTGAAAATTTTCAAGGTATGGAATCCCAAAACGACGAAAATTTTCAACGTACATAATTGCATAACGGACAAAAATTCATTCCCCAACAAAATAAATCGTAATTTTAAAAAATTAGTCATAATTTCCAAAGTCGTGCGCATTCCTGAAGGCACGTTGACAATTTTCATGTTGTCAAGTCTTAAAAAATTTGTATTATAGTAGAACTTTCTAAAATATCAATCGTGGTCAATTTTTCTGAAGCATGAATATTTTTTTCAAAATTACGATGTAAACGCCAAACTATTAGTTGTCAAGAGTGAAGGTAAGTTCAAACCCCAAATGGAATGAGTATATTCATTTCCAAAAACCTTGATAGAAGCTATAACATTCATCCACCATAAAAGCTCATTAATACTATGTTCTATAGTAAATATGAACTTACATTGTAAATCATGCCATAAATTAACATTCACAAATGCCTCAACATAATAATATACATAATTCAAGGTCCATCTCAATGGTAAACATTAAAAGGAAATTTACATATGCTTTGACTTATTGCTATTTATAATTTCAATAAAAAAATGTTAGGCAAATGTAAAACACCAATGAAAACATTAAAATAGATGAGCTATCCTTGTTACCAACCATCAACTAACTAAACGAACACATAAATAAAACATTTTGAAATTGTGTGATTTATTGCCAATGGACAATGCAAGCGCAAACTTTTTATATATACAACATATTACACAAAATATAATTCAAAATTTCAAAAGTAATCCTAATATGTTGCTGTTACTTAAAACACTACCATAAAAAACTTGTATCTAAGCTTAAATGCTTCTTAAAACACTTACATACTTGGCGCATTACTACCTCCCCTTATATATCATTATTTACCTCACCAGGGCCCACTATATTCATGTGTAGTGGAACGTGCTTGGGTGGACCATTGAGGCTAACACTCTTCACCTTCTTCTTTGAATGCTTCTCGGACTTCTTAGCCTTGCTGGCATTTTAAATTTGATAAAACACAATCTACACCTCAAAACCAAGACTAACCATTGATAAGTAAATATCTTGTATTATAAATTTGATCAACCACATATCCATGAGAGTACACAATCTCGTGTTGATGCATAAATTAAAATGAAGAGACTTTATAAGTCACGGGTATCAAATACTGTCACAGTAAGGAATCTAACAATTAAAAAGTAGTTTCTTCCCTCGTAACTTGTCAAAGATTTGGTATGGAACTGGCTGCTGCTACATTCCTCTTAGCAAACGCATTGGAAAATCTACTCAATACTTAAAGTAACCTCAAGTGCGGAATAAACAAATACGAAAATAAAACGTACATATATAGGGATGTCAAAAATTAATCCATCTAAGACCACCTGGGAGGTGTGTCATGAAAGTCCAGACCTTCTCGAAATTTGGCCTGGTTGGCTTAATGGATGCGCACACTGTGATTGCCATTTTCTTTGAGGTTGAGTTAGTGAGTGCAGTTTCTTCAACCAAGAACAAAAGCAATCGAGATGTAAAACTACATAATAAACATCAGATATTACATAATGTTGAAACTTTAGAATACCCAAAATTCACGAGGAAAAAAGTGTAGTGGTCATACTAAATTAAAAAATTATACCATATATAGATTTAAAATAAAGAACTAAAGTTTAGCATTTTTCCTATTACTCGTTGTTTTCTTACAGGGTAATACCACATGGATTAAGGTTGAGCATAACGCTATAAACCATCTTTTATCTTGGAGTTTTTTAGTATACGCTGCTTCTTAATCAACTCAGGCTCCTCCTTAAAAGATGAATTGTGTTTCAACTTAAATTTTCCCTCATCTTCATCAGATGTTTCTGGTTGCTTTCGTATCAAGGACTGGAAGTCTTCATCTCAAATGCATCTTTTCCATATAGGAGGGAGAATCCGATAACACATCAAACAAAGCATTAGAATTAAAAACAATATATTTATATTAAAAATAGTATAAAAATAGTATATCGTAAGTTCATTATTTGTCTAAATATCTAGCACTATATTTATATTAATTGAAATGCAATGTGAAGATGTAAAATCATTGTTAAGGGTTGGAGAGTATTATCTATTTTTCCTCCACATTATGTTGCCATGTGTCTTCAACAAAATTCGCTAATCATATGGCTCATCATTGCAAGTCATGCCTTAGTACCCCCTGTATATGAATCAATTTGGAATTACTAAAAAAACACTAAAAAGCTTACCGTAATCAATTATAAATAGTAAATATCTACATATTCAATTGGTTATGTGGCGTGTAAAAGTGTGCGTTCAAACTATATGTTTATCGTAAAGAATTCAGTTGGTTCTCTAATCATTACAAGAATTTACACCATTAGCAATAATATTTAACAACACAAGCTATTTTTGTTGCCAAAGATACCCTTTTGGCAACAAAATCTTATTTATATTGCCAAAAGACTATTTTAGAGGGTACTTTTGGCAGCATAAAATAAATTTTGTTACCAAAGGTTAAAATTTTAAGCGAGAAGGTACCAAAATAAAAGGGGGGAGAATATTAGCTTTTAGCATCATAATTGTTTGTTGCCAAATATATCGTGACTTTTGGCAACACAAGAGTGTGTTGAGAAAATTATAAGACTTTTGGCAACAACAAAAATTATGATGCCAAATGTATTTTATCTTTTTGTCAATTAAGATTTAAGTTCCAAACCCTTATTTTCGAAACCACCCACTTTCCGTCAAAATCAAACACACGAACCCTCCTTTCTGAAACCTCTCCATCGCCCTCTCCGTCGCGATCAAAGTCTGGCGCCCCACCGTCCACCACCATCGCTCCGCCCCACCAGTCACCACCGCTCCATCTTTTACGGGGTATCTCTCTCTCTCTCTCTCTCTCTATATATATATATATATATATATATATATATATATATATACACACACACATATAATCATATAAATATCTATAATCATATAAATATATGAATCATATAAATATCTTATCATATGAGTATATATATATTGATTATATATAATATATATACCTGATTATCATATATCTGATATATCATATAACTGATTATATACTGATATTTATATATTATAAGCATATATAAATATCTGGTATATATATATATATATATATATATATATATATATATATATAAGTTCAGTTTAATGGGGCCTCTTGAACTAAAAATAAAGAATTTTAGGTAAAATTTGCATAATTATTATTTGAGGATTGGGCTTCCAAATGAAATTATCCTCCTTTGGGCTGGAAGATCAAATTTATGCAGTCAATAAAAAAAACAAGTATTCTGAAGACAAATGCTCTCCTATATATATCTAATAATATATATTGTTATATTGTTATATCGGATCATATAATCAGTATATATATCTAATCATATCATACCTGATCATATATATATATCACATATTGTTATATTGTTCGTTGTATTGTTTGTAATGCGTCATTTTTTGTTAACAGTTATAATTTAATAGCGTGCAAGCTTTAGATCGGCTTCTAGTTGATCTCTCCGGCTCCATCTCCATTTTTCCTCTCTCGTCTCTAACTTGTTGGTAACTTGTTAACTCACCCGTCATTTTATTTTTTAATTTGACATAATTGGTTTGAAATTTGAATGATGTTTAAATTTATGTTTCCATTCGAGAATTTTTTAAACTTATAATTTATTTTAGTTCTCTTTTTTCAGTTTATAATGTTCAAATTAATGTTTAGAAGATATATACTTTGCTTTTTAATATAGTTTTAATAATAGTATTGCAAGGGGTTGGTTGTGGTCTAAGAATTTAAAAGTAAAGTATAAATAGTATGATTTGATTGGTTGTTTTAAAGTGGTGAGCAATATAAATTTTAAAACATCAATTAAAAGTTATGCGGTCTTGAATGGGATATGACCACTCAACTTTTAGAGGAGATGGAGGGGATACGATTATATTGTTTTGTACGAGATACACAAGGAAATAAATTGATACTTCGAAGTAAAAGTTAATTCATCATTTGTTGTTTATGCACTCTCTCAATTAGCGAATATGTAGGGGGTCAATAAAAGTTTAAATTATATTGCTTTGTATGAAATATACAAGGAAAAAAAGGTAACTTTTAAGTAAGATTTAATTCATTTATTGTTGTTTATGTAATCTCTCAATAAATAGATATGGAATAAGTGGACAAGAGTTTGATGACACTTAACCATAGAGTAGGTGAGCGGTATCGTGAGGGCGCTAAGTCGTTTGTTGACAGAGCAATGGCTAAAGTGAGCTAAAATGGTACAATTCAATGCCCGTGTAATAATTGTTGTAATCGTTATTGTCACATTGCCCATGTTGTGATGTATCATTTAGTATGACATGGCATAATGGAAAATTAAAAGATCTGGGTTCATCATGGGGAATCTATTTCGCAACACCAAATCAATGAATCCGAAGATGACACGGAAGTTGAAATTGGTGATAATGAGGACGAGGATGACGATTTCCCAGAATTAGTAGAATACTATTGTAAGGGGACTTATACGAGGCGTGATTCAAGGGATTTTGGGACAGGCGAAGTGTATAACACCAAAACGAAAGATGTGAAAAATATCAAAAAAATACTAAAGGCTGCCCAACGTGAGGTGTACCCGGGCTGCAAAACATATACGCTATTGCAATTTGTGATTACAATGTTTCATTTGAAGGTTGTTGGTAAATAGAGTAATAAGTCATTTGACATGTTGATGGAGGTATTAGTGGATCTTCTGCCTGCAAGGAATTTGGTTTCGAAATCGATTTATGAAGCCAAAAAGCTGCTACGTGAATTGAGCTTGGGATATGAGACAATCCGTGCATGCCAACATGATTACGCTCTCTTTTGGAAGGAGAATGCTTCTCTTGATAATTGTCTGATATGTGGGGAGTCAAGATACAAACCCAATTTTGGCAACGGTAAGAAGATCCCTCAAAAGGTACTACACTACTTTCCATTGACACCTAGGTTGCAAAGATTATTTATGTCAAGGAAGACAGCTACAAGCATGAGATGGCACAGTGATAAGCGCGTGGATGATGGGATATTGAGGCATCTGACTGATAGTGAGGAGTGGAAGGACTTTGATCGATGTTATCCTGATTTTTCTAAGGATCCCCATAATGTGAGGCTAGGCCTCACCACTGATGGGTTCAACCCTTTTGGGAACATGAGCACCTTTTATAGCATGTGGCCTATGGTAATGATGCCATAAAACATGGAACCTTGGAAAAGCATGAAGGATCCATTTTTCATGATGACTTTATTTATTCCTGGGCCTAATGCCCCAGGTAAAGAAATTGATGTTTACATGCGATCATTGATCGATGAGTTGAAAGAGTTGTGGGAAAATGGCGTACTCACTTATGATGCGTCTACTCAATAAACGTTTCGAATGCATGCATCTGTAATGTGGACAATAAATGATTTTCCTTCCTATGGTAACTTATCTGGGTGGAGTACGAAAGGTTATCTTTCTTGTCCCCTATGTAATGAGGATACATTATCTCAACGCCTACGAAGTAAGATTGGCTACTTGGTCCATCGATATTACCTTCCCGAGGACCATACTTGGTGAAGGAGTAAGGAATTTAATGGTATGTCTGAGAATCAAAGTCGATCCTTGGACTTACTAGTGCAAAAAGTAATAAATCAATTGAATTTCTTGTCAAATGCCAAGTTTGGAAAGCATCCGAGAAACAAGAAAAGGCCTCATGACCCAATAGAATTGAACTGGATAAAGAAAAGCATTTTATACGACCTCCCGTATTGGAAAACACTAAAGCTTCGTCACAACCTTGATGTGATGCACATTGAGAAAAATATATGTGACAATTTACTTGGAGCAATATTAAACATGGATGGGAAGAATAAGGACACAGAAAAAGCACGCCATGATCTAGAAGATATGGGAATAAGGGTGGAATTTCACTTACAAAAGCGTCCTGACGGGTCTTATGTCAAGCCTCCCGCGATATATACATTAACCCCAAAGGAGAAGGAGTGTTTTTATGATTTTTTGAAATCAGTAAAGTATCCAGATGGCTATGCTGCAAACACCTCAAGATGTGTGACTACAAAGGTTGGATAATTATTGGGCCTTAAAAGCCATGATTGCCATGTCTTGTTACAACGAACTCTTGCCATTGGGATGCATGGATACCTTCCTAAAGATATTTGTACTACACTGGCTGAGTTGGGTGAATGGTTTCAGGAGTTGTGCTCCAAAACATTAGTGCAAACATATTTGGAGAAATTAGAGGAACGCATATTTGATACTTTGCAAAATGGAGAAGATTCATTCTTTGATGTAATGGTCCATTTGGCGGTTCATTTTGCACGTGAGGCCAAACTTGCTGGACCAGTACAATATCGATGGATGTATCCAATTGAAAGACAAATGCAACTATTATAACGTTAATTTAGTTTAATACCTTACAAAATGTGTAATATTCACCTAACTATTATTAATTTCAAGGTTTCTTGGAACCTTGAAAGAATTTGTATCTAACCGAGCCAGGCTTGAAGGTTCCATTGCAGAGACGTACATCGTGAAAGAGTGTTTGACTTTTTGCTCAATATACTTGAGCCATGTTGAAACCACATGTAACAGAGAAGAATGCAATTATGATGGTGGTGAACGTGGCTTGGGGCTAGTTGTCTTTAACCAATATGTTCGTCCTTTCGGATGTATCTCAAGGGCTCCTGATGTGTCTGAAAAGGAGCTCAATATGGCTAAGTGGTTTGTGTTGTATAACACTGCTGAGGTTGAGCCATATCTAGAGTACGTGTTTCAAAATTATAATATTCATGATCTTTTTATTTGATGATCCATTTTATTAATAAATTAAATTTCTCTAATTAGGGAACACAAAAGTCTACTTTAAATTCCAAATGGACGTGACATAATTAAAATTCAATGCCAAAAATTTTCGAAGTGGTTTAAAGAATGGGTACGATATATAAAGAAAGTTACTTTGCATCACTTTAACATTAATTTAATACGATTTTCATATGTTGTTTATGCAGATGAATCTTTTACGAGCGCAAGGATCCACCAAAGCAAATGATGAGCTCTTGTCATTAGCAAATGGACCTAACGTGGTAGTGAATATGTATTTGGGTTGCATTTGCAATGGAGTTCGATTCCATACTAGGGACCGAGACATGCATTGTAGGAGTCAGAGTAGTGGGTTGGTCTCCAAAGTGGAACAAGAGGGTCGTGAGCTAGACTTTTACGATTACTTGTGCAAAATTTATGAGATTACATATATTTACGGGAATAAAGTCATTTTGTTCCAATGTGAATGGTTCAACACCGGTAGTAGGAAAACAGTGCGCACTAATTCACATTTTATTAGTATTGATGTCAAGAGTAGGTGGTATAAAGATGATCCATTTGTTTTGCCTAGTCAGGTTCAAATAGTTTTCTATGTCAATGATACAAAGTTAAGTGCATAATGGCAAATCGTACAAAAAGTCTAGCATCGGGAAACCTGGGATGTACTGGAGTTGGGTGACGATGATACCGAGGCAGCAGAATTGCATGGATCTGGTGACGTGTTCCAACAAGTGAAAACAACAAATGTTATCGCAGTCGTCGTTGAAGATACTGCTACTCAATTTCATAGGAATGATGAAATTCCTGAGTTTATCCCTAGTGATAGGGTTCTGCATCCAATGGGGTAAAACATTGATGGTGATGATGATGTCCTTGATGATGAAACAATATTAGAGAATGGAGATAACGAAGAAGATGGGGAGAAAATGGATTATGATTATGATATTGGTAATAAAATGTAATGTTAAATGTTTTGTCCCTATTTTCTTTTTTAGGTGGACAAACTTTAAATGTTTCTATCTAGTGTAATTCGTTACGTGCTGTGTCAAATTAGTTTTATCAAATTGGAGAATGGAGATAACGAAGAAGATGGGGAGAAAACGGATTATGATTATGATATTGATACCGATATGTAATGTTAAATGTTTTGTTCCTATTTTTTTTTATGTGGAAAAAATTTATATGTTTATATCTAGTGTAATTCGTTAAGTGTTGTGTCAAATTAGTTTTATCAAATTAGAGAATGGAGATAACGAAGAAAATGGATTATGATTATGATATTGATATTGATATCGATATGTAATGTTAAATGTTTATAGTGTGATGTTCATTTTATTTTTGTGTTTAGTCGAAAAATATGCCTCCGAAGGAAAAGAATATGGCTTCAACCTAGACATACGGGTCGTATGATGTTAGCATATGATAAAGAAAGGCTCGATAATATTAAGAAGAATCAATTGCGACTGAATGCTTTGGTGCCTAACGAGATCAGATTCAGTAAGAATCAAAATTTTAATGTAAATGTACGAGATGATGATGATGAGTACAGATTACCCGATAGTGAGGAGGATCTTAGTTCGTCAAGTGGTGATGATGTCAGTGATGATAATAATGAGTATTCTAATCCTCAAATGGAGAAGGTAATGCATGCATGGTAGTGTAATTGAAATTAAGTTTATGTTCATTACCTCAATTTAGTTGTAAAGTACATATATAGATTTTATACCTTTTTTGCATCACTAATTAAACTGTATTTTGTATTGACAGGTCTCGAACATGGCGCCCATACGACGATTATTTCGTCTTTCTCCCTCCCACCGACGAGAGAAGCCTCATTTGAGGAGGCACTCAACACCCAAATCAATATGTCACGAGTACCACCAGTGAGCAACAATGCATGTGACATAATATATGTAAACTTATATATATATATATATATATATATATATAAACTGTTATATATAAATAGTTTATATATAGCAGTTTATATATAAAATGTTATATATATAATAGTGTATATATAAACTGCATTATATAAGTTGTTATATATAAGCAGTCTATATATAAACTGGTTATATATAAACAGCTTACAAATAGCAATTTATATATAACTGTTTAGTTTATATATAAAATATTTAGTTTATATATAACTGTTTATATATAAACTGTTATATATAAACATGAACTATTTATATATAACAGTTTATATATAAACGGTTATATATAAACTGTTATATATAATCAGTTCATGTTTATATATAACAGTTTATATATAGACAGTTATATAAAAACTATTATATATAAACATAAAATATATATAACAGTTTATATATAAACTGTTATATATAAATGTTTATATATAAACTTATTTATTTTTCTTCGAAATCTAGTTTAGATTGTTTAACTCTACTTCTTGTATATATAATTATCTGACTTTCGCATTAAAATAGGAAGTTCGAGTCACTCCTTGGTGCGCTTTCAACAAAGAACATCAAATGATAATGTCGTCGAAGTTGTATAAGTTACTGTTCCTGATGTTTCCATAATGCGCAAGCCATTTTTGTTTAGATTGTTTAAATTTACTTATTGTATATATAATTGTATTTATTTCTATTTAAAACAGGAAACTCGGGCCACTCCTCGATGCGTCTCCAACGAAGAACATCAATCAATGATGTTGTTGAAGATATGCAGGACGATATTCCGGATGTTTCCTTGATATGTAAGTTATATTGATTATTTTATTAGTACTTTATTGCATAATACTTGACATTTATTATATTACTTTATGATCTTTCTTTTTCTACAACTACTAGAACCAAAAAACGAGTGCGAGGATTATCATGCAAAATGAAGGTTGAGAAAACGGTAAAAAGACATGGACACCTTAAAGTGAATGTGTTGGAAGGTGATGGGGCACCTATGGGTGTAAATGCTCCTTCTGTAGGACAGTAAATCAGAGTTGAGGTTCGAAATACAGCACCACTTCAAGGGGTGACTCATTGGGGGGAAATTGATTCTGGGACACAAGATGCAGTAATCGCCAGGATTCGGGTAGTTATATTTGATTCTTTCAGTTACATTGTGTGTATTTCTAATTAAAGGAAATTTGCAGGATAAATTCGATATTGTTAACTATGATGAAGATGAGTTTGTCAGACATGCTATTCATAGGAAGTGTGCACGGAGGTACAGTGGCTGAAGGAGTAAAATATATATACATTACCTGAAATTATTGAAGGATGGAGTCGACCCTAAAAAGAATTCATATGGAGGGGTTAAACCATGCGATTGGAAGTACGTGATAGATGATTTTTGGAGTGGTGAGAAGTTCAAGGTAACTAATTCGTATTTCATTATGTTTGTAATTTAGCTATTCCTTAAAAATTGCATTATTGGAGATCCATTTAGTATTTTTTTTATGTTTTTAATTAGGCAAGGTCAGTAAAAGGTCAATTGGCACATGCTAGTTTGCATTGGAATCATACTTGTAGTTCGCGATCATTTGTATCTGCCGTGTCAATCGAGGTGATGCATTATATAATTTATGAATTTAATTACTTATCAATGTAAAATCATATTCTCATTGCTTCCATTTATGAATAGGCTGAAGAAAAGGATGGTGGGAGACCACATATTACTGACTTCTTTAAATCATCTCATTGGAGTGAGAAAAATAATGATTGGGTGGATCCAAAGTGTAAGGAAAAATATGTATGTACATCTTTGATTAATTAATTATATTGTGAGAGAAATCATATTCTTGACTTCTTTATATTGTTTTTTTAATATCTATTGATTAATTATGTTGTGAGCATATACTATTTTAAATATGGCAAGAGAAGCTTGTTGAGATTAAAGACAGATCCTCGCAATCAAACGCACCCTTCATGTCACAAGAGGAGATGTCGATAGAAGTTTTTGGAAAATATCGGTCCATATTGTTGGATGGGGGGTAGGCCTGAAGCCCTCTGAAGCCTCAAGTACAATAGGACAGTTGAGGGCTCATGATGAAGAGGTGAGGCTACTAAGAGATAATTTGGCTTCAGTCAAGGAGAGAAATGATATCCAACAACAGAAGATAGATGCTCAACAACAGAAGATAGAGGCCCAAGATAAAAAAAAAATTGAGGATTTCCAGGAATACACGATGCAAATATTTGCAATAATACGTAATGATCAAGAACGAGGGAGTGTATCCGGAGGATCTCCCGTTGCGAATCAATTTGGTAAGTATTTTATACTAATGATAAAATATTTTCTATATATTGCACCTTTACCAAAGTAATATATTCGTTTAGCAGTGTGTGCGTGTTGTGTAAGGTGGTGTGTGTGTGTCTAATAAGGCCTTAATAGATATATATAGACACAAATTGGCCCGGTAAGAGTCACGAACACCTCACACGGGAGCAATGTGACTTGTAGAAACCCACCGTGTAGTCACGGGGCTACCGATTTTTGTCTACGATGTAAATTTGCAAAAAATTAAGACTTGAGCATAAAAGCATGCCATCAAAGAGTAAAAATGTAAAACAGCAATAAAACTACCCCGTAAAAGTCACGAACACCTCACACGGAACCAATGTGACTCGTAGTAACCTATCGCGTAGTCACCAGGCTCCCGATGTAAGTGTACGACGTTAATTTATAAAAAAAATACACTTAAGCATAAAAACATGCCATCGAATGGTGAAAATGTAAAACAGCCACAAAACGGTCCCATAAGAGTAACGAACACCTCGTACGGGATTAATGTGACTCATAGGAACCGACCGCATAGTCACTGGTCTCCAGGTTTGAGTGATCGACGTAACTGTGCAAAAAATTAAACTTAAGCATAAAAAGATAGCACGAAAGGGTGAAAACATAAAATATCCCCAAAACGGTCCCATAAGAGTAACGAACACCTCGTACGGGAACAATGTGACTCGTAGGAACCGACCGCGTAGTCATGGGGCTCTCGGTTTGAGTGTACGACGTAACTGTGTAAAAAATTAGACTTAAGCATAAAAACATACCATCGAATGGTGAAAACGTAAAACAACCACAAAACGGTCCAGTAAGTGCCATGAACACCTCGTACGGGACCAATGTGACTCGTAGGAATTGACTGCATCGTCACAACCCTCCCGGTTTGAGTGTACGACGTAAATTTACAAAAAAATAGACTTAAGCATAAAAACTTCTCATCGAAGGGGGAAACTGTAAAACAACCATAAAACGGTCCCGTAAGAGTCACGAACACCTCGCACGGGACCAATGTGACCCGTAGGAACTGATCGCGTAGTCACGGGACTCCCGGTTTGAGTGTACGGCGTAAATTTGCAGAAAAATAGACTTAAGCATAAAAACATGGAATCGATGGGTGAAAACATAAAATAACCACAAAACGGTCCCGTAAGAGTCACGAACACCTCGCATGGGACCAATGTGACCTGTAGGAATCGGCCGCGTAGTCACGGGGCTCTTGGTTTGGGTGTACGACGTATACTTGCAAAAAATTAGACTTAGACGTAAAAACATATCATCGAAGGGTGAAAATGTAAAACATCCACAAACGGTACCATAGGAGTCACAAACATCTCGCACGGGATCAATGTGACTCGTAGGAACCGACCGCGTAGTCACGGGGCTCCGATTTGAGTATACGGCGTGAATTTGCAAAAAAAAATAGAATTAAGCATAAAAACATGGAATCGAAGGGTGAAAACGTAAAACAGCCACAAAACGGTAACATAAGAGTCACGACCACCTCGCACGAGACCAATGTGACTCGTAGGAACTGACTGCGTATTTACAGGGCTCCCTGTTGGAGTGTATGGCGTGAATTTGCAAAAAATAGACTTAATCATAAAAACATGTCATCGAAGGAAGAAAATGTAAAACAGCCAAAATATTGTACCGTAAGAGTCACGAACACCTCGCACGGGACCAATGTGACTCGTAGGATCCGACCGCGTAGTCACGGGGCTCCCGATTTGAGTGTATGACGTAAATTTGCAAAAAATTAGACTCAAGCATAAAAACATTCCATCGAATGAAGAAAGCGTAAAACAACCACAAAACGGTCTCGTAAGAGTTACGAACACCTCACACGGGACCAATGTGACTCGTAGGAACCGACCGCGTAGTCACGGAGCTCCCGGTTTGAGTGTATGACGTAAATTTGTAAAAAATTAGACTTAAGCATAAAAACATGGCATCGAAGGGTGAAAACATAAAGCAGCCACAAAATGGTCCCGTAAGAGTCACGAACACCTCGCACGGGACCAATGTGACTCGTAGGAAACGACCGCGTAGTCACGGGGCTCCTGATTTGAGTGTACGACGTAAATTTACAAAAAATTAGACTTAAGCATAAAAACATGGAATCGAAGGGTGAAAACATAAAACAGTCCCGAAACGGTCCCGTAAGAGTCACGAACACCTCGCAAGGACCAATGTGACTCTTAGGAACCGACCGCGTAGTCACGGGGCTCCCGGTTTGAGTGTACGACGTAAATTTACAAAAAATAGACTTAGGCATAAAAACATTCCATCGAAGGGTGAAAACGTAAAATAACCACAAAACGGTCCTGTACGAGTCACAAACACCTCGCACGGGACCAACGTGACACGTACGAACTGGCCGCGTAGTCACGGGGCTCCCGATTTGAGTGTACGACATAAATTTGTAAAAAATTAAACTTGAGCATAAAAAAATGCCATCGAAGGGTGAAAACGTAAAACAGCCACAAAACTGTCATGTACGAGTCACGAACACCTCGCATGGGACCAATGTGACTTGTAGGAACCCGCCGCATAGTCCCGAGACTCCCGGTTTGAGTGTACGACGTAAATTTGCAAAAAATAGACTTAGCAATAAAAACCTGCCATCTTAGGGTGAAAACAAAAAACAACCACAAAACGGTCCCATAAGAGTCACGAACACCTCGTACGGGACCAATGTGACTCGTCGGAACCGACGCGTAGTCACGGGGCTCCCAGTTTGAGTGTACGACGTATATTTGCAAAAATTAAACTTAAGCATAAAAACATGCCATCGAAGGGTGAAAAAGTAAAACAACCACAAACCAGTCCCGTACGAGTCATGAACACCTCGCACGGGACCAATGTGACATGTAGGAACCGGCCGCGTTGGCACGGGGCTCCCGGTTTGAGTGTACGATGTAAATTTGAAAAAAATAGAATTAAGCATAAAAACATGCCATCGAACCATCGAAGGGTGAAAACATAAAACAACCACAAAACGGTAACGTAAGAGTCACGGACACCTCTCACGGGACCAATGTGACACGTAGGAACCGACGGCGTAGTCACGGGGCTCCCGGTTTGAGTGTGCGACGTAAATTTGTAAAAAATTAGACTTAAGCATAAAAACATGATATCGAAGGGTGAAAACATAAAACAACCATAAAACGCTCCCGTACGAGTCACGAACACCTCGCACGGGACCAATGTGACTCATAGGAACCGATCACATAGTCACGGGACTCCCGATTTGAGTGTATGACATAAATTTGCAAAAAATAGACTTAAGCATAATTACATGCCATCGATGGGTGAAAACATAAAAACAGCCAAAAAATGGTCCCGTAAGAGCCACGAACACATCGCACGGGACCAATGTGACTCGTAGGAACTGACCGCGTAGTCACGGGGGTCCCGGTTTGAGTGTACGATGAATATTTGCAAAAAAATAGATTTAAGCATAGAAACATGCCATTGAAGGGTAAAAACGTAAAACAGCCACAAAACGGTCCAGTAAGGGTCACGAACACCTCGCACGGGATCAATGTGACATGTAGGAACCGACCGCGTAGTCACGGGGATCCCAGTTTGAGTGTACGACGTAAATTTGCAAAAAATTAGACTTAATCATAAAAACATGGCATCGAAGGGTGAAAAGGTAAAACAGCCACAAAACGGTCCCCTAAGAGTCACGAACACCTCGTAAGGGACCAATGTGACTTGTAAGAACCGATCGGATAGTCACGGAGCTCCCGGTTTGAGTATACGACGTATATTTGCAAAAAAAATAGATTTAAGCATAAAAACATGCCATCGAGGGGTGAAAACATAAAGCAACCATAAAACGGTCCAGTAAGAGTCACGAACACCTCGCACGGGACCAATGTGACATGTAGGAACTGATCGCGTAGTCACACGGGGCTCCCCGGTTTGAGTGTACGGCGTAAATTTGCAAAAAATTAGACTTAAGTATAAAAACATGGAATCGAAGGGTGAAAACATAAAACATCAACAAAACGGTCCCGTACGAGTCATGAACACCTCGCACGGGACCAATGTGACACGTAGGAACCGGCCGCGTAGGCACGGGGCTCCCGGTTTGAGTGTACGACGTAAATTTGTAAAAAGTTAGACTTAAGCATAAAAACATGGCATCGAAGGGTGAAAATATAGAACAGCCACAAAACGGTACCATAAGAGTCACGAACACCTCGCACAGGACTAATGTGACTCGTAGGAACCGACCGCGTAGTCACGGGGCTCCCGATTTCAGTGTACGACGTAAATTTGTAAAAAAATAGACTTAAGCATAAAAACATTCCATCAAATGGTGAACACATAAAACAGCCACAAAACGGTCCCATAAGTGTTACGAACACCTCGCACGGGATCGATGTGACTCGTAGGAACCGAGTGCATAGTCACAGGGCTCTCAGTTTGAGTGTACGACGTAAATTTGCAAAAATTAGACTTAAGCATAAAAACATATCATCGAAGGGTGAAAACATAAACAATCCCTAAAACGGTCCCATAAGAGTAATGAACACCTCGTACGGGAACAATGTGACTCGTAGGAACCGACCGCGTAGTCATGGGGCTCTCGGTTTGAGTGTACGACGTAACTGTGTAAAAAATTAGACTTAAGCATAAAAACATACCATCGAATGGTGAAAACGTAAAACAACCACAAAACGGTCCAGTAAGTGCCATGAACACCTCGTACGGGACCAATGTGACTCGTAGGAATTGACTGCATCGTCACAACCCTCCCGGTTTGAGTGTACGACGTAAATTTACAAAAAATTAGACTTAAGCACAAAAACTTCTCATCGAAGGGGGAAACTGTAAAACAACCATAAAACGGTCCCGTAAGAGTCACGAACACCTCGCACGGGACCAATATGACCCGTAGGAACTGATCGCGTAGTCACGGGACTCCCGGTTTGAGTGTACGGCGTAAATTTGCAGAAAAATAGACTTAATCATAAAAACATGGAATCGATGGGTGAAAACATAAAATAACCACAAAACGGTCCCGTAAGAGTCACGAACACCTCGCATAGGACCAATGTGACCTGTAGGAATCGGCCTCGTAGTCACGGGGCTCTTGGTTTGAGTGTACGACGTATACTTGCAAAAAATTAGACTTAGACGTAAAAACATATCATCGAAGCGTGAAAATGTAAAACATCCACAAACGGTACCATAGGAGTCACAAACATCTCGCACGGGATCAATGTGACTCGTAGGAACCGACCGCGTAGTCACGGGGCTCCAATTTGAGTATACGGCGTGAATTTGCAAAAAAAATAGAATTAAGCATAAAAACATGGAATCGAAGGGTGAAAACGTAAAACAGCCACAAAACGGTAACATAAGAGTCACGACCACCTCGCACGAGACCAATGTGACTCGTAGGAACTGACTGCGTATTTACAGGGCTCCCTGTTGGAGTGTATGGCGTGAATTTGCAAAAAATAGACTTAATCATAAAAACATGTCATCGAAGGAAGAAAATGTAAAACAGCCAAAATATTGTACCGTAAGAGTCACGAACACCTCGCACGGGACCAATGTGACTCGTAGGAACCGATCGCGTAGTCACGGGGATCCCGGTTTGAGTGTACGACGTAAATTTACAAAAAATTAGACTTAAGCGTAAAAACATGAATCGAAGGGTGAAAAGATAAAAAAAACCACAAAACGGTCCCGTAAGAGTCAGGAACCCCTCACACGAGACCAATGTGACTCGTAGGAACCGACCGCGTAGTCACGGGGCTCCCGGTTTGAGTGTACGACGTAAATTTGCAAAAAATAAACTTAAGCATAAAAACATGCCATTGAAGGGTGAAAACATAAAATATCCACAAAACGGTCCCGTACGAGTCACGAACACCTCGCACGGGTCCAATGTGACACGTAAGAACTGGCCGCGTAGTCACGGGGCTCCCGATTTGAGTGTACGACGTAAATTTGCAAAAAAATTAGACTTGGGCATAAAAACATGCCATCGAAGGGTGAAAACGTAAAATAGCCCCAAAATAGTCATGTACGAGGCACGAACACCTCGCACGGGACCAATGTGACTCGTAGGAACCGACCGCGTAGTCACAAGACTCCTGGTTTGAGTGTACGATGTAAAGTTGCAAAAAATAGACTTAAGCATAAAAACATGCCATCGAAGGGTGAAAACATAAAACAGCCACAAAACGGTCCCGTAAGATTCACAAAAACCTCGCACGGGACCAATGTGACTCGTAGGAACCGACCGCGTACTCACGGGGCTCCCGGTTTGAGTGTACGATGTCAATTTACAAAAAAATAGACTTAAGCATAAAAACATGGAATCGACGGGTGAAAACGTAAAACATCCACAAAACGGTCCCGTAAGAGTCACGAACACCTCGTACGAGACCAATTTGTATCGTAGGAACCGACCGCGTAGTCACGGGGCTGCCGGTTTGAGTGTACGACATGAGTTTGCAAAAAATTAGACTTGAGCATAAAAACATGGAATCGAAGGGTGAAAACGTAAAACAGCCACAAAACGTTACCGTAAGAGTCATGAACACCTCACATGGGACCAATGTTACTCGTAGGAACTGACTGCGTATTTACGGGGCTCCCAGTTTGAGTGTACGGCGTGAATTTGCAAAAAATAAACTTTAGCATAAAAACATGTCATCGAAGGGTGAAAACGTAAAACAGCCACTGAACGGTATCATAAGAGTCATGATCACCTCGTACGGGACCAATGTGACTCGTAAGAACCGACCGCGTAGTCACGGGGCTCCCGATTTGAGTGTACGACTTAAATTTATGAAAAATTTAACTTAAGCATAAAAACATTCCATCGAATAGTGAAAACGTAAAATAGCCACAAAATGGTCCCGTAAGGGTCACGAGCATGTCGCACGGGACCAATGTGACTCGTAGGTCACGGGGCTCCCGGTTTGAGTGTACGACGTAAATTTGCAAAAAATTAGACTTATGCATAAAAACATGCCATCGAAGGGTGAAAATGTTAAACAGCCACAAAACGGTCCCGTAAGAGTTACGAACACCTTGCACGGGACCAATACGACTCGTAGGAACTAGCAATTATCTCGCTTGTAAGCCTCACAGAGTTTCAAGTAATTAAAATACCGACCTCCTTCAACCTATAATTAGGTAGGTCATGGCTTAATGCTATCAGGGAGGTTGCTTCTTCAATACATCAAAAGTTAAAATTCTTCTATGGAGAAAACTTAATCACTTTGTCATGTGATAACTACTCTAAGGAGAAGGAACCAATACTTTAGTCCTGTAAATTCAATGCAAAGGCAAGGAAATATACATTAGTGGTTTCCAGTTAAAACCGTATGTACAAGTCATCTCTAATGGCACCAAGGAACATATTCCATCACTCTAATCCACGTACAAGTGATACAACGTTACACACATGATGAAAAAGATGAAGTAGTCACTAGGAATAGACCTTAAAAAGACCAATAAGGGATCAGTGATGCCATTAAGGTCCCCCCCATAGCATTCCAGCACTAAGCGGCTATATATATATAACTGTTATGTATGTATACATATATATATATATATACACAACTTTTATATATATATAACTTTTATATACATAACTTTTATATATATATAAATTGTTATGTATATACATACATATACATAACAGTTAACAGTTATGTATTATGTATATATATGTATACACATAACTGTTATGTATATATATATATACATAACTTTTATGTATATATATATATATATATATATATATATATATATATATATATATATATATATATATAAAGTTACAATGGTGTTTTCACTATTCAAAAGTTTGGAAGACATTTAACGGTTCAGATCAATGCCACCTAGGCACGAAATAAAGGGTCGAGATTGATTCATTCTATTTTACTCTCTTAACCCTTTATTTTTTGTTTCCCCCTTTTTTGCTTCACTACTAATTGATTTCCCTCTTTTACTTTAATTCAAAATAAGGGTTAAATTAGTAACTTTGTATTTCAATGCTAGAAAGTACACGGATCCCCTCTTTTGACTGATTTTTTCTCTCTCCACTCTCCGGTTCTTCATTTTTCTCTCCTAAAAAATAATCACAAAGGACCTACATGAATTCAACTTCATCTTTCATCTACGATCTCCATCTCCATATCCGTATCCATTTCCATTGTTGTTGTTTTTGTTTAACTTCATCACCATCGAGAAAGTTCGTAGGTGCTCATTTTGTTGTTGTTGATTGAAGGTGTTCATTTCGTTATTTTTCTCTGTTCGAAAGTCAGCTCCATCTTTCAGGTACGATTTCTCTGCTCAAAAATCATTTTATCATTTTTCTCAGGTCGAATGTTTGAAGGTGCTCATTTTGATTGGTTTTGATCTCTTTGGATTGGTTTCAGTATTAGTTTTTTATTGTTCCTGTTTGGTAATAGGTTTGGATTTACATATTCGTTTATTATTTGCATTTGTGGATACGGGTTTCTTTGGTATTCTTTGTTGCAAGGTTGTTCATCAGGTATTTTCTCACTTTCTCATATGGGTTTATTCCTTTTTCTTTCAAGAGTTTTGGTTAACAAATTCGTAATATATAATTTGTAATTTATAATGATGTTTGGGTTTGTAATATATAATTTCTTACATAATATAGATGATATAGTTGTTTCGGTTTGAAATAATTGTTGAATTTACATAAGTTGGATTAATTGAAAAAACAAATTTAGGACATTTGTAGTTTGAAATTTCCGGGGAAAAGGCTAGAGCTCTCGGAGAACCCATCACCAGCAGCACAGGGCATCAATATGTTTTTTTGCACATTACCTCAAATGTCACAACTGCTTTCAATGTATCACAGTTGTATATGAAATTGTACCTGTTCAAAGCCATTTGAGATAGGAAACTGAAGTTCAAATAGGAGAATGCCAAATTCCTAAGATAATGTTTGCATTTTAATTTTGTATGCAAATTCCTCATGAGAAAACTATTTAATTCGAATAGGGAGTGATGAAAATAGATTTAAAGCTTTAATCGGCTCTAAATCTTTATTAGTAGGTGAAGTAGTGCTCTTCCTCATTTTGTAATGATCTTTAATAATTTCTCCTAATGGCGAATCTGGACGGCACCAAAACTCGCTCTTCTTCCCTCATCAAATCCGAAGAAATGTCTTCCTTTCTTCACAGTCTTCTCCACAATTCATCTCTTATACCTTCTCCTTCTAATAACTACTTTAAACACTCATCCAATCTTAATTTCTTTGACATTGAACTATTCTTTCCAATGGAGATGAAAGACAAAACAACAAACTCATTTTATTCAGTAGCTGCTTCCGGTTCTGCAAACACAATAATGTTTATGTCTGATGACAACATATATGACTTCAGCTTTGGTGAGGTATATATAAAACTTTATTATATAAAACTTTCAGTTTGGACAAATAATTTGTTTTTAGTTGAAATTAAAAGGAAATTCTAGCGTTAGAGACGCCGACATATCCAGTCCCATTGTGTTCCACGAAAAGAAATAGAGCAACTGAGATTCACAACCTATCGAAAAAGGTAGGTTCTGATTATGAATATAAATTAAAAGCTTAGATTGATTTTTACTATAGGTTTTAATTTTGTTTGACAAAGGAGGAGTAAGATCAATGAAAAATTCAAAGCCTTTCAAAAGTTAATTCCAAATTTTAACAAGGTAGTTCCTTGAAATTTATTGATTTTTATTTTTGAAAATTTGAGGCTGATTTATTGCGCTTTTGTATGATAGACGGATATGGTGTCAATGTTGGATGAAATAGTTGAATATTTGAAGAAGATTTAACTACAAGTACAAACGATCGCTATATTTCACTCATATATTATGTAAATGTTCATTTCACCAACTAAATCCACTATTAACTTTGTCCTTAGGTCATCTACAATGGGAGTAGCGTATCAACTTATATCATATTAACCCAATAGGTGGAACTAAGTGGGTTGAGTAGTCAATTACCAAATTACAGATAAAGTACCAAGAAGAAGATAATTTTCCCTTATCCGCCCATGCCAAATAATTTTTATGTGACCGAAAGCTCATCACCTAGTATGGTACATCAAATGCTGATTCACAGTGTAGATCTCTCTTTCTCTCTTTTCTCTTTTATTGGGTTTTAGAAACTCTATTAAATGTTTAAAATTAGTTAATGCTTTGTAGATTTCATGTGCTGTCCCTATTTGTTGGTTTTGTTCATTATCTATGCAGTTGTGTAGAGATATCTCAAATCTATAAGAGGGCTCAGACTGCAGGAGCCCCTCTCCCGCTCTCTTTTCATCATTGCTGTCGAGATTTGGCTTACGCTGATGATGTGCTGAGATTTGGTCAGTTGGTTAATTTAAATAAAAAATTCTTTCTAACTTCTCCCTGTTCATATAATTTGATATGGATTGGAAAGTTCATGATGGACAAGATCTTGCATGCATTGGTATTGAACATATATTCACACAAGTGCATTGTTTTAATAAAACTTTGGTATTGAAAATGTAAAAGTATTTTGTTTGATTATTGAATGGAGTGAATCAATTTTATTTTTAGAATGTATAACAAGTATGGATAATGAAATTTGTTTAAGGGGTGTAAGTTTAATAGTGAGATTGTTATGTATTTCCATTTATGTTTTCCCATCCTAATTAGCAATTAGCATACTCGAGTAGTCATGTGATAATGTATACAAGTACTTAAATGGATACCTTTGAGTACAATTCATCGCATGATCCTAACTTGGGTACATTTGTAATTATATGTCGTGCTAACTGGGTGTACAAGAGAAAGCCATTTGTAATTCGCATGATTGCCGTACAATTTGTGTTTAGTTGCAACACTTTATGCCTTGGTGACACACGTGTGTGATTCTTGGATTCTAGAAAAAAATACTCAGTGCCGACTTGGCGAGAGGGGTATTCGCATCTCGTTTAGGCAGTATCGATCACTTATGGGGTTTTAATTCTCTCTAACGATTGATTGATTAGTACATGCAATTATATCTTTATCATTTTATTACTTGGGTTCATTGAGTATTGTATGCTTATGCATATTTGGAAATGAAAGATCTTTGTTGATTATAATTATTAACTTTTCAATTGATATTAGATGTGGAAGAAACAAATTTGAAGAAGAATTTATTTGGCATTCTAAATTTTCTATTCAGTTGGCCCTGCTATCCAGTATCATACATCTTCATATTTGACAATTCTCTTTATATTGAAAATAAAATTAAACCTTCAATGAAACAAGGAAATTAAATATAGAAGCGTTGGAAGATTTGGGTGTTTTTTTATTTGTGTGTGTGTGGGGGGGGGGGGGGGGGGGGGAGTGGTGGAATACGCCTACCCTGTTTCAAAACTATATCAAGATAGCACTACAATTTTACTCCGAATAAAACCTATTCTCTATAAATTTGAGGGTCTATGTAGTTTATATGAAATGTATCATTTATAGAGATACCGGTTAAAGGCAATGTTCATTAAAATAATTGGCATTTTAAAATTAGTTATGTTTGTTTGTAAATCCGAACTTCATTACATATTTTCTTAGTTACATTTCCTAACCTAAATTATTCGCATTTCTTTAATTTCCCAACCTAAATTTAAATTTTATGTATGTCCCATTTTTTCTCATGTTTATCATCTGATATGCCGATATTCTTTTCGTTTTTTCACTTTCCAGGACTAGCATGAATAGTTTGATGAATTATTTGGCTTTATTTCGGTACCTCTTTATCTCTCTAAACTTTGGTTTTAAGCCATTAATTTTGGATTGATTCAAGTTATGGGTTCTGTCTTCAAAGCCAATTATGAATGAAGACTTGGCTGGCTCAATTTTCTAACTTGACAGTTTCCATATGCACATGTATTTGTTTGATTATTGAAGGCCTCAGCATTACACATAAAGAAACAAAACACTTCCACAATTTCAGGAGGCAAAAAACCAGTGCTATAATAGAAGCAATGCATACCAAAATAGCAAAATATGTAAACATGTACTGCTGAGCATGTTAAAACTGGAATTCTATGTTAGTTACTGATTGGATTTTTCTTTATAGGTTTTCCTGAAATTCGATCTTGGTTCAATTTCGATTCGATTTGTCATATGTTAAAACTGGAAATTTTGTCAAATTATATATTAGTCACATTTCTTAACACTGGTTAGTTCTTCAATGTAATATGTTACCTCCCTATTTTCTTCTTGGATGTTTTTTTAACAAACCATAGGAGCTTAAACTTTTCACAAGTCATGCACGTCAAAATGCATCTATAAACATATAACATGTTGAAGTTTTACAGGACTACCAAGACATTGGTTACATTTGAAACTCGCCTCACCAGTAATTCTATTGCTAAATATATAACCAATGTGTGGGACTTCGTAATGAAACTTGATTGATCATCACTCAGCTGCCAGAATGTATAATGAAAGCAAAAATTACCAGTGGATCACATGTTGGTTCAAAGGTTTTCATCCTTGGGTTTTTAATGTCGTCAACGAATAAAAAAATGGCATGTTTGGGTCGCTAAGGCCAAACAGATAAAAAAATGGCCTTCTTGGGTCGCTAAGGACATTGACATCCCTATCACAACCTAACTGACATTTCTTCCTACTCAATCGGGACCCCTGCCACTGCGAAAAACCATGATGTCTACTTCATCACTTAGCTTGAAATGAAGTTGGATATTTGGAAGTGTCATAGACATTGTCAATTTGTATTTTCTTATTGAGTTGGATATTTGTTTCACCTATTCAGAATGTTCTTTATGAACTCAATCTTTCTATTAAACAACGCTAATTTTATAGTTTTGCAGATCTGATACCATCATTTTTTTTAGTTAACCAAGCATGCCTGGAAGGACATGGTAAAGAATTTACTTCCTATGGTTAAATCCAGGGAGTTTAGGCCAACGCCAATCATGTAACAGGTAAAATATATGTAACAGTTATATTACGTACCTGCTCCCTTTGATCACATCATTTTTAGAATATAAATCTTGCAAGTAATGAACTAACTTTAGTTGTTTATATTGTACACAAGTTTTTGTATTGCTGATCATGATGGATTGCCAAGGCACCATCCACTGTTGAGCAATAAAACTGGTGACAGGGGAGAATAAGGGTTCGCCTCCAAAGTCGGCGGTACCAGTGGGATTAAAACTGACCCCACCCAGGGCGTCAGAAATGATGTCGAATATGAACAAGAGTACTACGAGGGGGAGGGTGGTGATTAGAAGAGATGTCATCCCCTTGACCCCAACGTGGATGCACAAAACACCCACAGTTGGCGTTTGTAAATACCCTTTCTCTTGTATTTGTTTCCTATATATCTACTCGAGATCTATAATATTGAATCCTATTTTTTGCCTACTTTGTAATGACTTTTTTCTTGACATTTGCTATTTTGTAGGTGTGTTTGAGTTTCTCTTTCTATTTTCCCTATCCACCGATTTTATGAAAATGTGAGTTTCTTTGTATTTTCTTTTTTGGGTTCTTGGAAACTAGAAGGGAAAGTTTTTTTTTCCCTTTTTTCGTTAATTTCTTGGCAACCACTTTGATCTTATCGATGGGTATTCTTTATATCTCAAATATTCAGTGGCTGAATTTTAATTTGTTAAATAACTTCACTATCATCCAATGAGTCATTATGACCATTAGTATCATCCAATGAGTCATAATCTAAGAAGAGTAACACTTAAAATAAAAAATAAAAAAGGAGTCCTGTCTATCTAAAAAAATGTCCTCTGTTTAATACATCACCTTAAATCTCAACTTAAACCATCAGTATGCAGAGTACAAATTTTGTCAACGTTGGTAATTTCTTACATCCTCATCGTTGGTAACTTTTCTTTGATTTTTAAACTTTATTATAGTGTACTTTAGAATATTATTTTTCATAGTTATTATATTTGTTTTTTAAGAGTGGCACTCAATGTGGCCCCTGTCAATAGCACACTATATTTGGTGACTTACTTGCTGATTTGCGGAGAGGCATATGTTGAATTCTTCGCAGGGGCATATGCTACTACTTCATAAACACATCCATAAAAACGGATATAGGGTGGTAAATTTACTCTTGCATTGAAGTACCTGTTGAGGTAACTAAGATTTTTTTTTATTTATACAATAATTGAATGTAGATTGGAGTATTATAATTGTTGTTTATATGCTTATATACACATTTTTGTGAGCATGGAGTGCACGAGTACCATTCAAAGTGCATAACATGTTCAGAACCTCATATTTTCAACTTACACTTAAATATACATGATGATGCTAAAATCTAGCACCACCAGATAAGTGATGATGAGCTCAAACTGTAAGTACCATGGCATACATAGATGTATAAGTATGCATAAGTATATATAAGGCGGTGAGTATAAGAGGAACAGGACAATGATGTCCATTGGTTCAACCAATTAGGCCTATATCCACTGTGAGTGTGTAATCCACTAAGTATGGGCACTAATTGCCTTGGATACAATGCACATAAACTCCCTCTTTGTCTATACTGTGTGTACAAGCAGAGTTTTGGCTAGGGATACAGTGTTTTTCGATGGGATCCCCTTGTAGGGTTGTAGGTGATAAGTATATATTGGTCTTGGGGGGGAGTAGTGTACCCCCAAGTATGCATGGTGCAGGTGAATGGTGATCTAGCCAATCCTCTGTTGACACCTGTAGATGCCACCTGTGGCTAACGATGACATAATATTCCCTCACGTGAGGGGGTGATATTGTTATAACGATCTTCCACATGTCGCGGGAGCCTCATGCGCACTGTTCCACGCGTCTCCCAAACCATGTGCTGTGGTGATGTCACCCTCGGCCCATGATACGAGGCTGAGGGCAAAGTTCCCCCTGCAGTGTGTCGGCCTAATTTAGTCCTTGTACTGTCGTACCCTCAGAGGGTCGTCCGAGCCTGATGGAGGGTCGGCCCCTTGGGGGGTCGTCTGAGCCTGATGAGGGGTCGACCCCTTGGGGGGTCTTCTGGTCCTGATGAGGGGTTGGCCCCTTGGGGGGTCATCTGAGCCTGATGGAGGGTCATCCCCTTGGGGGGTCACGAGACCATCTTGGGCTCGTCTTGTTAGAGGGCGCCCTTAGCCTGACCGAGGGTATATATGGGTATATCAATCACCCCCAGCCCTTAGCCATAGATGATGCTGAGATGGATGAGGGATAATGTTTCTTTTGAGACAAGTGTGTGGTCTGTTTGATGAGTGACACCTGCCAAGCTGTCATGACACCTAGGCAGATGCTCTTTGTTATTTCATTTTCCATGGTGTGGCGGTTGCACACTTAACCTGGGACTTTGTGCTCTAATGATGCCCTCCTCATGGGCTGCGCTTTGCCTTAGTTAATGGGCCCACTCATTACTAAGGTACTTAAGTAATTTTTGAAACCTTTCCTTCTCTTCTTCTTCTTCGCGCCCAAGCTCTCTCTCTCTCTAGATTTCCAACAGACAGACCACCATTTCTGCAAATTTCAACATTTCGAGTTTGGCAGTTACTTTCTTCCTCTTCAGGTAATCGCTCAGCCCCAGGTCCTCTTTAATTTCATTTCTTTTTTGCTTTCTTATTTTAGGCTTGTAGGGCCGTATTTAGGTTGTTTCATAACTTTTCCGGCGTCTTCTCCGGTGATTGGTTTTTGAGTGTTCTTGAGTGTTCTTGATTAAAAACCCTCTATTTCTTTTGTTTCAATCCAAAAGTCCAGCCTGGTCAACTGCAAACTTGTTTGTAGTTAGGTTACCCAAATTGTTCCAAGTGTAGGGCATCCCCCTTAATTCTTAGGAGGCTTTACAATTTAGCTGATGAATTTCCATCCTTGAGAGAGAAGCTCTTCATAGAGATCAAACGAATAGAGGAAGAGGAGGAGAGGAGATGAGTGGCCGACCCTAATTGGGTAAGACCCATTTTCCCCATCCCTCTCACCACAATAAAGCCATTTGAGCTGTTTGAGTCTTGTGGGTCATCCTGTCATCCAGCCGAGAGTTATTCAGGAGAGATGGATGAGAGAGCGTCGTCGCTAACTGGCGCTGGCCCTTCTGGGAGAGGAGAGACATCTGGTCCAAGCCCAGGCCAACAGGCCGAGGGTATGGTTACTTCCGAGGTTGTCCTTATGACAACTCTATCCCCACATGCCTTCCAGATGGCTTTTCCTCAGGAGCCTCTAACAGGTGATGAGGCCGAGGGAGAGGGGATTAGGGATGATGAGGACTCAGATGTTGACCCGATTGACACATCTCATGCCTCGTCCAATATTTCCTCAGTTAGGGATCGTGACCTCCTGCTCTGGAGGCATGCATATGCTGTACCCCCAACATATCCATGAGGGTTCCCTCTGAGTCTGAGAGGGTCTTTGAGGGTGAAAAGGGAGAGATAGCGGTATACGAATAAATGTTTAAGGTCGGTGTCAGGTTCTCTTTGCACCCCGCCATTGTAGACATCTTGTCAGCCCTTGGCGTTTCCCCCTCTCAACTTCCTCTCAACTCTTGGAGGACGATCCTTAGCTACGTCTCCTTATGGAAAAATCGCTTTATTGACGAGCCCTCAGCCGATCTGTTCTTGGCCTGCTATAATATCACCTCTTCGTCCAAACAGCCTGGGTCCTATCATCTGAGGGCAAGGAGGTCTGAGAAAAAACTTCTCCACATGGCGCAAACCTCTAACCATGACTGGAAGCAGATATTTTTCTTCATGTATCAGGAATAGGAATTTGCGATCGAGGCTCAACCTTTAGTCGATGGTCCTAGGGTCGCAAGAAGATGGTCTAACCCCTCAATGAAAGCCAGGTCAAACCCCGTACTTAGTCTGGAAGAGAAAGATATAGTCGAATATCTGAGGGAGCGAGGGAAAGGGGGTGACCTTACAAAGTTTGAAGTTCTGATGACCCCTCGATTCCTCAAGGAAGCTGGTATGAGGGTCGGCCCCCTAACAGAGCTATGTGAGTTATATTATTTTTTGCCCATTCTTTACTTTTTCAAGTGTTCCATCTTTATCTCTGCATCTTTCTGACCTATAGTCCTCTTTTCAGGTGGTCCTCCAGGTATATCAGACCATCTCTGGGAAATGACTGCCCCGAGCTTACTATCTGGTTTGGGAAAGAAAAAGGGGAAGGAGCCTCAGTAAGCTCCGAGGAAGACGAAAGCCGCTGGGCCTATGCCTGATGAGTCGACCTCCGACAGGCACAAAAGGAAAGAGCCAGAAGTCTCGGTTGACCCTCGACCTGATTCATGGACGAGGGCAAGGGTCGAGGCGTCTGAGGGGACCGCCTCCTCTTCCAGCATGGCGGCCTTTTGGTCCCAAAATTTGACATTACTGAAGGCCGGGCCATCTTATCTTATTGCTAACTTGAGGGTGGCCAAAGCGTCAATGTTTTCTGCCCCCTCGGCTGCCGATTATGAATTCCTGTCCAAGATGCCTTCGGCGAAGGTGTATGACTATGTTCTGCACACCCTAGCTCAGGTATTTGTTCTCACTTCATTCCTTTAGTTGCATTTTTTCACAAACTATTTTCTCGGCCTCTTAACGAGTGTATGTCATTCTTCTGTGCAGTCTGTCTGTGCCTTTACCTCGGACACTAAGTGGCTGGCAGAGAATCAAGCAAAATTCCATGAAGCTGAGAGGGCTATTCAGCACGAGGCTGATCTTCAGTTAGATCTTGAGACTGCAAGGTCTGAGTTGGAGAGCACTAGGATTGAGCATGCAAGGATCCTGGATGAGCTGACGAGGCAGGATGATGCAGACATGGCGGCCAAGGACTTTCTTATAAAGGAGAGGGACGAGGCCTTGACCAACATAGGGTCTCAGCACAAGAACAATCTTGAGGCGGTTGTCAGGAAAGCCGAGGCCGATGCCGTGGAGGCCTATAAAATCTCGGACCAGTTTCAATGCTTCGGCCTTGAATACTTAGAGAGGGGGTCAGGACGGCCTGTCGATGGGTCGTCTACAAGTTTGGTGATGTCGTCTCTTCGGTTCACCCTTCCATCGAAGTAGTCCAATTGAACGACCCTCTGATTGCTGAGGCCTTAGCCCAGGTGGAATCTCAAGTGCATGTTAAGGGTACTGGCACATCTGAAGATCAGCCAGTTTTGGTCATTGAGGAAACCCCTCTTATAGATGTTGAGGCCCTTCCCTCTAATGTTGCTCAATAGGGTGGTTGTTTATAGCCCACACCCTCTTAGTGTAATCAATACTTTTGTACTCTATTTTGTAGAACACTTTGTAATATTTCATTTATATTATCATCTCTCTTGTCGTCTTCCATATTTGTCTCTTATGTAATTTATATTGTGATTCTTTATATGAACTCATGAAGTCATCCCTCGTCTTTCTTGAGGACAATGCTAGGGTCGTCCCCACCATTGACCCTCGTTATAGCCGACGGTTGTAATAACCAAATTAATGGTTTTAACCAAAGTATTCCCTCGACTTTCTTGAGGACAATGGTGGGGTCGTCCCCACCATTGACCCTCATTATAGCCGACGGTTGTAATTACCGAATTAATGGTTTTTAATGGTCTTCCCTCGTCTTTCTTGAGGACAATGGTGGAATCGCCCCCACCATCGAGCCTCATTATAGCCGAGGGTTATCAATACCAAATTAATGGCTTTTAAACAAGCCTTCCCTCGTCTTTCTTGACGACAATGGTGGGGTCATCCCCACCATTCACCCTCATTATAGCCGAGGGTTGTAATTACCAAATTAATGGTTTTTAATGAAGTCTTACCTCGTCTTTTTTAGGGCAATGGTGGGGTCTTCCCCACCATTGAGCCTCATTATAGCTGAGGGTTGTAATTCCTAAACTGATGGTTTTGATTAAGTCTTCCCTCGTCTTTCTTGAGGACAATGGTGGTGTCGTCCCCACCATTGACCCTCATTATAGCCGAGGGTTGTAATTACCAAATTAATGGTTTTTAATGAAGTCTTCCCTCATCTTTCTTGAGGGAAATGGTGGGGTCTTCACCACCATTGAGTCTCATTATAGCCGAGGGTTTTAATTACCAAAGTATTGGTTTTTAATGAAGGTTTCCCTCAACTTTCTTGAGGGCCATGGTGGGGTCGTCCCCACCATTGAGCCTCATTATAGCCGAGGGTTTTAATTACCAAATTATTGGTTTTTAATGAAGTCTTCCCTCATCTTTCTTGAGGGCAATGGTGGGGTCGTCCCCACCATTGACCCTTATTATAGCCAAGGGTTGTAATTACCAAATTAATGGTTTTTAATGAAGTCTTCCCTCGTCTTTCTTGAGGGCAATGATGGGGTCGTCCCCACCATTGACCCTCATTATAGCCAAGGGTTGTAATTACCTAATTAATGGTTTTTAATGAAGTATTCCCTCATCTTTCTTGAGGGCAATGGTGGGGTCATCCCCACCAGTGACCCTCATTATAGCCGAGGGTCATTCTCCAAAGATGATTCCATGCGTACTAGAAATGATAAACCCAAGATGAGAGGAAACACTGATATTTCTCATTAATTTTCCAAGTGTTTTGTCGGAGTAACACCTATTACAACTGTCGTTCGATAGGACTTTACAAAACTACTGATAGTATTTCTTCAAATGATCTGCATTCCAGGGGTTGGAAAAGGGTTCCCCTTATAGGTTTTCTAGTCTATAGGTTCCTGGGACAACTTCGTCGATGACCCTATATGGGCCATACCAATTAGGATGGAGCTTGTTGGCCTTCTGCCAAGTCTTTTTGAGGACCAAGTCCCCCACTACAATTGGTCTCTGTTTCACCCTTTGATTGTAAAACCTTGCAGTCCTCTGCTGGTAGGCGTCTTGCCTTATCTCGGCGTCTTCCCTCCTTTCCTCAATCAGGTCAAAGTCAAGTCTCCTCTCTTACATATTTCTTCGGGGGTCATACATTTGGACCCTATGAGTAGGAAACCCAATCTCAGTGGGGATGATGGCCTCTGAGCCATAAGCTAGCATGAATGGGGTCTCTCCGGTAGATGTCTTTGTCGTCATCTTGTAGGCCCATAGTACAGCATATAACTCCTCAACCCAACTTCCTTTTGCCTCTTCAAGTCTCTTTTTGATCCCGTCAAGGATCGTCCTGTTTGTAACTTTTGTTTGCCCGTTAGCCTGAGGTCGACCTGGGGTAGAGAAAAATTGTTTGATACTCACGCTTTCACAGTATTTCTCTAGGGATGTATTATTGAATTGAGTCCTATTATCCGAGATGAGGGTGTTGGGGAGACCATATCTACATATAATATTTTTTCAGATGAACTGGAAGGTCTTCTGTTCGGTAATCATGACCATCGGCTCTGCTTCCACCCATTTTGAAAAATAGTCAATTGCCATGATGAGGAACCGATAATTATTAATGGCCCTAGGTAAGGGGCCTACCAGGTTGATCCCCCATACTGCAAATGGCCATGGGGACGTAATGGAGGTAAGAGGCTGATGAGGCTGGTGTGGGATGGTGGCAGATCTTTGACATTTATTACGCTTTTTTATATACGTCGTGGCGTCTTTCCCCAAGGTCGGCCACCAGTACCTCAGGGTGATCACCCTCTTCACCAGAGATCTTCCCCCAATGTGGCTTGAACATGACCCCTCATGCACGTCTTGCAAAATGGAAGGGACTTCAGATGGGTGCACACACCTAAGTAAGGGGAGCAAAAACCCCTTTTTGTATAAGGTGTCCCCAATGACAGTGAATTTTGCATATCTGTATCTCAACTTCTTCCTTTCTTGCCTTGCTTCTGGTATTTCCCCCTCTTTAATGTATCTTATCAGAGGGTCCATCCATGAGGCTTCCTTAGCAATATTCAAGTAAGTGCCAAGTGTTCCCTCGGCATCTTCAATAGTTGGTCGAAGTAAAATTTCCACTGGGACTGTCCTCTTGATATCCGTCCTAGTCGACGAGGCCAACCTATCAAGGGCGTCAGATCGACCATTATCGAGCCTAGGTATCCTCTTTAATTTTACTTCTCTGAATCTCTTTAGTAATGACCTCACCTTCTCATGGTACCTAGCCATCCTCTCGTCCTTGGCCTCGTAGGCTCCTTGTATTTGATTCACTACTAGCCTTGAATCACTATGAACCAAAATTCGGCCGACAGTAAGAGACTTGGCCAAGGAGAGACTTGCTATCAAGGCCTCATATTTGGCCTTGTTGTTGGAGGCCTTGAAGTTGAACCTCAGGGCGTACTCAATGTCTATGCCATCGGGTGCTGATACTATTAACCCAACCCCACTCCCGCTTTCGCAAGAGGACCCATCGACGAAGAGACTCCACGCGATATGTTCTTCTGAGAAACTTCCCTCGGTGAGTGACCCCTGTCTAAAGAGATATCTTCCCTCTTCATTTTCGACCACTTTTCTTCTAGCGGTGCTTGTCTCAGCATTATCTACAGGTGTGTCAGTGAGCCTACCTCACTGGGTATCTGTCTTCCTGTGGCTCTCACGCTCAGCTTCATCATCTTCCCAAGTAAACTCTGCCATGAAATCTGTCAATGCTTGCCCCCTAATGGCCGTCCTAAGCTGATACACAATGTCAAACTCCCCCAGCTCTATAGCCCAGGCCATTAGCCTCCCTGATTTTTCAGGCTTGTGCAAGACCTGCCTAAGAGGGGAGTCAATGAGGATGACCATTATATTGGACTGTAAGTATGGCTTCATCTTTCTCGATGCATGGATCAAGTCATAGGCCAACTTCTCCATCCTTGGATATATTTGCTCTGCCCCCTGGAGTGCCTTACTATTGAAATACACATGCTTTTGTACCCCGTCTTCATCTCTCAAAATGGATGCATTGATGTCTAACTCTGGATGACGAGGTACACATAAAGTCGTTCACCCTGTACGGGCTGTAACAACAGCAAGGGAGAACCTAGGTATGATTTAACACCTTGAAAGCCTCATCACACTCTTCACTCCATTAGAAGGCTTTTTTGAGAATTTTGAAGAATGGTAGACACCTGTCTGTGGCCCTAGACACGAACCTGTTCAAAGCAGTAACTCTCCCTGTGAGTCTCTGAATGTCTTTAATGGTCTTGGGGGTCTTCATCTCTACAAGGGCCTTTATCTTTTTAGGATTGGCCTCGATGCCTCTTTGGTTGACAATGAACCCCAAGAACTTCCCTGCTCCGACTCCGAAGACACACTTAGTCGGGTTGAGCTTCATCTGGTATTTGTCCATCATATTAAAGGTCTTCTCAAGGTCTGCCATATGATCCTCTGCCTTTAAACTCTTAGTCAGCATGTCATATACGAGGCGCTGATACGTTGCCCCCGCATTTTTTAGGCCAAAGGGCATGACCCTATAATAGTATGTCCCCTTGTCGGTAATGAAGGCTATCTTTTCAAAGTCTTCAGGCTTCATGAAGATCTTGTTGTACCCTAAATAGTCATCCATGAAGCTCATGAGCTCATTGCCTGTGGTAGCATCTACCATCTGATCAATGCGGGGGAGAGGGAAGCTGTCTTTAGGACAATTCTTGTTGAGGTCTATGAAGTCTACACACATCCTCCACTTTTCGTTGGTTTTTGGGACAATGATAGCGTTGGATAGTCATTCAGGGTAGATGACCTCCCTGATAAACTCAGCATCTTCCATCTTCTTGATTTCATCCCTAATGACCTCATACTTTTCTTGAGAATAAATTCTCCTCTTCTACTTAACTGGTTTTGCACCTTCTACCACGTTGAACTTGTGGCTCATAACTTCGGGGTCGATCCCCGGCATATCTGTGTGACTCCATGCAAAGACGCTCTATTTTCTCTTCAACATCCTGATGAGGTCTTCCTTGATATTTGACTTCAGAGACTTACTGACTTGGACGGTTTTTTTTGGGTCATCCTCATTGAGGATGGTGGATTCTACCTCTTTCGTGGCCTCTCCTTTTTTTAGCTTCGTCTCGTCTCTGGGGTCTAGGGTATCAATATTGTAAGTGGTCGTAGCCTTTTTGTGTTCCTCTCTTTCTTCAGCGGAGTTGTAATAACATTCTCGCGCTGTCGTCTGGTCTCCCTGAACTTCCCCCACCTCGTAAGGGGTTGGAAATTTAATCATCTGATGGACCGTGGATGACACATCTTTGAACCCCTTGAGGTCTACCCTCCCCAGTATAATATTGTAGGCCGAAAAGACATGTTCATCCATCATAAAGAAGCTGACCTTCTTTGTAAGCCATCTCGGCCACTCGTCCCCCATCCTGACATCAACCTCATACACTCCGAGGGGATGAAATTTTTCTCCACTGAACCCAATCAATGGGTGATGGTATGGGACGAGTCTGGCACGGCTGAGACCTAAAGCTTTGAAGCATGGCCAAAACATTACGTCTGCAAATGAGCCCCCATCTACCAGGATCCTCGGTACCTCTCATCCGTGCACCCTGGTAGTGATGATGAGAGGGTCATCATGTGGAGTTAAGAGGCCTTTGAAGTCCATTCTTGAGAACCCGACTATCAGGGTGTCCATGTCGACCTTCTTCCTCTTTTCTGAATTTGCCTCCAGAGAGGTTGAGTGTACCGTCTTCGTCACTGCCTTGGCCTCAGCCACATAGGCTTTCCTGTCAGTGACCTCTGACCCTCCTCCTGCTAGACCCCCGGAGATTATTCCCACTCTAAGCGAGATTATATTAAGCCTCTTGACAGGGCCTTGGTCTTCTCTCAGCAGGAGGTCAGGGTCGTCCTCATCATCAGAAGGGTCGTCCCCTCTTTTTTGAGGACCTTCTCTACATGCATCACCTCACTTTTTTCTGGGGTCGTCCCCTCGGCCCCTCTTAAAGGCACCTTTTTCGACGTACTTTCTGAGCTTCCCTTCTTTCAGCATCTTCTCAATCTCATCTTTCAGAGCAAAGCATTTGTCTGTTATGTAGCCATGGTCTTGGTTAAATTCTCACCATAGGTTTTTATTCCTCTTGTTGGGGGCTGCCCTCAACTTCTCAGGCCACTTCAGAGATCGGTCACTCTTTATCTTATTGAGAATATGTTCGCAGGTGACGGTTAGATCAGCGAACTTATCATCCGTAGACCTCTTCTTCCCTTCTTTGTTCTTCTTGGGGTACTTACCCCCACAAGCGCCTCCTTTTTCGTCTTTATATTTTGCGGCCATCACCTCTTCGGCGTTCATCACCTTTCCTGCTGTTGACAGTAATTCATCCATCGTCCTCGGAGGGTCTTTAGCGAGCTTCCATAACAGCTTCCTTTTTTGGAGCCCTCCAATCAGGACTGTCATAGCTATGTTCTCCTCATAGTCTTCCACCTCCAACTTTTCTTTATTGAATCTGGCTACATAGTCCCTTAGACTCTCATTCTTCCCCTGCTTAACATAGAGCAGGTGTGTGGTCTTCTTCCGTGGTCTCACCCCAAAGAAAAAGTTGTGGATGAACCGGTTTTGCCAGCTGCTTAAAGTTTTTAATGGAGTTTTTTGGGAGAGACATATACTAGACATGTGCAGCCTCCGTCAGAGTACCAGAGAAGGCATGACACTTCATCTCATCTGAAATAGAGTAGATGTCTACCGCTGATCGATACATCTGAATATGGTGGACAGGGTTGGTACTCCCGTCATATCTTGAGCTGACCGCAGGTGGCTTAAACTTTGATGGCGTAGGGAAGTTGACTATCTTCATCACAAAGGGTGAGCCTATGGAGTATCCTCTCTGAAGAGGGTCCCGGCTCTTCAGTATATCATCGATCTTATCCTCTAGTCGTCGGATCGAGTCATTCCAGGGCCTCATAGGGTCGGCCTCGCCGATGTTATCCCCTATCGCCTCTTTAAGGTGGACGGAGGGCTCTGTTGCTGTAGGCCTGTGTCTGCTGTTCACTTCCTCTTGGACGTCGTCCTGTACTTAGGGTCGGCCCCCGTGAGGTCGGCCATCTGCTGCCTCCCTTATGGACCACGTGGCACTCCTTGATCTGGACAATTTTTCTCGCAGGTCATTTACTGGGCCCAAACATTCAAAGGCCGACCCCCTGATCAGGCGATCAAAAGTAGAGCCTCTTGGACGATCGTCAGGATTTGGTCTCCCGCACTTTCCTTTACTTTCCTGGAGAGGTCGTACAGTATTGTTGGAGACCTCACATGGTTCCCAGCATTTTATAGGGGCCTCCTCTCCCTCCAGATCGTCATACCTGTCCTCAGGGAAAGGGTTTCCTTTCCTCGCCAGGCATAGACTCCGGGGGTCAGCAACATCCCTACGCCGCTGAGGGGGTGGCAGGTCTTTCCGTGGTGCCTGGGGTGGTCCCCTGGCTTCATGCTGTCCTGGAGCTCCTGTCGGAGTAATTATCTCTAGTGAAACCCCTGGTGGTCTTAGTATATTCTGGCTTAGAGCTGTGAACTGTTCCTGCATGATCCGCTGGCTTGCAGCCACAGACTTCAAGGCTGCCGCCACATCAGCCATCTCAGACTCAGGTGGTGGTTGACTGGAACTGGGTCCTACTCCACTATCCGGTGGAGGGAGTGGTGGCGGTGGCATATCTGGTGCCATGTGTTTGAGCTGCGAACAACTGAACTGGAAAAAAGACTGGTGAGCCTGAGAACCTTAATGGGTCTCTTTCAATGGTGAAACATCTCTTCTCAGTGGGAGAGTTGGTTCACCACCAGAGTACCCAGTGAGGTCAAGCTGTACAAGGGAAGAGATATCTTCTCGTTCCCACAGACGGCGCCAAACTGATTATGCTAAACTTTAGCACCACCATATAAGTGATGATGAGCTCAAATTGTAAGTACCATGGCATCCATAGATGTATAAGTATGGATAAGTATATAGAAGGAGGTGAGTATAAGAGGAACATGACAATGATGTATAGTGGTTCAGCCAATTAGGCCAACATCCACTGTGAGTGTATGATCCACTAAGTATGGGCACTAATGGCCTTGGATACAATGCACATAAGCTCCATCTCTGTCTCTACTGTGTGTACAAGCAGAGCTTTGGCTAGGGCTACAGTGTTTTTCGATGGGATCCCCTTGTAGGGTTGTAGGTGATAAGTATATACCGGTATTGGGGGGAGTAGTCTACCCCCCAAGTATGCATGGTGCATGTGAATGGTGATCTAGCCAATTCCCTATTGACACCTGTAGATGCCACCTGTGGCTAATGATGACATAATATTCCCTCACGTGAGGGGGTGATATTGTTATAAAGGTCTTCCACGTGCCGCGGGAGCCTCACGCGCACTGTTCCACGCGTCTCCCAAACCACGCGTTGTGGTGATGTCACCCTCGGCCCATGATACGAGGTCGAGGGTAAAGTTCACCCTGCAGTCTGTCTGGCCTAATTTTGGGCTCGTACTATCGTACCCTCATAAGTTCATCCGAGACTGATGGAGGGTCGGCCCCTTGGGGGGTCGTCTGAGCCTAATGAGGGGTCGGCCCCTTGGGGGGTCGTCTGAGCCTGATGAAGGGTCAGCCCCTTGGGGGGTCATCTGAGCTTGATGGAGGGTCGACCCCTTGGAGGGTCGTCTGGGCCTGATGAGGGGTCGGCCCCTTGGGGGGTCGTCTGAGCCTGATGGAGGGTCGGCCCCTTGGGGGGTCACGAGACCTTCTTGGGCTCATCTTGTTGGAGGGCACCCTCGGCCTGGACGAGGGTATATATGGGTATATCAATACATATTGTTTCTTTAGAATTTTTAAGTTCAGTTGGTGCTGTGCATAATTTTTTTTTTTTTTAAAATCAAACACTCAAAAGCCAAGTATATCCTTTTTATTCGTTTAGTGTTCATGTTGATTAGTTATTGTTGGTTTAGCATTCATGTTGAATCATTTTCATGGTTTAACGTTCAGTTGTATCTTGGTTTTAACTTGAGAAAGCATTTGACTTTATTTAATACGATTGACATTACTCTCATCTATTAATACATACTAACTACTTACACATATTAGTTCCAACTTCTTACTTACATCTCTTAGTTCCTACTTATATATAACATGCATGCTACATTTATGAAGTACGAGTGTTCTAATCCTTGATATTCATTTAAATTTTGGGTTGTGCTCAATGGTTGGTTTTATTTGATTTGATTTATATGAAAATTCATCTCTTAGTAACCTATGTTTTGAGCATCACAAGCTTCAGTATTTAAAGTCCGGTTAAAGGACTTATTGTGTAAATTCATTTGTAGGAAAACGCAACAGCAGCTATAGGATATTAGGTAAACGCAGCAGCAGTACCTATAGGATATTAGGTAAACACGGCTGTAGGATATTAGGTAAATGAAGCTGCTGGTAAACGCAGAAGCGACAACAACTGTACGAAACGCAGCAATAACACATTTTAGGTAGGAAACGAAGCAGCAGCAGATGTAGGATATGTAGCAGCAGTTACACGTAGCAGCAGTTCTTTGGTTCTATATTGATTGTCCTTTAGAATTGACCGGGGCGTGATTACTCTATGTTGGTAATAATTTAGATTTTGATTTTATAGAAATATTAATTGTTCGGCTTTATAACTGAGTTGAAATTTAACGATTTATATAGGCGCCGCATTACTGCAAAACTAGGGAGATTTCTCAACTGGTGGGTGATGGGGTTGTGTTATACATGCATCACGGTAAGACTGAGAATGATCATTACACATTTTCTTATTGTTTCTATGTGCGCATACAGCTTTAAAACATATGTGATCATCCCTAGATTTGTATTAATGTAATGTAATATTATCTAGCAACCAATTTTAATGAGTTCAATTATTGGTCATTATAAACACATTTGCGAGCTGTAAAAAATCAGTGTCAAGGACTGTACGTGTGGGTGTAAAAAACATGGATTTTTAATAAACTATCTTCATATTGGGGATTGGGATGAATAAGCCCCTTTTTATAATTCTAATACCACTTTAACTATATCTATTAATTCCAACTGTGTGACACGGTGGATCGGGTGGACATGACTGCAGTAGCAATAACTGTCACTAGAGCACTCACAACGTGTGGTACTCCCGCTTTGGCAGAAATGATAAAGAATTGTATGGCTCAAGATCTTTTCAGGAAGGTAAGTAGTATAGAGATACTATTCATAACTAAGTTTTCTTTACCCAATTAACCGAAAGAGTAATTCTAGGGGAATTGACTGGTGATTTTGACACAAAAAAATTATGACTCTGGAAGGAATGCATTAGTTGGTGTGTAGAGTCAACTGAGCGTCATCTAGAATACCAATGTGTTTCTGACATGACATTGGAATATGAAGTGATTTGTATAATTTTTTTCTGAAAAAAGAAAGAAATTTAAAATTATATGAGGTATTGAACTCATTTAGTGGTATTTGTTCTTTTATTTTATGTTATTTTTTTTTTAGTTCTTTTGTTTGGCTCACGCAAGTATGAGCAATATTTCTCTATTTTTGTATTTCTATGACCAAGAACCTATAAATTATAGGTATGATTAGTCCAAAAGCCTACACATCAAATGAGACCATTCATATCTGTGTCCAAAAGCCTGTGGTGATTTTTATTTTCACCTTTTGGGTAGATTTCATTATGGTATGATACGCTTATGATTACGATCTTACGATTACTATTACTATACAAGAGTTCGTAATGGTATGATATAATAGTTCATTAGTTGGCAAACATGTGTAGGTTTTGATGTTGTGATGTGGAACACAAGCAGTGTCAACAATATGACTACTTTGAAGGCTCCAATATTAGGAGTTTTTGGACATAATGTTGCCTTATATTTGATTGGGTAAATATAGGCTCCATTTATTTCATTTTATGTTTTTGTTTACTATCCTTAAATAGTATGTAGGTTTAACTCATGACAATATTATTTCTTTGTTCCATTTTTATTTTTATGCAGCGCTCAAATCAAAGATTAGTTGAAAAAGCATTAAATGTCTTCATCGAGAAGGTCGAGTATGGAATTTTCTACGGCAGATAACATTTCGTCGATTTTAAGATAAGGAAGGCTAGAAGCATTCAATATGACACATCTTAGTAGGGATATGAGTTGTGTAAATCAAACCCAAGGAACACTCATTTTTAGAAGCTAAATCAACCATGGTTGCCGACTTAGTTTCACCATACATGTAGTAGGCGTATTGATACTTTTTTTAATACAATTTTTTCTCTGTTAACCTCTTTTTGGGTGTTGAGAAATGTGTACACATATATTAGTTTCTCAAATTTGACAACTCCAACTAATGTAAAGTTTATTTTATCGTTGTAGTTAGAATGGATTGTATTATATGCGGTGCTCTTTAATAAAAAAATTGTATCATTGAATTTATTCCTTTTGTATTTTTTTTTCATTTGTAAAAGATGTACTCGGTTATATTTTAGTTAGACGTGCAGCTCCATAGTTAACTGTGAGCAAACCCACTTCTTTCTAATTTTATTTTTGAATTCGTGTCACAACACGAAGACGATTCAACATAACCATCTGATAAGTCTAATCATATAGACACAAGTCCTAATCATATTCATTGTCGTGTTAGGCACGGGCATTCCCTGTAAACATGTTCGCATTGTTTGGGAATACTTTCTACAAGAGTGTAAGAGGTTTGGGGAATACTTTATACAATTTTTGAATTAGAAGATTGTAAACATGTTGGCATTGTATTAGGTAATATATTATTCCAAATATCTTTGTAGTGAATGCGTACATTGCCGATGTTGTTATGCACATTTTTAGCGTAATTAAAATTTTATTTTTGAACACTTTCAACTGTTTTTCTATCCACTGCTAAGCAAGTTCTTATATTCAAAAGTAGGCATCATTTAGAGCTATAAATTTATATGCTTTAGATCAATATTATAGTGTGTGCATAATATGTAATGCTCTTTGTTCATTTCTCAGCTTAGTTAAGGTATTTCAGTTAAGGTATTTCTGCTCAGTTTGAATATTAGGTTCGTCAGGTATGTTTAGTTTCTTAGGTTGGTTATTTCTTTATTTTGATTGGCAACATTAGTAAATGTTTAGGATGAATGTTGTGATTGTATGACCCGCTATATATAATCCTACAAATTTCTATTCATATTTCTCAAGTTGTTTATTCCTATAGACATTAAAGGCGGCACAACATTGTTTTTTTTTCAAAAAAAAAAACGATCGAAATAAACACGACATGAAATAATATTTTTACCTATCTCGAACTCAACCCGAGTAAAAGCGGCAAAACACAAAATATTTTTTTAACAAAAATTGAAGTCGGGAAAAATAAACACGACTCATCATAATATGACACGACATAAAACGATATCTTTTTTACCAATCACGAACACTGTCCAAGAAAAAGCGACAATATATCAAATGTTTTTTTATAAACTAAAAACGAATCTGGTCAAAATTAAGATGACATCACATGAAATATTATTGTTTATCTATCTCGAACACAACCCAAGTAAAAGTAGTAGAACACAATGATTTTTTAACCATATACGAACTTGACTAAAATAAACACGACCCGACACGACATGCGATTTTGTTACCAATCACGGACACTACCGTTTTGCAGGATAATCCTATAAACAAAGGATATTACGGCCAATTTTTTTAAAATTACACTTTGTTTTGTCGAGGAACGAA
Organism: Sambucus nigra; assembly: GCA_949130495.1. Classification (NCBI taxonomy): domain Eukaryota; kingdom Viridiplantae; phylum Streptophyta; class Magnoliopsida; order Dipsacales; family Adoxaceae; genus Sambucus; species Sambucus nigra. The sequence continues at coordinate 49,064,997 of OX422215.1, forward strand.
ATTTTCACCATTTTGAGATTACATACTTTGGAAATTTTCATCGTGCCTTCAGGCACGGGCATACCCTAGTATATATATATATATATATATATATATATATATATATATATATATATATATATATATATATATAAAACAAGGATTATGAATACGATATGTACGATACTCGTAGTTTTGTCGACACATAAGCAAGTCGGGACCCTCTCGTTGACTAGAATACTTGTTATATTTGTTTCTCCATTGTAGTCCAGTATGTAATGTTAACATGTGTCTTGGAATTTCAATGGTTTTGTAGCTTTTTTGCCCAGTATATATATACATTATGGTTTTTCAAATGATTCTCTCTAATCCCATTCCACGTGGAAAAAAATGAAGCTATGGCACTTTAGTTTTGTGTCGTTAGTGAACACAAGATGAATGATGAAATTTGGCAATATGGAACCCCCGTCAAGGGAAGTATATGGAGTGCTATTTGATTTACCATGGTGATGTCCCCATGGAAGTGAACACGTGACAGTTGGTTAGTTCACATCGAACACGGGCCAATAAGAATTTTGTTTCATTGAAGCTTTTGTTAGACGAATTTGGGATTTTTTTTATATTGTTGGATTTTTCGTTACCCCTTAAAAAGGGTGGATAGTCCAATAAACAAAGGAGACTATGCTAAATTTAATTTACAAATTGACACTTTATGTTTTTAGACACAGTGAATTTGATTATTATAGTTATATATATATATAAATGTTTTTTTAGACACTTTGTTTTCATAGTTATATACAAATATTTATATATATGTATATAACTATAATAGTAATAAATTATTATTATCTTTTGAAGTCGGATAGAATATAATTTATTTTGTATTTTGTGTAGAATGAAAATGGATTTGCGACACATGGAAAAGTCAATGGATACGGAGGATCGAGGTACGTAGCTACTCGGATACTTATTTAACTTTATGTAGCTACTCGGATACTAGTTTTAGATATTAAATTGGTGAAAGGGATTTAATGGTGGTTTAGCTGCATTTTTTGCTGTTGGGTTTATTTTAATGTTAAAAACATGTTGGATTTCATGAATAAACAAAGGAAACTCTACCGAAATTTTCTGAAATTAAATAGTGTTTTAAATTGATCAAGTCAAACATACATGCATTTGAAGTTATACAAACCTATGTAGTCATTTATTTTTGTATCTTGTGCAAGATATGATGAATTTTGCTTGGAGTTATTATGTTCATGGTGGCTTGGAGCTGTGGTTTTTTATAATTTAGGGGAGCAATATTGTCTTTGTTTTAGTTTACGTTGATTTTTTTAAGATATTTTAATGTGTTAATGTATTAGGCTAGATCATGTTTACACCTTTTGTTACGTTCTTATTTGGTACCTTTGTACTTGGATTGTGATGAAATATTACTTTGTAATTCATATTTATCAGATTTGGTTGAAAATTACGGAATTTCGTATTACTTATGATTGCAATTCATACTTAGGCTTGAGCTCACCTATATTTTACCTAAAGTAATGTCTTATGTCAAACAACCGAATATTATTTCCTTAGATCCATTGTAAATAAGTTAGTAAATAACACAAACAGAATATAATAGTAAACAAATAATAAACAAAGACATGGTATTCACATTCATTTTATCATCACTCGTAATTTTATCAAACACATGGTATTCACAACACAAAAAAATCATACTATCTCTATATCGATGTGCTCCTAGTAATGATCTCCATAAAGCATATATGCATCTGTATATATGCAGTATGCATATATGCTGCATATATGCATACTGCATATATGAAGATGTATATGCAATGCATATATGCATATGATGATGTAAGCAAATGTGGAAAGAAACCCCTCACAGAGTAAAATACCTCCTATAGTAGTAGGTCCAGCTGACCCTTTGGCAAGACCATTAGTGTTATGTTTGGCCCAAGGTAGATGAGGGGGGAGCCATTGAACTTGAGTTATGCTAGGAGCTTTGGAAGGTATATTTGAGGATGATGAGCTCAATAACTTTATTGTACTATGACAATTAGATCAAGTCACCAAACGTAATTCGCTAAACTAAGCTATTGAGCAAAAATCACTCTTACTTGGTTATGCAAAAACTAAGCTATTGAGCAAGAGAGCAATGCTAATTAAAAAATGGTTCCCTGTTAAACTTAAAGAGTTTTTTTCCCATGATGAACCTTACCATAAAATTCACTCTTACTTGGTTATGATATTCCCATGATGAACACTACCGCAAAATTCACTCTTACTTGGCAAGGATGAATTTGATTCATAGTCCCCCTTGCATTGGCTAGCCTTTTTCTTCTTTTTGTAAGGGATACCCCTAGCCTAAGCTTGACACTCATTCACCTCCCTGAGGAAAACCCGAATTGCACCGCTGGCAAAAGGGTTATTCTCTGGTGACCCACCATTCTCCTCATAGGCTGCCCGGAGCCGCCCGATGAGTGTGTCAAGGCTTCCCCAAACTTGCCTTAGCGGGCATGTGCAAGGTGCGGGTGGTTCAGGTTGCCCATAAAAGATGCAACCTTGTAGGTGAACTTTAGTCTTACCAAACTGGTCAAGGTATCTAAGAAACTCAAGCACATGGTTGTTGTTACACTGTGATAGTGGAACTGGTGGCCTTTGGTTCCTCAAATACTGACCGAATGTGTTCCAATCTCTCCTCTTTTGGGACTCATATCGGCTCGGCGTGGCGGGTTGGTCCCCGGGTGATCTAGATGACCCTTCAGCGAATTCTTTCCCTCGGTCCATTGAAATGTTTTGTTTCTTATCATTTGTATTTTATCAAGCATGTAAAGGATGCTCACAACTTGCCATTTTATGTCTAAGACATGAACACATATCTCCCATTGAGGTTGCCCCTATTGATTTAACTCACGACATAAGAAATAGAAGAAAAACAGAGTATACTAAAACAAATATTATAATAGGCATGAAATATCAAAAAATAAAATGTCACACACCCAACCATACACCAAAAATTGGAAAACTTACACTTTATTTCGTCATAAACTTACATCCTCCACCACCATTTGTAGAATTGGACTCTGAATTACAGAAAAACAGATTATATCTGAGAGATATGGGTCCCAAATACATAAAAATCTTGACCAAAAACACAAATTGAAGAGAATTTGAGACTTTATCTAAGAGTTTACACAAATTGAAGAGAATTTGAGAGTTCACCAAAACACAAAACGAAGAGAATTTGGATCACATGGAGCCCACTACTTCCACCCTAACTCATTGGTAGCTGGTAGTGCAAGGCTGCTTGTGGAGTCATTTGTTGACCCTATTAGCGCTTGTGCAGGTACTGGGATCCATGCTTCATTACATTACCAAGAGGATTATGTTTAAACATAACATACATTGTAACAAATATTTCATCATATAGGAAATGCATACAATTTGTGGACTATCGAAACTACACCAAGTACATTGAAACTACGAAAACTACATAACCGATACTATAAGGAATATCAAAACTACACCGAGTTGATCAAAGTCTATCCCTGTGCTTCTTAGCTGTGGGGGTAGGCTGGGCTTGTATTAATGGTCGATTGTGAGTGAGGAGAGGTGTTTCGGCTTCTTGGGGGGAGGGTCGGGGTCACCTTCCTCTTCGGAGATCTTTGCCATTTCTTTTTCTTCTTCGTTTGAAATGTCATCTCCATCTTATTTTGATAGCCCCTTCGATGCAATAGATTCCTCTTTAAGGACTTCCATTGGAGTTAAGCAGCTTAAATCAGTGATGCTATTGCTGCTGCTATTGCTATTGTCGTCTTCCTCCTCCTCATCTTTGTAAGTTGCTCGGAGAGTCTCCATCATCCATGTCATATATGAGTCCTAGTTCTGAGGCTCTATAATGATCAACATGACCACCTCCACAGTCATTGGACTATCTGCTTCTATTTAATACAAAGAGTACAATAAGGCAATGACTGTTTTAGTCTGTCACAAAACATATGTAATTGGCTGATATGATATTAATATCTAGGTTAATTTAGGATAAAAAATAATAAGCTGGTGTTACCACATCAATTCTATGTTATATCATATAGTTGAGAAAAATACCTGGATGTAAATGAATACTGAACCATCTGCAAATTATGTATTAGGTCGATGCATGTGCAAACACGCATCAAATTTGCAGAACCAACTATTCGCATTCCTTGAAATTTAAATCATAACATTACTAAGGGAATTAAAAATTCAATATGTTTAGTCCAATGTTTAGTCCAATTGTTCACAACCACAACCAAAAATTCATTTCATAATACCTAAGAAGCATGCAACAATCATAGAAAATTTATATGAACAATAGGAAATGATGAGAGTTTATATCCACCAATAGAAAATCTCAAAATGAAGTTGTTAATGTGCTTTTACCAATCAATAAATATATAGATATTAATTTATATGAACAATATGAAATGATGAGAGTTTATATCCACCAATAGAAAATCTCAAAATGAAGCTGTTAATGTGCTTTTACCAATCAATAAATATATAGATATTGAAAGGTGCAAAAGTGTCCCGATTAAAAACTTTAATTTCCTTTTCGTATAAAACTCACTAGAGATGATGTGGAAGCGTTGTAAAAGGGGTGATGGTTCAATTTTCAAATATAACAACAAGTTTTAATTTCTCAAAACAAATTAAAACATAATTCAAGTCCTAGAATTTGCCTAAGTCATAATTAACAATTATTCAAAGTTAGGTGAAACCAGTTTTAGCAAGTGACTAGAATTACACAATTTTACCCAATATTTAATTTAAGTCCCAAATTAAATGAGTGTGATAATTAAACCAAATTTTATCTTGAATTAAGCCTAAAGCATGCGTTCTAAATTTTGTGCAAGATAAAAATAAACAATGTCACACTACACCGCGATGTACGAGGAAAAACCCACTAACGGGAAAAAACCTCGGGACAGCCCTAGCCTCAAATCCACTAAAAATGGTATTACAAAATACAAGACAAAAGACTTACTTCCTAAACTCGAACCCTCTCAAGCCGTGATGCTTCTTCTTGTATCAACCTCCAATTAGCGGATAACCAACGGAGCTCCACCGTGGTCTCGGAATTCACCGATGGGACTTTATATGGTCACCGTCACCCAAGCATGGAGCCTTTCTCCGTGTGGGTAGAATCTCAACAAAAGCCTTCTTTGTGATGGGGTGTAGAAGCAAACCCGAAACGTCTCTTGAATTCGGTAGAGAAAACCGGTGCCAAAAACTCCAAGCAAAGATATGTATATATAGAACTTGGAATAAACAACAATGGGTGTAAACTAAGTGTTTAAAGATTTTTCTTTAAGTTGAAGAACACTCAAACATGAACATTTTCCTTTTTAAAATGCTCTCTCAAACTCTCTCTAGGAGATGTATTAAGATGGAAAAGTTGTCTTGGAAAATGTGTTTCCCGCACATAATAAGGTATGAAAAAAGTTGGTTGAAAACCAAGTGGAGGAGTGGGGAAAAACTGCAAAAAACTGCCAAATAACTGTTCCCGCTGGAATCTCGTTCGAACGAACTTGATTCTCGTTCGAACGAGACTTCTAACGAGCGACCAGCCTGGGCTCGTTAGAAGTTCGTCAGATACCTCGTTAGAACGAACATTCGTTCGAACGACATATCGAACGACATATCGAACGACATATCGAACGACTGACCAGTTAGGGTCGTCGGCAAAACTCGTTCGAACGAAACTGGTTCGAACGACAAAACTCGTTCGAACAAAATCTGGTTCGAACGAAAAAATCGTTCGAACGACATTCCTAACGAACGACCAGAAAGATTGAAAAATTCGATTTTGGCCCAGAAATTTTTATAAACTTTTATATACTTATTTTAAAGTTCTAATTGATTCTTTCTGAAAATAAAATGCAGTTTTTATTACACCTAACACCCAATACAATTTTTTCCAAGCTCCTATATAAATATAATTACATTCATACCTTGGGAGCATGGAACCTTAGTTGATGACGTAGAAACGAGGCACGCAAACCGGCATTTTGATGAAGCTTTAAATTCTTTGCCGCTACGTCTTCAACATACACTACATAGGCTTGAGAATATTACAATAAATACTATCCTATGAATAAATGTTTTTGTCCGGAATTGAGCCAAAACTATATATGGACTCAATTGGAAATTTGTGTCCTTACAAATCTCCCCCTTTGGCTATTCCGGGACAAAAACCAAACAAAATCCTAAAGGGCCGTCAAGCTCTACTAGACTCAAAACATAACCCGCCCAATCTTGACTCAACCCAAGGATCAAACGCTTTGCCATAGAAAGATGCCACTTTAGAATAATTCCTGCACACTTAAGCAAACTCATCAAATGCATAGGGAATATCAAAATATTAAATGTGCAATTAATTAATTACTCCCCCTAAATTAATTCTCCCTTTAAACACATGACCTACTTAGAAAGACGTCTCCCCCTAAGATAAATCTCCCCCAAACGAAGATACGATAATAATAGGATTAGATACCATTTCTCCCCCTATCATCATTCTCCCCCTTTTTGTTCGGGAATAGGCAAAGGATAAAGAACTAATAAACAGCATGTGAAAGCTTAAAGTGATAAGACGTGAAAGCATATGGGCAATAAAAGCAAGGCAAAGACAAACAGATATCATATATATATATACTTTAAATATACCAATAAGTACATGCATATATAAATAGATATAAACACACACATGACACAAAATACAATAAGTTTGCACACTCGTATGGCAAAAATGTGTCATATGGAAACGGAAGTGTAGGGGTGTGAACTAGCAACAATTAAATTTAGACCCAAACACTTAAGAAACGTTCACGGAGTTCTCATTTGATTGCAAACTTCATCACAGTTAAATATAACCTCATGTGACAATATAAAGATTGAACTCAATGAACAAACAAACACAATGCATACAAGCCTAGCATGATGATGATTCTACAAACCAAATAGAGTCATGACATTAAAGACAACTAGGATAAACGGACATTGTGCAAACCGTTGATATACCATCCAATTCTCCCTCAATGAGCATATATATTAGTTTGTTTTTGAATAAATATATCAAACAAACATAGGCCTTGGCAATTGCTTTCTTTTAAATGCCAAATATTCTGTTTTTAGGCCTTTGGATCACGTATTTCTTTTAGATCCAATCAACGGTGGCTTACTATCGCAAAGGATTTAATTCATCCTTTCGGAGCCCTTCCCCGTGCATATATGAATTTATCATGTTTTCATTTTTCACACAAATCTCACATGCAACGGATTTTGACATGCACGAGTCCTCCTAGGTCATAGATATGTAGATGACTAGATTGATAGGAGAACACCTCAAAAAGCTCAAATATAACATGTGACATTAAGATTTCAAAAGAGCTCGTGCATGTGTGAATAGAGGCATATAGAAATAGAATCCATTTAAACAATACAAAATCCAACTACTCCATATAAAACATGGTAAAGAACATTTTAAGGATTGAAAATCTAAACCAAAAGTTCTAGTCACATGGAAGCGTAAACGAAAGGATTCAAACACAAATATATGCCACATAAAGTGTGTCAAACAAAAATACACACAAAACAAAATCTTTTTGAGTTTTTAACATTTTTAATCAAAAATAAATATTTACTCAAAAGGACAAACAAAAATCATTTGTATTTTTCATTAAGCTTAAATGAAATAAATAAAACACAAATGATAAACAAAAATCTTTTTATATTATGCAGTCGATTCAAACACAAAATATAATACAAAAAGATAAACAAGTCATAATTTCTAGCATGTGATATGAAATAAGGCAATGACTAGAAAATGACTAAACAAGCATACATTTAGCATATGAATATGGCATGAAGTACAAAAGCTAAAGTATGCAAACACTAACACATTTATCCTTTAGATTTAGCAAGGGAGGAGGCATGTGAAAGTAAATGAGAATCAACAACCTTATTTTGTAAGGCAACCAAGTAGGATTTCCTAACCCAAATTAATGAGGAATGACTATCTTGGGGTGTAGGAACGTTAACTACCGTGCTTACTTTACTATGGGGTTTTCTAGGAATTCGTTTAAGATCTAAACAAAATTTCCTAAGATGACCTTGTCGACCACAATGTGTACAAGTGAGAACATGTCGAAAAGATTTACTTAAGGAGTGATCTTTAAAAGTATTCCTAGTTGATTCTCCTAAAACATTGGTTTGGGCATTATGAGTAAATTCATTACAAGGATTGAAGCCTAAACCACAAGTGTCATTTTTAATTTGGATCGTTCCTAACATTTTATCAAGTTTTTCCGAACGACATTCCAAATCAAATTTGACATTACTAGAATCTTTTAATTTATTTTCTAATTCTAAAATTTTAGATTCTAGTAAAACATTTCGCTCTTCAAAAGCAAGAAGCTCCTTTTTCAAGGATTCCATTAAACCCCTAAGGCTATCTCTTTCGCCTTCTACATAATCAAGCTTCTCTTGAAGAGTCCTCACATGAGTCCTAAGGTCTTCTATTAAGGCACTATCATCAACGACCTTGACACTCTTTCTTAAACAAGCTTCTAACTTCAAATTAGTTCTTTTCAAATTAATAAATTCTTTATATAATTCATGAAAAGCATTTTGAAGTTCACTCACATCAACCTCTTCTTCATTTTCACTCTCTCTTTCTTCTTCACTATCACTATCATTAAAAACAAGGGAATCATGAACAATGACCTTGGAAGTGGCATGTGTAATCGTGTCATCAATCGATGAGTTCTCATTATCACTCACATGACTAGCCATAAAATCCACAAAATTTTTCTTAGTGGGGGAATCGGGCTTTTCTTCCTTATCACTATCACTAAGGGTTGCATTATATGAAATAGGTCGCTTACCATCTTTCCTTAGTTTAGTGGGGCACTCATAAGCCCTATGGCCATAACCTTCACAACCAAAACACTTATTAGACTCGTCCCTATCTAAATGTTCATTACTAGGTTTAGGGATTTTCTCGGCTTTAGAAATCTTCTCGCTTTTATCATGTTTAGAAGTATCAAATTTCTTAAAATCATTTTTAACTTTATCTTTGTTAAATTTAAGAAATTTTCTAAATTTACGAGCAAACAAAGCCATGTCTTCCGAGTCACTATCACTATCGCTCTCTACTACTTGTTTGACCTCTTTTCAAGCTTTTAAAGCAACACCCTTTTCAATTTTCTTTTCAGTTTTAGAGGGAAACATATCCAGTTCATAGGTTTGTAAATCACCTACAAGCTCTTCTAATTTCGTAGAGGCTAAAGTGGGTAAAGAATTTAAAACGGTCACCTTTGGAATAAATCTATCGGGTAGGGACCTTAAAATTTTCTTTACAACACGGTCGTCAGGTATTTTCTCTCCCAAGTTAAAAGATGAATTAACAATGTCAGAAAGTCTAGCATAAAATTTATCAAAAGTTTCTTTTTCATCCATTTTGATAGTTTCAAATTGAGTGGTGAGGTTTTGGAGTTTTGAAGCTTTAACGACACTAGTTCCTTCATGAGTTAATTGTAAAATATCCCAAGCTTCTTTAGCGGTTTCACACGTCATAATACGTCGGAATTCATCCGGTGCGACAGCGCTAAATAAGGCATTTAAACCACGGGAATTAAAATTTGCAAGCTTAAACTCATTTTCGGTCCATCTATCGATGGGTTTGGGAACACGTTCATTTTCAATTAGATGAGTTGGTGGGGAGTACCCGGTAACAACAGACATCCAAACACGTTCATCGATAGATTTAAGTGCCGATTTCATTCGCGCTTTCCAATACGCGTAGTTAGAACCATCAAAAATAGGAAATTTTGAAAATGGGGAAAAATCCATTTTAGCCAAAAATTAAAGAATCTTAACGAAATAATTTATCGTTTTTGGCTCTGATACCAATTTGAAAGGTGCAAAAGTGTCCCGATTAAAAACTTTAATTTCCTTTTCGTATAAAACTCACTTGAGATGATGCGGAAGCGTTGTAAAAGGGGTGATGGTTCAATTTTCAAATATAACAACAAGTTTTAATTTCTCAAAACAAATTAAAACATAATTCAAGTCCTAGAATTTCCCTAAGTCATAATTAACAATTATTCAAAGTTAGGCGAAACCAGTTTTAGCAAGTGACTAGAATTACACAATTTTACCCAATATTTAATTTAAGTCCCAAATTAAATGAGTGTGATAATTAAACCAAATTTTATCTTGAATTAAGCCTAAAGCATGCGTTCTAAATTTTGTGCAAGATAAAAATAAACAATGTCACACTACACCGCGATGTACGAGGAAAAACCCACTAACAGGAAAAAACCTCGGGACGGCCCTAGCCTCAAATCCACTAAAAATTGTATTACAAAATACAAGACAAAAGACTTACTTCCTAAACTCGAACCCTCTCAAGCCGTGATGCTTCTTCTTGTATCAACCTCCAATTAGCGGATAACCAACGGAGCTCCACCGTGGTCTCGGAATTCACCGATGGGACTTTATATGGTCACCGTCACCCAAGCATGGAGCCTTTCTCCGTGTGGGTAGAATCTCAACAAAAGTCTTCTTTGTGATGGGGTGTAGAAGCAAACCCGAAACGTCTCTTGAATTCGGTAGAGAAAACCGGTGCCAAAAACTCCAAGCAAAGATATGTATATATAGAACTTGGAATAAACAACAATGGGTGTAAACTAAGTGTTTAAAGATTTTTCTTTAAGTTGAAGAACACTCAAACATGAACATTTTCCTTTTTAAAATGATCTCTCAAACTCTCTCTAGGAGATGTATTAAGATGGAAAAGTTGTCTTGGAAAATGTGTTTTCCGCACATAATAAGGTATGAAAAAAGTTGGTTGAAAACCAAGTGGAGGAGTGGGGAAAAACTGCAAAAAACTGCCAAATAACTGTTCCCGCTGGAATCTCGTTCGAACGAACTTGATTCTCGTTCGAACGAGACTTCTAACGAGCGACCAGCCTGGGCTCGTTAGAAGTTCGTTAGATACCTCGTTAGAACGAACATTCGTTCGAACGACATATCGAACGACTGACCAGTTAGGGTCGTTGGCAAAACACGTTCGAACGAAACTGGTTCGAACGACAAAACTCGTTCGAACGAAATCTGGTTCGAACGAAAAAACTCGTTCGAACGACATTTCTAACGAACGACCAGAAAGATTGAAAAATTCGATTTTGGCCCAGAAACTTGTATAAACTTTTATATACTTATTTTAAAGTTCTAATTGATTCTTTCTAAAAATAAAATGCAGTTTTTATTACACCTAACACCCAATACAATTTTTTCCAAGCTCCTATATAAATATAATTACATTCATACCTTGGGAGCATGGAACCTTAGTTGATGACGTAGAAACGAGGCACGCAAACCGGCATTTTGATGAAGCTTTAAATTCTTTGCCGCTACGTCTTCAACATACACTACATAGGCTTGAGAATATTACAATAAATACTATCCTATGAATAAATGTTTTTGTCCGGAATTGAGCCAAAACTATATATGGACTCAATTGGAAATTTGTGTCCTTACAGATATTATGATTTCCGGTAAAAGATTTTTGAAAAAAGAGTACCTTTATTTCAATGCCCAAGCACAAACAATTTGTACCATAATATAAGAAATTTTAAAGCACTAAGTCTAAATAAAATAAAATGATATATGCAATTAGATCCACCTCACTACATTTGGTGAAAAACCATAAAAAATACCAACTCATCAATCGAACACTCAGACCTGTAGTGAGGGTTTGACAATGTGGGTGTTCATTATAAGCAACTAAAATCTAGTGAAACATATCTCCAAATAATTGATAATCAATGATATACACTGATTTGAACCCTAAAATACAAATAATAATCTCGGATATATATATACAGAGACATGTATTTGAATTTTGAAAATAGGGCTTGACAAACACTAATTTCGAAAATCTAACATTACAAATACCAATTTGGGGAAAACGAAGCTGATTTTGAAAACAAAAATTATACAAAAAATAAATTAACTCCTCCATTTTGGATTCCCTACACCCTTTAATACCAAATTTGAGGTATTGTATTGTAGAAATCTTGATTACAACACATACAACCCGATCTAAATGTAAAAAATACATACCTTTGGTTGTGGCTCATGTTCACACTTCAAAATCACAAATCGATTTTGTATTACCCCGAAACATTAGATCTGGAAACAAAACATCGATTTAGTCCCCCGATATGTGTGTGCGTGTTTATATGCATCTTTATGTGCGTGTGTATGTGTGCGTGTGTATGTGTAGAGAGATTACCTGAAGTTAGCGACGGTGGAAGCGACGGCGGCGGATACGGTTAGGGGCACAGGGAGAGAATGAGGGGAGGGGAGAGAATGAGGGGGAAGGGGAGAGCCGAAATTAGAGAGACGGGGGTAGGTTTTGGGATTAAGGTGTATTGTTGCCAAGTTGTGACGTCACAATTGTTAAATTGTAATGTGGCTCAATGTAAGACCCTTAGATCACCCCATAAAATTCGATCCCAACCGTTAATTTGTTAGCACTATTCAAATACCCCACTCTCTTATTATTATTATTATTATTATTATTATTATTATTATTATTATTATTATTATTATTATTATTATTATTATTATTATATACCCAAGCTTTATGTGAGATAAACAGAAATGTCTAAGAATGTAGACATAAATTAAAATTGTGATCCTTTATTGCATAATAGATGTTTACGCTTCTTATATGAAAATTACGAGATTAGAAAATTATGGAAATTGATAATTAAATGTCGTCGGTACACTTAAATCATTTTACCATTTTATTAAATTGACACGTAGTCGTAGTTATTATTTGGGGATTTTTGGGATGCGAGGCATGTCACACTTAGATGAGGGGCAAGGTGTTATATGCATGTGAGTGACGAAGGAAAAATAATTATTGTGCATTGACTATATTATTGCATCATAAATTAAATAAGTTAATTCTTGCACACTTCAAGCTCTTACGCAAATTATAAATGTGTTTCCCACCAAATTATTTCTAGACAGGTATAGCAGGTGTGTTGCTGTACTAGCCTTCCGATCTTTCAGTGCTTAGTAAATTTCCAATTTTTTTACTCTAGCCTAGCTACTTTTTTGCGAGAGTTCAAATGTTTTATTTAGAAACATTTGTAAGGTGATAAGCCCAAGGATTATTTATTTATCCACATTATATTGGTGATGTCATATTTACATGCTGTTGAATTCATTAATTAGTTGGTGTTGGTGGTGTTTATTTATTGCCATGGAAATATTCATAAAGTTTTAAAGCGTCGGCCTTCAAAATAACAGTATTTATATTACGTTGTGCTGAGAATGGTATTAATTGATGCGCCTGGCCAGCCTTTACGTGCGAAAATGAGGGTTGTTACATATAGCATATAAACTCAGTAATTGCATAAAGAATAAAGATTCTGAAATTCATGTTAAAAATTGTTTTAAACTAGACGTGACATGATAATTTATGTTTTAATAATGATTACAAAACAGTCTTGTATAACATGTGATGTTAGAGCTTAAGGTTTATATTCCCATGATATCCATATACGGGTTTGCTTATAACATCATGGATTTATATATGCTCAAACATCAAATTCTAAAATTTTGGAATTACACATTAGAACTAAAAATATTGAAGAATCTAAACCTCTTAAATGACAATATTTTAACTTGTACATGATTATTTTTGAGACTGTTATGAAATTGATACATGTCATCAGTGATTCTAAAAATTTAGTCCTTATATCTGTATGAAATACAATCCTAAAATTGTGCGCAAAACATTCTTGATTTGCTTGCTAATAGTGCCGTAAATTATGACAACCCTAATATGTCCCATGAATAATTCATATGTTTCATGTCTCTAAAGTATTTTGAAAAATACGCATGATGATTATGATATGAAAATAAATTTATTTTTAAGACTAATTAAGTAAAAGCTCAGAATTAAGGTGAAACAATTTTGGTGTAGCTTTTTTTTTTTGCAGTGACTAGTGTTTTTCAAAATTTTAGAGTCCGATTGACTTGAAACTTGTTCGGTTGACTAGAAACGTGCCAACGATCAAAGTTCACCACCTTTGGTCATGATGTGACGTGTTTTCGACAATCTGACGCTGTTAAGGCCCTCAAAACTCGGGTTCTGACATTTTTGGTATTAATCGAAAGGCCTTAAAGTTTTGACAGAGAATTGATTTTAACGCTCCGCAAAAGGTTTTGGTTTACCAACATGATTTACTTCGATTTTATGGGGGAAACTCATATTTGCCATTTTTTACCAAAATAAAACTTTCTTGCATTTTAAGTAGCTATTTTCATGCATAATTATGTTTATTTTAAAGACATCATATAATTGACACTAAGGTGTATTAAGTACATTTGTAAAGGCTTATAAATAAATATTTATTTAAATCAAGTCAAAAGCTAAACATATGCTGAGACTGGATTTAACTAGGGGCTTAGGCTAATAAATTTCCATCTCTATTTTAACATTCTATAAAGATAGAAATGAGTGATCGTTTGTTGTAATATCAATATTAACTTTCTACAAATTATTTGTTATGGTTGGTGTTAATTTGATTTTCGCGTAAAAATAAAAGATTATAAACAAAAGCAAACGAAAGAAGCACGGGGTCTGAATCAAGTCGGGATCCATGATAAGATAAGATTGAATTTTCATGAATCAAAAAACAAATTTTGGTCAACCAATTGCAATGTGGGCCGTTATTTCTGACATTCTCAAACTTTCGGCACAAATAATGAGATGTGAAAAAGTGGCTATTAATATTATTTCTGTCATTCTCAGAGTTTAGCAAAATGGTTGAATTTCAATACCGTGGGGATTTCATGATAGAGCAAAACTGACCACTCTGATATGCAAAATCCATATTCACCTAATAAGACAAAATTAAAGGAGGCCCACTTTTTCTCCCAACTAAAAAATGCCATAGACACAAAACGAAAATCTGAAAATCTGTATATTGAATATTTTGTTACAAAAAACTGTTAGAAAAAACCTTTTTTGAGAAGAAAATATTTTTTTAAATGCTTATAAATAAATAAAAATAACTGTTCATAAAAATATGTTTTTATTAAAAAATTGGAAACAATTCTTTTGTATAAAAACTGTTTTAACTGTCTTTTATTTATACTTACCGAAAAAAGTAAAAAAATATTATAAAACATTTTCTTAAAATGTACAGATTTTATATATAAGGAAAAATTGTAATCGTTAAAATTTTTATCTTTGTAAAGAAAAAGTTTTAAATTTTACATAGAACATTTTTCAATTTTATCAGCAGTTTTTTTAAATAGAATAGTTTAATGGCTTTTCTTAAAACAGTTGAAAAACATTAAACTGTTGTTTTAAAAAAACTGTTCATAAAAATTTTAAAAATGTTCATTATAAAAAAAAATGTTTGTTGCAAAAATAAACTGTTTAACTGTTAAAAAAATGTCTTTTATATAAAAGAAACTGTAAATTTTATTAATTTTTTTTAATAAAAAATATTTATTTTCTTCAAATATAAATAAAAAAAAATAAAAAGAACGTTAAAACTGTTTTTATACAAAACAATTATTTTCATAAACTTTTTGTAAAAATAATTTTTCATTATAAACCGCGTTTTTTATTTTTTTATAAACCTTTAAAAAATTATTTTTTACATAAAAATATTGAAAATACAGATTTTCATTTTTTTCGTTTTTTATATAAGGCATTTTTTAGTTGAGAGAAAAAAAGTCTGATATGCATAATTGACTTTCGGCCTATATATTGAGATTAAAAATGTACTAGCTCTCTCACTCTTCTTAGAAACACTTTTTAGAGACATACACAGTTAAGCCAAATGGTTTCCAAATCAATTGTTTTCCTTTGTCTTTCAATGGCTGTTGTTCTGCTAGTCGCTTCCAAGGTGGCAGCTACTAGTGAGCCAGTTGAGACTACGACTTCTCAGACAAATAATGAGCATTATCTCTTTCACTCTCCATACATACAAATTTGGACACAAGCACTGCACTGCACAGTATTTTGATTATTGGCATTGTGTGGACAAATGTGTTGCACCTAATGTGGTGTATTTTGGCTCTCCGGTGGCTTCCCGTTGGTTCACGGTTGTTTTGGGAGAAAAACAGTTTTTTCTCGATATTTACAAAATTGCCACTTTTAGGAAAATTTATAAATAAAAGTTTATTTTCTGTTTTAGTAGAGTGCTGTTTTTCAGCTTTAGAAGAACATTTTGTGAGTTTTCAAAGAGAAAAGTGAGTGAGAGCTTCTTGTTTAAAGATTAGTTCTTGTGCTTGGTTTGTGAGTGACTTTCTTGGAGAGATAAAGAGTGTGAGTGTGTAACCTTGTGGTTCCTCCATTTATCAAAGAAAGAAGAAATCCTATCATTGTGGATGTAATCCTTATTTGGGTGAACCACGTTATATTGTTGTCGTTTCTTTGCTTTGATTGCTTGTGTGTTCTTGTTATCCTCCTTGTTGATTGTTGATTGGATTCGTTTTGACTTTGCACACTTTGTTTTCATTAGGAACAAGGTCTTGGGTGTTTTCTGCACACCAAGTGTTTGGTAAAATTCAGAAGTGAGTTTTATGGTCTTGGTTGCTTTACATAGGACTGTTTTAGCGCAACAAGTGGTATCAGAGCTTTGGTTGCTTGGTTTTCTCGGTATTTTGGTTCGGTTTGAATCAATTTGAGTGATATTGGCATAAGTTCTAGAATTTGTTCCAAATGGCGGAGGAGGTGTCGCGTACTCTCGAATCAACTTCTACAAGCGGAGGCTCTAAGAAGTGGGATCCTAGTTATGGATCCGGAGGCTCAATGAAGTTTGAGATAAAACCTTTTGATGAGAAAATTAATTTTGGCTTGTGGCAAAGAAGGATGCGGGGTGTTTTTGTTCAACAACGGTTGGTTATAGCATTGTTGGGTATAGAGAAGCGTCCGGTGGATATGACCGAAGCCGAATGGAGCGTTATTGATCAAAGGGCGATTTCTTTAATTGAATTGTATATCACAGATGATGTGCTCAATCACGTGATATCGAAAACTACGGCTAAGGGCATGTGGGATCAATTGGAGGAGATTTATTTAGGCAAGTCTTTGTCAAATAAATTGTTTCTAAAGAATATTCTCTTCAAGTTAGAAATGAAGGAGGGCGGTGATATGATGATGTATATAAATATCTTCAATGCTTTGATCAACGATTTGAACCGGATTGATGTTCAATTTAACGAGGAGGATCGAGCGTTATTGTTTCTTGCTTTGTTGCCCGATTCATATGAGCACTTTGTCACCACACTTATGTTTGGGAAGACTACTATCTAGTTAAATGATGTAATGCAGGGCATCATTTCTCACGTGGCCATAAAGAAGAAAAATGGTAGCGGTGGAGGTAGTTCATCTTCTCAAGGTGAAGGCTTGGTAGCCAAGGTTGGTGGTGGTGGACGGAGAGGAAGGTCGAAGTCTAGGGGTGTAAATAATCGGGGCTTCCAAAGGTCTCAATCTCGAGACATTAGCACCGTTAAGTGTTTCAAGTGCCATAAAAAGGGTCACTTTAAACGGAATTTTTCGGAGTGGAAGAAAGATGATAAGAAAGGAGACACTACTAAGGATGTGGCCGGTGTTGCTACTTTAGAGGAAGGCGAAGAGGTTCTTTCTTGTTTTTTCGCCGATCACGTTGATGGTAGGATTCTAGATTCCGGATGTTCATACCACATGTGTCCAAACTGGGAATGGTTTGAGGATTACACGTCCAATACCGGTGGTGAGATTCTCATGGGAAATAATGCTACGTGCAAAGTAGTGGGAATCAGGCCGCGGCACATAAAGATTTGGGATGGGATTTTCCGAACCTTAAGTGAAGTGAGGCATGTTCCGGCACTTAAAAAGAACTTGATTTCCTTAGGCGCACTCGATTCAAAGGGGTGTGTGATTCAAGACGAGGGTGGGGCTTTGAAGGTAAAAAGGGGATCGATGGTGATTTTGCGCGGGACAAAGTTACCGAACAATCTTTATAAATTGAAGGGAAATACGGTAGCGGGTGGAGCGGCTGTCTCCACGGAGCCTGAAATCAACGAGCTACAATTGTGGCATATGAGACTTGGTCACATGAGCCAACGGGGCATGTAAGAACTTCATCGGCGAAAGTTGTTGAAAGGGGTGCATGGATGCAAGCTCGGTTTTTGCAAGTATTGTGTGATGGGGAAGCAAACTCAAGTGCAATTCACTATATCTACGAACAAGAGTAAAGGGACTCTTGACTATATTGTGTGGGCCTTCGGATGTTGTTTCCATAGGAGGATTTAGATATTTTGTGACTTTCATAGATGATTATTCACGAAAAGTGAGGGTCTACTACTTGAAGGAAAAATCGGAGGTTTTCGAGAAGTTCAAGGAGTGGAAAGCCATGGTGGAGAATTAAACGGGGAAGAAGATCAAGTATTTGAGGAGCGACAACGGGGGTGAGTATAGAGATGGTGGGTTTCTCAAGTATTGTAAAGATGCGGGCATCACAAGTCACTTTACCGTTAAGAAGACTCCATAACAAAATGGGGTGACGGAGAGGATGAACCACACCATTATGGAAAGGGCAAGGTGCATGAGGCTTCATGCCGGGTTATCGAAATCATTTTGGGCAGCGGCTCTTGATCATGCCGTGTATTTGGTGAATCGGTCACCAAATTCGACTCTTGGTTTGAAGTGTCCGAAGGAAGTATGGTCGGGGCACGAGGTCGACTACTCTACTTTGAGGGTATTCGGATGTTCGGGGTACGCTCACATTCCTAGTGACGAGAGGACTAAAAATGACCCGAGAACTCGTCGATGTATTTTCCTAGGATATGGAAAAGGGGTAAAGGGGTTCAAGCTTTGGTATCCATCTACGAGGAAGCTAGTTGTTAGCTGGGATGTGAGGTTTGACGAGACGTCCATGTTGAAGGCCAAGGAGTTCCTAGAAGTTGTCGATGACGGTGGTGTTAGAACCGTCAAGATTCCTTTAGTATTTTCGAGATCATCAACCACCGATAGTGATAGTGCATCTACTAGTGGTTCATGTGATTCTCAATCGGGTGATGACACGATTGAGGTGGAGCCGAATGAGGATGATTTGGGAGAGAAGTCGATTGAGGTGGAGGACACTCAATGGGTGGAGCAAGTGCCATCCATAGCACGTGACAGAGATCATAGGGAGATCAAACCACCATCTAGGATTGGTTGGGAAGAGGTCAATTACGCTCTCATTTCTAGTGAGGGTGATCCAAAGACATACAAAGATGCCATTAATTGTGATGTCAAGGCGAGTTGGATGGGTGCTATGTTGGAAGAGATGGAAGCTCTACGAAAGAACTCTGTGTGGGAGTTGGTTCCTAAACCCAAGGGGCGACACATTGTTGGCTCTAAGTGGGTGTATAGGAAGAAAGAGGCAATTAACAAAATAGAAGAACCGAAGTACAAGGCAAGGCTAGTAGCGAAGGGGTTTTCACAAAAGGAGGGGATTGACTATGATGAGATCTTTTCCCCGGTGGTGAGGCATACTTCGATACGGGTGTTGTTGGCAATGGTTGCTCAATTTGATATGGAATTGGAGAAAATGGATGTGAAAACGGCTTTTCTTCACGGTGATTTGAAGGAGCTTATTTACATGGTGCAACCAGAGGGGTTTAAGGAAGTGGGAAAGGAAGATCATGTGTGCCGACTTAAGAAGTCATTGTATGGGCTTAAACAGTCGCCATGACAATGGTACCTTCGGTTCGATACCTTCATATTGTGGGTTGGTTACACGAGATGTAATCATGACCATTGTGCATATTTTCGAGTTCTTGATGATGGTTCGTTTGTTTTTTTAATGCTCTATATGGATGACATTCTCATTGCATGTCGGGACATGTCACGGATAACGGAGCTCAAGGTAGAATTGAGCCGGGAGTTTGACATGAAGGATCTTGGTGCGGCGCAAAAGATTTTTGGTATGGATATTAGACAAGATAGAAAAGTTGGCAAGTTGTGGCTATCTCAAAAAAAATTATATTTCGCATGTCATCGGGAAATTTGGCATGTTGGATGCCAAGGCCACTTCTACCCCGTTAGCTTCATATTTTGCTTTGTCTGCAAAGCAATGTCCATCTACGGATGATGAGTTAGAGGAGATAACTTCAACGCCATATGCTTGTGCCGTGGGGTGCCTTATGTATGCTATGGTTTGCACGAGGCCGGATATCTCCCAAGCCGTGGGTGTGGTTAGTAAGTACATGTCGAATCCGGGAAAAGAGCATTGGAAAGCGGTGAAATGGATTCTTTGATATCTAAAGGGAACCAAGTCTATGGGCATTGTGTTTGAGCGGAAAAAAAGGGGCCGAGTTTGTTGCGGGGTATGTGGATTCGGATTAAGCGGCGGATCTTGATAAGCGGAGATCTACATCGGGGTATGTATTCATTATTGCTAGAGGGCCGGTATCTTGGAGATCCATGTTACAAGCAACAAGTGCTTTGTCTACCACAGAGGTGGAGTATATGGCACATACGGAAGCATCAAAGGAGGCAGTTTGGTTAAAGAGTTTGGTGAGTGAATTGGGGATGAAGCAAGAGAGTGTTCATATTCATTGCGATAGTCAAAGTGATATACATTTGGCTAAGAATCAAGTGTATCATGCTCGCACAAAGCATATTGATGTGCGGTATCATAGTGTTCGGGATTAGGTTAATTCCGGCGAGGTTTTGATTAAGAAGGTGCACACGGATGAGAATGCAGCAGATTTCCTCACCAAACCTGTGACTACGGAGAAGTTTAGGCATTGCCTAAAGCTTCTAAATCTCACTTCTTATTGAAGTTCGAGGAGAGGCTCCTTGGTTAGGTGGAGCCGCATTGAGCTTGGTAGATTTCGGGCTGATCTTCAAGCGGGTTCAATGGTTTTCATTCCAGGTTTTTGGTTGGATCATTCGGATCGCCAAGGTGGAGTTTGTGGCGTATTTTGGCTCTCCGATGGCTTCCTGTTGGTTCACTGTTATTTTGGGAGAAAAATAGTTTTTTCTCGATACTTATAAAATTTCCACTTTGAGGAAAATCTATAAATAGAAGCTTATTTTCTGTTTTTAGTAGAGTGCTATTTTTCAGCTTTAGAGGAACATTTTTTGAGTTTTCAAAGAGAAAATTGAGTGAGAGCTTCTTGTTTAAAGATTAGTTCTTCTGCTTGGTTTATGAGTGACTTTCTTGAAGAGATAAATAGTGTGAGTGTGTAACCTTGTGGTTCCTCCATTTATCAAAGAAAGAAGAAATCCTACCATTGTGGATGTAACCCTTGTTTGGGTGAACCACGTTATATTGTTGTCGTTTCTTTGCTTTGATTTCTTGCCTGTTCTTGTTATCATACTTGTTGATTGTTGATTGGATTCGTTTTGAGTTTGCACACTTTGTTTTCATTAGGAACAAGGTCTTGGGTGTTTTTCGCACACCAAGTGTTTGGTAAAATTCTGAAGTGAGTTTTATGGTCTTGGTTGCTTAACATAAGACTGTTTTAGCCCAACACCTAAGTTATTCACATCTTGAATTTTTATTTTCCATCAAGACAATTCCATTTGATTCTATTTTTGCTACAAACTAGCCACGGTTATACTGTTTCGTGCAAGCAATAATAAGTGGATGCAAGAAGAGAATATTTGTGGGGATGAAAAATAAATATATTTAAAAAACAACAATATTTCATGCATGCAGTAATCTACGTATATCACAAACTACAAATAGCAAACATATACGTAATAGGTTCAACTGAGGCATCATTTGGGTTATACCAAGGCATCATACGATGTCGTTCCGGTTTCCACTGCTGCCAATATTATAAGGGAAATTGCGTAAGGTGCTGCCCTGATGCTGTGGAGGCAACGAATGCTAAGGCTAAAGCAAAACCACATGACTGAAGCCTCATTCCCATCCACAAAAACTGTTGCTGGTTTCAATCGTTTAACTACTAATAAAAATAATAAGAATAACCAATGGATGGATTATCTTGTTTGTTTCTTGTGTGGGATTTCTCTTTGGTCATACTAAATCACATTACAGTGATTGCCAATTGTGGAAGGAGTAATCTTTTGTACTCTCGAGATTCTTACGTTCCCATAAGATTTTCAAGTATTGCAATAATTATAAATTATTATACAAAAATTTGCTTCCACAAAAGAAGTTGAGGGCTTTTATTGACTGTGCCTTAAAATGGCCCTTAATGTTTGTTGCATCCCAGTTTGGCCCTCAAATTACTCGATTCTTTTAAAATTATTCTATTTTTATGACAGAGTCCCTCCTACACTTTGATGAAGATATATTTTGACGCTAAGGTTTTCTAACTTTGTATAAATACAAGTCATAAGCTGAGAACCAATTTGTAATACCCAGTAAATTTGAGACAAATTAATAATTAATCCATTAGGAATAATTTAACAAATTAATTGTGCTATCGATCTTGTTATATAATTTATATTTAATTATGAGAATTTAAAGTAGAAAGGAACTAAATATGAAATATGGAGGTTATTTGGTAAATTGTTGAGGTTGTGTAGGCATGAATGTAATTCTTAACTATTTTTTATGTATATCTGGTGGAAAAAAAAGTAAAATGTTTTGTTATAAAGCAGTTTTTAATGTAAAATAGTTTTAAACAGCTAAAAAGTTTATTTTTCCCAAAACCAATTTTTATTTTTATAGAACATTATTTATTTTATGTTATCTCTTTTCGTTGGCTTTATATACTCCCTGTATATGGGTTCTCTCCCTAAGCGTTTGGTTTATAATGATATCATTTATTTATCAAAAACAAAAATTTATAGAACATTTTTGAAGTTTTTATCGGCAGTTTTTTTACAATGAACAATTTAAAGTCTTTCTAAAAGGGTTGACAAAACTTTAAACATATTTTAAAAAGACCGAACATAAAAATTTAAAAATGTTAGTTATAAAATAAAAATACTGTTTTTTACAAAAAATAATTGTTTTAACTATTAAAAATATGTATTTTGTAAAAAAAAAAAAAAATTTCGACTGTTAAAGATTAATTGTGTAGGAGGATGATTAAACCTCACCAAATAGCATGGGTATTTATACCCTTAGGCATTGGATATGTCATGATAATAGGATAAGGTGGGTTCTGAAATATTGTCATATGGACATACTTGGAAAATGGTTGGTTCTGATGGATATGGAAGGTATGGTCACTCATGGGACAAGTGATAGACTTGAATGCAATACATGCACTTGGATATGAAGCGTTGGATGCATTGGCACTCTTCACCTCAGGTGGTGGAATATGAGATGCGTGCGTGGATGATGTATGAGTATCAACAGTGTGTATGCTAGTGTTATTGTCACTAAGTAATGTATGGAGGTTGGACTCGGGCTCAACTTTAAATATGCTTCGAGACGATCGAAAATGATTAATGTAGTCCCTCAAAAGGCGTAACCTTTTGTACTCTCGAGATTCTTATATTCCCATAGGATTTTAAAGTATTGCAATAAATATAAATTATTATGCAATAAATTTTCTTCCACAAAAGAAGTTGAGCGCTCTATTGACTATTGTAATACCCCGTAATTTTACAAAATAAAATTTATGACATAAATAAAATTAATAATTTCGAATTTATTTTGAGAATAAATTAAACTGGGAGGATTTAAATTAAATGAGTAAATTTTAATTTAAATAAACAATTTTATTTTAAAAAAACACTTATTCATGATTATATAAATATAAAACTTAATCGGACATAATGGGCTTGCTAGTAAAAAAATAAATCGCACATAAATAAATTCGCGGGCGCATGTCATTGGAACATAATGAAATTGTCTAATTGAAACATAAATAATTGGGACGCATTTTGGGAGGCGTGGAAGGATCGTTTAGGTATTTTAAACTATTAAAAATAGACCCGAATCAATAGTATATAGGTTTGAGAACTTTTGAGCTAGTTGGGTTATGGATTCAGGTCCATTTGGGTGTCCAAAAGTTGAGTTTTAAGCCTAACTTCGGATTAATTACTTTTTAGTATTTAAGTGGGGGTAAGTCACTCCCCCACTATCATTCTATAAAACTAAAAACAACAATTAACGGGGGAGAATTGGAGAAGTGCCAGAAGAGAAGAAAAGGGGCAAGAAAACGAGGGAAAATCAAGGGGGTTTCAAGGGACCTTCTTCTACAAATCATTATGGCAAGAATTCTCTTGCTTATTTTATGCTTTTCAATATATTTCTTGATGCATTTAATGACCTTTTTAATTTCCAGGATTTATGTTTGAATATGATTGATTCAATGATGAACAACCCATGTAGATGATTGCTTTTTTTATGTAGAATTTGTCCTGAAAATTAGATATCGTAAATCTGAAATTGGTGATAGAATCCGTAGGATTTTTGTAGTTAAATTTGGGATATTTGATGAATTAATATGGAGATGGCAATGTAAATTAATGGACTGAAATTTTGATGTAGATCTCCTAACAAATGCCTCTTATTGTGAAATAAATCTGGTTCGAATTTGGAGAATATTATATCACTAAAATCTATAATAAGAATTAATTTTGTTGGGGTTGAATATGTCAGTTGGAGACTTAAATTCTGGGTTTTCCTATACTAATTTATGGTTGGAGAGTTAGATCTAGGAAGAACAAAAATTGAGAAGGTGTAGTGGGGAAGACGAAGGGTCGTTCGAACGAGGTGGGCCCTCGTTCGAGCGACGTGTGTTATTGTTCGAACGACAATCAAAGTCATTCTAACGAGATCAGTATCTCGTTCGAACGAGACTGTTATCTTGTTCAAACAACCATGGTATTGGACATGGAGATAGATCTTTTTGTAACGAACGCGTGGCCTCCCGTTTCATATTTTTCTAATTTTCTTTAATTAGTTATGAATTTATTATAGAAGGGTGTCTAAAACTGAAATCCTTTGTGAGAAATCAAATCAGGATTACTTAGGGATGCCCATAAATGAGTGTAGGACTTGGGAAAATATTAATGAACATTATTTTTACTTTGGAATTGGATGGAAATAAATACGGGGTATGGATTTAGAGTGTTTAGGGCGAACATCACTCGAAAATATATGAACATATTTAAATAGAAATTTCAAATGAAATTAGGATACGGGCTGGATTGAGATGTGATTAGTAACTCGAATAAAAATATGAATGTATGTTAATACGTAGGGAATTAAGAGTCGAGGTTATTACTCGGATATTTTTAGGCGGAGTGCTACGGGAGTTAGGCATGGGGTAGAGGATTTAATTTATTATATAGATAGATAATAAATTATCGAATATTAAAATTAATGAGCAGTGTTAAACTTGGGCTTTGTGTAACATGTTCTAAGAGATGAAGTTACAGACCGAGTGAGTGAGTCTAGGTATTGTAGTTTGGTGACACTACTTTAATAACAAAATAATTAATGAGATATTAATTAAATTACAAGTCAGGATATAGACTTGGGTATTCTTGGGCTAGTACTACGGGTATTAGAGCGCGGACAACCCCAGATGTCGTTTGAGTGACTTTAAGGAGAGTTTGGCGTTTCGTCCTTTTTGTGATTTGGCCTGGGATTTTTGGCTAAGGATTTTTATTAGGAGGCCATGCAAGTTAATGGAACCGTGTATGAATTAACGGATAATTTATTAAAAATACAAATATGCCAGATTTAATTTGGAAAAATTACATTAAATTAAATGGCTAGAAATTATTCTATGAAATGGAGTTAATAATTCAATAGATGGTAAATTATTAATAAATAAAAGTATGGTGGACTTTAAGTGGGACTTTTATGTTAATTATGGATTAATTACCTATACATATCATATGAGATAATAATATCTACTATTTTATATTTGTATGGACATACTAGTGGACTGTCCTACCGGCTCAGGGATTTGCTCGTTCGGAACGGGTACCACACGTCAGCACATGTGGGCTTCACTATGTGTATGTCATACAGGTACTATGTGGAGGATCCATTGATGAGTGGTTAGTGTTGTCATTGACCCTTCATATGTCACCGCTACGTATGGGCCGTACGCAGGTGTCCTGCGTAGGGTTCACCCCTAATTTATGTGCGTTTGTGATGTGCGCTTAGGATATGGGATTCCTCCTCACTTTTCGATAGGGCACAAATTAGACACGAGCGGTAGATGCACTTATGTGTCAGATATATTAAGGATACATATATGCTTACCGGGACTTTATATGAGATAAATGAAAATGTCTAAGAATGTGGACATAAATTACAACTTTTATTCCTTAATGCGTCATTTATGTGAAAATGATGAGATTGGGATATTACCGGGATGGGTAATTAAATGTAGTCGGTACCACTACACGAAAAATAGGAATCTGACACGGTTTAAAACTGTGCCAGATCAAATCTGGTACGATTTTGAACTGTGCCAGAATCAGGTGTTCCAAAATGACAATTTTTTTCTAGCACGGCTCAAAAGAGTGCCAGATTTGGCCAAACAGGAACACTTCTGGCACACTTTTAAACCGTGTCAGAATTTGATATTTCTGGCACATTTTTGGCACAGTTTTTAACTGTGCCAGATTCAGCCGAACAGGAACAAATCTGGCACACTTTTAAACCGTGCCAGAATTTGATATTTTTGGTACACTTTTGGCACAGTTTTTAACTGTGCCAGATTCAGCACGATTTAAAATTTTTTGGCACAGTTCGAAACCATGCCAAAATATGATACACTTTTGATACGATTTTGAATAGTGCCAAATTTTTTATTAAAAAAAATTAATTATTTGAAAGCACAAAATTCACAAATTAATAATATTGCACGTTGTTAATAAACTAATGTACATACAAGCTTCAAAATATTCCAAGTCTTTAACAGTTCACTGGCCCAAAAAAAATTGGGGAGAGTTTCCTCTATATTCTGAACATTCCAAAACCTGTTAATATAAAACATGCCTAACATAAAGCCCGCGCGCCCACAAAATATAACAATAAATTTACAAAATCCCGCACGGCCATAAGAGTCAACAATAAAGCAACAAAAGACCGCACGACCATGACACAAAAAAATGGAATCATGAATAAACCTGTAGGTACCCAGAATTGAGAACCATGGGCCTGGACGAGTAGCCCAGTTCTGGCGGCCGAAAGTCCAGGCCCTCTATCTTTCATATTGATCCAGTCTCTCCCCACGATCCCATGAAGAGAAGTTATAGGGGAGCACAATCCCATGAAGGTAAGGGATAGGGAAGATGGCTAATATGAAGGAACCCATCATCTCCACTAACTAGCATACACATATATAAATTAAACCCTAGGTCCGGGGCAAAGGACAAGTTGTATTCTCTGTACTTATTCTTCAGAATATAGAGAAATAATACTGACTACACCACCGTGGACGTAGCACATCTTTGCTGAACCACGTACACCTGTTGTTGTGTGATTGACATTTTATTTGTTCTTTCTTGGTCATTACCTCTTTCATAATTATTTGTGTTGCACAATAATTGTCACCACAATTGGCGCCGTCTGTGGGAAACGTTCATCTTTCCCCGAGAAGAGCTCACACCAAGAAAAGAATCTAAGATGCCTGGTCACAGCAGCAACGCTCCTCAAGCAGGAGATATTCAAGAGCCACCTGCTCCTCGCAGGATTAGGTCTAAGGTTCGACGTTCAGATCGTGAGGCTCGCTTGGAAAGGCCATCCTCAGAAGAAAGTCAAGGACCAGAAAAGTCCACGCAGATATCCAGATTGATTGATGCATACGAGGCAAGGCTCCACGAGGAGAGGGAGTCTTCACGCAGATACGAGGCTGAGAATGCTCGCTTGAAAAGCAGACTGGAAAGACTGGAGAAGGAACTACGTCCCGATATCAGGAGACGCCTCTATCGCACTATTAGCCCTCAGGCGGGTAAATATCGCAGCCGAGGAAGGATCCCTAGGCAGAACTATCAAAGGGTTGAAGGTGGAAACTCAGACGACGACCTCCGCGAGCAACTAAGAAGAACTCGCCACTACCAGAGCCCTGCTCGCAGCGACGAAAACAAACGAAACCTGGTCCGTAGAGAAATGGACCAACATCCAGCTCACCGCGTCACCAGGTCGACCAGAGAACTCGCCAGTTGAGCTCTCAAGACCCAGATGAAGTCACCCTTCACGAAGGAAATTGAAGAGGAAGAGGCTCCCAAGAAATTTTCCATTCCAAGGTTCAAGATTTACGACGGGAAGACTGATCCCATTGATCATGTCAGGCAGTACCGGCAGGCCATGACCCTCTGGAATCACAGGGATGCACTGATATGCCGTATTTTTCCCTCGAGCCTCCATGACGTGGCTCAGAAATGGTTCGAAAAACTCCCTCATCGATCCATCAGAAATTTCAAATCCCTGGCCGAGCTCTTTACGGCCCGGTTCATCAACAGCAGCTCCCATCCTAAAAAAATGGATGCTCTATTAACCATGAAGAAAACGCCTCAAGAAACACTCCGAGACTATGCGAAGAGGTACTGGGAGTTATTTAACGAGATTGAGGATTGCGCAGAAGAGGTGGCAGTGGCTTCCTTCAAAATTGGATTACCTAGCTCTTCCCTCCTTTACCAGTCCTTGACGAAGAAGGAAGCTATGATCATTGACAACCTGATGGCCCGAATTGAGAAATACGCAAAGGTAGAAGGCGTCACCCGCCTTAATGTAGGAGAGAACGGTCGAGCCAAGCTCACAACCAAGGGAAGTAAGAAAGTTGAAAACCAGAAGAAAGGAGGAAAGAGTAGGAGCAAGAATGGATCCAAAAGCGGAGGGAACCCTGACGTAACAAAATTGTTCCAGGCGGTCAACACCGTCTTCAAAGAGCTGATTTACAAAATTCTCGTGAAGATCAAGGATGAGCCGTTCATCAAATGGCCCCGAAAAATGGGGGGAGACCCCTCGAAAAGAAATAATGAATTAAGATGCACCTTCCACAAAGAGGGAGGGCATAAGACCGAGCATTGCAAGGCTCTTAAGTCCCACCTCAAGGAGTTGGCCCAGTCCGGACATTTGAATGACTTTGTGGAAAAGAAGGTAGAGAAAGTGGCTGCCCACAAAGAGGCGAAACCCGACAACGTATTGGAGGATGATGCCGGACACGAATTCGCAGTAATCCATGGAGTATCTGAAGTCAAGCAGATCCAAGGTAACTCAGCTCGAATGGAGGTAAAGAAACTGACAGCGGTAATGCAGGCTTTTCAGATTGACCCAGCAAAATCACAGTCAGGAAAATGTCGGCGAGCAGAGGACATCAACTACAACAAGAATATTGTCTTCATGGATGAAGATCTTGTGGGAGTAAGGACCCCACATCATGATGCCTTAGTCATTACACTCAGGATAGCCAACTTTGACATCGACAGGCTGCTCGTCGATCAAGGAAGCTTATCTGAAGTAATGTACATCGACCTGTTCCGAAAATTGAAGTTGAACATCGCCGACCTAAAGGGAACCACTGTCCCTCTGGTCGGCTTCGCTCGAAAAATGACCATGCCTCTGGGCAAAATAGTATTGCCAGTGCGCGCTGGAAATGTTTCCATGATGATCGAATTCTTGGTGGTCGATATCGATTCACCGTATCAGGCCATCCTCGGCAGGGGATGGCTTCATGCAATGAAGGCAATCTCCTCGACCTACCACCAGAAACTTAAATATGTCACCGAGCGAGGAGTAATGGAGATACATGGTGACCAGGCGATGGCAAGGAAGTGCTTTATAGCGGCCATCCGACCAAAGTCAGAGAAAAAAGCCGTTCAACCCACCGAGAAAATGGAAGAAGGTGCAATTCCTTCCAAATAGCAATTAAAATATGGAAGTCCTGGAGTGGAAGAAACCAGGATCCTCCCCTCTGAGCGTGTCGTCGAGGACTTGGTTGAAGTGACGGCTAAAGAAGGCGACAACAGCAGAGTCTTCCTGATCGGAGCGTCACTCACTGACCAAGAGCAAAAGGATTTGTCAACCTTACTCAGAAGCAACATAGATGTTTTTTCTTGGGAACCCTATGAGCTGCCAGGAATCGATCCCAATATGGTCTGCCATCAGTTGCACGTCGATCCCACATTCAAGCCGATAGCGCAGAAGGCACGATGAACAGCTCCCGAGAAGGCCACAGCAATAGAAAAAGAAGTCAAAAAACTACTGGATGCAGGATCTATACGGGAAGTGCAATTCCCCAAATGGTTATCCAACCCAGTGGTAGTTCCGAAAAGCAACGGGAAGTGGAGAGTTTGCATAGACTTCACTGACCTCAACAAAGCCTACCCCAAGGATAGCTTCCCTCTTTCAAAAATAGACCAACTAGTAGACGCCACCGCAGCTCACGAACGAATGAGTTTCCTGGACGTGTACTCAGGATATCACTAGATTCCCCTGTATGCCCCAGATCAGGACAAAATGGCATTTATCACGGCGGTTGGTTTATACTGTTACAAGGTCATGCCTTTTGGGCTAAAAAATGCAGGGGCAACCTATCAGCGGCTAGTTACTAAAATGTTCAAGAATCAAATGGGAGACACAATGGAGGTCTACATCGACGACATGCTCGTTAAGAGCAAGGAGAAGAATAATCACCTCTCGGACCTGTCAAGTACCTTCGAAATCCTCAGGAAGTACCGAATGAAACTCAATGCGAGCAAGTGTTCCTTCGGTGTCCAGTCAGGAAAGTTTCTTGGGTATTTGGTCAGCAAGCGAGGCATAGAGGCTAATCCGGACCAGATTGATGTAATCAACAGAGTGCAACCTCCTCGCACAGTCCGAGATGTACAAAAGCTCACTGGAATGCTCGCTGTTCTAAATCGTTTCATCTCTAAATCCTCCGAGAGAAGCAAGCCTTTCTTCCAACTCTTAAAAGGCAGCAAAACAGTAGAATGGACCCCAGATTGCTCGCAAGCATTAGACGAGCTCAAGTCCCACCTAAGCTCTCCACCATTTCTTGTCATACCACAGCAAATGGACTCTTTGTACCTCTACCTCTCTGTATCCAGTCATACTGTCAGCTCAGTGCTAATGTGTGAAGTTACAGGAATCCAACATCCAGTTTATTACGCGAGCAAAACCTTATTAGATGCCGAGTAGCGCTACCTACCATTGGAAAAGCTCGCATTCTCCCTAGTAATGGCCTCGAGGAAACTGAAGCATTACTTCGAAGCTCATTCGATCATCGTCCTTATATCACACCCCCTCAAGGCTATCCTAAGGAAGGCGGATTTGTCGGGTAGACTGTCTAAATGGTCAGTCGATCTCGGCCAATTTGACATCCAATTTCAACCAAGGACAGCTATCAAGGGTCAAATCCTTGCTAATTTCATAGCTGAATTCACAGGAGAAGAACCCTTCGACCAGCCTAAGCCAACAGATCAAAACTACCAAGCTACAGTGGAAAGCTGGAAACTATTCGTTGATGGAGCCTCCAACTCAAAGGGGGCAGGGGTAGGAATTATTCTCATCACCCCAGAAAATACAGTCCTTGAGCAAGGAATCAGGCTGGGATTTGCAGCCTCCAACAACGAAGCAGAATACGAAGCCCTAATAGCAGGTCTCCAAAAGGCGCAAACTCTGGGAGCAAAGGATTTGCAAGTATTCAGTGATTCGCAACTAGTTTCCAATCAGATAAGTGGAGACTATAACGCGAAGGATGAGAGAATGACAGCCTACCTCTCCTTGGTAAAAAACTTAATGACGAGCTTTGAAGAGATCAACATCCAATAATTTCCCAGGGGGCAAAACAACCACGCTGATGCGTTAGCAGCCCTGAGCTCGACGTTTGATTCTAGACTTAAAAGGGCCATCCCTATCGATTTCCTCAGTTTCCCATGCATTTACCCCAACTTTGAGCTGGCAAAAGCAAAACCAATACTCCAATTGGAATCAGCCCCCAGCTGGATGGATCCCTTGAAGGACTATTTAAAGAACGGAACGCTTCCAGAACACAAGAGAACTGCCCACCATATAAGAGTCAAAGCTGCTCGCTTTCACTTATCCACAGGAGGCGACTTGTATAAAAGATCTTTCTCCGGCTCCTACCTTAGATGCGTCCACCCAGGCGATGTCAAGACAGTGCTTCACGAGCTTCACAAAGGAATCTGTGGAAGTCATGTCGGAGGAAGATCTCTAGCCTTCCGAGCAATGAAGGAAGGTTATTGGTGGCCATACATGCAAAAGGACTCCGTAGTATATGTCCGCAAATGCCTAAAATGCCAACTTCACGCTCCTATGGTCCATCAGCCCGCCAGTGAATTGAAATCCCTGACCAGTCCCTGGCCCTTCACTCAGTGGGGAATGGACATCGTGGGACGAGTGCCCACCGCTGCCGGCAATCGCAAATACCTGTTGGTTGCAACAGACTACTTTACCAAATGGATTGAGGCAGAACCACTGGCGAACATCCGAGACACTGACATGATAAGGTTCGTATGGAGTAATATAATCACTCGATTCGGAATCCCCAGAACCATCATCACTGACAATGGAACACAGTTCGAGAGTGGCCCTTTTCAGGACTTCTGCAACGAACACGGGATCAGGCACCACTTCAGCTCGGTGGCCTACCCTCAAAGCAACGGACAATCTGAAGCCTCTAATAAAACAGTGACGCTGGATTGAAGAAGCGATTAGAACGAGCAAAGGCGCATGGGCAACCGAACTACCGCATATCCTGTGGGCGTACAGAACGACCCCTAGGCGAGCAACAGGAGAAACACCATACTCACTAACATATGGTATGGAGGCGATCATCCCACTAGAATCAGGATTGCCGACAATGAGATCCGATCTTGTCAAACAAGGCCAGAACAATGAGGCTTTGCTCGCTGAACTCGACTTGATCGACGAGGGAAGGGAACTTGCCCTAAGTGAAACTAGCGAGCTATCAGCAACAGCTCGCGAAGCACTACAGCAAAAGGGTCAATCCGAGGAAATTCAAAGTTAGGGACCATGTTCTAAGAAAGGTTCTGGGCAACACAGTGAAGCCATCAGACGGCAAACTGGGCCCAAACTGGGAAGGACCTTATAAGATAATTAGAGACGACCTACAAGGTGCCTATCATTTGGAAACGATGGAGGGCAGGGAGATACCACGAGCATGGAACGCGGCTAATCTCAATAAAATCTATTTTTAGTAACATTATTATTAAATCTTTTATTGTATTCGTTATGTGATAGTTCATTTCTCACTTCACTAATGAAAATATCTCAGTTAAATCACTCTCTAATTAGTAATGGTAATATTTTATTACACATCCCTTCCAAATAACAGGCATAATGGTCGACATAGCAGGGGAACACCCCTCCTCAGGTCATCATTATGAAGCATGACAGACCTCTTAGCATTGCCCCTGGCAATATATGAAGCCCTACAGAGTATTCTTAGGCATCAAACCTACTTTGGTTGAACAAAATCCTGATTGGATGATGACATCCAATACCAGGTGCGTCCTCGCCAATTGCCCTACTTAGGCCTAAGGGAGTGTGATGACACAACCTAAAAGGTAAAGTGAGGGCACAATGGTATTCTTGTATTGGATTGGGCGGACACTTACATGACAAAATAAAAAGGATTGTGAAGCAGCAAAACATTAAAGGATTGGATGAACACGTTTAGTCGGAAAAATTGCCCAAAACTCGAACTTTTCATTAATCTTTTATATTTACAAACAATGATAATACATGTTTAGTCGGCGAAGCTCGAATAAAGTATTTACAATTATCAAAAAGAAAAAGAGTAACAAAATCTCAAGGAGGTGGAAGCCTCCGAGCAAGATAATCAGCAACTTTAGCTCTCCTTTCGTCATCAGGAGCAGGGGCGAGCTCCTCCACGACCTCATTTGCGTCTAATTCCAATAATTTCCGAGGAATGGCATCAATGGGGATCCATCGATCATCCCGCCTGAATGGATTGGGCATCAGAGTGGAGGAGGACATCTCGTGTCGATACCACAACGTCGAGTTCCTCAGGACCTGCAGCTCTTTGAGGGCACTCAACCACCCTCTGATGAAGGAGAGCTCCTCGAACTCCGTTAGTCTTGTCGGAGCATCCAGCCAGCCTTGATCGTAACCATCGGACCCCACTTATCGAGGACCGTTCTTAAACAAATGTCGTAGTCGGGTGACATCCCTCTGGAGCGCAGCAGCAGTCACATAAGCTCGCCAAACGTCATCGCGCAGCTCCTCCATCTCCCTCTCACGTTGTTCCTCGACTTCCCTGTTCCTACCCCTGGCACTCCTACCAGCACGCGGGAGGGAAGGCCGAGAAGCTCGCGACGAAGAAGAGCCTTGTAGGACCGCCGAAGCGATGCTCGGCGAATGCTCCTTAAGCCTTAGCACTTCCCTCCTCAAGTCTTCATTCTCCTGCTGTAGGAACTCCCCGACCTGGTTAATCTCGGTGGCCTCCAGCAACCTTGCTCTCAGTGTACTGACTTCTTCTTGCACTGAAGCACCGATTTCTCCAATCTCCTGAAGCTTGTCCTTCAACTTGGCCACTAGCTCGGACTGATCCTTATATTTTTGGTTCCTTGATTTAGTAAACCTGCAAAGTCTAGCAAAGGCCTGGCGAACTGTAGGGATTGCATTAGGACCAAGAGTCCTACCCAGTTGGGAGGTAACAGGAATATAGTCATCCACATCAACCAACTACAGATAAAAGAAAGATATAAGAGAAAAAGGGATCAGCGTAAACAAAATAGAGAATCTTATCATTCATTAATAAAGGCCAAGTACATCGAGCAGAAAAAACTTGGGAGATTACAAGAAAAAAGTACAAAAGAAAATCCTAAAAACAGATTAACTGGCAACCTCAGACTGCCTAGCGGTGTCTGGCTGCTTCCCCTTATCAGCTGCAGCAGAAGTATCCCCCTCAGCAGGAACTGCATCCGAGGGAAGATCATCACCCTCGATAATTGGAGCAGGAGCTTCTTCGTCCATAGTTGGCTTGGGACCCGGGTCGTGCTCGTCAAACAAGGGAGACTCAGCATCCTTTGTTCCAACCCTTCTTAAAATTCAGACGGCTGATGTAGCCAATCTGAGCCTCAGCATCATCATAAGCAACAACCCACCCAGAGTTGTATGAGTCCTCCTTCATGGTGGCTGCCTGGGCTTTCTCTGCCTCCAGTTGCTCGGACAGAACTCTGCTCTTCTCTGCAAGGTCCAGCTTGCTCATACATACCAGATCATAAGCCTTCCTCAGCTCGCCCAGCTCCCTGACCGCATTATCTCTCTCGCGAGCGGAAGTGGCAAGGGCCAAATCAGACGAGATCCTAGCAGCATCAACAGCCTTGAAACTGGCCTCGAGCTCCTTCCCTTCAGCTTAAAGGCAGAGTTTTCTTGCTCCAGTTCATAATTCTTTTTCACCAGCTCGTCGCGTGAGCGATACAGCACAGCGAAGTCGGTAACGAAATACGAAAAAGAAAGAGATATAAGAAAATGAAAGCAAGAGAAGTCAGCAAAACACGAGAGGAAAACAAACCTTACCAGAGCAAGCCTCTGACTAGCCTGAAGGGCCAGATGCTCCGAACCTATTGCCCTTTGGCGATCATCCGGGAGGATAGCTCTCTCAAGCAGGGCCGGAGCTAGCTGAGGGGAGATTGCCATGAAAGCCCCCTCTGGCAGAGCAGACACTGGAACTAAGGCCTGCGCGGCCTTCGTCCTTGCCTCAGCTCTCCTCTTCTCCTCCTACCTCTCACTCTCTCTCTTCTTCCTCTCCTCGACCCTTTTCCTTTCTTCCACCTTCTTCTTCTCCTCCTCCTCCTCCTCCTTTCTCTCCCTCTATTTCACCTGCTCTTCTTCTCTCCTCTTCCTCTCTTGCTCCTGAGAGGAAGGCCGAGAACCTGTAGCCACAACCCCAGACACAGTCTTCTGTTTCTTTGACCTTTGTGCAAGGAGCACATGGTCATCATCATCATCATCTCTGATCAGGTTCTTCCTTGGAGGCATATCTTCACCAGAACTGCTGGAAGTACTCAACGATCCTCGAGCCTTAGAAGCCTCCTCAGAATCAGAAGAGTTGCTACTATCAGAACTCCCTTCACCGAGATTACCAGGAGGCTCACTTTCAGAGCTGATCTCTTCTTCGTCCAACGGTATCGGCTCAGCAGTAGTCTCTCCCAAAAAATCAAACTCTGGCACACTTTCCACAGGTCGTGCTATGAAGCTGGAGCTTGTGTTCTTGTACTCGACCAAAAAGGCAGCAGACCTGGGATGCTCGCCGTCACCCAGAGGCTCCCTAATATTCCAAGCTTTCACCAACTCCGAGATGCGAACCACGCTGAGAGCTGGCTCCAAATTCTTTGTCCTCGCTGTGAAAGAAAAAGCAAAGAGGTTAGAAAAATCACAAGCCAGCAAAGGTTGAAATAATAGTACAATGTCTACCTATATATTCTTCCCCATAAAAAGGGACAGTGAACCTCTCAGACCTTGACCATTCAAACTGGGGAGGGAACTTCCAATTCCTAACGAGGAAACCCTCTTGCCAGTAGTCCTTATGGGAATCAGGTAGGTTTACTACCAATACCCTATCATGACTCCTAGCTTTGAGGTATAAAACACCTGAGCTAGTTCGAGAGAAGGAATAGCAGAAACAGATCTCCGCAAGTCCTAACCTAGTACCATACAACTGGTTTATTCTATGGACGCCATTTACTATCTTCCACACATTGGGCGAGCACTGTGCGGGAATAATATCAAAATAACCAAAAAAATGCAGAAATAGATCATTAGGGGGAAAAGTAAGCCCCCCCTGGGAGAGCAACAAAATATGGATCCAGTGGGCATCCTCTATATCCCTAACGTTCCTAGGAGGGGAGGCACAACATTCAATATCTACCCACTCAGGAATATTGTAGAACTTCCTAAACTCAGAGATTGACCTATTTCCAATCTTCGCCATTGAAAAACTCAAATCCTACAAACCAAAGATAAAGTGCAAAGAAAGGGCACAAGAAACTTACAAAACAGAAGATCGGTTCGAGTGATGAAGAAGCACGAGCTCAAGACGACTAAGAAGCAATGGGAATGGGAATTCAGAGAGGAAGGTACAAGGTGCTAGAGTTCTCAGAAGAAGGACGAATACTGGAAAGGCTGAAACGACGAATGAAAAGGTGGCTATCCCAACAAGCCTTCAATTCTAATCATAGCGCATGGATAGCGAAGCGGGTGTCGCCAAAGCAACTTCACAGTTTTCAAAGAATCACAAATCAGCCATAATGGCTGATCATTTAAATTCATTGGATCCATAAACATGGCCCAACAAATTTAGGAGCAATTGTAGGTACCCAGAATTGAGAACCATGGGCCTGGACGAGTAGCCCAGTTCTGGCGGCCTAAAGTCCAGGCCCTCTATCTTTTATATTGATCCGGTCTCTCCCCATGATCCCATGAAGAGAAGTTATAGGGGAGCACAATCCCATGAGGGGAAGGGATATTGAAGATGGCTAATATGAAGGAACCCATCATCTCCACTAACTAGCATACACATATATAAATTAAACCCTAGGTCCGGGGCAAAGGACAAGTTGTATTCTCTGTACTTATTCTTCAGAATATAGAGAAATAATACTGACCGTACCACCGTGGACGTAGACACATCTTTGCTGAACCACGTACACCTGTTGTTGTGTGATTGGCGTTTTATTTGTTCTTTCTTGGTCATTACCTCTTTCATAATTATTTGTGTTGCACAATAATTGTCACCACAAAACCCATTGTTGTAAACCATTGAGTTCTCTGTGTGTTCCACATGAATAAATCCCAACGATAAACTGTTATCCTGTAAAAAATATTGAATACAAAAAAGATACAATATTAGTAACCCAATAATTTACAAAAAAAAATTACTCAAACTAAAAAATTACATATATGAGTGGAAATTATCGTCATATTCTCAAACCGGAGAATCGGGAGACCCGAGTCTACGCGGTCAGTTCCTATAAGTTACATTGGTCCCGTGCGAGGTGTTCGTGCCTCCTACGGAGTCGTTTGGGGGCTGGTTTGGGTTTTCACCCTTTAACGGCTTGTTTTTAAGTCTAAGTGTGATTTTTTCAAATTATCTTCATACTCTCAAACCTGGAGACCCGAGACTACGCGATCAGTTCCTATAAGTTACATTGGTCCCGTGCGAGGTGTTCGTGCCTCCTACGCGGTCATTTGGGGACTGATTTGGGTTTTCACCCGTTAACGGCTTATTTTTAAGTCTAAGTGTGATTTTTGAAAATTATCGTCATACTCTCAAATCGGGAGACTCGGGACTGCGCGGTCAGTTACTATAAGTTACATTGGTCCCGTACGAGGTGTTCGTGCCTCCTACGGGGTCGTTTGGGGGCTGGTTTGGGTTTTCACCCTTTAACGGCTTGTTTTTAAGTCTAAGTGTGATTTTTACAAATTATCATCATACTCTCAAATAGGGAGACCCGGGACTACACGGTCAGTTCTTATAAGTTACATTGGTCTCGTGCAAGGTGTTTGTGCCTCCTACCGGGTCGTTTGGGGGCTGGTTTGGGTTTTCACCCTTTAACAACTTATTTTCAAGTCTAAGTGTGATTTTTGCAAATTATCATCAAACTCTCAAACCTGGAGACCCGGGACTACGCAATCAGTTCCTACAAGTTACATTGGTCCCGTGTGAGGTTTTCGTTCCTCCTACGGGTCGTTTGGGGGCTGGTTTGGGTTTTCACCCTTTAACAACTTTTTTTTAAGTCTAAGCGTGATTTTTGCAAATTATCATCATACTCTCAAACCAAGAGACTCGGGACTACGCGATCAGTTCCTACAAGTTGCATTGGTCCCGTGCGAGGTGTCCATGCCTCCTACGGGGTCGTTGGGGTGCTGGTTTGGGTTTTCACCCTTTAACGTCTTATT
This sequence comes from Sambucus nigra, assembly GCA_949130495.1. Taxonomy (NCBI): domain Eukaryota; kingdom Viridiplantae; phylum Streptophyta; class Magnoliopsida; order Dipsacales; family Adoxaceae; genus Sambucus; species Sambucus nigra. Next base: position 49,103,912 of record OX422215.1, read on the forward strand.
TTTAAGTCTAAGTGTGATTTTTGCAAATTATCATCATACTCTCAAACCGAGAGACTCGGGACTACGCGGTCAGTTCTTACAAGTTACATTGGTCCCGTGCAAGGGGTTCGTGCCTCCTACGAGGTCGTTTGGGGGCTGGTTTGGGCTTTCACCCTTTAACGGTTTATTTTTAAGTCTAAGTGTGATTTTTGCAAATTATCATCATACTCTCAAACCTGGAGACCCAAGACTACGCGATCAGGTCTTACAAATTACATTGGTCCCGTGCGAGGTGTTCGTGCCTCCTACGGGGTCATTTGGTGACTGATTTGGGTTTTCACCCTTTAATGGCTTGTTTTTAAGTCTAAGTGTGATTTTAGCAAATTATCGTCATACTCTCAAACCGGGAGACCCGGGACCATGAGGTCACTTCCTACAAGTTACATTGGTCCCATGCGAGGTGTTTGTGCCTCCTACGGGGTCGTTTGGGGGATGGTTTGAGTTTTCACCCTTTAATGGCTTATTTTTAAGTATAAGTTTGATTTTTTCAAATTATCATCATATTCTCAAACTGGGAGACTCGGGACTATGCGGTTAGTTCCTATAAGTTATATCGGTCTCGTACGAGGTGTTCGTGCCTCCTACGGGGTCGTTTGGGGGCTTGTTTGGGTTTTCATCCTTTAACGGCTTGTTTTTAAGTCTAAGTGTGATTTTTGCAAATTATCGTCATACTCTCAAATCGGGAGACCCGAGACTACGTGGTCAGTTCCTATAAGTTACATTGGTCCCGTTCGAGGTGTTCGTGCCTCCTACGGGGTCGTTTGGGGGCTGGTTTGGGTTTTCACCACTCAACGGCTTGTTTTTAAGTCTAAGTGTGATTTTTGACAATTATCGTCATACTCTCAAACTGGGAGACCTGGGACTACGCAGTCAGTTCCTACAAGTTACATTGGTCCCGTGCGAGGTGTTCGTGCCTCCTACGGGGTCGTTTGGGGGCTGGTTTGGGTTTTCACCCTTTAACCGCTTATTTTTAAGTCTAAGTGTGATTTTTGCAAATTATCGTCATATTCTCAAACCGGGAGACCCGGGACTACGCGATCACTTCTTACAAGTTACATTGGTCCCGTGCAAGGTGTTTGTGCCTCCTACGGGGTCGTTTAGGGGCCAGTTTGGGTTTTCACCCTTCAACAACTTGTTTTCAAGCCTAATCTACATGTTTTAAAATTATCGTAATCTTCAACGGCTTTTATCACCTATGTAATCTCTAAATTTTTTAAGGATGTGGCTTACACATTGAACGAGGATTAGGAAGAAGAAAAATAGCCGTGGAGGGTCTGCTACAAGTACCCCCTCAAGGGAAAACCCAGAGGATTGAACTTAAGGCTCAGAAAATTCTCCAAGTTGGGACTGCGGATGCGGCAAAGTACCCTTTGCCTAAGACCAAATTGACTTTGGAATTTTTAAGAGATTATGTCCATCTTCATCCCAGAACCAACACAGTATGTATTCTAGTCGCTCTTTCAACATTTATACACCCCAATTCACTTTCAACCATACGCCTGAAATCTTTCACGTTTATAGTGGTAAATGTTGGCTATCAAACACACCGTAATTGATTCAGATGTAAATGGGTGGAAGTGTATCAAACTGCACACTTACTACAGATGGGTAAATACAATGATATTTTGTTATGTGATTATGTAATTCGGCAAAAAAAAGGGTCACTGACCAAGTAATGTAATAGTTAATAATAAAAGAACTACACATTATCATGTGTTTAAGCATTTCCATGGCCTTGTCAGTAGGAATTTTCAACTCTTCAAGTAGCCACTTCAGCACATTTAGCAGCAACTAATTTCTTTTTCGAAAGAACCTAAGGACATGTTTGAAAGAAAACTAGGAATAGAGGTGGAATGGAAAATTGATAGACATAATCTACACTAGTGTATTTGTGTATATTTAAATTAGTGTATAATTCAGTGGGCTATAGCAGTGTATATAGATGCTCTAGCCATCAGATAAGGAGAATTTCCTCTCCGCTAGTTTATCTCATCAATCTCTGAAATAAGAATTAATTTCCACAGTAGTATATGATAAGTGAACAAGGGAGGAACGTGTTATTCATTGGGATTAACTTTATTAAGTAATTTATATATTATGTATATATATATGATGTAGATATACTGTTGTATATACAACATATATAGATATATACTGCTTTATATACAGCATATATAGATGCGAGTATTATCATGTGTATATATATATACATTGTTGCTATTATAATAACGGTTCTTATATATTGACCTAAAGCAAACGTGTACATATAAACTCAGCGTACTCTATCTTTGACATTTTCAACTGCAAACAGTTGTTATATAAGGACAATAACTCTCATGAATGTCCTACAAACCAAACATGACATGAATGGTGTTGAGCAATCACTTGACTTTTGTTCACATCCGACTCACGTACTCTGTTTCAGTCCTCTTATAGAAAAACACTTAGGTTCTGTTCCATTTGGGATTAAATATTCCTTACCTAAATGAAAAGAAATTTAATGAAATCTATTTTCCATCTATAATGAGCTTCAAATTTCATAGTATTAAATGAGTTCTCAACTTGAACCAACCCTATTCGCCAAAACATTAATTATATAAAATGTACGAAAGGTGACTCACTGGTTTACAGGACACTGATGATCAAGCTCATTGTATGGATAAATGACAAGTCCATTAGCCCCATGTCTTAAAACTGATGCTTTTGCTAGCCCAAGAACCCAGTCTATATTTGGAAGGCTATCATTTTCACCCCTGTTCCATGACCCACTAAACAACGCCCACGCTCCCTTAATTAATACCCAAATTCACTTGTAAAAATTGCACAAAAATAGACATACTAGAAACCTCCACCTCAACTACAATCATTAGAATAACATTACCCTTTTCAACCCTAAAATAAATTACTATTGAAGATATTCCAGAATGGCATGACTTAAAATTTAGACAACCCAATGATAAAAAAAAATTAGAATAGATACCACTACAAGCCAGGGGACTCGAGAATTTTCTCATTACTGAAAGTGATGTATACAACATAGGGTTGGTATAATTACTTTATCGATGTATGGGGGAAAAGGAATCTCAAAAAATAATTTATAACTTGCATAAAAATGCTGTAGTTCCAAAACTTCGCTCCTTACATGCTACTCACAAAAGTTGGATTCTATTAGCCACTGATGAGAAAGAAAGGAACAAAAATAGAGGGAAATTGCAATACATGCCAAGAAGTACCACAACAATAATTTGTAAAGCACTTAGGAGTCTTAGAGGATTGGTGGTATTCATTTATTAAGTACTTCACATACGGAGAAATCCCAAATTATTAAAAGGAGGCCAACACATTAGAAAAGAAGAGACCATCATATCCAGCACACTTAGGAGTCTTAGAGGATAGCGTTTGGATTGGTTTGGTGGTACACATACGCTGGGATCTCATGATTCTTAGTTATGTTTTTCGTCATCATGTCTGGTTTGACATTGGGGCGGGGCCCTAATGTCAGGGCCCTACATGATTGATTCACAGCCCCACAATTTCATGCGCTTGAGCACCAAGAGGAAAAAGTTTCCCCTTCTCCAATCTCATCCCTTAGCAATTCAGCAACACTAACATTGTAATCAGGAACTAATACAACCTAAAATATAAATAAAAATAAAAATTGTATGCTTGTGGTTGTGGTGAATGCGACTTTAGTGTGCATACTTTTTGTGCAACCACGACAATGGCACCCGTGTTATATCAAATGGATGATCCGACTGATGATGCTGCCACAGCAGAGGGTGGCAGCATACTAGCTCAGGGGAGTTCTCAAATTGAGGAGGGTATAATTCCAGAGGAGGCACTAATGAATGATGGTCGCACCACAGAAGAAAATAGTAGAAAAAATTGGTCGATCAAAAAGGGAAATGACAATATCTATGCAAAACACGCTTTCTCAAAAAATAGAATGGAGAACGAAAAATTTCTGGACCTGAGTACCTACACACACACACACCAACACCTGCTATTATTCTTCTTCACACACCCAGAGTCAAACTACATATATCACTTCAAAATAGAACGTGGGGCTCCTAACACAGTACAAGGCAGGGCTAGCAAAATTGCCTCAAGTTTGTTATGTTATTATCAAAGCTCTATTTCTACTAACAAAATCATATAGTGGTATTATTTAAAAACATGAATTTATGAATTAAGATGAGGACACCTACCTCTTAAGGTGATTTTTTACAACCATATTATAAATATAGGGTGAATTATTTAGAGCAGCGGGTGTGGGAGGTGAGGTAGCATTAGCACCCTCTTATCAAACTACTAGAGTCATGATCTCTATTAGACTAAAACTGTTTCAAATCTTCATCATACACATTGCTCGACTCACTGGTGTAACACTCTCTTATCAAACTACGTGTATAAACTCTTTAAAATAAAGGGCAATTTACAATTAGGTCCATTGGTAACAATTTTTATACATTTAAGGATAATTTACAATTAGGTCCACTTACTATGCCACTAGCGTGGACTTCTACAAGAAGAGAATTAGTGGATCTAATTGACTAAAATTTGTTAAAATTCCTTTAATGTTTAAAATTTGTTTGCGAGGGACCTAAGAGTGCTTTCCCCTAAAATAAATTATCTATTTATGAACAAGAAACATATAAAAAATATTGGATTTGTTTAGTGACACCACCTTATAGAGAGTCGGCATACAAAACAGAGGAGAGTCATTACCTGGTGACTCAGTGATTTTAAAAGATTTCTACATTTCTTGCAAAAATGAACAAATCTCGAGTTAGATTTTAGGGCATTACAAGATAATTATGTCTATACGTATGCATTGCGGTGATTAATAAAGTATACCTGCTACCTATGATACGTGATAGAAGAGCACATGGAAATATTGATTCATCTTCCATTATCGAGTTCTAACATAATTTAATCAAAAAAATCAATAAAGGAACACAACAATTAAGTATTGGGTGATCATAAATAATAGGAGGAGAGAGTTGATTCAAAGATGGTGATTGAAATATCAAAACGGCTTGCAGTTTACCAGATTAACATAACCCAAGTCGAAAAATATGTACAAGAACTTACTCCTGCCTTCAAAAGTCAAACCACTCATCTCATCAAACACACAATAGAAGCCAAAATGAAAAAGGTCATATGATCATAATTCAGTCAAATTTCATTACTTAAATACCAAAATTTAAATTCTTCTAAAATAAAGTACATGATCATTCAAACCCATGTCACACCCACCTTTCAAAATTTGTAAAATACCACATAAACAAACCATAAATTATGTGGAATAACTCAATACAACACAAATGTAATCAAATAAACACACTGGAATAACTATATAGAAACTAATGGTTCCATAACTCTCTTTCATATATACTCATAGTAACTAATTTCAAAGCATGGGTATTCGATCAATGATAAGAACAGCAAACAAAATGATGTTTCTTATAGACTCGCGAATAAACAAAATGCAATAGAGAACTAAAAACATATAAAAATAGATACAACCCTATTATTCAACAATTAATCATAGTCTCAATCCCATTACTTGTACATGTTAAATCAAATTGAACTACTTAATCTTCTATTTTCCCAAATCGAATGAAGAACTTACTTTAAAAGTAAAGGACTAGGTGTATTAAACATATAATACCTTCAATTTTGGAGAAAGTGTTGTAAACAAAAAATAAGCCCTAGAACAATCGCATGCGCAAAAAAACTCCATAAGCAATACGAATCAGAACAAATATACCTTTTAAATAAAAGGGTAAGAACATAAAAACATATATTACCACTAAAAGATCCCAAGTTTCATCCAGAAACCAATGATTTGCCTTTTTTATTATCAATATTCAATTTGTACAAAAAAAATCGTACATTGATAAAAAAAATAATAAATATTTTAAAATGCACATATAAAACCCTAAAACGACAAAAATGACGAATCCTTAAGTAAAAATTTGAAGAATACCTAGGCGCATACCTATTTTAATAGTGATAGGACCTCAATAGCAGAGTTGTGACCGGATAATGATATGATAAAGAGTGAGAGAAATATCCAACCAGAGCCACACCATCATCTACACCACCAGAGCCGAACAGCTACACCACCGGAGACGACTAGAGAATGAGAGACGAACATCTACACCACCAGAGCTGTGACTAAAATGTGAGAGAGATACGAGCGGGAGACTCCAAAGTGAAAGGGAAGAGTGAGCGGGAAGAGAAAGTGTAATTTTTTAAGTCATTTTATATTTTAGTAAAGTGTACTCAATTTTGGCACACTTAAAAACAGTGGCAAATTTTGGCACTGTTTTAAAGTGTGCCAAATTATAATTAAACCGTTCCAGAATTTGGCACGGTTTTAAACTGTGCCAGATTTTTAATATCAGAGTGTGCCAAATTGATGTTTTTGGTGTAGTGTACACTCAATCATTTAATTATTGACAAATCCATAATTATTAATTTGAGAAGTTTTCATAGTTAGAATTTGGAGACTTATTGGGATGAGAATAATATTACACTCAGATGAGGGGGGAGGTGTTAAATGCATGTGAGTGGCGAAGGGGGGGGGGGGAGGATACTTCTTTTACATAGACTGTATTTTTGTATCATAAATTCAATAAGTTAATTCTTGCACATCTTAGGCTCTGACCCAAATTTAAATGTCCCCCCCACCCCGACAGGTTATTTCGAGAGAGGGATAGTGGGACTGTTACTGTAATAGCCTTGCGATCTCTCGTGCTTAGCAGCTTTCCAGATTATTGACTCTAGTCTAGGTGCTTTTCTTCCAGGGTTCAGTTTTTCTATTTGGAAACATTTGTAAAGGCATAAGCCCGAGATTTATTTATTTACTTTATGTTGGAGTCGTGATTTTCACTTGCTATTGAATTTATTATTTAGTTGGTGTTGGTTTGCATTTAATTATTGTCATGGAAATATTCGTAAGGTTTTAAAGTATCGGTGTTTAAAATAACAATATTTATAATACGTATCGCTAAGAATGGTATCAATTGATCGATAAGCTCCATCTTCGGCGTATCGTGCCTAGCCAGTCTTTACGTGAGAAAATGGGGGTTATTATAGTTGGTATCAAATCACGGTTTTAGTATCCTTGGAATCTGTGTTTGAGCTCGTTACGTTCTGGACTGCATTCTTTCATGTAAAAACCTATAAGTAGGAATCATTGTATTATTTACGAGTGATTATTACCCGTTCGAGAAAAGGGTCAGTTTTGGAGATAGAGCCATAGATACCTTAGTGTAGGTCACTTGTTAGACTTGTGAGAAGTTCAGGTAATAGGTCTCATGCCCGAAATTAGGTCTATCACAAAATGAATTTCCCAACTCGGTGGTAACCCCAGAATTTCTCCAAAGACATTAGAAAAGTCTCTCACCACTGGAATGGAATCTAGCGTCACCGAAACCTCTGAAGAGGTATGCTCTTCAATTTAATACATATAAGCTCTTAACCCACCCCCGGCATGACAACTAGGTATATATCCTTCCCTGAAATGATGAAGACAATGGACCTCCCAAAGCAGTCCACACATGCCCCATAAGTGGAAAGCTGGTCAATCCCCAAAATGATGTCGTACTCAAGCATGTCAATTACTAGTAAATCCGCAAGGAAAGTAAGTCATCCTATCTCAATACCGATACCCCGACACACTGATCGCATGGGTGCCCCTCTTTCCACGGGTGAGTCTACGTGAAAAACTATATATCATGCAAACTCTATCATACCCCTCTACCACACGTGCTAACAAAAGAGTGTGATTCACCCGTATAAAAAACTATGGGACCAACATGACCAATAATGGGGAACATACCCTCAACTGCCTGTAGAGGTGCAGGTCTATCTCCTATTGACACATGGTCGACCCGGCCAAACAGGGGCTACGGGTGCATGAGCGACTAGTGCAGCGGTTCCCTAAGATGGAATAGGTGGGCGCTGTCCCTGAGGCGCCTGTTATCCTATAAAATCTCCTTGCCCCTAAGTTGCTTAATCCCCTCGTGTGCAATAATTTAAAGAGTGACCCCTCTCCCCACAAGTATAGTTATTTCCCTAGAATGGTCCCCGTGGAAATCGTCAACCCTATTAGCCTCTGTCCTACGGGACCTGATGGCCCTTGAACTGCTGGCCCTAACCAGCATGACCTTGGCCCTGCTGGACCTATCTCTATTGGTCATCTGTACCCATAAACCTCTTATGTTGCTAGGTGGATTGGGTACCCTTTGCTATTGGGCCCCAAATTCACTACCCCCCTTTTATTTTGTTCTCATCATCCTGTGGTAATCGAATTATTCAGTAATATTAATTCGTTGTACTCTATTTTCACATTTCACGAGTTCATATGATTATTTATTTGTATTCCCCGTATTATTCTAAAACAATTATAATTGTCTGTACAAATATTGGTTAGATGTAACTTAAGTTGTAGAATTGTGACATGAATAGTACCGACACGTAAACTACAACTTGCGTGATTTTTGTAGGACAATTGGTGAAGGATAAAATTAGTATGACTACATATTTGGGACCCTAAACATAAATATAAAAATACCATGAGGTCAAAAGTCAAAAAATAAATAAAAAATAATTAAAAATTATTTTTCGTCAAAAAACTAAAAGTGCTCAAAAATTTCTGAAAATCACCATACCGATTTCAAATTTAATTTTGAGCAACTTTCTCTTCCTGTACATCTCCAAAATAATTCATCTAATGCTTCTTTTTGGCTAATTGTTACTCGGCCAGCCATGAAAAAAATATGATTTTCCACCTCACTTTGTTGGCTTGATTCTTATTACCACTAGCCCCTCTTTTGAGCGAGTGTAAGATGGTCATCCATGGAGTGTTATGAAGAGTAGGAAACATATTTCGGGTTGTCATTATGAGTGTGAGTTGTAGTGTGATTATAAGAGAGAGGTGAGGGTTGCCAAACAAAAATCAACTCAGCAGATTTTTGTCTAAATTTCACTACCTCCTACACACTCCCTCTTCACCCATACAAGCTTCCAAACCTGTAACCCCCATATCTACCCTGAATACAACTACCCAAATACTTTATTTTGGGCATATAAACACCTTAGAACAACCACATAAGGGTGAAAAATCTTGAAAAAATCTTTTCAGCAAGTTTTTGGAGCTTAATATTATAAGTTTGGAGCTTACTTTGGAGTTATTTTTTAAGCTTATTCTTGGACTTATTTCTTGATTATATTCATCCTCCATATTATCCAAGTAAGTTTCTCCTCTCAACTATTTTCTAAAGCTTAAAATCATGTGTTAAAGTAGTGAAAATCATGCTTAAAAATGGAAGTATTTTGCTTATTTTGCCTTGTTGAAAATTATGATTTTCATGCTAGAATTAGTTTTGAAGTTGAAATAATTATAAATGAATTTATTATATTTATAAGAAATCATTATATCACGAAATAGTGAGAAAATTATTACGGTGAAAGACTTCATAATTATGAGCATGATAGTAGCATTTTGAAGGATTTCTTAGGTAGAAATCCATGGAACTAGTGTAAAATGTTGAAGTAATTTATGGGTCCACTAATTAAGATGATTAAAGATGGAGTATACTGTTTTAACATGTTTTTATAAAAATGAAAAAATGCAGCCCTATTTTATTAATTTCATAAATAAAGATTAAAGGCTTAAATATGGGTTTTCAAGCTATTTAAAATGAAAATAAACTCTGTTTATGAAATTTGGAATTGATTACTGAAATTATGTTGGAAATGTCATAAATATATTTTTGAGAAGTTATAAAATGACTTTTGGTGAAATTATTATGATTAAATGCATTTAAAAGGATAATATTTGTGTAAAACAAATAGTAGTGGCATTGTCGTAAATACAGTGAATAGCATGATGTCAAGAATTTATTTTGCAATTAAATGTATGAAGTGAGTTTGATAAAAAGAAATTAATGATATATTTTTTCTAAGAGAAAATAATGAGTTCTACGGAAACAATATTCGAAAACGGTGTTGCATTTATGGCCTCCTCGGCCGAGTTTAATTGAAGAAATAAAGAAAGTGATAAATAATAAAGTGTGACTCCAGTGAAAGTGAAAGGAATAATGAACTTGGAAAATGATGAGAATAATGAAATATATGAAATGTTAAACATGTGGAAAATATAAGAAAGGGAACTTGGATGATGCCAAGAATTAAGTAGGGCATGACGTCCCTAGTGGTGAAAGACCCCAAAGCCGGTACAAAAGAGCATATGGCAACTGGAGACCGATGGTGTAGAGCCCGACGGATAGAATCTAAGGCAAACATTGATAAATCTTGCGATGAATAAATTAAGAATAAGAATATTCTTAAGTTAAAAGCACTTAAGTCAATGAACTGATAAGGACCAATGTTTAATTAAATAAGTCTCTGGCACGGGACATGAAATGGCTTAAGTGTGAGATTGGGCACCTAGCCCGGGAGCATTGTATATAGCTACATGCATTTGCATAAATTAAATAAATTATTTTCTTGAAATATTAAAAGATACTGTATATGTATAGTATTTTAGTACAAATTATTACTTAGTATCTCCCACCCTACTGGGCATTCCGCTCATACCTACTTTCCAAAACCCACAGGTACTTCAGGTAAGGACGCAAAGGCTTGTATCGGTAAGGTTCCCGATAGTTTCAGTCGTTGTTAGAGCTCTGATTACCGCTATCCCGTAGCGGTAATATTTGATATTTAATTATGTCTCGGTTATAATATTTAAATTTGGAATTGAACTTGGAACTTTGGTTTGTAATAATATAGGGAATTTTCTATTAATTGTGGTTTAATTATATTTTAGCTGGACTCTTTTACAAAATAATTAAATGAGAATTATTCAAGTTAATGGACTGAATTTATTGTTGAATAATTGGATAATAAATGGTTTTTCTTTAATATGAGAATTTTTAATAAACATTTTCTGATATAAATTAAAGGTAATTTCCCTCTCCCCCTGGACCCTCAGACTTGGGTGAGAGTTAAGTTCGACATTTACTCTAAATCCAGTTCGGGGCGTCACAACTTGGTATCAGTGCATTAGGTTCAACGTGTGTGGTGATACGAATTCATATTATCATTCCCTATGACGATTTCCCTTTTTGCCGTTGTGCTAATCTCACTTTATTCCCTTTAGGATGCCTCCCAAACGAGCTAGCGTTGAAGCCGAGAACAGCGAGCTTAAATGTATGGAAGACTTCGTTCGTCTATTGGCTGACACTTTATGCCAACGTGAAAGGGGTAACCACAGTGGTTCCGTTGAAAGTTCCACAGTGGCATCCTTATTGAAGTAGTTCAGGCGTTGAAACCCTCCGATCTTTAATGGTTCTACAGGCCCGAATGCAGCATAAGAATGGCTCGAGGAAGTTACCTGAGTCATGGATTTTCTTGATGTTCCATCTAGACATAAAGTTAAGTTGACCACCTTCCAACTCACAGAACAGGCTGAACGATGGCGGGCCACTCACATTGCCAGTGTCACCGAGACCGTGGAATGGGATAAGTTCAAAACAGTATTCCTTGATCGGTATTTTCCCCAAGCGTATAAAGACGCTAAGAAAGACGAGTTCACCTAGCTTATTCAAGGAAAATTATCAGTGAACGAATATCAGGCTCATTTTGAAAGCCTAGTAAAGAACGTAAATTCTGTCAGATCCGATGACACCGAGAAAACGAGATTATTTATGAAAGGATTAAATCCTCACATCCGTAAGCTTGTGGTGGGTTTTGATCATCTACATTTCGGGATGGAAGTAAATAAGGCGATCTGCCTAGAGCTTAAGGCTGAAGACTCTCGAGTCATTAGGGATAAGAAAAGAACTCCTGGAGGAACCCAACAAAAGCCGAATGATGGATCTTCTACTAATGGGAAGAGATTCAGATACGGTAACAGGGGTTTCATTACCAAATCTAAACAGGCATAGGAGAGAGAAATAACAACCAAATCCCAACATCCCCTGAGGCTTTCTTTATTTGCGGGTCCACCGATCAGATGAGGAGAGCGAGTTCTTAGCGAGATAATAGGGGACATCATGAAAGCTATCAGAATGGTAATATCATGTTTGAAAGAAATCCTAGTCAGTCTTTCCCTTCAAAACAGCAGTAACAACCCATCTCAGGACCCCGACAACAACCTATGCATAGTTACGGTATGCCTCGTCCAAATCAGGGCAATCGTGGACATACTCAGACTAACGGTGGCCAAGCTAGCAGATTCAATCCAGGTCGTGCTTATGCTCTTACCCAGCACTCAGCACCTCCCCAAAATCCTTTAGTAATGGAAGGTATTATTTTATTATTCAGTACATGGGTTAAATCATTATTCGATTCGAGTGCATCTCATTCCTTTATATCGAGTTCTGTAGCATTCTGTTTGGATCTTGACGTAGAGAATTTTAATCCCCCGATCTTCGTAGGATTACCAGTAGGTGGTGGTGTTATTCTGAACAAGATTTGTAGAATTTGCGTATTTGTTGCGGGACATTTTATTCTAGAACACGATTTAATACTGATAGAAATGGATGGCTTTGAGGTGATACTCCATATGGATTGGCTGTCATGTTTTGGCGCCATTATTGAGTGCCACCGACATAGTGTCTCAGTACTACTTCCAGATGGATCTCATTTTCGTTTCAACAGTGAACAAAGGGTCGACTATCCGTGTAAGTTCTCTACGGTTCGAGAGCAACAACATTTCTTTGGTTGGTTGAGTAGTATTGTCACTCAAGAAGAGCCTAGTCTCACGTTATCAGAACTTTTAGTTATCCGAGAATTTCTCGATGTTTTTCCTGAAGACGTCTCTAGTTTGCCTCCATGCCGGGAGATTGATTTCGCCATTGATGTTCATCACGGCGTTTCACCCATTTCTATTCCTCCTCGTAGAATGGCTCCAGCAGAGTTGTAGGAATTGAAGACAGAGTTAGAAGATTTATCGAGCAAAGGGTTTATACGGCCAAGTGTGTCTCCGTGGGGAGCACCAGTATTATTTGCCAAGAAGAAAGATAATTCTCTCCTACTTTTCTCTATTAGAGACAACTGAATAGGGTAACGACAAAGAATAAGTATCCTATGCCATGGATTGATGACTTATTTGACCAACTTCGAGGAGTAAGCAGATTTTCTAAGATCGACCTTCGATCTAGTTACCATCAGTTACGAGTCAAGGAAGAATATATTTCCAAAATAACTTTTTGCACTCGATATGGTCATTACGAGTTTTTAGGTATGCCTTTCGGCCTAACTAATGCACCAACAACTTTCATGGAACTTATGAACCGTATCAATCGTTCGTACTTAGATCGGTTTCTAGTGATATTTATTGATGACATTCTGGTGTACTCATCCTCTGATGTCGATCACGAGGAGCAACTTCGCACTTCTCTTCAGGTTCTTAGAGAGAATAATTTATTTGCAAAATTCAGCAAGTGCGAGTTTTGGATGGATGAAGTCAGATTCCTTGGCCATGTGGTATCTGGAGCAGGAATTTCAGTCGACCCATCCAAGGTTGAAGTAGTTCTTGGTTGGGACATGCCTAAGTTAGTTAGTGAGGTGAGAAGTTTGCTCGGATTATCCGAATATTATCGGAGATTCATTCAGGACTTCTCCATGATTTCCTTGCCTCTTACTCAGCTGACACAAAAGGATGTTTGCTTTGAGTAGTCAGGTGAATGTGAAGCTACCTTTCAAGAGTTGAAAGTTAGACTCACATCGGCACCGGTTCTCATTCTTCCTGAGCGAGGGAAAGGCTATACAGTGTATTGCAATGCTTTTAGATCAGGACTTGGCGCAGTACTCATGTAATTGGGTCAAGTAATTTACTATAAATCTCGACAGCTCAAGATACATGAAAGGAACTATCCACCCATGACTTGGAGTTAACAGCTGTAGTGTTTAGTCTCAAGATTTGGAGATACAATCTCTATGGTGAACAATTCAAAGTATTCTCAGATCACAAGAATCTCAAGTACATCTTCACTTAGCGAGATCTCAATTTATGACAACGAAGATGGATTGAACTCCTAGAAGATTATGACTTTACCTTAGAGTATCATCCTGGAAAGTCCAACGTAGTAGCAGATGCTCTAAGTATGAAGTCAGAACCTTCCTTAGCTGGGATGAAGTGCTATGAGCGACGAATGTACACTGAACTGCAAAAATTTGGATTGCATGCTCAAAGGAGAAGCGATAGGGGCTACTTATGGGGAATAATATCCAGGCCACTTGCTCATCAGAAAGTTCTCGATGCACAGTCACTCGACGAAGAGATTGTGCAGTTCATGGATCCTATTCGAATTAGTGGTGAGTTTGATACTCTCACGATGGACAAGGATGGTGGCGTACGTCACAAGGATAGGTTAATTGTTCCGTCCATTAGAGAACTACGAGAAGAGGTTTTGGCAGAATTCCATCACTCCCAATTTAGTATACACCCCGGGGCAACAAAGATGTATAAGGAAATTTGTAGGGATTTATGGTGGTCCAGTATGAAGAGAGATGTGGATGAATTTATTGCAAGGTGCTATACTTGTCAGCAGGTAAAAGTTGAGCACAAGAAACTAGCAGGGTTGCTTCAACCACTCCCTATAGCCGAGTGTAAATGGGAACATATCACGATGGACTTCGTCACTGCTCTACCTCGATCTGAACGGGGCCACGACGCAGTTTGGGTTATTGTAAACCTTCTCACTAAGTCGGCTCATTTCCTCCCGATGAAGGTTATGGATAATATAGCCAAGTTATCAAGGTTGTATATTCAAGAGATAGTACGACGTCATGGAATCCCTCTGACGATTGTTTCAGATAGAGATCCACGATTTGTTTCTCAATTCTGGAAAAAAAGGTTCAGCAAGAGTTGGGTACATAACTGAATTTGAGTAAATCATACCATCCAGAGATAGATGGACAATCAGAACATACGATTCAGACTTTAGAAGACTTGTTGAGAGCTTGTGCGCTAGAATTCCAATGGAGTTGGGATGAGAATTTGCATCCGGCAGAGTTCTCTTACAACAACAGTTACTAGGCCAACATTGTGATGGCTCCTTTGGAGGCGTTTTATGGAAGGCCATGTCGTTCTCCTGTATGTTGGGCAGAGGTTGGCGAGAAGCACCTCACTAGTTCTGATATAATAGACAAGGTTCAGTTGATCTGATAGATATTTATCACGGCCCAGGATTGGCAAAAGAATTATGTCAATAATCGATGCATCCATTTGGAGTTTTCGGTAGGTGACCGTGTGTTGTTGAAAGTTTGGGCACGGACCGGAAGCCAAAGATTTGGGCAGAAGGGTAAACTCGCTCCACGTTTTATTGGTCCTTTTGAGATTTTAGAACGAATTGGGAACGTCTCATATCGTTTAGCATTACCTCCGCAATTAGCTCGTGTTCATAATGTATTCCATGTTTCGATTCTAAAGAAGTACCTTCACGATCCACGACATGTCATCAATTGGAATAACATCGATCTGGAAGAAGATATCACTTTCTTGACACGACCGATATCCATCTTAGATCGTGATGACAGGGTCCTACGTAACAAGGTCATCCCGTTGGAAAAAGTCCTTTGGGAAAGCCATGGTGTCGAAGGAGAAACTTGAGAACGAGAAGCCCAAATACGAGCAGAACATCCTCATCTTCTCGAATGATTTGGTTTTAATTTCAAGGACGAAATCTCCTAAGGAGGGGAGAATGTAATACCCGCCCCTTTTATTTTGTTCTCATCATCCTGTGGTAATCGAAAAATTCAGTAATATTAATTCGTTGTACTCTATTTTCACGTTGCACGAGTTCATATGATTATTTATTCGTATTCCCCGTATAATTCTAAAACTATTATAATTATCTGAACAAATATGGGTTAGATGTAACATAAGTTGTAGAATTGTGACATGAATAGTATCGACACGTAAACTACAACTTGCGTGATTTTTGTAAGACAATTGGTGAAGGATAAAAATAGTATGACTACATATTTGGGACTCTAAAAATACATATAAAAATACCATGAGGTCAAAAGTAAAAAAATAAATAAAAAATAATAAAAAGTTATTTTTCGTCAAAAAAATAAAAGTGCTCAGAAAATTCTGAAAATCACCATACCGACTTAAAATTTAATTTTGAGAAATTTTATCTCCTTAGACATCTCCAAAATAATTCAGTTAATGCCTCTTATGAGATAATTTCTACTCGGCCAACCATGAAAAAATATGATTTTCCACCTCACTTTGTTGCTTGATTCTTATTCCCACTATCCCGTCTTCTGAGCTGGTGTATGATGGTCATCCGTGGACTGTTATGAAGAGTGGGAAACATATTTTGGGTTTTCATTATTAGTGTGAGTAGTAGTGTGATTATAAGAGAGGTGAGGGATGCCAAACAAAAACAACTCAGCAGATTTTTCTCTAAGTTTCGCTACCTCCTACACAGTCCCCCTTCACCCATACAATCTTCCAAACTCGTAACCCCCTTCTACACCCTCCATAAAACCACCCAAATACTTTATTTTGCGCATATAAACACCTTAGAACAACCACATAATGGTGAAAAAGCTTGAAAAAATCTTTTCAACAAGTTTTTGGAGCTTAATATTACAAGTTTGGAGCTTACTTTGGAGTTATTTTTGGAGCTTATTCTTGGACTTATTTCTTGATTATATTAATCCTCCATATTATCCAAGTAGGTTTCTCCTCTCAACTCTTTTCTAAATCTTAAAATCATGTGTTAAAGTAGTGAAAATCATGCCTTAAAATGGAAGTATTTTGTTTATTTTGCCTTGTCGAAAATTATGATTTTCATGCTAGAATTAGTTTTGAAGTTGAAATAATTATAAATGATTTTATTATATTTATAAGGAATCATTATATCATGAAATATTGAGAAAATGATTATGGTGAAAGACATCATAATTATGAGCATGTTAGTAGCATTTTGGAGGATTTCTTATGTAGAAATCCATGGAACTAGTGTAAAATGTTGAAGTAATTTACGGATTCACTAATTAAGATGATTAAAGATGGAGTATACTGTTTTAACATGTTTTTATAAATATGAAAAAATGCAGCCCAATTTTATTAATTTCATAAATAAAGATTAAATGCTTAAATATGGGTTTTCAAGCTATTTAAAATGAAAATAAACTCTTTTTATGAAATTTGGAATTGATTACTGAAATTATGTTGGAAATGTCATAAATATATTTTTGAGAAGTTATAAAATGACTTTTGGTGAAATTATTATGATTAAATGCATTTAAAAGGATAATATTTGTGTAAAACAAATAGTAGTGGCATTGTCGTAAATACAGTGAATAGCGTGATGTCAAGAATTTATTTTGCAATTAAATGTATGAAGTTAGTTTGGATAAAAGAAATTAATGATATATTTTTTCTAAGAAAAAATAATGAGTTCTACGAAAATAATATTCGAAAGCGGTGTTGCATTTATCGCCTCCTCGGCCGAGTTTAATTGAAGAAATAAAGAAAGTGATAAATAATAAAGTGTGACACAAGTGAAAGTGAAAAGAATAATGAACTTGGAAAATTATGAGAATAATGAAATATATGAAATGTGAAACATGTGGAAAATATAAGAAAGGAAACTTGGATGATGCCAAGAATTAAGTAGGGCATGACGTCCCTAGTGGTGAAAGACCCCAAAGCCTGTACAGAAGAGCATGTGGCAACTTGAGATCGATGGTGTAGAGCCCGTGAAGTCCAGTATTGATGGATAGAGTCTAAGGCAAAGATTGATAAATCTTGTGATGAATAGATTAAGAATGAGAATATTCTTAAGTTAAAAGCACTTAAGCCAATGAATTGATAAGGAACAATGTTTAATTGAATAAGTCTATGGCACGAGACATGAAATGGCTTAAGTGTGAGTTTGGGCACCTAGCTTGGGAGCATTGCATATAGTTGCATTCATTTGCATAAATTAAATAAATTATTTTCTTGAAATATTAAATGATACTGTATATGTATAGTATTTTAGTACAAATTATTACTTAGTATCTCCCACCCTACTAGGCATTCCGCTCATACCTACTTTCCAAAACCCACAGGTACTTCAGGTAAGGACGCAAAGGCTTGTATCGGTAAGGTTCCTGAGAGTTTCGGTCGTTGTTAGAGCTCTGATTACCGCTATCCCGTAGCGGTAATATTCGATATTTAATTATGTTTCAGTTGTAATATTTAAATTTGGACTTGAACTTGGAACTTTGGTTTGTAACAATACAGGGAATTTTCTATTAATTGTGGTTTAATGATATTTTAGATGGACTCTTTTACAAAATAATTAAATGAGAATTATTCAAATTAATGGACCGAAATTATTGTTGAATAATTGGATAATAAATGGGTTTTCTTTAATATGACAATTTTTAATAAACATTTTCTCTAATAAATTAAAATTAATTTCTCCCTCCCCCTTGACCCTCAGACTTGGATGATAGTTAAGTCTGACATTTACTCTAAATTCGGTTTGGGGCATCACAATGGTCCCCGTGGAAATCGTTGGCCCTATTGGCCTCGCTCCTACAGGACCTGATGGCCCCTGAACTGCTGGCCCTAACCTGCCAGACCTTGGCCCTGCTGGACCTATCTCTATCGGTCATATGTACCCATAAACCTCTTATATTACTCGGTGGATGGGGTGCCCCTTTGCTGCTGGGCCCCAGATTCACTACCCCCCACTCGTCTTGCCCTTTTGGCTAGAAGATTCCCCTCCTTGTCGTTTCTACCCATTAGTCTTCAGATTGGCCCGGTGATCTTGGCAGTGGAGAAGTGCAGCGTTAACCATCAGGTTATACGTAGCGAAGGATGAATTTCCCAAAAGATCCTTCCTAATATGCCAAGATGATCCCTTAATAAAATGATCCATCCTCATCTGCTCTTTTCAAACATCCTCCTTTGCAAAGAAGAAGAGGGCAGTGAATTCCTCCTTTTACTCTACAACAGTACGTCCCTCCTACTTAAGATCCATAAATCAGGTCCTCATCTTGGACTCCATAGCTAGGGGAAAGTATTTCCCCTCAAATCTCTCCCAAAACTGGTCAATCGTGAGGTTGTCCCTCTCCTCAGCAGTCGTGAGCACCTTCCACCACTAAAGAGTGGACTCTACCATCCTGAATGAAGATAACGTCTACTTCAGAATGGGCGTGCACTGTACCATCCGTAAGCACCTCTCGATGTCCTTCTTCCACCTACTAGAAACCAATATATCTGATCCTCCGGAAAACTCTAGAGGTTGGCCCTTAACAAAGGAGTCCCTCGCTCGGTCCCATGCGTAGCTCGGTGCCTGTACTGGAATAGCCACCTGTTGTAGTGGTGGCTGCTGAGGTGCTTGAGGCGATGGGAAATGTTGAAGCATGACCTCCATCACCGTGGATACCGCCTGAGACAACTATAGTGGCTATCTCAGTTGGGGTGATAAAATGTGGGACTTGTGGGGCCTATGGATCCGGTGGTGTTTGTGGTGGCTTCAGGTGAGCCTCCTCCTCCTCAATTGGGGGGACTACTTTCCTGGGTCTGCCCCTACGTCTGTTTTCCCTCCGAAAGCAAACGAGGTTTGAATTAGTATTAATCGTAAGAATAAAACGAGTCCTATATATAGGCTCTACATATCGAAGAACGTAATGTCGAACGTAAAGAGTCTAAACAACGATCCTAAGGCCACTAGAAACGCGCTCTGATATCAACTGTAACAACCCCTATTTTTTCACATAATGGCTAGGCAGGCACGATACGCCGAAGATAAGCCTTGTTTGTCAATCAATACCACCCTTATAATAATGCAAATATAAATACTTTATAATATAAGGCCCAAGTTTGAAAACTCACGAATACATTTATAATTAATAATTAAATCCAATCCACAAAAAATAAGATAAATATCGAATTAAAGTAACATAAACTACACCAACATAAAATAAAGGTTCGGGCTTATGTCCTTACAAAGTTTCAAAAAAATAAATGACTAGAGATGAGAAGCACCTACGCGAAAACCAATTAAGCTGAAATCGGATAGCAAGTAAGGCTGGAAGACTGTTTTGCACAATCCCCATGTCCCTATCTATGAGCACCTGGGGGTGGAAACATTAAAATTAGGGTCAGGGCCCGATGTGTGAAAGAATTAACTTGACTAATTTATGATTACAATAATACAATCAATGCATAATAAATACCCCCTTTTTGTCACTCACATGCGTATAACACCTCACCTCTCATATAAATGTAATAGTATACGCACCCCAATGCGTCAAACTAATAGATTGTGACATCATCTCAATTATAGAATGAATTCATCCCTAATTAATTAAATCAAATGAAATCCCTACATTTAAATTACTAACTTACATTAATTCCATTCTTTTCAGTTCAAGTGTAAGGCATCAACATATGTTATGCGTTATAGGGTCAAAATAACATATAGTCTCCATATCCTTAAACAATTTAATTTATTTCCATAATATTCGAGTAATTAATAATATATGTCCCTCTATATAATTGACACACAAGGGCATCTACTATTGGTGTCTGATTCGTGCTCGATCGGTAAGTCCGGAGGAATCCTTACATCCTAAGCGGACACCAAAAATCACACAGATGTTTGGGGGCGGTCACCACATAGGACACCTGTATACATCCCATACCCAGCGGTGATACAATAAGGGTCAGCGCCACATCTACCCCTCGAGGGTGGAGCCTCTACGTCGTACCTATATGGCTACACATTGCCAAGCCCACTTATGTCGACGTGTGGTCTACGTCCCTAACGTGTGAACCCCCAAGCCTATAGGACGGTCCACTAGTATGTCCACACACAGATATATAACAGTACATATTATTATCCCATATAATATGTAACGGTAATTACTCTATAATTACCATAAAGTTCCAGTCCAAAGTTCATACCAATCATTCCATGCCCATGTTTGAGCACATCGGTACTACGTTTGCATGTAACTCACATTTTTAGTTTTTATGAATTTTTGCGTTTGTTTTAAAAGTCTATTGTTTTAGTACTGTTTTGCTTCTGTCAGCCCTTCCTGGAATTTGTTTGTGAAATTTTTTTAACTGGGCAATACTTTATAATATTTCTGGGAAATTGGGAAATTTTAGCAGGTCGCGCGAAATCGTTCAAACGACATCTCACCTCGCGCGAACTAAAGTTGTACTTTGTTCGAGTGACTTCGCATCTCGTTTGAGCGAAGTCCTGTCTGGTTCGAACGACAGGCTGAATTTTAGCTTCTGATTGGTTTGCAGTCCACTGGTTTAATTTGATATTTTTTGGTACTGCGGGAAGCATTTATGGACTGATTGGTTTATATAGGTTCATTTATGTTCCAAATTGGTATTTTGCGTATGAGTCCATTTATCACACCTGATTAATTTGCTATATTTTTTTGTGTGATTCATTAGCTTACTAACTACTAAATTTTCATTACTTGATCATATTTAGCTGGTTGTTTCATGATTATCTAGCGATTAAACATTGTTTCAAATTAGCGGCTTCATATTCTCAAGCTAGATATTTCAAATTGTTTTATCTTTTCACTGGATTTTCTATTCGAGACAAAAAGGGGGAGAGGTGTATGTGATGTAGGGGGAGATTTGTTGAACGTTTCTATTAATATCTGGATTTATGAATTGGTTTTGTTTCAAACACACATATCGGGCCACTCACTTTTTCAAATTGGTTGATTATATTTCATTCAAATTGGTATCAAATAATTGCTCACATGTTTCAAATGATTTGCGCTTATTATAAATATAAATTGGTATCATTTGTTCCTCCATACTTCACTTGGTATTTGTTTGTCTGTTTCATGTGTGTAGGTACGCTTCACTGATTCGAGATTTCAAGTCTACATCACATTCAGACAGTTCATGTCTGTCGATGCTACATACACTAGTTCATGTCCTGTATTTTTATTTTTGGGTTTATGGGACGGGATTTAGGCATCATACGGCTTGACGACCCGGTTAGGCATTTCACTGGTTTAGTTTTGTCCCGGAATAGTCAAAGGGGGATATTTGTAAGGACATAAATTTCTAATTGAGTCCCTGTATTGTTTTGACTTAATTTCGTGAACAAAATTGTATTTGTAATATGTCATATGATTATTTTATTTTGTCATGATCCCACTCGGTCTATGACATATTGAAGAAATTGAAGACGTTGCGGCAAAGCTTTAATGATTTAATCATGCCAAAGTTTTATTGGTGCAAGTTTAATCATCTTCAAAGTTAATTTCATTACGAGATCACTTAGGTATGAATGCGTATAATTAATGGTGCTCGGAATTATTTTATAAAAGATAAGGATGTATTTTTTATAAAGAAAAATGTTTTTAAATGGTTTATAGTGTTTTAAAAGGTTTACACTATGTTTTATGATAATAAGCTCGAGATAGAGTTGGACTAATTTGAATCTCTTTGATAAGAGACGTTTTAATCAGATAGTCAAAGAAAGTCAAACTTTCGCATTGTCGCTCGAACGACATTGGATCTCATTAGAACGAGATACAATGTTGCGCGAACGACATGCTTAAGTCGTTCGAACGACACATTTTTTGTGGCGGCGCTTAAATCCTATTTAAACAGTGTTTGCATCATTATTTCGTAAGTGTGCTTTCTGAAAAACAGTTTTACAAACCAGAATCTTGTTCGCATATGTTTTCTAAGGTTTAAAAGTCTTAAACACATCCTTAGAGTTTGCAAAGATCCGAGTTATCATTCTTATATGTTTACGTGATCCTGCTGCACCAAAATTGTTTGTTCTACACATTGAACACAAACGGTTTTGCGGTGAAGAAGCGACGGACATCGTGTTCAACATCGTAGATGAATCAAAGCCATTCAGTGGACACCGAGACATACATGGAGTCATGTGTTGTGGATAGGTATCATGGAAGATGGAATTTTTACGTGGGCACTATTGAAGAACGATAGAATATTAGAAGGAGCGTCAAGCGCCGTGGGGATCGAGTCTTAGTGTAAGGCTAATTTGTCTTTGTAAAACCATTGTTCATAGTGATTGTCTCGCTTGGGCCGTCTGAGGTTGTTTTCCCGTTTTGGGTTTTTTCCTCGTACATCCGGCGTTGTGAGTATTCTTTACTTTATTTGACTTTCTTTAATCACTAGATGCATGTTTAGTATTAATCAAGATAAAATTGGTTTAAAGTAAGAATTGGGTTTTTCACAACTTGGTTTAGTGCATAATTGAACGTTGGACAATTTTTCGAAGAAAAATTGGTTTTGTTTAAAACACACATATTGGGCACTCTTCAAACTATATTTTGAATGCTCTAAGTGACAGACTTTTTTACTATTATGCCAATTATAAAACTGCAAAACGATGTTTGGGATGCACTTTTTAAAAAATATGGCACGGAGGATGCGGGTGGTAAAAAATATGCCGTCAGCCGTTATTTGAAATTTAAAATGACGGATAACAAATCTGTTGCTGCTCAAACCCATGATTTGCAAATGATTGCCCATGAAATTATTTCCAAGGGCATGTCTTTAGATGAGCAATTTCAGGAGAGTGTAATTATTAATAAATTGCCTCCACTGTTTAAAGAGTTTAAAAATATTTTGAGGCATAAGTCTAAAGATTTTTCACTAGTGTCACTCATTACTAAATTGATAATTGAGAAGGAATCTCAAAAAATGACTACAAAGATGAAATTCGTGTTGTGTCTAACAACAAAAATCAGAAAAAGAACCACATTCCAATTGTTTTAAAGGCAAACAGAAAAAATATAAAAAATCAGAAAAAGAGCCACAACTAGAATTTTAAAAATCAGAGTGAGACTCAGAATAAGAATAAGAACCCTAGAAATGGGCAGTCTAGCAACTCGGGACAGTTTCTCTGTTTCAAGTGTGGCAAGTCTGGCCATATGGCTCACAAATGTCGTAATGTGCCACATCCACAAGAGAATTTGACCGAAGAGGACCTATGTGCTATGATTTCAGAAATCAACATGGTTAGCTGTGCCGAAGGGTGGTTGTTGGATACTGGCGCTTCCCGCCATATCTTTTATGACCGTACTCTATTTAAGACTTATTCTAAGATTGCAGATAAGATGGTGTTGTTTGGTGATTCTTACTCCACTGAGGTTGCTAGTACTGGAAATGTGGAATTAAAGTTCACTTCAGGAAAGACTGTTATCCTCAAAGATGTTCTTCACACTCCCGAGATAAGTAAAAATTTGGTTTCGGGCTATCTTCTCAACAAAGCTGGCTTTACTCAATCTATTGGTGCTGATTTATTTACTTTGACCAAAAATGGAATTTTGTAGGCAAGGGTTATGCCACTGATGGGATGTTTAAATTGAATGTTGATGCAACGAATAAAATTTCTCCTTCTACTAATATTGCTTGTTAATTTAATTTTTGGCATGCTAGGCTTTGTCGTGTTAATAAATGACTTGTTATAAATATGAGCACTTTAGGATTAATTCCAGAATTTTCATTAAATGATTTTCAAAATTTTAAATGGTGTAGTCAAGGAAAAATGACTAAGACACCACGTAAATTTGTTATTAGATAATCTCAACCACTTGATTTAATTCATTCAGATATTTGTGAATTGGATGGTGTCACAACTAGAAATGGCAAAACGTTATTTTATAACTTTTATTTAGGACTGTTCGGATTATTCATTTGTGTATTTAATGAAAAATAAAGGTGAAGCGTTTGACATGTTTAAAATTTTCCTAAATGAAATTGAAAATCAATTTAATCAGAAAATCAAGAGGTTATGAATTGATAGAGGCACCGAATATGATTTTGCACCATTTATTGAATTTTATAAAACCCACGAATTTATTCACGAAAAATATGCCCCTTATTTGCCCAAAATGAATGGTAAAGTGGAAAGAAAAAATAGGACATTAACTGAGTTAGTTGTTTATATTTTATTAAATTCGTGGGCCGCCTCGCATTGGTGGCGTGAAATTATTTTGACTGTGTGTCACGTACTTAATAGAATTCCTAAGAGTAAAATGAAAATATCTCCTTCTGAAATTTGGAAAAATATTAAGCCTAATGTGTCATACTTTAGAACGTGGGGGTGCTTAGCATATGTACATATACCCGACCCTAAGAGGTTGGCAAATTGAGCATATGAGTGCGTTTTTATAGGCTATGCTATTAATAGCAAAGCATATCGTTTTTATGACTTAAAAAATCAAGTAATTATTGAATCAAATGACGTCGATTTCTATGAAGATAAATTTCCTTTTAAATTGAGGAATAGTGGGGGCGAGTCATCCACTAATATTTCTTTAAATAAAAATAAAGAAAATAATGAATCGGTTTTAGAACTTAGAAAAAGGGCCCGTGTTGAAAAAGATTTTGGCCCCGACTTTTATGCTTACACTTTAAAGGAGGATCCAAACACTATTCAAGAAGCTTTATCTTCCTTAGATGCCGATTTATGGCAAGATGCTATTAATGATGAAATGGATTATTTTGAAACAAGTAAAACTTGTCATTTAGTGGACCTTCCTCCTGGGTTTAACTAATTGGCTGTAAATAGATTCTTAAAAAGAAATTAAAACCTGATGGCACTGATGAGAAATATAAGGCACGTCTTGTTGCCAAAGGTTTTAGACAAAGAGAAAACGTAGACCTTTTTGATACATTTTCACCTATGACTAGAATAACGTTTATACGCGCACTATTTGTTATAGATGCCATAAATGATTTAATTGTACACCAAATGGATGTTAAAACTGCATTTTTAAATAGAGAATTAGAAGAAGATATTTATATGGATCAACTTGTGGGTTTTATTATACACGGTCAAGAAAATAAATTATGTAAATTAGATAAATCTCTTTATGGACTCAAACAGGAACCTAAACAATGGCATGTTAAATTTGATAGCTTAGTCATCTCTAATGGGTCTAAAATAAATGAAAGTGACAAATTCATTTATTATAAATATGTAGAGAACATTTGCACTATCAGATGTCTTTATGTTGATGACTTGATTATATTTGGTCTAATATTCATATCGTAGAAAGTGTTAAATCATTATTGTGTGCCAATTTGGATATGAAGGATTTGGGTGAAGAAAGTGTAATATTTGGAATTAATATTACTAGGTCAGAAAAAGGAACTTTCTTTGGATCAATCTCATTACACTGAGAAAGTTCCAAAGAAATACAATTACTTTGACTGTAAACCTACTAGTACTCCATTTGATCATAGTATAAAGTTATTTGAGAACACTGGCGACAGTGTAAATCAAAATGCTTATGCAAGCATCATAGGTAGCTTACGTTATGCTATAGATTGCACTAGACCTGACATAGCTTATGATGTGGGAGTACTATGTAGATTTACCAGTAGAGCTAGTATGGAGTGATGATGCTATGAATCAGCACCACCAGGTGAGGTGTTTTGCAAGCTCAATATAGATGCAACAATGGCAATATATCAGCATAAGGAAGATAAGAATGAGGTGAGGATAAGGAAAATAACACCTGAAGATAAGTGGTTCAGCCAATTTGGCCTACGTCCACTGTGATTGTGTGTGAGTAATATCATTGAAAGAAGGCACTGATGGCCATGGATACAACCTCTCCAGCTCTTTCTCTCTCTACAGTATGTATTTAAATAGAGTTTTAGCTAGGGTTTTAATATCTGGATCCCTTTGCAAGGTAGGGGATGATCCCTTTATATAGTACCTAGGGGGTGTAATGTACCCCCTATGCATGTAATGTGCATGTGTGTGGTATCCTCACCAATGGGGATGTGCCACCTGTCATGGGCACATGTAGGTAATGATGATGAAATATTCTCCCCCATGTGGAGAATAATCTTGTTATAACTGATTTGTGCCCAGGTGTCCTTATCCAAATGTACAGAAACTCGGCAGTCATATTGGTGAATGACCTCGGCCTAGGAGAGGCCGAGATGTAAAGGTTGGATGTCTGCTCAATCCGTGAAGTGTCATGAGGAGTCTCGGCTTGATGTCAGCCGAGACATATGCTTGGGTCGGCCAGAGCAGAGTTTGGGCTTGCAGCATGCTGATGATTATTAATACCTCTGGTAGCCTCGGCCCAAGCCGAGGTAGGAGCCGTGTTGAAGATGAAGGGGCTTCTTGTCCTCTCGCCCTACTGATGGACGAGGTTGCTATTCCCGGGTGCTTTAGGTTGCTGTTGATGTCTGCGACGTGCGTAGTGTCCTTGGGGAGGTGTAAGTAGTAGTGTCGGCCTGGGCCGAGGTAGTCCTGGCCGAGGGATGATATCGTGGGCCCTTACCCCTTATTGGGTCGATCAACGTCTCGGTCATTATCTCGGCCGAGGTAGGTATCCCTGAGCCGAGGTTATACTTGGGCATATTAATCACCCCCCAGCCCTTAGTCATTTGTGAGAGCAGGTGGCTAGGGGATTCTCTCCTCCGAATCCTGTTCATCCCAAGGCTAGCACCTGCATGACACCTGTCCCAGGCTAAGGCGTGCCCACTTGGCTTGTGTGCACTGTCAGTTATCCCTTGGGTTTCCCAAGGCAATGATGGGCCTTAGGAAGCGTGCCTAAGCATTTAAGGGTTAAACCCTTTCTTTCTCTTTCTTCTTCCTCATTTCTCTCTTTCGCGCGCACTTTCTCTCCAAATTTTCTCTCCGAGGCTCCTTCGTTCCACCGCTCTTTCTGTAGAGGATTCGCCTAGTTTCTTGCGAGATTTCTTCTTCTCCATCCTTCAACTCATCTTCAGGTACCTCTCCCTCTCCATTTTCTTCATTTTTGGCATTTGATTTGAATTTTCCGGCGAGCTTTTGAGCTTTCCGGCGAGGTTTAGAGTTTTTCGGTGAACTAGGTTTTCCAAAAAACTCCTTAGTTTGATCTTTGGTCTCTTTTAATTTTCAAGCCAAACTTGTTTGTAGTTTTGGGAGTTTTCCTCAAGTTTAGGGTCGATCAACATTTTGGGTCGTCCCTTGATGCTCAGACCCCTGTACCAACTTCTTAAGGACTTCCCTTCTCTTAGAGAAAAGACCTTAGAGAAAATTAGGCAAATAGAGAGAGCTCAGGAAGAAGCTCGTAGGTCACAGCAATTCCCTGTCAGACCCCTCTTTCCTCCACCTCTCAAGGTGGTATACCCTCGTCCACCTGAGAATTTCTATCAGACAGACGTCTCTGCCAATAACTTGCCGATGTCTGAGTCTGAGTCTTCCACCTCCGACCCAATGTCTGTGGACTCTTTCTAAGAGGCCATGGATTTTACTCCTCAGACTGGTCAGGACCCTGACCAGGCCGAGGTCTCCAGCCGCGCCTCGTCTTAAAATGGCACAGGTACCTCAGGTTCTTCTTTCGAGGTTGAACTTATTGGGCCAAGTGTGGTTGTGCCACCCATTCTAGATGCTATCCCTCTGTCGGCCGTTACCGGGGCCGAGTTTACTCAGAGGTTCCCCGGTAACCCGTCTACGTCTGCTCCGGCCAACGATGAGCCTAACGATGATGAGGACGCCGAAAGTGACGTTGATACCTCTGAGGCGAACGAGTACGAGAGCACGGTCACTGAGGTGGATCTATTGGACTTTAGATACCTATACTCCATCAGTCCCTCAATCCAATTAAGGAGACCTCTGAAGGAAGAGAGGGCCTACCATGGTCAAGATGGAGAAGTCTGCTTGTATGAGCAGATGTTCAAACTAGGTTTTCGTCTTCCCTTTCACCCTGTCATTAGGTCCATTATTTCCTTCATCAATTTGGCCCCCTCGCAGCTCTCTCCCAATTCTTGGAGAGTTATTATAGGGGCCATCATCTTGTGGAGGACAATCCACCACTCTGACCTCCCAGTTCAGGTCTTTGCTGGGTGTTACGTTCCCACCTCGGCCAAGAATCATCCGAGCTACTATCACTTCGTGGCTCGGAGGCCTGAGAAAAAGATGCTCTTGGTCACTCAGACCTCGAACCATAATTGGAAACCTCGGTATTTTTTCGCCTCAGGGCCATGGGAATTCGGCTCATCTATTCCCTCTTCCATTTTTGAGCCGAGAATACCCCTCAGATGGGGTAAAGTCACCATGTCTGCAAGGGCCGATCCTGGACTAAGTGTTCAAAACAGCAAAAAGGTGAAGGCCCTGCAAGACCAAGGGGCTCATGGGCTGTTTATCAAGTTCGAAGCATCTGCTGACCCCCCAGTATCTCTCGGGGACGAGCTTAGGTGGAAGTCCCCTAGTTGACTTTTGTAAGGATTTTTCTTTTTAGTTCTCAAGTCTAACCTCTGATCTTTCATATTTGATTCCTAACTTTTATCTTTTCACTTTTGCAGAGAGACCACCAGGCATTTCAGACGACTTGTGGGAGATGGCAGCTCCAAGTTT
Organism: Sambucus nigra; assembly: GCA_949130495.1. NCBI lineage: Eukaryota > Viridiplantae > Streptophyta > Magnoliopsida > Dipsacales > Adoxaceae > Sambucus > Sambucus nigra. The sequence goes on from OX422215.1 coordinate 49,133,326, forward strand.
GGCTAGGCTCGTCAAGAAGACTAGTTTGAGTGCTCCTCCACCTGCTCCCTCAACATCCAAATCCTGGAAGAGGGCCCCTAAGGTCCATGCCTCAGAGGATCAGAGGCCGACCTCTAGGCAAAAGAAGACTTCAGACACTGCGATCCCTATCACAGCCGACACATTATCAGCTCGCCTGGATCAGCTAAAGCTTACCAAAAGTGTGGTCAGCAACAGCAGGCAGGCCATGGATGTCCTTGCCAACGTGATGACTGATGCCGACAAGCATTTTTACAGGGCCATGGACACTCATATGATGGTTGAGTTCGGCCTCCACAGAGCCGTCCAGGTATGGCTTGTTCTTTTTGCCAATAATTTTGCAAGTGCAACGTCTGAATTTATTTCCCTCTAACCTCTTTATTGTCTGTGCAGGGGCTGACCGCCATGTACCAGCTCTCTAACTGGGCCCTGAGGAAATTGCCTCTGATTCAGAAGGGGCAAGAGGCTGAGAAGTTTGAGAGCACCTTGAAGGCCGAGGTTGACCGTCTGAGGTCAGAGTTACAGAATGCTGAGACCAAGGCCCAGAATTCTGAAAATAAGGCCCAGGGTCTAGAAAAAGATATCTCTGCACTTGTACAAAGCCACGCCCAAGCCGTGAAGGACAAGGACGATGCCCTGCAGAGGAAGGTCAATGCTGCTGTGAAGGCCTCTCTTGCCGATGCCTTAGAGAAAATAATTGCTGATTATAAGGTCTCTGGGGAGCTCGTAGGTTTTGGTCTTGAATACCATGAAAGAGGTATCAAAGCCACCATCAAATGGGCCGAGGTCAGGGAAGCCGAGGTTGGCATTATAAAGGCCTATAACTTTGTGGGCCTCGGCCTCGCCGACCCTCAGTTTGCCCAGGCCTTGCAAGAGATAGAGGACGAGGCTGCTGCCCCTGGTCAGACTGTAACTCTGGAAGGGACTGATCTCGAAGGGACTAACCCTGCAGATGAAGTGGCTGAGGTGTCCAATGCCAACCCAGACGAGACATTGAATGTTCCTCCCTCAGATGCTTAACTTGGCCTTGTATTTTGTATTTTTTGATTTGTAACTCTGGGCTTGTAATTTATCAGACACCTAAATGTTGTAGTTTCTTCCTTTTATTGAATGCCAGTGTCTTCCTTCATCTTGATCTTTGAATGTATTTCAATGCTATGCAATATCTGAAGTCATTACTTAATATGATGTTGTCATAACCATTACTTAAGGGTCTGAGGTGATCTAACCCAGGTGTCTGAGCTCAGACCTCGTCACCACCGAGTGATGTTATGAGGGTCTGAGGTCATCACCTAAGAGGTTAGCCTCATAATAAATATCACCAACTTAATGATGTTAAGGGTCTGAGGTCCTCTAACCAAGATGTTTGAGCTCAGACCTCGTCACCACCGAGTGATGTTATGAGGGTCTGAGGTCATCACCTAAGAGGTTAGCCTCATAATAAATATCACCAACTTAATGATGTTATGGGCTTGAGGTAATCTAACCCAGGTGTCTGAGCTCAGACCTTGTCACCACCGAGTGATGTTACGAGGGTTTGAGGTCATCACCTAAGAGGTTAGCCTCATAATAAATATCACCAACTTAATGATGTTAAGGGTCTGAGGTCATCTAACCCAGGTGTTTGAGCTCAGACCTCGTCACCACCGAGTGATGTTATGAGGGTCTGAGGTTATCACCTAAGATGTTAGCCTCATAATAAGTATCACCAACTTAATGATGTTAAGGGTCTGAGGTGATCTAACCCAGGTGTCTGAGCTCAGACCTCGTCACCACCGAGTGATGTTATGAGGGTCTGAGGTCATCACCTAAGAGGTTAGCCTCATAATAGGTATCACCAAATTAATGATGTTAAGGGTCTGAGGTCATCTAACCCAGGTGTCTGAGCTCAGACCTCGTCACCACCGAGTGATGTTATGAGGGTCTGAGGTCATCACCTAAGAGGTTAGCCTCATAATAAATATCACCAACTTAATGATGTTAAGGGTCTGAGGTCCTCTAACCAAGGTGTCTGAGCTCAGACCTCGTCACCACCGAGTGGTGTTATGAGGGTCTGAGGTCATCACCTAAGAGGTTAGCCTCATAATAAGTATCACCAAATTAATGATGTTAAGGGTCTGAGGTCATCTAACCTAGGTGTCTGAGCTCAGACCTCGTCACCACCGAGTTATGTTATGAGGGTCTGAGGTCATCACCTAAGAGGTTAGCCTCATAATAAATATCACCAACTTAATGATGTTAAGGGTCTGAGGTCCTCTAACCAAGGTGTCTGAGCTCAGACCTCGTCACCACCGAGTGATGTTATGAGGGTCTGAGGTCATCACCTAAGAGGTTAGCCTCGTAAATAAATATCACCAAATCAATGATGTTATTTCCCTATAATATCTTTGCTTCTAAGAATGGAACAAGAATTTGCCATGGAAACTAATCTTTATTAACAACCACTTCTCGATAAGACGATACATTTTCAAATTACAAATCCTATGCAACATCATATAAAATATCTCTTCAGGTGGTCCGCATTCCACGGGTTGGTGAAAGGTTCTCCCTATGCAACATCATATATGCTAGAGAACTTAGAGGGAGAACCTTTCACCAACCCGTGGAATGCTGACCACCTGAAGACATATTTTATATGATGCTGACCACCTTGATTTTCTCCGGGTTTGCCTCAATCCCCCTTTGATTAACGATGAACCCTATTAACTTCCCGGCTCCTACCCCAAAGACACATTTCGCCGGGTTGAGCTTCATTCTGTAGGAGTCCATGACATCAAAGGTCTTCTCAAGGTCCGCTACGTGAGTACATGCTTTCAGGCTCTTCGTTAGCATATCATCCACATACACCTCCATGGTCTTACCAATCGGCTCCTCGAACATCTTATTAACAAGACGTTGATACGTTGCCCCAGCATTTTTCAGACCAAAGGGCATCACCTTGTAACAGTACGTCCCCTTGTCAGTAATGAAGGCTGTCTTCTCAGAGTCCTCGGCATCCATGAAGATTTGGTTATAACCTGAATAAGCATCCATGAAACTCATAAGCTCATGCCCTATTGTGGCGTCCACCATCTGGTCTATCCTAGGCAAGGGATAGCTGTCTTTCGGGCAAGACCTATTCAGGTCTATGAAATCTACACACATCCGCCACTTTCCATTGGCCTTAGGCACGATGACTGCATTTGAGAGCCACTCTGGATAAGTAACCTCTCTTATGAACTCGGCCTCTTCTAACTTTTTCATCTCTTCCCGGATGACCTCATACTTCTCTCTGGAGTAGATCCTTCGCCTTTGTTTAATAGGCCTAGCATCTCTATCCATGTTGAGCTCATGGGTCATGATCCCAGGGTCGATGCCAGGCATGTCTGCATGACTCCCCGCGAAGACGCTCTGCCTCCTCTTAAGGAAGTTTATCAGCTCTTCCTTGATCCCTTGTTCCAGGGCCTTACCGACCTGGACGGTTTTTCTCGGCTCGTCCTCATTGAGGACGATGGATTCTACCTCTTTCGCGGCCTTGCCCTTCTTTAATTTTATTTCATCTCTGGGATCAAGTGTGTCAATGCTGTAAGTGGCGGTTGCTCTCATCTCACTCGACAGTCGCACCTCATCGATCCATCAGAAATTTCAAATCCCTGGCCGAGCTCTTTACGGCCCGGTTCATCACCAGCAGCTCCCATCCCAAAAAAATGGATGCTCTATTAACCATGAAGAAAACTCCTCAAGAAACACTCTGAGACTATGCGAAGAGGTACTGGGAGTTATTCAACGAGATTGAGGATTGCGCAGAAGAGGTGGCAGTGGCTTCCTTCAAAATTGGATTACCTAGATCTTCCCTCCTTTACCATTCCTTGACGAAGAAGAAAGCTATGACCATTGACGACCTGATGGCCCGAATTGAGAAACACGCAAAGGTGGAAGGCGTCACCCGCCTTAATGTAGGAGAGAAAGGTCGAGCCAAGCTCACTACCAAGGGAAGTGAGAAAGTTGAAAACCAGAAGAAAGGAGGAAAGAGTGGGAGTAAGAATGGATCCAAAAGCGGAGGGAAACCTGACGTAACAAAATCGTTCCAGGCGGTCAACACCGTCTTCAAAGAGCTGATTTACAAAATTCTCGTGAAGATCAAGGATGAGCCATTCATCAAATGGCCCCGGAAAATGGGGGGAGACCCCTCGAAAAGAAACACTGAATTAAGATGCACCTTCCACAAAGAGGGAGGGCATAAGACCGAGCATTGCAAGGCTCTTAAGTCCCACCTCAAGGAGTTGGCCCAGTCCGGACATTTGAATGACTTTGTGGAAAAGAAGGTAGAGAAAGTGGCTGCCCACAAAGAGGCGAAACCCGACAACGTATTGGAGGATGACGCCGGACACGAATTCGTAGTAATCCACGGAGTATCTGACGTCAAGCAGATCCAAGGTAACTCAGCTCGAATGGAGGTAAAGAAACTGATAGTGGTAATGCAGGCTTTTCAGATTGACCCAGCAAAATCATAGTCAGGAAAACGTCGACGAGCAGAGGACATCAACTACAACAAGAATATTGTCTTCACGGATGAAGATCTTGTGGGAGTAAGGACCCACATCATGATGCCTTAGTCATTACACTCGGGATAGCCAACTTTGACATCGACAGGCCGCTCGTCGATCAAGGAAGCTTATCCGAAGTAATGTACATCGACCGGTTCCGAAAATTGAAGTTGAACATCGCCGACCTAAAGGGAACCACTGTCCCTCTGGTCGGCTTCGCTCGAAAAATGACCATGCCTCTGGGCAAAATAGTACTGCCAGTGCGCGCTGGAAATGTTTCCAAGATGATCGAATTCTTGGTGGTCGACATCGATTCACCGTATCAGGCCATCCTCGGCAGGGGATGGCTTCATGCAATGAAGGCAATCTCCTCGACCTACCACCAGAAACTTAAATATGTCACCGAGCGAGGAGTAATGGAGATACATGGTGACCAGGCGATGGCAAGGAAGTGCTTTATAGCGGCCATCCGACCAAAGTCAGAGAAAAAAGCCGTTCAACCCACCGAGAAAATGGAAGAAGGTGCAATTCCTTCCAAATAGCAATTAAAATATGGAAGGCTTGGGTGGAAGAAACCAGGATCCTCCCCTCCGAGCGTGTCGTCGAGGACCTGGTTGAAGTGACGGCTAAAGAAGGCGACAACAGCAGAGTCTTCCTGATCGGAGCGTCACTCACTGACCAAGAGCAAAAGGATTTGTCAACCTTACTCAGAAGCAACATAGATGTTTTTTCTTGGGAACCCTATGAGCTGCCAGGAATCGATCCCAATATGGTCTGCCATCAGTTGCACGTCGATCCCACATTCAAGCCGATAGCGCAGAAGGTACGATGAACTGCTCCCAAGAAGGCCAGAGCAATAGAAAAAGAAGTCAAAAAACTACTGGATGCAGGATCCATACGGGAAGTGCAATTCCCCAAATGGTTATCCAACCCAGTGGTAGTTCCGAAAAGCAACGGGAAGTGGAGAGTTTGCATAGACTTCACTGACCTCAACAAAGCCTGCCCCAAGGATTGCTTCCCTCTTTCAAAAATAGACCAACTAGTAGATGCCACCGCAGCTCACGAACGAATGAGTTTCCTGGACGCGTACTCAGGATATCACTAGATTCCCCAGTATGCCCCAGATCAGGACAAAATGGCGTTTATCACGACGGTTGGTTTATACTGTTACAAGGTCATGCCTTTTGGGCTAAAAAATGCAGGGGCAACCTATCAGCGTCTAGTTACTAAAATGTTCAAGAATCAAATGGGAGACACAATGGAGGTCTACATCGACGACATGCTCGTCAAGAGCAAGGAGAAGAAGAATCACCTCTCGGACTTGTCAAGTACCTTCGAAATCCTCAGGAAGTACCGAATGAAATTCAATGCGAGCAAGTGTTCCTTCGGTGTCCAGTCAGGAAAGTTTCTTGGGTATTTGGTCAGCAAGCGAGGCATAGAGGCTAATCCAGACCAGATTGATGCAATCAACAGAGTGCAACCTCCTCGCACAGTCCGAGATGTACAAAAGCTCACTGGAATGCTCGCTGCTCTAAATCGTTTCATCTCTAAATCCTCCGAGAGATGCAAGCCTTTCTTCCAACTCTTAAAAGGCAGCAAAACAGTAGAATGGACCCCAGATTGCTCGCGAGCATTAGACGAGCTCAAGTCCCACCTAAGCTCTCCACCATTGCTTGTCATACCACAGCAAATGGACTCTTTGTACCTCTACCTCTCTGTATCCAGTCATACTGTCAGCTCAGCGCTAATGTGTGAAGTTACAGGAATCCAACATCCAGTTTATTACGCGAGCAAAACCTTATTAGATGCCGAGTAGCACTACCTACCATTGGAAAATCTCGCATTCTTCCTAGTAATGGCCTCGAGGAAACTGAAGCATTACTTCGAAGCTCATTCGATCATTGTCCTTATATCACACCCCCTCAAGGCTATCCTAAGGAAGGCGGATTTGTCGGGCAGACTGTCTAAATGGTCAGTCGAGCTCGGCCAATTTGACATCCAATTTCAACCAAGGACAGCTATCAAGGGTCAAATCCTTGCTAATTTCATAGCTGAATTCACAGGAGAAGAACCCTACGACCAGCCTAAGCCAACAGATCAAAACTACCAAGCTACAGTGGAAAGCTGGAAACTATTCGTTGATGGAGCCTCCAACTCAAAGGGGGCAGGGGTAGGAATTATTCTCATCACCCCAGAAAATACAGTCCTTGAGCAAGGAATCAGGCTGGGATTTGCAGCCTCCAACGACAAAGCAGAATACAAAGCCCTAATATCAGGTCTCCAAAAGGCGCAAACTCTGGGAGCAAAGGATTTGCAAGTATTCAGTGATTCGCAACTAGTTTCCAATCAGATAAGTGGAGACTATAATGCGAAGGATGAGAGAATGGCAGCCTACCTCTCCTTGGTAAAAAACTTAATGACGAGCTTTGAAGAGATCAACATCCAACAGTTTCCTAGGGGGTAAAACAGCCACGCTGATGCGTTAGCATCCCGGAGCTCGGCGTTTGATTCTAGCCTTAAAAGGGCCATCCCTATCGATTTCCTCAGTTTCCCAAGCATTTACCCTAACTTTGAGCTGGCAAAAGCAAAACCAATACTCCAATTAGAATCAGCCCCCAGCTGGATGGATCCCTTGAAGGACTATTTAAAGAACGGAACGCTTCCAGAAGACAAGAGAACTGCCCACCATATAAGAGTCAAAGCTGCTCGCTTTCACTTATCCACAGGAGGCGACTTGTATAAAAGATCTTTCTCCGGCTCCTACCTTAGATGCGTCCACCCAGGCGATGTCAAGACAGTGCTTCATGAGCTTGACGAAGGAATCTGTGGAATTCATGTCGGAGGAAGATCTCTAGCCTTCCGATCAATGAAGGAAGGTTATTGGTGGCCATACATGCAAAAGGACTCCGTAGTATATGTCCGCAAATGCCTAAAATGCCAACTTCACGCTCCTATGGTCCATCAGCCCGCCAGCGAATTGAAATCCCTGACCAGTCCTTGGCCCTTCACTCAGTGGGGAATGGACATTGTGGGACCACTGCCCACCGCTGCCGGCAATCGCAAATACCTGTTGGTTGCAACAGACTACTTTACCAAATGGATCGAGGCAGAACCACTGGCGAACATCCGAGACACTGACATGATAAGGTTCGTATGGAGGAATATAATCACTCGATTCGGAATCCCCAGAACCATCATCACTGATAATGGAACACAGTTCGAGAGTGGCCCTTTTCAGGACTTCTGCAACGAACACGGGATCAGGCACCACTTCAGCTCGGTGGCCTACCCTCAAAGAAACAGACAAGCTAAAGCCTCCAATAAAACAGTGATCGCTGGATTGAAGAAGCGATTAGAACGAGCGAAAGGCGCATGGGCAACCGAACTACCGCATATCCTGTGGGCATACAGAACGACCCCTAGGCGAGCAACAGGAGAAACACCATACTCACTAACATATGGTATGGAGGCGATCATCCCACTAGAAGAGGGATTGCCAACAATGAGATCCAATCTTGTCAAACAAGGCCAGAACAATGAGGCTTTGCTCGCTGAACTCGACCTGACCGACGAGCGCAGGGAACTTGCCCTAAGTGAAACTAGCGAGCTATCAGGAACAGCTCGCGAAGCACTACAGCAAAAGGGTCAATCCGAGGAAATTCAAAGTTGGGGACCATGTTCTAAGAAAGGTTCTGGGCAACACAGTGAAGCCATCAGACGGCAAACTGGGCCCAAACTGGGAAGGACCTTATAAGATAATTAGAGACGACCTACAAGGTGCCTATCATTTGGAAACGATGGAGGGCAGTGAGATACCACGAGCATGGAACGCGGCTAATCTCAAGAAATTCTATTTTTAGGAACATTATTATTAAATCTTTTATTGTATTCGTTATGTGACAGTTCATTTCTCACTTCACTAATGAAAATCTCTCAGTTAAATCACTCTCTAATTAGTAACGGTCATATTTTATTACACATCCCTTCCAAATAACATGCATAATGGTCGACATAGCAGGGGAACACCCCTCCTCAGGTCATCATCATGAAGCATGACAGACCTCTTAGCATTGCCCCTGGCAATATATGAAGCCCTACAGAGTATTCTTAGGCATCAAACCTACTTTGGTTGAACAAAATCCTGATCGGATGATGACATCCAATACCAGGTGCATCCTCGCCAATTGCCCTACTTAGGCCTAAGGGAGTGTGACGACACAACCTAAAAGGTAAAGTGAGGGCACAATGGTATTCTTGTATTGGATTGGGCGGACACTCACATGACAAAGTAAAAAGGATTGTGAAGCAGCAAAACATAAAAGGATTGGATGAACACGTTTAGTCGTCAAAATTGCCCAAAACTCAAACTTTTGATTAATCTTTTATATTTACAAACAATGATAATACATGTTTAGTCGGCGAAGCTCGCCCAAAGAATTTACAATTATCAAAAAGAAAAAGAGTAACAAAATCTCAAGGAGGTGGAAGCCTTCGAGCAAGATAATCAGCAACTTTAGCTCTCCTTTCGTCATCAGGAGCAGGGGAGAGCTCCTCCACGACCTCATTTGCGTCTAATTCCAATAGTTACCGGGGAATGGCATCAATGGGGATCCATCGATCATCCCGCCTGAATGGATTGGGCATCAGAGTGGAGGAGGACATCTCATGTCGATACCACAACGTCGAGTTCCTCGGGACCTGCAGCTCTTTGAGGGCACTCAACCACCCTCTGATGAAGGAGAGCTCCTCGAACTCTGATAGTCTCGTCGGAGCATCCAGCCAGCCTTGATCGTAGCCATCGGACCACACTTGTCGAGGACCGTTCTTAAACAAATGCCGTAGTCGGGTAACATCCCTCTGGAGCGCAGCAGCAGTCACATAAGCTCGCCAAACGTCACCGCGCAGCTCCTCCATCTCCCTCTCACGTTGTTCCTCGACTTCCCTGTTCCTACCCCTGGCACTCCTACCAGCACGCGGGAGGGAAGGCCGAGCAGCTCGCGACGAAGAAGAGCCTTGTAGGACTGCCGAAGCGATGCTCGGCGAATGCTCCTTAAGACTTAGCACTTACCTCCTCAAGTCTTCATTCTCCTGCTGCAGGAACTCCCAGACCTGGTTAATCTCGGTGGCCTCCAGCAACCTTGCTCTCAGTGTACTGACTTCTTCTTGCACTGAAGCACCGATTTCTCCCATCTCCTGGAGCTTGTCCTTCAATTTGGCCACTAGCTCGGACTGATCCTTATATTTTTGGTTCCTTAATTTAGTAAACCTGCAAAGTCTAGCAAAGGCCTGGCGAACTGTAGGGCTTGCATTAGGACCAAGAGTCCTACCCAGTTGGGAGGTAACAGGAATATAGTCATCCACATCAACCAACTACAGATAAAAGAAAGATAGAAGAGAAAAAGGGATCAGCGTAAACAAAATAGAGAATCTTATCATTCATTAATAAAGGCCAAGTACATCGAGCAGAAAAAACTTGGGAGATTACAAGCAAAAAGTACAAAAGAAAATCCTAAAAACAGATTAACTTGCAACCTCAGACTGCCCAGCGATGTCTGGCTGCTTCCCCTTATCAGCTGCAGCAGAAGTATCCCCCTCAGCAGGAACTGCATCCGAGGGAAGATCATCACCCTCGATAATTAGAGCAGGAGCTTCTTCGTCCATAGTTAGCTTGGGACCCGGGTCGTTCTCGTCAAACAAGGGAGACTCAGCATCCACACCAGCAGCTAGAAGAGCTTTGTTCCAGCCCTTCTTGAAATTCAGACGGCTGATGTAGCCAATCTGAGCCTCAGCATCATCATAAGTAACATCCCACCCAGAGTTGTATGAGTCCTCCTTCATGGTGGCTGCCTGGGCTTTCTCTGCCTCCAGTTGCTCGGACAGAACTCTGCTCTTCTCTACAAGGTCTAGCTTGCTCATACATACCAGATCATAAGCCTTCCTCAGCTCGCCCAGCTCCCTGACCGCATTATCTCTCTCGCGAGCGGAAGTGGCAAGGGCCAAATCAGACGAGATCCTAGCAGCATCAACAGCCTTGAAACTGGCCTCGAGCTCCTTACCCTTCAGCTTAAAGGCATAGTTTTCTTGCTCCAGTTCACTATTCTTCTTCACCAGCTCGTCGCGTGAGCGATACATCACAGCGAAATCGGTAACGAAATACGAAAAAGAAAGAGATATAAGAAAATGAAAGCAAGAGAAGTCAGCAAAACACGAGAGGAAAAGAAACCTTACCAGAGCAAGCCTCTGACTAGCCTGAAGGGCCAGATGCTCCGAACCTATTGCCCTTTGGCGATCAGTCGGGAGGATAGCTCTCTCAAGCAGGGACGGAGCTAGCTGAGGGGAGATTTCCATGAAAGCCCCCTCTGGCAGAGCAGACACTGGAACTAAGGCCTGCGCGAGCTTCGTCCTTGCCTCATCTCTCCTCTTCTCCTCCTCCCTCTCACTCTCTCTTTTCTTCCTCTCCTCGACCCTTTTCCTTTCTTCCACCTTCTTCTTCTCCTCCTCCTTCTTTCTCTCCCTCTCTTTCACCTGCTCTTCTCCTCTCCTCTTCCTCTCTTGCTCCTGAGAGGAAGGCCGAGAACCTGTAGCCACAACCCCAGACACAGTCTTCTGTTTCTTTGACCTTTGTGCAAGGAGCACATGGTCCTCATCATCATCATCTCTGATCAGGTTCTTCCTTGGAGGAATATCTTCACCAGAAATGCTGGAAGTACTCGAAGATCCTCGAGCCTTAGAAGCCTCCTCAGAATCAGAAGAGTTGCTACTATCAGAACTCCCTTCACCGAGATTACTAGCAGGCTCACTTTCAGAGCTGATCTCTTCTTCGTCCAACGGTATCGGCTCAGCAGTAGTCTCTCCCAAAAAATCAAACTCTGGCACACTTTCCACAGGTCGTGCTATGAAGCTGGAGCTTGTGTTCTTGTACTCGACCAAAAAGGTAGCAGACCTGGGATGCTCGCCGTCACCCAGAGGCTCCCTAATATTCCAAGCTTTCACTAACTCCGAGATGCGAACCTCGCTGAGAGCAGGCTCCAAATTATTTGTCCTCGCTGTGAAAGAAAAAGCAAAGAGGTTAGAAAAATCACAAGCCAGCAAAGGTTGATATAACAGTACAATGTCTACCTATATATTCTTCCCCATAAAAAGGGACAGTGAACCTCTCATACCTTGACCCTTCAAACTGGGGAGGGAACTGCCAATTCCTAACGAGGAAACCCTCTTGCAAGTAGTCCTTATGGGAATCAGGTAGGTTTACTACCAATACCCTATCATGACTCCTAGCTTTGAGGTATAAAATACCTGAGCTAGTTCGAGAGAAGGAATAGCAGAAACAGATCTCAGCAAGTCCTAACCTAGTACCATACAACTAGTTTATTCTATGGACGCCATTTACTATCTTCCACACATTGGGCGAGCACTGTGCGGGAACAATATCAAAATAACCAAAAAAATGCAGAAATAGATCATTAGGGGGAAAAGTAAGCCCCCCCTGGGAGAGCAACAAAATATGGATCCAGTGGGCATCCTCTATATCCCTAACGTTCCTAGGAGGGGAGGCACAACATTCAATATCTACCCACTCAGGAATATTGTAGAACTTCCTAAACTCAGAGATTGACCTATTTCCAATCTTCGCCATTGAAAACTCAAATCCTACAAACCAAAGATAAAGTGCAAAGAAAGGGCACAAGAAACTTACAAAACAAAAGATCGGTTCGAGTGATGAAGAAGCACGAGCTCAAGACGACTAAGAAGCAATGGGAATGGGAATTCAGAGAGGAAGGTACAAGGTGCTAGAGTTCTCAGAAGAAGGACGAATATTGGAAAGGCTGAAACGACGAATGAAAAAGTGGCTATCCCAACAAGCCTTCAATTCTAATCATAGCGCATGGATAGCGAAGCGGGTGCCGCCAAAGCAACTTCACAGTTTTCAAAGAATCACAAATCAGCCATAATGCCTGATCATTTAAATTCATTGGATCCATAAACATGGCCCAACAAATTTAGGAGCAATTGTAGGTACCCAGAATTGAGAACCATAGGCCTGAACGAGTAGCCCAGTTCTGGCGGCCTAAAGTCCAGGCCCTATATCTTTTATATTGATCCGGCCTCTCCCCATGATCCCATGAAGAGAAGTTATAGGGGAGTAAAATCCCATGAGGGGAAGGGATAGGGAAGATGGCTAATATGAAGGAACCCATCATCTCCACTAACTAGCATACACATATATAAATTAAACCCTAGGTCCGGGGAAAAGGACAAGTTATATTCTCTGTACTTATTCTTCAGAATATAGAGAAATAATACTGACTGCACCACCGTGGACGTAGGCACATCTTTGCTGAACCACGTACACCTGTTGTTGTGTGATTGGCGTTTTATTTGTTCTTTCTTGGTCATTACCTCTTTCATAATTATTTGTGTTGCACAATAATTGTCACCACAAAACCCATTGTTGTAAACCATTGAGTTCACTGTGTGTTCCACATGAATAAATCCCAACGATAAACTGTTATCCTGTAAAAAATATTGGATACAAAAAAGATACGATATTAGTAACCCAATAATTTACAAAAAAAAATTACTCAAACTAAAAAATTACATATATGAGTGGAAATTATCGTCATATTCTCAAACCGGAGAATCGGGAGACCCGAGACTACGCGGTCAGTTCCTATAAGTTACATTGGTCCCGTGCGAGGTGTTCGTGCCTCCTACGGGGTCGTTTGGGGGCTGGTTTGGGTTTTCACCCTTTAACGGCTTTTTTTTAAGTCTAAGTGTGATTTTTTCAAATTATCTTCATACTCTCAAACCTGGAGACCCGAGACTATGCGATCAGTTCCTACAAGATACATTGGTCCTGTGCGAGGTGTTCGTGCCTCCTACGCGGTCATTTGGGGACTGATTTGGGTTTTCACCCGTTAACGGCTTATTTTTAAGTCTAAGTGTGATTTTTGAAAATTATCGTCATACTCTCACATCGGGAGACTTGGGAATACGCGGTCAGTTCCTATAAGTTACATTGGTCCCGTGCGAGGTGTTCGTGCCATCTACGGGGTCGTTTGGGGGCTGGTTTGGGTTTTCACCCTTTAACGACTTGTTTTTAAGTCCAAGTGTGATTTTTACAAATTATCGTCATACTCTCAAATAGGGAGACCCGGGACTACGCGGTCAGTTCTTATAAGTTACATTGGTCTCGTGCGAGGTGTTTGTGCCTCCTACCGGGTCGTTTGGGGGCTGGTTTGGGTTTTCACCCTTTAACAGCTTGTTTTTAAGTCTAAGTGTGATTTTTGCAAATTATCATCATACTCTCAAACCTAGAGACCCGGGACTACGCAGTCAGTTCCTACAAGTTACATTGGTCCCGTGCGAGGTTTTCGTTCCTCCTACGGGTCGTTTGGGGGCTGGTTTGGGTTTTCACCCTTTAACGACTTTTTTTTAAGTCTAAGCATGATTTTTGCAAATTATCATCATACTCTCAAACCAAGAGACTCGGGACTACGCGATCAGTTCCTACAAGTTACATTGGTCCCGTGCGAGGTGTCCATGCCTCCTACGGGGTCGTTGGGGTGCTGGTTTGGGTTTTCACCCTTTAACGTCTTGTTTTTAAGTCTAATTGTGATTTTTGCAAATTATCATCGTACTCTCAAACCGGGAGACCTGGGACTACGCGGTCAATTCCTTCAAGTTACATTAGTCCCGTACGAGGTGTTTGTGCCTCCTACGGGGTCGTTGGGGGGCTGGTTTGGGTTTTCACCCTTTAACGGCTTATTTTTAAGTCTAAGTGTGATTTTTGCAAATTATCGTCATACTCTCAAATCGGGAGACTCGGGACTACGCGGTCAGTTCTTACAAGTTACATTGGTCCCGTGCAAGGTGTTCGTGCCTCCTACGAGGTCGTTTGGGGGCTGGTTTGGGTTTTCACCCTTTAACGGTTTATTTTTAAGTCTAAGTGTGATTTTTGCAAATTATCGTCATACTCTCAAACCTGGAGACCCAGGACTACGCGATCAGGTCTTACAAGTTACATTGGTCCCGTGCGAGGTGTTCGTGCCTCCTACGGGGTCGTTTGGTGACTGATTTGGGTTTTCACCCTTTAATGGCTTGTTTTTAAGTCTAAGTGTGATTTTAGCAAATTATCGTCATACTCTCAAACCGGGAGACCCGAGACCATGAGGTCACTTCCTACAAGTTACATTGGTCCCGTGCGAGGTGTTTGTGCCTCCTACTGGGTCGTTTGGGGGATGGTTTGAGTTTTCACCCTTTAATGGCTTATTTTTAAGTATAAGTTTGATTTTTGCAAATTATCATCATATTCTCAAACCGGGAGACTCGGGACTATGCGGTTAGTTCCTATAAGTTATATTGGTCTCGTGCGAGGTGTTCGTGCCTCCTACGGGGTCGTTTGGGGGCTTGTTTGGGTTTTCATCCTTTAACGGCTTGTTTTTAAGTCTAAGTGTGATTTTTGCAAATTATCGCCATACTCTCAAATCGAGAGACCCGAGACTACGTGGTCAGTTCCTATAAGTTACATTGGTCCCGTGCGAGGTGTTCGTGCCTCCTACGGGGTCGTTTGGGGGCTGGTTTGGGTTTTCACCACTCAACGACTTGTTTTTAAGTCTAAGTGTGATTTTTGAAAATTATCGTCATACTCTCAAACTGGGAGACCTGGGACTACGCAGTCAGTTCCTACAAGTTACATTAGTCCCGTACGAGGTGTTCGTACCTCCTACGGGGTCGTTTGGGGGCTGGTTTGGGTTTTCACCCTTTAACGGCTTATTTTTAAGTCTAAGTGTGATTTTTGCAAATTATCGTCATATTCTCAAACCGGGAGACCCGGGACTACGCGATCACTTCTTACAAGTTACATTGGTCCCGTGCAAGGTGTTTGTGCCTCCTACGGGGTCGTTTAGGGGCCAGTTTGGGTTTTCACCCTTTAACGGCTTGTTTTCAAGCCTAATCTACATGTTTTAAAATTATCGTAATCTTCAACGACTTTTATCACCTATGTAATCTCTAAATTTTTTAAGGATGTGGCTTACACATTGAACGAGGATTAGGAAGAAGAAAAATAGTCGTGGAGGGTCTGCTACAAGTACCCCCTCAAGGGAAACCCCAGAGGATTGAACTTAAGGCTCAGAAAATTCTCCAAGTTGGGACTGCGGATCCGGCAAAGTACCCTTTGCCTAAGACCAAATTGACTTTGGAATTTTTAAGAGATTATGTCCATCTTCATCCCAGAACCAACACAGTATGTATTCTAGTCGCTCTTTCAACATTTATACACCCCAATTCACTTTCAACCATACGCTTGAAATCTTTCACGTTTATAGTGGTAAATGTTGGCTATCAAACACACTGTAATTGATTCAGATGTAAATGGGTGGAAGTGTATCAAACTGCACACTTACTACAGATGGGTAAATACAATGATATTTTGTTATGTGATTATGTAATTCGGCAAAAAAAAGGGTCACTGACCAAGTAATGTAATAGTTAATAATAAAAGAACTACACATCATCACGTGTTTAATCATTTCCATGGCCTTGTCAGTAGGAATTTTCAACTCTTCAAGTAGCCACTTCAGCACATTTAGCAGCAACTAATTTCTTTTTCGAATGAACCTAAGGACATGTTTGAAAGAAAACTAGGAATAGAGGTGGAATGGAAAATTGATAAACATAATCTACACTAGTGTATTTGTGTATATTTAAATTAGTGTATAATTCAGTGGGCTATAGCAGTGTATATAGATGCTCTAGCCATCAGATAAGGAGAATTTCCTCTCCTCTAGTTTATCTCATCAATCTCTGAAATAAGAATTAATTTCCACAGTAGTGTATGATAAATGAACAAGGGAGGAACGTGTTATTCATTGGGATTAACTTTAATCAGTAATTTATATATTATGTATATATATATGATGTAGATATACTGTTGTATATACAACATATATAGATATATACTGCTTTATATACAGCATATATAGATGCGAGTATTATCATGTGTATATATATATATACATATACATTGTTGCTATTTTAATAACGGTTCTTATATATTGACCTAAAGCAAACGTGTACATATAAACTCAGCGTACTCTATCTTTGACATTTTCAACTGCAAACAGTTGTTATATAAAGACAATAACTCTCATGAATGTCCTACAAACCAAACATGACATGAATGGTGTTGAGCAAATCGCTTGACTTTTGTTCACATCCGACTCACGTACTCTGTTTCAGTCCTCTTATAGAAAAACACTTAGGTTCTGTTCCATTTGGGATTAAATATTCCTTACCTAAATGAAAAGAAATTTAATGAAATCTAATTTCCATCTATAATGAGCTTCAAATTTCATAGTATTAAATGAGTTCTCAACTTGAACCAACCCTATTCGCCAAAACATTAATTATATAAGATGTACGAAAGGTGACTCACTAGTTTACAGGACACTGATGATCAAGCTCATTGTATGGATAAATGACAAGTCCATTAGCCCCATGTCTTAAAACTGATGCTTTTGCTAGCCCAAGAACCCAGTCTATATTTGGAAGCCTATCATTTTCACCCCTGTTCCATGACCCACTAAACAATGCCCACGCTCCCTTAATTAATACCCAAATTCACTTGTAAAAATTGCACAAAAATAGACATACTAGAAACCTCCACCTCAACTACAATCATCAGAATAACATTACCCTTTTCAACCCTAAAATAAATTACTATTGAAGATATTCCAGAATGGCATGACTTAAAATTTAGACAACCCAATGATAAAAAAAAATTAGAATAGATACCACTACAAGCCAGGGGACTCGAGAATTTTCTCATTACTGAAAGTGATGTATACAACATAGGGTTGGTATAATTACTTTATCGATGTATGGGGGAAAAGGAATCTCAAAAAATAATTTATAACTTGCATAAAAATGCTATAGTTCCAAAACTTCGCTCCTTACATGCTACTCACAAAAGTTGGATTCTATTAGCCACTAATGAGAAAGAAAGGAACAAAAATAGAGGGAAATTGCAATACATGCCAAGAATTACCACAACAATAATTTGTAAAGCACTTAGGAGTCTTAGAGGATTGGTGGTATTCATTTATTAAGTACTTCACATACGGAGAAATCCCAAATTATTAAAAGGAGGCCAACACACTAGAAAAGAAGAGACCATCATATCCAGCACACTTAGGAGTCTTAGAGGATAGCGTTTGGATTGGTTTGGTGGTACACATACGCTGGGATCTCATGATTCTTAGTTATGTTTTTCGTCATCATGTCTGGTTTGACATTGGGGCGGGGCCCTAATGTCAGGGCCCTACGTGATTGATTCACAACCCCACAATTTCATGTGCTTGAGCACCAAGAGGAAAAAGTTTCCCCTTCTCCAATCTCATCCCTTAGCAATTCAGCAACACTAACATTGTAATCAGGAACTAATACAACCTAAAATATAAATAAAAATAAAAATTGTATGCTTGTGGTTGTGGTTGTGGTGAATGCGACTTTAGTGTGCATACTTTTTGTGCAACCACGACAATAGCACCCGTGTTATATCAAATGGATGATCCGACTGATGATGCTACCACAGCAGAGGGTGGCAGCATACTAGCTCAGGGGAGTTCTCAAATTGAGGAGGGTATAATTCCAGAGGAGGCACTAATGAATGATGGTCGCACCACAGAAGAAAATAGTATAAAAAATTGGTCGATCAAAAAGGGAAATGACAATATCTATGCAAAACACGCTTTCTCAAAAAATAGAATGGAGAACGAAAAATTTCTGGACCTGAGTACCTACACACACACACACACCAACACCTGCTATTACTCTTCTTCACACACCCAGAGTCAAACTACATATATCACTTCAAAATAGAATGTGGGGTTCCTAACACAGTACAAGGCAGGGCTAGCAAAATTGCCTCAAGTTTGTTATGCTATTATCAAAGCTCTATTTCTACTAACAAAATCATATAGTGGTATTATTTAAAAACATGAATATATGAATTAAGATGAGGATACCTACCTCTTAAGGTGATTCTTTATAACCATATTATAAATATAGGGTGAATTATTTAGAGCAGCGGGTGTGGGAGGTGAGGTAGCATTAGCACCCTCTTATCAAACTACTAGAGTCATGATCTCTATTAGACTAAAACTGTTTCAAATCTTCATCATCCACATTGCTCGACTCACTGGTGTAACACTCTCTTATCAAACTACGTGTATAAACCCTTTAAAATAAAGGGCAATTTACAATTAGGTCCATTGGTAACAATTTTTATACTTTTAAGGACAATTTACAATTAGGTCCACTTACTATGCCACTAGCGTGGACTTCTACAAGAAGAGAATTAGTGGATCTAATTGACTAAAATTTGTTAAAATTCCTTTAATGTTTAAAATTTGTTTGCGAGGGACCTAAGAGTGCTTTCCCCTAAAATAAATTATCTATTTATGAACAAGAAACATATAAAAAATATTGGATTTGTTTAGTGACACCACCTTATAGAGAGTCGGCATACAAAACAGAGGAGAGTCATTACCTGGTGACTCAGTGATTTTAAAAGATTTCTACATTTCTTGCAAAAATGAACAAATCTCGAGTTAGATTTTAGGGCATTACAAGATAATTATGTCTATACGTATGCATTGCGGTGATTAATAAAGTATACCTGCTACCTATGATACGTGATAGAAGAGCACATGGAAATATTGATTCATCTTCCATTATCGAGTTCTAACATAATTTAATCAAAAAAATCAATAAAGGAACACAACAATTAAGTATTGGGTGATCATAAATAATAGGAGGAGAGAGTTGATTCAAAGATTGTGATTGAAATATCAAAACAGCTTGCAGTTTACCAGATTAACATAACCCAAGTCGAAAAATATGTACAAGAACTTACTCCTGCCTTCAGAAAGTCAAACCACTCATCTCATCAAACACACAATAGAAGCCAAAATGAAAAAGGTCATATGATCATAATTCAGTCAAATTTCATTACTTAAATACCAAAATTCAAATTCTTCTAAAATAAAGTACATGATCATTCAAACACATGTCACACCCACCTTTCAAAAATTTTAAAATACCACATAGACAAACCATAAATTATGTGGAATAACTCAATACAACACAAATGTAATCAAATAAACACACTGGAATAACTATATAGAAACTAATGGTTCCATAACTCTCTTTCATATATACTCATAGTAACTAATTTCAAAGCATGGGTATTCGATCAATGATAAGAACAGCAAACAAAATGATGTTTCTTATAGACTCGCGAATAAACAAAATGCAATAGAGAACTAAAAACATATAAAAATAGATACAACCCTATTATTCAACAATTAATCATAGTCTCAATCCCATTACTTGTACATGTTAAATCAAATTGAACTACTTAATCTTCTATTTTCCCAAATCGAATGAAGAACTTACTTTAAAAGTAAAAGACTAGGTGTATTAAACATATAATACCTTCAATTTTGGAGAAAGTGTTGTAAACAGAAAATAAGCCCTAGAACAATCGCATGCGCAAAAAAAACTCCATAAGCAATACGAATCAGAACAAATATACCTTTTAAATAAAAGGGTAAGAACATAAAAACATATATTACCACTAAAAGATCCCAAGTTTCATCCAGAAACCAATGATTTGCCTTTTTTATTATCAATATTCAATTTGTACAAAAAAAATCGTACATTGATAAAAAAATAATAAATATTTTAAAATGTACATATAAAACCCTAAAACGACAAAAATGACGAATCCTTAAGTACAAATTTGAAGAATACATAGGCGCATACCTATTTTAGTAGTGATAGGACCTCAATAGCAGAGTTGTGACCGGATAACGATATGATAAAGAGTGAGAGAAATATCCAACCAGAGCCACACCATCATCTACACCACCAGAGCCGAACAACTACACCACCGGAGACGACTAGAGAATGAGAGACGAACATCTACACCACCAGAGCTGTGACTAAAATGTGAGAGAGATACGAGCGGGAGACTCCAAAGTGAAAGGGAAGAGTGAGCGGGAAGAGAAAGTGTAATTTTTTAAGGCATTTTATATTTTAGTAAAGTGTACTCAATTTTGGCACACTTAAAAACAGTGGCAAATTTTGGCACTGTTTTAAAGTGTGCCAAATTATCATTAAACCGTTCCAGAATTTGGCACGGTTTTAAACTGTGCCAGATTTTTAATATCAGAGTGTGCCAAATTAATGTTTTTGGTGTAGTGTACACTCAATCATTTAATTATTGACAAATCCATAATTATTAATTTGAGAAGTTTTCATAGTTAGAATTTGGAGACTTATTGGGATGAGAATAATATTACACTCAGATGAGGGGCGAGGTGTTAAATGCATGTGAGTGGAGAAGGGGGGGGGATACTTCTTTTACATCGACTGTATTTTTGTATCATAAATTAAATAAGTTAATTCTTGCACATCTTAGGCTCTGACCCAAATTTAAATGTCCCCCCCACCCCGACAGGTTATTTCGAGAGAGGGATAGTGGGACTGTTACTGTAATAGGCTTGCGATCTCTCGTGCTTAGCAGCTTTCCAGATTATTGACTCTAGTCTAGGTGCTTTTCTTCCAGGGTTCAGTTTTTCTATTTGGAAACATTTGTAAAGGCATAAGCCCGAGATTTATTTATTTACATTATGTTGGAGTCGTGATTTTCACTTGCTATTGAATTTATTATTTAGTTGGTGTTGGTTTGCATTTAATTATTGTCATGGAAATATTCATAAGGTTTTAAAGTATCAGTGTTTAAAATAACAATATTTATAATACGTATTGCTAAGAATGGTATCAATTGATCGATAACCTCCATCTTCGGCGTATCGTGCCTAGCCAGTCTTTACGTGAGAAAATGGGGGTTATTATAGTTGGTATCAAAGCACGGTTTTAGTATCCTTGGAATCTGTGTTTGAGCTCGTTACGTTCTGGGCTGCATTCTTTCATGTAAAAACCTATAAGTAGGAATCATTGTATTATTTACGAGTGATTATTAACCGTTCGAGAAAAGGGTCAGTTTTGGAGATAGAGCCATAGATACCTTAGTGTAGGTCACTTTTTAGACTTGTGAGAAGTTCAGGTAATAGGTCTCATGCCCGAAATTAGGTCTATCACAAAATGAATTTCCCAACTCGGTGGTAACCCCAGAATTTCTCCAAAGACATTAGAAAAGTCTCTCACCACTGGAATGGAATCTAGCGTCACCGAAACCTCTGAAGAGGTATCCTCTTCAATTTAATACATATAAGCTCTTAACCCACCCCCGGCATCACAACTAGGTACATATCCTTCCCTGAAATGATGAAGACAATGGACCTCCCAAAGCAGTCCACACATGCCCCATAAGTTGAAAGCTGGTCAATCCCCAAAATGATGTCGTACTCAAGCATGTCAATTACTAGTAAATCCGCAACGAAAGTAAGTCATCCTATCTCAATACCGATACCCCGACACACTGACCGCATGGGTGCCCCTCTTTCCACGGGTGAGTCTACGTGAAAAACTATATATCATGCAAACTCTATCATACCCCTCTACCACACGTGCTAACAAAAGCGTGTGATTCACCCGTATAAAAAACTATGTGACCAACATGACCAATAATGGGGAACATACCCTCAACTTCCTGTAGAGGTGCAGGTCTATCTCCTGTTGGCACATGGTCGACCCGGCCAAACAGGGGCGACAGGTGCAGGAGCGACTAGTGCAGCGGTTCCCTAAGATGGAATAGGTGGGCGCTGTCCCTGAGGCGCCTGTTATCCTATAAAATCTCCTTGCCCCTAAGTTGCTTAATCCCCTCGTGTGCAATACTTTAAAGAGTGACCCCTCTCCCCACAAGTATAGTTATTTCCCTAGAATGGTCCCCGTGGAAATCGTCAACCCTATTGGCCTCTGTCCTACGGGACCTGATGGCCCTTGAACTGCTGGCCCTAACCTGTATGACCTTAGCCCTGCTGGACCTATCTCTATTGGTCATCTATACCCATAAACCTCTTATGTTGCTAGGTGGATTGGGTACCCTTTGCTACTGGGCCCCAAATTCACTACCCCCCTTTTATTTTGTTCTCATCATCCTGTGCTAATCGAATTATTCAGTAATATTAATTCGTTGTACTCTATTTTCACATTTCACGAGTTCGTATGATTATTTATTTGTATTCCCCGTATTATTCTAAAACAATTATAATTGTCTGTACAAATATTGGTTAGATGTAACTTAAGTTGTAAAATCGTGACATGAATAGTACCGACACGTAAACTACAACTTGCGTGATTTTTGTAGGACAATTGGTGAAGAATAAAATTAGTAGGACTACATATTTGGGACCCTAAACATAAATATAAAAATACCATGAGTTCAAAAGTCTAAAAATAAATAAAAAATAATTAAAAATTATTTTTCGTCAAAAAACTAAAAGTGCTCAAAAAATTCTGAAAATCATCATACCGATTTCAAATTTAGTTTTGAGCAACTTTCTCTTCCTGTACATCTCCAAAATAATTCATCTAATGCTTCTTTTTGGCTAATTGTTACTCGGCCAGCCATGAAAAAAATATGATTTTCCACCTCACTTTGTTGGCTTGATTCTTATTCCCACTAGCCCCTCTTTTGAGCTGGTGTAAGATGGTCATCCATGGAGTGTTATGAAGAGTAGGAAACATCTTTCGGGTTGTCATTATGAGTGTGAGTTGTAGTGTAATTATAAGAGAGAGGTGAGGGTTGCCAAACAAAAATCAACTCAGCAGATTTTTGTCTAAATTTCACTACCTCCTACACACTCCCTCTTCACCCATACAAGCTTCCAAACCTGTAACCCCCATATCTACCCTGCATACAACTACCCAAATACTTTATTGTGGGCATATAAACACCTTAGAACAACCACATAAGGGTGAAAAATCTTGAAAAAATATTTTCAGCAAGTTTTTGGAGCTTAATATTATAAGTTTGGAGCTTACTTTGGAGTTATTTTTGAAGCTTATTCTTGGACTTATTTCTTTATTATATTCATCCTCCATATTATCCAAGTAAGTTTCTCCTCTCAACTCTTTTCTAAAGCTTAATATATGTGTTAAAGTAGTGAAAATCATGCTTAAAAATGGAAGTATTTTGCTTATTTTGCCTTGTCGAAAATTATGATTTTCATGCTAGAATTAGTTTTGAAGTTGAAATAATTATAAATGAATTTATTATATTTATAAGAAATCATTATATCATGAAATAGTGAGAAAATTATTATGGTGAAAGACTTCATAATTATGAGCATGATAGTAGCATTTTGGAGGATTTCTTAGGTAGAAATCCATGGTACTAGTGTAAAATGTTGAAGTAATTTATGGGTCCACTAATTAAGATGATTAAAGATGGAGTATACTGTTTTAACATGTTTTTATAAATATGAAAAAATGCAGCCCTATTTTATTAATTTCATAAATAAAGATTAAAGGCTTAAATGGGTTTTCAAGCTATTTAAAATGAAAATAAACTCTTTTTATGAAATTTGGAATTGATTAGTGAAATTATGTTGGAAATGTCATAAATATATTTTTGAGAAGTTATAAAATGACTTTTGGTGAAATTATTATGATTAAATGCATTTAAAAGGATAATATTTGTGTAAAACAAATAGTAGTGGCATTGTCGTAAATACAGTGAATAGCATGATGTCAAGAATTTATTTTGCAATTAAATGTATGAAGTGAGTTTGATAAAAAGAAATTAATGATATATTTTTTCTAAGAGAAAATAATGAGTTCTACGGAAAAATATTCGAAAACGGTGTTGCATTTATGGCCTCCTCGACCGAGTTTAATTGAAGAAATAAAGAAAGTGATAAATAATAAAGTGTGACTCCAGTGAAAGTGAAAGGAATAATGAACTTGGAAAATGATGAGAATAATGAAATATATGAAATGTTAAACATGTGGAAAATATAAGAAAGGGAACTTGGATGATGCCAAGAATTAAGTAGGGCATGACGTCCCTAGTGGTGAAAGACCCCAAAGCCGGTACAAAAAAGCATATGGCAACTAGAGACCGATGGTGTAGAGCCCGTGAAGTCCAGTATTGATGGATAGAATCTAAGGCAAAGATTGATAAATCTTGCGATGAATAAATTAAGAATAAGAATATTCTTAAGTTAAAAGCACTTAAGTCAATGAATTGATAAGGTCCAATGTTTAATTAAATAAGTCTCTGGCACGAGACATGAAATGGCTTAAGTGTGAGATTGGGCACCTAGCCCGGGAGCATTGTATATAGCTGCATGCATTTGCATAAATTAAATAAATTATTTTCTTGAAATATTAAAATATACTGTATATGTATAGTATTTTAGTACAAATTATTACTTAGTATCTCCCACCCTACTGGGCATTCCTCTCATACCTACTTTCCAAAACCCACAGGTACTTCAGGTAAGGATGCAAAGGCTTGTATCAGTAAGGTTCCCGATAGTTTCAGTCGTTGTTAGAGCTCTGATTACCGCTATCCCGTAGCGGTAATATTTGATATTTAATTATGTCTGGGTTATAATATTTAAATTTGGAATTGAACTTGGAACTTTGGTTTGTAATAATATAGGGAATTTTCTATTAATTGTTGTTTAATTATATTTTAGCTGGACTCTTTTACAAAATAATTAAATGAGAATTATTCAAATTAATGGACTGAAATTATTGTTGAATAATTGGATAATAAATGGGTTTTCTTTAATATGAGAATTTTTAATAAACATTTTCTGATATAAATTAAAGGTAATTTCCCTCTCCCCCTGGACCCTCAGACTTGGGTGAGAGTTAAGTTCGACATTTACTCTAAATCCAGTTCGGGGCGTCACAACTTGGTATCAGTGCATTAGGTTCAACGTGTGTGGTGATACGAATTCATACTATCATTCCCTATGACGATTTCCCTTTTTACGGTTGTACTAATCTCACTTTATTCCCTTTAGGATGCCTCCCAAATGAGCTAGCGTTGAAGCCGAGAACAGCGGGCTTAAATGTATGGAAGACTTCGTTCGTCTATTGGCTAACACTTTATGCCAACGTGAAAGGGGTAACCACAGTGATTCCGTTGAAACCCTCCGATCTTTAATGGTTCTACCGGCCCGAATGCAGCATAAGAATGGCTCGAGGAAGTTACCTGAGTCATGGATTTTCTTGATGTTCCATCTAGACATAAAGTTAAGTTGACCACCTTCCAACTCACAGAACAGGCTCAACGATGGCGGGCCACTCACATTGCCAGTGTCACCGAGACCGTGGAATGGGATAAGTTCAAAACAGTATTCCTTGATCGGTATTTTCCCCAAGCGTATAAAAACGCTAAGAAAGACGAGTGCACCTAGCTTATTCGAGGAAAATTATCAGTGAACGAATATCAGGCTCATTTTGAAAGCCTAGTAAAGAACGTAAATTCTGTCAGATCCGATGACACCGAGAAAACGAGATTATTTATGAAAGGATTAAATCCTCACATCCGTAAGCTTGTGGTGGGTTTTGATCATCTACATTTCGGGATGGAAGTAAATAAGGCGATCTGCCTAGAGCTTGAGGCTGAAGACTCTCGAGTCATTAGGGATAAGAAAAGAACTCCTGGAGGAACCCAACAAAAGCCGAATGATGGATCTTCTACTAATGGGAAGAGATTCAGATACAGTAACAGGGGTTTCATTACCAAATCTAAACAGGCACAGGAGAGAGAAATAACAACCAAATCCCAACATCCCCTGAGGCTTTCTTTATTTGCGGGTCCATCGATCAGATGAGGAGAGCGAGTTCTTAGCGAGATAATAGGGGACATCATGAAAGCTATCAGAATGGTAATATCATGTTTGAAAGAAATCCTAGTCAGCCTTTCCCTTCAAAACAGCAGTAACAACCCATCTCAGGACCCCGACAACAACCTATGCATAGTTACGGTATGCCTCGTCCAAATCAGGGCAATCGTGGACATACTCAGACTAACGGTGGCCAAGCTAGCAGATTCAATCCAGGTCTTGCTTATGCTCTTACCCAGCACTCAGCACCTCCCCAAAATCCTTTAGTAATGGAAGGTATTATTTTATTATTCAGTACATGGGTTAAATCATTATTCGATTCGAGTGCATCTCATTCCTTTATATCGAGTTCTTTAGCATTCTGTTTGGATCTTGACGTAGAGAATTTTAATCCCCCGATCTTCGTAGGATTACCAGTAGGTGGTGGTGTTATTCTGAACAAGATTTGTAGAATTTGCGTATTTGTTGCAGGAGATTTTATTCTAGAACACGATTTAATACTGATAGAAATGGATGGCTTTGAGGTGATACTCCATATGGATTGGCTGTCATGTTTTGGCTCCATTATTGAGTGCCACCGACATAGTGTCTCAGTACTACTTCCAGATGGATCTCGTTTTCGTTTCAACAGTGAACAAAGGGTCGACTATCCGTGTAAGTTCTCTACGATTCGAGAGCAACGATATTTCTTTGGTTGGTTGAGTAGTATTGTCACTCAAGAAGAGCCTAGTCTCACGTTATCAGAACTTTTAGTTATCCGAGAATTTCTCGATGTTTTTCCTGAAGACGTCTCTAGTTTGCCTCCATGCCGGGAGATTGATTTCACCATTGATGTTCATCACGGCGTTTCACCCATTTCTATTCCTCATCATAGAATGGCTCCAGCAGAGATGTAGGAATTGAAGACACAGTTAGAAGATTTATCGAGCAAAGGGTTTATACGGCCAAGTGTGTCTCCGTGGGGTGCACCGGTATTATTTGCCAAGAAGAAAGATAATTCTCTCATACTTTTCTCTATTAGAGACAACTGAATAGGGTAACGATAAAGAATAAGTATCCTATGCCATGGATTGATGACTTATTTGACCAACTTCGAGGAGCAAGCAGATTTTCCAAGATCGACCTTCGATCTAGTTACCATCAGTTACGAGTCAAGGAAGAATATATTTCCAAAACAACTTTTTGCACTCGATATGGTCATTACGAGTTTTTAGGTATGCCTTTCGGCCTAACTAATGTACCAACAACTTTCATGGAACTTATGAACCGTATCAATCGTTCGTACTTAGATAGGTTTCTAGTGATATTTATTGATGACATTCTGGTGTACTCATCCTCTGATGTCGATCACGAGGAGCAACTTCGCACTTCTCTTCAGGTTCTTAGAGAGAATAATTTATTTGCAAAATTCAGCAAGTGCGAGTTTTGGATGGATGAAGTCAGATTCCTTGGCCATGTGGTATCTGGAGCAGGAATTTCAGTCGACCCATCCAAGGTTGAAGTAGTTCTTGGTTAGGACATGCCTAAGTTAGTTACTGAGGTGAGAAGTTTGCTCGGATTATCCGATTATTATCGGAGATTCATTCAGGACTTCTCCATGATTTCCTTGCCTCTTACTCAGCTGACACAAAAGGATGTTTGCTTTGAGTAGTCAGGTGAATGTGAAGCTACCTTTCAAGAGTTGAAAGTTAGACTCACATCGGCACCAGTTCTCATTCTTCCCGAGCGAGGGAAAGGCTATACAGTGTATTGCAATGCTTTTAGATCAGGACTTGGCGCAGTACTCATGTAATTGGGTCAAGTAATTTCCTATAAATCCCGACAGCTCAAGATACATGAAAGGAACTACCCACCCATGACTTGGAGTTAGCAGCTGTAGTGTTTACTCTCAAGATTTGGAGATACTATCTCTATGGTGAACAATTCGAAGTATTCTCAGATCACAAGAACCTCAATTACATCTTCACTTAGCGAGATCTCAATTTATGACAACGAAGATGGATTGAACTCCTTGAAGATTATGACTTTACCTTAGAGTATCATCCTGGAAAGTCCAACGTAGTAGCACATGCTCTAAGTATGAAGTCAGAACCTTCCTTAGCTGCGATGAAGTGCTATGAACGACGAATGTACAGTGAACTGCAAAAATTTGGATTGCATGCTCAAAGGAGAAGCGATAGGGACTACTTATGGGGAATAATATCCAGGCCACTTGCTCATCAGAAAGTTCTCGATGCACAGTCACTCGACGAAGAGATTGTGCAGTTCAGGGATCCTATTCGAATTAGTGGTGAGTTTGATACTCTCACGATGGACAAGGATGGTGGCATACGTCACAAGGACAGGTTAATTATTCCGGCCATTAAAGAACTACGAGAAGAGGTTTTGGCAGAATTCCATCACTCCCAATTTAGTATACACCCCGGGGCAACAAAGATGTATAAGGAAATTTTTAGGGATTTATGGTGGTCTAGTATGAAGAGAGATGTGGATGAATTTATTGCAAGGTGCTATACTTGTCAGCAGGTAAAAGTTGAGCACAAGAAACTAGCAGGGTTGCTTCAACCACTCCCTATAGCCGAGTGTAAATGGGAACATATCACGATGGACTTCGTCACTGCTCTACCTCGATCTGAACGAGGCCACGACGCAGTTTGGGTTATTGTAAACCTTCTCACTAAGTCGGCTCATTTCCTCCCGATGAAGGTTACGGATAATATAGCCAAGTTATCAAGGTTGTATATTCAAGAGATAGTACGACGTCATGGAATCCCTCTGACGATTGTTTCAGATAGAGATCCACGATTTGTTTCTCAATTCTGGAAAAAAAGGTTCAGCAAGAGTTGGGTACATAACTGAATTTGAGTAAATCATACCATCCAGAGATAGATGGACAATCAGAACATACGATTCAGACTTTAGAAGACTTGTTGAGAGCTTGTGCGCTAGATTTCCAAGGGAGTTGGGATGAGAATTTTCATCCGGCAGAGTTCTCTTACAACAACAGTTAATAGGCCAACATTGTGATGGCTCCTTTGGAGGTGTTTTATGGAAGGCCATGTCGTTCTCCTGTATGTTGGGCAGAGGTTGGCGAGAAGCACCTCACTAGTTCTGATATAATAGACAAGGTTCAGTTGATCCGATAGATATTTATCACGGCCCAGGATCGGCAAAAGAATTATGCCAATAATCAATGCATCCATTTGGAGTTTTCGGTAGGTGACCGTGTGTTGTTGAAAGTTTGGGCACGGACCGGAAGCCAAAGATTTGGGCAGAAGGGTAAACTCGCTCCACGTTTTATTGGTCCTTTTGAGATTTTAGAACGAATTGGGAACGTCTCATATCGTTTAGCATTACCTCCGCAATTAGCTCGTGTTCATAATGTATTCCATGTTTCGATTCTAAAGAAGTACCTTCACGATCCACGACATGTCATCAATTGGAATAACATCGATCTGGAAGAAGATATCACTTTCTTGACACGACCGATATCCATCTTAGATCGTGATGACAGGGTCCTACGGAACAAGGTCATCCCGTTGGTAAAAGTCCTTTGGGAAAGCCATGGTGTCGAAGGAGAAACATGGGAACGAGAAGCCCAAATACGAGCAGAACATCCTCATCTTTTCGAATGATTTGATTTTAATTTCAGGGACGAAATCTCCTAAGGAGGAGAGAATGTAATACCGCCCCTTTTATTTTGTTCTCATCATCCTGTGGTAATCGAATAATTCAGTAATATTAATTCGTTGTACTCTATTTTCACGTTGCACGAGTTCATATGATTATTTATTCGTATTCCCCGTATAATTCTAAAACTATTATAATTATCTGAACAAATATGGGTTAGATGTAACATAAGTTGTAGAATTGTGAGATGAATAGTATCGACACGTAAACTACAACTTGCGTGATTTTTGTAAGACAATTGGTGAAGGATAAAAATAGTATGAATACATATTTGGGACTCTAAAAATACATATAAAAATACCATGAGGTCAAAAGTAAAAAAATAAATAAAAAATAATAAAAAGTTATTTTTCGTCAAAAAAATAAAAGTGCTCAGAAAATTCTGAAAATCACCATACCGACTTAAAATTTAATTTTGAGAAATTTTATCTTCTTATACATCTCCAGAATAATTCATCTAATGCCTCTTATGAGCTAATTTCTACTCGGCCAACCATGAAAAAATATGATTTTCCACCTCACTTTGTTGGCTTGATTCTTATTCCCACTATCCCGTCTTCTGAGCTGGTGTATGATGGTCATCCGTGGACTGTTATGAAGAGTGGGAAACATCTTTTGGGTTTTCATTATTAGTGTGAGTTGTAGTGTGATTATAAGAGAGGTGAGGGATGCCAAACAAAAACAACTCAGCAGATTTTTGTCTAAGTTTCGCTACCTCCTACACAGTCCCTCTTCACCCATACAAGCTCCCAAACTCGTAACCCCATTCTATACCCTCCATAAAACCACCCAAATACTTTATTTTGCGCATATAAACACCTTAGAACAACCACATAATGGTGAAAAAGCTTGAAAAAATCTTTTCAACAAGTTTTTGGAGCTTAATATTACAAGTTTGGAGCTTACTTTGGAGTTATTTTTGGAGCTTATTCTTGGACTTATTTCTTGATTATATTAATCCTCCATATTATCCAAGTAGGTTTCTCCTCTCAACTCTTTTCTAAATCTTAAAATCATGTGTTAAAGTAGTGAAAATCATGCCTTAAAATGGAAGTATTTTGCTTATTTTGCCTTGTCGAAAATTATGATTTTCATGCCAGAATTAGTTTTGAAGTTGAAATAATTATAAATGATTTTATTATATTTATAAGGAATCATTATATCATGAAATATTGAGAAAATGATTATGGTGAAAGACATCATAATTATGAGCATGTTAGTAGCATTTTGGAGGATTTCTTATGTAGAAATCCATGGAACTAGTGTAAAATGTTGAAGTAATTTATGGATTCACTAATTAAGATGATTAAAGATGGAGTATACTGTTTTAACATGTTTTTATAAATATGAAAAAATGCAGCCCAATTTTATTAATTTCATAAATAAAGATTAAAGGCTTAAATATGGGTTTTCAAGCTATTTAAAATGAAAATAAACTCTTTTTATGAAATTTGGAATTGATTACTGAAATTATGTTGGAAATGTCATAAATATATTTTTGAGAAGTTATAAAATGACTTTTGGTGAAATTATTATGATTAAATGCATTTAAAAGGATAATATTTGTGTAAAACAAATAGTAGTGGCATTGTCGTAAATACAGTGAATAGCGTGATGCCAAGAATTTATTTTGCAATTAAATGTATGAAGTTAGTTTGGATAAAAGCAATTAATGATATATTTTTTCTAAGAAAAAATAATGAGTTCTACGAAAATAATATTCGAAAGCGGTGTTGCATTTATCGCCTCCTCGGCCGAGTTTAATTGAAGAAATAAAGAAAGTGATAAATAATAAAGTGTGACACAAGTGAAAGTGAAAAGAATAATGAACTTGGAAAATTATGAGAATAATGAAATATATGAATGAAACATGTGGAAAATATAAGAAAGGAAACTTGGATGATGCCAAGAATTAAGTAGGGCATGACGTCCCTAGTGGTGAAAGACCCCAAAGCCTGTACAGAAGAGCATGTGGCAACTGGAGATCGATGGTGTAGAACCCGTGAAGTCCAGTATTGATGGATAGACTCTAAGGCAAAGATTGATAAATCTTGTGATGAATAGATTAAGAATGAGAATATTCTTAAGTTAAAAGCACTTAAGCCAATGAATTGAGAAGGAACAATGTTTAATTGAATAAGTCTCTGGCACGAGACATGAAATGGCTTAAGTGTGAGTTTGGGCACCTAGCTTGGGAGCATTGCATATAGTTGCATTCATTTGCATAAATTAAATAAATTATTTTCTTGAAATATTAAATGATACTGTATATGTATAGTATTTTAGTACAAATTATTACTTAGTATCTCCCACCCTACTAGGCATTCCGCTCATACCTACTTTCTAAAACCCACAGGTACTTCAGGTAAGGACGCAAAGGCTTGTATCGGTAAGGTTCCTGAGAGTTTCGGTCGTTGTTAGAGCTCTGACTACCGCTATCCCGTAGCGGTAATATTCGATATTTAATTATGTTTCAGTTGTAATATTTAAATTTGGACTTGAACTTGGAACTTTGGTTTGTAACAATACAGGGAATTTTCTATTAATTGTGGTTTAATGATATTTTAGATGGACTCTTTTACAAAATAATTAAATGAGAATTATTCAAATTAATGGACCGAAATTATTGTTGAATAATTGGATAATAAATGGGTTTTCTTTAATATGAAAATTTTTAATAAACATTTTCTCTAATAAATTAAAATTAATTTCTCCCTCCCCCTTGACCCTCAGACTTGGATGATAGTTAAGTCTGACATTTACTCTAAATTCGGTTTGGGGCATCACAATGGTCCCCATGGAAATCGTTGACCCTATTGGCCTCGCTCCTACGGGACCTGATGGCCCCTGAACTGCTGGCCCTAACCTGCCAGACCTTGGCCCTGCTGGACCTATCTCTATCGGTCATATGTACCCATAAACCTCTTATATTACTCGGTGGATGGGGTGCCCCTTTGCTGCTGGGCCCCAGATTCACTACCCCCCACTCGTCTTGCCCTTTTGGCTAGAAGATTCCCCTCCTTGTCGTTTCTACCCATTAGTCTTCAGATTGGCCCGGTGATCTTGGCGGTGGAGAAGTGCAGCATTAACCATCAGGTTATACGTAGCGAAGGATGAATTTCCCAAAAGATCCTTCCTAATATGCCAGGATGATCCCTTAATAAAATGATCCATCCTCATCTGCTCTTTTCAAACACCCTCCTTTGCAAAGAAGAAGAGGGCAGTGAATTCCTCCTTTTACTCTACAACAGTACGTCACTCCTACTTAAGATCCATAAATCAGGTCCTCATCTTGGACTCCATAGCTAGGGGAAAGTATTTCCCCTCAAATCTCTCACAAAACTGGTCAATCGTGAGGTTTTCCCTCTCCTCAGCAGTCGTGACACCTCCCACCACTAAAGAGTGGCCTCTACCATCCTGAATGAAGATAACGTCTACTTCTGAATGGGCGGGCACTGTACCATCCGCAAGCACCTCTCGATGTCCTTCTTCCACCTACTAGAAACCAATATATCTGATCCTCCGGAAAACTCTAGAGGTTGGCCCTTAACAAAAGGAGTCCCTCGCTCGGTCCCATGCGTAGCTCGGTGCCTGTACTGGAATAGCCACCTGCTGCAGTGGTGGCTGCTGAGGTGCTTGAGGCGATGGGAAATGCTGAAGCATGACCTCCATCACCGTGGATACCGCTTGAGACACTATAGTGGCTATCTCAGTTGGGGTGATAAACTGGGGGACTTGTGGGGCCTATGGATCCGGTGGTGTTTGTGGTGGCTTCAGGTGAGCCTCCTCCTCCTCAATTGGGGGGACTACTTTCCTGGGTCTGCCCCTACGTCTGTTTTCCCTCCGAAAGCAAACGAGGATTGAATTAGTATTAATCGTAAGAATAAAACGAGTCCTATATATAGGCTCTACATATCGAAGAACGTAATGTCGAACGTAAAGAGTCCAAACAACGATCCTAAGGCCACTAGAAACGCGCTCTGATATCAACTGTAACAACCCCTATTTTTTCACATAAAAGCTAGGCAGGCACGATACGCCGAAGATAAGTCTTGTTTGTCAATCAATACCACCCTTATAATAATGCAAATATAAATACTTTATAATATAAGGCCCAAGTTTGAAAACTCACGAATACATTTATAATTAATAATTAAATCCAATCCACAAACAATAAGATAAATATTGAATTAAAGTAACATAAACTACACCAACATAAAATAAAGGTTCGGGCTTATGGCCTTACAAAGTTTCAAAAAAATAAATGACTAGAGATGTGAAGCACCTATGCGAAAACCAATTAAGCTGAAATCGGATAGCAAGTAAGGCTTGCACAATCCCCATGTCCCTATCTATGAGAACCTGGGGGTGGAAACATTAAAATTAGGGTCAGGGCCCGAGGTGTGAAAGAATTAACTTGACTAATTTATGATTACAATAATACAATCAATGCATAATAAATACCCCCTTTTTGTCACTCACATGCTTATAACACCTCACCTCTCATATAAATGTAATAGTATACGCACCCCAATGCGTCAAAGTAATAGATTGTGACATCATCTCAATTATAGAATGAATTCATCCCTAATTAATTAAATCAAATGCAATCCCTACATTTAAATTACTAACTTACATTAATTCCATTCTTTTCAGTTCAAGTGTAAGGCAACAACATATGTTATGCGTTATAGGGTCAAAATAACATATAGTGTCCATATCCTTAAACAATTTAATTTATTTCCATAATATTCGAGTAATTAATAATATATGTCCCTCTATATAATTGACACACAAGGGCATCTACTGTTGGTGTCTGATTCGTGCTCGATCGGTAAGTCCGGAGGAATCCTTACATCCTAAGCGGACACCAAAAATCACACAGATGTTTGGGGCCGGTCACCACATAGGACACCTGTATACAGCCCATACCCAGCGGTGATACAATAAGGGTCAGCGCTACATCTACCCCTCGAGGGTGGAGCCTCTACGTCGTACCTATATGGCTACACATTGCCAAGCCCACTTGTGTCGACGTGTGGTCTGCGTACCTAACGTGCGAACCCCCAAGCCTATAGGACGGTCCACTAGTATGTCCACACACAGATATATAACAGTACATATTATTATCCCATATAATATGTAACGGTAATTACTCTATAATTACCATAAAGTTCCAGTCCAAAGTTCATACCAATCATTCCATGCCCATGTTTGAGCACATCGGTACTACGTTTGCATGTAACTCACATTTTTAGTTTTTATGAGTTTTTGCGTTTGTGTTAAAAGTCTATTGTTTTAGTACTGTTTTGCTTCTGTCAGGACCTTCCTGGAATTTGTTTGTGAAATTTTTTTAACTGGGCAATACTTTATAATATTTCTGGGAAATTGGGAAATTTTAGCAGGTCGCGCGAAATCGTTCAAACGACATCTCACCTCGCGCGAACTAAAGTTGTACTTCGTTCGAGTGACTTCGCATCTCGTTTGAGCGAAGTCCTGTCTCGTTTGAACGACAGGCTGAATTTTAGCTTCTGATTGGTTTGCAGTCCACTGGTTTAATTTGATATTTTTTGGTACTGCGGAAAGCATTTATGGACTGATTGGTTTATATAGGTTCATTTATGTTCCAAATTGGTATTTTGCGTATGAGTCCATTTATCACACCTGATTAATTTGCTATATTTTTTTGTGTGATTCATTAGTTTACTAGCTACTAAATTTTCATTACTTGATCATATTTAGCTGGTTGTTTCATGATTATCTAGCGATTAAACATTGTTTCAAATTAGCGGTTTCATATTCTCAAGCTAGATATTTCAAATTGTTTTATCTTTTCACTGGATTTTCTATTCGAGACAAAAAGGGGGAGAGATGTATGTGATGTAGGGGGAGATTTGTTGAACGTTTCTATTAATATCTGGATTTATGAATTGGTTTTGTTTCAAACACACATATCGGGCCACTCACTTTTTCAAATTGGTTGATTATATATTCATTCAAATTGGTATCAAATAATTGCTCACATGTTTCAAATGATTTGCGCTTATTATAAATATAAATTGGTATCATTGTTTCCTCCATACTTCACTTGGTATTTATTTGTCTGTTTCATGTGTGTAGGTACGCTTCACTGATTCGAGATTTCAAGTCTACATCACATTCAGACAGTTCATGTCTGTCGATGCTATATACACTAGTTCATGTCCTGTATTTTTATTTTTGGGTTTATGGGACGGGATTTAGGCATCATACGGCTTGACGACCCGGTTTGGCATTTCACTGGTTTAGTTTTGTCCCGGAATAGTCAAATGGGGATATTTGTAAGGACACAAATTTCTAATTGAGTCCCTGTATTGTTTTGACTTAATTCCGTGAACAAAATTGTATTTGTAATATGTCATATGATTATTTTATTTTGTCACGATCCCACTCGGTCTATGACATATTGAAGAAATTGAAGACGTTGCGGCAAATCTTTAAAGATTTAATCATGCCAAAGTTTTATTGGTGCAAGTTTAATCATCTTCAAAGTTAATTTCATTCCGAGATCACTCAGGTATGAATGCGTATAATTAATGGTGCTCGGAATTATTTTATAAAAGATAAGGATGTATTTTTTATAAAGAAAAATGTTTTTAAATGGTTTATAGTGTTTGAAAAGGTTTACACTATGTTTTATGATAATAAGCTCGAGATAGAGTTGGACTAATTTGAATCTCTTTGATAAGAGACGTTTTAATCAGATAGTCAAAGAAAGTCAAACTTTCGCATTGTCGCTCGAACGACATTGGATCTCATTAGAACGAGATACAATGTTGCGCGAACGACATGCTTAAGTCGTTCGAACGACACATTTTTTGTGGCGGCGCTTAAATCCTATTTAAACAGTGTTTGCATCATTATTTCGTAAGTGTGCTTTCTGAAAAACAGTTTTACAAACCAGAATCTTGTTCGCATATGTTTTCTAAGGTTTAAAAGTCTTAAACACATCCTTAGAGTTTGCAAAGATCCGAGTTATCATTCTTATATGTTTACGCGATCCTGCTGCACCAAAATTGTTTGATCTACACATTGAACACAAACGGTTTTGCGGTGAAGAAGCGACGGACATCGTGTTCAACATCGTAGATGAATCAAAGCCATTCGGTGGACACCGAGACATACATGGAGTCATGTATTGTGGATAGGTATCGTGGAAGATGTAATTTTTACGTGGGCACTATTGAAGAACGATAGAATATTAGAAGGAGCGTCAAGCGCCATGGGGATCGAGTCTTAGTGTAAGGCTAATTTGTCTTTGTAAAACCATTGTTCATAGTGATTGTCTCGCTTGGGCCGTCTGAGGTTGTTTTCCCGTTTTGGGTTTTTTCCTCGTACATCCGGCGTTGTGAGTATTCTTTACTTTATTTGACTTGCTTTAATCACTAGATGCATGTTTAGTATTAATCAAGATAAAATTGGTTTAAAGTAAGAATTGGGTTTTTCACAACTTGGTTTAGTGCATAATTGAACGTTGGACAATTTTTCGAAGAAAAATTGGTTTTGTTTAAAACACACATATTGGGCACTCTTCAAACTATATTTTGAATGCTCTAAGTGACAGACTTTTTTACTATTATGCCAATTATAAAACTGCAAAACGATGTTTGGGATGCACTTTTTAAAAAATATGGCACGGAGGAGGCGGGTGGTAAAAAATATGCCGTCAGCCGTTATTTGAAATTTAAAATGGCGAATAACAAATCTGTTGTTGCTCAAACCCATGATTTGCAAATGATTGCCCATGAAATTATTTCCAAGGGCATGTCTTTAGATGAGCAATTTCAGGAGAGTGTAATTATTAATAAATTGCCTCCACTGTTTAAAGAGTTTAAAAATATTTTGAGGCATAAGTCTAAAGATTTTTCACTAGTGTCACTCATTACTAAATTGATAATTGAGAAGGAATCTCGAAAAATGATTACAAAGATGAAATTCGTGTTGTGTCTAACAACGAAAATCAGAAAAAGAACCACATTCCAATTGTTTTAAAGGCAAACAGAAAAAATATAAAAAATCAGAAAAAGAGCCGCAACTAGAATTTTAAAAATCAGAGTGAGACTCAGAATAAGAATAAGAACCCTAGAAATGGACAGTCTAGCAACTCGGGACAGTTTCTCTGTTTCAAGTGTGGCAAGTCTGGCCATATGGCTCACAAATGTCGTAATGTGCCACATCAACAAGAGAATTTGATCGAAGAGGACCTATGTGCTATGATTTCAGAAATCAACATGGTTAGCGGTGCCGAAGGGTGGTTGTTGGATACTGGCGCTTCCCGCCATATCTTTTATGACCGTACTCTATTTAAGACTTATTCTAAGATTGCAGATAAGATGGTGTTGTTTGGTGATTCTTACTCCACTGAGGTTACTAGTACTGGAAATATGGAATTAAGGTTCACTTCGGGAAAGACTGTTATCCTCAAAGATGTTCTTCACACTCCCGAGATAAGGAAAAATTTGGTTTCGGGCTATCTTCTCAACAAAGCTGGCTTTACTCAATCTATTGGTGCTGATTTATTTACTTTGACCAAAAATGGAATTTTTTAGGCAAGGGTTATGCCACTGATGGGATGTTTAAATTGAATGTTGATGCAACGAATAAAATTTCTCCTTTTACTAATATTGCTTGTTAATTTAATTTTTGGCATGCTAGGCTTTGTCGTGTTAATAAATGACTTGTTAAAAATATGAGCACTTTAGGATTAATTCCAGAATTTTCATTAAATGATTTTCAAAAATTTAAATGGTGTAGTCAAGCAAAAATCACTAAGACACCACGTAAATTTGTTATTAGAGAATCTCAACCACTTGATTTAATTCATTCATATATTTGTGAATTGGATGGTGTCACAACTAGAAATGGCAAAACGTTATTTTATAACTTTTATTTAGGACTGTTCGGATTATTCATTTGTGTATTTAATGAAAAATAAAGGTGAAGCGTTTGACATGTTTCAAATTTTCCTAAATGAAATTGAAAATCAATTTAATCAGAAAATCAAGAGGTTATGAATTGATAGAGGCACCGAATATGATTTTGCACCATTTATTGAATTTTATAAAACCCACGAATTTATTCACGAAAAATCTGCCCCTTATTTGCCCAAAATGAACGGTAAAGTGGAAAGAAAAAATAGGACATTAACTGAGTTAGTTGTTTATATTTTATTAAATTCGTGGGCCGCCTCGCATTGGTGGCGTGAAATTATTTTGACTGTGTGTCACGTACTTAATAGAATTCCTAAGAGTAAAATGAAAATATCTCCTTCTGAAATTTGGAAAAATATTAAGCCTAATGTGTCATACTTTAGAACGTGGGGGTGCTTAGCATATGTACGTATACCCGACCCTAAGAGGTCTAAATTGGCAAATTGAGCATATGAGTGCGTTTTTATAGGCTATGCTATTAATAGCAAAGCATATCGTTTTTATGACTTAAAAAATCAAGTAATTATTGAATCAAATGACGTCGATTTCTATGAAGATAAATTTCCTTTTAAATTGAGGAATAGTGGGGGCGAGTCATCCACTAATATTTCTTTAAATAAAAATAAAGAAAATAATGAATCGGTTTTAGAACTTAGAAAAAGGGCCCGTGTTGAAAAAGATTTTGGCCCCGACTTTTATGCTTACACTTTAAAGGAGGATCCAAACACTATTCAAGAAGCTTTATCTTCCTTAGATGCCGATTTATGGCAAGATGCTATTAATGATGAAATGGATTATTTTGAAACAAGTAAAACTTGTCATTTAGTGGACCTTCCTCCTGGGTTTAACTAATTGGCTGTAAATGGATTCTTAAAAAGAAATTAAAACCTGATGGCACTGATGAAAAATATAAGGCACGTCTTGTTTCCAAAGGTTTTAGACAAAGAGAAAACGTAGACCTTTTTGATACATTTTCACCTATGACTAGAATAACGTTTAGACGCGCACTATTTGTTATAGCTGCCATAAATGATTTAATTGTACACCAAATGGATGTTAAAACTGCATTTTTAAATAGAGAATTAGAAGAAGATATTTATATGAATCAACTTGTGGGTTTTATTATACACGGTCAAGAAAATAAATTATGTAAATTAGATAAATCTCTTTATGGACTCAAACAGGAACCTAAACAATGGCATGTTCAATTTGATAGCTTAGCATCTCTAATGGGTCTAAAATAAATGAAAGTGACAAATGCATTTATTATAAATATGTAGAGATCATTTGCACTATCAGATGTCTTTATGTTGATGACTTGATTATATTTGGTCTAATATTCATACCGTAGAAAGTGTTAAATCATTATTGTGTGCGAATTTGGATATGAAGGATTTGGGTGAACCAAGTGTAATATTTGGAATTAATATTACTAGGAACTTTCTTTGGATCAATCTCATTACACTGAGAAAGTTCCAAAGAAATACAATTACTTTGACTGTAAACCTACTAGTACTCCATTTGACCATAGTATAAAGTTATTTGAGAACACTGGCGAGAGTGTAAATCAAAAGGCTTATGCAAGCATCATAGGTAGCTTACGTTATGCTATAGATTGCACTAGACCTGACATAGCTTATGATGTGGGAGTACTATGTAGATTTACCAGTAGACCTAGTATGGAGTGATGATGCTATGAATCAGCACCACCAGGTGAGGTGTTTTGCAAGCTCAATATAGATGAAACAATGGCAATATATCAGCATAAGTAAGATAAGAATGAGGTGAGGATAAGGAAAATAACACCTGAAGATAAGTGGTTAAGCCAATTTGGCCTACGTCCACTGTGAGTGTGTGTGAGTAATATCATTGAAAGAAGGCACTGATGGCCATGGATACAACCTCTCCAGCTCTTTCTCTGTCTACAGTATGTATTTAAATAGAGTTTTAGCTAGGGTTTTAATATCTGGATCCCTTTGCAAGGTAGGGGATGATCCCTTTATATAGTGCCTAGGGGGTGTAATGTACCCCCTATGCACGTAATGTGCATGTGTGTGGTATCCTCACCAATGGGGATGTGCCACCTGTCATGGGCACATGTAGGTAATGATGATGAAATATTCTCCCCCATGTGGAGAATAATCTTGTTATAACTGATTTGTGCCCATGTGTCCTTATCCAAATGTACAGAAACTCGGCAGTCATATTGGTGAATGACCTCGGCCTAGGAGAGGCCGAGATGTAAAGGTTGGATGTCCACTCAATCTGTGAAGTGTCATGAGGAGTCTCGGCCTGATGTCAGCCGAGACATATGCTTGGGTCGGCCAGAGCCGAGTTTGGGCTTGCAGCATGCTGATGATTATTAATACCTCTGGTAGCCTCGGCCCAAGCCGAGGTAGGAGCCGTGTTGAAGATGAAGGGGCTTCTTGTCCTCTCGGCCTACTGATGGTCGAGGTTGCTATTCCCGGGTGCTTTAGGTTGCTGTTGATGTCTGCAACGTGCGTAGTGTCCTTGGGGAGGTGTAAGTAGTAGTGTCGGCCTGGGCCGAGGTAGTCCTGGCCGAGGGATGATATTATGGGCCCTTACCCCTTATTGGGTCGATCAACGTCTCGGTCATTATCTCGGCCGAGGTAGGTATCCCTGAGCCGAGGTTATACTTGGTCATATCAATCACCCCCCAGCCCTTAGTCATTTGCGAGAGCAGGTGGCTAGGGGATTCTCTCCTCCGAAGCCTGTTTATCCCAAGGCTAGCACCTGCATGACACCTGTCCCAGGCTAAGGCGTGCCCACTTGGCTTGTGTGCGCTGTCAGTTATCCCTTGGGTTTTCCAAGGCAATGATGGGCCTTGGGAAGCGTGCCTAAGCATTTAAGGGTTAAACCCTTTCTTTCTCTTTCTTCTTCCTCATTTCTCTCTTTCGCGCGCACTTTCTCTCCAAATTTTCTCTCCGAGGCTCCTTCGTTCCACCGCTCTTTCTGCAGAGGATTCGCCTAGTTTCTTGCGAGATTTCTTCTTCTCCATCCTTCAACTCATCTTCAGGTACCTCTCCCTCTCCATTTTCTTCATTTTTGGCATTTGATTTGAATTTTCCGGCGAGGTTTTGAGCTTTTCGGCGAAGTTTAGAGTTTTCCGGTGAACTAGGTTTTCCAAAAAACTCCTTAGTTTGATCTTTGGGCTCTTTTAATTTTCAAGCCAAACTTGTTTGTAGTTTTGGGAGTTTTCCTCAAGTTTAGGGTCAATCAACATTTTGGGTCGTCCCCTGATGCTCAGACCCCTGTACCAACTTCTTAAGGACTTCCCTTCTCTTAGAGAAAAGACCTTAGAGAAAATTAGGCAAATAGAGATAGCTCAGGAAGAAGATCGTAGGTCACAGCAATTCTCTGTCAGACCCCTCTTTCCTCCACCTCTCAAGGTGGTATACCCTCGTCCACCTGAGAATTTCTATCAAACAGACGTCTCTACCAATAACTCGCCGATGTCTGAGTCTGAGTCTTCCACCTCCGACCCAATGTCTGTGGACTCTTTCCAAGAGGCCATGGATTTTACTCCTCAGACTGGTCAGCCGCGCCTCATCTCAAAATGGCACAGGTACCTCAGGTTCTTCTTCTGAGGTTGAACTTGTTGGGACAAGTGTGGCTGTGCCACCCATTATAGATGATATCCCTCTGTCGGCCGTTACCGGGGCCGAGTTTGCTCAGAGGTTCCCCGGTAACCCGTCTACGTCTGCTCCGGCTGACGATGAGCCTGACGATGATGAGGACGCCGAAAGTGACGTTGATACCTCTGAGGCGAACGAGTACGAGAGCACGGT
This sequence comes from Sambucus nigra, assembly GCA_949130495.1. Lineage (NCBI taxonomy): Eukaryota > Viridiplantae > Streptophyta > Magnoliopsida > Dipsacales > Adoxaceae > Sambucus > Sambucus nigra. The sequence goes on from OX422215.1 coordinate 49,176,177, forward strand.
CACTGAGGTGGATCTATTGCACTTCAGATACCTATACTCCATCAGTCCCTCAATCCAATTAAGGAGACCTCTGAGGGAAGAGAGGGCCTACCATGGTCAAGATGGAGAAGTCTGCTTGTATGAGCAGATGTTCAAACTAGGTTTTCGTCTTCCCTTTCACCCTGTCATTAGGTCCATTCTTTCCTTCATCAATTTGGCCCCCTCGCAGCTCTCTCCCAATGCTTGGAGAGTTATTATAGGGGCCATCATCTTGTGGAGGACAATCCACCACTCTGACCTCCCAGCTCAGGTCTTTGCTGGGTGTTACGTTCCCACCTCGGCCAAGAATCATCCGAGCTACTATCACTTCGTGGCTCGGAGGCCTGAGAAAAAGATGCTCTTGGTCACTCAGACCTCGAACCATAATTGGAAACCTCGGTATTTTTTTGCCTCGGGGCCATGGGAATTCGGTTCATCTATTCCTTCTTCCATTTTTGAGCCGAGAATACCCCTCAGATGGGGTAAAGTCACCATGTCTGCAAGGGCCGATCCTGGACTAAGTGTTCAAAACAGCAAAAAGGTGAAGGCCCTACAAGACCAAGGGGCTCATGGGCTGTTTATCAAGTTCGAGCATCTGCTGACCCCCCAGTATCTCTCGGGGACGAGCTTAGGTGGAAGTCCCCTAGTTGACTTTGGTAAGGATTTTTCTTTTTAGTTCTCAAGTCTAACCTCTGATCTTTCATATTTGATTCCTAACTCTTATCTTTTCACTTTTGCAGAGAGACCACCAGGCGTTTCAGACGAGTTGTGGGAGATGGCAGCTCCAAGTTTGGCTAGGCTCGTCAAGAAGACTGGTTTGAGTGCTCCTCCACCTGCTCCCTCAACATCCAAATCCAGGAAGAGGGCCCCTGAGGTCCATGCCTCAGAGGATCAGAGGCCGACCTCTAGGCAAAAGAAGACTTCAGACACTGCGATCCCCATCACAGCCGACACATTATCAGCTCGCCTGGATTAACTAAAGCTTACCGAAAGTGTGGTCGGCAACAGCAAGCAGGCCATGGATGTCCTTGCCAACGTTATGAATTATGTCGACAAGCATTTTTATAGGTCCATGGACACTCATTTGATGGTTGAGTTCGGCCTCCGCAGAGCCGTCCAGGTATGGCTTGTTCTTTTTGCCAATAATTTTGCAAGTGCAACGTTTGAATTTATTTCCCTCTAACCTCTTTATTGCCTGTGCAGGGGGTGACCTCCATGTACCAGCTCTCTAACTGGGCCTTGAGGAAATTGCCTCTGATTCAGAAGGGGCAAGAGGCTGAGAAGGTTGAGAGCACCTTGAAGGCCGAGGTTGACAGTCTGAGGTCAGAGTTACAAAATGCTGAGACTAAGGCCCAGAATTTTGAAAATAAGGCCCAGGGTCTAGAAAAAGATATCTCTGCACTTGTACAAAGCCACGCCCAAGCCGTGAAGGATAAGGATGATGCCCTGCAGAGGAAGGTCAATGCTGCTGTGAAGGCCTCTCTTGCCGATGCCTCAGAGAAAATAATTGCTGATTATAAGGTCTCTGGGGAGTTCGTAGGTTTTGGTCTTGAATACCTTGAAAGAGGTATCAAAGCCACCACCAAATGGTCCGAGGTCAGGGAAGCCGAGGTTGGCATTATAAAGGCCTACAACTTTGTGGGCCTCGGCCTCGCCGACCCTCAGTTTGCACAGTCCTTGCAAGAGATAGAAGACGAGGCTGCTGCCCCTGGTCAGACTGTAACTCTGGAAGGGACTGATCTCGGAGGGACTGACCCTGCAGATGAAGTGGCTGAGGTGTCCAATGATAACCCAGACGAGACATTGAATGTTCCTCCCTCAGATGCTTAACTTGGCCTTGTATTTTGTATTTTTTGATTTCTAACTCTAGGCTTGTAATTTATCAGACACCTAAATGTTGTAGTTTCTTCCTTTTATTGAATGCTAGCGTCTTCCTTCATCTTGATCTCTGAATGTATTTGAATTCTATGCAATCTCTGAAGTCATTACTTAATATGATGTTGTCATAACCATTACTTAAGGGTCTGAGGTGATCTAACCCAGGTGTCTGAGCTCAGACCTCGTCACCATCGAGTGATGTTATGAGGGTCTGAGGTCATCACCTAAGAGGTTAGCCTCATAATAAATATCACCAACTTAATGATGTTAAGGGTCTGAGGTCCTCTAACTAAGGTGTCTGAGCTCAGACCTCGTCACCACCGAGTGATGTTATGAGGGTCTGAGGTCATCACCTAAGAGGTTAGCCTCATAATAAATATCACCAACTTAATGATGTTATGGGCTTGAGGTAATCTAACCCAGGTGTCTGAGCTCAGACCTCATCACCACCGAGTGATGTTACGAGGGTTTGAGGTCATCACCTAAGAGGTTAGCCTCATAATAAATATCACCAACTTAATGATGTGAAGGGTCTGAGGTCATCTAACCCAGGTGTTTGAGCTCAGACCTCGTCACCACCGAGTGATGTTATGAGGGTCTGAGGTCATCACCTAAGAGGTTAGCCTCATAATAAGTATCACCAACTTAATGATGTTAATGGTCTGAGGTGATCTAACCCAGGTGTCTGAGATCAGACCTCGTCACCACCGAGTGATGTTATGAGGGTCTGAGGTCATCACCTAAGAGGTTAGCCTCATAATAAGTATCACCAAATTAATGATGTTAAGGGTCTGAGGTCATCTAACCCAGGTGTCTAAGCTCAGACCTCGTCACCACCGAGTGATGTTATGAGGGTCTGAGGTCATCACCTAAGCGGTTAGCCTCATAATAAATATCACCAACTTAATGATGTTAAGGGTCTGAGGTCCTCTAACCAAGGTGTCTAAGCTCAGACCTCGTCACCACCGAGTGGTGTTATGAGGGTCTGAGGTCGTCACCTAAGAGGTTAGCCTCATAATAAGTATCACCAAATTAATGATGTTAAGGGTCTGAGGTCATCTAACCCAGGTGTCTGAGCTCAGACCTCGTCACCACCGAGTTATGTTATGAGGGTCAGAGGTCATCACCTAAGAGGTTAGCCTCATAATAAATATCACCAACTTAATGATGTTAAGGGTCTGAGGTCCTCTAACCAAGGTGTCTGAGCTCAGACCTCGTCACCACCGAGTGATGTTATGAGGGTCTGAGGTCATCACCTAAGAGGTTAGCCTCGTAAATAAATATCACCAAATCAATGATGTTATTTCCCTATAATATCTTTGCTTCTAATAATGGAACAAGAATTTGCCATGGAAACTGATCTTTATTAACAACCTCTTCTCGATAAGACGATACATTTTCAAATTACAAATCCTATGCAACATCATATAAAATATCTCTTCAGGTGGTCAGCATTCCACGGGTTGGTGAAAGGTTCTCCCTCTAAGTTCTTTAGCCTATATGTGCAAGGCATAACCTCTTCTGTTACTTTGTAGGGGCCATGCCAGTTCGGGTGTAGCTTATTTGTCTTCTGTAGGGCCTTCTTAAGCACTAGGTCTCCCACCACAATGGGTCTTGACTTCACCCTTTGATTGTAGAATCTTGCTGCCCTCTGCTGATAGGCTACTTTCCTGACCTCTGCGTCTTCTCTTCTCTCTTCAATGAGATCCAGGTCTAGCCTTCTCTTCTCCCCATTGTTGTCCGGGTCGTAAGTCTGAACCCGATGAGTCGGGAGTCCTACCTCCGTTGGTATGACTGCCTCGGAGCCATGTGCCAGCATGAATGGGGTTTCTCCTGTGGGTGTCCTTGTCGTAGTTCTGTAAGCCCATAGCACAGCGTAGACTTCTTCTATCCATCTTCCCTTCGCGCCTTCTAACCTCTTCTTGATTCCATCCAAGATAGTCCTATTTGTGACCTCGGTCTGGCCATTTGCCTGAGGTCGACCAGGAGATGAGAAGAACTGCTTAATCCCCACACTTTGGCAATACTTCTCCAAGGAGGAGTTCTTAAACTGGGTCCCATTATCCGAGATGAGCGTGTTTGGGAGGCCATACCTACATATGATATTCTTCCAGATGAACTGAAAGGTCTTCATCTCCGTAATTATTATCATTGGTTCAACCTCTACCCATTTTGAAAAGTAGTCAACGGCAACTATCAAGAATCTATAGTTGTTGACAGCTCTTGGCAAAGGTCCTACTAAGTCAATCCCCCATACCGCAAATGGCCATGGAGAAGAGATCGACGTCATAGGTTGATGGGGTTGGTGAGGGATAGTGGCGAACCATTGACATTTGTCACACCTCTTCACATAGTCGGCAGCGTCCCTAGACAAGGTGGGCCAAAAGTATCCCTGAGTGACGATCCTCTTGGCCAAGGGTCTTCCTCCTATGTGGCTGGAGCAGGAACCTTCATGAACCTCCTGTAAGATCCGAGGTACCTCCACAGGATGCACACATCTGAGGAGGGGCAAGAGAAACCCATTTTTATACAAGACATCTCCTACCAATGAGAACTTTGCAGCTCTGTATCTCAACTTTTTCCTTTCCATCTTAGACTCAGGTAGCTCCCCCTCTCTTAGGTATCTGACAATCGGGTCAATCCACGAGTCTCCCAGGTTTACATTGTGACAAGGGTTACATACCTCGTCCTCCTCGATACTTGCCTTTCCTAAGACTTCGATTGGGATGGTTCTTCCCAAGTCTGTCTTCATTGCTGAGGCCAGTCTTGCCAATGCATCAGCGTGATTATTGCTCAGTCTAGGCACTCTCTTCAATTTAGCCTCTTCAAAGTACTCTAGCAACCCTCTTACTTTCCTTAGGTATTTGGCCATCCTTTCATCCTTGGCCTCGTATGCCCCCAGCACTTGATTGACGACCAACCTCGAGTCGCTATGGAGTAGGAGCCACTTTACTCGAAGAGCTGTTGCCAATAAGAGACCTGCTATCATGGCCTCATACTCAGACTCGTTGTTGGAGGCCTTAAAGTTGAATCTCAAGGCGTACTCAATGTTGGCACCATCTGGAGCCGAGAGTACTAGCCCCGCGCCGCTTCCATGGTCACAAGAAGAGCCATCAACGAAGAGGCTCCACACGCCCGCATCGGATGAGAAGACCCCTTCACTCATAGCCCCCTTCTTGAAGAGGTACCGATCTTCTTCATTCTCTTCCACTCTGCTCTGGGTTTTTCCTGGTACTACCTCTTCTCGGCCTTGGAAGACGTTTGTTGCCGCCTTTTCCGAATTTCAGAAGACACCACGGTCTGTCTTTTCGCCGTCATCCAGGCATCTCTCTACCTCGGTCTCTTTCGAACCTCTATCTGCCTCTTCCCAGGTGAACTCTGCGACAAAGTCTGCGAGGGCCTGCCCCTTGATGGTTGTCCTGGGCTGGTAGGTAAGATCATACTCTCCTAGCTCGATGGCCCAGGTCATCAATCTTCCGGACTTTTCAGGCTTATGCAGAACCTGCCGTAGTGGTGAGTCGGTGAGGACTATCATAGAGTGAGCTTGAAAGTAAGGCTTCATCTTCCTTGAGGAATGTATCAGTGCATAAGCCAACTTTTCCATCCGGGGATAGTTTTGTTCAGACCCTTGAAGGGCCTTACTATTGAAGTACACGGGTCTCTGAACCCCATCCTCTTCTCGTATGATGGCCGCGCTAATGGCTGACTCAGAAACTACCAGGTACACAAACAACCTCTCTCCCGCGATGGGCCGGGACAGCAGCAAGGGAGACCCCAAGTAAGAATTAAGTTGATCAAAGGCCTTTTCACACTCTTCGTCCCACTGGAAGGCCTTTCTCAGAACTTTAAAGAACGGAAGACACTTGTCTGTGGCTCTGGAAACAAACTTGTTAAGGGCCGCCACCCTTCCAATGAGTCTCTGAACATCCTTGATACTCCTAGGAGTCTTCATGTCGAGTAACGCCTTGCCAGGCACAACCTCTTCCGTTACTTTGTAGGGGCCATGCCAGTTCGGGTGTAGCTTGTTTGTCTTCTGTAGGGCCTTCTTAAGCACATATAGGCTAGAGAACTTAGAGGGAGAACCTTTCACCAACCCGTGGAATGCTGACCACCTGAAGAGATATTTTATATGATGCTGACCACCTTGATTTTCTCCGGGTTTGCTTCAATCCCCCTCTGATTAACGATGAACCCTAGAAACTTCCCGGTTCCGTACCCCGAAGACACATTTCGCCGGGTTGAGCTTCATTCCGTAGGAGTCCATGACATCAAAGGTCTTCTCAAGGTCCGCTACGTGAGTACATGCTTTCAGGCTCTTCGTTAGCATATCATCCACATACACCTCCATGGTCTTACCTATCTGCTCCTCGAACATCTTATTAACAAGACGTTGATACGTTGCCCCAGCATTTTTCAGACCAAAGGGCATCACCTTGTAACAGTACGTCCCCTTGTCAGTAATGAAGGCTGTCTTCTCAGAGTCCTCGGCATCCATGAAGATTTGGTTATAACCTGAATAAACATCCATGAAACTCATAAGCTCATGCCCTGCTGTGGCGTCCACCATCTGGTCCATCCTAGGCAAGGGATAGCTGTCTTTTTGGCAAGACCTATTCAGTTTTGTGAAATCTACACACATCCGCCACTTTCCATTGGCCTTAGGCACGATGACTGCATTTGAGAGCCACTCTGGATAAGTAACCTCTCTTATGAACTCGGCCTCTTCTAACTTTTTCACCTCTTCCCGGATGACCTCATACTTCTCTCTGGAGTAGATCCTTCGCCTTTGTTTAATAGACCTAGCATCTCTATCCATGTTGAGCTTGTGGGTCATGATCCCAGGGCCGATGCCAGGCATGTCTGCATGACTCCACGCGAAGACGCTCTGCCTCCTCTTAAGGAAGTTTATCAGCTCTTCCTTGATCCCTTGTTCTAGGGCCTTGCCAACCTGGATGATTTTTCCCGGCTCGTCCTCATTGAGGACGATGGATTCTACCTCTTCCGCGGCCTCGCCCTTCTTTAATTTTATTTCATCTCTGGGATCAAGTGTGTCAATGCTGTAAGTGGCGGTTTCTCTCTTATGGTCCTCTCGCTCTTCGGCCGAGTTGAAATAACACTCCCGTGTCGTGGTCTGGTCCCCTTGCACTTCCCCTACCCCATAAGGAGGCGGGAATTTTAGCATCTGGTGGACCGTTGACGGCACGGCTTCAAACTCTTTGAAGGAAACTCTTCCGATGATGAGGTTGTAGGCCGAGAAGACATTTTCGTCCATCACAAAAAAGTTTATCTTCTTAGTCAACCTCTTAGGCCACTCATCTCCCATCCGTACATCCATTTCATACATGCCCAATGGGTGCACCTTCTCACCACTGAAGCCTATCAATGGGTGATGGTAGGGCACCAGCCATGCCCTGCTAAGACCCAAGCTCTTGAAACAAGGCCAGAACATCACATCTGCTGAGGTCCCCCCATCTATGAGGATTCTCCCTACATCGCACCCATGCACCCTTGTTGTTATGACTAGAGGGTCATCATGGGGGGCTAAGATGCCCTTGAAGTCAAGTCTGGAGAATCCCACCACTAGGGTGTCCATGTCTACCTTATTTCTCTTCTGTACTGCATCAGAAGAGGTCAGATTCATAACCTCAGTCTTGACCACTGACTTGGCCTCCGCCACATGAGCCTTCCTATCGGCTACCTCAGAGCCACCTCCCGCGAATCCCCCACATATGGTGCTAACACCAAAGGAGATCATTCCTACCCTCTTCACGGGGGTGTTGTCATCCTTAGGTGGGAGATCCGGGTCATCACCGTCATCACCCTCTGAATCATCATGCCTTCAAGTCGGGACATCGCCGCGGCACCTGTCATCTCTTCTCTTCCTAGGGTCTTCTCTTCCACCCTTCGGGGCCTTGCCATCCACATACTTTCTTAGCTTCCCGGATTTCAGCATCTTCTCAATCTCATCCTTCAGAGCAAAGCATCTATCTGTGACATGGCCGTGATCCTGATGGAACTCACACCAGAGGCTCTTATTCCTCTTATGTGGTGGGGCCTTCAATTTCTCTGGCCACCTCAGAGCCCGATCACTCTTGATCTCATTAAGGATGTGCTCATAGCTCACAGTCAGAGGAGTGTAATGAGCAAACTTGTCATCTGCTGACCTCTTCTTCCCCTCTTTCTTACCCTGGGGCCTCCTAGTGTTACCACGGTTCTCCTCCTCATATTTGGTATCCATTTCCTCTTCCGCATTCATCACTTTCCCTGCGGTGGACAACAGTTCGGCCATAGACTTGGGGGGGTCTTCCGCTAGCTTCCATAATAACTTTCCCTTCTGGAGGCCTCCTATCAGGGCAGTCATGGCTATGCTCTCCTCATAATCCTCTACCTCCAGCTTCTCCTTGTTAAATATTGCTATATAGTCTCTTAGGCTTTCTCCCTTAACCTGTTTGACATACAGGAGGTGGGTAGTCTTCTTTTGAGGTCTTACCCCAAAGCAGAAGTTGTGGATGAACTGCTCTGCCAGGCCCTTGAAGTTTTCAATCGAGTTCTTTGGAAGAGAGATGAACCAACTATGAGCTGCCCCTGTTAAGATTCTTGAGAAGGCCCTACACTTCATCTCATTAGGGATCGAGTAAATATCTGCCGCCGACTGATACATCTCAATATGGTGCACTGGGTTAGTGCTGCCATCATACTTAGGCGTCACTATAGGAGGCTTGAATTTAGCTGAGGTTGGGAATCCCATTATCCTAGCTACAAACGAGGAGCCCTCCGAGTAGCCCCTTTGCAATGGGTCCCTGCTCTTGATGAGGTCCCATATCCTCTCTTCAAGACATTGGATTGAGTCATTCCAGGGTCTTCTCTCTTCAGCTAGGCCGAGGTTATCACCTGCCACCTCCCTACGATGGACAGAGGGTTCCCCAGCCACAACACGCTGACTATTGACCTCTTCCTGCTCCCTGGCTCTTCTCTCCAAGGGTCGGCCTTGATCTGGCCGAGCCGGCCTATTACCTCTTTGAGAGCCTGCCGCGCTCCTTGACCTCGATAGCCTTTGCCTCAGGTCATTGACTGGGCCTAGCCTCTCGAAGGCCGACCCTCTGCTCAACCTGTTAAAGGTCGATCCTCTCTGCTGGGCCTCATCTCTTCTTCGGCCGACACATCCTTGGCTCTGCCTAAGGGGTCGTATGGTGTTATCTGACACCTCATACGGCTCCCAGCAGTCTTCCGGGGCCTCTTCAGCCTCTAGGTCATCATACTGGTCCTCCGGGAAAGGGTTTCCTTGCCTCCCCAGGCGCAAGCGCCTAGGTTCAGCAATGTCCCTCCTCTGTTGGGGTGCAGGTTGGTCCTTCATGGGTGCCTGGGGTGGTCCCCTGGCATCAGGATGGGGTTGAACTGTCGCCGGAGTTATCATGTTCGGGGAGACTCTAGGTGGCCTCATCATCATGGTTTGTCTGAGCTGGGCAAATTGCTCCTTCATGGCTTGTTGTGTTGCAGCCAAAGATTTCAAAGCTGCCGCCACCTCCGCCATTTCGGACTGGGGAGGAACCTGACTGGAGCTAGCCCCTTCGCCTCCGGGCGGCGGAAGAGGTGGTGGTAATTCTGGTGCCATGTGTTAATAACAAAGATCTTGAACAGCAAGTGAGCTTAATACCTTAAAGGACCTCTTTCAATGGTGAGACAGCTCCACACAAGGGGTGGTTCCTGGTTCACCACCAGAGTCTCCGGTGAGGTAAAGCAGAAAAAGAGGAAGAGACATCCTCTCGATTCCCACAGACGGCGCCAAAATGATGATGCTATGAATCAGCACCACCAGGTGAGGTGTTTTGCAAGCTCAATATAGATGCAACAATGGCAATATAGCAGCATAAGGAAGATAAGAATGAGGTGAGGATAAGGAAAATAACACCTGAAGATAAGTGGTTCAGCCAATTTGGCCTACGTCCACTGTGAGTGTGTGTGAGTAATATCATTGAAAGAAGGCACTGATGGCCATGGATACAACCTCTCCAGCTCTTTCTCTCTCTACAGTATGTATTTAAACAGATTTTTAGCTAGGGTTTTAATATCTGGATCCCTTTGCAAGGTAGGGGATGATCCCTTTATATAGTGCCTAGGGGGTGTAATTTATCCCCTATGCATGTAATGTGCATGTGTGTGGTATCCTCACCAATGGGGATGTGCCACCTGTCATGGGCACATGTAGGTAATGATGATGAAATATTCTCCCCCATGTGGAGAATAATCTTGTCATAACTGATTTGTGCCCAGGTGTCCTTATCCAAATGTACAGAAACTCGGCAGTCATATTGGTGAATGACCTCGGCCTAGGAGAGGCCGAGCTGTGAAGGTTGGATGTCCGCTCAAACCGCGAAGTGTCATGAGGAGTCTCGGCCTGATGTCAGCCGAGACATATGCTTGGGTCGGCCAGAGCCGAGGTTGGGCTTGCAGCATGATGATGATTATTAATACCTCTGGTAGCCTCGGCCCAGCCGAGGTAGGAGCCGTGTTGAAGATGAAGGGGCTTCTTGTCCTCTCGGCCTACTGATGGCCGAGGTTGCTATTCCCGGGTGCTTTAGGTTGCTGTTGATGTCTGCGACGTGCGTAGTGTCCTTGGGGAGGTGTAAGTAGTAGTGTCGGCCTGGGCCGAGGTAGTCCTTGCCGAGGGATGATATCGTGGGCCCTTACCCCTTATTGGGTCGATCAACGTCTTGGTCATTATCTCGGCCGAGGTAGGTATCCCTGAGCCGAGGTTATACTTGGGCATATCATGGAGCATTGGCATGCTATTGTTAGGGTCGTGTGGTACCTTAAAAGGACAATAATCCTCAGACTACACTGTAATAAGTATCCCCCTGTCCTTGAAGGATTTAGTGATACTGATTGGAACACCCTATCTGATGATTCTAATGCTACTAGCGGATATATAATTAGCATCGTTGGTGGTGCAGTTTCTTGGAAATCTAAGAAATAAACTATTTTGGCTCAATCCACTATGGAGTCTGAGATGATTGCGCTAACTACTGCTAGTGAAGAGGCAGGTTCGTTAAGAAACCTCCTGTCAGATATCCCATTATAGGAAAGACCGATACCAGTCGTTTTGATTCATTCTGATTGTACTGCAGCTATTCCAAAAGTTAAGAACCATTTTTATAAGGTTAAGAAATGACAAATACGTCGTAAGCATAGTACTGTTAGGGAATTTATCTCTACGGGTGCTATTAGGGTGGATCATATATGGTCTAAACAAAAGGACTAGCTAGGGAGAGGGTGTGGAATAACTCGAAAGGGATGGGACTAAAGCCCTTGGATATATGAGTCATTTGTGATGGTAACCCAACATATAGACTAGAGATACCATGAAATATGTTCAAAGGGAAATAACAAGTCACAAGTGATATGGGTTGAATCATGAGATTATTAATTAAGATAGAATGGGTTTTTCCTCTAAGTCCATCCCTATGGAGCATGATATCCTGAAGTGAGTAAAGGATGAGTTATTAAAACTCTTAATGAGATCTATAGATCTATTTTGACTGGGATACCTAGCTACAGGAGTACTCTTGATAGACTCACCTATGTGAATGTGGATATGTGGGTGATTCTTATGGATGTTTTGGGCAAATTCCTAAAACATTCAGTATACTGGGATAGAAACACATGGCCGTAATGTGCTGGCTATTAGAACTACACCCAAGTAGGGTTGTGTGTGGGATGTTGTGAGAGATAGAGTTCAAAACTATGGTTACTCTAGTATATTCTGATTCATCTTTACTACGTAAAGGTTCAAGTCTAAAGACACATTTTCTTATGAACAATTTTATGAATTATTGCTCGATAAAATGTTTTCAAATTTTATAAGTGGGGGATTGTTGGAATAACATTACAGCTGTTGTGCAAAACCTTAAAAAGAAAATGTATTTGATTCTTTGGTTCCCAACAGTGTTTGTTGCTTTATCCCACATCGGTGGGTTACACAATTTGACTAGAGTTAATATACTCTTTTTTTAGACTAAAGGTTCAGACCTTTGGGCCTTCAATGTTTTGTGGGTATGTGGGGCAGACCCAATGAGCCAAGTCACACGCGCGGGCCACCGCCGCTGTCCATTTGGCCTGGCCCGTGCCCACGTCCTGGGTCCTGGGCTTGGGCTCATTAAGAAATAATTTTTTGGACAAATACAAAATTGTTTTTTGGGATTTAAAAATTATTTTTTAACGTTTTTTTTAGTTCCGAAAATTAAAACATGATTAATTCTGAGTTGAATTTTTCAACCCAGTTTCCCACTAATTTCCCGAATTTTCTCCCCACATTTGTTTATTAACGTCTCTTTTTGTTGCCCCAAAAAAGAGGTTGTAGCCTCCGTTTTTTTACACGGTTCTCTCCCACAAAAATTCTGCAAATAGTTCTCATATTCTAAGCTACGAATTGTTTTTTGTACCTAGAAATAATTATTCATCCACTGAATAATTATAATGACATAGAAATATATAATATTCCCCCAGATTATTTATATTTGTTATGATCGAGAAATATATATTTCAGAATGGGTGTTTGTTGAGCAAATCAGATTCGTGCAGTTGATTTGTATTATTTTCGAGGCTGTTTTATCCTGGGGGTGGCGATGTTGTTATTTGTCAGCAAAAATTGAAGAGGAAGAGCCGTGAAACATCTTAAAGAGAGCGACATTGTTCGCGACTTAGCTTGACTTACTGCTTTCGGGTTTCTTATATTTTCGGGGTCAATTCATTCGCTCCTAATTGGGTAGTTTCGTTCCTTTAATTCTGCAATTTTATTATTGCTGCTACAATATATCCCATAAAGGTGATTAAATGGACTATTAAGTTTAATGCGGATGCCGACAACCCTCTAATGTCGATATGGGTGAACTTACCATACCTCCTCACACACTTCTTCTAAAAAACCTCCTTCTTCTCCATTTTAAATGTGATTGGGAACCCGACAAAACTGGATGAAGCTACGCGTAATTGCACGAGACTAAGCTTGGGAATGGTTTGTGTGGAGGTTAAACTTCTTAAAAATATGCCATAAAGGATTTGGTTAGGCACACTAGAAAATTGGTTTTCGTAACCCATAAAATATGAGAAGTTACCACCATACTTTTATCTTTTCTCCAAACTTGGTCATGGTGTAATGGATTGTAAAATGGAAGACAATGATTCCCACATAATTGTCACAATATAGAGAGGAAAAGAAAAGGTTATCCCTTAAAAAATGATGGTGAAGACTAGGTGGAAACCTATAAATAAACGAGTAACTTTATAGGAAGGAGGCATGTCAAAGGCTATAATAGTCCCGATATTAGCGAACCTAAAGAATGATTTCAAATCTGATACTTCTAATGTTACTAAATATAAACAATGCGACAATGGCACTGTTAGTAGTAAAGCCAAAACATGAGATGTTTCTGACTGGTTTTTATTTCTAATTCATTCAACCTTTTTGTCGTAGAAGAAAATGAGATAGAATACGATGAGATACTTGATGACATACTCGACGATGGGAAGGAAGTGGTTTTACGTGGGGAATCTCCAAGTAGGGTGGCAATTCAGGAAATTATAGATAAACCAACATGGTATTTTGATGTGGATAATATCCCAAAACTTAGAAAAGTTAGCATTAATCCAACCACTATCACTTCATATTCATTATCTCTTAGGCCTAAAAGACTCGTCGAAGAAGGTAGTCACATTAAATATTGGTGCCATCTTTATGTGTTAGACACATAATCGTCACTGGTGAGGGAGATAAATGACAACAAGAAGTTCCTACATCTTGACAAGAAGTTCCTACATCTTGACAAGAAGATGGAGTATTTTGAAGATGGTTTCACAGGGAAAAAAAAGAGCACACCTCGAAAGGACTATTCGACGCTTAAATCGTCTAATATTCAAACCCGATCCAGTGGGAATTTTTCAAAATCTACTAATCTTATTATATATTTATGATGCCATTCTTATTCTGGAATATTTTGGGGGTGATAATGGACCCTCGGTTCGTAGGCTTAAGAGGCTCACTCGTTTCATTCAATTGTGCTTTTAAAAATTTTGGAGTCGAAAATTGATGAGAATAATTTTGAAAACTTGTGCAAAATATTAAATTTTGTGGTTGGTATGGCCAATGCTAATAATAAAATTTGGGTTATTTGGAAAAACAATTATAAGGTAGATTTGGCAAAAAAATAGGGAACAACCATTATCAATGCGGATGAGTAATGGGGTATTTCAAAATCCCTTTGTTTTTATAGCGATTTATGAAAAGTGTAAGAAGGAGGATAGTGTACATCTTTAGGTGGAACTTGATGAGATCACCACAATGTGCGATAATAAATGGATTGTAGGTTAGGATTTCAATATAGTGGCTAACACTGACGAGAAGATTGGACGTAATTGTGTTAATTGGGAAGGTGTAATGGGTTTTAATCTCGCTGTTACTAACGCTGGTCTGCATGAGATTTCGTTTAATGGTTCTAGATTCACGTGGTGTTATAATCGAGAAGGTGGAGAAACGATTTAGGCTAGGTTGGATCGTGTTGTGGGAAACACAAATAGGCTAAATGACCCTTTTATTAGCTCCATCGATCACCTACACAGGACCAACTCGGACTATAGTCCCCCGCTACTGAGAATGAAAGATCAAGATAATAAATCATGTAAACTGTTTAAATTTTTGTCATTTTGGACAAAGAATGAAGAATTTTTAGGAGTTGTGAAACAAGTTTGGCCGTTTGAAATCACTAGGAAACCTATGCTCATTTTTGCAGAGAAACTGAAATAGGTAAAGTCCTTCCTTAAAATTTGGTCCAAATCCACATTTGGTGACATTTTTCAAGCAATTCGAAAAGCGGTGGATGATAAGTTAAAAGGGGAAATTGAGTTTGATGAAGAGTTGTATATTCTAAATTGTCTCGAGTTTCATAAGTCTCAAGTGGAATATCTAAAAACTCTCAAAGTAGAAGAAGATAACTAGAAACAAGAATCGAGGCTAAAGTGAGGCAATGAAGGGGATTCAAACACTAGTTTTTTCATGTGATTTAAACATAAAAATTTAAAAACCTTCACATTGATCGAATACGGAATGAAAATGGCAGCTACTAGCCTTTGGATGTTGAAGCAATGTTGCTTGTCTATTTTAGCTCACTGTTGTCCACGAGAAGCAACTTGACAAATGATGATGCGATATGGAAATGCATTCCATCTTTGGTTAGTGTAGCGGACAACACCCTACTAAGTAATGTTCCTGATTTGGACGAGAACCATGACGCAATATGGGGTCTGAACAGTGAAGGGGCTACTGGTTCGAACGGGTTCATTAGGTTATTTTTCCAGACGCACTGGTCAATTATTAAGGAAGATATCAACTAAGTAGTTTTTTCTTTCTTCTCGGGAGATGAGCTCCTACTATTTGGACTTCTACTAACATAATGCTGATTCCTAAAACTGATCGACCTAATATATGTTGGGAATTTCACCCGATTAGCCTTTGTAAGTTTTCTTCAAAAATTATCTCAAAAATCTTAGCAAACCGAATGGGATTAATCTTCGAAAAAATAATTTTGACATATCAAGTAGGTTTTATTAAGGGAAGATCTATTTTAGATAATGTTCTTCTTGGCAAGAACTCATGTCTTCATTTAAAAGAAAAGTCTGGTGGTCGAATATTATTATGAAGATCGATATGCCGAAAACATATGGCCCAATGTCTTGATTTTCATCACCAAAACCCTTAGATAGTTTGGTTTCTCTGAGAAGGTTGTTGATTTTTTTGGAGATTAATTTTGAATTATTGGTACTCGATTGGGGTGAATGGAAAAGCTTGAAGATTATAAATTCAATAGGGGCTGAGGCAAGGTGATCTATTATCTCCGGTGTTATGTGTAATTTCTTCAGAAGTCCTTAACCAAGGAATCCAAAAATTAATGGGCGAAGGGAAAATGAAAATTTTAACACTTACAAGGGATTGTAGTATTATTTCTTGTCTTTCTTTTACGGATGGCACACTCATTTTTACGAATGGGGAGAAAATATCATTAAAAATGTCATTACCTTTTTGAGATCATATTAGAATTTTCGTGTCAAATGGTGAATTGCGAAAAAAGTTTCTTTTATTTACCTAGGAACAAAACCTATGCTAGAAAAGGATCATGGAAAGTGTCACCGGATTAAAATTCACAAAACTCCTAATTCTTTATTTGGAGGTGCCCCAATTCTCAGGTAGGAAGAAAAAAGAATACTTTGCTCCGTACAACAACAAATTGGTGAATAAACATAACATGTGGAATCACCATATCAAGTTTGGAGTAAAATACCAATGGTGGGGTATGATTTCATGAAAAATTTTAACTTTAATAATGATAAATGGTTGTTTGACAAAAATGGTGAGTTTAGTGTTAAATCCGCATGGAACTTAATTGGATAAAAATGATGTGTTCACTGCTCTATCTCTTTAATTTGGAATTAGAGGATTGCCCCAAATATCTCAGTTTTTTGTGGCATTTTCTTTAAGAGGGGGTTCCCATTGGTGAGTATGTCAAACGGATCAATATATTGAATGATCAAAATGTAGGTGTTGCACAATAGCACATGAGGAAAATAGAGAACATATCTTTTTGAATAGTCAATTGGCTCAATCCATTTGGAAACAATTCAACACTCTCTTTGGTTTCGCGAGTACGACAACTACTTTCAAGGGTAATTTAATGACGTGGTTGATTAACTCGAAGGGTGAGAAAATTAGAGCTATTTTATGTCGTATTATACCAATTTTTATTTGTTGGCATTTTTGGTGCGCCCGGAACAAGTTCAACTTTGATGGTGATCGTGTGAAGGAGTCTTTTATTTTTAATCACGTTTGTGGTGAGATTAGACTAGGTTTTAGAAGTAAACCGTTATGCTCTCCTTGAACTACCTTTTTCTTAGGTATTCTAGATGTTTTTCATAATATTAGAGCGCATATTACTACCCAATGATATATGCCACAGGTGAGGGACTATTCCTCACTGGCTTGTGAGTAATAAAATATATCTATTTTCGAAAAAAGAAAAATATATATAATCAATTAATTTCTTATATATTGTTTTATACAAGTATTACATCACATCTCAATCTTCTCGCAAAATGTAAAACATCTTCTAACAAGCAAAATGTAAAATATCTGGTATAAGTTTAATATACTATTAAGTTAGATAAAAGTACAGTCTTGTGATTAAAATAGTTAAAACAATGTATAATAATTTGAGCTGGGTTCTCTCTATCTAGGGTTTTGCATGGAATCCCCACACCAGTTAATTACTCATTAGGACGTCATTTCGTCTTTCTTCATGTGACTCACACATACACTCCCTATCTTTCGCTCCTATGTTTGTATAAAGATTTAGTAACAACCAACATCTACATATGGGTTATATATTTGTTTTTTTACAAGAAAATAAAATTATTTATAAATAATAGAGGAAAAAGCCCTGAAGCTCATAAAAAAACTATACAAATTAAAATTAAAATAAATTACAAAAATTTGCGACAACTCAAATGAGAAGCGAAAGCCTAAAATTATATTTTATAGTCAATTTCTCCGTAGCATTAAGGGTAGAAAAAGAGTTCACTTTAGGATTTTTAGATATTCCCTTTAGTTTAATTTCAACCACCACGTATTGACTGATAATTATAGGATCTTAAGTGTTACCAACGATATCAAAGGAATTTCTAACTTGAGAATTGAACATTTTATATTTAGATGACAATTTTTCCCAACCCAGTCTTGAAGAATAGTGCAATCTTGGGCGGAGCTAAAAGGCATCTCTAAATCAAACTTTGGAAGCTCAACATAAAATTTTACTCCTGAATTGGTATCACCTTTTTCTAGCCTCAATGAATCCTTCATATGAGATGCACTATATCTTTTATATTTGGAATATCCTCTAGTGGGGCCATTTCATCATAAGACTGACTCATCATTATCAGAACTGACTACTTCCCTGGAATAGCATTTCTGAATTTTTGATTGAACAAAACCTATTTTATTTTCGGGGTTTTGCTTACCGTTATCTGTGTTGAAATATAAACTTGTTTTATATTTAATCAACCAATTTCTAAGAAGCATCCTAATTTAGGAAAGGTGTGTTTATTTATTCTTAGTGCTTCATAGTGGCTGAATAAGTGGAAGAAAATTATGTGGCTTATGAATATGTGTTTTAATTTAGTTTGAACCACATTGTGTGGTAGTAATTGATTTTCTTGTAGTATAAATACCCATCATCCTTGATTTCTTTGAATCATCAAATAACAAGGAAGATAATAAGCAAAGATTATTAGTTGTAATAGAGAGAAGTTAAGTTGTAAGAGTGTTTTCTTCTTTGTTAGAATATTTGAGTGCTAAATACAAGATAGTTGTATGAGTGTCTTTGAAAACTTATTTCCAACAAAGTGGTATGAGAGCAATTGGAAATTTGTTTCAAAGTATACGCTATAGCATATCAAATCTAATCTCACAATGAGACGAATCCACGTCGCCAGATTCATCCCAATCAGAGGTCTGGCGCGCCGCCACGTGTCACCCGAATGTTGCTGCCCGAAAGTGAGTTAACTCATCGAGTTAGCCGAATCATCCGAGTTGGAGCTAAGTTGACCGAGCCATGAAGCCTGTTTGAGCTGCTTGACCGAGCTATCGATCCTTGACCAAAGGTTGGTCGTTGACCAAGCGTTGACTTTAACGGTTGACTTTGATCGTTGACGTTGACCAAATTTTCATTTTTTGGGTCCACGTTGTTCCTAAGGTTTTTGGGCATTCCGGATCCATCCGCGCAATCAAAATTTCCAAATTCTCACTAGAATTATGGAAAATGGTGGTATGACATCCTTTCAAGTCTCGATACTCAACAACAACAACTATGATAATTGGAGTATTAAGATGAAGGCACTTTTGGGTGCACACGATGTTTTGGAAGTCGTGGAGAGAGGTTACAGTGAGCCATAAAATGAAGTTGTCTTAAACCAAACTCAGAAGGAGAGTTTGAAAGACTCAAGAAACAGAGATAAGAAAGATCTTTATTTCATCTATCAAGCATTAGATGATGATGGTTTCAAGAAGATTTCAAGTGAAATCTCCTCTGAGCAAGCGTGGGAGAAACTGCAAACCTCTTACAAAGGAGATGAACAAGTGAAGAAAGTTCGTCTTCAAATTTTAAGAGGTGATTTCAAATCTCTACATATGAAAGTGTTTGAGTTTATCTCTGACTACTTTTCAAGAGTCTTAGTTGTTTCAAATCAATTAAAAAGAAATGGCGAGAAGTTAGAAGATGTGATGATCATGGAGAAGATACTCTGCTCGTTAGATCCAAAATTCGAGTACATCATTACGACGATCGAAGAAACTAAAGACTTGAATGAGTTGACAATCGAACAACTAATGGGGTCATTGTAAGCGTACGAAGAGAAGAAGAAGAAGAAGCAAGAGATTGTGGAACAACTTCTCAGGACATAACTTTATCCGACAAAGAAAGAAGAAAGTTTCAACAATGATAGAAGCCAACGTGGAAGAGGTCATGGCCGAGGACGAGGTTGGAATTCTAACAACTACAATTCCAATAACAACTAAAAGCGAGGGGAAAGATCAACACGAGGTCGTGGAAGAGGCAATCCGAACTTGAGGTATGATAAATCTTAAGTTCGATGTTATAATTGTCAAAAGTTTGGGCATTATTCTTCAGAATGCAGAGCACCCAACAATAGAGTTGAGGAGAAGGTAAATTATGCAGAGGAGAAGATAAACGAGAAAGAAAATCTTCTTCTTATAGCACGGAAGGAGACTTATGGTAGCCAAGAAAATTCCTGGTTCTTGACAGCGGTGTAAGCAATCACATGTGTGGAAGGAAAGACATGTTCGTGGAGTTGAATGAGTCAGTAAGAGGAAATGCATTTGGAGATGATTCCATAATATCGATGAAAGGAAAAGGTAACATCCTTATTCTTGCAAAATATGGTAGTCACCAATTTATTTCAAATGTCTACTATGTGCCTAATATGAAAAGCAACATCTTAAGTTTGGGTCAACTCTTAGAAAAAGGCTATGATATCCATATGAAAAATTATAGTCTTTTTATAAGAGATGACATAGGAGATTTAATTACTAAGATAAAAATGTCAAAGAATATAATGTTCCCTTTGAATATTCAGAACGATGTTGCAAAGTGTCCAAAGGTATGTTACAAAGATGCATCATTGCTATGGCATCTTCGATTTGGGCATCTCAACTTTGGAGGATTAGAGCTATTATCCAAGAAAGAAATGGTGAGAGGCTTAACTTGCATTAATCACCCTGACCAAATGTACGAAGGATGTTTACTTGGGAAGTAATTCAGAAAAATCGTTCCAAAGGAGTCAAACTCAGGAGCTAAGAATCCACTCGAGTTAATCCATACCGATGTATACGGTCCGATCAAGCTAAGCTCTCTTGGTAAATGTAATTATTTCCTTCTCTTCATTGATGATTTTTGAAGAAAAACCTGGGTATATTTCATGAAGAAAAAATCAGAAGTATTTGAAATATTTAAGAAGTTTAAAGCTACCATAGAAAAGGAGAGTGGTCGTAAGATCAAGGCAATGAGATCTGATCGAGGAGGAGAATTCTCTTAGAGTGAATTTCAAGATTATTGTGAAGCAAATGGAATTCGTCGACCAATGACAGTTCCTCGATCCCCTCAGAAAAACGAAGTAGCAAAAAGAAAGAATCGAACTATCCTCAACGTAACTCGGAGTATGCTCAAAAGAAAGAAACTGCCCAAGGAATTTTGGGCAGAAGCAGTGGCATGTGCCGTCTACTTGTCCAACTGATCTCCAATAAGAAGTGTTTGGGGAAAGACACCACAAGAAGCATAGAGTGGAAGAAAACTGGGTATCTTCCACCTCAGAGTTTTTGGGAGCATAGCCCATGTACATGACCAGACGAGAGAAGAACTAAAATTAATGACAAAAGCAAGAAGTTCATCTTCATTAGCTACGACAACAACTCCAAAGGTTATAAATTATACAATCCGAACAATGGGAAGATTGTAATTAGACGAGATGTGATATTTGATGAAGAAGGAGAATTTGATTTCATCTCGAATATAGATGATTTCAACTTCTTTCCAGACTTTGAAGAATAGAATGAAGAAACCATGGTAGGGAAAGAAGGAGAAGTTCAACAAGAGACCACTACTCCACCTACCTCACCAAAATCAACAACTCATGGAGACTCATCACGATCGTCAAGTGAAAGTTTCAATGAAAGAGTTGTTCCCCGCACAAGAAGTCTACGGAATCTCTATGAGGTAACCGAAAGACATGATAACCTTACACTCTTCTGTCTCTTTGTCGATTGTGAACCAGTAAACTTCCAAGAAGCTACACAAAATAAGAAGTGAAGAGATACGATGAACGAAGAAATCAGGGCTATTGAGAAGAATGACACTTGGGAACTCGCTTCACTTCCAAAAGGTCAGAAGGCCAACGGTGTCAAATGGGTGTACAAAATGAAGAGGAATGCTATGGGAGGAATAGAAAGACACAAGGCGAAGCTAGTTGCAAAAGGATATAGTTAAAGAGCTGGCATTGACTATGATAAGGTATTTTCTCCTGTTTCCCACATAAAAACTGTGAGATTAATTATCTTCCTAGAAGCACAAAACAGGTGGAAGATTCATCAGTTGGATGTAAATTCTGTATTTCTAAATGTAATAGTTGAAGGAGAAGTCAACATAGAGCAAACTTTGGGATATGTATCAAAGAGACACGAAGACAAAGTTTTTAAGCTGAGAAAAGCTCTTTACTGGTTAAAGTAAGCACCAATGACGTGGAATAGCCGTATCGACAAGTACTTTCAAGAGAATGGTTTCAACAAATGTCCCTACGAGCACGCTTTATATATTAAGATCAAAGATGGAGATATTTTGATCGTGTGCTTATATGTGGATGATTTGATTTTTTCCCGGAAGCAACCCAAACATGTTCAATGACTTCAAGAAAGCAATGGAGAAAGAGTTCGAGATGACAAATATTGGGCTAATGGAATACTATTTTGGCATTGAAGTTAAACAACAAGAAGATGGAATTTTCATCTCACAAGAAGGATACACAAAGGAGATCTTTAAGGAGTTCAAGATGAATGACTGCAAGCCAATTAACACACTAGTAGAGTGCAGAGTTAAGCTATCAAAGAATGACAAAGGCGAAAGCATAGATCCAACTTTCTTCAAGAGTTTTGTTGGAAGTTTACGCTACCTAACTTGTACAAGACATGACATCCTCTATGCAGTTGGACTTGTAAGTTGATACATGAAAAGCCCAGCAATTTCACATTTTAAGGCCGCAAAAATAATTCCTTGCTATCTCAGAGGTACAATTGACTTTGGTTTGTTAATCTCTTTTTCTAATGATTACAAGCTTGTTGGTTATAGCGATAGCGATGGGGGTGGAGATACAGATGATAGAAAGAGCACCACAGGGTTCGTGTTCATCATCGTAGATACCATTTTCACATGGATGTCAAAGAAGCAACTAATTGTCACACTCTCTACATGTGAAGCTGAATATGTAGCCGCTACATCATGTGTTTATCATGCTATTTGGCTCAAAAATCTGCTGAAGGAACTGGGTTTATCACAAGAGGAGCCAATAGAGATTTGTGTTGATAACAAGTCAGCGATAGCCCTAGTAAAGAATCCAATTTTTCATGATCGAAGCAAGCATATTGATACTCGTTTCCATTACATAAGAGAATGTATTACACGAAAAGATGTGAAATTGAGGTACGTAAAATCTCGAGACCAAATTGCCGATATCTTTACCAAGCCACTGAAGTATAAGGACTTTGTCGGATTAATAAATTCTCTTGGCATAACAAAACAAGTTTAAGAGGGGGTGTTGAAATATAAACTTGTTTTATATTTAATCAACCAATTTCTAAGAAGCATCCTAAGTTAGGTAAGGTGTGTTTATTTATTCTTAGTGCTTCATAGTGGCTGAATAAGTGGAAGCAAATTGTGTGTCTTATGAATATGTGTATTAATTTAGTTTGAACCACATTGTGTGGTAGCAATTGATTTTCTTCTAGTATAAATATCCATCATCCTTGAGTTCTTAGAATCATCAAATAACAAGGAAGATAATAAGCAAAGATTATTAGTTGTAATAGAGAGAAGTTAAGTTGTAAGAGTGTTTTCTTCTTTGTTAGAATATTTGAGTGCTAAATACAAGATAGTTGTGTGAGTGTCTTTGAAAACTTATTTCCAAATGGTTCCATATGGTGTTACCCTAAAAAAATTTAAGTTTTATCCTAAGGAGTAATCTCGTGGGCTGCCCTAAGGAATTTAAGAAAATATTTAGCCCTTTTATAAAAATTGAAGATTATTTCCAAAAGTAGAGAAATGGTATAATGTAATCATAGATTTAAGATATTTTTCTTAGGTGTATATGATAACAAGATAAAAATAGTGTGACTAAGTGGATGATTAGGCAGCGAAGCAAAATTGCTAGCATTGAGATATCTTATCTGACATTGTAGTATTTTGACCAAATATAAAATATGAGTGTCTAAAAATTATATTAGTGGATTAGAATAAAAAAAATTATGGATAAAAAAAACAGTACAAAGAATGAGAAAGAAAGTTAGTTTCAATGATCATAGCATTTGAAAAGACAAGTCATAGGTAGGGGTGTGCACGAATAGGTTCGGTTCGGTTTTGAACCGCAATTCAAACCAAACCATTCGGTTCAGTTTTGAAAAAAGTCAAACTAAAACTGAATCGATGATGGAAAAAACCGTTGATTTCGGTTCACATCTGTTTCGGTTGGGTTCGATTTTGACCGATTTTCAGTTTTGGGCAGTTTTTTAGGCCGATTTTCGATTTTGATCGATTTTTAAGATCAGTTAAAGGTTCTTGGATATGAAAATAGAAATTATTTAAGGGTTTTTAATATAAATATTAATTTTGGTTCGATTCGATTCGGTTTAAATTGGCTTTTTTTAGGTCTAAACTTCAAACCGAACCGATATGGTCGGTTTTTTAAATCCTTAAATCGTAGACCGGACCGAGCTAAAAAAACTGCCTGTTTCGGTTCGGTTCGGATTTCGGTTCGGTCGGTTTTTTTTCACACCCCTATCCATAGAGAATTTTTTTGAATAAGTGATGAGATTCCTCATCACGTGTTTAGCACATGTGGTTTGTTAGTCTTCGTTATATTATGCAATATTATGCAGTGAGTTACCTATTGTTTGTTTAGTCCCAGTGCGACTCTTGCATCATTATAAATAGGACGCAAGTAGATGTATATGAAGTACTATACCCTATTTTACGATATATCGATATCACCCTCTGTTTCTGTAGTTGGGACATTTTTAAATTTGTATTCTTTTTTACTAGAATGATTATACTAACGGAGAGAGCTCTTTTATGCAATATTTTCTCAAAAGAAAGTATTACCGAAAAATAAAACTGGAAAATGTGAAGAAATGATAACGTAGTCTTTTTTCAGCAATTTTATATAGTTTTTTTGTGGAGTGTAAATATAAGGGTTTTTTTTTTGTATCATACCACGTGGTGTTTGGGTCAGTTTTAAGCGGACCTCAATTAATTTGCATCCGCGATTCATGATTTTCGATGATCAAACATTATTTTGATAGTGTCAGAGATCAAATTGGAGACCAAATCCAATTCACCCTTAAAATTATTTCAGTGATGGACTTATATCACTAGATCAAGACACTTAATTGTGTAAAAATAAGTTAAACTATCCAATCTTTATTCATTGCGGTGGGAATTTATGTATCCAAAGCCATAGATATACATTTCACTGCCTTAAGATAGCAACTTGATAGATATATTCTTTAAACCACAATCCCCGCTACACTCACATAAATGACTAGGTACTTACCTTGGTAATAGACTTATCCATGGTAGAATAAAAGCCTCTCATTTTAAAGACATCATTGATAAAATCCAAAAAAGATTAATGGGATAGAAATCTAAACTCCTCTCCTTTGCGGGAAGGAAAACACTTATCCAGGCTGTAACCTCCACCATCCCAAATTATAATATGCAAATGTCATGATCCCGGTGAACATATGTAATGAGATCGATAGGCTTAATAGAAATTTTCTATGGGGAGCGAATAACGACAAGGGAAAGATTCACCTGGTAATTTGGAATAAAGTTTGTAGTCCCAAAATAAATGGAGGCCTTGGGTTGAGGAAGAGGGCGCTAAATAATCAGGCTAGTGTCACTAAACCTGGATGGAAAATTGTGAATAATGATAAATCCTTATGGGCTGGCGTATTAAGGAACAAATATAAAGTTGGTCAAAACCCTAGAATGTGTAAAAAACGTAATACGTCGTCCCATACTTGGAGAAGTATTCTTAAATGTTGCAAAACCGTTGAAAAAAATGTTAAATGGAATGTCGGGAATCGTAAGAAAATTAACATCCTAAAAGACTGGTGGGTGGGAAATAAAATAATCAACCCTGTAGAACACCCTGGAAACTTGGATAATATAAATGTGAACGGGAAATGGGATGTTCTTACTATTGAAAACTCCTTCAACATGAACACTAAAAATGATATATTAAATATCCCACATCCCCGTACTTGCCTTCATGATGATAATCCGTCTTCGTCGTTAAGTAAAAAAGGAAATTTCACAATTAGTTCGTGCTATAAATCCCTTGTAACCAAACATAATGAACATCAACCATGGGAGGCTTGGAAAAAGTTATGGAGGTTAAATATCCCACCGAAAATCTGCACTTTTTTGTGGACCATTCTACATGGGAAAATCCTCACTAATGAACATCGTATGCGAAGAGGCCTTACGATCAATGGTGATTGTCCACGGTGTGGGCTCCTCGAGGTCATCGACCACCTATTTAGGGAGAGCATCCACACAAGGGATATTTGGAACACACTTGGTTTCGACCACACCCTTGACCTCAATCTATCAGGTAATGTAAATGATTGGATTACCCTAAACATTTAGGGTGAATCAAAAAACGAAAGGTATAAATGCTTTATTATTACCTTGTGGCATATTTGAAATCCAAAAATAAATACATCTTTAATAACATTGATGATTCCCCACAAACAGTTGTCCGCTTGGCTATGAGTTTTACAAATTATGTTTTTGAAGCCCATAACTCCAAGCGAGCAAAGGTTAGTGGGGAAAACATTCGTGAACCGTTTTCTATTGTAGGTAAAATCATCATGCACACTAACACTGTTTTTGACTATGGGAGTGGTACGGGCTCTTTTGGTGGAGTGGTTAGAAATGACGATGGTGAATGGATCATGGGCTTTACTGGAAAAATCCAAGGCAATGCCAGCCCTTTGCGTGCAGAGTTGGAAAGGATTTTTCATGGGCTAAACCTTTACCTCAGAGAGAAATGGAAGAATGCTTGTCTGAAAAATGATTGTCTTAAAGCCATCAATCTCATCAAGCAGGAAAATACTCAAAATCACCCTTTGGCAAATATCATCGAGGATTGCAAGGAGCTTGCGAAAGATCTAAAGGTAAACATCGTTCACATTCCAAGAGCAAGTAACTTTATGGTGGATTGTATGGTGAAAGTTGCGACAGAGGTGGATGGCCTATACAAAGAGTATGACCAAGCACCGAAAGAATTCCTTAGGATGGTTGATGCGGAAATGGAGGAGGATGGGTTCTATTTTGTTTAGATCCATTGGTTTTTGTTGTTACGAAATGGTTTTCTGATTTCCAGTTTTCACCGAAAAAAAAAAACTCACGTAAATGACTTGCTTGATATTCCAAATAGGATCATGTCAATGTCACAAGCAAACTTTGACACATGAATAATGATACGAGTCAAACCGCACCGCCCACACTCTCACTCATACGCAATCTGAGCCCACTTATTTCGCTACAGCATGCAAAGAACCCAATGCTAATATTTTAAAATAAAAAATTAATTTATAATTTTAATTATATTAAAATTTGAAATTATGTATTTTAATTTATATGATCCTTATAAATATCAAATATTTAATTAGGAATGCCATAAATACAAGATAAATGCAAAACTTTAGAGATTGAGTTAGTTCATATCCTTAAGTCACTTGAAAATATGACTACTTTAACTATGAATTTTCCCTCTCTTCTTCCTTGCACTATCTAAGGTTATCTCGTAACATATAAATATATAAGGTGGAAGAGAAAATTCAAAATTTAGTTTTTCACATTTTCTTAAAATTATGGCCACACACACAAGGGACAATTCTGTGTTGTTTTTAAGAGGTTTGAAGCAATATATTGTCACGTTTTTAGACATTTCCAATCACTATATCTAACCCTAGTAATAGACAAATTTTAGTTTCGAATTACACTCATATAGCATATAAATTCACTAATTGTATGAAGCATAAACATCCTGAAATTTATGTTAAAAAATGTTTTGAACTAGAAGTAACATGCTAATTTATGTGTTAATAAAGATTACAAAACAATCATGTATAACATGTGATGTCAGAGCTTAAGGTTTATAATCACAAGCTATTCATATACGGGTTTGCTTATAACATTATGAATTTATATATGGTCGTATATGAATTCTAAAATTCTTGAATTACACATTAGAACTCAAAATTTTTTGAAGAATCTAAACCTCTTAAATGATAGTATTTTAGAACTTGTTCATGATTGTTTTTCGGATTGTTATAAAATTGATACATGTAATCAGTGATTCTGAAATTTTAATCCTTATATTTATATAAAATACAATCCTAAACTTATACGCAAAACAGTCCCAATTTACGTGCTAACAATCCTTCAAATTATC
This sequence comes from Sambucus nigra, assembly GCA_949130495.1. Taxonomy (NCBI): domain Eukaryota; kingdom Viridiplantae; phylum Streptophyta; class Magnoliopsida; order Dipsacales; family Adoxaceae; genus Sambucus; species Sambucus nigra. The sequence continues at coordinate 49,203,912 of OX422215.1, forward strand.
ACAACCCTAATTTGTCTCATGAATGATTCATATGTTTCATGCCTCAGAAGTATTTTGAAAAATACTTAGGAATATTACGATACAAAAATATATCTGTTTTAAAGGATAATTGAGTGAAAATTGAGAATTAAGGCTAAACAATTTTGGTGTGGATTTTTTTCCCCATTGAATAGTATTTTTCAAAATTTTAGTGTCCAATTGACTTGAAATTTGGTCGATTGACTAAAAACGTGCCAATGATCAAATTTCACCACCTTTGGTCATGACGTAACGTGTTTTTTGACAATTTGAGGCTTCTAAGGCCCTCAAAACCTCGTTTTGAAAACAATCTAAGGGTTTGAAGCTTTTGACAGAAAATTGATTTTAACGTTCGGCAAATGGTTTTTATTTTTTAGTATGATTTACTTTGATTCTATAGTGAAAACTCATATTTGCCATTTTTACCAAATCAAGGGTTATCACATTTTAAGTAGTTGGTTGAGAATGCAGTGTGATAATTATTTAATCTGATTCTCAAATTCCAAATGTAAACTTATTTAATTAGAATCAATTTTCTAACCAATTTCATTCAATCCTAAAACATACAACTATGTGGGTAAAATCAAACAACATAAATAATTGCAAACACACAGATTTCAAGAAAAATCCAAAAGGAAAAACCTTTTATTTCACTTAATAATTCTCATAATGATTATAAGTGAAATCTGCAATAAGGAATATCCGCAGATACCCATAGGAACACACAGTTCTGAATCAACAATGAATCAACCTTAGAAGATCCATAAAGACACGCAATCCTATGACAACCACGAGTACTTCTTATGACACGCAGTCAACGTCAACCTAATACCTCCCTTAAGTGGCACATATATCAGCAGTAGGTTATCCTCCCTATAAGAGAAACTCTAGCAAATATGTATTTCGTGTTCCAAAACAATTGACTAAAGCATTTGGGATTTTTGTGAATTGAAAAACAAAAGATTGAACCATAAATTGAAGAAGACAAAGTGTTATGATGTTTTGCAGTTTATGCAGAATAAAAATCATCAGGTCTTCTTAACGAAAAAGGACTCGCTTAACACACTTTATATAGAAAAGTTAAGTTGATGCGTCAGACGAAAGAAGTGTCAAAATCGCTCGGACGAAACTAGATGTCGCTTGAACGACATCGCACGAGATGTCAATGTCATTTGAACAACAGGCATATGCCGCTCGAACGATGGAGCGAAAAAATAAATTATTATTTTTATTCCAAAAATCATCCTCAATATTAAATGAATCGCAAAGTAACAAAAACATAACCTTACCACAATTAATCTCGTAGAGGCTTGAATGTTGAATAACTTTTGATCTTCAGGTTCGTCTTCATGTATATTCAAACTTGAACTTTTTCTTCGAATGGTTTGTAGCGGTATACGACATATAGTAATGTAAAATAGGACTTATAAAATGTCTCCTTACATTGTTTTCATCGTATGGGTTTTTTTAATCCTGTTAAAGTCATTTAATGTTCAAGCATGATTACGTTTAACATAAGTAACATTATTATATATTAAGTATATTACTGGAGACATATAACTAAATATTCATGTAAGTCCAGTGGCGGAGCCAGGAATGTAGTCATGGTGGGGAAAAACACATTTTTGGGAGTTTGGGGGATGTAGACCCGATTTTTTTTTGGCTAATTTGTACATTTTACAATTATAACTAAAAAACAACATCGAATACAATAAGTGTAGAAGTGGTGATTGCTTAAATAACCTCTGATACCAATTTGTAAAATGTATGACTGTGTGATCATTGATTAAATTCGCAAAATTCTAATTAAACCTTATTTAATTAGAGTCTATTTTTTAAACCAACTCAATTCAGCCTCTAAATATGTAACTATGTGTGTGCGTGTGTCAACCCATAAATAAATAAAGCATGCAACACAAATATCAGGATAAAATCCCCGAAGGGAAAAACCTTTTATTTCTATAACTCTGACAAGTTTACAAGACCATTGACTTACATACCATCTTGATTTCTTCCACAAGAGTAACGCATGGTACCTTCGTCAAACCTTCAAAGTAACGACTAGAAATCAGTAGTGGTGCACACGCAGTTATACCACAAGGACACGCAATCTAAGATCTTCACAAGGACTCCCTCCACAATAGCATGCATCTCTCCGGTTGTAGAGTTCTCCTCACAAAGAATGAACAAAAGCAAAGTGTGTTCTTGAACACCAAAACAGTTCACCAAAGCATATGGGATTTTTGTGAATTGAAAACAAAAGGGATAAAAATCCTAAAACAAGAAGTCAAAAGAATTCTGCAGATTCGCAGTTTTCTGTCTTTCAAAATGCTGGGACTTCTTAATGAAAATAAACCATTTAATGAGTATTTATAGAAAAATGCACCACCTTGGTCGTTTGAACGAAAAAGGGATCTCGCTCGAATGAAGTACACGTGTCGTTTGAATGACATCGCGCGACATCTCCACGTCGCTCGAACGAGATGAGATCTCGCTTGAACGACATGGGCATCAAAATCGAGGAAAGCTACAGGACTTAGAAATATTACTCATTCTAAAAATTTGACGAAAAAATTCCACTCCAACACTTAGAAAATATTTTGTAAAAATATCCCAAATCTCTAAGTGCAAAGTTAAGGTATTTAAAACATAACCTTACCAAAGTAAACTTTGCGGAAGCTTTTTGATGAAGAACCTTGATATATTCGGATCTGTCTTCATGTGGATTTCTCTTGAACTTCTTCGACGGTTGTAACGGTATACGACATAATTAATTGATAACGAACTTATAAAATAATATCGTTACAAATTTCCCCCTATGTCTATGACGGTACATACATAAAAACATCTGAATTATCAAATACCAAAATTCCTATACAAATCTACCCTCCCATGAATAAATTTTCAAGATCTCAAACTGTTCTTCAAAAATCTTCATCAAATCTCAAAGCTTTTCTCATTAGGGTGTGCAACATCATGATCTTCAATCTTTGTACTTACACATATGAGAAAAAGCAAAAACCTTCGTGACACATCGAGTTTGAAATGATATAAGAATAAATCAATCAATATAATCAATCTCCCCCATAATGCAACCCCCCCCCCCCCATAACATGATAATTCGTTCTCTCCATTTTTATGATGTCCCCAAATAGACAGATAAGAAGAAACAATCTGAAACATGGAGTGTCACAAACCATATGCATAGCAAACATGAATCAATTAACGCGTATGCAAAGGTATATCTAAAAAAAATTCTACAAACTATTTTTGATTTTTCTAATTTTTCGTACAAAAATAAGATACCAAAAATCACACCATGGATTTAAACTCAAAGAGCCAAGTCATGGAAACGAAATGAATGGGTGTGAACACATTCGATAGGTAAATAAACTCAATCAATCATATTTGCACGATGAATACGTGTACCCCTAAGGTATGAATATCAAAAGTATCCTTAGGTGTAAAAAATGTTGAATTTAGATGACATCGTCTTATGTAAATCAAAAAATCAAAGTCAAAGTGATTTTCACACCAATAACGTCCAAAACTATTTAACATTTTTTCAAGACTTTCAAGGACGTGCAAACCCGTTTTAATTCTCCATCCAAACTCCCTCATATATATTTTCTTTTAGAGGTGTATAAACTAAATTCTCAAACTTCGGAGAATTGGTGCAAAAACCTAATTGGCTCATAATTGGCATGAATTTATTTTTATTGCCTTTAAATTTTTTTGGGCTCTTGTAAACCTCTTTGGACCCCGAATAATAAAATTCCTCAATTTTTTAGGTCCGATATAACGGTGGTTTAGTATTCGCAAAGGCCAAATGAATATTTCGCAGCTCTTTTCCGTTTTCAAATAAAGCACACAAACTCACAAACGACTCTTACATGCACAACTTTCTTATCAAGTTTTATTGCACTTCGTTCATTTTAAGGAAAAGATTAAAGTGAAAACACCCAACCAACATGTGACAAGCACAATAATCAAACAAATTCGTGCACATGTGCATTAAAGGAAATCATGAGTCAAAATGTAGGTAGTAACAACGAATTACATCTTAATGACTCCAAACATTATAAAGCACATGGATGAATTTACCTATTGTCTCAAAACACTATCAAATAGTTACATATATAAATGAAATGAAATTGTGAATTGGTCATCTTAAGTGTTCATCCATAAACGGTGTAAAAAAAATACAAAACTCTTTTTGGATTTTTCAAAAATTCTATCAAAATAAAATATTTTTGTATTTTTCAAAATTTTTCAAAAAATGGAAAAAATGCAAAAATAATACATGCTAGCAATAGGGAAAATAATGTCATCATGGAACACATCCTATGTTAGTAAACAATTCAAACCTCAATCGTTAGGTGCGGATGGGTTTTCCAAAGGTGTTGCCAACTTATGAAAAACCTCCATCAAACTTTGTGAAGTTTTAACCAAAAACTTAACTTGCTCACCTAAATGTACAAACTCTCTCGTGTAGTCTCCAGGAGCATGTAAAGTATCATGTGTGGGTGCATTTATGGAAGAAACATGTGTAGAAGTAAAACGTGATACATAACCAACATAAAACAAAATTCTCTAAGGTGTCATCTCCTTTTGTAATAGGAACACAGATATATAGGTCTACGAACAGCTCTCTCAAAAACTCTAAGACGCGCTCTTCTAATAATAATGGGACACCTAGGTGGGTTGATTTTCGGGCCATGTGAATCTCTCACTAAAGTGGAAATCAGCTCGGGTGCGACAAAAGAGGTGGAAGCACCGTCAACTCTACCCTTATCGGGATTAAGAACCACCTTTCAACCTTCTTAGGTGCATTCTCAAGATTGAATTTAACCTCTCTGGCACGTTCGAGAACACTCTCGAATTGGGATACACGTGTCGTCAGACTAGACACCGTGTCGGTCAAATCGCATTTTTCTTTTCTTAAAACCTCCTTCTCTCTCTCTCCAAATTTAACACTCGAAGACCTAAATCCCTATTATACTTCTTTATTTTTAAGGTCTCAGTGTACAAATCTCTAAATACTTTTTGGAGCTCACTGTCATCTCCACTTTCCCACTCACTTTCACCATCACTCAAAACATTAAAATCGTCCTCCTCGGGGGTCTCACGAGAACTAGTCCCCTCACCTCCATCCAAACTAGGTGTGTCGACTAGCTAAAAATGCGACACACATATCGTTCTCTTTTTCATCACCCGAATAAAAAATCTCTATGTCGCTATCATTATGTGTGGCAGGCATAGCCACTTTATTTCCCCCTCTCCTAAGTTTAGTGGCACACTCGTACGCCTTATTCCCTTTACTCCCACACCCAAAACACGTCAAACTTTCTAAATTTTTCTCGCTCTCCTTTCTTTTTCTCTCTCCTTCTCTTTCTCGTCGATTTTTTTGGCCTCTTTATTTTTCTCAAAAAATTTCTTATTGGAAGACTTATTTTTGTTCATGTTGAGATTTTTTTTTAAAATTTTCGCAAACAAGGCCATATCTTTATAATCAAAATCTTCCTCAGAATCAGACTCACAAACTTTTTCTTTCTTTTTCTTAAAATGAGTCTTTAAAGCAATGCCTTTATCCTTAGCCTTAATGGTTTCGGGAAACATGTCAATCTCATAGGTTTGAAGATCTCCTACAAGTTCTTCAACTTAAGTGATTTTAAATTTCCCAAAGAGTTCAAAACAGTACTTTAGGAATAAAGCGTTTTGGGAGAGATCTCAAAATCTTTTTAATGATGCGCGTATTATCAATCACCTCGCCCAAATTAATACTGGTATTTACAATGTCCGACAAATGTGCATAAAAATCATCAAAGCATTCAGACTCAGACATAGTGATAGTCTTAAATTGGGTGGCCAAATTTTATAATTTTGATTCTTTAACCGCATTCGTACCCTCATCTGTCAATTTCAAAATATCCCATGCCTCTTTAGACGTGGTGCACGTCATAATTCGACGCAACTCATTTTGAGTGACGGCTCTAGAAATAGCATTCAAACCACGTGAATTAAAATTAGACATTTTAAAATCATCTTCAGTCTAGGCTGACACGGGTTTTAAAGAGGTGATATTTTCAACGGTGATAGTGGGAGGAGTCCACCCATTTTCACAAAGCAACCAAACACGCTCGTCAATGGCTTTTAAACTAGATTTCATGCGAGCTTTCCAATAGGCATAATTTTTCTCATAAAAAATAGGCACCTTATTAAACAAATGTTCCATTGGAAAAATTGTGATTTTTCACAAAACTGATTTTTCAAAAATATCAATATCACATAAATTTTGCTGAAAATAGGAATACACAATAAAATAGTGCAACCAGCTCTGATACCAATTTGTAAATGTGGTGATCGCTTAAATAGGATCTAATACCAATTTGTAAAACGTATGACTGTGTGATAATTGATTAAATTCGCTAATTTCTAATTAAACTTTATTTAATTAGACTCTATTTTTTAAACCAACTCAATTCAGTCCCTAAACATGCAACTACGTGTGTGCATTTGTCAAACCATAAATAAATAAAACATGCAACACAAATATCAGGAAAAAAATCCCAGAAGGAAAAAACCTTTTATTTCTAGAACTCTGACAAGTTTACAAGACCATTGACTTACATACCATCTTGCTATCGCCCACAAGAGTAACGCACGCCGCCTTCATCAAACCTTCAAAGTAACGACTAGAAATCAACAGTGGTTCACACGCAACTATACCACAAGGACGCACAGTCCAGACATGTAATCTAAGATCTTCACAAGGACTCCCTTCACAATAGTACGCTGCTCTCCGGTTGTAGAGTTCTCCCCACAAAGAAGGAATAAAATCAAAGTGTGTTCTTGAACACCAAAACAATTCACCAATGCATATGGGATTTTTGTGAATTGAAAACAAAAGGGATAAAAACCCTAAAATAAGAATTCAAAAGAATTATGCGGATTCGCAGTTTCTGTCTTTCAACACGTTGGGACTTGTTAATGAAAATGAAACCATTTAATGAGTATTTATAGAAAAATGCACTGTCTCGATTGTTTGAACAAAAAAGGGATCTCGAACGAATTACACGTGTAGTTTGAACGACATCGCACGACATCTCCATGTCGCTCGAATGAGATGAGATCTCGCTTGAACGACCTGGGTGTCAAAATCAAGGAACACTACAGGACTTAGAAAAATTACTCATTCTCAAAATTTGACGAAAAAAATCCGCTCCAACACTTAAAAAATATCCCAAAGCTCTAAGTGCAAAGTTAAGGTATTTAAAACATAACCTTACCAAAGTAAACTTTACGGATGCTTTTCGATGAAGAACCTTGATATATTCGAATCCGTCTTGATGTGGATTGCTCTTGAACTTATTTGACGGTTGTAACGATATACGACATAATTAGTTGATAACGGACTTATAAATATTGTCTTTATAATAACAATCCAATGCTCAAAAACTGATATACATATCTCGAAATTTTCAAACAAAAGTAGAAAATTGTCAAAATACACAATACTAAATTTAAAACATTCTACAATCTCCCTCTGTGGCTTTTCATCTTCAGTAAGCGATCCATAATTGCGTCATTAGAAATACAACCGAAGACATCCTTTTAGATATATATCACACAACTATCACTTAACCAACCATCCCCCACGCGGTTTCGTATATCAGTTTTCAAAATATTCATAGCGAAAAATGCCCTCTCAACCGTAGCAATGAAAACGGGAAGAATTAAAGAGAATTTTATAAGATTATAGACTAAACCATACACAATGTGTTTTCCTTTCGCAACCATCGTCTTAGCCAAACCATTAATCCCTTCCACTTCTAGAAAGTCCCCAGCTGATTTCATATCAAACTCATACAACTCAAGCTCATCCCGAAGTACAATACGTTCTTGTTCTGATAAATCGTCACTATAAAATTCAGAGAGACGAACCAATTTATATATATTAAAAGAAGCAAATGAGTTACTCGAATCAAATGATGACATACATATAAGCAATTCTGAATTCACCTCATTGAAATGGTTGTTAAGTTTAACAAGTTGCTTATCTACTCAAAGGTAGAACAAGTCAACTTTATAATGATGTAAATTAGTTATCTCCGGTCCTCGCATTAATCTTCCCAAAAGACTAAAATTATCCTCCATATTAGGAATTGATATACCATTATTCATACAAAAAGAAAAAACCTCCACCAATAGATGATCCCACCCACAATCTCTCATTTTTTGCATACGATTCTTGGAAACTCTCACTAAAGTTATTGCATTTACAATATCTTCATCTTTTTGTTACAATTCTTTGGAAAGTTCGTTAGTTATTGCAAGTACATTCCTCATCAAATGCAAGGTAAATATGTAATCAAAAGATTTCATTGATTTAATTAAATTTAACGCTTCACCTTTTCTATCAGTAGCATGTTCCACCAAATCTGAAAGAACATCAAGCATGGATCCAAACATAACAATCAAATTTATTAATGTACCATAGTGTGAGCCCCAACGGGTATCACCGACTCGCTTTAAGTTAGTCTCCTGATTTAACCCCTCGACCGCTTGATATATCACTACTTTCTAGTTGCTTAAAAATTCGTTCCGCTTCCTTCTCTCAAAGCATGTCTCGACGCTTGCATGATGCCCCCGCAATATTCACTAAATTATTAACTTAGAAGAATAATTCATCAATGTACCTAAGATCTTTTGCGACATGGACAAGTGCTAATTGAAGTTGGTGTGCAAAACAATGCACAAAGAACACTGACTTATTCTACCTCAAAATAAGTTATTTAGGCCCATTATACTCGCCTTGCATGTTATTTGCCCCATCATAACCTTGACCACGCAAGTTTTTGACACTCAAGTTATGCTTGTTGAAAAATTGATTAAGTGACGCTTTAAGTGAGTTAGATGTTGTGTCAGGAACGTGTACCATACCCTCAAATCTTTCCATCACAAAATCGTTTTTGTCCACATAACGCACAACAAAAGACATTTGCTCTTTAACCGATACATCACGAGCTTCGTCAATTAAAATTGCAAATGGTTACCCCACTATATTTTTTAATATTTCATTGGTAATCTCACTAGCAATGACATTTACAACATCTTTTTTGAATATTCGGTGATGTCAATTTATGATTTCCTGGAGCATTTTTAAGAATTACATTATTAACTGTTGCATCCCTATTGGCTAGCCATTATAAAAGTTCGAGAAAGTTACCTTCATTCATTGGGCCTTCTGATTCGTCATGCGAACGAAATGATAACCCTTGTCGTAAAAGAAATTGAATCGCGTCAATGGTTGCAACCAGCCGTAAACGATACTCATCCCGACACTCCTTCGATTGGTTATCAATTATCACCTCAATATGTCGATTTTGATTCAACAAATCTAGAGACTTCATATACGCCACATTGTGAGCATCACTATTAAGATGCTCTTGGAGTCTTCGTTTTTGTTTCCAATTATTGAATCCACTTCTAACGAAAGCATCACTTTGATATCTGTCCACAAACTCTGGACGAAATAAATAACAAGGCAAACATAATGCAGTATGCTCCTTAACACTATATTCCATCCAATACCCAAATTGAGTGAACCATGCTACATTGAAACGACGAGCCTTGTTTTCAAACATTGTTTGAGGAAATAAAAGCGTATAGGGTTGATAAGGACCCATTTGCAAATATGCTCGTATAACCTTCTCTAGATAGTTCGCATCATATTCTGAAATTTGTGTCCTAAACTCGGATCAAATGGAAGATTTGACAAGTCAACTTGAATCCGATTTTGACTTATCTTTTTTGGAGTAGGTTCCTTTTGGACATTGATTTTTTCCGTTGGAGGCACCACATTTTCGCGAGCTCTTTTATAACATATTTCCATAATTGAAATTGCAAGCTTAAATATAAAATTACTTTAGCTCACCAAATATTAAATTATAAACAACAAATCTAAATAGCAACAAATCAAGTTTAATTTTTATTTAAATTATAAACAACAAATCAAGCAAAGTATAATTTTTATTTAAACTTGTAATTTACTTTTTGGTGGCAAAAATAATGAACTCAAGTAATGAACTCAAATCTAATCTAAACAACACATCTAAATAACAAACAAAGAACATAAAAAATCTAAATCAAAATAACAAACTCTAACAAATCTAATTTGTTTGGGGCAAAGATATAAACAATATTATTTTCTTACAACTTACATCTTACAACAATGGAGGGGAAGGAAGGAGAACTTACATAACAATGGAGGATGAGGAAGAAGGAGGTGGCTGCGTGGAGTAGCGGAGAACAAAGCAGCGGAGAGAAAGAGAGGAGCAGAATCGGGGGGGAAACAGTGAGGTATGAGCATGGCTGCGTGTGAGGTGAGCATGTCTGTTTCAAATGATAAATGAAATGGGTTTTTAGTTTTAGATTATAACTTCAGTTTTCTATTTCACTTTAGACCCTTTTTTTGTTATAATTATTTATTGTTCCAAAATACTTAACTATTTTTTTTTTTACTGGGACACTTACCCCCTAGCACAGGGACGAAGCCAGCCATTTTTGGAGGGGGCCATGGCCCCCCCTAACTTTTAAAATGTTTTAGATAATGACCCCTTAAATTTTCTATAGTACAAAATTTGGCCATTTTCTTCACAAATTTTACCAACACAATGTGTATTGGGCCCCTTAAGGCGAATTTCTAGCTTCGCCACTGCCCTAGCATACACAGTCCCTCCACTACTGTGTAAGTCAAGTCGAAATGAGCTGTATTTAGCTAGAGGCTTAGGCTAGTGAATTTTTTTTCTATATTTTAACATTGTATATAGCTAGAAATGAGTGATTTTTTGTTGCGATATCAATATTTTAGGTTTGTACAAATTATTGGGTATGGTTGGTGTTACTGGGTTTTCGTGTAAAAATAAAATATTATAAACAAAAGCAAACGGAAGAAGCGTTCTGAATCAAGTGGGGATTCCATGATAAGATAAGATTTTGAATTTTCATGAATCAAAATACAGATCTTGGGCAACCAGTAGCAATGTGGGCCGTACCCCTTCTCTGGACACAAATAGTGACTAAAAATGTACTACATTTCGGACCTTTCTCAGCAACACTTTTTAAATATTACTTACAGAGTTTAGCGAAATGGTTGAATTTCAATAAAGTGGGATTTCATGATTGAGCAAAACTAGACGTACCCACTCTTCAAAATTCATATCCACCTACTAAGACAACACTAAAGAGCCTCACCTACTTAGACAAAAATCATATCTGAAAATCTGTATTTTCAATATTTTGGTTCTAAAAACTGTTAAAAAAGGCTTTTTTTTTTACAAGAAACTGTCTTTTAACTGATTGATAAGGTAATTTGGTAAAACACGTTTAACTTTCTTTTTAATTTTTTTAAATTTTTATAAAAAAATTAACTGCATAAAAAATAAAAAATAAAAACTGTTTTTATTAAAAAAATTGGAAATAATTCTTATGTAAAAACTATTTTAACTGTTTTATATTTATATTTACTGAAAAAGAAACAATTTATAAAATATTTTTTTAAATGTACAGTTTTTATATATAATACAGATTTTTAACAGTTAAAAAAGTATAATTTTGTAAAAAAACAGTTCTTTATTTTATATAGAGCATTTTTTAATATTCACCCATAGTTTATTAATAAAGTTGAAAAAAAATTAAACTGTTTTTTTTAAAACCTGTTGATAAATATTTTTAAAATGCCGTATATAAAAAAAGATGTTTGTTACAAAAATAATTGTTTAACAGTTAAAAACATGTCTTTTATATAAAAAAAAAAAACTGTAAATTATTTTATAAAAAATTGAACTTTTTCTTTATATAAATAAAAAAATGTCAAAACTGCTTTTGTACAAAACAATCGTTGCCATACACGTTTTTCTAATAAAAACATTTTATTTATTTATTACAAGCCGTTATTTTTTACTTTTTAATAAACATTTAAAAAATATTTTTAATAAAATTTTGATTTTTTTTTTTTTAAAGTTATCTTTTAATGCAGTTAAGATATTAAAAACAGCTTTTTTTTAAAAAAAATTATAAAAGAATATTGAAAAGACAGATTTTCATTTTTTCGTTTTTTATTAATAGCATTCTTTACTTGAAGGAAGAAAAGTGGGGCTCATTAGATTTTGTATTATTAGGTGAGAATGGATTTTGGGTACAAGAGGGTACCTCCAGTTTTACTCTTCATGAAAAGATAAGATAAGATAAGATTGAATTTGAATTAATTTAAAGACAAATCATGGGCAACCAAAAACCACGTGGGGGCTTTTTTAGACAAACAGTGAGATATGCATAATTGGTTTTCGGCCTATATATAGAGATTAAAAGTGTACTAGCTTTCTCACCCTTCTGCGCAACACTTTCAAGAGACAACATACACAGTCAAGCAAAATGGTTTCGAAAACAATTGTTTTCCTTTGCCTTTCAATGGCTATTGTTCTGCTAGTGGCTTCCGAGGTGGCAGCTGCTGGTGAGCCAGTTGAAACTACCACTTCTCAGACAAATAGTGAGCATTATCTCTTTCACCCTCCATGGATACAAATCTGGGCACAATCCCAGTATTTTGATTATTGGCATTGTGTGATCAAATGTGTTGCACCTAATTCATTTACTAAACAAATGTAACGTTGATTTTTTCAGCTACGTGGATTTTTTTGTCTACGGAAACATATGAATAAAATGAATAAGAGAGTAATTGTGGGGTTAAAATAAAACTAAATAAATATTTCATTCATGCAATAATCTACGTACATCACAAAGTACTAATGGCTTACATATATTGAACAGGTGCAGGTGAAACATCAGTTGGGTCAGACCAAAGGATTCGTTGCCGTTATGGGTGCTGCCGATTTTATAATGGATATTGCAGAAGGTGTTGCCGTAATGCTAAGGAGGCAGCGAATGTTGAGGTTAAAGCTAAACCTCAGAACTGAAGCCTCATTTCCATCCACAAGTACAGTTGATGGTTTCAACTGCTCTACTACTAATATACTTCGTTTGAAGTGTAAATAATAAGAATAACAAGTGGATGGATTGCCTTGTTTGTTTCTTGTGTGTGATTGCTCTTTGGTTTTTCTAAATCACATTAGAGTGATTGTCAATTGTTCATGGAGTAATCTATTGTACTCTCGAGATTCTTACGTTCTCCGTAAGATTTTCAAATATTGCAATAAAAATAAATTATTGTACAATAATGTGCTTCCATAAAAGAAGTCGAGGGGATCTTATTGATCATCTTTTAAAATGGCCCTTAATGTTTGTCGGATTCTTGTTTGAAACTCAAATTAACGGATTCCTTTCAAATTATTCATTTTTTTATGAAAGATTCTCTCCTACACTTTGATGAACATATATTCTGACCCTCAAGTTTTTTAACTTTATATAAATAAACGTAATAAGCCGAGAACCAACTTGTAATGCTTAATAAATTTAAGAGGAATTAATAATTAAACAATTGGGTATAACCTAATTAATTAATTGGGTTCTAGTTTTATTATATCACTAGAATGTGACTCGCGCGATGTGCGCGAGCCTTGTAGAATATTTTTTTGATAACATCTTATATACATTTTTCAGCGATAAATTGGAAATTGATATAAAATGAAATGATAACCAATGCCTTTATATAAGGTGGAGTAAACCACAAATTAAATGTTCATGGTGAATTATTAAGAACCGATTTGATAAATATGCAAGGTGATATAATAACATTACTTTATCCAAATACAACAATACGAAGATCTCTATATATAATTATTAAAATACTGTCAATCACCACATGTTATTCCATTTCAATATTTAATCATAAGTGAGGTTGAATCGTAATATTTTATTCACCTACAAATATTTTAGAATATTGAAAGAAATTAAGGGGAAAAAATCAGGTAAAGTTAAAAAAATTAATTCAATTGCTGACAATCAAGAACATTGAAAGAATTTAAGGGGATAATTTAAAACAATCAAATTTTTTAACAAAACAAATATTAAAAAGTAATTTAAGAGAAAGTGCATTATTTGGCATGTAATTTTCTTTATTGTAGCATCAAAATTTTATCAGCACACAAAAAAAAAGAAAAAAAAAACACATAAAGAAATGAGACTAAGGTATTGGAAATCTTCACATATGAAAAAATAGATAGAAAATTTGAAAACTTTGATTTACCTATTTGTAAAGCCTATGTGAGAAAGAAACCAACTTCCTCTCTCAATTGATGTTTCCCTATCTTGGTATTTTTTTTCTTCCGGATATCCTCAAACCATAACAAAATAAAATATGAAACATGAACACACACACTCAAACTCTAAATACAATACATTCTTTAGTTCACTCCATGTACTGGTTGCATCTTCATTAAGACCATTGTGACTTGCTACTTAATTTGTTGAGTTAATCAGTTTTTTTTCCATGTATATAATTAGACGGATGCTAACTTTTGTGGAGATGTTCTTTTATAGAGATGATTGACTTAAAAATTAAATTATATTATGAAAGCATGAAAATATACTCCTTACCTTCAAAGTTTTACGATAAAAGCTCCACATGAGACTATTTTATATAAGCAGTCTCCCTATGTAGCCAATAGACCTGTGAAAAAAAGATAATCAAAAGATACAAAAATTGACAGACATACACACATGCTGTCACAGAAACCGTCCACAACATACAAAGCAACGCCTAAAAAAATAGGCGTGCATACATAATTGACATAGTGACTAACACCCAGATGCAAAATGGGCTAGCGAGAGAGAAATAATAGAGCCATTTTGTCAACTGAGACAATGCATATGCATATTAGCAGCGTTCTAGAACATGAACTGGGTTCCAAGCTGAGCGTGTGTACATTCATATTAGCAGCGTTTTTGTGTATACAATTGGGTTTGCAATTGGTCTACATAACGTGGTTATATAAGTGGATATATAACTGATAAACTGGGTTCTAAAACATTTACACCACTGGGTTCAATTTTATTATGTATGTTTTAACATACCAGCAAGGTGAACCACTGGGTTCCACGCATGGGCCCAAGGATACAACCAAAAACACAAAAATGAATAGTGAGCGAATAGGTACCAAACACGCAATGGTCAAGAAACAAACACGCATGTTACACAAAGCATGAATGGCGAGAAGACAAACTAATCCAAGTATAGCAAAGTCGAAAAAAATATGAGACTTATGTAGAGGTATGAGACTTCAATGTTCATATATATATATATATGCACACATATGAAGAGATGACTTTTATATCAATTCCGCAAAATTCGTACTGACTCCTCCAAAATCATACCTGGTGCTATGGTTGTGACAAAGAGGCCAAAACTGATGAATACAGTGATGATGCTTATTGCTGTTAGAGAGAGTGAAAGGCGTCCCTATATGTCTGTTGGGGGGGGGGGATATAAAATGATGTCTCTTAGTTTTTAACCTGTGTGTCTCTTAGTTTCCATCTATCTCAATATAATTACCTTCAATACAATAAATCGGCAGAATGAGAGAAGAAAAGATGTGATTGGAAAAATAGACGGGGTTAAAAGTGCCTTAAATGATATTAAAACCTCTAATACTATTGTATTAGAGGTATATAATAGAATTGTATTTAATGACGAGAATTTAAAGTTGAAATGAACTAAATTGGAAATAAAGATCTTATTTGGTAAATTGTTAAAATTGTGTGGCCATAAGTATAATTTTTATAACGTGTGTGGCGAATCTGATAATTATTGTTACTTAGTTTATTAATTGGATAAATGGGGAATTTCAGCGGTTACATAAATGAAGAGGTCTATTGGCCTAGTGGTTGGACGCGCGACTAAGGCAACATACGGTCCTAGCTCGATTCCTAAGACCCCTCTTTCGTTTTTATTAAAAGAATTTTGAAGCATTAAGGCCTTGTTTGGCGTGGAGTTGTCACCCAAACACAACCTAAGACGTCATAACAACTTTACTAAACTGAAAGCATTAAAAAAATCAAAACCAATAATTTTTTTTTAGATAGTAAAACAAAAAATCAGATTTAATCTTTCTTTGTTAGTTAATTGTGGTTATAGAACTAGTTTACTACAAAAACATTTAAAAATTGATAAAACTCAAAAACAAAAAAAAAATCCTGGAAATTTTCAGAATCGTTGTTTGTAAGTAGCCCATAAAACTTCTAATAATTCAAAAAAAAATCTTTTCGTAGTCGCTCTCTTATTTCCAAAATAAAAAAAAAATGCTTCATAAGTGTGCTTTGTTATTTTTTTCTTTATTTTCTTTATTTATTTTTTGTGTTTCTTACTTTACGTTTGGTGTAGTTTCCTTTGTTTGTTTTTTCAGCATCACATTCAAACAAATAATAATAAAGGAAGAAAAAAAGGGACAAAAGTGTAGAAAATTTTGAAAAAGTGTGCAACATTGAGCGAACGTGAAAAAAAAAGTGTGCAATCTTTCCACGAGCACAGCAGACTCTCGGGGACGACTAAAACATAAGCCTGATTGACGTCAACTTAAACTTCGGCCCGACATAAACAAGTGACCGTAAAAAGTCTACGTCGGAGGTATATTTTTGTGTGCTCCAACGTGGTTTAATCTGACATTTATTTTAGCATGTGGCATAAATAGACTTAAGGGCAAAACCCGTGTGAAATGTAAGGTGGGGATTTCGTCACCCTTCCTTGGCCCAAAAATCATTAATTAACCAAGCATTTGCATATCCCAGGTCATCACATTTAATTTATAATCAAGTAGGCATTGGCCTTAGGATATCACATATCTCATAGGTGACCTCTTAATGAGGCTAGAATTACAACTCCAACGCAAACTTGTCAAATCCATCATGTTTCACCTTATCTAGGATTGGTGATTTTTAATGAGTCTTCATACCAACTACCTACCTGAAGGAAAATGAGGGGGTTGAGGCGATAGCCGTAGTTGGCCACCTTTTAAATTATCCCATGTCAAAGAGTTGGAGTTGTATAATTAGGGAGATTAATTCGGAGACCCCTGATTTCGTCGATTAATCTTGAGAAATATTGTTTTTAAAATTGTGAATTCCCCTCACCTAAATTAGATAATTCAATTTGTTGCGTGTTTGCAAGGAATTTTGTGGTTTGAGTAAAAAAACATTTCTTCACATAAAAAAAGATAAAAGAATCGAGTGAACTCGGTGCATGTGAAGTAGGTATTGAGATCATACGGGCCGTTTGTTGAGTGTGAAGTCTAGCATTACCGATAATTACGTAGGTAGATTTTTTATATTCGTCGAGATAGGAGATGAGTTACACCACGTGCCCTTAAAGATTGCCTTTATCTGACTAGGTCTAGTCAACCTTCATGCATACTTCTACGTGAGCACAACACAAACAATTTTCAATTCCATTCGCGAATAATCCAATTGTTGCATGTGATTCGGGGTACCGAAAAACAAGATCCCTACCTTCACGTGTGTGAATTAGAGGATGTATATGGGACCAATAAGTATCAACAATTCACCAATGAGATTATCAAACTTAAATTTTTCTTACTCTCGTTGAAAGACAAAGCCAATAGTTTGTTTATCTAGTTAAAACCCGAATCCATCACCAGTTGGAACTAAATGAGTGTCACATTTCTTCATAAGTTCTTCCCCAACCAAAAGATGACATCAATACATCACTCCATCAACACATTTAGCCAAGAGGAGGGAGAAGCCTTATGGATGTATTTGGAGCGATTAAAGGACTTGTTACTGCAATATCCGCACAATGGGATTGAGATGGGACGTCAAGTACAAATTTTGTACGAGGGGTTCGATTATAATACTAGAACCATGGTCGAGTCACTATGTAATGGTGATTTTATAGCGAAAAGTGAGTTCGACGCGTGGGTATTCCTAGAAGCCGTAGCGAAAAAGTCTCAACGATGGGCACCCAATAGAGAATCTAGGTCCACCACATTCAATGAGGGTTTAGCTCACCAACTTGAACAAAGTTGTGCTTTATATGCAAAAGTGTCCACATTGACGCAACGTTTAGGGGATTTAAAAATTAGCAAAGAGGCTAATAGAACATCACCTGTGATCATTCAACATATAGGTTCTCCTATTTGTATACTTTGTGATGTATTCAACCACTTAGTCAAGAATTTCCCCACCCTTATAGCCCACATGGCACTCACTGAGAAAGCCAATGCCATCTACCAAAATAGGCCAAAGTATGACCCATATTCAAATGCATATAAATCTGGGTTTCGAGACCACCCAATCTTTCATTGTCCAATTGTCAATGCCAAGGAAGTGGATGTCAACCTTGTAGTAACCCACCCGCGGGTTTCCAAATGAATGACACAGTACCATCATATCCCTCATCCCAAAATATCCAATCTTTAGAGGATTCGATGAACCTTATTTCCCTAAGTACCCTTTAATTCCAGCAAACCACTCAAAATGTCCTCCAATCCACCCAACAAATCATGCATGAGAACTCTCAAGCCATTACTGAACTCGAGGTTAAAATGATCCAACTAGCGAACGTGTTGAGTGAAAGAAATAAATGGAACATTCCCAAGTCAGCTCAAAATCAATCTAAAGGGTAACATGCCTAGGCGTCAATTTGTTATTCAAGATGACATAAGCATGTCACACACCCATGAGCATGTGAAAGTCATCATCACGCTTAGGTTCGACAAGAAAGTGGAGATAAACATTTCACCACTTATCGATAGTGAATCCGAAAAATTTAAGGAGAAAGCAGATCCACCCGTGGATCCAACTTCCTCATCACCCTCACCTTCCCAGCCATCTGTAGAGAGATATGTCCCCAAACCTCCATTTCCCCAATAGTTGGTACCCCAAATGAAAAAGTCGTAAGTTCTTAAGATGTTGGAAGTATTCAAGCATGTACAAATCAATATACCACTCCTTTATTCAATTCAACAAGCGTCGTCCTACGCCAAATTTTTTAAGGGCCTTTGTACCTTCAAGAGAAGCACCAACGTACCCAAGAAGCTTTTCTCGCTGAGCAAGAAAGATTGGTATAAGAAAGCGTGCAAAGGCCCGTCTCATTAAGTGGATCACTCGGTCATGTGATACCTTTTATCTAAAAAGGATGCTAAGGTTCGTCTCATTAAGTGGATCCTTTTACTGCAAGTGTTTGACCTTGAAATTCGGTATAAGAAAAGGTGTGAGAATGTAGTGGCTTATAACTTGTCTAGCTTAACCGTTGAATCATCTGATAACTGATTAGCGCTAAATGAGTCAATTCTAGATGAAAAACTCATGTTTGTCTCTCAACTTCCATGGTTTGCCGATATTGTAAATTATCTTGTGATAGGTGAAATGCCTCTGGCTTAGGAACGATCATTCTAAAGGAAGCCATGTATTTTTTTTTACAAGATCAGTATCTCTTCAAGTATTGTCCTGATCAAATCATTCGAAAGTGTGTAGCCGATCAAGTGATTCAAAGCGTAATCATTTTTTGTTATGACCAAGCTTGTGGAGGTCATTTTAGTGCTCAAAAGACCGCTGAAAAGATTTTTTTGTGTGGATTCTGTTGGCCCATCATTTGTCATGACTCGAATAATTACAGTATGAGTTATGACCATTACCAAAGGTTAGTAAATATCACACGGATGTGATACCCCTCCCAATTAAATATCGGGTGATCGGTCCTTTATTTAATTAAAAAAGAATATTTGGTTTGTTCATTCTTAGTATCACTGTCGAAAAACTTTAATCCGAATAAATACCTAATATTTAATTAAGCTAGTGTCAAAAACTATTACTCAAAACAAACCCATCCAATTTATTTTAATAAATAATCCACTTCATTAACTAACTCAACTACACAAATATTCAAATACCATCCACTGAACTAAATAACATAATAACAAATACTGGAAAGAACATCCCAAGTTAAAATGTCCACAATCACCGGCATAAAATACCAAGTTTAACTGAAAATGAAATACTGATGAGAAATACAAAAATCTCTCGAAATAAACATAGTCTGAGAATGGCAACATATGCCCTGATTAGAAAGTGAGATTAAATTGAAAGAAATGATAGATGCGTCTAATCTCAGGGACCTACAGCTTCCACAATTGCTGCAGCTCGTCAAATAATCCAAGTGTCTAAATATGGTGTCCCTCTGGCTGCGCACCTATTACAACACACACACACACACACACACACACACACACACACACACACACACACACACACATATATGGGAGAAGATGTGCAAGAAACGGGTAAGAACCTGAGTAAAGATAGTTTTAAAACAACAAGTGCATAAATGCAATTTAACAAATATTATATACACGTTAGAAACTCATGTTTTCACTTGAGATTCTCACCTCTAAGCTAATGTGCACGCCTAACGCATCTTCCAACCCATACTAGCTGTGCTGCCCAACCTAACTAGTTCGAAGCCACATTATCACTACTTACGTTCACCCGTAGTACACTCGTATCGTCTATGCTATACGTTATTTACATATTCCATCTCAAATAGCTAATTTACATTTTCACCATTCGTGTAATTATTATTTTACTTGTAACACCCCGTCCTCCCGAGGAGAGCGAACGGAGCGCTAATGCGATAAAATAAATCCAAATCCACAAGTGACAAGGTATATAGCATCTAAGTCCCACAACAACAAAAGAGAAACTACAAATCTCAATCTCTTCAAATTAAATACCAAATCTCTCGAATTACATACAACAACTAACTCGAAAATAAAATACAAATCTCCAAAGCTCTATACATCAAAATAATACAAATCTTTCCAAACAATCCTCGCTAAAATAATCTCCATAGCTCCCAAAAATCCGCGCTAACCTGCCACTAAAAGAAAATATGGGGAAGTACACAATACGACAAGAAAGATGCTCAACAAATATTTATTAGCGATGAATAAAACGTAACAACACGAGTACGAATATTCAAATCAAAATGCAAATCTTAATATCATTTCATCATTATAATTTCTCAACAACACTTTAACTGGGTCACCAGGCCTCACCACATCCGTATATGCTTTATCAATCCATAGCGCGGGAAACAGGAATTTTGGCGGGTGCCGAACATCCGTGCCATATTAAAATCTCATGACAACGTGCTCGATAACAATATAATGATACCACATGAATCAAAATAATTTCAACAATTATTTTCCAGATTTCAATGAATTTATCAATTCAAATATGAGTTCAATTAATAAGAAATCAAAGAGAATGACACTCGCGAGATTTAAGGAGCATATTATGTAAAACCATATACCTCAAACCATGATGAGAAACTAACGATCACATCCTCAAGATCAATTCAAAAGGTCTACAAAAGCTCCTCCAAGAACCTCCAACAAAATAGCCCCAAGAACACCTATAATCTAAGGTTGGAACTCACAAATCTCAAGGGCCAACGTGTATATAAAATGAAGAGGAATATAAAATATATTTGCTGCCAAAATTTGTGCCAAAAGTATGTTAAAAAGGTTGCCCACGACTTCCTTTTATAATGCAAAGAAATGAAGTGTTGGAATCCAAAAGACTCCTTTAAAAAAGGCAAAGAAATGAAGAGTTGGAAGTCAAAACAACTCCAAGAGTTAAAAACATTTAAAAATCATTTTAAAATCCGTTTTAACTCCGTTTTTGAAACCGTTTGAAATTCTCGCCTTTAAAAATAACAACCAACATATTTGAGCAATAAAAATAATTTTACCTAAAACTTTATTTTCCTCCATTTTCTAGAAATTAATTAAAATATCCCAAAATTACGCGGGTTGTTACACTTCCCCACTAACAATGGAATTTCGCCCTCGAAATTCGCCGAATGCCTAACTCTCAAAATCAGGCCACTACACTAACTCCAAAAATAAATCACGTCTCCCAAAAATAAATTCCTCACATCTAATTCCGAAACCTATCACGAATATCACCTAAAATTTTCTATCTCCAAAAATTGCTAACCACGCAATGAACCCAAAACCCAAGCCCCGAGGGTTTCCGTATACCTAAGCTCTGATACCATTTGTAACACCCCGTCCTCCCGGGGAGAGCGAACGAAGCGCTAATGCGATAAAATAAATCCAAATCCACAAGTGACAAGTGACAAGTGACAAGTGACAAGTGACAAGGTATAGAGAATCTAAGTCCCACAACAACAAAAGAGAAACTGCAAATCTCAATCTCTTCAAATTAAATACCAAATCTCTCGAATTACATACAACAACTAACTCGAAAATAAAATACAAATCTCCAAACCTCTATACATCAAAATAATACAAATCTTTCCCAAACAATCCTCGCTAAAATTAATCTCCATAGTGCCCAAAAATCCGCGCTAACATGCCACAAAAAGAAAATATGGGGAAGTACACAATACGACAAGAAAGATGTTCAACAAATATATATTAGCGATGGATAAAACGTAACAACACGAGTACGAATATTCAAATCAAAATGCAAATCTTAATATCATTTCATCATTATAATTTCTCAACAACACTTTAACTGGGTCACCAGGCCTCACCACATCCGTATATGCTTTATCAAGCCATAGCCCGGGAAACAGGAATATTGGCGGGTGCCCAACATCTGTGTCATATTAAAATCTCATGACAACGTGCTCGATAACAATATAATGATACCACATGAATCAAAATAATTTCAACAATTATTTTCCAGATTTCAATGAATTTATCAATTCAAATATGAGTTCAATTAATAAGAAATCAAAGAGAATGACACTCGCGAGATTTAAGGAGCATATTGTGTAAAACCCCATACCTCAAACCATGATGAGAAACCAACGATCACATCCTCAAGATCAACTCAAAAGATTTACAAAATCTCCTCCAAGAACCTCCAACAAAATAACCCCAAGAACACCTCTAATCTAAGGTTGGAACACACAAATATGAAGGGCCAATGTGTATATGAAAAGAAGAGGAATATAAAATATATTTGCTGCCAAAATTTGTGGCAAAAGTATGTTAAAAAGGTTGCCCACGACTTCCTTTTATAATGCAAAGAAATGAAGAGCTGGAATCCAAAAGACTCCTTTAAATAAGGCAAAGAAATGAAGAGTTGGAAGTCAAAACAACTCCAAGAGTTAAAAACATTTTAAAATCATTTTAAAATCCGTTTTAACTCCGTTTTCGAAACCGTTTGAAATTCTCGCCTTTAAAAATAATAACCAACATATTTGAGCAATAAAAATAATTTTATCAAAAACTTTATTTTCCTCCATTTTCTAGAAATTAATTAAAATAGCCAAAATTACGCGGGTTGTTACATTACTCACTTAGATTAAGTTACTTATCGTCATTACCATATCTACTAATTCGCACAGTAGAATTGTTCTCAAGTATATATATATATATATATATATATATATATATATATATATAAATCATGCACCCCTTAGTTATGACCCCTTAGTGCAAAGCATACTTTGCTATCGTATCCCGGTACATCTCACACTGAATAGGGATATGGATTCGGATAATCTCCCACGAACCATAAAAAAAACATATTGGAGGTGAACATAGTACCTAGACCAATATGTCACGCGCATAGCGATGTTCCCATTAAACCGTTGAACTATCATATCCTAGATAGGTTCTATGTTCTATGGTACAAGTCTAAAATCCCCACGAAGGCTCCTCGGTATAAGACCGCCCAAGTGAGCAACCTCCGCCCAAAAGAAAGCTGCGTAGATATATCATACGCATAATAACAAATCCATAGGTATACACACAGACTATTAAAATCTTAGGTATTCACACAGCCATATTAAAATTTCAGTTATTCACCCAACCCAATTTAAACCTTAGGTAACCCGATTCCTTCTTAATATATGTAGTATAGTATTCTCTACTACCCATTGTATTGGCCCATTACGATTATCCCTTTGTTATCGGACTATCCTCATAAGATTTCTATTCAATCGGGCAATTTTTACAATTTTTTGATATCTCGTTAGAAGTGTAAGAAATCTCATTCGAACAGAACATCAAACGACTTAGAACCCTAAATTCTCGTTGGAATTCTCGTTCGAACAAGGTCGTTCGAACGAGTACGTTTGAACCTACTTCTAATGAGCCTCACTTTGAATTCTAATCGGAATTGTCATTGGAATTCTCGTTTTAACGAGGTCGTTCGAACGACATTCCAGTTCTCCAGGTCGTTCGAACGACCTTCACCTAAATTATCCCCTACCTTTGAATTTCTGCATTTTCTTCCATTTTTGTCCATCCAATTCATGTGTAATTTCAAACAAAACAAAATCAATCATCCTAAATCATTTCAAAACCTAATTGGATGTCTTTCAACATGGTTTAACATCAAAATCCCATTATATCTCAGTATGGATTCATTAATTCAAGAAATCCTTAAAAGCCTAGATTTCTATCATCACCATTAATGTCTAATCTAAACCCAAATTAAATTTGTATTTAATCATGCATAAATCTCAGAATTCATATCTCTAAGTAGGGTTTCTCAATCTACATGAAGTTCCTACCCAAATTCATCATTTGAAATCCATTTAATCAGCAGATTCCATTTCTCTTGGATGATTCAACAGCCTAGCCTAACATGGGTAATATACGCACAAAATTTTGCAAGATAAACACATGCCTTATGGAGAACTTATGATTCGTTGAATGAAACCGGTATTGGGGTGATCCCCTCATCTCGATGTACACGTTAGTGGGATTTTTTGTGTGAGATCTTGAGTTTTGCACCAAGAACACCTGTGGAGCTCTTCTTCTTCCTCTTTAGTTCTCTCTCTAACTCTCTAACTCTCTCTCTCTCTCTCTCTCTCTCTCTCTCTCTCTCTCTTAGGTTTAGAAACTCACAACCACCATCTAACCCACATACCTTTCATTTTAATTTCTCCATTTTCATCCATTTTAATTTCCAAAAATCTCAAAATCTCAAAAGACCAAAATACCCCTCAGGGGTGTCGGTTTGGCCTAAATTCCCCCGGAATCAAATTAAAACACCCGGGTAGAGTTTTCTGACTATCTCGGCCCTTCTGGACTCATTGAATCAGTCGAAATACCCACACGAGTTATGTTTTTAACCTATTGTTGATGCAAAAAACTAGACCGAATCCCATTTTTATGATCACAGATAAATAGATAAAAGCAATCCAATCAAGCACATGAGAGACACAGATTTTTAAAGTGGTTCGGCTATAAGGAAAAGCCTACGTCCACTGTTATTTTATTCCCAGGGGTTTACAATAGCACAATGTGGTGTAGAGAGAGAAAAAGGTGTGGATCTTGTGTATGGTGTCTCTCATCCTTGTCGGATCTCCTCCCTTTCGGCTAAGGGAATACATGTATTTATAGTGATAGGAGATAAAGAGATTCATTGTATGTAGACATTTATGTCTACATTCAACGAATCTGATTGTTGAATTGCTTGGTATGCTATGCGTTGTCATCTATTAATACAGTATAAATGTACATTAAGGCTCATTAAATGCGCTGCCATCTTCATTAATGCACATTAAATGAGTAGTTATCCTTTGATCTTCCTGGTTGATATGCCGACCAACTCTCCTCGGGTGCTGACTAACTCTCCTCGGGTGCCGACTAATTCTCCTCGGGTACTGACCAACTGTCCTCGAGTGCCGACTAACTCTCCTCGAGTGTCGAATATTGCCACGTAGGATGACATGTGTCCTTTCTGATTGGTCCTCGTAGATGGAGAATTTTTACGTTAACAGAAGCCCCCAATGCTCCATGCTTGATGGTTTACTTGAAAGAATGGAGTATTTATTCTGCATTGTTGCTCGGTGCTTGTGAAATTCTTGGTCTACCTTCTTGATTTGTTCAACATAAAGTGCATTATCTCCTGGACGACATATGATGCAGGCTGATCGATGGTTGCTAATCTTTATTTTGAGGAACTCCGTGTGCTATGTATCACCCCTGGGAATTTGGATGCATCCATGCCATAGTATGAAACTTGTAGCTTATCATAATCTTCAAGTATGTTGATTGGTTTGTTAGCCAACCAACTGCCTCCTGTGCCGAGAAACTGAGTGATAACTTCACGTGCTTGATTCTTCTGATTTATGATCCTCGGAATACTTTGTTGAGTAACATACTAGCTTTTGAACCCAACTCTTCAATCTGATTAGTACCAAGCTAGTGGTGGACTTCGAAACATTTTCATACAACTTCTTCTTCAATGTTAGTCGGGACAGTAGTGGTAAAGATCTCAGTGCTGTAGATGCTAAATTTGACTTCTGAACTTCAATAGTATGTGCATAATAACTCCTAAATATACCTCCTGAACTTCTGAATGCACCTCCTGAACTTCTGAATACGCCTCCGTGAGAGTTTGTGAAGTTGAATTTGGTGCTCGACTGCATGATGTTATAAGAATGTGCCACCAAATGAACAAATATATCTGTAATAGAAACCCCCAAATGAACAAATACTTTATCGAGCACCTCCTAGATCGACCATCCGTGATGAATATCAGGATGCTCAAAGATCTTAACTTCATAAATTCTCCTCTTACTTTAAATGATCCACCTGTTGGCGAGGAACCTGTTTCAAAAGCAGAGGGGAAGAAACCAATAGAATGGGAATATTGATGTAATAAATTTGTATTTCATTCCTGATGTATTTTGTTTTTGATTTTAATGAAAGACTTTCATTTTTGTTCGCAATCTTAATTGCTATTGTCTTGTAAAATACTTTACATCTGTGCATATGTATCTGTTAAAAAGATAACAATATTGTGTTGTTTGTCGATCAACTTATTGTCGACTAGTTTGAATTTGTGGTAACCATTTGATGAAAAATGATGTTTTGTTTGTCGACCAACTTAGTAAAAAAGTTACGAGTATAAAAAATGTTGCTCAATCACTTTCTCGTTTTCATAAAATGTTTTCGACCAACCAAGGTCGGTAAATTTTCCTTTTCGACCAACTACAGTTAGTGGGTTTTTATCCCCGACCAGCCATAGTTAGTGGATTTTTCCTCTACGAGCAACTTTGGTGCTTTCTGGAATAATCTTACCTCCCGACCAACGTATGTTGGCATTTCCGAGAATATATTTACCTCCCGACCAACATAAGTTAGCATTTTCGAGAATATATGTATTTCCTAACCAACATAAGTTGGCATTTTTAGGAATATTTTGTTTCCTAACCAAACAGGTTGGCATTTTTAGGAATATTTTGTTTCCTAGCCAAATAGGTTGACATTTTTAGGAATATTTTTTTTCCTAACCAACCGAGGTTGGCATTTTTAGGAATATTTTGTTTCCTAGCCAAACAGGTTGGCATTTTTAGGAATATTTTGTTTCTTAACCAACCGAGGTTGGCATTTTTAGGAATATTTTGTTTCCTAACCAACCGAGGTTGGCATTTTTAGGAATATTTTTGCTGAGTAGTCTGAGCTTTGCCGAGTTTTACCGAGTAGTGTGTAGCACTAGTATTCCCCGAAAATTTTTCAATAAAAGGAGCAGGTATAACAGCTTCACTTCTAAACGCCAGCATATATGGTGATTCTCCAGTTGCTGCTCGGGGAGTAGTACGATAAGCCCATAGTACTGACTGTAACTCGTTGATCCAGTTTGCTTTTGCGTCACTTAGTCTTTTATTCAATCATTTAGCAGTGTTCTGTTCGTCACTTTAGTCTGTCCGTTGCTTTGAGGATGTCCTGGTGCCGAGTGGATCTTTAAGATATTGGACTGATGGCAATTGGCAACGAACTCCTCGTTGTCAAATTGTGTTCAATGGTCTGTGATGAAGGCATGAGGTAGACCATATCGACAGATGATATTCTTCCAAATAAATTGGTACACCTTCTCGTACGTCATATCAATGAGAGGCTCTGCTTCTACCCACTTAGTAAAATAATCCACTACGACGACGAGGTATTTGAACCTTCCTCTGGTCGTTGGCAGTGGCCCGACCATATCTACTCCCCATATGGAAAATGGCCAAGGGGAAGTGATGGGTATCAACAATGCTTGTGGATTTCTTCGGATGGAGGAAAAGCGCTGGCACTTGTCACATTTCTTGGCATAGGCTATACAATCAGCTCTCATCGTTGGCCAGTAGTATCCCTGCGTCATCATCCTTTGTAAAAGCGTCCGACCTGCTACATGGGCTCCACAAGACCCTTCATGGACCTCTTCAATCAAATCTTTCACCTCGGTGGGATGCACACATCTTTGCAAACATGCCATAATTCCTCGTCTATATAGAATACCATTAATTAATACATACCGAGCAGCTTTAAACTTCAATTTCTTGGCTGCGAGCTTGTCAATTGGTAATTCTCCCTCCTCAATATATGCCCTGATGGGATCCATCCAAGATGGTCCTAAATCAAGGGTAATAAAATTTGTCGTCAGATCTTCATCTATACTCCGACCAACTAAAACTTCAATTGGGATTGTTCTTCGTAGCTCGGTATGAGTAGCTGACGCTAATCGAGCTAAGGCGTCTACTCTCGCATTCTCCATTCTTGGTATCCTGATCAACTGAATATCAACAAATTCTGATACCAACTCCATCACCTTTGCATGATACCTAATCATTGATTCTCCTTTGGCAGCATTTATTCCCAACATTTGATTTACGATCAATTGAGAATCACTGAAGACAATAACCTGTTGCGTCTCCATAATTTTTGCCAAATTAAGACCTACAATCATGGCCTCATACTCAACCTCATTATTGGAAGATTTGAATTGGAATCGTAGGGCGTATTCTTTGTCGACCTCGTCCGGGCTGTTCAAAACGATCCCTGCCCCACAGCCTGTTGTGCAAGATGAGCCATCTACATATAGCCTCCATATAGGTAACTCGTCTTCAAATTTCTGATCTGACAGAGTTCCTCGGTGAAATATTTGTTGCTTCCTTTCATCCTCCCTTGATATTTCTTTCTCCACGTCGATTATCTTTTCTTGCCCTTTTACCAACCGGAGTTGGTCTGAGCTCGAAATTGATGATCCTGTAATATCCACTCGCCCTTTTACCAACCGAAGTTGGTCTGAGCTTGTGTCTGTTGATTCTGTAACATCCACAGGTTGATCAATGAGTAACTTTTTCTCCTCGGGGGTATCAGGATAGGTGAACTCTGCTATAAAATTTGCTACAGCCTGCCCTTTTAGCGATGATCTGGGTTCATAAACTATATCATATTCACCGAGCTCTATTCCCCAATACATCAATCTCCCTAATTTTTCTGGTTTATGAAGGGCTTGCCTCAATGGCATATCAGTATATACTATTATGGTATGAGCCTGGAAGTATGGCCTCATTCTCCTACTTGCCTCAATCAATGCCAGTGCCAATTTTTCCAGCCTCGAATATCTGATTTTTGCTCCTCGGAAGGCCTTACTCGTGTAATAAATTGGTTTTTGCACTCCATTCTCCACTCTGATCAACCCCGAGCTAACTGCATTCTCCGATACTGCTAGATACAAGTACAATTTTTTCCCATCACCGGCCTGGACAACAGTGGAGGTGCTCCCAGGTATTTCTTCAAGTCTTGAAAGGCCTTCTCACATTCATCATTCCACTCAAAAGTCTTTCAGAGCGTTGTGAAGAATGAGAGACATCTATCAGTTGCTCGCGATACAAATCTGTTGAGTGCTGCTACTCGTCCTGTGAGACTCTGTGCTTCTTTCTTCGTCGTTGGAGATCGCAGCCCTAATAGGGCTTTGATTTTTTCAGGATTTCCTTCAATGCCTCATTGATTGACAATGTACCCGAGAAACATGCCTTCTCGAACTCCAAATATGCACTTCGTCGGGCTCAGCTTCATTTGATATTTATCCAGTTGATCAAAGGTCTGGCCTAAGTCAACTAGATGATCGGTAGCTTTCTTACCCTTTGTCAGCATATCATCAACGTAGACTTCCATATTACAACTGATTTGTTCAGCAAAGACCTCGTTCATCAGCCACTGATATGTCGCACCTGCATTTTTCAAACCAAAAGGCATAACATTATAACAATAAGTTCCCCTAGGGGTAATGAAAGAAGTACTCTCCCTGTCTTCAGGTTTCATTTTAATCTGGTTGTAACCAGAATAAGCATCCATGAAGCTCAGCAGCTCGTGTCCCGAGGTAGCATCGACTAGTTGATCGGGGCAGCGGAAAGTGATCCTTTAGGCATGCTTTATTGAGGTCGGTGAAGTCTACACACATCCTCCACTTGTTATTCTTCTTTTTTACCATCACCACATTTGCTAACCAGACTGGATATTTAACGTCTTCGATAAAGCAAGCTTTCTGGATCTTCTCGACCTCCTCTTGTATAGCTTGATTCTTCTCAGGACTGAATACTCTTCTTCTCTGCTTCACTAGTTTGATCTCCTTATTCACGTTGAGCTCGTGACATAAGAAATTTGGGTATATTCTGGGCATATCTTCATGACTCCTTGCGAAAGTTTTCTTTCTTCTTCTTAGGAAAGTTATCAATTCCTGTTTTAATGAGGTATCCAACGACGAACCTATTTGAGTAGTTCGTTCAGGGTGCTCATCGTCCAGAATGATATTTTCAGTAGCTTCCACCACTTGACCCTTCACGAGTTGCGACTCATCTCTAGGATCCAATGTTTCAATTTCTGCACCTTCATCCACTTGATAAGTAGTAGTCTTTTTCCTCGACTCCTCCAGCTCCTCTTGCTCGGCAGATGAATAATAACATTCCCGAGCTACTTTTTGATCACCTTTCACAACTCCTACTCCAAAATTTGTTGGAAATTTTAGGCATTGATGTACTGTAGATGGCACTGCCTCGAACTTCTTCAATCCTACTCTTAACTCGATTAAGTCAAGTATGAAGATCTATGCCCAGGATTGGGGCATGTATGAAATGAATCTGATGGTGCCAATTTAATTGTTATTTGCAGTCTTGCTGATGTGTTGTGTGTAGTCTAGCTGCGTTGTTTTTGTTCGGTATTGACCTTTTAAGGTCTTTATGTTCTGTTGATGAGCATCCAAGAATTGTACTGGGCAGATAATTTTTCCTGAGCACCTGTTGAGGCTGAATCATATAAAAATTACAATTATAATAATTTTTCAGCCGACCAATATATAGTGTGCATTGGCTTCAATATTGGACAATTTAAATTTCCAGATAATAATATGAGAGATAACAATCAAAATATCTCGTGTTCTCATAAAAATATGATGTGCATAAACGTGTCTCCATAAAAATATTTAACGGACTTGTGATTATGAAATTTTTTTTTATTCATATTTGAAATAAAAACCGATCCACTAATTTAATAAAATCGTGATTTGCAATATTTTGCAGATTTTATAAATGAAAAATTGGACAACTAGTTTATGTTTATAATCATAAAAAGCATGACTGAATCAAAAGATGTATGTACGTATCTACAACATATAATTGATTATTCATATATTGATAAAATTGATCGTATCAACACAATTACATAATATGATTATTTGTGCAGAGAACATAGTTTTCTTGAAGAGAGAGAAAATGGGTCTGATTCAATTCATGTTAATATCGGAATGGAAAATACATAATCGTTCTTAATGCTTATCCCTATCCTAACATATTTGTTCAGAAAGTCTTCAAGTGGATCCATAGATGCAAGGATTTGTATAATATTTATGAGTCTAAAATTCACCAGATTCCCAAATTGAAATCGATCACACAGTTAGTGCATATAAAAATTATGACTAAATTAAAAGATTTCCAAATGAATCAAATTTGTATATACTCATATAAAAGAGATTTATGAATATAGAGAAATTATTTTATCTCCTTAAAGAAGAAATAATATAATATGTACACAAATTTCTCAAACTTTGTGATTATGAAATGTACATTTATCCAGATTTGTAAAATTAGATTCAATAATTTGTGAATATAAAATCATGATTGAATTAAAAGATGTATGCACAATATATAATTGATTTGATATCTAAGTTTATGGATATAAACATATGAGAATCATGATTTGAACAAAAATATAATGGGAATTTAAATAGTCATCAAAGATCTTTCACAAATTATTTCAAAATCAACAAAGAAAATTATCAAATCTTATCAGCATCGTATATATTGGTATATTTAATCATTTAAAATATTTATTCCATGATATAAAATTGAAACTTGAGAATTAAGCAAAAAGTTATGATTTATGAAATCCACTATTTTTCAGATTTCTAAATAAGAATTAATCTAACAGTTATGATTTTAAAATCATGATATGCAATATTTTGCAAATAAAAATTGGACAATTAATTTATGTATATAAACATAAAAATCATGATTGAATCAACAGATGTATGTATAATATATAATTTATTATACATATAGAAAATAAAAACTTAGCTTTTGATGGAGAACAATGCTTGTAACACGTTCCCACAGACGGCGCCAATATGTTGATGCAAAAAACTGGACCGAATCCTATTTTTATGATCACAGATAAATAGATAAAAGCAATCCAATCAAGCACATGAGAGACAAAGATTTTTAAAGTGGTTCGGCTATAAGGAAAAGCCTATGTCCACTGTTATTTTATTCCCAGGGGTTTACAATAGCACAATGTGGTGTAGAGAGAGAAAAATGTGTGGATCTTGTGTATGGTGTCTCTCATCCTTGTCGGATCTCCTCCTTTTCGGCTAAGGGAATACATGTATTTATAGTGATGGGAGATAAAGAGATTCATTGTATGTAGAAATTTATGTCTACATTCAACGAATCTGATTGTTAAATTGCTTGATATGCTATGTGTTGTCATCTATTAATACAGTATAAATGTACATTATGGCTCATTAAATGCGCTGCCATCTTCATTAATGCACATTAAATGCGTAGTTATCCTTTGATCGTCCTGTTTGATATGCCGACCAACTCTCCTCGGGTGCCGACTAACACTCCTCGGGTGCCGACTAATTCTCCTCGGGTACTGACGAACTCTCCTCGGGTGCCGACTAACTCTCCTCGGGTGTCAATTATTGCCTCGTAGGATGACATGTGTCCTTTTCTGATTGGTCCTCATAGATGGAGAATTTTTACGTTAACACCTATTAAAGTACTCTCGAAATGATTCACGCGCGCGTCCTGACTTAATTTATCGAACCTTCATATTTCTCACTCACGACAAGTATATAATATCATAATCCCATATTACTTACTCACACAGTAATATTCAATAATTTTCAACAATAAGTATTAACCCTTGGCGTGCTAGTTAATATTTATTTTAAACTAGATTAATTAATAATTAATTTCTCACATTTAATTTAATTAACTCCACAATAATAATTAATCTCATAATTATTAAAATCAACAAAAGTAAGGGGTATTACATACTTCCCCCCAAATAACAGAATTTTATCCCGATATTCAAAAACTAAGGCATACCTGGGACGAATAGGTCTTGATACTTCTCATGTATATCTTCCTCTTGCTCCCAAGTAGACTCCTCTACATTGTGATGTTCCCAATGGACCCGCACAACTGGAACTACTTTGGACCTCAGTCTCCTCTCACTGTGGTCTAGAATAGCCACTGGTCTCTCCTCATTAGAACTAACTGGCTGCAGGTTTATCTCCTCTATAGCGACGTTAGTGTGAGCCAACTCATCTCGGAGGTACCGTCTTAGGAATAAATGTGGAACACATCATGAATGCAGTGAAAGTGTTTCGGTAATCCAAGTTTGTATGCCACCGATATGAGCCTCTTAATAATAGAAAACGGTCCTATGTATCTCGGAGTCAATTTCCCTTTCTTCACGAACGTCATTACTCCTTTCATAGGAGATACTCGAAGTAGCACCTGGTCCCCCACTGAAACCTCCTTGAAGAACCTCTTAGCATCGGCGTAGATTTTTTGTCTATCCTGGGCTACTCATATGCGACTCCGTATCATCTCAATCCTGGACGACGTATCTTGAATCACCTCCGGCCCAAGTAACTTGTTATCCCCCACCTCCAACCAATAAGTAAGAGAACGACAAGGCCTACCATATAGCGCGTCAAATGGGGCCATGCCATTAGTAAACTGGTAGGAGTTATTATAGGGAAACTCCAATAGTGAAAGGTATTGCTCCCAACTTCCTCTAAAATCAAGGACACACATATGCAACATATCCTCCAGCATCTGATTAGTGCGCTCCGTCTGCCCATCTGTCTGTGTGTGGTATGCCGTACTCAACCGCAATACGGTACCCATAGCCTCCTCAAAAATCTCCCAGAACGCGACACAAAGATTTTGTCCCTCTCGGACACAATATTGAGGGGCACCCCATTTAACATCACTCTCTCGGTAATAAATAATTGGGCAAATTATCCCGTAGGGTAGTCCATCCGGACTGGCAAGAAGTGATCTACCTCCGTCAACTGATCTACAATAACCCATATAGAATCATGTCCTCACTAATTAGTTGGCAACCCTGTAATGAAGTCCATGGAAATGATTTCCCATTTCTATATAGGAATCTCTAGCCGCTGAAGCAACCCTGGCGATTTCTAATGGTCCACCTTTACCCGCTGACAGGTGGTACACTTGGAGATGAACTCTGCAATGTCTCTCTTCATACCACTCCACCAATACTGTTGCCTCATATCCTGGTACATCTTATCCCCTCTAGGATGTACCATAAATCGGGACCCATGTGACTCTGTAATTACTGCGTGTCGCAGATCCTCCCCCGTTGGAATAATTAGTCTCCCGTTGAAGCGTAGTCCTCCCTCGAAACTCACTGAGTAAGACTCTACTCCTTCGTCTAACAGCTTTTTAATCTGCTCCTGACAAAACGGATCTACTCCCTGGGCCTGAACCACCTTCGTCACTATCTGGGGTGTAATAGTCATAATAGACATGAACGATCGGTCCACTATATCCTGATGTCCTAACTCTTTATATTTCGCCTTCCACGCCTAGGCTACCTCACCTACAGGACTATGGCTCAACGCATCGGCAACTACGTTTGACTTCTCCGGGTGGCATTGTATCTCAAACTGATAGTCATTCACAAACTCAAGCCACCTACGCAGACGTATACTCATCTCCTTCTGCGTGAACAAGTACTGTAGTGACTTATGGTCTGTGAACAGGAAAAATTTATCTCCCAACAAGTAATTCCTCTATATTCGAAGCTTAAACATGATTGTTGCCAACTCCAAGTCATGGGTGGGTTAATTATTCTTGTGAGGCTTATGTTTGCAGGAATCATAAGCTATAGACTGAGCTTCCTACTATGATACTCCACCAAGACCCTGTAACGACGCATCAATTTACACAAGATACTCCACACATGCCCTAGGAAGTGTTAGTACCGGTGCTGAAGCCACCTTATCCTTCATCCCATCAAAAGCCAACTGACACGCATCCTCCCATATAAACGACACGCCCTTTTGAGTCAGATTCGTCATTGAACCCGCAATCTTCAAGATTCCTCGAATAAATCGTCTAAACTGGCTAAACCTAGTAAACTACGTACCTTCGTCGGTGTCAAGGGTCGTCCCCACTTCTTCAGCGTTGACACTTTTCTGGGATCCACTAATATATCCCTCTCAGATACGATGTGTCCTAAAAATTTCCCCTCTCGCTCTAAGAATTCGCATTTTTTCAGTTTAGCATACAACTCATTCTCCCGTAGAGTGTGTAGAACCATACGTAAGTGATCGACATGCTCATCCTCGGTACGGGAATAAATCAGTATGCCATCTATGAAGACAATCACAAATTGATCAAGGAACTCTCTAAACACCCTATTCATCAAGTTCATAAACAATGATAGTGCGTTGGTTAGCCCAAACGGTATAACTCGAAACTCGTAGGATCCATACCTCGTCAAAAAATCAGTCTTCGACACGTCCTGCTCTCTGATACATAATTGATAAGAGTCAAATCTCAAGTCTATCTTTGAGAAGTAGGTTGCTCCTCTTAGTTGGTCAAATAAGTCATTGATGCAGGTAATGGATATTTATACCGTATCGTGGCTTTATTCAGCTCTCGGTAATCAACTGAGAGCCGTAAGGATCCATCCCTCTTCTTCACAAACAAAATTGGAGTGCCCCAAGGTGAGGTACTCCTACGGATGAAACCCTGCCCCAAAAACTTCTCTATCTAGTCCAGTAACTCCGTCTTCTCTGCCGAAGCCATACGATATGGTGCACGTGCAATGGAACGAGTGCCCGATGTTAAGTCTATCGCAAATTCAATTTCCCTACTTGGTAGTAACCCCGATATATCCTCAAATACATCAACGAACTCAATTTCCCTACTCTTCTTATTGGAATTCTCATTCAAACGAGGTCGTTCGAACGAAATTCCAGTTCTCCAGGTCGTTCGAATGACCTTGACCCAGATTGTCCCCTACCTTTGAATTTCTGCATTTTTCTTCCATTTTTGTCCACCCAAGTCATGTGTAATTTCATCTAAAACAAAAACAATCATCCTAAATCATTTCTACACCTAATAGGATGTCTTTTAACATGGTTTAACATCAAAATCCTCTTATATCTGAAGTATGGATGCATTAATTCAAGAACCTGAAAAGCCCTAGATTTCTATAATCACCATTAATGTCTAATCTAAACCCAAATTATATTCGTATTTAATCATGCATAAATCTCAGAATTTATATCTCTAATTAGGATTTCTCAATCTACATGAAGTTCCTATCCAAATTCATCATTTGAAATCAATTTAGTCATCAAATTAATTATCTCATCGATAATTCAACAACCTAGTATAACATGGGTAATATATGAGCAAAATTGAGCAAGATAAACACTTCCCTTATGAAGAACTTATGATTCGTTGAATGAAACTAGTATTGGGGTGATCCTCTCCTGTCGATCTAGTCATTAGTGGGATTGTTGGTGTGAGATCTTGAGCTTTGCACCAAGAACACCTATGGAGCTCTTCTTCTTCCTCTTTAGTTCTCTCTCTCTCTCTCTCTCTCTCTTAGGTTTAGAAACTGAATACCTCCATCTAACCCACGTACCTTTCATTTTAATTTCCAAATTTTCGTCCATTTTAATTTCCCAAATTCTTAAAAGACCAAAATACCGCTCTCGGGTGTTGGTTTGGGCTAAATTGCCTCCGAATCCAAATAAAACACCTGGGTAGAGTTTTCTGACTATCTCGACCCTTCCGGACTCATTGATACACTAGAAATACCCATACGAGTTACTTAAAAATAAATTATCTTTTTAATCAATTAAAGTAGTCTCGACACGATTCACACGCGCGTCCCGACTTAATTTACCAAACCATCGTATTTGTCAGTCACGACAAGTATATGATATCATAATCCCATATTACTTACTCACACAGTAATATTCAGTAATTTTTTGAAATAAGTATTAACCATTAGAACGCTAGTTAATATTTATTTTTAACTAGACTAATTAATAATTAATTTCTCACATTTTATTTAATCAATCCCATAATAATAATTAATCTCAAAATTATGCAAATCAACAAAAGTATGGGTTATTACAACGTAGGACCATGATGACCTTAAATCCCATTCTGATTATCGAAGTTTTTTATTGTTGGGGCATTGATTTTATGGATCCATTCCCAAATTCCTACGGGAATCTATGCATCCTTTGGGTGGTTGATTATGTTTTTAAATAGGTTGAAGACTTACCGTGTAGGATGAATGACTGCCATGTGGTGGTCAAATTCATTCGAGAAAATATTTTATCTCGTTTCAGTATGCCTCGAGCCATCATTAGTGATCAGGCAACCCATTTATGTAATAGATCCTTCGAGGGTCTCATGAAAAAGTATTCGGTCATGCACAAAGTAGGATGTTCTTATGACCATCAAACAAGTGGGAAAGTAGAAGTTTCTAATAGTAAAATTAAGCAAATGATCGAGAAGATAGTGAATCTGAACCGTAAGGATTGGTCCTTAAAGTTGATGGATGGATTGTGGCCTTATCTCTCTGCCTATAAAATACCACTGGGTAATTCTCCATATAGGCTTGTCTACAGAAAAGCCTGTCACCTTCCGGCAGAGTTAGAACACAAAGCCTATTGGGCCATTAAGACTTTCAGATTTTATTTACATGTTGCGGGTGAGGTCCGAAGACTGCAACTCAATGAGTTGGAACAGTTTAGGAATGATGCGTATATAAATGCAAAATTGTGACACCCTGCCTAATTAACCCCGGGTGATCAGTCCTAAATTAAATTAGAACAAGTTTCTCAGTTGGTTCATTCTTAGCATCACTGTCGCATTTTTAATTACTATCCACCTAAGTGAGAAAATTAGACTGGTGCCAAGTTTTACCTTTCAATAATTTAATGAAATACTCATGCAGAAACAAATTAATTTAAACAATCGCAATTAACTGAAATCAACCATTCACGTCTAAATAAACTGACCGAATAAACCATCAACTCTAATTTAATAAAAGTAAAGACAGATAATGATAAATCTCAGCAAGTCTGACAAAAATACTAAATAAATCTCTAAGCAATATGCTCGAGTAACTGATAGGAAATTTTTATACTAGAAATGAAAAGAATGAGGCGCCTATCAAACTCCTTCTACATCCACTTATGCTGCAGCCATAGATCCTTGAAATGAGTCAAGTCTGGCGTCCCTATGGCTGGACACCTAAAATGTTTTTAAAAATATTTATAGCAAGGGTTAAAACCGAAAATATTTGGAAAATATTTAGCAAATGATTAACTTGCAGTATTAAATATGTATGCATGCTCTTTATATTTTAGTTAGTGTTGAACTTCCTTGATGACATCTTCACCCCTCCTCTAACGTGCACGACTAACGCATTAAATTAATTCCCTAAGTTATTTATCCCATAACTAGATAACCGATATAACCCCTTGCAACCACCCTACTCTAACAGAGTATGTAATAAAAATGATTTCCTATATATTATAAACAGTAACTTAATTAGTCATTCTTCCTTTTTAAATTTAAATAACTTTCACACCCATTATACATATAATACAATTCACGCCCTGTTTTAAATTACCCTCATATAATTATTTATCTCATTATATACGTATAATTAGATTACAACATTCACACATATGTTGAAATAATAAATAATAAATGATAATAACCATCCTCCCGAGTAATAACTCACCTAATGTATATTCTCTAAAGTGCTATGCCACTATGTATATTCACATAACCTAGTTACCCAAGTCAGGATTGCTCACAAGCTTGGTTAATAACATAAATATTGGAGGCGGTCATATTCCTTTCTTGGAAGTGAGATTCCCCTCACCCATATAATGGACGCTATGACCTGGGGATATACTTGTCCTACTCCTCAATCTAGGGGATTCACCCTCAACGCACAACCTCCCCTGATAGCACTAGAGTATATAATATAATAATATCTAGTCACTGATATTAATGCACACACACACACATACACACACACACACACACACACACACACACACACACATATATATATATATATATATATATATATATATATATATATAATAAGATGGCATGGATTTTGAATTGTCTAAGCACAATAACGGTCTAGATCTTGCCACATCTCCCACTAAAAATGAAGGGCTTAGATTAAATCTTCAATTTTAATTTAAAATTTGAAAATTCTGATGCCCCCCCCCCCCCCCCCACATTTCATTTCCCCCTTCTGATTCCCCCCACACCCCACATTTCATTTTCCCCTCTTTCTCTATCTCCCGATTTCCGAGGTTTCTCCACTCACTCAGTCACTCTCTCACGAATCCCTCCTCTCAGGTTATTTCATTTCCCAGCTCTTTCTCTATCTCCCCTTTAGACTATTTTTGTTTTTTTGCTAATACATTTTCGATTTCTATCTCCCCTTTAGACTATTTTTGTTTTTTGCTAATACATATTCGTTTTCTTGCAGATTCAAATAACGGTATTTTTTGCCCGAAATTTGTTTTTTTTACAGGCCTGGTGCTTTTTTTTTGGAGGTCCGATGCTTTATTTTTTAGGTCTGATGTTTTTTTTATATGGCCGGTGCTTTTTTTTTAGGTCTGATGCTTTATTTTTTGATATCATAAATTCCAAGAAACATTCATTTTTTTAATATGTTTGCCACTCAAGTTATTTAATATGTTTGTGTTTGTTAACTGAGTTTTTATTTATTTTTATTGTTTTGGGTTTAATGGACTTTACATAATGCTATTGATTATTGTATTATTGGTATTCCTCACTCTGCAAGAAAAATATCTTTTTTTTAATATGTCTGTCACTCAAGTTCTGAATATGTTTGTGTTTGTAATCTGAGTCTTTATTTTTTATTGTTTTGGGATTTTTGTTAAATTGGAATTTATGATAAAAATAGGATTTTTTTTGTTAAATTGGATTTGAGTTTAGTGGACAAAAATAAGAATGTTGTAGTTAGTAGTGTAAGTGATTTTTTTTTTATGAAGACTATATTTTTGATGAAATGCCAATGTGGCAATTTATAAATTGTTGTATTGATTTTGCACTATAAAGGTCCTAAGATATTAATGTTGAGTTTAGAATGTGCCCAACATTGCTAAGATTTTTCCTTGTTTTTTATTTGGTGTGTGCAAGTCTATTATGGTCTTTATGTTTCTTTACATCTACTATGTTCTCCAATTTTTTTTAGCACTTTTGGTATACGCAGTTTTCATACTACATTGGCTTTATGGGTTGACCATGTTGGTGCACTCAGTTTTCATATAATTTATTTGTTTGTAAATAATAATGAGATCCTATGTGTGTAACTATAATTACCACAGTTTTTTTTGTACTTCATTTTTCCTACCCATTATTTTCGATTCGAGTTGTCGCGATATGAATTTCCTATGTGTGTAACTATAATTACCACATTTTTTTTTGTAATTCATTTTTCCTACCCGTTTTTTGTATTCGAGTTGTCGCGATATGAATTCATGAAATTATTGTTGATAGAATTATGAATGTTTAGTTAGAAGCAAACTTGCTTCCATTAGGCGTGGTTACCATTAGTTGTTTCAAGAAATCGGTCTTTTTGGTGTGTAACGAAATGCTTAAGAAAATATTGAAGCCTGATATATTTTTATCCCTTACATTTTGAAGCACTAGATATTAAAAAAAATAGGGAATTCAAGAAGCATCCTTATTATATGGATGAGTCAGAAGTTGCATATATTTACATAAATTTGTTATGTTCTTTGTTGTTTTGTAAATTGCAACAGGTCTGTCCTATTCACTTTCACAGTAGCTTTCATTCAAGGACCTTGATTTCAGCAGCTTTCATTTCGTATATGGGAATAGCTTGGCATTTGAATTCCGCTCTAACATTCATGGATAATACTACTACTACATTTGGCTCTGTAAGTTAAATCTAAACTCTTTTTTATATATTAGGCTATGTAATAATTTTACTTTTTTGTGACTATGATGTTTTTCTTTGACGAACCTAGGTGAATTCTAAAGTTCATAGATCTGTAAGGATACATCTCCATTTCAAAATTATAATTAATATATTTTTCATGTACATCAAAGTTTTGTATCATTTTTTTTCACTATCGTAGGTTCAATTATTGCGCCGTCAAAACCTCGGGGTGGTTATTCGAGATGAATCTGAACTAAACGCTATTCATATTGAGGTATATAGTTTTATTCTACATTTTTAAGTTATTTAATTAGATTACAATTATAATTTTTTTTATTCAGTTGTGATTATGTGAAGGCTCAACGCAATCAGTACATTGCAAATAGTTCCAGCCAAGAGAATGGGAAGAGAAAAGAGAAAGAGAAAGTTGCTTATGATGTGGTATATTTTATTTTTGTATCTTCGTAATATTATACGTACACATGATGCATAGTTTAACAAAATCTCAATTTATTGAGCTCTTTTATTGATATTTAGGATCCAAATGAAACTGGCATCTCGAAGGCAGCATTTGCCCAACGTCGACGACGTGAACGTGAATGACTTGAACATGAATCATTGGGTCATCATCAACCAATGCCCTTCCCTAACCTACCCCAATCAGGTCGGTCCCGAGGTAGTGATCTTAGAGAGGCAAATAGGGCTGCTCTATCCCAAAATCCATCTCTTCAAACACCTGCCCATGTCGAGCGTATTATTCGTACTTCAACTCCACTCACCAATAATTTGTCAATTGATCAATCTCCTATTCAACTACGCTCATTAATTACTCCACAAAATCTTCACCATGAATTTTCTTCACATGATGTGGGTGTTAGACATGAACAAATACCAGATCCAGTTGATCAGGTTTCATATAGTGGCGGCGAGGAAAATGCTCACATGCCTCGAGAAGATACTGGTGTTGTAGCTGCTGAAATTAACAGGTAACATTAAAATGGTTTCAGTAGACATCCAGTCCAATTCTTTTCATGATATTAAAATGGCACTTTCATTTGATAATTGAATAATAATTGGCATTAGAATGGTTTCTAACTTTTTACAGGGCACATCAACTTGATTTCGGTAGACATCTTCACCACGAATTTGCTTCACATGATGTGGGTGCCATATATGAACAACTACCAGATCCAGTTGATCAGGTTTCATATAGTGGCGGCGAGGAAAATGCTTGCATGCCTCCAGAATATACTGGTGTTCTAGCTGCTGAAATTAACAGGTAACATTAAAATGGTTTCAGTAGACATCCAGTCCAATTATTTTCATGATATTAAAATGGCACTTTCAATTGATA
This sequence comes from Sambucus nigra, assembly GCA_949130495.1. Taxonomy (NCBI): domain Eukaryota; kingdom Viridiplantae; phylum Streptophyta; class Magnoliopsida; order Dipsacales; family Adoxaceae; genus Sambucus; species Sambucus nigra. The sequence goes on from OX422215.1 coordinate 49,246,617, forward strand.
ATTGAATAATAATTGACATTAGAATGGTTTCTAACTTTTTATAGGTTACATCCACTTGATTTCGGTAGACATCTTCACCACGAATTTGCTTCACATGATGTGGGTGCCATATATGAACAACTACCAGATCCAGTTGATCAGGTTTCTTACAGTGGCGGCGAGGAAAATGCTCGCATGCCTCCAGAATATAATGGTGTTGTAGCTGCTGAAATTAATCGGTAACATTAAAATGGTTTCAGTAGACATCCAGTTCATTTCATGATATTATAGTTTCAGTAGACATCCAGTCCAGTTCATTTCATGATATTAAAATCGTTTTAGTAGACATTCACAATATTATAATTTCTTTTTACAGGGCACATCCAGGACATTTCAGTAGACATTTTCTTGGAGCGATGAATGTTGAGTGTCCGCATTGTTCAGCGTTACATTGGATTAGTGAAAAGTTAAGCATATCGTCCATCAGACGTCCTTTGTTTGGTAAATGTTGTTTGAAAGGAAAGATCAAGCTACCAACCTTAAATGAACCACCATCCGATATAAAATCTCTATATGACGGTAATGATGCCCAATCACAATCATTTCGGAGTTTTACTAGACAATACATCGCTGCTAATGCATTCACCAGTCTTGGAGTTCAAATGGATGAAAGAGTACTCACGGGTAGGGGTCCTACGTCGTTCACCATTCATGGAGAATTACGACACCAAACAGGAAGCTTATTACCGCAAGAGGGACATGATGGAAGTTATGCTCAACTTTATATTTATGATCCAGTAGCTGCATTGGATACTCGAGAGCGTAGAAATCCGCAATTACGACGGGATGTTCTTGAAATCATTCAAGGTTGTTTGTTGAATGAAAATGCATTTACATCTAAATTTCGCCAGGCTTTTGCTATTCTAGAGAACTCTGCAAATGTGGATGTTCATGCATACTTGCATTACAGTAGGGCTGCAGACCGAAGAAGATACAATTTACCTTCAATTGATGAGATAGCAGTTGTACTTCCTCGAGATGGAACTAATTTGAGTGCGATGAGAGATAATATTCTTCATTTGTAAGGAGATAACCAGTTGATGCGAATTATTGAATGCCACCCGACGTACCTACCACTTCATTATGTTTTACTTTTTCCACACGGTGAGCTTGGGTGGGAACCTGATATGACACAATGGGATGTTGAAAATGAGATACATGATTTAAAACACCGACTTACCCAACTGAATTTTTATTGCTATCGTATTTTCCAACGCGTTAATGAATACTCAACAATTTTAAGAGCGGGAAAACTATTTCAGGAGTTCATTGTGGATGCGTGGGCTTCAACTAAGCAAAATCGTTTGACTTATTATAAGATCAATCAATCCAAATTACGCATTGATCTGTATACGTGACTTAACGAGGGGTTAATGGATGGGCTCAATGCAGATGGAATTGGGAAACGCACAATTTTACCTTCCTCCTTCACGGGTAGTGCGAGGCACATGTTTGAAATCTTTCAAGATTCTATGGCCATCACCTGTTACAATCAGGATCCTGATATCTTCCTCACAATGACTGCGAAACGACAAAAATTTTAAGAGTACGTAATCGCAAAACAGAAAAAATAACGTTCCCCTGCAAAACATCTACATATCATTCCCCAACTAAATAATGATTAAGGAAAATTTACACAATATTGAATCATATATAATTTGAGTCAAAAATTTTATTTTACAATACAAATAAGTGTAAAGAATTTTAAAAAAATTGGGCAAAACTTCCTTTGTTTATAAGAGTATCCACCCTGTTTAAAAAAGAAAAGTACTCCAACAACAATACAAATAGTTTGTGACAACAACATTAATAGTACGCAAAAGCACTATTGGAATTTTTAAAAATAAACTACGTGGTTACATGTGTGGTGGCGGTGACAAAAGTCATCGAGGAACGATTGTTACCAAACCTAAAGGCACGATTGAAATTTTGGAGTCACCAACTTGTTTGGTGAAATTGAGTCGCCAAATTGTTTTCCGGAATTTCTATGTCAATAACACTACCATATGCTTATATTTATAGTTTAGTACAAAATCTCAACCCCAAATGAAAATATGTTGACATTAGAAACAATTAAGCATTTAAGAGGTAATTAGCACAATAAGAGGTAAAAGTTTTGTAATATGCAGAAAATATGAAGCCTGTGAGAACAATAAAAGACGAAAAATAATAGCACAATCAGACAATGAATTTAGGTTGTAGTTGACACAAGAGGTAATTATAATGAAAAAGGCCGTTATATAACGTTACATTACACTCAGATTTTACAACTAACACAATTAATTTATCTATATTCTCAGCTCTTAAAGAGGGATGATGCGACATCAAGGCTTGCTTGTCTAGACACTGGACACTTGTTTGTGGCACAAGAGTACAAAAAGTATCGATTGAACGGTTACGTTTACGGCGCTAAAGTGTACTATGAAAGTACAAATGTACAGAACTCGAGCATTTCATACAAGGCTCTTACTTTCTTTCGAGCGAGCGCAAAAGATAAAAACCTCGTTGAAGCTAGAATGACTTACTATGGTGTAATCCGAAATATATTTGAATTGGATTATATAAGATTCAAAGAGGTTGTATTCTACTGCGACTGGGTAATAGTTGAGGATAAAAATGCTTGTAAAGTTAATCCTGTCACCAATTTGATCATGGTTGACTTGTCCAAGGTGAAGAGCAACGACCACGTGAGCGATGAGCGATTTGTTTGTGCATTTCAAAGGGTTAACCAAGTGTTTTACTTGGAGTATATCAACAACGAGTCGTGGTCAATTGTCTAACATGCGCCAAAGCATCTAAATAGTAGTGTGGATGACATGACTGCTCCAACCGAATATCAATGCATTTTTTATGATAACTCGAATTTTAAACAATTTTTTAATTTGTAATAAATATTCCAATTTGTACCGAAACATCCATTTTTAATGCTTTTAATTGATTTGTACTTTATCATTTTCACTCTTGTGTAATGTGCGTGTGTGTGGGCAGTAGGGGTGGGGGTGGGGATGTTTAACAGTAACAATTCATTTTTATTTGTAGTAATTGTACATATTTGCATGTTTTCTTTTAATTCATTTTGATTTGTACTAATAACATTTTTTACAACAAATGTCTCCTTCAGGTATTAAGGCGAGGATGATGATACTGGTTATGATGATGTCGTCTGGGCTCGGTGGTAGCAGAGGCGATGAGGGATCCACGGCCCCTAGGCTCCCCAAATATAGCAAATTGGGGATGGCCATCGAGAACAAGTCGGGGCTATTAGCGAGATCCCTTGAGCTGGTAAAGGTGATCATCGACCCGTGGTACATTAGTTTGAAGGAGGTGCCATATGAGCTCAAGTTAGCTGTTTGGGTGGCACTACAAGTAATGTATTTATATTTATATTTATATGAATATTTAAATTTCCATTTCGATTTCGATTTCGATTTTGATTTCAATTTTATTTTATATTTAAATTTATTCGCAACTAACATTGTATTTGTTGGACATAAACAATTCAGCCTGGATCCAAAGCTACGCGATTTCGTCTTGGAGCAGTTGAGGGAGCTACATAAGACGCGAAAGAAAAATATGCGGACCCAGTACTTTGGGAAGTCACGAGAGTTCGTTATTCGAATGCTTGAATTCGTCCCTTCGAAGGAGCCAATCTCATTGGTACAACGGCAAAAGTTCATTGGCAATGAGATCCGGGAGTGACAATTGGCATCTCGCCAATCGGGGAGGGAAAATCGGGTAAAAAAGATGGATGTGCACTACTCCAACCGGACGTCTTACGCCGAGGTGGAGAATAAGATGATGGTAAGATTTAATTTTTCTATAACTACAGAAATATATTATTCTTCATTATTTTACTTTACGGGACCGATACTAACTTTACTTTATTTTATTTCAGGGGACAGGGAGTGGCCCTGGGGGTAGGCCACATAGGCTCGATACTTATGTAGATCTTCGAACGAAGAAGGGGAAGGATAAGGAGGTGTTCCCAAGTGCCCCGGTTGCGATTGTAAGTAATCTGACAGTTTACTTTTTATTAATTATGTTATAATTTTTTTAATTTACTTATTTTACTAATCATGTGTTTTTTGTCATTTCAGGCAAAGCTTAAGGAAGTGCATGAGTCGGAGTCTGATGCCGACAATGCATCTTTGTCCACTGACGCACTTCACCTTCCACACTGCTGCCAACTCCAAAAATGTCTTACTGTTAAGCGCATTCGCTACGACATTCGTTTTCCTTAGGAGGTACTGAATGTCGAACTGATAGTCCTTCACAAACTCGAGCCACCTCCTATGTCGCATGTTTAGTGCCCGTTATGTGAACAAATACTGTATCCTCTGATGGCATGTGAAAAGTTAAAACTTCTCCCCCCAAAAGGTAATGTCTTCTACTCGTAAGGCAAAAACCGCGACTGCCAACTTTAAGTCATGGGTGAGATAATGTCCCTCGTGAGGCTTAAGATTTTGGAAAGCATAAGCTATCGGTCTCTCCTCCTGCATTAAAACCCCGCCATGTCCCTTTAAGGGCGCATCCGTATAAACACCATAGTCAACCCCTACCCTAGTAACAACTTAATCACCACTCTTAGCTCCCTCATCTCCAATGAAGCCATCCTATATGAAGTACGGGCAATAGGTCTGGTTCCTAAAATAAGGTCTATAAAAAAATCAATGTCCCAACTCGGTGCTAATCCCGAAATTTCTCCAAAGACATCATAAAAGTCCCTCGCCACTGAAATGGAATCTAGCGTCACCAAAACCTCTGAATAGGTATCCTCCTCAATGTAATACAAATGCGTGCTCAACCCACCCCAGGGGTGTGACATCGCAACTAGGTACATCTCCTTCCCCAAAAGAGTGAAGACGATGGTCCTCCCAAAGCAGTCCACACATGCCCTATAAGTCGCTAGCCACTCCATCCCAAAAATGTTGTCGTACCCATGCATGTTAAGTAATAATGAATCCAAAACGAAAGTAAGTCAGCCTATCATAATACCGATACCCAGACACACTTACCGTATGGGTGTCCCTCTACCCACGGGTGAGTCTATGTGCATAACTATATCTGAGGCAAAGTCTATCATACCCGTCTCCCGTGCAAACCCCTTGCTAACAAAAGAGTCTGATGCACCCGTCTCAAAAAGTATGCAACCAAAATTACCAAAAATGGGAAAGATATGCTCAACTGTCTGTGGAGGTGCAAGTCCATATATTCTTTCTACATGGTCGACCTGGGCATACTGTAACGATTGTTTCCCTTGAGGTGGGGTGACGGGTGCTAGAGTGACTGGTACAGTAGCTCCCTCAGCTCGAATAAGTGGGTATTGTCCCTGAGGCGCTTATTGTCCTCTAAAACGTCCTTGACCCTGAGTTACTTGATCCCCTCACGTGCAATACTTTTAAGACTGACCCCTCTCCACACAAGTATAACAATTTCCCTGGAATGGTCCTTGCGAAAATTGTCGACCCTGCTGGCCTTTGTCTTACTAGCCCTGCTGGCCCCTGAACTGCTGGCCCTAATGGCCCTATTGGACATGTCTCTGTCGATCATCTGTACCCATAAACGTCTTATACTTCTCGGTGGAAGAGGTGTACTTATGCTTCTGGGCCCCAGATTCAGCTGGGGTGATCAATTGGGGGACTTGTGGGACCTGTGCAGCCAGGGGTGTCTGTGGTGGCTCCTCGTGAGCCTCCTCCCCAAATGGTGGGACCACTCTCCTGGGTCTGTCCCTACGTCCATTTTCCATTTGAAAGCAAACAAGGTTCGGATAAGTATTAATCGTAAGAATACAATGAGTCCTAAGTATATGCTCTACATATCAAAGAACGCAATGCCGAACGTAAAGAGCAGAAACACTGATCCTAAGGACACTAAAATCGTGATCTGATACAAACTATAAAAACCCCTATTTTCTCACGTAAAGGCTGGCCAAGAACGATACGCCGAAGATAGGGCTTGCTGGTCAATCAATACCATCATTAGGACAAATCCGAATATAAATAGTTTATAATATAAGGCCTAAGTTTTAAAAGTCATGAACACATTTATAATTAATAAGTAAGTCCAATCCACCACCAATAAGATAACTATGCAACTAAAGTAACATGAAATCCACCAACATAAAATAAAGGTTCAGGATTATGCCATTACGAATTTCCAAATAAATAAATGACTAGAGTTGAGAAGCACCTATGCTAAAACCAATTGAGATGAAATTAGAGAGAAAGTAAGGCTTCAAGACTGCTATACACAATCCCGTTATCCTTATCTATGAGCACCTGGGGGGAAATTTAAATTGGGGTGAGAGACCGAGGTGTGCAAGAATTAACTTGAATAATTTATTATTACAATAATATAGTCAATACACAATAAATACCCCCTTTTCATCACTCACTTGAGTATAACACCTCACATCTCATCTTAGTGTGATATTACCTGCACCCAAATAGGTCCCAAGTAATTGATTATGACATCATCTTAATTATAGAAGGAATTCATCCCTAATTAATTAAATTAAAAGTAATCCCTACATTTAAATTAGTAACTTACATTAATTCTAGTCTCTTCATGTTTAAGTTTAAGGTATAAATATCTATTGTGCGTTATAGGGTCAAAATAACACATAGTATCCATATCCTTTGATAATTCAATTTATTTCCATAATATCCACGTAATTAATAATATATGTCCTTCCATATAATTGACACACAAGGGCATCTACCGTTGGTGTCTAATTCATTCTCTTTCTGCAAGTCCGGAGAAATCCTTATATCCTATGTGGACAACACAAATCACACAAAAGTTTGTGGGCAGACCGTACGCAGGACACCGGTATACGGTCCATACCCAGCGGTGATACAAGAAGGGTCACCTCCACACCTACTCTCGAGGGTGGAGCCTCTACGTAGTACCTACATGGACTACACATCATCAAGCCCACCCATGGCGACACGTGGTCTTCGGCCCGAACGCGCGAACCCACAAGCTGATAGGATGGTCCACTAGTATGTCCACACACATATATATATAATAGTATATATTATTATCCCGTATAATATGTAAAGGTAATTACTCTATATTACCATATAGTTCCAGTCTAAAGTCCATACCATTTTTCCAACCATTAATACTTTATCATTTAATAAATTATTAAATTCCAATCCAAAAATACAATTACTAAACCATCCAGTTTATTTCAATTATTATTAATTCCGGTGTGAGTGTCTCATTACCCCAATAATTTATCAATCCAAAGAAAACTTCATCTCCCCCATTTACCTTACCATTCCTTATTAAAATTTTCTCATACCCCATACATGTTAACATGCAAGGGTTAAGATTTTGAGGGATAGAGGCTAAAGCAAAAACAGGACGAAGGGGTGCATAATCCAACATGTCACTGGAACGGGTGGACCCCTCGTTCGCGCGACTTAACATGTCGCTCGAAGGACATGTGGCATCATTTGAGAGACCCCCTGTCCCTTCCCCTTACTTCGTTTCTGAATTTCAGTCCTCCCAGTTATGATAAATTCTGTAACCCAGAACAACATACTACCCAGAATTTCATCCTAACCAACCAACATAATTTCTATTCATTAATTGTTAAGGATTTAAATGTTTGGACTTTCTTCCAGCATTCAATCACGTTGAATTAAAAATATAAGGGTATTAAATTTGGGAACCTCTATATATATTTCTATGCATAAGTTCACTAAAGAAATAACTCCATTGATGATTCAATTCTTCCCCAAATAGTTATCAGTAACTTAAGGAAATCTAACACCCATAATCAGATTTGTCGATACTTAATTTCTGAAATAGATTATATACGTAAAAACATCCCTCTACATGAGTTTTTCATCATCAAATCCAATAGATAAATCCCTAAATTTGAGAAATCTAAAGAGAATAAACATTATGCATTGAGAAATCACTTTTAATTTGTGTAGAACATAAATTATGTTTATTTCTTTTATTATATGTAAATACTATATCCATGCACATAAAAATGAGTCACACACAATTATAGTAAATAACAATTTTCCCTTGACATTGAAAGTATTTATTTAGGTCCGATTTTCAAAATTAATTATTTATTCAAAAATTATATTGCATTTATTATTTAAAAGAAGTTATGGGGTATTACATGTGATAGCACTAGTAACTAGCAAATGGGATAAATTGATTAAGTGGGTGATGAAATCCCAACTTTTTTCAATGATCGATTCTAGATCTTAGGTTCATTAATTCATCAAACTATTCAAAATAAATGCATTGTGATAATAAAAACTACATAGGAGCAAATAAGCACTCAAAGAATGGTCTCTCTTGCGGAAGAATCGCGAGTGAGAAAGAAATGTACCTCCCACGGCTTTTACACATGTGGGATAAAGACCCGACTAAGTTCATCTAACTTCAGTCATCCCCAGGATTCCTACCGTCCTAAAATAGAGAGGCTTCAAAATTTTCCCCAACGACACTCTCTCTATTTTTACCCCTTTCCCTTTTCACCTTTTCTTTCTGTGTTTAATTATAACAAAGAAATCGTGTAAAAATGCACTCAAATGAATACAACGGCCCAATAATCCTAATACAACAAATCTAATGAAAAAGAAAAATAATAACTACAACTAAAAAAAAATGAAATACAAGTCTTCAACTCATTTCCAACGTCAAGAAATAACAACAACCACATTTGATAACTCACTGGTTATATGTACATATTCATTGATTTCAAAACCCATGTCTCAAAATCCCGTGAATTACCAACAAAAATTATTAGACAACTGGTATCGCTGTAAGTATGGGTATTAATCAAACTTTCAAGGTGAAGAATTCAATCGTGCGAATGTCTACAAAAAAAATATTATTTTTTAAACAATTTGAGGGGAGAATAAAAAATGCTAGAAATCATAAGTGAGTAGATAAACTAGTGAGAGTAAAAGTGCACATAATCAAGTTTTATAATTGTGAGAAGGTACAAGAGATGAGATTACACCGCATAATTCATTATTTCAATTTGCTAATTTATTTATTTAGAATATTTCGAGATATATTAAATTTACAATTTAACCGTCATTAGAACTACACTTCAATAATATCTTTTTTTTAAAGTAATTTAAAAATGCCACAACTCTAAAAATAGGTGAAGGGGGCAGGGTGGGGGGGTGGTGGTCATGGTTAAGAGTAGGTGGAGGAGGCTATTGATTCCTTGGCGTCCATAAGAGAGAGTTATATAGATACACACACACACACACACACACACACACACATATATATATATATATTTACTTTTAGGTTTGTTTGTCTTCACATGGAGTATGTAACAGTTAAGGATGGAAATGAAAAGATTAAAGATTCAGTGGAGAAGGATTTTAATGGGAAAACTCATGTGCATTGTGAGGAACCATATATTCCGAGTGAGATACACTTTGATGATCCTTTAGTTAACTCTTTGGGAATATGTGTACATGGAGATTCCGGTATAGTTCAGAAGTGTTGAAACCAGTCCACAAAGTTGGTCAGACACTTCCAAATGCTGCCAATTCAAAATATCCCCAAAAATATGGATGTTCAACAAAAGGATACTCCAAAGGTTGACCACTACAAAGAAGTTGTTGATCTACCGAGTCGAATGGAAAAGAAAATGTGGAGGAATGCCAAGAGAAGTTAATGGAAATAGAAAAGTCAGTTGTTGCCAGAATATCGAAACATATTGATGTGGTCATCCTCTTGAGTTAGCGCTAGGTAGAAAAAAATGCCAGATAACAAGGCTGATTTTTCAACAAAAGCCGCTATTATCACTGTTCAAGATAAAAATGAAACACACATGGAAAAAAAGGAAGAAGGTCCAAAAATTTAGGGGGGAAAATGGCCAAATTTTTTTGAAAGATAAAGATGTAATTAAGAAAAAATTTACTCGGAAGTTTGAGTATAATGAAAATGTTTATTCGGAAGAGAAAAATAAGAAATAAGGGATTATAGTCATATCTGAAAATGATGACTCTCAATCCTACGGAGATATTCTCCCATCAGAGGACATTCCTGATTTAAATGAAAATTGTCAGCTCATTCTATGGATTTTTCTCGTGGAGTAAATTTATTTGTTGAGATTCTGAAATTTATGGACTCTAACTATGCAAACATTGAAGATTCAGGTCGTAAAAAATGTGGAAATTTTCAATATGAAATGTATAATTCACAACTGAGTAATTCCATTGAATTTTTAGGCAACAATGAAGATGGCACTCCCTTGAATTTTTCCCACGCTTCTACGCGTGCTCGAGGAGGATATAAGGTTATTAAATTTAAAGGTGAGGGGGTAAAAACAAACATTTTTTATAGTGGAAGGATAATTTCGGAGATGATTATTCCTCGTATGGATCCGGGGCTCGGATAAAGGGAAGAATCTTGAGAAGGACACAAAAACACTTATTCCTAGTGACCTCACTTCGATGAAGCCGATTGGAGTTTAGGTACGTGATAGTCGCGATCGAGATCTTTTTGTTGAAATTCTAAAGAGTTTTAATTCGCAACGTAAGACGGGGGGGATCTTTACAATCCTTGTCTAAAACTTCGACTATGAACGCTTCATAGAAATTCAATGGCTTAAGCTGTGAAAAGATGAGCGCGATAAGTAAAGCTTGCACGTGTAGGATAAAAAAACTTATGATAATTTTCTCCCGTGCTCGAGGTCGATAATTTGTTTTCCTTGTCTCTTAGAGATTTTAGTGTTTTATTTAAATTTTTATTAGCGTGTGTAAGAGCTATTAGGACAGGCTATTTCTCCTAAGCTTATTAATAAATTTTTGTTACCCCCCCCCCCCCCCCCACACACACACACAAAAAAAAACTACTACCCATCTAAAGTCATATGCCATGTGCATGACCGACTTTTGCATTCCAAAATTAAATAGGTTAACGATAGGTAATTACTTGTAGTTGTTTTGAAACTTAAGGGGGCTAGGTTTAGAAAATGAAAGTTTGGTGACATAGTGAAAATAGGATTAAATTATAGTGGCAAGTATAATTAACCCTATAATTTATGTTTAATTCGAACTTTCTTTCCTTAATGATAAAAAAGTTATGTTTCGCCGAATTATTATTACTTGTGACATTTACATAATTTTTCTTGATTCGTTTTGTTCATCATTATTTGAGCCGCAACACCCTTTTACTATATTTGGGGAATGCATTTGGTTTTGTTTGAACAACAATCATAAATCCAATGCCATCAATATAAAAGGTTACTTTGCATTTGGTTTTGTTTGAACTACTACTACTACTACTACTACTACTACTACTACTACTACTACTACTACTACTACTACTACTACTACTACTACTACTACTACTATATCACGCGGGTGAAGTGATCGTTATGTGAATTTACTACTACTACTACTACTACTACTACTACTACTACTACTACTACTACTACTACTACTATATCACGCGGGTGAAGTGATCGTTATGTGAATTTAAAGGATGGGTGAAAGAGATTAGTTAGGTAGGGTAGCTTAACTAGGTTATTTAAAATCTATACGATATGTGTGCACTATTAGAGGAGGGGTGATGTGTATCTCATGGGAGTGAGATACCAGTTTAAATATGAGAGATTTCATATTTTAAAAATATGGCATTGATGCACTTGCTAAATATTTTCAAAACCCGGGCTCTGACCCGTTTCTCAATTTTTTCATCTCTCTTGCTATATAGATATATATATATTAGGTGTCCAGACGCTGGGATGCCTGTATGATGATTTCTTCGAGTCCAATGTTGCTGTAGCAGCTGTGGTTGCAAGCAGGATTATTTTAGATGCTTCTATCCTTGTTATCTAGATAGGATGTATTATAGAAACATTCGGGCTGATGGCCCAACTGTATTCATTTATTCTTTTACCGCATTTTAGTTTGCGGCATTTAGATTTGGTCGTATTATATGTTTTACCAAGAGTTCGGTTTTCTAATTTCATTTCAGTTCTATGTATATAAACTGTTGTGATTGGTTCCTTGGTTGGTTTGGTTAAAAATATTAGTTAAATAAAATTTTGATGCCAGTCTAAGAAGTTATTAGTAATTAAATTGGTTTTTGACAGTGATGCTGAGAGTGAACCATATGAGATTCCGGTTTTAATCTGGTATAGGATTGATCACCCGGTATTTCATTACGCGAGGTGTCACAGATGGTATTGTTTTGAAGATGACTTCACAGTGAAAAAAAGAGCAGACATAGAAACGACTATTCGACACTTACATCGTCTAATATTCAAACCCGATCCAGTGGTAATTTTCCAAAAGTTATTAATCTTATTATATATTTATGATGCAATTCTTATTCTGGAATATTAGGATTGGTTGGTAATGGCCCCTCGGTTAGTAGACGGAAAAGGTTCACTCGTATTCAATCAAATGAAGTTTTGGCAATTTTGGAACCGAAAATTGATGAGAATAATATTAAAAGCTTATATAAAAAATTAAACTTTATGGGTGGTATGGCCAATGCTACTAATAAAATTTGGGTTCTTTGGAAAAACAATTGGAGGGTAGATTTGACAAACAATGGGGAACAGTCATTATCAATGCGGATGAGTTATGGGGTATTTCAAAATCCCTTTGTTTTTACAGCGATTTATGCAAACTGTAAGAAGGAGGAAATACTACATCTTTGGGTGGAGCTTGATGAGAACTCTGTAATGTGGAATAATAAATAGATTGTATGTTGGGATTTTAATAAAGTGGCTAACCATGACGAGAAGATTGGAGGTAATAGTGTTAACTGGGAAGGTCTAATGGATTTTAATCTCGTTGTTATTAACCATGGTCTGCAAGAGATTTCGTTTAATGGTTCTAGATTCACGTGGTGTAATAATCGAGAAGGTGGATCAAGGATATGGGCTATGTTGGATCGTGTTGTGGGAAACACAAATAGGCTTAATGGCCCTATTATTAGCTCTGTTGATCATCTACATAAGACCAACTCAGATTATTGTTCCCTTCTGTTGAAAAACTAAAGATCAAAATAATCAATCATGTATCTCGTTTAAATTTCTATCGGTTTGGACCAAGAATAAAGAATTTTAAAGAGTTTTGAAACAAGTTTGGCCATTTTAAATCGCGGGGAAACCTATGCCCATTTTTACGGAGAAATTGAAACAAGTAAAGTCCTTCCTTAAATTTTGATCCAAATCCACATTTGGTGACATTTTTCAAGCAGCTTGAAAAGCGATGGATGATAAATTGAAAAGCAAATTTGAGTTTGATGAAGATTCGTCTATTCTAAATCGGTTCGAGTTTCACAAGTCTCAGGAGGAATATCTAAAAACTCTCAAAGTAGAAGAAGATTACTGGAAACAAAAATCAAAGCTAAAGTCGGCCAAAGAAGGGTATTCAAACACTTGTTTTTCAGAGAAAAAATGTGAAAAACTTCACATTGATCGAATCTAGAATGAAAATGGCAACTACTGTGATTAGCCTTAGGATGTAGAATCAACGCTGCTTGTCTATTTTGGCTCACTGTTGTCCACGAGTAACAACTTGATCTGCGATGGGGAAATGCATTCCATCTTTGGTTAGTGTAGCGGACAACATATTCCTAAGAAATATTACTGATTTGGATGAGATCCATGATGCATTATGGGCTAAGTGTAGCGGATAACATATTACTAAGAAGAATATCGACACACAATTTTACTCATGAATTGTAATCATCTTTTTCTATCCTCAATGAAACCTGTATGTGAGTCGACACTATATCATTTAAATTTGAAATATCCTCCAATATGGGCATTTCATCATAAGCGTGTGACTCATCATTATCTAAACTGACTATTTCACCAGGAAAACATTTCTGAAATTTTGATTGAATAAAACCTATTTTATTTTTAGGGTAGTGCGTACCGATATCTGTCGTATAATACTTTTCGAAATTATCCAATGTCTAGAAAAATTAGCCACACTCAATTCTATGTCATCCGAACCTAGTGGCTGAACAATTAGGCAACTAAAAAGATTCTTAGTTATGGGACACAATGCGTATAAAGCATTAAAATTCGAGGTTCCAAATGGTGTTACCCTAAAAATTATTAAGTTTTATCTTAAGGAGTAATCTCGTGGGTTGCACGAAAGAATTTATGAAAATATTTAGACCTTTTAGAAAAATCAAGTATTATTTCCAAATGTAGAGAAATAGTATAATATAATCATTGATAGAAGATATTTTTCTTAGGGGTATATGATAACAAGATAAAATAGTGTGACTAAGTGGATGATTAGGCAGGGAAGCAAAATTGCTAGCATTGAGATATCTTATCTTACATTGTATTATTTTGACCAAATATAAGATATTAGTGTCTAAAAATTATATTAGTGGATTAGAATAAAAAAGCATTAGAAAAAATTAGAAAGAAAGTTAGTTTCGACGATCATAGCAGTTGAAAAGACAAGTCATAGGGCATTTTTTGAATAAGTGATGAGATTTCCACATCACGTGTTTAGCACATGTGGTTTGTTAGTTTTCCTTATATTATGCAATATTATGCAGTGAGTTAACTATTGTTTGTTTAGTCCAAGTGGGACTCTTACATTATTATGAATAGGACGCAAGTAGATGTGTATGAACAGTATACCCTATTTTTCCATATATCAAGAGACTTAGTCATGTAAAGATAAGTTAAATTGATCAATCTTTATTAATTATGGTGGGACTTTATGCATCCAAAGACACAAATATTCATGTTAATGCATAAGGTAGCAACTTGTTTGATATATTCTTTAAAACACAATCCCCCGCTACACTCACATAAATGACTTGCATGATATTCCAAACAGGATCATGTCCATGTCACAAGCAAACTTTGACACATGAATAATGATACGAGTCAAACTCCACCACCCACACTCTCACTCATACGCAATCTGAACTCACTTGTTTGGCTACAGCATGCAAAGAACCCCGATGTTAATATTTTAAAATAAAATTTTAATTTTAATTTTAATTATATTAAAATTTGAAATTATGTAATTTTAATTTATGTGGGCCTCATAAATATCAAATATTCAATTAGGCATGTCACAAATAAAACATAAATGCAAAATTTAAGAGATTGGTTCATATCCTTAAGTCACTTGAAAAGATAACTACGTTGACTATGAATATCCGGTCTCTTTTTCATTGCACTATTTACGATTATCTTATAATACACAAATATCTAAGATGAAATTGAAAATTGAAAATTCACTTTTTCACATTTTCTTAAAATTATGGGCACACACAAGCGACAATTCTGGGTTGTTTTCAAGAGGTTTCAAGCAATATATTGCCACGTTTTTAGACATATCCGAGCACTATATCTAACCCTGCTAATGGACAAATTTTAGTTTCGAATTACAGTCATATAGAATATAAATTCAGTAATTGTATGATGAATAAACAACCTGAAATTTATGTTAAAAGTTGTTTAGAACTAGATGTAACATGCTAATTTATGTTCTAATAAAGATTACAAAAATAGTCTTGTACAACATGTGATGTCAGAGATTAAGGTTTATAATCCCATGCTATTCGTATACGGGTTTGCTTATAACATAATGAATTTATATATGCTTGTATATGAAATTCTAAAATTCTAGAATTACACATTAGAACTCTTAAAATTGAAGAATCTAAACCTCTTAAATGATAGTATTTTATAACTTGTACATGATTGTTTTTAGGATTGTTATAAAATTAATACATGTCATAAATGATTTGAAATTCTAGTCCTCATATTTTTATAAAATACAATCCTAAAGTTGTACACAAAACAATCACGATTTACGTGCTAATAGTCCCTTAAATTATCACAGCCCTAATTTGTCCCATGAATAATACATATGTGTCATGTCTCTGAAGTATTTTGAAAAATACTTAGGATGATTATGATACAAAAATAAATATGTTTTAAAGACTAATTGAGTGAAAATTGAGAATTAAGGCAAAACAATTTTGGTGTGGATTTTTTTTTCCGCGGTGAATAGTATTTTTCAAAATTTTAGTGTCCGATTGACTTGAAACTTGGTCGATTGACTGAAAACGTGCCAACGATCAAATTTCACTACCTTTGGTCATGATGTAACGTATTTTTCAATAATGTGAAGCTGCTAAGGCCCTCAAAACCTCGTTTTTGGAAATAATCTAAGGGTT
This sequence comes from Sambucus nigra, assembly GCA_949130495.1. NCBI lineage: Eukaryota > Viridiplantae > Streptophyta > Magnoliopsida > Dipsacales > Adoxaceae > Sambucus > Sambucus nigra. The sequence goes on from OX422215.1 coordinate 49,262,841, forward strand.
TGTAATTTCTGAGAGAAAAATGATTTTAACGTTTCGCAAAAGGTTTTGATTTTCTAGCATGATTTACTTCGATTCTACAGTGAAAACTCATATTTGTCATTTTTAAACCAAATCAAGAATTCTTGTTTTTAAGTAGTTGTTTGAGAATGCAGTGTGATATTGATTTAATCGGATTCACGAATTTCACTTGTAAACTTATTTAATTTTAGTTAATTTTCAAACCAACTTCAATCAACCCTAAAACATACAACTATGTGGGTAAAATAAAACCAACATAAATAATTACAAACATACAAATTTCAAGAAAAAAATCTAAAAGGAAAGATCTTTTATTTCAAGTAATAATACTCACAATGATTATGAGCGAAATCTGTAAAAAGGAATATACACAGATACCCACAAGAACACGAAGTTCTGAATCAGCAATGAATCAACCTCAGGAGATCTACAAAGACACGCAATCCAATCAGCCTAGGAACACTCACGAGTACTCCCTATGACATGCATTCAACGTCAGCCCAGTGCCTCACGTAAGTGGCACCTAGATCAATAGTCGGTTATCCTCCCTATAAGAGAAACTCTAGCAAAGATGTATCCCGGGTTCCAACAAAATTCACTAAAGCATTTGGAATTTTTGTGAACTGAAAAAAAAAATATTAAATCCCAAATTGCAGAAGCCAAAGTGTTTTTGATGTTTCGCAGTGTATGCAAAATGAAAATTGTTAGGTGTTCTTAACAAAAAAGGACTCATTAAACACGCTTTGTATAAAAAATTTGAGTCGGCGCGGCGTTACGCTGGAACGAAGTGTCATAGTCGCTCGAATGAAACCAGATGTCGCATGAACAACATCGCGCGAGATGCCAATGCCTTTTAACGACAAACATATGTTGCTCGAACGACGGAGCGACAAAATTATTTTTTATTTTTTGTTTCAAAAATCCGCCTCAACACTTAGAAAAATATTTTGACGAAAAACAACGCCTTAACGCTTAGAAAATATTTTAGAAAAATACCCCAACACTATTAAATGAACCATAAAGTTACCAAAATGCCTATACAAATCTAATACCTCCATGATTCCAAAACTGAAAAGTTACTAAAAATGCAAGATAAAAACTTTTCTTCAAAAATCTGCAACATTAGATCTTCAAGATTTTCTCATCAGGGTGTGTAATATATGATCATCAATCTTTGTACCTACACACATGAGACAAAACAAATACCTTCGTGACGTATCGAGTTTGAAATGAGATCAATAGAACATGAAAACAGATATCGAATCTCAAATCTTCCCCATAATGTAAAACACCCCCATAATCCGTTCTCCCCATTTTTATTTGTCCGAACTAGACAAGGAAAAGAATAAATAAAAATAATCATGGATTTGACACGATTACGCATAACAAACAACTATGATCATTAAGAGATACTCAAAAGAATTCCACAAGCTATTTTTGATTTTGTAATTTTTCACATAAAAAAAAGCAAAAATAATTTTACAAAAATCACACACCATGAATTTTCACTAAGATAACCAAATCAAGGAAACGGAATGAATGGGGGTGAAAAAATTCGATAGGAAAACCAATACAATTAAACATAACATATGTGCATGAAGAATACAGATACTCCTAACCAATGATCTCAAAAACGTCCTTATGTGTTAAAAATGTGAATTCATATGACATTTACTCAATCTAATCGACACATCAGAGTATAAAATGATTTTCAAGCCAATAACATCTAAAACATTGTAATACTTTTTCAAGATTTTGTTTGGACGTGCAAAACCGCTTTTTACTTTTTCCATCTAAACACCCTCATAAATAAAGATGCATTTATTTTTTCTTTGAGGTGATCTATTTTTCTGTCCTTAGATAAATCCTCTTGGCCCTAATTTTTGGCATATGATTATTTTTATTGCCTTAATTTTTTTCTTTGGATCTTTTAAGTGATGGCTTTCACGACGACTTAATGTTATACTATCGCAGCCATTTCCCGTGAATAGTCATCATTTTTTACAATTTAATTCCTCACGGTAAACGGTTCTTACATGCAATACATTCATTGCCAAGTTTTATAGTATTTGGTTCGTTTTAAAGTCAGGATTGAGATGGAAACACTTTGACCAATATGTGATGTGACAAGTACAATAATCAAAAAAATCTGTGCAAGTGTGCACTAAAGGAAACTATGAGTCAAACATGTAGGTTGTAATCTCAAATTACATTTTAATGACTCCAAACATTATAAAGGAAAAAAATAAAATGATGTCGCATATTGAAACACAATCACATCATCAGATGGATATGGAATGAAATTGTGACTTGGTCATCCTAAATGTCATTCATAAACGGTGCAAACAATATACAAAACTATTTTTGTCTTTTGCCAATAATTTTATCAAAATAAAATCTTTTTGCCTTTTTCAATTTTTTCTCAAAAAAAATCTTTTTGTATTTTTCCAAAACTATTTCAAAAATAAAAATCTTTTGGTTTTTTGAATAATATATCAAAAAATGAAAAATATAAATACAAAAATGGTACACACTAGCCATAGGCATAAATATAACCATGAAAATCATTTTATGCAAGAAAATAAATATAAACGTCAACCGTTATGCACAGTGGAGTTTTACAAAGGTGGTGACATCCTATGGAAAACCTCAATCAAGTCATGTGAAGTTTTTACCAAAAACTTAACATGCTTCTTAATATGTGCAAACTCTCTCATGTAATCATCCGGAGCATCTAAAGTATCATGTGTGGGTGCATGTGTCGTATAAACACGTATAGTAGAAAAACGTGGACCATAACCCAACTTAAAACAAAACTCCCTAAGGTGTCCTATGTTCTTAGAATGGGTGAAACCATTCACGGTCCTAGGGACATCTTTCCCAAAATGTCTACGGCATACTTTCCTTTCAGCACGAGACACCGAGGTGAGTTAGGTTGAGAGCCATATGGATCAATCACAAACTCGGGAACCAGATCAGGGGCGACTTGGTAAGTGGATGCACCGTCATGACCTATTCCTAGTTTCTCAACATTACCCAAAGTGGGCCCGAGGAGCATCTTTCCTACCTTCCTAGATGTATCCTATATAGTGACCTTTACCCCAGGATACGTTCAAGGTCTCTCTCTAATTGGGACACACATGCTTTAAGTTCACTCATTTTCCGATTCACGATGATAAATTGCTCATTCAAAGTAATCTTCACATTCTTTAGTTGGCTCGCTGATGCCTCAAATCTCCTCAAACACTCGATCTCTCTCTCCAAATCTATTACCCTAAGAACCAAAGCCTTACTCAACTTCTCAGTCTTTAAGGTCTCGGCATACAAATCTCTAAACGCAATTTGAAGCTTAGTCTCACCCTCATTAGCGCACTCACTCTCACACTCGTTAGAAACACTCAAACTATTATCGTCAGGGGTCTAACGTGCAAAAGTATCCTCATCATCATGAGACAAACTAGATGTGATCACGTGACTAGCTAAAAAGGTAACAAACTTCCCATTTGAATACTCATCCCCATAATCTTTCACCTCTTCCTCACTATCGCTAGGAGTGGTTGGCATGGCAATCGTTTTTCCCTTTCTCTTTCGCCGAGTGGACACTCAAATGATCTATGCCCTCTACCCTCACACTTAAAGCATCATTGTTCTTCCCCTATCTCTTTCTCACCGCTCTATTTGGCCTCATCTTTCTTTTTATTTTTCTCAAAAACACATTTATTTGAAGAATTTTGCTTTGAAAACTTGAGAATTTTTTTGCACGCATGGCCATATTAAAATCGGACCCGTCTTCAGATTCGGACTCACAAACTCTCACTTTCTTTTTCTTCTCACACTACACCAAATCTGCCCATTTGTCAAGGTCATTGACCTTGACAAATCCACCTTGTCAAGGTCAATGACCGTGACATTTCGAGGCGAGACAACTTTTTTTGTCACGGTCGTGTCACGGTCATTGACCTTGACACGTTTGTCACGGTTTATAACCGTGACAAAGCCGTGACCCTTTTTAAAAAAATTGTCACGGTCATTGACCGTGACAAAATTGTCACGGGCTTGTCACGGTCAATGACCGTGACAATTCTGGGCAGAATTAAAAAAAAAACTGCTGGGCAGTATGGCCACTGCCACTGCCTAGCAGTATATTTGTACCTGTTATAGCAACGTTGTACCTGTTCCAAACATCATATATCCGAACAAACTAAAGATAATGCAAATTGTTTTGTGAAGAATCCTAATACTAACCAGAATTGGTTGAAAACTCGAAACAGCTTATGATAACTATACACTAAGAAGACGTTTAAATGAAAAGTATGTCATCCATGTGGGACACCCTTGTGTTCGTTATGGATGTCTTTTCATGGTACATTTGGTTTCTAGGAAATTGACTTTAGAATCTAACGTTTAAAATTTAATAAACATGACTTCGGCCCCCATTTAGCTGTTCGTTTGTTAAGCAAAAAAGTTTGTCACTCCATACATACCCCCCCATGAAAAACTTCCAAAATAAAAGCTCAAATCAGGCGTCAAAGAAGAGGGTGAAGAATGATAGACCTGATTAGTGATTCCAGATGTAAATAAAGAATGTTCAGCGATGAAGACAAAGTAACGATATACTACAAGTTGAAAAAAAACACTTCGAGCATGCAAATATCACACGATATGTTCATACAAATTATATGCCATTCGAACTTAAAAGCACAAGATATGTTATACTACACGTTCAATGAAGAAACATTAAAACCACAGTTTATTGAATAGCTTGAGTGAGAATATATATGGTTGGGGATTGTGTGTGTGTGTTGTAGTGGGGGGGGGGGGGGGGGGGGGGGAGGGGGGGGGGGACCAAATTGGTCACCTCGCAAGCATTTATCGTGATAATATCCATGAAAAAGCCCCTCCCGTTCAATGTGTCACTGCTGCAGGCAAATTACATAATAAAAAATTAATATAATAGATTTTTTACAAGCAAAACAATTATGGTGATTTGAGGTTTTACCGCAACTAATTCTTTGATGTTAAATTTAGCCTCTAACAATTTCATTTCTTGAGGTTCCCTCGAGATGACTTTCAGTGACACAAAAAGTGTTACAGGATATTTTTTGCATCACTAAAAGTCACTCTGGGGTTTAAGCCTTAAGAAATGAAACTGTTGGGGGGGCAAATTCAATATCAAATAAATAATGAGCTCCAAAGCCCAAGTGACCCATAAAATTAATAATAGACAATTTAAAAAAAAAACTAAACATGAGATAGAAAATGTCAATTTAGCAGTAGATATAAACACATTGAAAGTTTATCATAGGCGCGATTCGTGATTGTAAGTGTACCAATACAGGAGTCATCTGAGGATCATTAGTTCTTCAACATAAGGAATTGATAAGGGGTAAAAGATGAAAAATATTCTCCCATCAACAATGACACTAACCTAGCCAATTTCATGACACAATTAATAACCTATCTTGGCCGGTAAGAGATTTATTTCAATTTATGGAACCTAAGCCTCACTAGAACAATTACTAAAAAAATATATTTAAATTATTGATCGGAAAGGACAATTTACCAATTGGAGCTGTGTTGGGAGCATTTGAGTTAGGACCATCTTCTCCATTACTCTTTTCTCAAAATAAGTCGTCATATTTTAAATTATTCAGAACATATGAAAATAATAAATTCAGAAATAACAAAAATTCCTAGTAAGAGGGATAACAAAAATCTATGGATACAAATGCAGATCCAATGGATAGGAAAGAGATATTACTTACCCTGGACTGGGGCCGTTTCTTGAGCAGTCGTGTTAAGACCATCTACTCCATGACTGGGTTCTGAAAGAAATAATAATATTTTAAACGACTCAAAACATATAAAAATAACAAATTCAGAAATAATAAAAGTTAATCTAGGAATAAATAATCAGAGCCAATGAATCAGAAAGAAAGATTATTAACTGCTGATTGGAGCCGTTTCTTGAGCATTCAAATTAGGACCATCTGCCCCATGACTGGTTTCTAAAATAAGTAATGATATTTTAAATTATTCAAAACACATAAAGATTACAAATTCAGAAATAATGAAGATTCCTACTAGGAGGCTTAACAAAATCCACACACACACACACACACACACCGCACCCCACCCCACCCCACCCCACCCCCTGCCCCCTCCACCACCCCCTCCCCACCCCACTCAACCCCCTCCCCCACCCCCTCCCCCACCACACACCACCACACACACACACACTCCACCCTACCCCACCCCCTGCCCCCCTCCACCACCCCCTCCCCCCTCCCCCAAAACAAACCACCACACACACACACACCGCACCCCACCCCACCCCACCCCCTGCCCCCTCCACCACCCCCTCCCCCACCACACACCACCACACACACACACACACACCCCACCCTACCCCACCCCCTGCCCCCCTCCACCACCCCCTCCCCCTCCCCCAAAACACACCACCACACACACACACCCCACCACACCCCCTCCACCACCCCCTCCCCCACCCTGCCCCACCCCGCCCCACCCCCTGCCCCCCTTCACCACGCCCTCCCCCACCCTGCCCCACCCCGCCCCACCCCCCACACACGCACACACATACACACATATATATATACACATACATACATAAATATACAGACAAATATATATATATATATATATATATAAATGGAAGAGAGAGAGAGAGAGAGAGAGAGAGAGAGAGAGAGAGAGAGAGAGAGAGCAGCGTCGAGTCGAGAGAGAGAGAGGGAGGGAACGGTGGGAGGGAAAAAAGAAGGGGGAAAGGGTTTTTGCTGAAAAAGTTGTCACGGTCCTGTCAAGGTCATTGACCGTGACAAGGATTGTCACGGTCTTGTCAAGGTCAATGACCGTGACAAGACCGTGACAAATTTAATTATCACGGGCTTGTCACGGTCAATGACCTTGACAAGTCGTTGTCACGGTCGTGTCAAGGTCAATGACCGTGACATAAAACGCGTGTTTTTTTGTCACGGTCAATGACCTTGACAAGGCTGGCCGGCTGAAAGGTGACAATTTGCCCATTTTGGTGTAGTGTCATTCGTTTTCTTCTCATTCCTGGATAATTCTTTTCCCTTCCTAGATAGGGCACTAAGTGTTATCCATATATCCTTAGGTTTGACCGTGTCGGAGAACATGTCAATCTCATATGTATGTAGGTCTCCGACCAACTCTTCTAATTTTTAATTGCTCAAATCACATAAGGAATTCAAAATAGTTACTTTAGGGATAAAATTTTTAGGCTACGATCTCAAAATATTTTTAACCACTCGTGCATCTAGAATGTGCTCATCAAGATTGAAACTAGTGTTTACAATATCAGATAAACGTGCATAAATCTCATCAAAACACAGAGTTTCAAGCATGGTAATAGTTTCAAATTTAGTAGTTCAATTTTTAAGTTTAGTCTCTTTGATTGCGTTCCGGCCATCATGGGTATGTTGGAAAACATCCTATACATCCTTAGACGTGGTGCACATCATAATACATCGGAACTTCTTAGGGGTGACGACACCAAAAATTGCACTCAGGCCACGTGAATTAAAAGTGTTCCACCTAAACTCATCATCAGCCGAGTCAGTCACGGGTTTTAAATAAGTCACATTATTTTCCATGACAGTGGGAGGAGTCCAACCTCTTTCACAAACAACCCAAATACACTCATCAATTGCTTTTAAATGCGATTTCATACGAGCTTTTCAGTAAGCATAATTAGACACGTCAAAAATTGGCAACCGATTACATATGTTTTTATTCAGAAACATTGCGATTTTTCAAGATTAGATTTTTTAAAAAAATCAGTATCACAAAATTTTACGAAAAACAAAATCACTCGATAAATTAGAGAAACCCGCTCTGATACCAATTTGAGAATGCAGTGTGATATTGATTTAATCAGATTCGCAAATTCCAATTGTAAACTTATTTAATTAGAGTCAATTTTCAAACCAATTTAATTCAGCCCTAAAACATACAACTACGTAGGTAAAATCAAACCAATATAATTAATTGGAGACACAGATTTCTGAAAAAAGAACAAAAGGAAAAATCTTTTATTTCACTTAATAATACTCATAATGATTACAAGCGAAATCTGCAATTAATATCCACAGATACCCACAATAACACGTAGTTCTGAATCAGCAATGAGTCAACCTCAGAAGATATATAAAGACACGCAGTCCAATCATCCCAGGAACAATCACGATTACTCCTTATGACACGCATCCAATGTCGACCCATTACCTCCCTCAAGTGGCACGTAGATCAGTAGTATGTTATCTTCCATACAAGAGAAACTATAGCAAAGATGTATCTCGGGTTCCAAAACAAATGATTAAAACATTTGACATTTTTGGGAATTGAAAAACAAAAGATTGAATCCTAAATTGAAGAAGACAAAGTGTTCTGCTGTTTTGCAGTTTATGCAGAATGAAAATCGTTAGGTCTTCTTAACCAAAAAGGACTCGCTTAACACGCTTTATATAGAAAAGTTGAGTTGGTGCATCGCTCGAAAGAAGTGTCAAAGTCGCTTGAACGACAATTTCACGAGATGTCAGTGTCGTTTGAACAACACACATATGTCGCTCGAATGATGGAGCGAAAAAATATTTTTTTATTTTTTATTTCAAAAATCCGCCTCAAGACTTTGAAAATTATTTTGATGAAAAACACCACCTCAACACTTAGAAAATATTTTAGAAAAATATCTCAACACTATTAAATGAACCGTAAAGTAACCAAAAACATAACCTTGAAAAAATTAGACTCGTAGAGGCTTGAATGTTGAATAATTTTTGATCTTCAGGTTTGTCTTCATGTATCTTCAAACTTGAACTTTTTCTTCGACGGTTTGTAGCGGTATACGACATACACTAATGTAAAATAGGACTTATAAATATATCCTTACATTGTTTTCATCATATGAGCATTTTTTATCCTGTCGTAGTCATTTAATGTTCAATCATGATTATGTTTAATATAAGCGAAGAATATAAATGGCATTAATATATGTTAAGTATATTCATGGAGACATATAATTAAATATTCATGTAAGTCAAGTCGAAATGATCTGTATTTAGCTAGAGGCTTAGGCTAATGAATTTTTAACTATATTTTAACATTGTATATATCTACAAATGAGTGATTTTTGGTTGTGATATCTTTATTTTAGGTTTGTACAAATTATTGGTTATGGTTGGTGTTATTTGATTTTCGTGTAAAAATAAAAGATTATAAACAAAAGCAAAAGGAGGAAGCACTGGGTCTGAATCAAGTGGGGATTTCATGATAAGATAAAGATTGAATTTTCGTGAATCAAAAGACAAATCTTGGGCAACCGGTAGCAACCCCATCTCTGGAGACAAAAAGTGAGATATGAATTTCTCCTTAATGGCTATAATTTCTGTCATTCTCAGCCTATATGTAGTGATTAAAAATGTACTAGATTTCTCACCTTTCGCAGCAACACTTTTTAAAGATTACTTACAGAGTTTAACGAAATGGTTGAATTTCAATAAAGTGGGGATTTCATGATTGAGAAAAACTAAGCGCACCCACTCTTATAGGCAAAACTAAAGGAGCCCCACTTTTCCTCTCCCAAGTAAAAAATGCTAGACACAGAATGAAAATCTGTATTTTCAGTGTTTTTTTTTTCTAAAAACTGTTAAAAAAAATCTTTTTTGCAAGAAATGGTCATTTAACGAATTGAAAAGGTAATTTGGAAAATAATGTTTAACTTTTTCATTAAAAAAATATTTTTCAAATGTTTATAAAAAATAAAATTAACTGTTTATAAAAAAAAGTGTTTTTATTAAAAAAATTGGAAGCAATTCTTTTGTATAAAAACTGTTTTAACTGTTTTTTTATTTATATTTACCGAAAAAGAAACAATTTATAAAATATTTTCTTTAAATGTACAGCTTTTATATATAATACAGATTTTTAACAGTTAAAAAAGTCTAATTTTGTAAAAAAAAAACAGTTTTTATTTTATATAGAACATTTTTTAATTTTCATCAATAGTTTATTAAAAAAGTTGAAAAAACTTAAACCGTTGTTTCTTAAGAAACCTGCTGATAAATATTTTTAAATGTTCTATATGAAAAAACTGTTTGTTACAAAATTAACCTTTTAACAGTTAACAATATGTCGTTTATATTAAAAAAAACTGTAAAGTTTTTCAAAGATTGTATTATAAAAAATATAACTTTTTCTGTAAATACAAGTAAAGAACAGAAAAAAAAAACGTTAAAACTGTTTTTGTAAAAAACAGTTGTTTCTATAATCGTTTTTCTAATAATTTTTTTTGTATTCTTTTATTATAAACCCTTATTTTTACTTTTTAATAAACATTTTAAATATAAAGTTGAACCTTTTAGAAAAAAATTATCTTTTAAAGAAGTTCAAAGATTAAAAACAGCTTTTTAAAGAAAAATATAAAAGTATATTGAAAGGAAATATTTTCATTATTTCTTTAAGGCATTCTTTAGTTGAAAGAAGAAAAGTGGGGCTCATTAGATTTTGTATTGTTAGGTGAGAATGGATTTTGGGTACAAGAGGGGTACGTCCAGTTTCTCTCCATGATAAGATAAGATAAGATTGAATTTGAATTTGAATTAATTAAAAGACAACTCATGGGCAACCGAAAACAACGTGGGGCAAAACAATTGTTTAGACAAACATTGAGATATGCATAACTGGTTTTCGGCCTATATATAGAGATTAAAAGTGTACTAGCTTTCTCACCCTTTTGAGCAACACTTTCAAGAGACAACATACACAGTCAAGCAAAATGGTTTCCAAAACAATTGTTTTCCTTTGCCTTTCAATGGCTATTGTTCTGCTAGTGGCTTCCGAGGTGGCAGCTGCTGGTGAGCCAGTTGAAACTACCACTTCTCAGACAAATAGTGAGCATTATCTCTTTCACCCTCCATTTATACAAATCTGGGCACAATCCCTGCACTGAACAGTATTTTGATTATTGGCATTGTGTGATAAAATGTGTTGCACCTAATTTATTTACTAAACAAATGTACCATGGATTTTTTCGGCTACATGGATTTTTTAATCTATGGAAACCTATGAGTAAAATGAATAAGAGAGTACTTGTGGGGTTAAAATAAAAATAAATAAATATTTCATGCATGCAGTAATCTACATACATCACAAAGTACTAATGGCTTACATATATTGAATAGGTGCAGGTGAAGCATCAGTTGGGTCAGACCAAAGGACTCGTTGCCGTTATGGGTGCTGCCGATATTATAATGGATATTGCAGAAGGTGCTGCCGTAATGCCGAGGAGGCAGCGAATGTTGAGATTAAAGCTAAACCTCATAACTGAAGTATCATTTCCATCCACAACTACAGTTGATGGTTTCAACTGTTCTACTACTAATATACTTCGTTAGAAGTGAAAATAATAAGAATAACAAGTGGATGGATTGCCTTGTTTGTTTGTTGTGTGTGTGATTGGTGTTTGATTTTTCTAAATCATATTAGAGTGATTGTCCATTGTTCATGGAGTAATCTATTGTACTTTTGAGATTCTTACACTCTCCGTAAGATTTTCAAATATTGCAATAAATATAAATTATTGTACAAAAATGCGCTTCCATAAAAGAAGTCGAGGGGCTCTTATTGATTATCTTTTAAAATCTCCCTTAATGTTTGTTGGATTCTTGTTTGAACCTCAAATTAACGGATTCCTTTCAAATTATTCATTTTTTATGAAAGATTCTCTCCTACACTTTGATGAAGATATATTCTCACCCTATGTTTTTTAACTTTATATAAATAAACGTAATAATCCGAGAACCAACATGTAATGCTTAATAAATTTAAGAGGAATTAATAATTAAACAATTGGGTATAACCTAATTAATTAATTGGGTTCTAGTTTTATTATATCACTAGCATGTGACCCGCGCGATGTGCGGCAGCCTTGTAGAATATTTTTTTATAACATCTTATATACATTTCTCAGCTATAAATTGGATATTGATATAAAATGAATTGATAACCAGTGCATTTATATAAGGTGGAGTAAACCACAAATTAAACATTCATGGTGAATTATTAAAAACCGATGTGATAAACATGCAAGGTGATATAATAACATTACATTATCCAAATACAATAATACCCATATCTCTATATATTATTATTAAAATACTCCCATTCACCACATGTTATCCCATTTCAATATTTAATCGTAAGTGAGGTTGAATCGTAATATTTTATTCAGCTACAAATATTTAAGAATATTAAAAGAAATTAAGGGGAAAAAATCGAGTCAAAGTAAAAAAAATTATTCAATTGCTGACATTCAAGAACAATGAAAGAAATTAGGGGGATAATTTAAATGAATCAATTTTTTTAACAAAGCAAATATTAAAAAGTAATTTAAGAGAAAGTGCATTATTTGGTATGTAATTTTCTTTATTGTAGCATCAAAATTTTATCAACACACAAAGAAAAAGAAATAAAAAAAACACATAAACAAATGAGATTAAGGTATTGGAAATAATGAATAAGCATTTGTAGGAGATGATTAATTGACTCTTCACATATGAAAAAATAGATAGAATTTTTCTTTTGATTAATAAATGATTATATTAAAACCAATCGCTAAGGGAGCGAACCCGTATATAGGGAGTATACCAAGAAAAACAAAATATGAAAATAAAGGAAATAAACATACACCCGCCTCACAAACTCCCAAATTACCACTCTGAGCGGATCTCCTCTATAAAGTCAACCAAATCATGAGTCGTGGTAGAGATCTTCCCCTTTGTCCAGCTAAGAAGGGTACTTAAAAATAGATAACGAAGTCTTGAAGGCACCATCTCAATTCCTTCCAAACAATGCGCGTTCCTCTCCTTCCATATCGTCTACAAAATGCTGTGAGGAACCATACGCCATACCCTTTTGTCACCCCCTAGCCCCGAGGAGGATTCCAAGCCTCTAAAAGAGCCCTCACTGACTCAAGCATGACCCACACGATCTTAGATGTAGCCAAAAAAATATCCCATAAACCACTCGTCACACTGCAGTGTAAAAGTAAATGGTCGGTCTTCTCCTCTTCCTCCTGGCATAACCAACAACGGCTAGCCAGGAGATATCTTATCCTCTGCAGACCTTCCATCATCAAAATGGCATATCCTGCCGCCGTCCAGATGAAGAATCTAACCTTAGGAGGCGCCTTGACCTTCCAAATCTTTTTTCTGGGGAAATGAGCCCTCAGGATTCCCATATCACTTAAAATAACATCGTACACCTTTACCGTGAAAGACCCAGTTCCAACCCCCTTCCACCTTAGAGAATCAACCCTCAACGTCGTTCGGGGAGCCGAGCTCAACCATTCGAAAAACATATCCGCATCTTCGAGTTTCCAGCCCCATAGTCTTCCCTTAAGCTGAGGACTCCATGTAACCACATCACTGCTGACATCCACATTCTCTAACACCGTCTCGTTTTCATTTGCCCCTTGATTATAGATACGGGGAAAGAGAACCTTAATCGACCAATTTCCACCCCATTTGTCTATCCAAAATCTGATCTCGTCCCCTTTTCCTAAAATGAACTCAATATTTCTAGAATAATCATCCCACTTCCCCGCAATATGCTTCCACAAACCCACTCCGTGGGCTAAAGGGGTCTCCACCCCATCTGCGAAGAACCCTACCTTCCTCCTACTACCCTTCTCCACAATCTGTTTTCCTCCCTAGGGAAGCGCCACAACAACTTTCCAAGAAGAGCTCTATTGAACAAACTCAAGTTCCTTACACCCTCCCCACCCTCCTTTATGGACTTACATACCTCGTTTGTAAAGCCTTATGTGAGAAAGAAACCAGCTTCCTCTCTCAATTGATGTTTCCTTATCTTTGTATTTTTTCTTCGGGATATCCTTAAACCATAGCAAAATAAAATATGAAATATGAACACACATGTTGATACCAAAATTAATATGCTGATGTGGATGAATCATACGAAGACACTTGTCAATCTACGAGGTACAATAACTACGAGGAAGTTCATTTCCCCGACCAACTCATGTTCTCTCCGAGCAACGAGGATATACAGAGGAACTTCAACACTCCGAGGTACTCTAGTGCTCCAATGAACTCCTGAGCAACGAGCAACTAAGGCGGTCCGAGCTGCATCTCGGCCGTAGTATTAATTGCCAGAATGTCAACAGTTCAACTATTCATTGAATGTTCATCATCTTGACGCACACGCTGCATTAAATGTATTACCCTTTCATATGTATTCTCATTTAATGTATCGACCCATTCATGTACAACCTAATGGCTATAAATACCTTGTATCACCCTCATTCAAAGGGACCGGAATTTCTTGATAGAACTTGTAATCGAGAATTCCCAAACACTCAGCAATAACATAACAGTGGACGTAGGCCATTCTTATAAGGCTGAACCACTTTAAAAATCTTTGTCTCATTTTATTTATCTGTGATTGAATAATTAGAGCGATCTAGTTTTTTACATCAACATATTGGCGCCGTCTGTGGGAATCGATTATTATTATCGTTTTTCACCAAAAATCATTCATTATCAATGGCGGATAATCCAGAATCTAGCAATCGAAACGCTGGGAATGCTGGAAATCCTCCAAATCCCTCTGCACCTCCAGATCTGGCCGAAATTATGACGAATCTGGCTCAAGGACAAACCGCCATACAAGATACAATGAGGCAACTCTTACAAAGCCTTCATGGTGGTGCACCTGCACGTTCAAGACATCAAAGTGGTCAGAGGCAAACTTATTTACTTTCTTCACGATCTAGGCGTACTGAGTCACGTCGCAATGAGGAGTCTGATGATTTCTCTTATCAACCTGGGCGAACTTCGTCAATAAGGGTGACAAATACTGATCAACATATCACCCTCTCTCCAGAAAGACCCAGCGCTTTAGAAAGACTGAGTAGGGCGTCTCCTTTCAGTCGATTAGGCCCTAGGAGGAACAGGAGTCCACCTAAGACCACATCAAGGAGTTTTCGACAACCATCAGATCTAAGGGAAGGATCAGCACAGTCACGACCAGTCGTTCGTCAAGATAGATCTCAAGAAGCTACCTCAGAACGATCGATTGCTCGAACCAATAGACCCGGGGAAGTAAATGAAGCGTGGAAAGGATCTTTCAAACTGTTGGAGGATAAATTGGGAGAAATGGCTAAAGCAAAGAACCCCCTACAACGAACTTTTGTTCGAGGAACACCTTTTGTACAGGCCATTATGGATTTTCCTACCCCATCGAAATTTAAAGCACCCGTGATAACTCCCAAATATGATGGAAAGACAGATCCTGTTCTTCACATAGAACAGTATCAAGCTGCTGCTGACATCTATGTTGTTCCCGACGAGATGAGATGCAGTGCCTTCTCAGGAACTCTTACTGGATCTGCCCAGATATGGTACAACAATCTTCCTCGGGGTAAGATTTCAACTTTCTTTCAGTCAGCTGAGTTGTTTATCGACAATTTCTGTTTTGGAGCAAAGCCAGTAAAACGAGTAGCACACTTGTTAAGTGTTAGACAGAATTCTGGTGAGAGTACTAGAAATTATATAACTCGTTTAAATAACGAGAAGCTAGAAGTCATAGATTATGAATAGAAGACAGCAATCACCGCCTTGATGAGTGGGTTGTTGCCTAATAAATTGTATTACACCCTGGCGAAAGATCCACCTAGAACTATGTCAGAATTGATGGCAAAAGCGGCTAAAATTATGAATGCCGAGGAGGCTATGGCTGCAAAGAAGAATATGGATAAAGAAACCAAGGTGGAAGACGACAAATCTAAGAAGAAAGAGCATAAAAACAATGGTGGAGATAAACATTCCAAGAATAAATGGGAAGTCATGAAGAAGTATGATAATTATACTCCTTTGAAAATGGGTATTAATCATGTCTTGGAGGAAATCAAGAACAATGAGGAGGTCAAGTGGCCAAAGAAACTGAAGTCGGACTCTGATTCGAGGAGTAGGGATAAGTATTGCGAATTTCATAAAGATCATGGTCACATGACCAAAAATTGCATAGCTCTTCAGAATGAGATTGAAACACTCATCCGAAGAGGAAAGCTAGCAAAATATGTTGATCGGGGAGGTGAAAGAAAGGATAACCACCGAGCTAGAGAAAGGTCTAGATCTCCTCGTCGGGCAGAGGAGAAGAAGAAGAGAGACCATGAAGATGATCCAGAAGATGACCCCGATCTCCCCAAGAAGCCAAGACAGCCAGAACGAGAGGTATTTTCTATACGTTTTGGGTCATTTGATTGTAATGTCATTACAGGAGGAGATGCAGGAGGAGGAGACCTTACTGCAGAAAGAAAGGCTTACCTCGGAGAGGCTCAAGCTTGTTCATATATTTAGCGAATAAACCTGGCCGAGGACGATCGTCCGAGGAAGGTAAATAAAGAGAAGCTGGTTATTGGCTTTTCGAAAAACGATTTGGCAGGTGTTCTTTATCCTCACGATGATCCTCTGGTGATCAAAATGAGGATGAAGGAAGTAGTAATTTCAAGGGTGTTAGTAGACAATGGAAGTTCAGCAGACATCATGTACTATTCATGCTTTGACAGCTTGAATCTGAAATTATCTCAGTTGGAACCGTATCATAGACCCCTTCTGGGTTTTGCTGGCGAAAAAGTTTTTCCACTTGTGACGATCAAGTTGGATATACTCATTGGAACTTGGACTTCTTGTCGAACAGAAAGAATACGCTTCTTTGTGATGGATAAGAATGTGCAGTCAGCTTACAACATCATCATGGGAAGAGTTGGTTTGAAGAAATTTGAAGCAGTTCCATCTACAGTGCATCAGTGCTTAAAATTCCCAACAAACTTTGGAGTAGGAGTTGTGAAAGGTGATCAAAAAGTAGCTCGGGAATGCTATTATTCACCTTCCGAGCAAGAGGAGCTTGAGGAATCAAGGAAAAAGACTACTACCTATCAAGTTGAAGAAGATACAGAGATTGAAAGTCTCGATCCTAGAGATGAATCCCAACTTGTAAAAGGACAGGTGGTGGAATCTACAGAAAATATTATTCTGGACGAGGAGCACCCTGAACGAGTAACCTAGATAGGTTCGTCGTTGGATGCTTCAATAAAACAAGAGTTGATAATGTTCTTAAGAAACAGGAAGAAAACTTTTGCATGGAGTCATGAGGACATGCCGGGAATAGATCCAGACTTCTTATGTCACGAACTCAATGTGAATAAGGAGATCAAGCCTGTAAAGCAAAAAAGAAGGGTATTTAGCCCCGAGCAGAATCAAGCTATTCAAGAGGAGGTCGACAAGCTCCAGAAAGCTCAATTCATTGAAGATGTGAAGTACCCGGACTGGTTGGGGAATGTGGTGATGGTGAAGAAGAAAAACAACAAATGGAGAATGTGTGTTGATTTCACTGATCTTAACAAGGCCTGCCTAAAGGATCATTTTCCATTGCCCAGAATTGACCAGCTAGTGGATGCTACCTAGGGGCATGAACTGCTTAGCTTCATGGATGCTTACTCTGGTTACAACCAGATCAAAATGAAACCAGAAGACAGGGAAAGTACTTCTTTTATTACCCCTAGGGGAACTTATTGCTATAATGTTATGCCTTTTGGTTTGAAAAATGCAGGAGCGACATACCAGCGGCTGATGAATAAGGTTTTCACCGAACAAATCAGTTGCAACATGGAAGTCTATGTTGATGATATGCTGACAAAAAGCAAGAAAGCTACAGATCATCTAGTTGACTTAGCTCAGACATTTGATCAACTAGATAAATACCAAATGAAGCTCAACCCGACGAAGTGGCTCAACCCGACGAAGTGTACATTTGGAGTACGAGAAGGAATGTTTCTCGGATACATTGTCAACCAGCGAGGTATTGAAGCAAATCCAGATAAGATCAAAGCTCTTTTAGGGTTGAGATCTCCAACAACAAAGAAAGAAGTGCGGAGTCTTACAGGACGAGTTGCAGCGCTCAACAGATTTGTGTCCCGAGCAACTGACAAATGCCTCCCATTCTTCAAAACACTTCGAAAAACTTTTGAGTGGACTGATGAATGTGAGAAGGCCTTTCAAGACTTGAAAAAGTATTTGGAAGCACCTCCATTATTGTCCAGGCCAATAACAGGAGAGACGTTGTATTTGTATCTGGAAGTATCAGAGAATGCAGTCAGTTCAGCATTGATTAGATTGGAGAATGGAGTCCAGAAACCAATCTATTACACAAGTAAGGCTTTCTGAGGTGCAAAAATCAGGTACCCAAAGCTGGAGAAATTGGCATTGGCATTAATTGAAGCAAGTAGAAGAATGAGGCCATATTTCCAGGCCCATACCATCATCGTTTATACCGATATGCCATTGAGACAAGCCCTTCATAAGCCAAAAAAATCAGGAAGACTGATGTACTGGGCAGTAGAACTCGGTGAATATGATATTGTGTATGAGCCCAGATCATCATTGAAAGGGCAAGCTGTAGCAGATTTTATAGCAGAGTTTACATATCCTGATACCCCTGAGGAACAAAAGCTGCTCGCTGACCAACCTATGGATGTTACAGGATCAACAGACATAAGTCCAGACCAACTCCGGTTGGTAAAAGGGCTTGTGGATGTAGAAAGATCATCAACTTCAAACTCGGATGAGTTCCGGTTGGATGAAGAACGAGAAGAGATGGTCAACGAGGAATGAAAAGTGTCAGGGGAAAATGAAAAGAAGCAACAAATATTTCACCGAAGAACTCTGTCATATAAGAAATTTGAAGACGGGTTGCCTGTATGGAGATTATATGTAGATGGCTCATCTTGTACAGCAGGTTGTGGGGCAGGAATTGTTTTGAACACCCCAGACGAGATTGACATGGAATATGCTTTGCGATTCCAATTCAAAGCCTCCAATAATGAGGCTGAGTATGAAGCCATGATAGGAGGTCTTAATTTATCAAAGATTATGGAAGCGCAGCAAGTAATGGTATTCAGTGATTCTCAATTGATTGTGAATCAGATGATGGGAACGTATGTAGTTAAAGGAGAATTAATGGTCAAATATCATGCCAGAGTAATGGAATTAGTGGAAGAATTTGATGCGATTCAGTTGATCAGAATACCCAGAATAGAAAATGCACAAGAAGATGCACTGGCCCGACTAGCATCAGCTACTCGTACCGAGCTACGAAGAACAATACCGATTGAAGTACTGGAAAGTCGGAGCATAGAGGAAGACTTGACGATGAATGTTATTGCCTTTGATTTAGGACCATCTTGGATGGATCCAATCAGGGTATATATTGAAGATGGAGAACTGCCAGAGGATAAGCTTGCTTCCAAGAAACTGAAGTATAAAGCTGCTCAGTATGTCTTAACTAATGGTATTTTATATAGACGAGGAATTATGGCAGGTTTGCAGAGATGTGTACATCCCTCCGAAGTGAAAGAATTGATTGAAGAGATTCATGAAGGGTCTTGTGGAGCTCATGTAGCAGGTCGAACACTTTTGCAAAGGGTAATGACTTAAGGATACTACTGGCCGACGATGAGGGCTGATTGTATAGCCTATGCTAAGAAATGTGACAAGTGCCAACGTTTTCCCTCCATCCGACGAACTCCACAAGCATTGTTGACACCCATAACTTCCCCTTGGCCATTTGCCATGTGGGGAATTGATTTGGTTGGACCATTGCCGACCACCCGAGGAAGATTCAAGTACCTCGTCGTTGCAGTGGATTATTTTACTAAGTGGGTAGAAGTTGAGCCGCTAATCGATATGACGTACGAGAAGGTATACCAGTTTTTTTGGAAGAATATCATCTGTCGATATGGTCTCCCACATGCCTTCATCACGGATCATAGAACACAATTTGACAACGAGGAGTTTGCTGCCTATTGTCAACAATCAAACATCCTGAAGACCCATTCAGCACCAGGTCATCCTCAAAGCAATGGGCAGACTGAGGTGACAAAATGAACGCTGCTAAATGGTTTGAAGAAAAGACTAAGTGAATCTAAAGCTAACTGGATTAATGAGCTACAATCAGTATTGTGGGCTTACCGAACAACTCCCCGAGCAGCGACTGGAGAGTCACCATATATGCTGGCGTTTGGAAGTGAGGCTGTGATACCTGCAGAGTTGGGCCTACCAACACACAGAGTGATGAATTTCAATTCTCCGATCAGTGACTTGATGAGAAGACTGGATTTGGATATGCTCGAAGAAGTAAGAGAAGAGGCAGCCATTAGGAATGCTGCTTATCAACAACGAACAGCTCTGTTCTACAACAAAAGGGTGAAGAAATGCGATTTAAAAGAAGGAGATTATGTGCTAAAGAAGGTCATTCAGAAGCACAATAAATTGGAAGCAAATTGGCATGGACCTTACCGAGTTACAGAAGTTGTTCAACCAGGAACTTACTGAATAGCCACTCTAGAAGGAGAAGAATTCAAGAATGCTTGGAATGCTGAACACCTTCGCAAGTATTATCAATGATGTAAAATGTACAACGGGTCTATCAATATGAATAAAAAGATGATGTTTTTCACAAATTTTCTCTCCTTTGTTTGAAAGTTTTTCGGGGAATACTAGTGATTGTACACTACGCTACTTGATAGCAAGAAGACGATAGTTCAGACCCACGATCAACTCCGGTTGGTAAAAGGGCGAGAACAACTAATATACTCCTTTGGTTAGGAGGCGTACACTGCCATGATCAACTTCGGTTGGTAAAATAACTAGTGTACAAGATAGTTCGAAAGAACACGATAGTTCGGACCCATGATCAACTCCGGTTGGTAAAAGGGCGAGAACAACTAATATACTCCTTTGGTTAGGAGGCGTACACTGGCGTGATCAACTTCGGTTGGTAAAATAACTAGTGTACAAGATAGTTCGAAAGAACACGATAGTTCGGACCCATGATCAACTCTGGTTGGTAAAAGGGCGAGAACAACTAATATACTCCTTTGGTTAGGAGGCGTACACTGGGGTGATCAACTTCGGTTGGTAAAATAACTAGTGTACAAGATAGTTCGAAATAACATGATAGTTCGGACCCATGATCAACTCCGGTTGATAAAAGGGCGAGAACAACATTCTTATAACACCAATCTCTGTTGGTCGGGAGGTAATATTATTACAAAAGTTCTTCAGAGAACAAAACATTCCAAAATGAACCAAGTATGGTTGGTCGGGAATAAAAAACCCATCAACTGTAGTTGGTCGACGAGGATAAATTATTGACCTTGGGTGGTCGAACACATTTATTGAAATTTTTTGAAATTGAACCAAGTATGGCTGGTTGGAAATAAAAAACCCATCAACGATAGTTGGTCGACAAACACTATTTAGCAACCTTGGTTGGTTGGAAACATTTTAAACAATTTATACTCATTACTTTATTAAGTGATTGAGCAATATTGATACTTGCAGCTTTTATCTTGATTTATGAACAACACAATATTATTATCTTTTTAACAGATACATATACACAAATATAAAATGTTTGATAGGCACAAAAGAATAGCAATAAAGACTTAAAAACAAAAAATAAAATTCTTTCATTAAATTCAAAATAAATTACAGATTACATGAATGTACTAACTCTTACATTGAAAACCTATTCTATTGGTTTCTTTCCTTTATTTTTTGAAACAGGCTCCTCGCCAACAGGAGGATCCTCTAGGCAAAGAGGAGAATTAATGAAATTAACATATCTGAGCATTTTGACGTTCATCACAGAAGGTGTATCCAAGAGATGCTCAGGACGAGATAATTCAATCTGGGAAGGTATTTTGAAATTAAGCTACGAGGAATAGAACGAGCTGGGATCCAGGCCATGTCCAATTTGAAAGGTGGAACAGGCAAGTCTAATAACCCTGGAGCATGATAATCCCATAAATAATGCCCTTGCTCCAATTTTAACACACCCAGTGCGTTCAACCACCCCTGCTTATAACCTTCATTGTTGGCATGTTCAATACGAGCATCCAAATGAATAAGAGCTTCATTATATCCTGCCATTCAGAATTCCCTGGGTTGCTTATGAAATTGAAAGGTTAATCTATCCAATTGTTCGAGAAGGTTTTTGGCAAAAAGATCCTTAGTATGTAGAGCAGACTTCGTTGCAGTAAGTTGATCTTCCAAGGATAGATTTTTCTTGGACATTTCTAATAAAGCCCGATCTTTGACGTTTAATTGGAATGCTTGAGTTTCCAAAGTAGATTGGGTACGAGCCTCTTCGACATTACGACTAAGAACTCTTGATCGACTCCGAGCAGCGATTGGAGAACTTTGCTCCTCGGCAACATTTTGAACAGCTCTTCCTCGCCCCCGAGAACCTCTTCCTCGTCCCCGAGCAGTCCCAGAAATAGCAGATCTTCTTAAGTCATCCAGTTCTTGCCTTAATTTGGCATTCTCAACTTCTAAGAACGAAAAACCTTCATCGGTAAATTGCACTAAAGCAGTGGAAGATGACGCTGCAGATTCATACTGTGCCAGCTTTTTCTGCAGATTATTGTTCTCCTGTTCTAGCAACTCAGCAATCTTCCTGCAAGCCTCAACTTCACCTTTTAAAGTTCTTTCCCTAACATCATATCCAGCCAGGATCTTTTTATGGCCTGTGTCAGAAGAAAGCTGTTGATATCTATTTTCATATTCCTTATGCAACAAAGCCATTGATTCATTATGCTGACCTTGGAGATCTTCTAAGGAATAATGAAGTTCCTCAATCAAGTCGTAGTATGCTACATTGTTGGCCACAGCTCGGTCGAGTAAATCTTTCAAGTATCGATAAGCCTCAATTGCCTGTTCTGAGGCATCATGGCCAAGGATGTCAGTAATTTCTGATGTACTAAGGTCTGTATGACCAGCCTTATAATATTCGTGACATTGTTGCATCAGCTTGGTATCATGTGCAGATATCAATTCCATTCTAGCAACAAACTAAGGATGAGAAAAAGACAACAATCAACAAAAACAAATCATCAACAACAGAGATGAACAAAAATGTATTATATTAGATCATCAAAAGATTACATTGTTTGATTACAAGATTATAATGAAAGATAGGAATGATACCGAACAACTTCACACCTTTTCCTTGTCTCCCAAGACTTTCTCGGGAGGCTGGGATGAGGAGCTTGGTTGCTCGGAGGTGATGGCGGCTTGAACAGCAAGAGTTGAAATTTTCTCAGAAGGAGGAGGCATGGAAGAAATCTCCTCGTTGGGAACAGGATGAGAGACAGGGACTTGATCACCTATAGCCATAGAAGATTCATCATAGGCAGGCTCATCTTCTTCTTCTTCTTCCACAATTGGTGGAGGAGGACCAGGGAGGTGCAACTGGAATATATCGGAATCATCCTTGATCTTCAATTCCTGTAGGGCAGCTACCCAGCCATCTCGGAAGTATTTCAACTTCCCATATTGAACTTGGGATGTCATCGCAGCAATCCCCTTATCCCATCCTTTTTCCCAGCCAGAGCTGAAGGATTTTTTAACTGCGAGTTTTCTTTTCAATTTCTCTGAGGAGAGCTTCGCATCCAATTCTTCCTTTTGGACCTTGATATCTCGCAGGGCGAACAACTCTTCCTCTGCCTTCTTCAACTTATCTTCAAGCTCTCCAAAGTTCTTGAGCTTGACATCATACTTCTGATGTTCGACCTCTAAACCTTTTACTTTATCCTCCAAATTCTTGGAGATCTCAGCCATCTTCACCTTCTCGGCCTCAACTGCAGACAACTTTTTCTCCCAAACAGCCTTGTCCTCACTATACTGTTAGCGAGATTCCTTCAGGGATTGGGTCAAACACAGTAGAGCATCCTCTACACCTGACGAGGAGCTTGAAGCTTTAATAGCTTCATCTTTCTTCACGATATTATTGAAACAGTTCTCCAGCTGAAAGATGAGAAAAACAGTAAAGTCAATATAAAATGCAAGCATTCAGAGAAAGAAAGAAAATTCAGAATGTGAGAAATTTACCGAAGCAAGATGACGAGTAGCTAGGCATGTCAGCATATCCCTAGAAATTTTTTCATCAATTCCTTGGACCTCGGGTATGATCCAAGTTTTTACAGAGCTCATTGCAGAGCTCGGAGGAATGATGGTTGGAATACCAACACCACCAGCAGGCAGAGAAGGGACAGTTTCAGCCAAATTGACTGAGGATGATTTCCTCAATCTTCTCAAAGGGACTTCAGCAGCTTCAACCAAGGAAGAACTCCTGGTCGGGGAGATAGTAATCACTTCCATAGGAGCAACTTTCTAGCTCGGACCCACTGGGGGCTTCTCGGCAGCTTTGGAGGGTGCAGCATCCACCTTCTTAGTCCCCTCTGGGACATCAATTTTACTTTTCTTTGCCCCAGCAGCAGAAGTAATGTCATCAAATAGAGCAGGAGGAGCTCTTTTCTTGCCCATTCTAAGACTTAAAGGAAGATGAGAATCTGAAGAAGAATCCTCTGGAGTTGAAGCTGGCTCAGCAGGGCGAGCAGTATAAGAGGTTGTATAGCTCCTATACTGCAGCAAATATGATGCAGACCTGATGTGCTCGTCTGCAACGTTCTTATGCAAACCCCAGATAAGTTTCAGATGCTTGATATTAACCTCTTATTCTTTTGGAGTTTTTCTTTTGCTATCATCTGCAAATAAATACATAATGAGATATCAGTCATACATTTTGTCAAACATGATGAAAGCATAATTTCATAAGTAAAATAAAATGAAAAATAAACCTATCCCATTGCCATATGGGGGGCATCTTGGACCGTTGTATACTCCATCTCCAACTAAAGGGGCATATTGCCAATTTTTAATAACCAACCCATGTTCAAAATAATCTCTATTTGAGTCAGGGAGGTTAACTACAAGAGCCCTATTTAGAAACCTAGTTTTTAAGTAATAAATATTATCTAGAGTGGCCCATTTATAGCAATACATAATTTTAGGGATCCCAATACGAGTCCCATGAGTTAGATTTAATTTGTACACCCCATTAATTATTCTCCATGAATTGGGGGCTATTTTTGCAGGGACAAGATCAAAATACTGACAAAACTCAAGACACAAGGGGTTTGGTGGAAAAGAAAATCCACATTCAGCAATGAATAGACTGGGGAACCAATGTCCCTCAGCCAATCGAAAATAATCTAAAGGCTCAGAAAGAACCTCTAGAGTTACCCATGAAGGAATGGAAAAATCGGAACGAAATTTCTCAACAGACTCCACAATATAAACCATATTGAATAAAAGAAATACAGAAGAAAGGAAGAAGATCTTACAGGAAGAAAGAAGGTCTGTTGACAATGAACGAAAACAAGGATGAACGCACAAGAGAGAAAGAGAGAATAGAAAGCTTGAATGCAGAAAATTGGAAAAGAAGAAGACGGTATGGTTACCTAAAGAAGTTTAAATACTTTACCTAGGGAAGTGGCGAAGGAAATGATTACGCAAAAGAAACTGTTGAACTTCCGGCGGCTAAAAGGACAAAAAGGGCACTGAGATCGAAGCGCTCTTAAAAGTTCGAAAAAAGGCGGATTCTTTGAATTTGGAAATAAATTCAAATATGATGCTCCTAAAACTCAGGAAGATCATTCAATATTGCCGAAAACCGAGAAAGAATATTCCATACTCCTCAAAGTTCGAAATATGAAACATTGGGGGCTTCTGTTGATACCAAAATTAATATGCTGATGTGGACGAATCATACGAAGACACTTGTCAATCTACGAGGTACAATAACTACGAGGAAGTTCATTTCCCCGACCAACTCATGTTCTCTCCGAGCAACGAGGATATACCGAGGAACTTCAACACTCTGAGGTACTCTAGCGCTCCGATGAACTCCTGAGCAACGAGCAACTAAGGCGGTCCGAGCTGCATCTCGACCGTAGTATTAATTGCCAGAATGTCAACAGTTCAACTATTCATTGAATGTTCATCATCTCGACGCACACGCTGCATTAAATGTATTACCCTTTCATATGTATTCTCATTTAATGTATCGACCCATTCATGTACAACCTAATGGCTATAAATACCTTGTATCACCCTCATTCAAAGGGACCGGAATTTCTTGATAGAACTTGTAATCGAGAATTCCCAAACACTCAGTAATAACATAACAGTGGACGTAGGCCATTCTTATAAGGGTGTACCACTTTAAAAATCTTTGTCTCATTTTATTTATCTGTGATTGAATAATTAGAGCGATCTAGTTTTTTACATCAACAACACACTTAAACTGTAAATACAAAACATTCTTTAGTTCACTCCATATATTGGTTGCATCTTCATTAAGACCATTGTGACTTGCTACTTAATTTGTTGAGTTAATCAGTTTTTTTTTTCCATGTATATAATTAGACGGATGTTAACTTTTGGGGAGATGTTCTTTTATAGAGATGATTGCCTTAAAAATTCAATTATATTATAAAAGCATGAAAATATACTCCTTACCTTCAAACTTTTACGATAAAAGCTCCACATGAGACTATTTTATATAAGCAGTCTCCCTATGTAGCCAATAGACCTGTGAAAAAAAGATAATCAAAAGATACAAAAATTGACAGACATACACACATGCTGTCACAGAAACCGTCCACAACATACAAAGCAACGCCTAAAAAAATAGGCGTGCATACATAATTGACATAGTGACTAACACCCAGATGCAAAATGGGCTAGCGAGAGAGAAATAATAGAGCCATTTTGTCAACTGAGACAATGCATATGCATATTAGCAGCGTTCTAGAACATGAACTGGGTTCCAAGCTGAGCGTGTGTACATTCATATTAGCAGCGTTTTTGTGTATACAATTGGTTTTGCAATTGGTCTACATAACGTGGTTATATAAGTGGATATATAACTGATAAACTGGGTTCTAAAATATTTACACCACTGGGTTCAATTTTATTATGTATGTTTTAGTATACCAGCAAGGTGAACCACTGGGTTCCAAGCATGGACCCAAGGATACAACCAAAAACACAAAAATGAATAGTGAGCGATAGGTACCAAACATGCAATGGTCAAGAAACAAGCACGCATGTTACCTAAGAAACAAAAGCACAACTCCACAACGCTTAGAACCAAGAAACACAAAAAAATAAAGCGGAACGGGTACCAAAAAAAAAAAAATAGCAAAAAATAAAATTTTAATCCTAGGAACTCTTAACAGGCATCAAAGTGTGTTCAGCTTTAACATGTTTTGACACTCTTAAGCATAACTCTTAACAGGTACCAAAAACACAACTCCCACAACACTTAAAACCAAGAATATTAACCCAAAATATAAACCTGAACCAAGAAACAAAAACACAACCTCCACCATGGGTCCATGCATACATGATACATCCAAAAACACAAACACATGAATGTTGAGAAGACAAACTCATCCAAGTATAGCAAAGTCGAAAAAAATATGAGACTTATGTAAAGGTATGAGACTTCAAAGTTCATATATATATATATATATATATATACACACACACACACACACACATATGAAGACATGATTATTATATCAATTCAGCAAAATTCGTACTGACTCCTCCAAAATCATATATGGTGTTATGGTTGTGACAAAGAAGCCGAAACTGATGATTACAGTGATGATGCTTATTGTTGTAAGGGGGAGTGAAAGGTGTCCCTATATGTCTGTTGGATGGATGGAGAGAGGGATAAGGAGGTGGGTGGGTGGGGCGGAGAGAAAGTGGTGTGTCTCTTAATTTTTTACCTTTGTGTCTCTTAGTTTCAAGCTATCTCAATATAATTAACTTCAATACAGTAAATCGGTAGAATGTGATAAGAAATGTGATTCTAAAAATAGACGGGGTTCAAAATGCATTAAATGACATTAAAACCTCTAATACTATCATATTATAGATACATAATAGATTTATATTTAATAACGAGAATTTAAAGTTTAAATGAACTAAATTGGAAATAAAGAGATTATTTGGTAAATTGTTGAAATTGTGTGGCCATAAGTGTAATTTCTATAATGTCTGTGGTGAATCTGATAATCATTATAACTTAGTTTAACAATTGGATAAATGGGGAATTTCAGGATAAGACCAAGGGTATAAGGGTGTTCAGAGCTCTTCTTTGGTCTTTCTAAATCAGATTAAAGTGATCGTCAATTGTGTCACTGTAATATTTTCAAATATTGAAATAAATATAAAATATTCTCCAAAAAGGTTTCATCTAGAAGATGGTGCCATTCTTTTATTAAGACTATGATGCCTTTTTTCCACTAATTAACACTAGAATACATTATTTCCGTTTATGAAATGTAAGATGATGTAACAAGAACATATACATGTATTTTATAGTTGTGTTGAGGACATAATGCATCGACAATAATGTATTAAATATTTAGCTCCACTATTTGAAAGTCGGTAGTCCTCCTCAAACTTTAACGAGTAGTCTCGTATCATATTCAATTGTAATTGTTCTTAATTGATATGTAAGGCTCTTGGGATTGTGAAACTACGCTAAAAAATGTCCCAACCATTATTTAAGTCAAAATGTGCTCCCAGAAAAGGTTTAGCATCACCGCAGCGAAGGGGGTTCGTTGCACACGATTTTGACCAGAGTTTTTTGCCATTTGATATGAGAGCGTGCGACCAATGAAGGGGGCCGGGTTCGCTGTAGCGAACTGCCTACATTTGTGCATAAATGGGTCTTTAAAGTAGGGTATTTTGGGACATTTGACATATAACCTTTGGCATATAATTATAATGATACGTGGGGTTTATTGATATTGAGAGTGATATTTCATTAATGAAAGAGGTAAAGAAAATGAGAGAGTTATTACATCAAAGAGAGACAAAAGGAAAGAAAAATAGGTTTAGGGTTCTCACCTAATTCAAAAATAAGATTGGGTATTTCGGGATTAGATTGAGAGTGTACATAACTCCTGGATGATCATACCATTGTAACTTGTTTTTCTTAAATTGTAGAATTCTCTCTCTCTCTCTCTCTCTCTGCCCCCCCCCCCCCCCCCCCCCTCTCTTGATGAGTGCATTATTTTTTATGAATTTTGCCCAAAAAATGACCTTGTGACGCCCATTGTATCATAAATAATGAACTCTTAGAGTCGTTTTCCTAAAATAAAATAAAAATGCAAGTTTGGATAAGATTCAAGTTAAAATGCAATTTTAGTAACCCCGGGAGGTGAAATCGTAATTGTAAAAATTTATGAGAATGAAAATGATTTTAAATATTAATCTAGGAAAAATAAGACTCCCTGAAATTTTGTTGAATTCAAAGTTTAAACGGAAAAGCTATGAATTTTGGGGTCTAAAATTCAATTAAGTGTAAATTTTCAAATTTCTAAACTTTAAGGGGCTGAATTTAAATTAAAATTTTTTTTTTTAATGCTTTTGTAGGAACCTATGATGTTTGCTGAAGATCTGTGATCATTTGGTGCAGATATGGAGATTATGTGAAGAATTGAAGGAAGTACAAAATCTTGGGGTCAAAGCATGAAAATGAATTCCGAAAAAGTGTAAGGTAAATAATTGATTGAAGAAGTTACATAAATGAAGAGGTCTATTGGCCTAGTGGCTGGACACGTGACGAAGGCAACGTACGGTCCTAGTTCGATTCCCAAGACCCCTCATTCGTTTTTATTAAAAGAATTTTGAAGAATTAAGGCCTTGTTTGGCGTGAAGTTGTCATCCAAACACAACCTAAGGCGTCCTAACAACTTTACTAATCTGAAAGCATAAAAAAAATTAAAACCAATATTTCTAATTTTTTTAGTTAGTAAAATAAAAAATCAGATTTAATCTTTATTTTTTTGTTAATAGTAGTTGTAGAACTAGTTTATCACAAAAACACATAAAAAATTTGAAAAAAACTCGAAAATAACATAATTTTCCTGGAAATTTCCAGATTCATTTTTTTTTTTGTAAGTAGCCCCTAAAAAATCTAAAAATTCAAAAAAAAAAAATATCTTTTCATAGTCGTTCTGTTATTTCCAGAATAAAAAAAAAATTGCTTCATAAGTGCGCCTTGTTATTTTTTCCTTTATTTATTTTTTGTGTTTCGCACTTTACGTTTAGTGTAGTTTCTTTTGTTTTTTTCAACAGCACATTAAAAAAAAAGAATAAAGGATGAAAAAAAGGGGTAAAAGTGAAGAAAAATTTGACAAAATGTGCAACAGAGAGCAAACGTGAAAAAAAAAAAGGTCAGCCCGACGTAAAAAAGTCACCTTAAACTTCAGCCCGACGTAAAAAAGTGACCGTAAAAAGTTCACGTCGGATGTATGTTTTTATGTGGTCCTACGTGGTTTAATTTGACATTTAATTTAGCATGTTGCATAAATAGACTTAAGGGAAAAACACGTGTGAAATGTAAGGTGGGGATTTTGTCACCCTTCCTTGGCCCGAAAATCACTAATTAACCAAGCATTTGTATATTCCAGGCCATCACATTTAATTTAAAACCATGTAGACATTGGCCTTAGGATATTACATATCTCATAGGTGACCTATTAATGAGGCTAGCAGTACACCAAATCTGCACTATTGTCACGGTCATTGACCTTGATAAGTTGGACTTTTCAAGGTCAATGACCATGACAATTAGGGGCGAGATAACTTTTTTTGTCACGGACGTGTCATGGTCATAGACCGTGACAATCTCATAAGAATTTTCAGGGTCGTGTCACGGTCCTGGACCTTGACACGTTTAGTCACGGTTAATAACCGTGACAAATTCTTGTCCCCTTTTAAAAAAAAATGTCACGGTCATTGACCGTGACAAGTCCGTGATAACTTTTGTCACGGGCTTGTCACGATCAATGACCGTGACAATTCTGGGCAGAATTGAAAAAAAATCTGCTGGGCAGTATGGCCACTGCCACTGCCACTGCCCGACAGTATATTTGTAGATGTTATATCAACGTTGTACCTATTCAAATATCATATATCCAAATAAACTAGAGATAATGCAAGTATACATTCAAAATAGAAACTATTTAAGAAGATACAACATCACCATCGATTTAGTCAAATCTACAAACTATTTAGCTGGAAAAGAGATTTTGTACCGTGACGCTCGGGGAAACCTCCTTATCATTCTCTTCGAGTATCGAGCATATGTGGCCTACCCTCAGGGCCACTCCCTGTCCCCTGAAATAAAATAAAGTAAAATTAGTATTCGCCCCGCAAATATAGATAAATATAAATCAAAATTGAAATCGAAATCGAAATTGACATATAAATATAAATACATTACATGTAGTATCACCCAAACAACTAACTTGAGCTCATATGGCACCTCCCTCCAACTAATGTACCCCGGGCAATCGTGTCAAATATAATTCCCTTCATAACTGAATACTAAGAAATGCCATAATCCGATGGAGTTATGTGCTGCAAATTCCTTCCAACCGTTGTGTAGCCAAAAATCAGCAGTTGAAGTTGTCAATTTCACATTCTAATGGTCTCCCATGTTTTGCCAGAGGTTCCAAGTGGTGGGGTATGGAAAGTGGAATTGACAACTTCAACTGGTGATGTTTGGCTACATAACAGTTGGGAGGAATTTGCAGAGCATAACTCCATAGGATTATAGCATTTCTTACTGTTCGGATAGACGAAGTGATTCAGTCTCCTCTCCACAAACAGGACACCCCAAATAACTATGTACTAATCACCTATTAAAGGTAAGAAGCATATATTCATGGATTAGTATAAACAAAACTTAGATGTAGTTGGAATATTTATGTATTAATCTCCTCTCCACACACGCACACTACACAAGAGTAAAATGATAAAGTGCAAATCAATTAAGAGAATTAAAAATGGATGTTTGAGTACAAATTGAAATATTTATTACCAATTGAAAAATTGTTTCAAATTCGGGTTATCATAAAAAATGGATTGATATTCGGTAGGAGCAGCGAAGTCATCCCCACTACTATTTAGACGCCTTGGAGCGTGTTGGACAATTGACCACGGCTCGTTATTGATATACTCCGAATAAAACACTTGCTTAATCTTTTGAAATGCACAAACAAACGACTCATCGCTCACGTGGTCATTGCTCTTCAACTTGGACAAGTCAACCATGATCAAATTGGTGACATGATCAACTTTACAAGCATTTTTATCCTTAACTCTTACCCAGTCATAGTAAAATACAACCTCTTTGAAGGTTATATAATCCAATTCAAATATATTTTGGATTAGTCCATAGTAAGTCATTTCAGCTTCAACGAGATTTTTATCTTTTGCGCTCGCTCGAAAGATAGTAAGAGCCTTGTATGAAATTCACGAGTTCTATACAAAATGTACTTTCCTCGTACACTTTAGCAACGAAAATATAACCGTTTAATCGATACTTTTTGTACTCTTTTACCACGAACAAGGGTTCAGTGGCTAGACGAGCAAGCCTTGATGTCGCATCACCCATCTTTAGGAGATGAGAATATAGATAAATTAATTATATTAGTGGTAAAATTTGAGTGTAATGTAACGTTATATAATGACTATTTTCATTATAATTACCTCCCGTGTCAACCACAACCTAAATTTATTGTCTGATTGTACCATTATTTTTCGTCTTTTACGGTTCTCACATGCTTCATATTTTCTGCATATTACAAAATTAATCATGTATAAAATAATCTAAAATAATGTTAAACATTATAATAATCGAAACTTACTTTTTCCATTCTTCGACATCTTCATGTGTGTCAAATAGATAACGAGCTACTTGTTCATGTTGAAAGCTCGTTAGTTTCACTCGTTTTCCCATCATATGGACACCATCATCGACGAATTCATCAGTGTCATCAACGTTGGTCGAGTCAGGCATATATTCCCGAGTATATATTGATGACTCCACGGTGATGTATTTCTCTACAATTGATCCTGCAATGTATTGGGTATTCTTGACGTAATCTTTAAAAAATTTCATCAATCTTTCATATGGATACATCCACCGATATCTAACTGGACCACAAAGAAGTTCCTCGTCACATAGGTGTACCAACAAGGGAACACTCATGTCAAAGAATGCTCGGGGAAAGTACTTCTCCAATACACAAATCGCTTCGATCACAGCCAATTTTGCGGCCACTATGTGTTCTCGATTCACTACCTTCTCACACAAGAAGGAGAAGGTAATACTAATTTGCGTAATAGCCCTACGCAAATCCTTGTGCTTGGAGAAACAGTGCTTAAACAATAGAGGAACCAATTGCATGATCATATATGCCAATCGTGGGACTTACACTTATGTAAATCATAAGTAGAATAATTCAAAATCCTTTACAAGTTGGACGAAAAAGTAAATGGGCCCTTCAAATTATATATTGTGTCTAGAAGCACCTTCCTTTCCCCACTCGTCAAAGTAAACGCACCAGGGGAAATTATTGTCCTTCCCCTACTATCTTCTTTCAACTATAGTTTTGGCTTAAGTTTTAATGATTTAAGGTCTTTTCGTGCATTTTATGCATCATTCGAATGACTCCCCCCAAGGAAAGTACCCACAATATGTTCATCGAAGTTCTTCTCTGCATGCATCACATCCAATACATAGCGCACCGGGTTATTCTTCCAATAAGGCAAGTCAAATAAAATTGACCTCCGAGACCATGCCTTTCTTATCTTAGTTTCATTCCCAGTTGGGGTCTTCTTATGCTTGACGTTCTTAAATTTGGTATTCTTACCTGGTATATTAGGGCCACATTCAGAATATTTACTTTCAATTTATGAACCCGAAAGTTGTATCGGCGGTAGCCTATGTTCAACTCTGCCCAATAAAAAATTGGAACCCTTCTCAGATCTGAAACTATGAGTTGGGGGTAAAAACCTCATGTGGCGATGGTATACGTTTTTTAAGCTAGAGGATAGACGAAGAGATTCAGTCTCCTCTCCACAAATAGGACACCCCAAATAACCATGTACTACACAACCGGATAATGTCCCATAAGCTGGAAAATCATGAATTGCCCACATCAACATTGCTTTCAGCGTAAACTCTTCTTTTCTAAAAGAGTCAAATGATTGCACACCCTCTTCCCATAACTCATTTAATTCTTCTACCAAAGGAGCTAGGTAGACGTCAATGTCATCACTTGGTGCCTTTGACCCAGGTATCAACAAAGCCATCATCGAAAATTCAGATCTCATACACTGTGAAGGAGGGAGGTTGAGTGGGGCTAGGATCAGTGGCCATACACTCTGATTAGTGCTTGGATTTCCAAATGGATTGAAACCATCTATTGATATAGCCAAACGAATATTGTGTTGTTCTCGAGAAAAATCTGGATACTCATAATTCATCCTCCGCCAGGTAGTAGAATCATTAGGATGACGTATGATATTACCCCTACTTCTTCCCTAGCATGCCAAGTCATTTCCTCTGCAATCCACGGTACTGTGAAAAATCGCTTTAATCTTGGACCAACGGGAAAATATTTTAATACTTTTTTAGTCACTTTTGAGCTTGTGCCTTCCTTACTAGTAGATTGTACATATCTAGGTTCATCGCATACCGAACAACGATCGAGATTTTCATACTCCTTTCGGTATAGTATGCAATCATACACACAAGCATGAATCGATTTATACTTCATTCCCAAACCTTTCAAACTGTTCTTCATAACAAGATAACTATTTGGAAGTGTATTCACCTTTGCTAATAAGCCCTTCACCCATTTCAGAATTCTCGTCACGCTATTGTCAGACAAACTGTACTGCATCTTCAAACTGTACAAACCAACCATGGCATGTAAAGTTGTTTGATCTTTCTCACAGTCATAGTATAACGGTTGGGTCCCCTTAAATTTTAAACTTTGGTAGTCATTGTCAAGTTTTATTGTGTTATCTTCATGAGCACTTGAATCTTCTACATCATCAGTAACCTCATTCTCCTCTGCTTCATAAACTCCGTACGCATTATCAACTAAATCCTCTAACATATTATGATCTACGTCGTCCCCTTCTACATCTATTCCACTTGTTGAAGGTTGTTGTGAAGGTTGCTCGGGGACAAAAGGAACTTTTAATTCACAGTGAAAACTACAAAATCGATAACTATCTTGCATACCCAATCTTAACAAATGTAGTTTAATTGTTTTCCACTCAAAAACCTTACCATTCTTAGACCTAGCACACGGACACGGAAACTCTTCATCATTATGACATCTCTTTGCATATTTTATAAATTCGTTAGCACTTATGTGAAACACATCCCCCATTCTATTAGTCTCACCTATCTACTCTTTGTATTTCGGATATCCCATCACAGCTACTGATAGTACAAGTATAGCACCCTGCCATGGCAGTACTTCTATAATCGCATACGAGACATATACGTCGCGGCCTGTAACCCACACGGGGCGCGACCAGAACTCCGGTATAGTGCGGCATTCACATAAGATGTCGCGGCACCCCCAATGACTAAGTTTCGCGGAGCTCCTTCAAATAGCACAGCGCTGCTACTCTAGGCGCGTGCCCTCATTCACATCTACTGCGGACTTGGTAAACGCCACGTACTCAAGGCACATGATTCAACACACAGACCTCCTATAAATTAGAGTCCACACCTCGAGATAGGAGGGAGATCGATTCCACCTACGCCGGAGGCAGGCTCTACAATACAGATCCTCACTACACAACCTCAATACACAACTTGGAGGCCACACATCCACATCGCAACCACCTATCCGGCACTCGGGAGTCCTCAGTACTGCCATGTATTCTCCTTTATTCTCATATTTGTATGCCACTTTAGGCGCGATTATACTGTACAATGCGACGCATATAATGAGAACGAGACAACACAGTGGATGTAGGCCTATTTTAAAGGCTGAACCACTCCATATCTTGTCTTCTCTCTATTTACTTGCTTTATTTGTTCATCACACACTCTACTCTTGACTTGCTGGTATGAGAACGCCTTGTGGCCGATTTCTCGTATCATCAATCTGGCGCCATTTGTGGGAAACTGACATTTCAATCTTGTTTCTCTGCGTATATGAGTCCTTCAAATGCCTTATTCGATCGTGTGGGGTCCTTTGGATCATCTCCTCGCGGGCGGGTTACTGGTTGTTGGACTCCACATCATATTCACACCCATAGGTGGGTATTTCTTGTATCCAGATATATTCCATCTTATGGCTTTAGATCCATCTTGCATACCCCTGTGATATCATTCTATCTGGCTGGTATCGAAAGGCATGACAGGCTTTTGCCTCAAAAAGATGAATGATTAGGGAGGGATTGTATCTACTCCTTCTTTGTTGTTCTTGGCCGATGATCTGGGGTTATCATTGAAACTGTGCCTTTTTGTGCATCGAGAGATTATTTACTCATGAACAAACCCTAGTAGGAGCGTAATCAGTCGGGCTCTAATTTTACCATGGAGTATCATACGGTCGCGGCAGTGCATTTTGCTGCGCGCCTTATAGCCGCGGCCACAGGGTCACGTAGCAGTGGCTGCGGCCTCCATTTTCTACTTGGTTCAATATCTCTGGGATTGCTCACTTCTATCTGTTTGTTCTCAGATTATATATATACATTATAAAGACTAACAAAAGCAGAGATGGAGGGAGAATCCAGCCGCAGTGCAGAAGTCAAGGATGAGATTGAGCAACTATACAATCACCTTAATCACCTCTATGACAGCCACGCCTCGCTTCAGACCCAGGTCAATTTTCTCACTCAGAAGGTGCTAATGCTGGAGGCCGCGGAATCTAAAAACATAGGCTCTATAGTCGAGGAGTTAGCAAAGCCAGCCATGCCTGCCGCGGCATTAAATGAAGCCGCGGAATCAGCCGTCAGAGGTAAAAAAAGGCAGAAAAAGTCAGGTGTCTATACTCAGTTGAGCCTCCCGATCGAAGAGATCTTGGAAGTCATCAAAGGGGACAAGATCTTGAGGTGGCCAGAAAAATTGAGAGCTCCACCCCACAAAAGGAACAA
Organism: Sambucus nigra; assembly: GCA_949130495.1. Lineage (NCBI taxonomy): Eukaryota > Viridiplantae > Streptophyta > Magnoliopsida > Dipsacales > Adoxaceae > Sambucus > Sambucus nigra. The sequence goes on from OX422215.1 coordinate 49,299,827, forward strand.
AGCTACCTGGTGCAAATTCCATCAGGACCATGGCCACGACACAGAGCAATGCTATGCTCTGAATAATGAAATTGAGAGGCTAATCGGGCAAGGGATGCTGCAGCGATTCCTGAAGAATGCATAGGGGATTCGGCCGGACCCAGTCGAGGCTGCCTACCGCATCTCATCCTTAGTCTTTCTATTTTTCAACTACTTCTATTTATGTTTTATGAAGATCAATTGTAGCCTTAAATACTCAGGACTTTATGTTTTGTTAACAAAGTCATTGACAGCATACATATATGAGTATATGAACTAGCAAGTTTAGCTATATCTGATATTTTTCTTGGTTTCATAACCTGATACCTCACAAAAAGACTTGTTGTCTCAAACAGATTTCAAAGGAAATATAAAAAAATCATCTCGAAGGATTATTCAACTTCAGAACGCGCTCTGGGATGGGATATGACCTTCGTTAGCTCTAAGGTTTCCCTCGCAATGTGCAGCCACATCTTATCACATGATAGCTATACGCGCGGAGACATCTGAGGACCCAAGGAGCTTTTACCAACTACTAGGGCCTAAAACACCACTTCTTTGCTCTTGAGGCGCGACGTCATCCACGGGGGCTTATAACGCCCACTCTTGGCTTTTGCGGCTCGTCCTCGAAGTCCGGGATGGCTTTATATGTCTTATTAGCTATGGGTGGCTTAACACCATAACCCAGCCTGGAGAGGCTTTATAGTGTCTCACATATTAGCTGTGGGTGGCTTAATAACATAACCCAGCCTGGAGAGGCTTGATAGTGTCTCACATATTAGCTGTGGGTGGCTTAACAACATAACCCAGCCTGGAGAGGCTTGATAGTGTCTCACATATTAGTTGTGGGTGGCTTAACAACGTAACCCAGCCTGGAGAGGCTTCATAGTGTCACAAGATCGACTAAAGGTAAGCCATGAAGGACAATCGAATCAACTATTGGAGGCTCGGTCATCATGATCATGAGGCGTGTCAAACCCGCAGAAGGATGGCCTCAATTTCCCAGGACAGGTTCTGCAGCCCCATCATCTTGTCAAAAGTCAAATGGATGCCGCGGCATCCTCATCCTCTACAACCCTAGTGCTGGACGGCAACCTGCCTCAGCTAAACGGAAAAAGTGGCCAAGTTGCTCGCTCAAATCACCGCGGTATCTACAGAAAATTAAAGAAATCGCACCGCGGCCTGGGGTGACAACTTAAGGTGGTGCAGGGTAAGGCAATAAAGGGCCAAGGTGATAAGGGAACCGCGGATGATAAACAAGAAAGATTGCATGGAATTATGCTATGCTGCCGCGGACCTAGTTACAAGTTCTACAAGTTCTTTCAATACAGAAAGCTGGTTAGAAATATGAGAGGCAGTAACATACAACCATTCATTATAGCAGGCAGAGTAAAACATGCAATGCAAAAAAGAAAAGAACATTAAGCAGAGATAAGAATATGGCCGCAGACTTTGTATTAATAAAGTTGGATTACTAAAATAGGGGCCGGAGCCACAGCAAAGTTCGAAATTAGAAGTTCAACAAACTTAAAATCTAAGAAGTCGCGTCGTCATCGTCATCAGCTTTATCACCGCCCGCGGCAGTCTCTGTCTCCCCCTCAGCCTCTGCCTCTGCTTGGGCTATCAGCCTTGCCCTCTCTTCAGCCGCGGCCCTCAGCTCAGCAATGCACTCCTGATGTTCTGCATCACTTAATTTTCAAGCGAGGACCGTTTCCTTGGCATCAGGGAAATTTCTAATGATTCTCTGCCATAGCTCCTAATAGCCGCGAAGGTAGGCCCTGTTATTTGTAAGGAAGAAATCCTTGGAGCCTTTGAAGGACTCCACGGCATGATCTATGGCTAGCTGGAGGGCGTCGCCATGATCAACTTCCATCTTTTTGATAGCCGCGGCATGGGCTTCGTCCTTCTGAGCAGACTTGGCTTCAAGCTCTTGGTATTTTTGCTGGAGGAGGGTAAGCTTGGAAGTTGCAATCTCAGCAACACGGGCGGCTTCAGCTGTTTGAGCCTGCGACGACTTCAGAGATTCCGCGGCCTGATTAAAATTCTCTTCCGCTTCCTCTCTGGCTTTATTGGCCTTCTCCAGGTCCATGTGGGCTGCCTAGAGGGCTGCGGCAGATGACGCTTTCCCAGCCTCAAAAGAAGATGTCCGAGCTGACTGCAGATCCGCAACATGAGCACTCTTCTCGGCCTCTTTCAGCTGGTACAAAGCCTCGTACTTTCTTTTTTGGACTACAATCACGTCCGCGGCCTGTATATGAAATAAGAGACGTTAGCAAAAGTACATAAAAATATGAGATACAAAGATTATGATGTTTGGTACGTACCCTGAGAAGGCTGTGGAGGCCACAATCCTCCAGGTCTTCGTGATCCTCCCCAACAAGTCTGTCGAGGTTCGCGGCATCCAATGCATGCTTCATTCTCCGGGCAGCCTTTGCAGTAGTGTCCCAGGAGGAATTTGGGTCAGGCTGCCTTAGTTGAGGCCTTGGCCTACCGTCTGGCCCAGACTCTCCGCGGAATTGGGGAGGCGGCAAATTTGTGTTGACGGCCACAACATTTGGTGGGGGAGGAGAAGACGATGGTTGCAGGGGAACTTCCGCTGGCAGCAGTTCTGCCGCGGCCAAATTTTCCCCTATGTCATCATCAAAGTGTTCATGATGCACAGGGGTTTCATCGTGAACCACTTGATCCGCGGCAGGATCTGTGGGTTTATCAGCAGCAGAGGTCGCGGCCTGTACCTTGGCCCTAGACTGCTTCCTTTTTCTACTTCTCGCGGTGTTATTTAGGAAGACCGCGTCCTCATCCATCTTTGCCAGTTGCGCGGCCAACAGTTCCCTATCAATCTCTTCACCTGGAAAATAATGGCATGAGTTCAACAAATTTCGAGAGAATAAAACGACCGCGGAATGAGAGAAATGGTACAGTCAATTACCTTCTGCGCCCATCTGTTGAGGAATTGATTTGTTGGGGAAGAATCCCGCCTCAAATATAGTGGCCGATTTTACAAGTATGCTGAACTTCTTGTGTTCAGCAGGAAATTCCGCGGCCTCGGCAACTCTTTTTTCCTGTCGCGAGTTCAAGTGCAGATTGTCAAGAGCTGCAGAAAGAAAATACAGTTCCAAGTTAGTAGTGGTCAAGAGAAATTAAAAGACACGCCTAGAATCTTATACCTAGTTTGGAGGGTGAACCCCATTGCTGCGGCATTTTGTATGATCTCTCTCTCTCGTTCTCCTCTGGGTGCATCTCCCAGCCTTCACCGGAGATGTAAAAATATTTCCCCTTTCAGTTTTTTACATTGGTCGGTCTCCCAGTGTATAGGGTCTCGTCCCTGCCGCGGCTAGAAAAGTAATAGTAGCCCGCGAACTTTACTGAGTTCTCCTTTGGGCGGTAGAAGTGGAAGAACTCCGCGGGAGTAATGTCCTTTTTGAACAACTTCTCCCAAAGGACAACTGCAGCAAGAACAACTCTCCAACTGTTGGACTCTAACTGAGCTGGAGCCAGTTTGATCGTTTGGAAAATGTGACGGATGGGAACAGGAATAGGCAACCGCAGCCCATCGTCAGAAAGTTTCGTGCACGGTCTTTAGTTCGCGGCAGGGGCTGAACATGTCAAGTTTTCTGGAAACTCGAAAGCCTCATCAACCTGCTCAACCCATTCTTAGGTCATCGAGCCGCGGATGTCAAGAGCGACCAATGATTTTGCAGCCCTCCCTGATGTACTTTCGGGCTTATTTCTAGATGCCGCGGCAATATCTCCTTCTCCCATGGGATGAGTGCTTGAGTTGGCTTCCTCCTCCATCGAGTGAGATGGGTAATCCTTCCCAGATGCAAAATCCACGGAGGTTGAGTCAATTACCACGCAGTTCGGGCAATCTTTCAGTTTGCAGGGCCCAACTGATCTTAGAGGTGGCACGGAAGTAAGTTCTTGGGGAGAAGTCCCAAAATGCTTTGCCCAAAAGCCTCTAAGGAACTCGTCTGGGTCAAAGCTCATATGGCTGCAGTAGTACCTGAAAAGCAGAATTCGCAGTTAGGCGCCGCAGCCAGTATGACTTGTAAGACTTCAAGAAGCCGCAGAAGGTTGTTTGTTTTATGTCTTGAAAGCTGGAATTACGTCCCTAGTACAGTTACTAATAAGCGAACTCTATTGCTTATGGGACCAAACGGTCCCAATTGTCCGCGGGCAATTCCATTTTTATGGAACCTGCGCCGCCGCGGAAATGTATTAGAATTGCCTTAAGGCATCACCGACCGCGGCCATTTCTAATTTTTCAGACAATTCGAAATGCTCTAGTAGCAACTACAGTTATTCTACATGGATGTCTTGGGATTCATGAAAGTTTTAAGGTTGTTCCAAGATGGTCAAGGGGAATTAGTGTATGTAGATGCCGCGGATGTGGACTTAAGGGGACCGCGGCCATTTAGCACATTTTGGCGCAAATATTGCTGGTTCGGACGATTATCATAATCTTATTGTGCCGCGGCATTTATCCTAAACAGTTGATTAACCAAATTTTAACTATCCTAAGATCAAATTCACAAAATGTGGAGTTTTCAGCTATGAATGTCAAGAACAGTGGTATGAATGTCATATGCAGCATATGTGGGAAAAAAGCAAAACAAACAAGTAAAACCCTAGATTTCTGGCAAATGGACAAAGGAAGGCATAAACAGTGAAGAAAAGTGAGAGTAGTGTTTGAAAAGTCACCTGGAAATGAAGAAAACCGCGAAGAACAGCTACAGACCACCTTGAACTGCCACACACCGCCTCGTAGGATTGCTGGGATATGCAGGAAGAGGTGAATAGAGTTTCTCTCTCGATTTGCTCTCAAAAGGTTCGGAAACGTAATGAAGTCCACAGCCAGAAACAATTTATATAAGGGAGCGCGGAAGACGAATCGTCGCTTTGGAAGCACCGCGGCACCTTGGCTACTAAGCCGCAGTCCCAATATGTCTCCCTTGACACTACGGCTTGGGGGCTTATTGATAGTATAAGTATAGCACCCTGTCGTGGCAGTACTTCTATAATCGCATACGAGACATATACGCCGCGACCTGTAACCCACACGGGGCGCGGCCAGAACTCCGGTATAGTGCGGCATTCACATAAGATGTCGCGACACCCCCAATGACCAAGTTCCGCGGAGCTCCTTCAAATAGCACAGCGCTGCTACTCTAGGCGCGTGCCCTCATTCACATCTACTGCGGACTTGGTAAACGCCACGTACTCAAGGTACGTGATTCAACACACAGACCTCCTATAAATTAGAGTCCACACCTCGAGATAGGAGGGAGATCGATTCCACCTACGCCGGAGGCAGGCTCTACAATACAGATCCTCACTACACAACCTCAATACACAACTTGGAGGCCACACATCTACATCGCAACCACCTATCCGGCACTCGGGAGTCCTCAGTACTGCCATGTATTATCCTTTATTCTCATATTTGTATGCCACTTTAGGCGCGATTATACTGTACAATGCGACGCATATAATGAGAACGGGGCAGCACAGTGGATGTAGGCCTATTTTAAAGGCTGAACCACTCCATATCTTGTCTTCTCTCTATTTACTTGCTTTATTTGTTCATCACACACTCTACTCTTGACTTGCTGGTATGAGAACGCCTTGTGGCCGATTTCTCGTATCATCAGCTCCCACAACTAAACACCTATTAAAGGTAAACAAAACTTAGATTTATAGTATGTTTTATTTAATTATCCCATCATTTAATTATCCTATTAAAGGGTGAGTCGTCCTATCCCATTCAAGACCCCATTTTTCTGTAATATACTTAACAGCTCATGCACATTGTTACGATTTGAAAAAAAATTGACAGCATATCCCCGTAGTTCTCCAAGTACACGACGTAGATTGGCATGTGTGAGTGTGATTTCAATTGATCAATTGAAATAACAGTCACACTTGTCAACATAGTATGTACCCAGAGAACATTAATATATGAATGCAGAACTTCCTCCAAAAGTAACAACTTTAAGCCACTGAGAATATTATACAGAAATTATTCAGTCTCGAATTGTCCAAACGGGACAATTCGAGAGATCTCATTACAGGGGTAATGACTCTCAAACGGGTCTAATGGCTATTGAATGCGTACGCATAAGAACTAGAAGGATAGTATCTATGCGCACTATATTTAATTTCAAGTATGTTTCATTTAATTATCATACTATATATATATTGTTTGATATACAAAGTAATTTTCAAAAAAAGTTGAAAAATCCCACCCCCATATGGACAATAATCCAGTGGTCATGTCACTTTTAAAACTAAACAAAATAATCGAACAGCAATGTCAACAACAAATGTGTATCCCGTACTCCTTCTAATTCATCTACTCAATTAATTCATTTCATCAATTAAACTAACCATTAACTTATACAATTATTAATTTACTACACTACAAGAAAACTTGGTTTTAGCGACTTTTTGTTTGCAACGCTTATAAAAATGTCGGTATATAGTGTATATGTCGACGTTTATTTAACAACGTGGGATATTTATCGACGTTTTATTGAAGTGTCGAAATATTAATGGCGTTTTATTAAAAACGTCGGAAAATGGAGACATTTATTACAAAACGTGGGTTATTTCCCATCGTTTTGGGAAAAAAACGTCGGGTCCTGAATTAATTTAGCTCCGCACTTCCTGCTCCCTCTTATTTTTCGTTTCCCTCTAAAAAAAATCACTATTGTGTTCCCATACGGCTCTCAGTTTTTTTTCTCACATACGGCTCTCAATTGCCCTAAGCCAAAATCGAGACACACCTGTTGAGACGCAAGGTTGATTCTGCATCTTGGATTCGAGGTTTGAGGTAAATTCGCATTTTTCTGAATACCAATTCACGTTTTTTTCTCTAAACGGTTTTTCTCTTATCCACGTTTTTTTTTCTGAATGTTTCTCCAAGACTTTGATTAAAAGACATGATTTTTATCATTCTTTGGTTTTTCTCTTCCTTTTGTTTTTCTTATTGTGGTTATTTAATATATATCTATATTTTATATTCCATAGTGGAATTATAATCCAATATTAATCAAGAACCATCATTATTTAGAGAGTAAATGATGATGGTATTGTAAATTAGTAAGAAGTGATGAGTTCTTGATTAATGGTATTGTGAATTAGTAAGAAGTGATTCCTTTTGTCTATTTTGGAATGAGAATAGAAATGGGAATCGTTAACCTTCTTGATTCTCGACATGATGATTGAATTTTGGTAATTATTAGGTTTCAAATTTGTTTTTTTAATACCTATTTCTTAAATATATTTTTTATCTTTTGGTAATATGTATTGATTAATGTGTGTATAATCAAACACTTGTGGTTAGTAGTCAGGGGCATATCCTAAATAAGCCCTCGAACATTTTTTAATACACATTTAGTCTAAGTCTTTTTATTTGTTTCAAAAAGTCCCTCAACATGTCGCTAGCGCGGGCTTTAAAAATAAAAGAATATTACTTAAACGGGTGTTTGAGAGACTTTTTGGAATAAATTAAAAAGGCTTGGACTAAATATGTGTTAAAAAATATTTGAGGGACTTTTTGGTATTTGATCCTAGTAGTTATTTTTTTGGTAATATTCCCCCTTTTTGAGGTACCATGAGGTATCTGGGCCAGCATTACGCGCACCTCGACCAATCCCAACTCACGGATCAGTGGCCAGCCGTTGACTCCCAGGTTGTTTCCAACTGCCGAGATTCGAACTGGGGAGCAAACCCAGTCGACCTTGGAGCTTTAGTACTAGTGCGCTACCACTAGTAGTTAATGTGTTTTGAATTGTTCTCTAGTTGAATTCCATTATATGGGAAGTTTGGTTCTTCAGAAAATATAAAAAATTTGAAATTGAATGTAGATTTATTCTTATACGTGTCATTAAAACTAGCCTCTTTAACATTGGTTTAAGGGTTAGTTTGTTAACCATTTATGATTCAAGAATGTAAAGAGTTTTTATTCAAGAAAATAAATTGTTTTTGAATCAATTAATTATACAATCACCTTTCCACAATCAAAGATATGGGTATGGTCTTTTGAATTTGATAGAATAAAATTATGTTTCTTATATTGCCGTATTCTTTGTTGAAGCAAACGTGACATGGATATCAATAGGCTTATCAAACCAGTTATCTCGAGCTTTTTCTAATATTGACCTTCAAAGACCTCTTGTTCAGGTATCATTTTTACTTCCACGACTATATCCAATGAAATGGTAATGAATACATAATATCAAACGCATGTTTAAAATGTGCATTAGCTAAGAATACATTAATGTAAGTTGGAAGGCGAATAAATGATATAGAAACCACTCGGAAGCTAGAAAATGTGTAAGATTTTTTATTTGTAATGGAAAATAAGGTTTTAGGCCATTAGGGCGTGTTTAATCGGAGGGGTTGAATTAATTTCAAATGTTGGATTATGCTTATTGTTGAGACGAAGTGATGTTTCGGTAGAGAATCTTGTGGTCGTAAGTCGTGTCCAATTTTATAAATTTCATCTCAATAGTAGTTTTTATATATTTTTGTTGCACTTGACAAGTTGTGTAATCTTTTCTTTTTTTTCATTCTATTATGTTGTTTTAATTTTTTTTTAAAAAGAATATTAAGTCGACAATCTTTTTTTTTCTCTCTATTTTTTATATTTGACAACGTTAGACCATGATATTTGTTAAGAAACAAAAGTCATATTGCATGTTACTTTTTGTTACCTTTGTGTTGAACTTTCCAATTGACAAAATTTTGTTATGTTTACTTATTCATTTCATTAGGTTAATCAATTCATGCTGATGGATAAGAGTTGGATTAATATAACACATAGAGGTCATCCTTTGTATGAGAAAGGAGTAAAAGAATTCGTTAAGTTTGCCTCTGGTAATAGACCAAATACTGAAAGAATATTGTGTCCATGTAAGAAATGTTGCAATATGCTATATGTGAAGAAAGATGATATTGTAGAACATATATTGCTAAATCAATTTTTATTAGCTACACATGTTGGACTTATCACGGGGAATCTGCGTCATCTTCGGTTCTTTCTTCTGACTCAGTTATTGGTGATGAAATGCGAGAGATGATACATGATTCTTTTGGAATTCCTCCTACAAGTCCACTTAACTTTATGGGTGGTGGTGATGCGCATCAACATATGGATGGCCCTGATGAAGTAACCAATAAATTCTTCAATTTGATAAAAGAATCTGAAAGAGAGTTGTACCCAGATTGTAACAAGTATACAACTCTCTCGTTTCTTGTTCGATTATTGCATTTAAAGTGCCTTGGTGGGTGGAGTGACAAGACAATCACAATGTTTCTTGAATTATTAAAAGATGCATTTCCTGATGGTGAAACATTGCCAAAGTCTTTCTACGAAGCGAGGACGTTGATTGCAAACTTAGGGCTAGAGTACAAGAAGATACATGCATGTCCTAACGATTGCATGCTCTATTGGAATGACACCGAACGAGAGAACGACTACCGGAAGTGTCATACCCCAAGGTACAAACAAGTAAATGGTCAATCAGATGCTGATGCCATTATAAATCAAAAAATTCATACAAAGGTGGTACGATACTTCCCTTTGATACCAAGACTTCAAAGGCTCTTTATGTCATCAAAGACAACATCACAGATGAGATGGCATGTCGATGAGCGCGTTGATGATGAAAATGTAAGGCATCTAGCTGATTCACTTGCTTGGAAAACATTTGATGATATTCATCAAGATTTTGCACTTCAACCGCGAAATGTTAGGCTTGGATTATCTAGTGATGTGTTCAACCCATTCAGGAGCATGAGTATTGTCCATAACTCGTGGCCCGTAATTGTAATAATATATAACTTGCCTCCATGGTTGTGTATGAAACAACGATATATGATATTATCAATAATTATTGATGGTCCTCGCATCCCTGGAAATGACATTGATGTTTATTTACGCCTTTTAATTGATGAATTAAAGGAATTATGGGTTGGGGTAAACACTTATGATGCAGCCAGTAATCAGATGTTTAAAATGTCTGCATCTTTGTTATGGACAATTAGTGATTTTCCAGCTTATTCAAATTTGTTGGGGTGGAGCGCAAAAGGTAGATTGGCGTGTCCCTGTTGTCATAAGTACACTCGATCCCATTGGTTGTTTAATGGAGGTAAGCATTTCTACTTCGGTCATCGTCTATGGTTGCCTGAAGCGCATAATTTTAGAACAAATAAAAACTCCTTTGATGGCACAGTTGAGTTGGATACAAAGCCCACTTGATTATCTGGAGCGGAAGCATATGATGAAGTAAAAAATTTCAATAATAATTTTGTGAAGGATCTAGAGGTAGGAGGTAAGAAGAAAAGGGTGGATAAGACAGGTGAAACCTTAACACATAATTGGAAGAAAAAAAGTATATTTTTTGAGTTAGAAAATTGGAAGGATATTTTTTTATGGCACAATCTTGATATAATGCATATTGAGAAAAATGTGTGTGATAATATGCTTTGGACATTATTAAATGTTAATGGAAAGGGGAAGGATAACTTAAAATCCCGTCATGACTTGGAAGATATGGGTATTCGTAAGTCGTTGCATCCTCAGAAATGGGAAGACAACAAATATTATTTGCCACCTGCATGTTTCACCTTGGACACTAAGGGTAAATACATAGTTTGTAAAATGTTGAAGGAGGTGAAAGTCCCAGATGGTTATGGTTAGAACATATCGCGTTGTGTTAACCTTAAACAACGTACGTTATCGGGACTTAAGAGTCATGACAACCATATCTTAATGCAATAACTACTTCCCATTTCCTTAAGAAATGTGTTGCCTAAAAATCTGCTTGAACCATTAGTTGAGCTAAGTAATTTCTTTAGGAATATGTACTCGAAAGTGATGAATGTGACCAATTTAGATCGTGTTCAATCTTGCATTGAGCTCACGCTATTCCGACTTGAGAGGATCTTTCCACCTTCATTTTTTGATGTCATGGAACACTTGGTTATTCATTTAGCAGAAGAAGCGAAGATTGGAGGACCACCACAATACCGATCGATGTATCCTATTGAAAGGTGCGGTATTAGTCGATATATATATATATAGGGAGAGGTTCACAAGTGAACCTAAAAGATGAACTTTTTAATGAACCTAAACAAAAAATACTTAATAATCAATTAATTTTAATTCCTATGTTGTAATTGGTCCATGCCAGCGGCAACGGACACGTGTGTCGATCGATCCCCAACCAGCCCACCCGTCCCCGCACCCCTCACCCCCACCCCTACCCCCTGGTAGCCTTGCTGTCATAAGGGCTGCCATGGTGGTGGTGGTGGTTGGGGGGGGGGGCAGGTGAGGGGGTTGGGGATCGATCGACACGTGTGTTCGTTGCCGCTGGCGCGAACCAATTACAATATAAAAATTAAAATTAATGAGTTGTTAGGTATTATTTTGTTAAGGTTCATTAAAAATTTCATCTTTAAGGTTCACTTGTGAACCTCTCCCTATATATATATATATATATATATATATATATATATATATTTAAAAAAAATATTTTTCATTGTAGTTTTTTCTTACTAATTGAAATTTCCCTCACCATAGATACTTGTTCACATTGAAGAATTATGTGAAGACCCCAAGTCATCTAGAGGGTTCAATTGCATAAGGATATTGGGTAAAAGAATGTTTGACATTTTGCTCAAGGTACCTAAGTGATGATGTTGAGACGAAGTCTCATCGCCCAACAAGGAATGATGATGTTAGTTCTTTTTATCACTTTTGTGGTCGTAAATTAGGAAAAGCGGAGGGATTTGTGCTTAATGACATTACATATGTACAAGCACATCGATATGTTCTTGTCAACACAGATGCAATTGCTCCATTTCGAGGGTAAGTATCTTCTTGAATAAAATTCCTTCATTTTTTAGCTATGCAAAGAATAATGTAATGATTCCTTTTAATGCAGTACTCATCGTGCATCTATTAGGAGCGATTCTCGTCTCAGACCCAATGATGTGAACCGCATTCATAACGAAACATTTCATTTGTTGTTTAAGGATCATGTAAGTAAAATCTACATTGAAAACAATGTTTTACATTTAAATGTATTATTAAATAACTATTGCTTGTAATGACATTTTTTTGTAATAAAATAGGTGAGGATGTTAGTCAAGGCAAATAACACATATGTATCACAAGAAATTCAAATTTTATCTATGGGTCCCCTGAAAAAGGCAAAAATATTCACCGGGTATATTATTAATGGCGTTAAATATCACACTAAGGCTCGCGAGAGGAGAAGAGCCACGCAAAATAGTGGAGTCATGTTAAACGCAACGATTGAAAGTTACACAAGTGCAAGAGACATAAGTCCCATATCCAGAGATGTCAATTTTTATGGAGTTTTGACAGATATCATTTAGCTGCATTATTCAAAAGACTATAAGTTTGTGTTGTTCAAGTGTGATTGGGTTGATAATGGTAGAGGTCTCATTGAGCAAGATGACTTTGGATTCACACTTGTAAACTTCAACCATTTGTTGTATCCTAGGCATCAAAAAGCAATGAACCATTCATACTATCATCTCAGGCAAAGAAAGTATTTTATGTACAAGACCTAGTGGAGAAAAATTGGCATATTGTTGTTAAAACAAAACCCCGAGACTTTTTGATGTGTTTGGACAACAGTTAATAAGCGAGAGCACTAAGAATGATGAAACAGAGGCATGGAGTGATCAATGTTTGGATGATACAAAATTGACACATGATGATGATGATGATGATGTTAGTTGGGTTAGACAAGGTGTGGATGGAGCATTAGTTGATGAGGAAACACAGGGCAGATGGATGCAGATGAATAGAAATATTGATTAGCTAGGAATTTGAATATGCATTAATAACTTGTGAGGATTTGTATTTATTATTCCATTTTCTTTTTTTTTTACAGAATTGAACAAGTATCAATATTGGTTTCTAATATTTCCTTCCATTACTGTTATTGTATTGTATCAATATTTGATCAGGTGTATGATGTTAGAATATGTTTTAGATTACTATATGTTTATGATGTTTGAATATGGTGTATGCTAGGCTAGTATATGTTCAACTAGGCTAGTGTATGTTTCTAACTATCTTATGCACACATCTCTCCCATAATTATGAAGATTTATGATATGAAATGGGACTTTGATAATTAGTTTTGGATATGATATAAAACTTTACATTGTAGCAATGTGATATGAAACAATATTACATTACATTGAAACACTGTGATATGAAACTTTATCTTTTTATATTATGTTAATTTCTAAATGGTATGGGTTATCTATATTTGTTAGTCATGTGGTGATCTTATTACATTCAAAACAAATGAGATGTTTTGAGTAAAAAACTCTGTCATGTTGCTGTTTTTTTTTTTACCTTTCATGTTATGATTTTTTACCTTTCTTCGCTAACTTGGGTGCTAAAGGTATTACTGAAGATTTTCATGGTCACATCTCTTCTCTTTCAAATACTGTTATAGGGTTTCTTAAGAGGGATAAATCTAGCATTAATAATATTAGGCTTGGTCTTAGATTTTAATGGGGTTGATTATAATATCTAAAGTTTCCTATTTCATTTTATCACTTTGATAATTTAATATTTTTTCATGTTGTTTCATTTAGTACTATGATGATCAATAGATATCAAACTCAACACATTAGAGGAGCTATGACAACCCCTGAGCAGCAACATGAGCATGTAGGAGCCAACCCTGCCATGCCTGAACCTCCATCGAATTGCCCACCTATTACACCATTGATCCCTCCATTGTTGGCCAACAATGAACAACAAGAAAAGGAAGTTACACGTATGGTTTTTAGTTGACTTTTTTTATATTTTTAATTGATGAAAAGTATTATTCTTGACATTTAAGTAATTCATTGATGATTTTTTTGGTTAATAACTACTTAACACTTAGATCCGAGCTCTGGCCAAGAGGAGGAGCTAGAGGAGCAGAGGCGAGTCGAGGCCCCACTTTAATGCATAGCGGGTGGGGTAAAGATGGTGGAATTTTAGAAATTGGGGTGAATGATCTTGGCCAACCCATTGAAGAACCCGCATCTAGACTTGCTTCAAATTTAGGGGTTCTAGCACGCAATGGTCAACTAGCGCCATTGTCCTACTTTGATTGGAGTCAAGTACCCAAAGAGGATAAGAACATAATTTGGCTTCATATCAAGCTATAATGTCAATAAAATGAAAATAGGGTATATATTTTCCAGTTTATTTATCTAACTTGTTGATGTAATGTAGGAGAATACGAATGCCACAGAAGAGATGAGAAAATTTATGATGCAATCCGTCGGAAGAAAATGGAAGGAATGGAAGGCCACAACAAAGCTCCAAGGTTATACTAAGTATAGAACTAATGAGGAACGCTTGGCAAATTTTCCGCAACGAGTCGAGGAAAGTCAGTGTAAAACACTCGTCTATAATTGGGACTCCGCTCGAGCACATGTATATACTAGTTGTTGAGTCTAGTCATGAATTACATGTACACACCATGTTTATCTCGTGTATAAAGATCAACATGAAATGAATTAATTTATTAAAAGGATTAATATTAGGATTTACTCAAAATTTGTTCTATGATTAACTGTATTTCCATTGTATTAGGCCAAAAGTGCAAAGAACAAAGCCATCCGTGCATTATTGCAAACGCCGCACACATCTGGTAGAAAAACTCATGCTCAAGTTAGACATGTAGTATAAATTTTGTACTGACTAGTTCATTGTTATTATTGTATTATTATATTTTGACAGTTAATATGTTGTACTTGTAGATGACTAAAGCGATGGGATTCAAACCAACTCGTAGGATGGTTTACAAGGAGACACATGTAACCAAAGGGAAGGGTCCAGTTAATGAAGCAGCTGCCCTAGCGATTGTATGTATCTTTTCTGCTGTGATTTTTTTATATGACTATACAGAGCCCCTTCGTTAATGGTGAACAGACTTCAAAAAGACTTTGGTTTGTGTACTAATTATTAACACCATATATATGTGGTTTGGATGGATTAGCCTATATTCATGAGGCAAAGGGAGTGGGTAGCATTCATTTTGTATTTATAAATCAATACATGCATTAAAAAGACGAGGGATAAAATCATCCCTCATGTTTACTATTTTTGCACTAAGAATGCTCAAAGGTTCATCTAGTAACACATTCATCCACTATACATGTGACCTATTAGGTTCACTCCCTAGTGCTAGGACAACTAGGAACAACCCAGGGTCCTTATGATTCTGCAAAAGATATACCTGAACAAAATGATGCCTGAAATAAATCTCTCATCTCCTTATGAAATAAATTTTGGAAATATTCCAAATTATTCCAAACTAAGAGGCTTGCATGATACTCAACTAAATTCCCATAAAACTCAACCAAATTCCTATGAGCCATCACCCACACATAACCCAGCATTGAACCAACCAATCACAGCATACCACTTGATCATATTGACATAGGAACACAACCGGACCCGAGACTTGCATGATCAAGCTCTCACAAAAACACCTTAATTATAAAAGATATTGAGATTTGAACGAGCTGAATATTCTGATTTGATATCGAGCTTAACAAACAAGCAGAGCTTTAGATGTTCACAAAAACACCTTAATTTGCAGCCCTATTTACTGACAAGTGAGTTTTTGTAGTCTGTCACGTTCGAGTTCATATTCTAAATAAGATTCGCGGTATACAAAGTTTATAAATCATAATTAGGGCATCTTTCCAACTGTCATAAATGCCATGTACACATGAATGATTAAAATATGTTAAGTTCACAAGAGTGATAACTTGGACATAACATGATGTAATTTAGTACTATAATTTGATTGTTCTGTTGATTTTGTACTATAGTTCTCTGTAATACAATTAAGTACAATGTTTGTTCGTAACTCGAAGAAATATCAACGTTATCACCCATATCATTCAATCTCAAGTGCACTTCAATAATTAGCACAATTGAAATTCAGTTTTGATCACAAAAGAAAATGAACGAAAGTGTATTAGCACAATTGGGCCCTGCCTTGGAATGAGCAGACTGGCTTATTGGGAACGTGATAATTCTGTAGGTTCGAGCCCTCCTAAAGACATCGAGCGTATCTAACGGGCACCCAAGGTTCAATCTGAATGCTTGTTATGGGACGTCTATGTTTAGTTTCTCTGTTATATTCTGTTCGTTATCATCACGACTATGTACTAATCAAATTATATTGGCCATCCATGCGGAGGGACAACAACGCCTATATCTGTCATTGCCACACCTCCCAGTCTTTTAATATCAATCTTTAAACTCCACTATCAATACCCGAGCATCCTTGGGAGGATGTGTCCGTAGACTTCGCAGTGGGCCTACTGCGTTCCTCGCGAGGCGTTGACTCTATATATGTGGTTATTGATTATTTCTATAATATGGCACATATTTCATCCCGTGTACCCACACCTTCGATGCCTTGCATATGG
The DNA here is from genome assembly GCA_949130495.1 of Sambucus nigra. Lineage (NCBI taxonomy): Eukaryota > Viridiplantae > Streptophyta > Magnoliopsida > Dipsacales > Adoxaceae > Sambucus > Sambucus nigra. Next base: position 49,316,342 of record OX422215.1, read on the forward strand.
TCACCCTATACTTTAGAGAGATTGTGTGCTTATGCAGGGTTCTTAGCGTCGGCGACCTCTTATAGTTTAGTAAATAATCATCCTAAGATTTAAGGTCATCTCGAATGGTTGTTTCTTTTAATCCTATGTGTCAATGTCTTTTCAGAAAATTTCTATGTGGTGTGTCACTTTTTTCAGATTAATAGAAAATTTCAAAGTAGTATCTTTTGTATCTTGACCCCCCATGTCATATCGGTATGGAAATACAATTCTCCATTCGAGAAGTTTTTTCATTTTTACATTTCTGTTATAATTTTTTTGATACCATTGGAGATGGCTAAGATAACATCATTATTATAGTTCGCATTTAACAACGGCGTCAATTGTTTAACAAGTGTCATGAATCTAGTGATTTCAAAATGTAATAGATAGAGTATCTTGGTGAGCTCCGATTCCCTAACATCTCGGTCTCCATTTAAGAACACTTGGCGATTTATGATTGAATCTCTCTGTAGATTTCAAAATTATCTTCGATTTCTTCATTCACCCATGGTATACTCATTATCTAGGGTAAACCCGTGGGATATTGATTATGTGGTAGAGTCTTTGAATTCTGAAATCGCTGTGTCTAATTCTCAGAAGTAAATGGGGCATAAACTAGACAAGATGTAAAGGGAAGGAGAAATGAATAAGGAAGAATAGAGAATAGAGAAGAGGAAAAACTTAGAGAGGAGACATCAAGATTCAATATTCAATTCATTCAAAATCAAAATTCATGCACAATAGTATATAAGTAAAAGCACATAATAAAATATTAAAAATAGTTGAATGATTTTTCTGTATTGATGTACACAAATTTATATACAAAAAAGGCAACTAACCTTCCTAATTAATATGAAGTAAAATACGATTCCTAAGTTATCTATTCCAGCCCACAGGTCTGACTTATTCCAGCCCATAAATCTCTCAACTAACTAAATATAACACATGGTCAAATATGGTATATAATTACTGATATTCTCAAAATCTTTCAACACTCCCCCTCAAGCTAGTATGAAGATATCACTCATGGCAAGATTGGTAACTAAGTTCTCGTATTGTGCCTTGGGAAGTCCTTTGGTGAGTATATTTGCTGCTTGGCTCACTGTAGGTATGTATGACATGCATATCACGCCACTATCTATCTTTTCCTTGATGAAATGATTGTCTACTTCTACATCCTTTGTTCTGTCGTGTAGAACTGGATTGTGAGCTATAGAAATTGCAGCCTTGTTGTCACAATAGACTTTAGTAGGCGTTGGTATAGGAACCTTCAACTCTTCTAGGAGTCTTTTGATCCATAACACTTCACAAAATCCATGTGCCACGGAGCGGAATTCAGCTTCTGCACTACTTCTTTCCACAACACTTTATTTTTTGCTTCTCCAAGTAACCCAGATTTCCCTTACGAAGGTTCAATAACCCGAGGTGTATCTTTTCTATCACTTACACTACCTGCCCAATCTGCATCTGTGTAGGCCTCTGCCTAAAGATGACCTCTATTTTTTTTAACAAAATTCCTTTCCACGGAGTCCCTTTGAGGTATCTCAAAATTCTGAACACGGCTTCAAAGTGAGTAGGTCCAGGTGAATGCATGAACTGTCTTACAACACTTACTACGAAAGCTATGTCAGGTCTAGTGTGTGCCAAATAGATCAATCTCCCAACCAGTCTTTGATAACGTTCTCGATCCACCACTACATTAGTTGTCGTTGCTTTCAATTTTAAATTAGGCTCGGTTGGAGTATCTGCTGCCTTACAGCCAGTCATTCCTAGACACAAATGCTCTATGAGTGTTGGACAATTTTTTGTATGACAAGTATCTTGCAATAGGGTGTTTAGTGAATGTTCGGGTTTCTTTTCTAAATGCAATTGGAAGATCAGAAGAAGATAAATTCGGTAGTAAATCAAGAGATAAAGGAGGAATGGGAGTAGAAGGAAGGGCACTCTGAGTTGTAGGGACATCACTCGGCAAATTGGATTGAACATCCGCGAGAGGAATAACTGGAGCAATAGTACATTTGGGAAGCCTTTTTCTGGAATAAACCTGAAGCTCAGATTGGGGATTGTGATCCGTTGGAAGTCCTTCTCCCAGTATTTGATAAAGTAAAATCTGGTAAAGTAGGATTAAGAGTATTTCCACTAGTTTCTATATAGGTGTTTCCAAAATATGTTTATCCGCATTAATCAAAGGCATGGACAAAAATTTAGTAAAAACTAAACGGACGTAGACAAAAATCGATGGACCTTCTAGATAGTTGCTTGCGTTTTCAGTAGTGTTAGAACTTCCTGTCATGACTCTAGAACTGCTGCTATCTGCTACAACCATTGATCTGATATTGGAATATCCCTAAAAGGTTAGATGATGTTAGGCATATTATTTTGATCTGATATTAGTATAACCCTAAAAGGTTAGATGATGTTAGGCATAATATTTTAGAATAAATAATGAAAAAATTGCGCAACTATCAAAAAATTGCATAACTATCAAAAAAATATTGCAGCATAAATAATGAAAACATTCGGTCCATATCAAACAGAATACTTCATGAAAACACAAATTGTTGTCGATTGCTATGCCACAGCTGATGTGGACTTGCTCACCGAGGAATTGATAGAGAGGACTGTGACCACTTTTCTAGAGCAAGTAACAGATGGCAGTTGGACATCCGGTGGATGGCCTCAAACGTATATTGATTGCACAATATCAAAACTTCTATCAATGCTTACACTAGACTAATAGCGAGTGTATTTTCAAACTCAACTACTTGTAACAAATGGATCAATCAGATGGTGGGACCAATATCATGTAACAGATGATCGGTTGGTTGATAGAATATGTTGGTCATTACCTGTCACTTTACCTATTGATCATAGATGGTAACATTTTAACACCTTTATTAGGATAGGAAGTTTTTGTATCATACGCTTGTAAGCATATAACAATCCAGCTCATGCGTAAGTTCGCGAATATTTTTGTCCATGCCATCCTCAGATAATTTTTGCGCCAAGCTCCCTTGGTGATCACCAGGAATACGATTTACCCAAGTTCTAGCACCTGTTGAATTCTCTCCGATACGGCCATTAGTGGGAATTCTCCCATCACTTTTTGTTGCTAGAGCAACTTTCTTCATAGCATCTTCTAAAGCAACCACTGCCACATTGTATACCTCAACATAATCTTCCCCATCATCTACAAATTTTAAGGACGTATTGAAGGCCTGTGTAATATTGTATGGAATGTCAGTTACGCTAAAAGTATATTAAAAGTATGGAATGTAAGTTACATTAAAATTATATTAAAAGTATATTCAACATGTCTGAGTTTGGTTCTTCAATATCGACAGAGAAGATGAATGTTGATAAAATGAGGAACTATATGTGGATGACAATTTTGGTTTATTGAAAATGTTGTATGGTTGTAGTGGATAGACTTGACATATACCAACTTAGTGATTGGTTTTACCTTGTCAGTTGGCTAGACTGAGCAAAAAGGTGACTGAGATTAGGATAACTCCATTATAAAAAGCTTTGATGCCAAATATTGTTGGGTTGGTAAATCACCATTAAATATTAGTCTTTTGTGCGAGAACATCTTCTATGGAACCTTCCATTGACAATTTGAACTTGAGGATTTTATGTAGGCTGACAACTGGATGGACTTGCTTGACTGCAGTTTGATTTGGGTCTATTATGCATTTTCCCGAGAAAAAGGCTAGTTTCAGATGATTCTGGCTCTTCATAAACCACCGGAGCCGCATCACTTTCGCTGAAAAAAAAGCATGTCCCAATTATTTCTTCATATTCACCAATCATCTTCTATTTGTTATCAATATTCAATAATGGGTTCAGAGTGTCTAGACCAGATAGAACATACGGTGCATTTGGTGGAATATCAACTTACTCCGAGATATCATCTACATCCACAAAGGGAAGTTATTACCTGCTTGGTCGAGGTTAAAGCTAACGCCCGCGAAGGGAAGTTCCATCACTTGAAGGGCATAGGGAGGTGTTATACGCTGCTATACATTCACGAAATCTTGAGGCGAATACAAAATAAAATTAAAAATGATTCATTAAACAATCAGAAACATATTAGTTTAACATTCAAAGGGAAATTTGGACCAAGAACCTTAATGTTGTAACTGTAGGTTGTCACAAACTATACACCCCGTTAAGAAATGTTTATGACATGAGTATGATGAAGCATTAGCGGTAAAATAGGAAAAAAATAATAGCACTTTTATGAAATCATTTTATACCAAAAAGGTCCATCTTATTCTTATTGTGTTTGTTCCTTTTGAAAATCAATTGATCCAGACTATGCGGCTCATTTCAATTTACACGAAAAGAATAAACTTATGAAATTAGAATCTTATACCAACTCCAACACCATGAACAGTAGAACCATATGTGATTCATATATAATTTTAACAATACCAACTCCCACATAAAATAGTTGTTTTCAAGTAATCGTAAATAACATAATTTTAGCAAAATAACATACATGTTTTCAAACGATGCATGCCATTTGAGTATAGAACTCTAGAGTTTGCGACCCACTAATATAGAAATGATTGACCTTAAATTTTCAAATGATGCATAAAAACAATTGTGATTGGCCTTATATTTGGTCTAAAACAATTGTGATTGGCCTTAAATTTTCAAGTGATCCATAAAAACAATTGTGATTGGCCACACAAAAATACCTTACCTTCAAATGGAGTTATTGGACTATTACCTATTACCTGCATCTTGGAAATAATTTAGATATCTGAAATCAACGAATCTGAAATCTCAATGTGTACATACCTAGAGCAAATATGCTAGGGAATAACCTCTGCATAAACATAAGTTTCCTACTTTATTATATAGATGATAGTTATACATATGGGCGCCTTGATGGAAACTTAAATCATGAAAATAGGGATTCTTGCGTTTGTATGATCTAATTTGAAGTTTGTATAAGAATTGGGGTTGATTTTTGCAGCAAGAGATGGATGATCTAGAATCACAACATCCAGAAACAGCGGAGACCGGTGTTGCATGGGATGATATATTTGGGCAAGTTTTGGGACTCGAAAGACATGGGCATGTGCGCACATTTGGACTCGGTGTCTCTCCGAGTATGATATTTGGACCATCATATAAGCAATCCCAATCTGAGTTGAGAGATATTGAGACACGGCATCAACAAGATCTAGAGAGGATGCGACGTGAGATGGAGGTTGAACATGAGAGGATGCGACGTGAGATAGAGGCAGAATATGAGAAGAAGCAAGCTGAAATGAAAGAGAAAATGGAAGCTCAAACGCAAGAACATATATTTTCTATGGAATCTCAGATGAATGAACGGGTGGAAGCTCATATACAGAATTTTATGGAGTCTCGCATGCGTTCTATGGGTGATTTTATCCAATCTACGCGATATGTTTCTTTAGGCGCTAAAAAGGTAAACTTTAATCAATCTTTGGATGTATGAGTACAATTTCTTAATTTTATGCATTACATCTAATATTTTGTATATTCTAATTGCTAGGTTCCTGTCAACGCTAATGTTGATCCTGTAGTATCACCACAGTTGCAACCTTAAACATCCAAGGTTCAATCACGACGTCGATTGCAATCCTCAATGAAGGCACCACCACAAATCATATCGCAAACTCAACTTCGTAACTATTGTGGGGTTAGTATTTTTGCCTCTAAAATTCTTCATCGCACATTTTAAAGCAAGAACATTAATATTTTCATCGTTTGATGCATATAAGATCCATTATATATGTATAATAGTTGTACTCGTTCCAATGGAAATTCATTGAAATTGGTGGAAGGGATTTATTTATTTGTCGTTTAATTTGGTGGTAGTTGTTGTTGTTGAGTTAATTTTAAATGTTAAAACAAGTTGGGTTTCATGAATAAACAAAGGAAACTCTGCCGATTTTTTTTAAAAATTATAAGCGTGAAAAACATGTTTTGCTACTATATAACTATTTACGTTATCAACATCCACATGTTATTATGACTTCACTTATTCGAATGCATGAAAAAAAAATAGAATGTATTATAGTAGCTAAGAACGAAAAAAAGTAATTTACAAAAAAATACGTCTATTTTTATAAATCTTATAATAATGCATTGATCACAATTTTTCATAAAAAATGTTAAAACTTTAGGGATCTCGTTTGAAAATTAATCTTTTAACTTGGACATAAAAAATGTTACCAACCTAGATTGTGTGGCTTACATTTTTTATTTGGGTCGGGTTGCAAACTTCATAAGCTATATGGAAATATTATTTGCTAACATATTACATTTTTGTGGTTCTTTTATATTTGAAAATATATTTTAAAGTTATATATATCATTATTTTTTAGTTTGATCGTAGAAGAAGTTGATTTGAAAACATTGAAGCTAATTACTATCCCTTTTCCAACTATATTTTTGTTCAAATTTTAGGAGTGGATGAAGAAGGAAAAAAATACCAACTAATTGAAAAGTTTGAATTTGGAAGTAAGTCCCTAACCACCTTTCATTTTTCTTTTATGCATCAGTTTTACCTTGACTTATTTACTTTTTAATACTTATTTTATTTCTTTTTATAGGTGGTTTTGTCATGCCCATGGACCCGGAGACATCGTATTGACTGTTTTGAACATCACTCTAGCATTTTTTTGATGATAATATGTGTTTCATATTTTGTTTGGAATATTTGGGTACAAATTTTTGGCTTATTAGTACATAAATTTGGGATGTTTGAAGATATGTTTTCTTCATTTTGTTTTGTGATGATTAGATATTATTTTCTATAGGCTTTTTTGTTGATTGAAAATCTTTTTGAGGGCGTCATTATAATATTAATGATGTGTACTTCGATATTATATGACACTTACAAAAAAAGGTTGGAATATAGTATGGGAAAAATTAGTTAACATTCTGATGTTTTCAAATGAATGATTGAATTGGGTAAATATTTTAATTTAATGTTCCCGACGCTTTTTGGGAAACGTTGAAACAAAATCGACGTTTTTTTAAAAAGGTCGAATTTATACCACAAGTTGGGACAATTTCCGACGGTTGATAAACACCGTAGGAAGCGTCGAAATATCTTTACCAGACGTTTTTATTAAACGACACTTATTTCCCGACTATAGATACGCCAACGCTTTTTAAAAACATTGCTCAAGCGTGGGAATTTTCGTTCCTGACATTTTTAGAGCTTATGCCGATGTTTACAAAACGTCGCGAAATCCAATTTTTCTTGTAGTGCTAATTTACACTGAGGGGCAATCCTACTTTCATATGAAATGGGCACTAATTATTAATTTACTTTCATCTAAAACTGTTTCATTTATTAATTATATTTATTGGATGTAATTATAGAATCTTGGATGGATTCAATTTAATCTTACTATGTGAATGTTTTTATCTATAATGAGTTAACCTTGAAACAATATATATTATCTCATAGAATCATCAAAACACAATATTAAGAGAATTACAATGGTACCTTGCCTTACCCCCCCTCCCACCACCCCCCGCACACAACAGCCCCCAACCCTGCCCCACCCCCCACCAACCACACAAATACACACATAGAAAACAACCCCCGTTGCCCCACCCCTACCCCCACCATGGCCCCGCCTACCTACCCCCACCCCACCCCACCCACCACATACACACACACACACACACAATAGCCCCCCACCCTGCCCCACCCCCTCCACACACCCCACCCACCACACACACACACACACACACACACACACACACACACACACATATACACACAAACATATATATAAATGGGAGAGAGAGAGAGAGAGAGAGAGAGATTTGGAAAAATGAGGGGAACGACGGGGGGGGGGGGGGGGGGGGGGAAGAAGGGGTAAGAGTTTTTGCTGCAAAAGTTGTCACGGTCGTGTCAAGGTCCTTGATCGTGACAATTCTTTCTCACAGTCATGTCAAGGTCAATGACCGTGACACAAAATGCGTGTTTTTTATCACGGTCAATGACCTTGACAAGGGTGGCCGGCTGAAAGGTGAAAATTTTATCATTTTGGTGTAGTGTAGATTTACAAGCTACTCGAATACAAACTTGTCCAATCGATCCCGTTTCACCTTGTCTCGGATTGGTGGTTTTTAATGAGTCTTCGTACCGACCACCTACCTAGAGGAAAAAGCAGGGTTTGAGATGATAACCATAGTTGACCATCTTTTAAATTCTCCCTTGTCAAAGAGTTTGAGTTGTATAATTATGGAGATTAATTCGAAGACCCCTGATGTCGTCGGTTAATCTAGGGAAAACTAGTTTTTAAAATTGAATTTCCCTCACCTAAATTAGATAATTAAATTTATTGTGTGTTAGCTAGGAATTTCGTGGTTTGAGTCGAAAAACATTTCTTCACATAAAAAAAAGATAAAAAAATCGAGTGAGCTCAGTGCATGCGAAGTAGGTATTAAGATCATACCGGTCGTTTGTCGAGTGTGGAGTCTAGCATTACCAATAATTACGTAGGTAGATTTTTTATATTCGTCGAGATAGGAGATGAGTTACACCACATGTCGGCCTTAAAGATTACCTTTATATGAATAGGTCTACTCAACCTTCATGCATACTTCTACATGAGCACAACATAAACAATTTTCAATTCCATTCGGGCACAATCCAATTGTTGCCTGTGATTCGGGGTACCGAAAACAAGATCCTTACCTTCACGTGCGTGAATTAGAGGATATATATGGGACCAATAAGTATCAACAATTCACCGATGAGATTGTCAAACTTAAATTTTTCCCGTTCTCATTGAAAGACAAAGCCAATAGTTGGTTTAACTCGTTAAAACCCGAATCCATCACCACTTGGAACCAAATGAGTGTCACATTCCTTCATAAGTTCTTCCCCAATCAAAAGACGACATCGATACGTCATGCCATCAACACATTTAGCCAAAAGGATGGATATGACTTATGGATGTATTTGGAGATATTCAAGGACTTGATACTGCAATGTGCACACCCTGGAATTGAGATGGGAAGACAAATCCAAATTTTGTACGAGGGGTTCGATTATAATATGCGAACCATGATCGAGTCACTGTGTAATGGTGATTTTACCGCAAAAATAGAGGTCGGCGCGTGGGTATTCCAAGAAGTCATAGAGAAAAAGTCTCAATGATGGGAACCCAATAGAGAATCTAGGTCTACCACATCCAACGAGGGTTTAGCTCACCAAGCTGAACAAAGTTGTAATTTAAATGCCAAAGTGGCCACATTGGCACAACATTTATGGGCTTTAAAGATGAGCAAAGAGGCCAATAGGACATCAACTGCGATCGTTCAACATGTAGGTTCTCCTATTTGTATACTTTGCGATGCATTCAACCACTTAGTCCAGAATTTCCCCACCCTTACAGCCCACATGTCACTCACTGAGCAAGCCAATGCCCTCTACCAAAATAGGCCAAAGTATGACCCATATTCCAATGCGTATAAATTTGGGTTGCGAGGACACCACAATCTTTCAGTGTCCAACTGTTAATACTAAGGAAGTGTATGTCAACCTTTTAGTAACCCACCCGTAGTTTTCCAAAAGAACACCACCACACCATCGTATCCCTCATCCCAAAATATCCAATCTTTATAGGATTTGATGAACCTTATTTTATAAATTACCCTTTAATTCCAGCAAACCACTCAAAATTTACCTCCAATCCACCCAACAAATCATGCATGAGAACACTCAATCCATTACTGAAATCGAGGTTCAATTGAGCCAACTATAAAATGCGTTGAGTGAAAAGAATAAAGGGAACATTCCCAAGTTAGCTCGAAATCAATTTGAAATGTAACATGCCTAGGGGTCAATTTGTTATTCAAGGTGACACGAGTGCATCACATACCCATGAGCATATGAAAGTCATCATCACACTTAGGTCCGACAAGGAAGTGGAGATAAACATTTCACCACTTACCGATAGTGAATCTAAGAATTTTAAAGAGAAGGTAGATCCACCAGTGGATCCAACTTCCTCCTCACCCTCACCTTCCGAGCCATCTGTAGATACCTATGCCCTAAAACTACCGTATCCCCAATAGTTGGTACCCCAAATGAAAAAGTCATAAGTTGATCAGATGTTGAAAGTATTCAAGCATGTACAAATCAATATTCCACTAATTGATGCATTTCAACAAGTGCCGTCCTACACCTAATTTTTGAAGGACCTTTGTACCTTTAAGAGAAGCAGCAACATACCCAAGAAAGCTTTTCTCGTTGAGCAAACAACATTGGTATAAGAAAGGGTGAAAAGGCCCATCTCATTTAGTGGATCACTCGGCCCTGCGATACCTTTTATCTAAAAAGGATGCTAAAGTTTGTCTCATTAAGTGGATCATATTACTGCAAGAGTTTGACCTTGAAATTCGGTATAAGAAAGGGTGTGAGAATGTAGTGGCTTATAACTTGTCTAGGTTAACCGTTGAATCATCTGATAACTTAATAGCACTAAATGAGTCATTTCCAGATGAAAAACTGAAGTTTGTCTCTCAACTTCCATGGTTTGCCGATATTGTGAATTTTCTTGTGATGGGTGAAATGCCTCTACATTGGCTTAACCAAGATCGCTCTAAAGGAAGCCATGTATTTTTTTAGACGACTCGTATCTCTTCAAGTATTGTCCTGATCAAATCATTCGAAAGTGTGTACCCGATCGAAAGATTCAAAGCGTAATTGTTTTTCGCTATGACCAAGCTTGTGGAGGTCATTTATGTGCTCAAAATACTGCTGGAAAGATTTTACAGTGTGGATTCTGTTGGCCCAACATTTTTCATGACCCGAACAATTACACTAAGAGTTATGACTATTGCCAAAGGTTAGGAAAGATCACACATATGTGACAACCCGGCCAATTAAATATCGGGTGATCAGTCCTTCATTAAATTAAAATAAAATGTTTGGTTGGTTCATTCATAGCATCACTGTTGAAAAATTTTAATCCGATTAAACACCTAATATTTAATTAAGCTAGTGTAAAAAACAATTACTCATAACAAGCCCATACAATTTATTTTAATAAATAATCCACTTCATTAACTATCTGAACTACATAAATAATCAAATACCATCCACTGTTCTAAATAACATAATAACAAATACTGGAATGAACATCCCAGTTAAAATTTCCACAATAACCAACATAACATACAAAGTTTAACCGAAAATCAAATGCTGATGAGAAATACAAAAATCTCTCGAAATAAACATAGTCTGAGAATGGCGACATATGCCATGAATAGAAAGTGTGATTAAATTGAAAAAAATAATAGGTGCGTCTAATCTCAAGGACCTACAACTCCCACAATTGTTGTAGCTCGTCAAATAATCCAAGTGTCTAAATATGGTGTCCCTGTGTCTTGGCACCTGTTATAATACACACACGCGCGCGCGCGCAGACACACACACACACACACACACACACACACACACACACATATATATATAGGGGAGAAGATGTGCAAGCAATGGGTAAGAACCTGAGTAAAGATAGTTTTAAAACAACAAGTGCATAAATTCAATTTGACACATATTTTATACATGTTAGAAACTCTTGTTCTCACTTGAGATGCTCACCTCTCAGCTAATGTTCACGCCTAACGCATCTTCTAACCCGTACTAGCTGTGCTACCCAACCTAACTAGTTCGAAGCCACATTATCACTACTTACGTTCACCCGTAGTACACCCGTATCACCCATATAATACGTTATTAACATATTCCGTCCCAAATAGCTGATTTACGTTTCCACCATTCGTGCAGATAATCTTTTACTCACTAAGATTAAGTTACTTATAATCATTACCATATCTACTAATTTGCACAGTAGAATTATTCTCAAGTATATATATATATATATACACAGACACACAAATTCGGAACCCCTATGTTAAGACCCCTTAGTGCAATGCATACTCTGCTATCGTATCCCGATACAGATCGCACTGAATAGGGATAAGGATTCAGATAATGTCCCACGAACCATAAAAAATACAATAACACATATTGGAGGTGAACATAGTCCCTAGACCAATGGGTCACGTGCATACCGACGTTCCCTTTAAACCGTCGAACTATCATATCTCGGATAGCACGTGTCCAAGGTTCTATGTTTTATGGTACAAGTTTAAAATCCCCCCGAAGGCTCCTCAGTTTAAGATCGCCCAGGCGTGCTACCTCCACCCGAAAGAAAACTGCGTAGGTATGTCATATGCAATCCGTAGGTATACACACGACCTATTAAAATCTTAGGTATTTGCACAACCATATTAAACTTTTAGGTATTCACCCAACCTAATTTAAACCTTAGGTAGCCCAATTCTTTCTTAATAAATATAGGATAGTATTCTCTACTACCCATTGTATTGTCCGATTACGATTATCCCCCCGTTCTCGGACTATCCTCGTAAGATTTCTACTCAATCAGGTAATTTTTACAATTTTCTGAAATCTCATTAGAAGTGTAAAAAATACGATTCGAACGAAACATCGAACGACTTTGGACCCTGAATTCTCATTCGAACGAGGCCATTCGAATGAGTACATTTGAACCTACTTCTAATGTGCCTCACTTTGAATTCATGGCAAAATTTTCGTTGGAATTATCATTTGAACGAGGTCCTTCGTACAACATTCCAGCTCTTCAGGTCGTTCGAACGACCTTGACCGAGATTATCCCCTACCTTTGAATTTCTGCATTTTTCTTCCATTTTTTTCCACCCAATTCATGTGTAATTTCAACCAAAACAAAATCAATCATCCTAATTCATTTCTACACCTAATTGGATGTCTTTCAACATGGTTTAACATCAAAATCCCATTATATCTCAAGTATGGATGCATTAATTCAAGAAATCCTTAAAAGCCCTAGATTTCTATAATCATCATTAATGTCTAATCTAAACCAAAAGTAAATTCATATTTAATCATGCATAAATGTCGAAATTCAAATCTCTAAATAGGGTTTCTCAATCTACATGAAGTTCCTACCCAAATTCATCATTTGAAATCAATTTAATCATCAAATTCCTTATCTCATGGATGATTCAATGTGACACCCCGCCTAATTAAATACCGGGTGATCACTCCTTTATTAAATTAAAATCAAGGTGAACAGTTGGTTCATTCTTAGCATCACTGTCGTAAAAAAAAATAACTTTTCTAAATTTAACACCCTATTTAATTAAGCTAAGTGTCAAAACCATTTTTAAACATTACTTTCCAAACTTTATTTTGAAAATAAAGATTTAATTATCTACAACAATTTACTATTTAAAGAATCACACCACAGTAATCCTGGAACATATAATCCAATTAATTTAAACATTCAACAACTAAATCTCAGCATTTAAAACATAAAGTAAAATATACATGCTGAATAAATCCCAAAGTAACAGTACTATAAATAACTGAAATACAAATGTCCCAATAAAACAGATAATTAAAGGAAATGCCTACACATGCCCCAATAACTGATAATGATATAAGTGGAATCAAGTAAATGAAATCATCTAATCAAGTGGCCTGCAACTCCCACCTAAGTTGCAGCACGTTCCTTCCAAGGGATCCTAAGCAAGACGCCCCTATGGCTGGGCACCTGTAATATATACATATATATACAAGAGAGAAAGAGGAATAGAAATGGGTCAGAGCCCGATAGTGTATATGATTTAAAAATTCATTTAGCAAGTATTTAAATTGATACAGGCCAATGTAACAACATATTAGCGCGACACTCTCTTGAGAAATTCTCACCTCTCTTCTAATGTGCACTCCTATCGGACTAACCTTCCCAATGGTCTATCTCATCTTATATCACACTATCATTCCCCAAGGATTTAACTTATCTTAGGTGACTCTCAAGATTTAAGATTTAACAACATCATGGTTTAAAAAGATAATTTCATTTAGTACCCAAACGCTCATTTTAACTTTATTAACACATAAAGTTTTTCAATATCATATTGTAATTTTCAAAACAAGTATTTTCAATTTGAGTCATTATACATGTCTTACTTACCACAACACATTAGGTAGTTTCCCAAATTTTTAGAAGTTCATATATATATTAAATACTCGTATAATATATATATTCTAACAACACCCCACATAAAAACTATGGTGCGGGCATACTCTGTTATCCAATCCCCGTATCAACCGTACTAAAGGGAATACAAGTTCGGAATCACTCTCGAACTGTATAAATACATACACAAACAATATTGAGGCGAAGCATAGTTTCCAAGTCCATGAGGTCAGTACATACCCTCACGTCCCTTAGGACCCTTGATAATGGTTCGTTTCTAACTTTAATTCGGAAGGTTTTTCCAACATACTACGTAACCCTCATGGACTATGTTCTTTTAAATGTAAAATTCAGTAGATATCCATTTATGTTCCAACGTAACTCTCTCTTACGTGTCTCTCCCCATTAATATATACTTACATTATCCCTTATGCAAAATATCCCAAAAATATAGATTTCGCCTTACATTAAACGATTTTTAATTTTATTTTCAAAGATGAGAATTTCAAACGGTTTCAATATCGGAATTAAAATGGAGTTTTAATTGAATTTTTATTATCTCTAAGAGTCCTCAAAACATAAAGCTGTCTAGCAAAAAAAATATTAAAAAATATTGAACGGTCCGATTGAGCTGAATTTTTTTCTGTAACTTCCTCTGGTCTTCAGCTAATTCTCTGTAAAATTTCATCCAATTCCAACGGTCCGATCGTCCGAAATAATATTTTTTTAGTGTTTGTATCTGATTAGAACTCTTTTCTTAATCAAACTCTTAATCCTTTACATGACAAAGGGTTTCCAGGATATCATATAAATCATCACTACATGAAAATTTTCCATCTGAAATTGGGTTTTTCTTCCATAAATCTCATCATAATAACTCCTAAACTAATATGGATGATGCATCAAAGAAATAAGCAAGATAAACACTTGCCTGGGATTTTCAAAAATATGGCTTGGTGTTGAATTTTGTGTGGTTGCGTTCCCCGTCTCGCGATCTACGCGTTGGCGTTGGCGGCGGTGCAAACGGGTGAGTTTTGAGCCTTGGAATGCCGTGAGAGCTCTCTCCTCTCCTCTCCAATGGCCGTTCTAGTGTTTTTAGTTATCTAACCCTAGGAGATAACCTAAACATCTGATATAACCCCTTTAATTTTCGTGGGTTTAATTACCCAAAAATACAAAATGACTAAAATGCCCTCCCGGGGTACTAATTAGGCCTAAAAACGCCCCAAGACCCAAATCAAACTACCGGGTATACTTTTCTGACTATCTCAACCCTTCCGGACGCATTGACGCACTCAAAACGACCATACGAACAGCTTATACAATATTTACTTTTATTTATCAATATTTAGTCCCGACGCGACAAGGGCGCGTCTCGACTCAAATTTCTAAAATTGTCCTTTTATTCATTCGTGACATTTAATTTGGCCACTATTATATATTACTTTTCTCATTAGTAATATTCAACAAATTTTCCCATAATTACTAACTCTCATCACGTTAATAATTATAACATAATTAATTTCCGAATTTTTTTATTAAATAATTAATTCACATTAATATTAATAAATCCCCAAATTAATATAGCATAAAAATATGGGGTATTACATACTTCCCCCCTAATAACGGAATTTCGTCCCGAAATTCGGAAAATAAGGCATACCTGGTAAGAAAAAATCTGGATATCTCTCGCGCATATCGGCCTCGCGCTCCCAAGTGGATTCCTCCACATTATAATGCTCCCACTGGACCCGTACAAGTGGAACTATCTTCGACCTCAATCTCCTCTCACTATAGTCTAGGATAGCCACCGGTCTCTCCTCATAAGAGCTGTCAGGCTGCAAGTCTATCTCATTTATCGCGATGTGAGTATGGGCCATATCATCCCGAAGATACCGTCTCAACGATGAGATGTGGAATACATCGTGAATGCGATGTAAATGCTCTAGTAGTCCCAATCTGTATGCTACCGGCCCAATCCTCTCGATAATGGGAAATGGTCCTACGTACCTCGGGGCCAATTTCCCTTTCTTCCCGAACCTCATCACTCCTTTCATAGGAGATACACGCAGTAACACTTGGTCCCCCACATTAAACTTTCGAAAGAACCATTTCGCATCGGCATAGCTCTTCTGCATGTCCTGGGCTACTCGAATGCGACTCCTAATCATCTCAATTCTCGTGAAGGTTTCCGGAATCACCTCTGATCCTAGCAACTTGTTATCCCCCACCTCGAGCCAACAAGTTGGAGAACGACAAGGCCGGCCATACAAAGCCTCAAATGGAGCCATACCAATCGTAAAATGATAAGAGTTATTATAAGAAAACTCTACTAGTGGAAGATGTGGCTCCCAACCTCCTCCAAAATCAAGAACACACATGCGTAGCATATCCTCTAACATCTGATTAGTACGCTATGTCTGTCCATCTGTCTGTGGGTGATAAGCTGAACTCAACCTCAACTCAGTACCCATAGCCTCCTGAAGGCTTTCCCAAAAATGTGATACGAAAATCTTGTCTCTATCTAACACAATATTCAGGGGGACCCTATGTAATCTGACAATCTCAACAATGAACAACTGAGCATACTGACCTGTGGTATAATCTATCCAAACCGACAGAAAATGAGCCACCTGGTCAAACGGTCTACAATCACATAGATAGAGTCGTGGCCCCACTGTGATGTAGGCAACCCTGTAATAAAATCCATGGAAATACTCTCCCACTTCCACGCGGGTACTTCCAATGGCTGAATCAATCCTGACGGTTTCTAATGGTCCACCTTCACCAGCTGGCAGGTAGAACACTTGGACACGAACTCAATAATGTCCTTCTTCATCCCACTCCGCCAGTAATGCCTCCTCATATCCTGGTACATCTTATCTCCTCCAGGATGTACTACAAATTTGGACCCGTGAGATTGGGTCATCACTGCATGACACAATTCTGCCCCTTCTGGAACCACTAACCTCCCATTAAACCTCAAACCCCCATCAGAACTAACAGAATAGGACTCAACACCCTCGGCTAAAAGTCGTACAATCTTCTCCTGGTAAAATGGGTCTGTGGTTTGGGCATGTATTACCCTCGTAACAATCTCGGGTGTGACTGTCATAACAGATATGAATGAACGGGCTACTACGTCCTGGTGACCCAACTCCTTCCACTTCGCTTTCCAGACGTCCGCTACCTCATTTACCGGTCCACGGCTCAACGCATCAGCAACTACGTTGGCTTTCCCCGGATGATACTGTATGTCGAACTAATAGTCCTTCACAAACTCGAACCATCTGCGCTGACGCATATTCAGCTCTCGCTGAGTGAACAGATACTGCAGTGACTTGTGGTCTGTGAACAAACGAAACTTCTCCCCCAATAAATAGTGTCTCCATATCCGCAGTGCAAAAATGACCGCTGCTAACTCTAGGTCGTGGGTGGGGTAATTCTTCTCATGCGGCTTAAGCTTACGGGAGGCAAAAGCTATAGCCTTCTCTTCCTGCTGAAGTACTCTCCCAAGTCCCCGTAAAGAGGCATCGGTGTAAACCAGGTACTCCACACCCGGCATCGGTAAAGGAAGGACTGGTGCTAAAGTAAGCTTGTCTTTCAGCTCGTCGAAAGCCAATTGACAAGCATCATCCCAAACATATGGTACCCCTTTGCGAGTCAGGTTCGTTAATGGACCCGCTATTTTGGAGAATCCCCGAATGAATATCCTGTAGTATCCGGCTAACCCCAAGAAACTACGCACTTTTGTCGGTGTTGTGGGCTATCCCCACTCCCTCACCGCTGACACTTTACTCTGGTCAACTGCTATCCCCTTTTCAGAAACAACATGCCCCAAGAATTGTATCTCTCACAACCAGAATCCACACTCCTAGTACTTATCATACAACTGATGCTCTCATAAAGTCTGAAGAACCTGCCTCAAGTGCTCGGCATACTTATCCTCGGAGTGTGAATATATCAAAATTTCTTCTATGAAGACGATGACAAACTGATCCAAGAACTCTCTGAATACTCGGTTCATTAAGTCCATGAACACGGCTAGAGCATTTATGATACCAAATGGCATCACTCTGAACTCGTAAGACTCATATCTCATCAAGAAGGCAGTCTTTGAAACATCCTGCTCTCTAATATGTAGCTGATGGTACCCCTACCTCAGATCTATCTTCGAAAAGAAAGTTGCTCCCCTCAGCTGGTCGAACAGATCATCGATTCGAGGCAACGGATACTTATTACGTATCGTGACCTTGTTCAACTCCCGGTAGTCCACACATAACCTCAGTGAACCATATCTCTTCTTCACAAACAGGAGTACCCCAAGGTGAGGTACTCCTGCGAATGAAGCCCTGACCTAACAGCTGTTCTATCTGATCTCGTAACTCTCTCATCTCCTTCGGAGCCATACGGTATGGAGCGCGTGCTATAGGTCTCGTATCTGGCAATAAATCTATGACAAAGTCTATCTCTCGACTGGGGGTAGGCCTGGTATCTCCTGGAATACATCGGAATACTCACGAACGACGAGGATCGAGTCTAAAGGAATCACAACCTCCTTAGAGGTATCCTCCTCTATATAATACAAATGAGCGGTCGAACCTCCCTCTGGGCGAGGCATCGCCACTACAAACATCTCTTGCCCCGGAATGGCAAAAACAATGCTCCCACTGAAGTAATCAATCATGGTTCTATAAGCTGCGAGCCAATCCATACCGATAATAACATCATGCTCATGCATATCTAAGACTAACATGTGTGCAGGTAATACCAAACTACCAATCTCTACCCCCACTCCCCGGCATATAAAGAAGATAAGCGACCCACACCCCAGTATGAGTCTACACACGTCACTGTGCTCTCTACTGTGGCTAACAACCCTAAGGCCTTCACAAAATGCGTAGCTATAAAACAATGTGTCACCCCAGTATCAAACAAAACCCGACCCATAGTACTATGGATAGGAAACATACCCTCAATCGCGGGTGGTGCCTGTGGAGCTGCTGCCTGGTGGACGTTATAGATACGTCCGTACTATAACTGCCCTTACTGTACTGGAGCTGCTGGAATGGCTGGTAGGGTTGGCACCTGGGCTGGAGCTGGGAGGGCAGTTGGAAAAAGTGGTCTCTATGGCTTATTACGGGCATCCTGCTACTGTGGGGCCCTATTACCCTCTGGGCAATCTTTGCGCTTATGACCATGCTTGCAGCATACAAAACAACGGCCTCTGAAGATACCTCCCCTCTGACCCTACTGACCACGGCCCTTCTGGCCGTTACCTCCCCGCCACTGGCCATGTTGGCCCTGATTAGCACGCTGTTGGCCCTGTTGATTAGGCTAGCTCTGCTGGACCTGCCTATAACCCCCAAATCCCTTCCTGGAATCACCTGAACGGAATCGCTTAGTAGGGTCCCCCTGATGGGAACTCTGCTCGTGTTGACGAGTCTGTCCATGAGATGGTGCCCCACTAGCTCTACTACCCCCGGTCCTGCCCTGCTGGTTGGACTCTCCTTCTCTCCTGCTTCCCTGCAGATGGAAGCGGTGATCCTAGAAATATAGTAACGCAACATTGAGTACATCAGTGAAATTACTCAGAGATAGATTCTCTATAAGATGCTGACGGATCCTCCAAGATAACCCCTCCACAAACAACATTATCTTCTTACTATCAGTAGGTGCCTCATCTGGCACTATGGTGAGAAGTCTCGTGAAATCCTCCTCATACTCAGCAACGGTAGAGTTCTCCTGTTTCAAATTCAGTCATTTCTTCCTCATCTCAGTCTGCACGGCGGGTGGAAAGTACTTGCGGTCAAACTGCTCCCAAAATAACTGAATAGGGACCGTGTCCCTCTCCTCCAAGGTGGTAGTGGACTCCCACCACTGCAAAGCGGCCCCCACCAGCTTAAAGGAAGCCAATAACTGCCTTTGCACGTCGGTGCACTCATACATACGAAGATTCCGCTGGATGTCTTTCTTCCATTGGCTGACTGTGACGATATCTGAGATACCAGAGAACTCAAGGGGATGCTCCTTCTGAAAAGCGTCCATAACCCTCTCCCATGCAGATGGAAGATGTGTTGGTACTGGCGCCACTGCCTGAATCTGAGGTGGAGCCTGCTGAACCACCGCTAGCGCGGCATTCACCACCTAAGCAACAATGGCGGCTACTTCATTAGCATTCATAGTGCCTTGTGCTGGAGCTGCTGACTGCTCGGCCTGGGCACGCCTATCCTTCGGTGCACATCTCGGAGGCATCTGAAACGTGAAGAAGTGTATTAGTCTCCAGTCATTATCAAATCCCAAATGGCTGGAGATGTAAACGTAAAAGCAGGAATACAACAATCCTAAAAATAGGGCTCTATAGCAAAAACGTTAAGATGAAAGCGAAAATAAGCCGTATAGATCCTATGGACACTAGAACCTAATGCTCTGGGCGATCACTCCTTTATTAAATTAAAATCAAGGTGAACAGTTGGTTCACTCTTAGCATCACTGTCGTAAAAAAAAACTTTTCTAAATTTAACACCCTATTTAATTAAGCTAAGTGTCAAAACCATTTTTAAACATTACTTTCCAAACTTTATTTTGAAAATAAAGATTTAATTATATACAACAATTTACTATTTAAATAATAACACCACAGTAATCCTGGAACACATAATCCAATTAATTAAAACATTCAACAACTAAATCTCAGCATTTAAAACTTAAAGTAAAATATACATGCTGAATAAATCCCAAAGTAACAGTACTAGAAATAACTGAAATACAAATGTCCTAATAAAACAGATAATTAGTGGAAAGGGCGACACATGCCCCAATAACTGAGAATGATAGAAGTGGAATCAAGTAAATGAAATCGTCTAATCAAGTGTCCTGCAACTCCCACCTAAGCTGCAGCACGTTCCTTCCAAGGGATCTTAAGCAAGACGCCCCTGTGGCTGGGCACCTGTAATACATACATATTTATATACAAGAGAGAAAGAGGAATAGAAACGGGTCAGAGCCCGATAGTGTATATGATTTAAAAATTCGTTTAGCAAATATTTAAATTAATACAGGCCAATGCAACAACATATTAGTGCGACACTCTCTTGAGAAATTCTCACCTCTCTTCTAATGTGCACTCTTATCGCACTAAACTTCCCAATGGTCTATCTCACCATATATCACTTTATCTTTCCCCAACGATTTAACTTATCTTAGGTGACTCTCAAGATTTAAGATTTAACAACATCATGGTTTAAAAAGATAATTTCATTTAGTACCCAAACGCTCATTTTAACTTTATTAACTCATAAAGTTTTTCAATATCATATTGTACTTTTCAAAACAAGTATTTTCAATTTGAGTCATTATACATGTCTTACTTACCATAACACAGTAGGAAGTTTCCCAAATTTTCAGAACTTCATATATATATTAAATACTCGTATAATATATATATTCTAACAAAACCCCACATAAAAACTATGGTGCAGGCATACTCTGCTATCCAATCCCCGTATCAATTGTACTAAAGGGAATACAAGTTCGGAATCACTCTCGAACTGTATAAAAATATACACAAACAATATTCAGGCAAAGCATAGTTTCCAACTCCAATAGGTCAGTACATACCCTAACGTCTCTTAGGACTGTGACTACCGATTCGATAGCCTGTACCTAGGATTTCTATCTTCTAGGGTACGAGTCAATATCCCCCATAAGGCACACGAGATAAGATCGTCCCAGCGCGGAAACCTCAGGGATAGCAAGTAGCGCGGGCATGATTTTCACAAGTATATAATATATGCATACACAATCATATAAATATACCATTTTTATTATATCAATTTAGGTTTATCCAATAACCCACATTCACAACATTTATCCTTATTTTACCATTATTATTTATCAAGTATAATGGCTCGTTTCTAACTTTAATTCGGAGGGTTTTTCCAACTTACTACGTAACCCTCATGGACTCTGTTCATCCAAATGTACAATTCAGTAGATATCCATTTATGTTCCAACGTAACTCTCTCTTACGTGTCTCTCCCTTTTAATATATACTTACATTATCCCTTATGCAAAATATCCCAAAAATATAGATTTCGCCTTACATTAAAGGATTTTGAATTTTATTTTCAAAGATGAGAATTTCAAACGGTTTCGAAATCGGAATTAAAATGGAGTTTTAATTGAATTTTTATTATCTCTACGAGTCCTCAAAACATAAAACTGTCTAGCAAAAAAAAATATTAAAAAATATTGAACAGTCCGATCGAGCTGAATTTTTTTCTGTAACTTCCTCTCGTCTTCAGCTAATTCTCTATAAAATTTCATCCAATTCCAACGGTCCGATCGTCCGAAATAATATTTTTTTTAGTGTTTGTATCTAATTCGAACTCTTTTCTTAATCAAACTCTTAATCCTTTACATGACAAAGGGTTTCCAGAATATCATATAAATCATCACTACATGAAAATTTCCCATCTCAAATTGGGTTTTTCTTCCATAAATCTCATCCTAATAACTCCTAAACTAATATGGATGATGCATCAACGAAATAAGCAAGATAAACACTTGCCTGTGATTTTCCAAAATCTGGTTTGGTGTTGAATTTGGTGTGGTTGCGTTCCCCGTATCACGATCTACGCATTGGCGGTGGCGGCGGTGCAAACGGGTGAGTTTTGAGCCTTGGAATGCCGTGAGAGCTCTCTACTCTCCTCTCCAATGGCCATTCTAGTGTTTTGAGTTATCTAGCCCTAGGAGATAAGTTAAACATCTGATATAACCCCTTTAATTTTCGTGGGTTTAATTACCCAAAAATAGAAAATGACTAAAATGCCCGTCCGGGCTAATTAGGCCTAAAAACGCCCCGAGACCCAAATCAAACTCCCGGGTATACTTTTCTGACTATCTCAACCCTTTCGGACGCGTTGGCGCACTCAAAATGACCATACGAAAAACTTATAAAATATTTCCTTTTATTTGTCAATATTTAGTCCCGACGCCACACGGGCGCGTCCCAACTCAAATTTCTAAAATTGTCATTTTATTCACTCGTGACATTTAATATGGCCACTGTTATATATTACTTTGATCATTAGTAATATTTAACAAATTTTCCCATAATTACTAACTCTCATCACGTTAATAATTATAACATAATTAATTTTCGGATTTTTTTATTAAATAATTAATTCACATTAATATTAATAAATCTCCAAATTAATATAGCATAAAAATATGGGGTATTACATTCAACAACCTAGTATAACATGGGTAATATATGCACAAAATTTTGCAAGATAAACACTTGCTAACTTCTGATTTATTGAATGAAACTGGTATTGGGGTGATTATCTCCTCTCGATCTATATATTAGTGGGATTGTTGGTGTGAGTGCTGGAGTTTTATACCAAGAACACCTATGGAGCTCTTCTTCTTCCTCTTTAGTTCTCTCTCTCTCTCTCTCTCTCTCTCTCTCTCTCTCTCTCTCTCTCAGGTTTAGAAACTCACAACCTCCATCTTACCCACGTACCTTTCATTTTAATTTCCCAATTTTCGTCCATTTTAATTTTCCAAAATCTCAAAAGACCAAAATACCCCTCAGGGGTGTCGATTTGGCCTAAATTGCCTCAGAATCAAATTAAAACACCAGTGTAGAGTTTTCTGACTATCTCGGCCCTTCTGGACTCATTGACGTAGTCAAAATACCCATACAAGTTACTTAAAAATAAATTATCTTTTAACCCATTAAAGTAGTCCTGACACGATTCACGCATGTGTCCTGACTTAATTTACCGAACCGTCATATTTCTCACTCACGAGAAGTATATAATATCATAATACCCTATTACTTACACACACATAAATATTCAATAATTTTCAACAATAAGTATTAACCCTTGACATGCAAGTTAATATTTGTTTCAAACTAGATTAATTAATAATTAATTTCTCACATTTAATTTAATTAACTCCACAATAATAATTAATCTCATAATTATTAAAATCAACAAAAGTTCGGGGTATTACTTAATTCCCCTCTAATAACAGAATTTCATCCTGAAATTCAAAAAATAAGGCATACCTAGCATGAATAGGTCTGGATACTTCTCGTGCATATCTGCCTCTAGCTCCCAAGTAGACTCCTCTACGTTTTGATGTTCCCATTGGACCGGCACAAGTGAAACTACTTTGGACCTCAGTCTCCTCTCACTGTGGTCTAGAATAGCTACTTGTCTCTCCGAATTAGAACTGTCTGGCTACAAGTTTATATCCACTATCGCGATGTGAGTGTGAGCTAACTCATCTTGGAGATACAGTCTTCGGACGAAATGTGGAACACATCATGAATGTGGTGCAAGTGTTCTGGCAATCCAAGTCTGTATGCCACCGATTCGAGCCTCTTAATAATAGTAAATGGTCTTACATATCTCAGAGCCAATTTTCCTTTCTTCCCGAACCTCATTACTCCTTTCATCGGAGATACTCACCTGGTCCCCCACTGAAAACTCCCTGAAGAACCTCTTAGCATTGTCTTAGATTTTCTATCTATCCTGATCTACTCGTATGCGACTCCATATCATCTCAATACTGGCTCGAGTAACTTGTTATCCCCCACCTCCAACCAATAAGTAGGAGAATGACAAGGCCGACCATATAGCGCCTCAAATGGGGCCATGCCAATAGTAAACTGGTAGGAGTTGTTATAGGAAAACTACACCAGTGGATGGTACTTCTCCCAACTTCCTCCATAATCGAGGATACACATCTGCGACATATCCTCCAGTATCTGATTAGTGCACTCCGTCTGCCCATCTGTCTGCGGATGGTACGCCGTACTCAACCGCAACTCAGTACCAATAGCCTCTTAAAAACTCTCCTAGAAGTGCGACACAAAGATTTTGTCCCTATCAGACACAATATTGAGGGGCACCCCGTCTAACCTCAGTATCTCAGCAATATATAACTGGGCATATTGTCCCGTAGTGTAGTCCGTCCGGACCAGAAAGAAGTTAGCTACCTCTGTCAACCGATCTACAATAACCCATATAGAATCATGTCATCTCTAAGTAGTAGGCACCTCTATAATGAAATCCACGAAAATGCTTTCCTATTTGCACATAGGAATCTCTAGTGGATGAAGCAACCCTGGCCGTTTCTAGTGGTCCACCTTTACCAGCTAACAGGTGGCACACTTGGAGACGAACTCTGTAATGTCTCTCTTCATACCACTACACCAAACCTGGTACATCTTATCACCTCTGGGATATACCGTAAATAGGGACCTATTGGACTCCGTCATTACTTCTTGTCGCAGATACTCCCCCTTTCCCATTGAAGCATAGGCCTCCTTCAAAACTCACTAAGTAGGACTTTACTCCCTTGGCTAACAGCTGTCCAATTTGCTCCAGATAGAATGGGTCTGCTGCCTGGGCCTGAACCACCGTCGTCACTATCTGGGGCATAATAGTCATGAAAGACATGAATGATCAGGCCACTGTATCCTGATGTCCCAACGCTTTCCATTTCGCCTTCCACGCCTTAGCCACCTCACCTACTGGCCTATGACTCAATGCATCGGCAACTATGTTTGCCTTCCCCGGGTGGTACTATATCTCGAACTGTTAGTCCTTCACAAACTCAAGCCACCTGCATCTGACGTATACTCATCTCCTTCTGCGTGAACAAGTACTGTAGTGACTTCTGGTCTGTGAATAGGCAAAATATATCTCCCAACAAGTTAGTCCTCCATATTCGAAGCTCAAACATGACTGCTTCCAACTCCAAGTCAAGGGTGGGGTAATTCCTCTCGTGAGGCTTAAGTTTGTGGGAAGCATAAGCTATATCATGAGCCTCCTATTGTGATACCCCACCAAGCCCCTGTAACGACGCATCAGTATACACAAGATACTCGACACCTGACCTAGGAAGTTCTAGTACTGTTGCTAAAGTGATCTTATTCTTCATCTCATCAAAAGATAACTCACACGCATCCTCCCATATAAATAGCGCTCCCTTACAAGTCAGATTCGTCATCGTACCCGCAATCTTTGAGATTCCTCGAATAAACCGTCAATAATAACCGGATAAACCTAAAAAACTTTGTACCTCCATCGGTGTCGGGGGATGTCCCCACTCCCTCACCATTGATACTTTGCTGGTATCCACTAATATACCCCTCTCAGACACGATGTGTCCTAAAAATAGCACCACTCACTGCGAGAATTCGCATTTCTCCAGTTTGGCATACAACTCATTCTCCCGTAGAGTATGTAGAACCATACGTAAGTGATCGGCATGCTCCTCCTCGATACGAGAATAAATTAGTATGTCATCTATGAAGACAATCACAAACTGATCAAGGAACTCTCTAAACACCCTATTCATCAAGTCCATAAAAAATTCTAGTGCATTGGTTAGACCAAATGGCATAACCCGAAACTCGTAGGATCCATACCTCGTCTAAAAAGTAATCTTCGACACATCATGCTCTCTGATACGTAACTGATGATAGTCAGATCTCAAGTTTATCATGGTGTCTACCGATATGGTTTGTAACATCTATGATTTTGAACACGACTCTTTCACTTCTTCACCGAAAAACCCAGCAAAGTTCTATGTAGAATGAACTACGAATGGTGCCAATAAAGATCACTATAGCATATAGTAATGAAAACTCGGATCTTTGAAACTCTAAAGATGTTTTAGAGTTAGAAAACCTTAGAAAACTTTGTGCAAAAAACGTACTGGTTTGTAAACTATTTTTCAAACCGTACACTTATGAAATTATTAAGAAACCACGACTTAAATAATTTTCTTGAGGCGGTGGCCTGCTCGAACGACTGTAGCTGACACTCAAATGATATGGCTATATTGTTCGAATGATCGAGTGATCTCGCTCGAATTACAGTTAATGTCATTTGATGTTTTTTGATCGACAAAGCGAAATAGAGTTTGTATAAAACACAACTCTAAACATCCTTATCAGAATAAAACACTGTGTAAACGTTTTCAAACACTTAAACATTTTAAAGGCATTTCTTTAATAAAATAACATCCTCAAATGATTTAAAATAAATTCTGAGTCCCATTAAAATTACGCATTCTTACCGGAGTTATCTCATAACGCAATTTGACTTAAGACGAAATTTTCACCATAAACGGGCATAAAAAATCTTTGAAGCTTTATCGCAACGTCTCCAATAAACTTCAATACATCATAGTCTGTGTGGGAACGTGACGATAAAAAACATGACATATAACTCAAACGTGTTTTGTTCCGGGACTAAGTCAAATAAGCATACAACATACTCAATTAGGAAAGTTTGACCTTATAAATCTCTTCCGTTGACAATTTCGGGATAAAACTAAGAGTGAAACGCTTAAGCTAGTCCGTCAAGTCGTATGACTCCTAAATCCCATCCCGTCAACCCAATATAAAAATTACAGGACAAGACTAGTTATATAATGGTTCGGCAAGCATGAACTGTCTGAATGTGATGTAGTCTTAGAATCTCGAATCTCTAAAGCATACCTACACACATGGAACATATAAATACCCAGTGAAGTATGAACTAACAAATTATATAAAACATGTAAAATCAAATCCAAATCTTTTTTATGTGAGTAAAACATGATACCAATTTGTAAACCACATTTAAATAAGGATAGCAATTTGTGAAAACTCATTAAGATACCAATAAATAAGCATAAATGCATATGATATCAATGTGTACTGCAACAAAATCTATGTGCTCAACAAAATAAAATCTCCACATATATCACATGCATCTCTACCCCTTTTTGTCTCGAGTAGACAATCCTGTGAAAAAATAAACGTATCTAGCATGGGATAATCAATAAATTGTGTCTAGTAAACATGAAACAATCAATTAATAATGATCAATCAAATCCGTAGCTAGAAAATAGTAGTCACACAATATGAATCAGCAATTTAATCAGGTGTGACTATATAAACGCACTACAAAAATTGATGTAATAAATGAGAATCTGCATATATGAATCTGTCCAGGAGCAACCCAACAGTAGCCAAAATATTTTAATATGAACCAGGGTACTAAAATAGAAGGAAATAGTAGAAAAATCCATATGTATGTCGCCCGAATGAGACAATCCTATCTCTTGAACGACATAGGCTTCTTGTGAGATGACTTCACGAGACATCAAGATCTCGTTTGAACGAGAAAAACAAAAGACCCAGTTCTAGTTCTAAAATACATGTAGTTTCATCCAGTGAAAAAATTTCCTAAAAAAGTTAACTGAAAAAAGCATAAACTCCAAAAAAACAGCAAAATAGAAAACTAACAAATAAAAAAATGAGTTACATGCTAACATAGTACCTATGTTCTCACGCATGAACATGGAATGTATGGGCATGAACTACAACAAATGAATCACAATTCCAACACATCAAAACTATCAAGAAGATCTAATTGATAGATATAAATCATCAAACCTTAGTTTAGCCATACGTGATAATTAAAGTGTGAGCATAATGAAATAAAAATCAAACATGCACACAAATCCGGAATTTTAAAGATTCTACAATCAATAGCGTCATGATATGATTTTTCAACGTTAGGATTCGTAGTGCAAACCCATCTAAATTATCCCTCAGAACTCCCTCATATATATATCAGATTTTTCTTTTGGAATGAACATAAACTAATTGTCCCATATTTTGGCATATGATTATTTTTACTGCCTTGATTTTCTTTTTGGAATCTTTTTAACGGTGGCTTTCACGACGAGTCAATTTTTCACTCACGCAGCCCTTTCTCGGAACACTCATCAGTTTTCAATACAACCCTCATCATAAATAGTTCTTACATGCACACCTCCTCCTTATGTCTACTTATGCATAGATGAAAAAATTAAGATAAGAACATCTCGCCAAACTCAAATATGTAAGATATGTGAAACATTAATATAAACTCGTGCATGTTGCAAAGATGGAATATAGACAAAGTCCAATTAAAATGGATATCAACTTCGAAACTACCCTATAATACATTGCTTAAAATCATTATGATCCTCAATAATTATGACCAAATGACCTACCCACATGGATAATGAAAGTTAGGGGGTCTAAGCACACTAATTTGCCACATAAAACATGTAAACTCATGACTCAAAAATAGATCAAAAATGTTTTTATGTTTTTCTAAAAATATTTTGACTCAAATAAAAGAAAAATCTTTTTGTATTTTTCAAATTAGACTCAATGAATGAAAAAAAATATATAATACAAAGGAATCATTTTCCTTATCACTTTTTTTATTAATCCCTTCACCTCAACTGAATTATCAAAATATTCAATATTCCCTAGAATTGCATATGAATTTCAAATTGGAGTAACTTGATTTTTATGTTTTCAATCGATTCTGAAGGAGAGTGCGCTTGCATTCAAATAAGGAAGTTATTTAATTAAACAAAGTTTTTACCACTTAAGTCCTAAACATGCATCTATAAGTGATTAAATATGATGATGAAACATGCAAGAACACATATATGAGGAAAAATCCCCAACGGAGCAAAACCTTTTATTCTCACAATAATTTTCGTAAGAGAACAGCTTACAACGAATTACAATGAAAATACAGTGACACAGAAATACCCTCGGGTGTCGGTTATTTTGTCGGCGGCTGGAACAATCCCTTTCCAGTAGGGCAGCAGTGACGAAGAGAGCGGCTTCCTCACAAAGTACTCCAGATAAGTAAATGATCTTCTTGAAGGTTTAAAGATCCACACACATATATGGGAATGGTTTTGTGAATCAAACAAGGTTTAGAAAACCTTAAAAGGTGAAGTCTTATTCTGGGCAGTTTTCACAGAATTTCGAGATTGCAAAAAGACTTAAAAAACGTGTAGTAGGAGATCAGATATTTATACAAAAATTGAGGCAGTGGCTCGTTCGAACGAGATAGCCATGTCGCTCAAATGAAGGACAAAAGTCGTTCGAACGATATCGCGCGACATGCCTATCTTGGGCGAACGACTTTCAAAGTCGCTTGAACGAGCTCTTCGATCGAGGCCATTCGCTTCTACACTTAGAAAATTTTTGCTTTTGATAAAAAATTAATCCAGACTTCAAAAAATAATTTTCAAAACATTTCCCAAATATTTATGCAAATATTTAAAACTCCAATATAACATTTTACTGATAGAGCGTAGTGGAGTAGTGGGAATGAACTGAGCAGCATGTTGCATGTAGCATGATGAACGTGAAGAAAGTGGATGCAATGAATTCGTATGCAGGCCGTCGAAGATGATCGTGTTGACGTGCCAAATGTAGCGGTATCAGACATATGAACTGTGATCTAGGAGAAAATAGAAAATTCCTAGATTCTACCCCGGACATTTATAGAATTATGTCCTTTCAAACCTCCCCTTATGTCTATGCTGGTACATACATAAAAAATCCGAATTATTCAATCAAATGACATACAAGATATTATCCCCATTAAACCCTCAAACTGGGAATAGTAAATGACATGTCTCGCAAATCTTCAGCTCTCCAAATCTTCCAAAGCTCTTCTCATCAGGGTGTGTAATCAAATAATGAGCAATGATGTACCTACACACATGAGATAAAGAAAATACCCGTGACAAGCAACAGATTGAAAATATAATGATATGCAAAAACTGATGTTCAATTAGGCTTAAGAAAATCATTCATAAATCAATCAAACACCAAAGCAAATGTCCCCCATAATATTTCTCCCCCTTTTTATGATGTCCCAAATAAACAGATATGAGAAGCAGGAATGACTGCACATGGAGAATGACACAAGGGAATAAACTGCTATTTTTATATTTTTCAAAATTTTTCACACAAAGTATACAACAAAGAATCACACCATGAAAGATCACAAAAACAACCAAGTCAATGAAAGCGGAAATGAAGGGATGTGATCAAATTCGATAGGAAAATCAATGCATACAAACATGACATATGTGCACGATGAATATCAAATACTCCTAACGAATGAACTCAAATTCTTCCGTTGGTGTAAAAAGGTGTAAATATAAGACATTGACTCAATCAAATCAACAAATCAAAGCTCAAAGTGATTTCCACGCCAATAACGTCCAAAACCATTTCATGCTTTTTCAGGACTTTCAAGGAAGTGCAAACGCGTTTATATTCTCCAACCAAACTCCTTCAGATATTAATTTTGAATAGAGGCTTTCTAAATTCTCAAACATTGGAGAATTGAAGGTGAAACCTAAGTGGCCCATATTTGGCATGAATTGCTTTTTATTGCCTTTAAATTTTTCGGGCTCTTTTAACCTCGTTGGACCTCGGATAATAAAACTCCTCCATTTTTAGGTCCTTTTGAACGTTGACTTTTGCGCAAAGAAGAGAATTACCTTTCGCAGCCCCTCCCCGTTCTTAAACAAACACTCAGTCTCACAAAAAAAATGGTTTTTACATGCATTCCAATCATGTCAAGTTTTATCGCATATTGCAAGTTGTATAGACAGAAATGAGATGGAAACACTCAAGCCAACATGTGATAGACAAGTACAATAATAAAATAAAGCCGTGCATTAGGAGTCAAACATGTAGAAAGATATCACTAACCACATCTCAAAGACTCCAAACAATATAAAGCACATGGATGAAATGATGTAGCGCCTCAAATCACTATCAAAGAGTCACATGGATAGATGAAGTGAAGTTGTGACTTGACTATCTTAAATGCTCATCCAAAAAAAAGGTGTATATAAAAAATACAAAAATATTTTTGGCCTTTTCTGAAATATTTATATACAAAAACATAAATCTTTTTTTTAAAGAATAAATAAATAGATATACAACAAAGCAATGGTAAATATAAAACAGACTACAATAGGAAGCATAAGATATGAACATGAATAAGCATCATATTCTAGACATAGACCAACCCCTCAATCAACAGTGCAAATCCCTAAAGACTTACTAAGACTCTCAAATATAAGGGCATTTAAAGGTTTCGTGAAAATATCGGCTAACTGATGGTCGGTGGGAACAAAACGGATATGACTTTCTCCTCAACTAACTGTCGTATAAAGTGCTCACGTATCCTGATGCGTGAATGCTGGATTGGATTGCGGGATATGTGTATCGCACTCATGTTATCACAGGAAATGGTCATGGTTTTCTGTGAAATCCCATAATCTTCCAGCATTTGCTTCATCCACATGAGTTGCGTGCAACAACTCCCGGCGGCTATGTACTTAGCCTCCACAGTGGACAAAGATATGGAATTTTGTTTCTTGCTCAGCTAGGAGACAAGAGCAGAACCAAAATAGAAACACCCACCAGAAGTGCTCCTATAACCATCTACCTCCCCGGCCCAATCGGCATTTGAATAGGAGGACAATCAGTCATCAGTATTAAAGGAATACACAATAGCGTATGAGAGAGTCCCACTCACGTATTTAATAATACATTTTAGAGAAAGTAAATGTGACTCTTTTGGGGACGCCTGATATCGCGCATAGACTCCAACACTAAAGGCTATGTCGGGATGACTGACAGTCAAGTAGAGAAGACTACCTATCATACTCTGATATAAGGATTGCTCTACGTCCTTGCCTGAAGTGTCCTTACTAAGGTTGGTAGTAGTACTCATAAGTGTACATGCATGCTTAGCGGAGTCTAAACTAAATTTCTTTACTAGGTCTCTAGCATACTTGGATTGGGAGATGAACATCCCATCCTCTAGCTGACGAACCTGGAGACCAAGGAAGAAAGTAAGCTCACCAACCATTCTCATCTCAAACTAACTTTTCATCTCTTCTTCAAAGTGATGTGCATATTGAGAGCACGTGGATCCAAAGACTATGTCGTCCACATAGACCTGGGCAACCAAAATTGCACCGTTATCTCTCCTGACGAACAACGTCATATCAACTCCCCCTCGCTTGAAGCCACGGGCTAAGAGATAGTAAGTAAGCCTTTCGTACCAAGCACGGGGTGCTTGCTTCAAACCATACAAGGCTTTCCTCAGGTAGTAGACGTGCTCTGGGTGTTGAGGGTCTTCAAACACTTTTGGTTGTTCCACGTAAACCTCCTCCTGCAGAATGCCATTCAGAAAGGCACTCTTGACATCCATCTGATATAACTTGAAGCACAGATAACATGCGATGGCGAGTAGTAGACGGACGGAATCAAGCCTCGCAACAGGAGAAAATGTCTCCCCAAAGTCTACACCCTCTATCTATGTGTAGCCTTGAGCGACCAATTTAGCTTTGTTTCTGATTATGGTACCATTTTCATCCATTTTATTCTTAAAAATCCACTTGGTACCTATCACATTAGTCTCACTAGGTCAGGGGACAAGTTCCCAGACATTATTCTTTTTAAATTAAAGCAACTCATCCTGCATAGCAGATATCTAGTGCTCATCATTGAGTGCTTCTTTAGGATTCTTGGGCTCGACTTTGGACGTGTAGAAAAGATGGCTAACAACGTTCTCTAGTTGAGCACGAGTCTTGACACCTAGAGTGGGATCGCCAACAATGGCAGACGGGTCATGACTCTTGCGAACCCAAGTGGGTGTATCCCCTAATAGAGTAGTGGGGACCACAGAGTCTGGGTGAGGGACAAGTGCATCACTGCCAGACGAGTCCTCATCCTCACACTGAAGGTTAGGATTAATAATTGTCAGAGTTTTGTCATCTTGCACGGTGACGTTTATTGATTCCATAATCTTAGATCTCTTTAGGTTAAAAACCCAGTACGCTCTACTATTTGATGAATATCCCAGTAGAATTCCCTTGTCGCTTCGGGAGTCAAACTTTCCTAATTGCTCTCTATCCCGTAGGATGTAGCATTTACTCCCAAAAACACAAAAATATGCAAGGTTGGGCTTCTTTCCAGTCCACAACTCATAAGGAGTCTGAAGTGTGTGTGGACGCAGATAGACCCTATTCATCGTGTGGCATGCAGTAGACACTGCCTCTGCCTAAAATCTCCTAGAAACTTTATGACCTAGAAGCATAGATCTAGCCATTTCCTGGATCGTTCTATTCTTTCTCTCAATAATCCCATTTTGTTGAGGAGTCTTCACAGCAGAAAACTCACGTTTGATCCCAAGGCTATCACAATACAAATCTACCTTTACTTCCTTAAATTCAGTGTTATTGTCACTACGTATCATGTTAATAGTGACTCCGTGTTGATTTTGCCGGACATGACACTTGGTCGTTAAAAACTCTATAGCATCGAATTTCTCTCTCAGAAAACCTACAATGGAGTACCTGGAGAAATCATCCACCATCACGAGGATATACCTTTTACCACCCAGACTCTCGGTACGAGTGGGCCCCATAAGATCCATGTGTGTAAGCTCAAAAACACGAGAGGTGGTAATGGAATGCAACTTTCTATGGGGACTACGAATTTGTTTTCCCAACTGACAGGGTCCACAAACCGTCGAAGTTGGCCTTCCAATAGATGGTAAGCCACGTACTATGTCCTTTTTAGCTAAGCGAGTGAGATCTCTAATGTTCACGTGACCTAGACGTTGGTGCCACAGATCCATAGGAGTGATCGTGGCGCTGTTGCAGACAAGTGAGGATGTGGGCTCAGTCCTATAGCAATTATTCTTTATCCTCACCCCTTGCACTAAAAGTTTATTGGCTTGATTATAGACCTTACAAGCGTCCCGATCAAACTTTGCAGCAAAGTCAGCGTCGCATAGCTGGCTAATGCTAAGAAGGTTTGCTTTCAAACCTTTGACGTACAAAACATTTTCTAGCTCAGGAAATCCAGGTAACTTGACAGTACCATGTCCTGTAATGCTAGACTTTCTCCCATCTCCAAAGGTGACTCTGCCATCCTGATAATCCACAAGAGATGTAAAAAATGAGGCATCACATGTCATATGTCTGGAGCACCCACTGTCAAAATACCATTGTGAGGTATTATGTTCCTTGAGAGCGACATGAAGAACGAAGGGCTTTGTATCTTTTTTAGGTACCCAAGAAGTGGTGACCTTTTGTTTGCCTTTGTTGTTGTTGGTTTTAGCTGAAATATGAGAAGCATTCACTAACGACAAAGACATCCGTCGGAATTCTTCCATCAAACTCTGAGACGTGGAAGCTAAGAACTCAACTCGCTCTCTCAGACTAGAAAACTCATCAGTATGACGTGGTGGAGCAGTAGTACGTCGTGTCCTACCCATGCTATAGCAAAATTCCCTGAGGTGGCCTTTTCTTTTGTAATAAGTACAAAAGAACAAAGTCAAAGGCGGACCTTGGTTTGCTTTTCTTGGTCGAACTCTCCTGTGAGGTTTTTGAAGATGTCCATAAGGAGTCGTAGTAAACTCAGGAACTGGTCCGGGTGCAATTTGGGAGGTGGAGGCCCCATCATAACCAATTCCCTGCCTATCACCAAAACCTAAAGCGGGGTCGAGGAGCATCTTTCCCATTTTCCCAGATCTGTCCTCGATTTGTACCTTAACTTCCTATGCTTTCTCAAGATCATGAGTCACCTAGGCAACAAGGGCTTAAAGTTTCTTCCGAGTCTCCACGGAGGAATGGAGCTCACTCGTAAGACTAGCCACTTGTTTAGTCAAGTCCCCTCTCTCTTTCACAAAATTACGCCCTCTCTCTCTAAACAAACTCTCTTTCTCAACACAGACAGATTCTCTCTCTCTCAGGGAGGTGAAGGTGGAGGACTCTCTCTCTCTCGCTTTTCTTAAATCTTCCTCTAAGTCGGTGATCTTAAGAACTAACACTTTGTTACGCTTTTTAGTTTTAAATGACTCACAATATAACTTAGCGTAGGCTCATTGAATATCACTCTCGCTCTCACTTGTGTTATCCTCCCCCTCACTTACATCGCTCTCACTGTCGAGGTGTCCCTGTGAATCATTATCCTCATCGTCGTGAGGAGAACAAGAAGTGCTCATATGACTAGCCATGAATGCGGTAAAGTTACAATCATGCGGTGACTCGTCTCCAAAATCCACCGACTCGACCTCACTGTCGCCGCTAAGGGTAGCATTAAGGACATCTTTCCCTTTCTCTCTGTTCAGACGTGTGGCACACTCAAAGGCTCTATAACCCCTACCGTCGCACTTAAAGCATCTCTCACTTTCTTTCTTAGGAGGATATTTAAAAACTTTTTCATTTTTCTTTTCAAACTTATTTTTCTCAAATTTCTTTTTATCTTTAAAATTGCCATTTTTCTTAAATTTGAGAATCCTCTTGAAATTTTTTGCAAAAAGGGCCAAATCATTTAAGTCAAAATCACAATCAGAATTTGATGTGTCGGTCTCTCTCTTTCTAGATGACTCTACCCTCTTTCTAGTCGACCCCTCACTCTTTCTCTCTTGGGCATTAAGTGAAATTGCCTTATCTTTAGACCTAGCAGTTTTAGGGAACATATCAATTTCATATGTTTGCAAATCTCCTACATGTTCTTCAAATTTTAGCATATTTAAATTACCCATAGAATTTAGGGATAAAACGCTTAGACAAAGAACGAAGAATATTTTTAACAACTCTAGCATTAGGAATATGTTCACCAAGATTAAAGCTAGTATTAACAATGTCAGAAAGACTAGCACAAAAATCATCAAAACATTCAGTCTCATGCATGGTGATGGTTTCAAATTGAGTTGTCAAATTTTGCAATTTAGACTCTTTCACAGCATTAGTTCCTTCATGGGTGAGTTGTAAAACATCCCATGCCTCTTTTGACGTGGTACACGTCATTATGCGTTTGAACTCATCAGGTGTAACAGACCCAGAAATAGCACTTAGAAAATATGACCATTTAAATTCTTCTTCAGTCTAAGAAGTGACAGGTTTCAAATTAATCACATTCTCAACAGTGACGGAGGGATGTGTCCACCCTCTTTCAACCAAAATCCAGACAAGTTCATCAATGGCTTTTAATTCAGATCTCATACGGGCTTTCCAATATGCATAGCTTGTCCCGTCAAAAACTGGCATTTTATTATATAAGTTCTCCATAATGAACACACTCATTTTCAAAAAATAATTTTTTCAGAAAATTGATATCTTAGAAAAATTTTGCGGAAAATTACACGGTAAATTTGTGTAACTGGCTCTGATACCAATTTCAAGGAGAGTGCGCTTGCGTTAAAATAAGTAAGTTATTTTATTAAACACAGTTTTTACCACTTAAGTCCCAAACATGCATCTATAAGTGATTAAATACGATGATGAAACATGCAAGAACACATATAGAGGAAAAATCCCCAACGGGGCAAAACCTTTTATTTTCACAATAATTTTTGTAAGAGAACGGCTTACAACGGATTGCAATAAAAATACAGTGACACAGAAATACCCTTGGGTGTTGGTTCTGTTGTCGGCGGCTGGAACAATCCCTTTCCAGTAGGGCAACAGTGACGAACAGAGCGACTTCCGCACGAAGTACTCTAGATGAGTAAATGATCTTCTTGAAGGTTTAAAGATTCACACACATATATGGGAATGGTTTTGTGGATCAAACAAGGTTTAGAAAACCTCAAAAGGTGAAGACTTATTCTAGGCAGTTTTCGCAGAATTTCGAGATTGCAAAAAGACTTAAAAAACGTGTAGAAGGAGATCAGATATTTATACAAAAATCGAGGCGATGGCTCGTTCGAATGAGATAGCCATGCCGCTCGAACGAAGGACATAAGTCATTCGAACAATATCGCGTGACATGCCTGTCTCGCTCGAACGACTTTCAAAGTCGCTCGAACGAGCTCGTCGATCGAGGCCATTCACTTCTACATTTAGAAAAATTCTGCTTTTGATAAAAAATTAATCCAGACTTCAAAAAATAATTTTCAAAAACATTTCCCAAATATTTATGCAAGTATTTAAAACTCCAATATAACATTTTACTGATAGAGCGTAGTGGAGTAGTGGGAATGAGCTGAGCAGCACGTTGCATGTAGCATGATGCACGTGAAGAAATTTGGTGCAATGAATTCGGATGCAGGCCATCGAAGATGATCGTGTTGACGTGCCGAATGTAGAGGTATCAGACATATGAAGTGTGATCTAGGAGAAAAAAAAATTCCTAGACTCTACCCCGGACATTAATAGAATTATGTCCTTACAGATTCTTTCAACCGAGTCCTCCGTAAATGGTCGTGCTTTTGTA
This sequence comes from Sambucus nigra, assembly GCA_949130495.1. Classification (NCBI taxonomy): domain Eukaryota; kingdom Viridiplantae; phylum Streptophyta; class Magnoliopsida; order Dipsacales; family Adoxaceae; genus Sambucus; species Sambucus nigra. Next base: position 49,354,574 of record OX422215.1, read on the forward strand.
GAATTAGAAGACGCTCTTAGATCAAACTTCGGACTCTCCACATGTAAATTATCTTTTGGAACAATAATTTTCTCATTTGACATGTTTGAAATGTCCTCAAGTGGACGCTTATCACATTAAATATCTTCATTTTCCGAACTATCTCTATTATAACATTTTTGCTAGTTTTTTTCTTCACTATTTTCGACAATTATAGAGGGCGGATTAGGACGTTTCTGAATTCTCTTACTGTTCCCGGTATCCCTCTGAATAAATATACCATTTTTAGCCAAAAGTTTAATTCGTCCCGAGGGTAAAGCTTCATTGCCTAGCATCTCGACAGACTTGACCCAGCATCACCGTTTTCGGCTATGACCTCAATGGTCATTTCTTTAGTCTTTTTTTTAAATGTGGAATGGTGGTTTCAGGATTTGTTCCCAAAATATCATCAACAATCTGATGAGCCATATTTTTTGGAAGAATATCACAACCATTTTGAATAGTCAAACCATATGACTGATTTGAAAAAACCTCCTTTTGCTGAGGTACTCTACCACCTAGCCCAGATATATCTTTCGAATTTTTTGGGATATTCTGAACTTTCACTAATTGCAGAGGTCCGGTCTATCCACCTAACCTATTGTGCTTTCGTACTTTTGAACTGTCGTCAGCAACATTGTTATCTGCTATTTCTGATTTTTTTTCCCTTCGTTTCACAACTAAGTGACCAATGTCAGTATAGTTAATACCTGTTGTGATATCAGGCACAATTGGAAATTTCATACATGTTGTCATTTCAATCATGTCCTTAGCAATGTTAATAACAACCACAATTTTTTTTTATGTCAGAATATGTTGGGGGAAGAGATCGGAATAACCACCTCTATTTGTAACATCCTACAGTCCTTAATAGAGTGTCCAACCAATTTACAGAAATTATAAAACATACGTAGAGACTCGTAGGAAATGTTAACAAACAAATTATAATATCCTCTCTCAACCAAGACACGATCTGGAGGTTTAATTGAGAGATCAACTTCAACTAAAACTATTGAAAAATTACTCTAAGTCCTCTCTAAAGTGGCTTTATGAACATGTAAAGGAATGCTCACACCCCGGGTAATTTGGAGAAATAGGAAAAGGTCCCAATAATCTTGACACAACCCCAAAAATCTAACCCAAATATTAGCAGTGATAAAAATTCCTTATTTGGGTTGAAGTCAAGGATCCATTCACAAAACTTATTTGGGTTGAAGTCAAGGAGCACTAGGCTTATTTTAATTTCGAGGACGAAATTCTTTTGTGGGGGGGAGGGGGGGTACGTAACTCCCTGTAATTTTGAGGATTTAGTATTTAAATATTTTTGGGAGAAATAAAATTATTTAATTGGAGGAATTTATGATTTGGAAAATTATTTGAGTGGGAAGGATTATTTTAATTTTTAGTGACTTTAAGTTTAATTATTCGAATTTTTGCGTGTCGCATTTTGAGGTCAAAATTTGTAGAATGATATAAAGTATTTCGGATGACAATTCTGAGTGCGCGGTTGAGTCCGGATGGGTCGAGATAGTTACAAAAGAGTACCCGGGAATAATAATTGGGTATTGGGGCATTTTTGGGCATAGTCAGGCCCACACGAGGGGATTTGGGCCATTTAAATTAGGACCATGTGACCAAAAATGGGATTAGGGGTTTTAAACCTAATTGAGGGAGTGTTGAAAGGCAGTTAACACAACTCTAAACCTAGAGCTTGAGAGGGAATTAGGGGAAGCAAATCAAGAGCCAATTGGGGATCTTTTGGATTCAAATTAAGGGACAAAGTGAGTGTTCGTCATCAACCATCCTCTGCACCAATGGATCAGACTCTACAAACAATTTCAGGCAAGTGGTTAACTTCTGTGATTCTTAAAATATGTGATAACCAATTCATATTATGGTAGGTGTATAAGAAAATTCGTTCTGGGTGTGTAGCCATAATCGAAAAAGGGGTTTTCTGAATTAGAGATATGGATAGATTTAATTACTCAATGGATGCTAAGCTATTAATTGGGACTATTGAGATTGGATTTTAGGGTGAATTATAGTATGTATTGGTGGTTAATGTGACTAAGAATGATGAGGTCGAATTCGGTAAAACGAGACTGAAAAGTCCCTTTAGTGTGTACTTTAGGTAAAAATAACTTTGTTCCAATTTTTATTTAAAACCAATTTTAACTTCTAAAACCCTAAACATGCATCTAAATGATTAAATCCATTTGATGAATAAAGCATGCGATAAAAGAAACAATTTTAGGAAAAATCCCCGAAGGGGAAAACCTTTTTATTTCACTATAATTTGTAAGAAAACGGCTTACATGAATTACAATGAAATAAGGTGACATACGAAATACTCGCAGGTGTCGGTTTCGATGTCTCGACTGAAATCTCCCGCAGGAACTCCAGGAGATCAGCAGTAGAGAAGAAGACACCTTCTCCACAAGTTAATTCATAAGAACTCCCTCTACAATAGCACGCTACTCTTCGGTTGTATAGATCTCTTGACAAAATGCAACACAGTGTAGTGAATGAATTATCTTCCGGTAAACACATTCCAGATCACTTAACTTTGGAATTGAGTAATACAATTTTGAATAAACACCGAAAGATGAAAAACTGTATAGGAATAAGTTTTTGAAACTGTTCTTCCTCAAGAAACGTTTGCAGATACATTTTTATTTATAACTGAGTTGCACGGAGTCGAAGAAAATGAAAACACGAAAATTGAGGCGACAGGTCATTCGAACGAGAATAGATCTCGTTTGCGCGACATGTCAATGTTGTTTGAATGATTTTCTATTTCGTTCGAGCGAGCTATAGTAAAAAATAATAGTTTTCCTTTATAATTTTAATCCTCGAATTTTCTTTAAACTGTTTGCAACTCAAAAATATTTTTAAAACATAAAAAATTTAATTCCCAAACATTTAAATCACCCAGCATTTAATTAATATACAAACTACCCAACTACTCACAAGTATTCATACCTGAATGGTCTTAATCATATGCAACACCTCTTGACTTGTAATCTCCTTGAAAGCTTTGATTGCACATTCTTGAACTTGAGCATTGTCATGGGCTTTAAATAAACTCCATAACTAACTAGCCTAGACTTAATTTATTTTGTACGAAATTTTAGCCAATTAAAAAAAATGATTATGCTTAGAATTATGTTCTTACAAATATCCCCCTTTGGCTATTCCGGGACAAAACTAAACAGAAATGCTATATGCCGTAAAATAAATACATGTCCTATACCACAATGACAAGAAATAGCGGACATGATGAAACTAAATAATCGGCAAGCATCTGAATCTGATTCTGTCTCTGAATGTGATGAATTAATAGATATATGATTTTTTGAAAAATATACCTACACACACCAGCCACAAACAGATACCCAAGTGAAGTATGGAGGAATAAAACAAATATAAAATCGTAATAAATACTCCCCCTACATCACATATCTCTCCCCATTTTTTCCTAGAATAGACAAAAGGTGAGATAAACATACCACATCTAGTAATAAAATATGAGAATGAATAAACATGACTAGATAAAGAGAATCAGTATGATAGAGGATAGCAAAAAATAGCAGTAACAGAATAATAATGCGTGAATCACTAAAACTGCAAAAATAGATTGTACATCCATTACATAAAAACAAGATAGGTACAACTAATTAAAAGAGTACATCATATCAGAGAGAATACAAAATACATCAGGAATATGGATGTCTCAGATACAATAAAACAAATACAACTAAGCATCGGCAGAATCATCATCATCATCATCATCATCATCATCATCATTAGCATCAGTAGTGTATGTGGAAGCAATATGACCGAGTCCAGATGAACCTGCGCCTCTCTACTACTCTCTCTGCCGTATCTCGTCAAAAAATATTGTCATCCTGGACAAAGCATGAAGACGTGCTTCGGCCTCAACATCAAATATGGCCATAATAGAGTCATACATACTGGAATGGGCAGCGACCTGTGACTGTAAAGAAGAAACCTCCTCCTCAATAGGACGCGTAGGTGCAGAAGTGGAGGTTGGTAGAGAAGAAGCAGTAGACATGCTTGGACCATTGTGATTAGAGGTCTGATAAGGATTAGTATCAGGGAAGACTCCTTCTGGGTGTGGAGCTCTCGCTCTCGCTGCCTGAGGCAAATGACTCTCAGAACGAGTGAAAGTATTATGATCAATAATACCAGGTGTAGGGAGACGCATATCACCCTCTAAAATAGGGACACCAATAGTAGTGCAAAGTGTGGAAATGATACTCCCATATGGAAGAGCAGGGCGAACAGGAATGGAACCATGGATAGTGACAAAAGATAAGACTCGAAGCATGACGGTCAGAAGATCGACATCCCATCCTTGAGAAACATGGTACATGATATAGACGATGTCAGACCCAATCTGTGTATGATTTATCCAAGGATAAATGGATGCTTATACAAACATATTTAGTACACGGAAGGCATGGTAAAGCTGGAGATGATACATCGTAGAACCTGCCTGGGGAATCTCCCAGAAACAATGACACAAAATATCATCATATGTAGGTCCATCGTTGGTATAACAAGGATACACAGCATCTGGGACATATGGAAGGTGTAGAAAAGATTCTATGAGGTCTCCAGTGACGAGAACATGAACTCCACGTATAGTAAAAAAGATCCCCTCAGCGTGGGGAAGGACGCGAAAGAAAAACTCTCGGACAATGTCTGGATGAACAATCCCATGAACCTCAAACATATAATTCCAACCTCTAGCAGATAACCAACGAAGAATACCTAACTCCGGAAACTCAGCATAACGAAACACCCTCTCTGAAATAACGGACCGAGTGTGGAGACCTAATGAGAAGTAGTGATCATACTCAACATGAGTGGCCCACCTTACTGGAGAGTATGGGGGCCGACTAGCCTGAGCTCTCTGAGCTCAAGCAGAAGGTGGTGCCTCATCGAGTCGCCCAAAAGGGGAACCACGTCGTCTATGTGGCATGACTAGAAGGTGTAATGTGTGATGTGAAAAAATACCATCGCGGAAGAACACATACACACTTAAGAACCTATATATGTACAATCATCCAACCGAACCACCGCGAACACCAGCCACAATCACAGTCAAAATCAGAAACAGTAACCAGAAATTACTAAAAAAAATCAACAAAGAACATTGTTACCTCGAAACCACCGGAAAATGAGAACAACATGCCGGAGAAATAATGCAGGAGTAGTGTTGAAATCGAAATCGCCAGAGAAGAGGAACTATTTGCCGGAGAGCCACTGATTGGAAACAAATGACCACCAGAGAAATATCAAGAGCTCGACTAAGAATGTGTAGTTGTTATGCGAGCTCAAAGGAGTATCAATGGATGATATACGAGGTCAAGGGAGAGAAACAAAGACCAGTGGAGGTTTAAAGTGATGACAGGGGTGAAGAACGAAGCTTCAACCACTAAAAATGGCAGTTTTAAAGCCTGAGAAGTCTTAAAGTGGTGATTAAGTTCCAACATGAGCACATACTTTCCCGCTTCGGCACTCCGAAAGCGATAATCAGTGATAATAGCACGCACTTTTGCAACAGGCCATTGGAGAAGCTTACGAGAAAGTATGGTGTCGTTCACATGGTTGGAACGACCTATCACCCATAAACGAATGGGCAGGTTGAACTAGCGAATCGGGAAATCAAGAATATTCTCGAAAAGACCGTGAATCCTACCCAGAAAGATTGGTCCCTTAGATTGAATGATTCTCTATTGGCCTATCGTAATGCATACAAAAATTCGCTTGGCATGTCCCCATTCAGCCTTGTGTATGGCAATCCCTGCAATCTTCCCGTGGAATTAGAGCACAAGGCGTATTGGGTAATTAAGAAGCTGAATTATGACATGGATAGAGCCGATGAAGCTCGCAATCTTCAATTAAATGAGTTAGAAGAGATACGCAATGATGCGTATGAGAGCATAAAAATTTCCAAAGAACGGATAAAACTCGCTCACGACAACATCATTCTATGCAAAGAGTTTCTTCCCGAAAAAAAAGTGCATCTCTATAACTCTCGGCTTCATTTCTTTCCAAGCAAGTTGCTGTGACGATGGTCTGGCCCATTCGTTGTAAGGAATATTTTCCTTACGGAGCTGTTGAGTTAGACGATTTGAAAGGGGGAAATACATTCAACGTAAATGGACAACGCCTCAAGCCATATCTAGAGGCGTGTGTGGAAGAAGTAGACACCGTTTGGTTGTCGAACCCCATTTACGGTGTCGATTGAGCTGACAAGAGAGGTCGTCGCACCCTCGACGTGTATGGGGTGAATTCTTGTGTATAGTAGTTAGGCTTCGATAGATTAGAGTGAGTCCGTAGGTAGGTTACGTAAGGATAGGGGTAAGATCACGCATTCCAATAAAAAATTTCATAAGGGCATCGATGAATTCAAGTGGGAGAATAAGTTCAAGAGTCTAGAAAAGTGAGAAAATAGGATCCTAGAGCAACAGACTGAGATAAGGGGTTCTGTCACAGATGGAACCGAACCGAATCCCCAAGCCGGATTGGTTCGGTTTGGAAAAATCGAAAAAATAAAAATCCCCAGAATCAAACCGAATCGCCCCTAAACTGGATCGGTTCGGTTCCTACAATTTTGCTTCTTCTCGAGGAACCCATTCAACCCCCCTATCCCCTTGCCTCCCCCATTCTTCCCCTTTTCCCTCCAACACAACCACCCGCTTTTCCATCCAAAATTCCCCACCCACACCCCTCCCCACCACCTATATATACCTTATCTTCCTTCCTATTTCCCTCACACCTCCAACTCTCTCTTTTTACAAAGCCTAGTCCTCCCTCTCCTAAGTCTCAGATTTCCCCAATGGCCAATCCTGCTCTCCAGCCAAAATATCTGTCAATCGAAGTTCTGCCCAATGGCAATGGGCAATACCGCTACCATATGGATCGAGTATGGTGTGAACGCTTCTTTAGTTTTTCCCGCCAATTGCACATTGAGCGGGCGGTCAATTCGGACGAGCTGCCCTCCCCGTCACAGACCTTCTTCACCGGAGGAGGTGGAAAAAACACTTGCAAGAGCCTCATCCAGTCGTACGGGGGGACGAAGTCCGATATTTCTATGGCACCCTCGTTCGCACGGGTGATTTTGCGTGCATATCCTTTGTTGACGACAACCCTATCCCATTTTCCTTATCCATCCTCGCCTACAAGCTTGCTGAAAAGGGCGTTCCCCACCCGGACGTATACGAATACTGAACCAACACCCCAACCATTCCCAAAAAATAGTGCGTTGACCGAATCGCTCCAGAAGACAATTGAGAATGAGTTACTTTACCCATGGGACGTCTCAATTACAAGGCACGCATCACGTTCCATATTTTGTGTGCCAATTTTCTTCAAACTTCCAATGACTCGGCGATGCGCCCTCACCAAGCGACCCTTGTGTACAACCTGTTCGACCCCGATTTCACCCTCAACCTGGCCAGGATGCTTTACGCAGATATTATTTTTGCAGCTTGGGAGCACAAAGGTGCGGTACCCCTCCCATATGCCCGCCTCATCACGTCCCTCTTAGCCGACGCTAATATCCAACCACCCCAAGCTTCCCCCCATCTCCCAGAGCCCATTGGAAAGACATCCCGCACGAGGAGTACCCAGCAATGGGCTACCATTCGAGCAGTCCCAGAGGCGATCAATTTAGAGGTCGAGGAAGAAATTCAGGTTGAAGAGCCGGTGGCGGAAGACATGGAGATGGAAGGTGCTGAAGAGGAAGAATACAATGAAGATGATGACTTTGACTTCGAGCCCTAGGTGCAGATTTTGATAGGCGACTTTCGGTGGTTGAATCCCGCCTTAACGGGTTCATCACCCAATTCAACCGCGATCAGGCCACTTATTGCAGGGACACCATGATGATGCACCAACTCGAAGCCCACCTCTATGAGCTCAACTTTGGCGGTCCTCCACCATCTTTCTTGTATGATTCCTATGATCCGCATGCATCCGGGTCCTCCAATTAGCCCCCGCAATAAAGCCCATGATTGTTTTTGCTGTGTTTGTTGGTTGTGTATGTGTTAAATGGTTGTTTCCTCATTGTTGCTTGTGTGATTTCCCTTCTCCTATGTAACATAGTTTGTTTTTTCTATATATAAAAGCTGCATTTTTGTGTCATTTGCTTGTTTTATTCATCCGCACTTTTAATTCACTTTGAGTTAGAATTTAGTCCTTTTTGCTTGAGGACAATGCAAAAGTCTAAGTTAGGGGGGTCACAGGTGCGTATTTCTAAAACTTCATAAATTTTCAAAAATGTCCACAAATTTTTAAAAAAAAATCATAAAATCTTGAAAAATCCAAAAATATTTTTGTTCAAAATAAATAAAAAGAGGAATTCAAAATTTTCAAAAATATCATTAAAAGTCGGTTTAAAGTCTCAAGTTATAAAATTCAAAATACACAAAGCTAAAATTAACCAAAGATGGAAATAGAGCGAACGTAGGCGACTTAACGAATAAATGTGGAGATTAACAACCCCGGTGAGATTCGAGCCTTTCATCTTTGTGAAAATTATAAATCAATCTGAGTTAATTATTAACTCAAAGTTCTTTTCAGCGTCTAATAAGTCATCAAGGATCTCAAGTCTTTCACTTTGATCGGTTTTGAGAAATGTGTGTAATATTTCCTTGAAAAATGTGCAGAAGAAATCTCTAAGCTTAATTCATCTCCAAATGCATATGGTAATACAATTTGTATTTTGGACAATGAAGTTGTCCCTCATTTGTCACCTAAAAATATTGGCCAGAAAAGTAACGAAAAATTCATCCCTTTGCACCCCAATTTGAGTGGAACAAATTTTTTCTCTTTCGTTTGACAACCCAAAAAACCCAAATTGGCCCGGAATTGTGAAAAATGGAAAATTCCCTGAAATTAAGTCCGAAAAGTGCAGAAAAAGAATAAAAATCCTCAACAAAAATAGTAAGAAAAGAAAAAAGTGAAAAACAGAAAAAATAGAAAAAGAAGAAGAAATGAGCAAAAGTCCGGAAAAGCACTAACGGACATCTTAAGCAAAACTTTCCAATTCCGAAATTCATAACCTTTTCTAATTTTACCCAATACACCTTTTAACCCAAAAAAGTCCTAACCAAGTCCAAATTGCAAAAATTGGTTACCGTGTGGAGAGCTAAGATACAAAAAGATAATAAAAGAGATAAGACGTATGTGTAAGAGGCAATGTTCCCATTTTTCAAATCGTGTTCCGTAGATGAGATCCAATCACCATAAAATTTTCGTCGTTCTACTTGTGTGCGTGAACTTGGTTCCAATATATTTACTCTTTATATCACGTACACCGAGAGAATATCCACATTTTCGAGTGATTCGTTTGTGAGAGAAATCCGTAAGATTTTGAAATCAAAAAGAATTTTCAGATAAGTAAAGCAATGGGCAATCAGTGGAAATCCGCGGTTAAATCTTCGGTTTCACACATGCGCACTATGATTTGAAACTCTTGAACGTGACTTGATGATGATTTTTTCTGGAAAAGTTTGAATTACACACTTTTTGCGTATTTTGAGTTTTCTCTGAGTCGAATTTTGTGGGTATATTCACTGCAAAGCCTCACGAGACACAACTCGTCCTACTAGGGTAACCTAGGGGTTTAAAGGCTTATTGCATACGCTAAATGCAATTGCTTGCCCGCGAAAAAGGTATCTTATCCCATTTATGAGTTGGACGATGTTTTAATTCTTTTACATTGCACGGGACGATCAACGTTCTAAGTTAGGGGGGCTTGATTAGGCATAAATTCTTCCCATTTATCCCCTTAATTTAGATGTTTTTATCGCTCTGCTTAATGTAATTCAAGTGGATTTATATCATATCTTCGATAATGGAAAGTTTATAATGAGTATGTCGAGTTTCGTGTGTTTGTCATCTATTTTGAAGGTGTTCGGTGTTCTAATCTGAGTTCCATACCAAAAGATTCAAAAAAAAAATACAAGAAGAAAAGGATTCTGTAAAAACTGACAAAAACATAACCGAACCAAAGGAGCTAAAAACGAACTGAATCCCTCATAGGCAAAGTTTCTGTAAAGGATGACAAAAGGTAACCGAACCGAAGTAATGCAAAAATGAATCGAATCCACCTTGGGAAAACTTCCTGTGAAGAGAGAAAAAGATGGAACCGAACTGAAGCTCACAAATAACGAACCGATCCCATGCTCGAAGATTTTTTTTGTAAAGGCTATACCCAAAGTTATATATAAATTTGATGATAAATTAAGGTCTCTAGGATGTTTAGAACCTCTTTCTTATATGGAGGTATCGTTAGTTGCGCCTTGGTTAGAACAGGGGAGAATAATAAAACCTTGGACAAAGTCATCAATGGTGAAACAGAAGGTCGAGGAACGAGTAGACCGGTTCGATCGATCGATCGATGGAAATGATCGATCCATCGATGGTCCCAGATTTTTGACAGATTGGATAGTTTAATATATAAAGGGAAATTAATTTAATATTTAGTCCCCTACTTTTTATTTAGTGATAAATGCATATGTAGCACATATTCCATAGCAATTATAAGGGGATATAATTGGGTTTAAGAGGGTAATGATTGAATGTCTCAAGGGATGAATTTGGGAAAAAAATTTAGTATTAATTTCAGACCGAGGGAAAATGTTCGGGTATTGTAGTTGAGTGGCACTACATTATTAAATGGATTGAGGTGTAAATAACTAAGTAGGGGGCAAAATACTAACTCGGGTATTAATGAAGGTAAGGGCTAAGCGAGAGAGTCCAAATATAATGGTTGAGCGACACCAAATATTATATTAAATAAATGTGTAAATTAATTAAATTAGAGTCGGACCATAGACTCGGGAAAAACACTATATTAATTAATGTGTGACTTAATTTAATTAGAGTCGAATCGTAGACTCAGGAAGGTACTAAATTAATTAATGAGAAAATTAATTAATTTGAGTCGGCCATAGACTTGGGAATGTTACGGGTTTTAGTATACGGTAAAGTCGGGATCTATATGATATATACGGTGTGGTGATAGTATATATATGTATGTACGTTTTGTGTGCTATTAAATATCAGTGACTAGATATTTATTTAATTTATATACTGTAGTGCTATCAAGAGAGGTGGCGCGAAGTAGGTGAATCCCCTAACTTGAGGAGGAGGGTGAGTATATACCTAGGTCATAGGGTCTGGTATATGGGTGAGGGGCTTATCTCACTTTCAGGGAAGGAATATGACCGCCTCCACTACGTTTATATTTTGGGCCAGGATGGTGAGCGATTCCGACTTGGGTAACTAGGTTATGTGAGCACACCTAGTGAGATAGCACTCTAGCAGAAATCATCCGGTTATGGTATAATCGGAGGGATGGATATACATATGAAATATGTGTGGATGCTGTAGTAAAGATACCTATATAATGCTATTAAATATTATATGTGGATAATAATACAGTGTGTGATGTATTTACTTTATATAACTTGTGTCACGATTATATGACATTATTTAAAAGGAATTAATTAGGTTAATTAGAGAGATAACTTATAACCCATGAATAATAATACTCGGTTTAGAGTAGTGTGGCAAGTGGAGATTATACCAGGACTAGTTGAATAGGGTAGTATAGGGTTAAGGAGACCGTTAGGTGTGCATATTAGTGGAGGGTTGAGTATGTCCTCAAGAGAGTGCGACACTAACTTAAATATGAAGCGCATTCATACATTTTAATTATTGTAGTTAATTCACTTGGTAAATATTTTCAAAATGTTTTAAAGTTCTAGCCCTTGCTATAAAACTATTTTCAAAACCTTTTAGGTGTCCAGCCACAGGGACGCCAGACCTGATATTCTATTCCTGGGACACGTAGCTGCGACACATGTAGATGCTAGCAGGAGCTTGGATTGGACGCCTAGTTCCTTCTTTCCTAGAGTAGGAATCATCTATCCCTTTCAGTTTTACTTAGGGCTTGTCGCCCAGACTTTTCAGTACATTTTTCATATTTATTCTATTTACTTTAGTGGATGATGGTTTATTCGACAAGTAGTTTAATTATTTATTTAGTTGATTTGATTCATTTATTGTGAATGGTTTATATATATTTTCGCATGTTATTGTCTTATTGTAATAAAAAGTTAAAATTTGGCACCAGCTTTTTGGAATACTAGGTGGTTAGTAAGTTTTAATAAGGTTTTCGACAGTGATGCTAAGAATGAACTAACTGGGATTCTTATTTTAATTTGATATAGGACTGATTACTCGGTATTTTATTAGGCAGGGTGCCAAAGATGGTATCAGAGCATCAGATTCTAGTTTCCTTAGGATTTGTGCAGATTTTCACATTTCATCTTAGCGTTCTTTGATATAGGGCCATATCATATAATTGTTGTACTATTAGACGTATGTGAATTTACGTCCTTATGCCAATTACTTTATATTATATGGTAAACTCATGCGATTCGATGCTCATTTAAGATGTCGCCTAGGAAATAGAGAGCAACTAGGACAGCAAGGGGAAATGAGACTAGAGAGGCTCATCAGGAGCCAGAGTTACCCCAACAACTACCAGAGATGATTTCGACTGCAGGAAGTTTAAGTGACGATGATCGCAATGGAAGAATACTTTTCAAGAAATCATACACAGCCATTAATGGCACCAGATGTTCAGGCCCACCCGGGGTTATCGGAGTGGAAGCAAGTACGAGAGGTCGTTCAAAAAGGCCATCCACTAGAGTTTTGAGGAGGTCTAGATGTCTTTCTAGCATGTCAGTGGAAGAGAGATATTCAGCGTCAGCTATGCATGGTAGATTGTAATGAGGTGCAAAAGCAAATGCTAGCCACTTTTAAGTTAGTGGGATCAGCAGTAGAGTGGTGGGATTCGATCACCACAGTTGAGAAAAGGGATATATTGACAATTGCCGAGTTTTGGGTGCAGTTCGATTCCAAGTATTTCCCACTAGCAGTTGAGGATGAAATGAGGAGAAAATTTAGTGAGATGATGCAGGGGGGTTGTTCAGTGGCCGATTATGAGGAAAAGTTCACTCGTTTGGCAAATTTTGTATCAGATGATGTAAACAATGAAGAAAGAAAGAAAGGTTCATGGATGGGTTAGTCTGGACGATAAGACCATATTTGATTGGTAATACCGCATTAGTAGCTTATATAGATGTCGTTAATGCAGCATTCCTACACTGCCAGGAGCATCGCTTCTACATGAAAGGAAGCAAGAGGGGTGTTGTACCCAGCCAGTCGAAAAAGGCAAGAGGGAGCAGTGCCACTAGGGTATCCCAACAGCAGACAGGGGGACATCAAGGGCAGGATTTTCGGCAGGAGAATCAGGCCAAGAGATTTAGATCTAGAGGCAATCGACAAGATGGCCAGGACTTCTGACAAGGCTAGAAAGAAAGGGATCAGTGGCAGGGTGAATTCATTAGGAGATTTTTCGTTTTTGGGGAAGCGGGACACGTGAAGATAGATTGTCCTAAGAGAGGTAGGGGTCAACTACTGGACGAGGTTCTGGATGTACAACCACAACAAAAAGTCATGGGTGCGTTCGGTCTGGGGGAAGTCGCTCAGGAACCCGAGGATCATCCATTGCAGCTAGAGTATGGAGGTAATTATCTTTTTATCCTATGGGCATGGGGTATGTTTTGAGTGATAGTGAGGGTGTCACAATATAAAGAAATTATTTTCACTAAGGTTTGCAGGTAAGTCAAATTTACTGGGTGCACTGGCTATAGTAGCCATATTACATATATATGTTTCTATGGGGTAGTGGATTTCCTTGGTGTTAACCACGAGAGAGTGGGGGTGTACACAGATAGAAAGCTTGAATTGTACGAGGGGTCACCACTTTCGAGAATTACGAGAGTAAGGTAGATGATTTTTCAAAATATCGGCTAGATAGCGATGGATTTGACCTATTGTGGATAGTGAGGGTAAGTATTGGTGTTCGCGGCACTAGGGTATGAATGACGTTTACTAGGTATCACCTGAGAGGGAATCTAGCCCAAATATATATGTGTGTACATATGTTGTAATGTGTGGTGTTAAATACACGTAAAGATGTCTTGTGTTACAATATTTTCTCCTGGTAAGTAGGGTGTCTAGAGTATTGAATCAGAATAGTTAGATTTATTTTCGAGCATGAATATATTGCTCTAATTTTATTTAGAGCAAGAACTAGTGATAGTAAGGGCGCGATATTTTATGTTGTCTTTCGTATCATAAGAGTCGGCACATATGCTTTTGTGTTAAGAGACAATTATTTTGGGGTATGTGATATGGACTGAGGGTCTAACAGATCCCAATAACCAAAAATGTTAGGTAGTAGTGTATTCGGGGGGTCCTCTTTTGGATTTCGCTTTGCGAGACGTCCCATGCAAGAACCTTAGAGCAACATTGGGAGTGGGGAGATGTTTGGTCGTTAGTACATAGGTTTGGTACCCTAGTTATTATTCATATATGTGATATGACTACAGGTTCGTAGTTATATTACGGGCTACGGATTGGACTACGAATATGTGATATGTGATATGACTATGGATTGGACGCGTTGTTCATTCTTTCATAGAGTAGGAATCATCTATTTATTTCAGTTTTACTTAGGTCTTTTCGCCTAGACTTTTCACTACAGTTTTCAGATTTATTTATTCAGTTGTTGGATGATTGTTGTTGTTCATTTACTTTAGTAGTCGATAGTCTATTCAACAAGTAGTTTAATTATTTATTCAGTTGATTTGATTCAGTTTTTATGAATGATTTATATGTATTTCCGAATGTTATTGTCTTGTTTAAATAAAAAGTTAAAATTTGGCACCGGCTTTTTGGAATACTAGGTGGTTAGTAGGTTTTAATAAGGTTTTCGACAATGATGTTAAGAATGAACCAATTGGGATTCCTGTTTTAATTTGTTATAATACTTATCACCTGGTATTTTATTAGGATACGAAAACTCATAAACAGGCTCATATAGGTTGCATAAGAAAAATCAATATTAAAATAGCCCTTACCAGTTGGAGTGATGATCCAAGCCTTCCTAATCTGCCCAACAAATGTGAGTTATGTTTTTAGTTAAGAATTCTTCCAAGGTTTATCACCTTTGGTTAGAACAATTTGTCCAAGAAGATTAGAAGAGATACAATCATTAAAAACATCTTGATTAGAGTCATCCAATATTTTTGTGATTTTTGAATGTAATAAAAAATACGGAAATATTTTGGGATTTTTTGAATAGTTTGAAAATGAGGAAATAATTTTTTGAGTTTTGAAAGAAGAAAAAGGAATTTTTTGGGGGCGTTTTGAATATGTTGATAAAGAAAGAAAATCATTTTGTGATTTTTTTGGAAAAATTTTTGAAACGGAAGGAAAATATTTTTGGGATTTTGGAAAAATATTATGATAAAGAAGAAAAACATTTAAAGGATTTTTGAAAAGGCGGATAA
Organism: Sambucus nigra; assembly: GCA_949130495.1. Taxonomy (NCBI): domain Eukaryota; kingdom Viridiplantae; phylum Streptophyta; class Magnoliopsida; order Dipsacales; family Adoxaceae; genus Sambucus; species Sambucus nigra. The sequence continues at coordinate 49,370,062 of OX422215.1, forward strand.
AATGGACTCCCATTGAAACGTAAAGGACGGAGCATAAAATAGACTGCCAAAAGAAATGAATTAGATACTTACAAGCAGAGAAAAAATTCTAACTAGCACGTAGACAATTTTATCTTCAATTAAGTAATGGAGTAGTTAAATTTTAATTAATCTGAGGGCAAGAAAAAAACGGAGCCTTATATGTCGCCTTTGAAAAATGTTCCCCTATTTTCTTCCCGGGAGAACACGAGTCTTACTAGTTAAGTCTCACAACACTAGATACTACCACGATCGACCATCTAGTACCACATTAGGGAAATAACAAACCTATTTTACTGGGCAACATCACTTCAAAACCAGTTTCGATAGACTTTGTCTTAAGAAAGTCAATTAAGGATTGGCAGGGGTAGAAAGGACTCACTAGAGTATCCCACAAGTGCCTCATTACAAAAGGTTCCTAATGAATATCGAATCCTACATGGCTTGCTAGTTGATAGATAGTAATTATGTGATGTAACAACCTTTATTTTCTCACGTAAAGGTTGGCTAGGCACAATACGCCGAAGATAGGGCTTGCTTGCAATCAATACCATCCTTAGCACAAATACCAATATAAATAATTTATAATATAAGACCCAAGTTTGAAAAGTCACAGTCACATTTATAATAAATAAGTAAATCAAATCCATCAACAATAAGATAACTATCCAACTATAGTAACATAATCTCCACTAACATAAAATAAAGGTTCGGGCTTATGCCCTTACAAAGTTTCAAATAAATAAATGACTAGAGTTGAGAAGCATTTATGCTAGAACCAACCGAGCCAAAATCGGAGAGCAAGTAAGTCTACAAGACTACTATGCACAAACCCGTTGTCCCTCTCTATGAGAACCTAGGAGGGGGGACCTTTAAATTGCTATTAGAGCGCAAGGTGTGAAAGAATTAAGTTGAATCATTTATTATTACAATAATACAGTCAATGAACAATAAATACCCCCCCTTTTCACTCACATTCGTATAACACCTCACCTCTTATCTAAGTGTGATATTATCCACACCCCAATACGTCCCAAGTAATAGATCGTGACATCATCTGAATGATAAACGGAAGGCGTCCCAATTAATTAAATTAAATTCAATCCCTACATTTAAATTTCCATCTTACATAAATTCCAGTCTCTTTAGTATCAAGTGTAAGGAATAAACATCTACTATGCGTTAGAGGGTCAAAATAACATTTAGTGTCCATATCCTTAGACAATTTAATAAATTTCCACAATATCTAGGTAACTAATAATACATGTCCTTGCATATAGAGTTTGGGTCTAATTAGTACACTATCGGCAAGTCTAGAGGAATCCTTACATTCTAAGCAAACACCACAAATCACACATAAGTTTGGGGGCGGTCACACTGCAGGACACCTGTATACGGCCCATACCAAGTGATGATATAGCAAAGGTCGAAGACACACCTACCCCTCGAGGGTAGAGCCACTACATATATGGCCTACACATCGGCAATCCCACCTATGCCGACGTATGGTCTACGTACCAAATGCATGAACCCCGAAGCCGATAGGATGGTCCACGGGTATGTTCACACACAAATATATAATATGACATATTATTATCCCATATAAGTTATAAAAGTGATTACTCTATAATTACTATAAAGTTCCAGTCCAAAGTCCATACCAATTTATCAAGTATTAATACTTTATCATCTAATAAATTATTAAATTCCATTCAAAAAATATAATTACTAAACCATCCAGTCTATTGTAATTATTATTAGTTCAGGTGTGAGTGTTGCATTACCCCAATAATTTATCAATCTAAAGAAAACTTCATCTCCCCCATTTACCTTACTGTTCCCTATTTAATTTTTCTCATACCACGTAACTGTTAACAGGCGAGGGTTAAGGTTTTGAGGGATAAAATCTAAAGCAAAAACAAGACGAAATGGTGCATCATCCAACCCGTCACTCGAACGGGTGAACCCCTTGTTCGCGTGACTTCACACGTCGCTCAAACGACATGTGGCGTCGTTTGAGAAACCCCTATATCTTCCCCTTCCTTCATTTCTCAATTTCAGTCCATCCATTTCTGATAAATTCTATAACCCAGAACAACATACTACCCACAATTTCATCCTAATCATCCAACATAATTTTTGTTCATTAATTGTCAAGGATTTAAACGTTTGGACTTTCTTCCATCATTCAATCATGTTCAATTCGAAATAGAAGGGTATTAAATTGGGAACCTCTATATAGATTTTAGTCCATAAATTCACTATAGCAATAACTCCATTAATGATACAATTCTTCCCGAAATAGTTATAAAGAACTTAAGGAAATCTAACACCCATAATCAGATTTGTCGATACTTAATTTCTAAAATAGAGTCTATATATAAAATAGCCCTCTACAGGAGTTATTCATCATCAAATCCGGTAGATAAAGCCCTAAATTTATGAAATCTAAAGGGAATAAACATTTTGCATTGAGAAATAAATTGTGACATAGATTATTGAAGATAATCCTTGACTTTAATTATGTAGATGAGAAACCCTTTTTGAAAGCCCTTGATTCCTCCCTTGTTCTTGCCCTTTTTCCTTCTCTCTCCCGTGGTTTCTAGTCTAGGTTTCCCTTAATGATAGTTGGCGAGTGTTATACACCCACTTAACCACTTAATTAGTTTTAATCCCAAGTTGGGTTGAAAGCCCAACTTTTGGACCCACAAATGAGCCCGAATTCATTATCTAATTGGCCCAAAACTTCCCCAACCTATATATTATAGACCCAAGAGCATATTTAAAGGCTTAAACCATATAAACGAGTCCCAAAATATGTTTCAAATTATTTATACCAATAATAATCACTTTTAATTTGTTTCGCGCATAAATTATGTTTTTTTCTTTTATTATATGTAAATACCATAACCGTGCACATAAAAATGAGTCACACACAAGTATACTAAAGAACAATTTTCACTTGACATTGAAAATATTTATTTAGGTCCAATTTCCAAAATTAATTATTTATTCAAAAATAATATTTCATTAATTGTTTATAAGAAATTACGAGGTATTACATTCTCTCTCCCCCCCCCCCCCCCCCCCCCAATAATGGGATTCCGTCCTCGGAATCAAGAAAGGGTGTAATTAGCTATAAGATTTCAAGATACTTTATGAGCATGTCATCCTCCCTCTCCCAAGTTAAATCGTCCTCTTGGTGGTTCCCCCACTACACCCGAACTAAAGGACCAACTTTGGACTGCAGTCGGTGCTATCGTCTATCCTAAATGGCTACTGGTCTCTTCTCATAAGAAGAGTATGGATGGAGCTCAATCTCGTCTCTATCGATGTGCTGGTATGCCACCTCATCTCTAAAGAATCTCCACAATGAACATATACGAAACACATCGTGCTTCCACTCTAAGTTATCCGGTAATCCCAACCGATACGCTACTGGCACAATCCTCTCCAAAATATGGAATGGTCCCACCTATCGAGGATCCAACTTCCATTTCTTCCCAAATCTCATCACCCCCTTTATGGTAGATGCTTTTATCAACACCTGGTCTCCAACATCGAAATCTAAGTGTCTCCGACTCGCATGATTTATCTCTTCTCCCTATCTTGGGTAATTCGTATCCTTGCCCGAATCATCTTTACCTTCTCTGGGGTGTCCTAAGTGAAGTCTCAACAGAGTAATTTGTTCTCCCCCACCTCTAACCAGCATGATGGGGGAGTACAAGGTCTCCCGTAGAGTGCCTCAAATGGTTCCATACCTATCATCAACTGATGGCTATTAATGAAGGAAAACTCTACTAAGGGAAAATACTACTCCCAGATACCCTTAAAATACAATATGGACATCCGTAGCATGTCCTCCAACATTAGATTCACTCGCTCCGTCTACCCCTTTGTCTGAGGATGATACGACGTACTCAGCCTCAAATTTACTCCTAAAGTCTGTTGGAAGCTCCTCTAAAAGTGGGACATAAACGTCATGTCACTATTTGACACTATATTGAGTGGTATCCCATGAAGCTTAACAATATCTGCAAGGAAGAGTCTAGCGTACTACTCTAAGCTATAGCCTGTCCTGACTAGTAAGAAATGAGCTACCTTTATCAATCTGTCGACAATGAGCCATATCGAATCATGCCCCTTCTGCAAAGTAGGTAGCCCAGTAATAAAGTCCACATATATGCTTTCCCATTTCCACACCGAGATCTTCAAAGGCTTCATAGTACCTTCGGGATAGTGATGATCCACCTTCACCAGCTGACAAGCATCACATCTCGACACAAACTCGACTACTTCCCTCTGTATATCGACCCACCAATACTGACGGCGCATATCGTGGTACATTTTATCCCCACCGGGATGCACCGTATATAGTGAAACGTGAGCCTCTGACATGACGTCTCACCTCAAATCCTCATCATTCGGAACAACCACTCTCCCCTGGAACCTTAAACTGCCATCAGACCCGATAGAAAAATGCTCCACCCCCTCAGCTAGAAACTGTCTCACCCACTCCTAACAAATTTGATCCTCCACCTATGCCTTTACCACCCGAATAATGATCTCGGGGGTGATGGTGAGAACTGGCATAAATGCTCGATTCAACTCATTATCCCCACGAAGTGAACTCCACTTTGCCTTTCACACTTCTGCCAACTCCAAAAATGGCTTACGGCTCAGCGCATTCGCGACGACAACCGCTTTCCTCAGGTGGTACTGAATGTCGAACTATTAGTCCTTCACAAACTCGAGCCACCTACTATGTCGCATGTTTAGCGCCCTATGTGTGAATAAATACTGTAGTCTCTAATGGTCTATGAAAAGTTGAAACTTCTCCCCCAAAGGTAATGTCTCCTACTCGTAAGGCAAAAACCACGGCTGCCAACTTTAAGTTATGGGTGAGGTAATGTCCCTTTGTGAGGCTTAAGCTTCTGGAAAGCATAAGGTATCGGTCTCTCCTCCTGCATCAGAACCCCTTCATGTCCTTTTAAGGATGCATAAGTATAAACTTTGTAGTCATCCCATGCCCCAATAACTGCTCAAACAGCACTCGTAGCTCCCTCATTTCCTATGGAGCCATCCTATATGGAGTACGGGCAATATGTCTCATTCCCAGAATGAGGTCTAGAACAAAATCAATCTCCCAACTCGGTGGTAACCCCAAAATTTCTCCAAAGACATCATAAAAGTCCCTCACCACTGGAATGGAATATAGCGTCACCAAAACCTCTGAATAGGTATCCTCCTCAATGTGATACAACTGCATGCTCAACCCACCCCTTGGGTGTGGCATCGCAAATTGGTACATCTCCTGCCCCCAGAAGGGTGAAGACGATGGTCCTCCCAAAGCACACCACATATGCCCTATAAGTGGCTAGCCAGTCCGTCCCAAAAATGATGTCTTACTCATGCATGTCAAGTACTAGTGAATCCAAAGCGAAACTAAGTCGACCTATCTTAATACTGATACCTAAACACACTTACCGTATAGGTGTCCTTCTACCCACGGGTGAGTCTATGTGTAGAACTATATCTGAGGCAAAGTCTATCATACCCGTCTCCCGTGCAAACCCCGTGCTAACAAAAAGAGTGTGATCCACCCATCTCGAAAAGTATGCGACCAAAATTACCAAAAATGGGAAAGATACGCTCAACTGCCTATGGAGGTGCAGGTCCATCTGCTGTTGCTACATGGTCTACCTGGACATACTGGAATAGGTGGGCATTGTCCCTAAGGAGATTGTTGTCCTCTAAAACGTCCTTGACCCTCAATTGCATGATCCCCTCGCGTGCAATCCTTCGAAGAGTGACCCCTCTCCCCACAAGTATAGCAATTTCCCTGGAATGGTCCTCGTGGAAATTGTCGGCCCTACTGACCTCTGTCCTACTGGACAGGTTTTACTGGCCTTGCTGGCCCCTGAATTACTGGCCCTATTGGCCCTGTCTATGTCGATCATCTGTACCCATAAACCTCTTATGCTTCTTGGCAGGTGAGGTGTCCCTATGCTTCTAGGTGCCAGATTCAGCAGGGGTGATCAACTGGGGGACTTGTGGGGCCTGTGGAACATGTGCAGCCAGGGGTGTTTGTGGTCGCTCCTCATGAGCCTCCTCATCCTCAAATGGTGGGACCACTATCCTGGGTCTGCCCCTATGTCCATTTTCCATCTGAAAGTAAACAAGGTTTAGATTAGTATTAATCGTAAGAATATAATGAGTCCTAAGTATATGCTCTACATATCAAAGAACGCAACATTGAATATAAAGAGCGCAAACACTGATCCTAAGGACACTAAAATAATGCTCTAATACCAACTATAACAACCCCTATTTTCCCACATAAAGGCTGACCATGAATGATACGCCGAAGATAGGGCTTGCTTGTCAATCAATACCATCCTTAGCACAAATGTGAATATAAATAGTTTATAATATAAGGCCCAAGTTTTAAAAGTCACGAGCACATTTATAATTAATAAGTAAATCCAATGCACCACCAATAAGATAACTATGCGACTAAAGTAACATAAAATCCGCCAACAATAAAGTTTCAGGCTTATGCCATTACAAAGTTCCAAATAAATAAATGATTAGAGTTGAGAAGCCCCTATGCTAAAACGAATTGAGCTGAAATTGGAGAGCAAGTGATGATGCAAGACTGCTATGCACAATCCCGTTATCCCTATATATGAGCACCTTAGCGGGGGGGGGGGGGGGGGATTTTAATTGGGGTGAGAGCCCGAGGTGAGCAAGAATTAACTTGAATAAATTATGATTACAATAATATATTTAATGCACAATAAATACCACCCCTTTTCGTCACTCACATGCGTATAACACCTCACATCTCATCTCAATGTGATATTATCTTCACCCCAATATGTCCCAAGTAATTGATTGTGACATCATCTTAATTATAGAAGGAATTCATACTTAATTAATTAAATTAAAAGCAATTCCTACATTTAAATTACTAACTTACATTAATTATAGTCTCTTCATTATTAAGTGTAAGGCGTGAATAACTATTGTGCGTTATAGCGTCAAAATAACACATAGTGTCCATATCCTTAGATAATTTAATTTATTTCCATAATATTCAGTTAATTAATAATATATATCCTTCCATATAATTGACACACAAGGGTATCTACCGTTTGTGTCTAATTCATTCTCTCTCGACAAGTTCGGAGAAATCATTACATCCTAAGAAGACAACACAAATCACACAAAATTTTGGGGGCGGTCCCTACGCAGGACACCTGTGTACGACCGATATCCGGTGGTTATACAAGAAGGGTCAGCTCCACACCTACCCCTTTAGGGTGGAGCCTTTACGTAGTACCTATATGGACTACACATCGTCAAGCCCAACCGTGTCGACGCGTGGTCTTTCGCCCGAACGCGCAAACCCACAAACCCACAAGCCGATAGGACGGTCCACTGGTATATCCACACATTTATATAATAGTACATATTATTATCCCGTATAATATGTAAAGGTAATTACTATATAATTACCATAAAGTTCCAGTATAAAGTTCATACCATTTTTCCAACCATTAATACTTTATCATTTAATAAATTATTAAATTCCAATCCAAAAATACAATTACTAAACCATCCAGTTTATTTCAATTATTATTAATTCCGGTGTGAGTGTCTCATTACCCCAATAATTTATCAATCCAAAGAAAACTTCATCTCCCCCATTTACCTTACCATTCCTTATTAAAATTTTTTCATACCCCATACATGTTAACATGCAAGGGTTAAGATTTTGAGGGATAGTGGCTAAAGCAAAAATAGGACGAAGGGCTGCATAATCCAACATGTCACTGGAACGGGTGGACCCCTCATTCGCGCGACTTCACATGTCGGTCGAAAGACATGTGGCATCGTTTGAGCGACCCCCTGTCTCTTCCCCTTACTTCGTTTTTCTGAATTTCAATCCGCCCAGTTCTGATAAATTTTGTAACCCAGAACAACATACTACCCAGAATTTCATCCTAACCAACAAACATAATTCATATTCATTAATTGTTAAGGATTTAAATGTTTGGACTTTCTTCCAGCATTCAATCATGTTGAATTAAAAATAGAAGGGTATTAAATTTGGGAACTTCTATATAGATTTCTATCCATAAGTTCACTAAAGCAATAACTCCATTGATGATTCAATTCTTCCCCAAATAGTTATCAATAACTTAAGGAAATCTAAAACCCATAATCTGATTTGTCGATACTTAATTTCTGAAATAGATTCTATACATAAAACATACCTCTACATGAGTTATTCATCATCAAATCCAATAAATAAAGCCCTAAATTCTAGAAATCTAAAGGGAATAAACATTATGCATTGAGAAATAAATTGCGACATAGATTATGGAAGAAAATTATTGGCATTAATTATGTAGATAAGAAACCCTTTTTGAGAGCCCTTGATTCCTTCCTTATTTTTTCCCTTCTTCCCTCTCTTGCTATTTCTCTCTTCTATCTCTCGTGGCTGCTAGTTTAGGTTTTCCTTAATGATAGTGGGGGAGTGTTATACTCCCGCTTAACCACTTAATTAGTGTAAATCCCGAGTTGGGTTGAAAGCCCAACTTTTGGACCCTCAAATGAGCCTAAATCCATTATCTAATTGGTCCAAAACTTCCCCAACCTACATATTATTGACCCAAGACCATATTTAAAGGCTTAAACCATCTAAACGAGTCCATACGAGTCTCGAAATATGTTCCATATTATTTATGTCAATAATATTCACTTTTAATTTGTGTTGAACATAAATTATGTATTTGTTGTCAAGTTTTATTTGTTATAAAACTACCGCAAGTGCACGGGCTATTGAAATATAGCGGGTGTAAGTACGGGTCGAACCCATAGAGATTTCGTCAATTTTTATAAAGTATTGATTGTCCAACTAGACATATAAGTATATAAGAGTGATTAAGTTTCTAAAATAAAAATAAAAATAAAAAATAAACAAACAAGTACAATAGATAATATTAAATGAGGAATAAATTAGGACGTCGGATCCGTTTGTCAATTCTAATTAATTTTACACATTAATTTAATTCCTTGATTCCGAATTTATAACACAAAATACACCGACTCTCGTCGCGTACATTTCGGAGAATATAACATTATATGCGCTCAAAATATTTTAACGTCTCTTGAATTAGACACCATAAATCCCTATTCCCTCGAAAATATCACGTTCTAAATTTTTAATGTGTATTTAAGCATGGGGTATCAAAACATCTAAGTGCAAGCATAACCCATCAAAAATGACAACTCTTAAATTTTTTAAAGCATGAATTTATAATTAATTCTTGAGGTTTAAAAATACACTCTCGTGTATTTTTAAGCGAATACCGAATTTTTTTATTTCAAATTAGGACACGTCGGAATATGTACGAAATCAAATTAACATACGTGGTTTAATTAGTCATGACAAACATCACCTAAGTCCTAGTAATTAAACTACTCACACAACATATTTAACACACAAATATTGCAAGATGAAAAAAACAATTTTCATTAATAAATGTCAACTTACAAAATTTTGGGTCCAAGACTTGAATTACAAATAAACAATATGCTCCTCCAAAGTGTGCCTCAAAAATACACTCTACACAGATTTTTTTTATCTCTCGAAGTGTCTCTTTTTTTTTTCTCCAAAAGTAAAGTCCCCCCCTTCATGTGGGAATTGGCTTATGATTTATACCCCAAAATGGGGTACAAAACGTTGGGGAAATGGGGAGGAATTATGGGAAGAAACATGGGTTGGTGGAATAATGGGTTTAGAAGGTGGGGTAATGGGTTAGTGGGCTTTCTTTTTTTTAAAAAACAAATTTCGCCAAAAACAAGAAGGGGTAGGGAGGGGTCGAACCCCTGACCTCTCTTATGCATGCCCAAGAGTCTAGCCATTGAGCTAACTTTCAACTTTGTTTATAATATGCCTCCAATTATATTTAACATCTTATTAAATCCCAAATTTCATAATTTGCACAATAGCTCAAATCACCATAACTTCTTCATTCGGAGCCCGATTAACATGCCGTTTGAACCGACGTGACCCTCATTTCGGTGCCAACAATATTTCAGTAGTGTCCAGGTCTCGGGATTGACTTTGGGCATTGACCCGGGTCTTTGACTTTGACTTTCTTTTGAATTCAAACTTTGTACGGTCATAACTTCTTCGTTTCAACTCTGATTGATACGCCGTTTGAGCCCAGGCGTCCCTTGATTCAAGGCCTTCAATTTCCATGGTTGGTCCGAGTCCGAAATCAGCCATTTGAATTTACAATTTTGCCCCTGAAGGTGCGTAAGTGACTTTTTCATGCTCAATTTGCGTCCGGACTTCATCGCTCTCTTTTTAAACCTGTTAATACTCAAAAACAAACTTGCACAAGAAATTAGCAATATAAGATGTGAGCTTGAAGTTCCCAAAATTGCATTATTAACCCCATTTATTCTTAAATTTGTATTTTTCTATAAAATAGCAAAAATAACTCTAAAAGCTCTTTATTAATGATATAACGAGACTAACAAGTCCTAGATTTGGGTATAAATGATACAAAATAATGCACTCATCAGTATTTTTCTTTTATTATATGCAAATACCATAACCATGCACATAAAAATGAGTCACACACAAGTATACTAAATAACAATTTTCACTTGACATTGAAAGTATTTATTTAGGTCCGATTTTCAAAATTAATTATTTATTCAAAAATAATATTTCATTAATTTTTTAAAAGAAATTATGTGGTAATACATGTTATAGTACCAATAATAAGCAAATGGGATAAAGTGATTGAGTGGGTTATGAAATTCCAACTCGTTTCAATGACCGGTTCTAGATCTTAGGTTCATTAATTCATCAAACTATTCAAAATAAATGAATTGTGATAATAAAAATTACATAGGAACAAATAAGCACTCAAAGAATGGTCTCTCTTGTGGAAGAATCGCGAGTGAGAAAGAAATGAACCTCACACGGCTTTTACACACGTGGGATAAAGACATGGGGTAATTTAGTCTAACTTGAGTCATCCCCGGGAGTCCTACGGTCCTAAAATATAGAGGCTTCAAAATTTACTCCAAGGGCGCTGTCTCTATTTTGACCCCTTTCCCTTTTCACCTTTTCTTTTTGTGTTTAATTATAACAAAGAAATGTGTAAAAATGCACTCGAATGAATACAACGGCACAATAATCCTAACACAAAAAATCTAATGAAAAAGAAAAATAATAACTACAACTAAAAAATAAAATTAAATACAAGTCTTCAACTCATCTCCAACGTCAAGAAACGACGACAACACCATTTGATAACTCACTGTTTACATGTAAATATTCATTGATTTCAAAAACCAAGTCTCAAAATCCTTGTAAGTACGGGTATTAATCAAACTTTCAAGGTGAAGAATTCAATATTGCGAATGCTTGCAAAAAAAAATTATTATTATTTTTTTATATATTTTTTAAACAATTTAAAGGGAGAATAAAAAATGCTAGAAATCATAAGTGAGTAGATAAACTAGTGAAAGTAAGAGTGACACGTAATCATGTTTTATAAGTGTGAGAAGGTACAAGAGATGGGATTACACCGCATAATTCATTATTTTAATTTGCTAATTAATTTATTTGGAATATTTCGAGATATATTAAATTTACAATTTAACCGTCGTTAAAACTACAAATTCAATAATATCTTTTTTAGAAAAATAATTTAAAAATGCCACAACTCTAAAAATTGGTGAAGGGAGCAAGGTGGGGTGGGGGCGGTCATGGTTAAGAGTAGGTGGAGGAGGCTATTGATTCCTTGACTTCCATTAGAGAGAGTTATATAAACTTATATATATATATATATATATAGAGAGAGAGAGAGAGAGAGAGAGAGAGAGAGAGAGAGAGAGAGGAATGACTTTTAGGTTTATTTGTCTTCACATGGAGTATGTAACAGTTAGGGATAGCAATGAAAAGATTAAAGATTCAGTGGAGAAGGATTTTAATGGAAAAACTCATGTGCATTGTGAGGAACCATATATTCCGAGTGAGATACACTTTGTTGATCATTTAGTTAACTCTTCGGGAACAAGTGTACATGGAGATTTCGGTATTGTTCAGAAATGCTGAAACCAGTCCATAGAGTTGGTCAGACATGTTCAAGTGTTGCCAGTTAAATGTATCCCAAAAAATCCGGATCTTCAACAAAATGATATTCCAAAAGTGTTGCCACTACAAAGATGTTGTTGATCTGCCGAGTCGAATGGAAAAGAAAATGTGAAGGAATGTCAAGAGCAGGTAGTCGAAATAGAAAAGTCACTTGTTCCTAGAATATCAGAAATATTGATTCCCAAGGTGGTTAGCCTCTTGAGTTAGCTCTAGGTCCAAAAAAATGCCAGATAACATGGCTAATTTTTCAACTTAAGCCGCTATTATCATTGTTCAAGATAAAAATGAAACACACGTGCAAAAAAAGAAGAAGGTCCAAAAATTTAGGAGGGGAATGGCAAAAAAAATTTGAAAGATAAAGATTTAATTAAGAACAAATTTTCTCGGAAGTTGGATTATAATGAAAAGGTTTATTCATAAGAGAAAAATCAGAAATCAAGGATTATAGTCATATCTGAAAATGATGGCTCTCAATCCTACGGAGATATGCCCCCATCAGAGGACATTCCAGATTTAAATGAAAATACGTGAGCTCATTCTATGGATTTTTCTCCTAGAGTAAATTTATTTGTTGAGATTCCGGAATTTGTGGACTCTAACTGTGCAAACATTGAAGATTCAGGTCGTAAAAAATGTGGCAATTTTCAACATGAAATGTATAATTCACAAGTGAGTAATTTGTTTAAATTTTTAGGTAACAATGAAGATGACACTACCTTGAATTTTGCCCACGCTTCTACGTGTGCTCGGGGATAATTTAAGGTTATTAAATTTAAAGGGGGTGGGGGGTAAAAACAAAAATTTGCAACTGTGGACGGATAATTTCGATGATGATTGTTCCTCGTATGGATATGGGTGTGAGGGCTCAGATAAAGGGAAGAATCTTGAGAAGGACACAAAAACACTTATTCCTAGTGACGTCACTTCGATGAAGCCGATTGGAGTTCATGTACATGATAGTCGTGGTCTAGATCTTTTTGTTGAAATTCTAAAGAGTTTTAATTCGCAACGTAAGATGGGTGGATCTTTGCAATCCTTGTCTAAAACTTCAACTATGAACGCTTCACAGAAATTCAATGGCTTAAGCTGCGAAGAGATGAGTGAGATAAGAAAAGCTTGAATGCGTAGGATAAAAAACTTATGATAATTTTCTCTCGTGCTCGAGGCTGATAATTTTTTTCCTTGTCTTTTCAAATTTTTAGTTTTTTATTTAAATTTTTATTAGCACGTGTAAGAGCTACTAGGATAGGCTATTTCTCCTAAGCTTATTAATAAATTTTTGTCCCCCCCCCCCCCCCCCCCAAAAAAAAAAAACACTACCCGTCTAAAAAGTCATATGCCATGTGCATGACCGACTTTTGCATTCCAAGATTACATAGGTTAACGATAGGGGATTACTTGTAGTTGTTTTGAAACTTAAGGGCCAGGTTCAGAAAATGAAAGTTTGGTGACGCGGTGAAAATAGGATTAAATTATAGTGGCAAGTATAATTAACCCTATAATTCGAACATTCATTCCTTAATGGTCAAAAAGTAATGTTCCGCTGAATTATTATTACTTGTGACATTTACATAATTTTTCTTGGTTTGTTTTGTTCATCATTATTTGAGAAACAACACCCTTTGACTATATTTGGTGAATGCATTTGTTTTTTGTTGAATGACAATCATAAATCCAATGCCATCTATGCAAGAGGCTACTTTGAATTTTATTTATTTATTTATTTATTTATTTATTTATTACTAATATTATTATTATTATTATTATTATTATTATTATTATTATTATTATTATTATTTGTATTTCCAAATATAAAGCGATGATTCAAATCAAATAATTCATTTTATATTTTATATAAAAATATTACATAACGTCTCACTCTTCTAAGAAAATGCAAAATATCTTCTAACAATAAATGGTGAAAGATATAATCGTATTATAATGCTAAGATAGTTAAAAGTACCCTCTGGTTATAAATACAAAGTCAAGACAACACATAATAGTTGGTACTGCATTTTCTTAAAAATAAAGAAGTTATGTTTTTTTGAATTAGTTATTACATGTGACATCTACTTAAATTTTCTTCATTCGTTTGTTTCACCGTTCTTTTAGCAACATCACTATTTTACTATATTTGGTTAATGCGTCTGATTGCTGTGGAATGACAATCGTAATTCCAATGCCATTTATATCAGGAGTTACTTTTAATTAGTGTTCTTTTTTCCGAACGTAAAGTATTGATTAAAATCCATTAATTAGAGTCCAATTTATTTTCTTAATAAAACGGCAAATGGAGTTCCAAATATCTTGGGTCCTCTCTCTCCTCCCTTGATCCCCTGTAACAGATGATACACAAATATTGCGTATTTTATCCTCCGAACCTATGCATTTTAGCTCCCTCGGGTATCTTATTCCCTATATTTATTCTCGTTAACCAGACAACCTCGGATTTCTACGTTAACATGCTTTGCAGCGGTTAATTGAGCTTTTGTAGGTAATTGGATGCTAAGTGTGAAGTTCGGACGCGTTCCGCTCGATTTTTGTACACAACTGCATGTTCAGGGAGTTTTAGACTTTTAATAGCTTGTAAACATGGCCTAACATCTCATGGAAGTTGTATCCCTCCTCGCTAGCTTCGTGTGGCCGCGAACGGTGCGCGATTCCGAGTCCGTATGAAGAAGTTACGACGATTTCAGCGGAAGGAAAAAGAAGGAAATCAAAAGAGGAGGAGAAAAGGGAAGAAAAGGAATGCAGTGTGCTGCTACTTGGCTCACCCCTGCTTGATCGATCGATCGACCATTTTGGTCGATCGATCAATCCTTCTGAACTGTCAAAATTTTGCCTTGATCGATCGATCGACCCTTTTTGTCGATCGATCGATCGATCCCCTGTTTTAGGAGATATTTTGGCTTTTCTTTTCTTTTCTCTTTTCTTTTCTAATTTAATTCCAAATTACTATATAAAGCAATTTTGATGTAATAAACATATATACACGATTTTAGCTTAGGTTAGCTTAGGGTTTGAGGGTTTTAGAGAGTTTGGCTTGGATTCTTCTTTGTTTGACACCCAATTTGGTTGTAAGTTACACTATTCATCATACTCTTCCCTTAATATAGTTGTATTTTATTAATTTCATACCTTGTAGTGTAATTTACATGCTTTATAAATTAGGTTTACTTGCTTTCTTTACACGCTTTCTAGTATAGATTTACGGTGTTTTTTTATTGCGTTTATTTACCGCGTTTTTACGATGCTTTCTAGGTAATTTAAATTAGGTTGTGTTTGAATGGAACTCACTCGGGTTAACTCATTGCTTTTCTTGGTGATAGTGTTTACGGGTCTATTTCAGGTGCGTTGTCCTAGTTATTAGGCCTAGGAAATTTGACGGGGCATATCATGTATGTTCCGTGCTTACGACCTTTCGCGCGTAATTTTCGGGATATTTGTTGACGCCAAAATCATATTAGGCTTTTATGCGAATTTAGGGGCGTGAAAACCCTTAGTTCATTTAACTGTCGAAACGAGACGCATTCTAAATAACTCGTCGACCCATGTAATCATTTTATACAAATTAACCCGAGTGAGGGATATTTGACGCAACCTATAGTTTTACTCACTTTGTTAACCTAGTTTCATTTCCCTCGCCTAGATTAATCTTTCCCTTTCATGCATATTTTCTTTTAGTTTGTAATAATCTTTTGCACTTTTATTTCAGAGTATTAAATCATATAAATTCTAGCAACTCGTCCCAGTGGATTCTCGATACCCGACTTACCGCTAGACTTGCCCCGCAAGTGTAGTAGTAACTTAGGTTTTTGTATAGTCGCGACGAGACAAAAACAACGATTATGCACTTACGCGCACACACCTCTCGCGCGATGAAAAGGAAGTGGTTTTACGTGGGGAATCTCCAAGTATGGTGCCAATTAAGGAGATTATAGATAAACCAACATGAGATTTTGATACGGATGATGTCCTCAAAACTCAGAAAAGTTAACATCAAACCAACCACTATCACTTCATATTCATTATCTCATAGGACTAAAAGACTCACCAAAGAAAGAAGCCACATTAAATATTGGTGCCATCTTTATGTGTCAGACTCCAAATCATCACTGGTGAGGGAGTTAAATGATGACAAGAAGTTCCTAGAGCTTGACAAGAAGATTAAACTTTCAGTAGTTTAAAATACCATTTTCACTTTAGTATATATATAGATATATATAAGAGGAGGGTGTTTTACTGTTATCAACGGTTGGGAGTGAATTTTTTTAAGCGATCTAAGGGTCTCAGATTGTGCCATGTCACCATTTAAACATTGTGACATGGCAACTTTAAGAGGTTAAAGTTGATGAATACCCACGAATAATGTGCACAAAGCTCAATGAGATGTTGGAAAGTGTAATAATTACCACCATAGGTATGGTCCCATCTACTCCTCCCCCACTTTAATTCAAATCTGCAGACAACCTCTATACTCACATTCATACTCTCTCTCCTCACAATCATAATCTCTCCCGAATCACATCTACTGGTAGTGCTACCCTATCTTTAAAGTTCATCTATCTCTTATTCTCATTTTGTGCCTTTTTAGGTTTGATGTTTATTTTTCGTAATTTAGATTTAATGTTTAGTATTTGTAATTTGCAGGTATGCTAGGACTTGAGGTACAAAATGGAAGATTTTTCGGTTTGATGTGTAGGTTGTCATTTAAGTGTGTTTAGTACTCTCTGTTTTCCATTTGTGTTGTTTTCTGAGAACATTTACTACCCAGAAAATAAATTTCTCCGGTGACATTTGTGAAATTCGCAGACGAGGGTTTGTGTAATTCGTAGACGGGGGTTGTGAAATTCGTCGTCGACGAGAGTTCTTTTTTTTTTTTACTTTGAACATGCTTTGAGCTGGAATCAAATAGTTAGTTTTGACATGTTTTGTGTTTGATTGGTTTAAGTTAAACCCTTCTTCATATTTATATTTCAAATATCTTTACATATGCTTTTGATTCCATTGTCAACTATTGAAGACATGTATAGGTTTTGCTTCTTTATGTACTAATGCTTTTGATGCCATAGGTGAGGAAAGGATGTTGAGATATAATTCATTCCTCCATGATTAGTTTTATTTTCATTTTAAACATTCTATTTAGGCTCGGATACTAATTTATCTTAGGGTAGTGAAATATTTATAGAACTGTTCTTCAGATTTTTACACTAAGTTTTCTTAATTACATATTCATTCAAAAACATTTTTGTATCATTTTATATCCTGTGAGCTAAAAAATTTAGGTTTTTATTGAGATTTCCACACTTTTATTTACATTCCTCCTCTTTTTTTTTACATTTTTTTTATCTCTTTGAACTAATTAAACGTTATTTAAAGTCCCAAGAATTATCTGACCTACCCATAACTCTTTATATGGGTGGGTGCGGCTCTAGAAAGGATTTTTTTACAGATGTAATATTTTTTTGTAGATATAATATTTTTGTGGTTTGATTTTGGGTAAGGGTTTTAAGATTTCTTTGGTTCAAAATGAAAGTTTTTTTTATCCGCCTCACCCTCTTACACACGCACACAGATTTATATTCTTTTGCATACCTAATGTTTTTTTGCAATTGTAATATTTTTTGCAGATCTAAAATAAAAATGGTGTATGTTTTGTCACATTTATATTTTTTTTTTTTTGCAGATCTAATGTTTTTTATGGGTGTAATATTTTTTTTGCAGATATAATATTTTTGTGGTTTGATTTAGGGTGTAATTTTGAAATTCAAAAATTAGTAGAACATTGGTGCCAGTTTTCTATCCTTCTTGGGCCTCACAAAGATTTTATCAAAAGAAATCTCCATTATATGAGAAGGGTTTGGTAAAACAAAGGTGGCATAAAAATAAACAAGAGTCTTCCATTACTGAAGGAAGGGACATTTGCCATGTGATGATGCTACTTTATGTATTGGCATTGAAATGTAGAATTCAAATAAAGTACCACACAATGAATGCAAAGTACGACAAGACAAGAAGGGTGGCTAAGAGTAATAATCAATTTTTTTTATCTTCCTTGGGCCTCACAAAGTTTTTGTCAAAAAAAATATGCAATGAATGCAAAGTAAGTCAAGACAAGAAGGGTGGTGGCTAAGACCAATAATTAATTGTTATTTAGAAAGCGAGATGTTTGATACAATTAGTCACAAAAGAAATATATGTAAAACAAATTGATCTATTAAAAAATTGACTTTTACCCAAATAAAATTCTTAAAAAAAAATAGTTTCTAAAAACTAATTTCAACATAAAAATACTTACAATGAAAAAAACAGTTCTTAAAAAATAGTCTTTAACAATAAAATTGATTTATAATGCGAGAAAAAATAGTTTTTGAAGGCAAACAATTTGTAATAAAAATACATTTAAAAAAATAGTTTTTAACCCAAAAATAAAACAGTGTTTTTTTAATGAAAACAACTTTTATTAAAAAAAAACTATTTTTTTTGTCATTTTGTTATTACATATTTTGAATTTTTTTGCCTTTTTACATACTTAATTTTTTTTTCTTTTTTATGATTTTTCTTTTTCTAAATTATTCACACCAAAATTATTTATGTCGTAAAATATACTTTTTAACTTAAATTATACATGGTTTAATAATTTGAAGTCCAATAAATAAAGGAGTTTGTTCTTTTTTCAAAAAAAAAATTGACACTTTAATAATTTGAGGCACAATGTGAATTCTGTTGACAAATATTATATATTTCATGTTATATGTGAGTTTTTTTAATGAATTTAAACTATTTCAATGTTGTGGAACTATTTGTTATTTGCTAATCAAGGTGGATAGTCCTATAAACAAATGAGATTAAGACAATTTAAAAAAAACACTTTTCTTTGTTGGGGAACGAATTTTTTGCAGTTTGCAATTATGTACTTTGAATTTTTTTGCAGTTTTAAGGTTACGTACTTTAAAAATTTTCACCGTACCTTGAGACACGGGCATTCCGCTAGTATATATATAAATGAGAACTATATATACATCAAATTGAAGATTATATCAACCAAAGCTTATGTAATAGCTTACGATATAACATATATTATATCACACACGTTAAGTGATCGTTATGAGAATTTAGAGTGTGGGTGAAAGAGAGTAGTTAGACAGGGTAGCTTAACAAGGTTATTTAAAATGTATATGATAGGTATGCACTATTAGAGGAGGGGTGAGGTGTATCTCATGTGAGTAAGATACCAATTTAGATATGCGAGATTTCATATTTTAAAAATATGGCATTGATGCACTTGCTAAATATTTTCAAAACCCGGGCTCTGACCCGTTTATCTATTTTCAATCACTCTTGCTATATATGTATATATATTAGGTGTCCAAACACAGGAACACCTGGATGTTGATTTTTTTTAGTCAGATGTTGCTGCAGCAGCTGTGGATGCAAGCAGGATTATTTTAAACGCTTTTATCCTTGTTATCATGATACGAGGTATTGTAGAAACATTCAGCTGATGGCCCAACTGTATTCATTTATTCTTTTATCGCATTTTAGTTTGCGACATTTAGATTTGATTGTATTATATGTTGTATCGAGAGTTCGGTTATCTAATTTCACTTTAGTTCGATGTATCTAAACTGTTGTGATTGCTTCCTTGGTTGATTTGGTTAAAAAACTTAGTTAAATAAAATTTTGACGTCAGCCTAATAAGTTATTAGTAATTAAATTGGTTTTCGACAGTTATGCTGAGAATGAACCATATGAGATTCTTGTTTTAATCTGGTATAGGATTGATCATCCAGTATTTTATTAGGCGGGGTGTCACAGATGGTATTGTTTTAAAGATGATTTCACAGTGAAAAAAAAAGAGGAGACCTAGAAAGGACTATTCGGCACTTAAATCGTCTAATATTCAAACCCGATCTAGTCGTAATTTTCCAAAAGCTATTAATCTTATTATATATTTATGATGAAATTCTTATTCTAGAATATTAGGGGGGGGGGGGGGTAATGCCCCCTCGGTTAGTAGACATAAAAGGTTCACTCGTATTCATTCAATTGAGGTTTTGGAAATTTTGGAACCGAAAATTGATGAGAATAATATTGGAAACTTATATAAAAAAATTAAACTTTATGGGTGGTACGGCCAATGCTACTAATAAAACTTGGGTTCTTTGGAAAATTAAATGGAGGGTAAATTTGGCAAAAAATGGGGAACAGCCATTATCAATGTAGATGAGTTATGGGGTATTTCAAAATCCCTTTGTTTTTACAGCGATTTATGCAAAGTGTAAGAAGGAGGAAATAGTACATCTTTGGGTGGAGCTTGATGAGAGCTCCGCAAAATGAAATAATAAATAGATTGTATGTTGGGATTTTAATATAGTGGCTAACAGTGATGAGAAGAATGGAGTTAATAGTGTTAACTGGAAAGGTCTAATGGATTTTAATCTCGTTGTTATTAACGATGGTTTACAAGAGATTTCATTTAATGGTTCTAGATTCACATGGTGTAATAATCGAGAAAGTGGAGCAAGGATTTGGGCTAAGATGGATCATGTTGTGGAAAACACAAATAGGCTTAATGGACCGTTTATTTGCTCTGTTGATCACCTACACAAGACCAACTCAGACTACTGTCCCCTTCTGTTGAAAATTAAAGATCAAAATAATCAATCATGTATCTCATTTAAATTTCTGTCGTTTTGGACAAATAATGAAGAATTTTTAAGAGTTTTGAAACAAGTTTGGCCATTTGAAATCACAAGGAAACCTATGCTCATTTTTACAGAGAAACTGAAACAGGTAAAGTCCTTCCTTAAAATTTGGTCCAAATCCACATTTGCTGACATTTTTCAAGCAGCTCGAAAAATGGTGGATGATAAGTTGAAAAGGGAAATTGAGTTTGATGAAGATTCGTCGATTCTAAAGCGGCTCGAGTTTCACAAGTCTCAAACGAAATATCTAAAAACTCTCAAAGTAGAAGAAGATTACTGGAAACAAAAGTCGAGGCTCAAGTGGCCAAAGAAGGGTATTCAAACACTTGTTTTTTCATGTGATTTCATAGAAAAAATGTCAAAAACTTCACATTTATCAAATCTAAAATGAAAATGGCAGTTACTTTGATTAGCCTCTGGATGTAGAATCAACACTGCTTGTCTATTTTAGCTCACTGCTGTCCACGAGCAGCAACTTGATATATGATGATGCGATGGGTAAATGCATTCCATCTTTGGTTAGTGTAGCAGACAACATAGTGCTAGGAAATATTCCTGATTTGGACAAGATCCATGATGCAATATGGGGTCTGAACAACGAAGGGGCTACTGGTCCGGATGGGTTCATTAGGTTGTTTTTCAAGATATCCTGGTCAATTATTATGGAAGATCTGAACAAAATGGTTGTTTCTTTCTTCTCAAGATGAGCTGTTGGTTAGTTGGACATCTACTAACACTGTGTTGATTCCTAAAACTGATCGGCCCAAGACACGTAGGGACTTTCGCCGGATTAGCCTTTCAAATTTTTCTTCAAAAATTATTTAAAAAATCTTGGCAAATCGAATGGGATTAATCTTACAAAAAATAAATTTCCCATCTCAAGCATGTTTTATTAAGGGAAGATCCATTTTAGATAATGTTCTTCTTGGTCAAGAACTCATGTCGTCATTTAAAAGTAAAGTTTGGAGGTCGAATATTATTATGAATATTGATATGTCGAAAACATATGACCATACATCTTGGTTTTTCATCACTAAGACATTTAGAGAGTTTGGTTTCTCTGAGATGGTTGTTGATTTGTTTGGAGATTAATTTCAAATTATTGGTACTCGATTGGGGTAAATGGAAAAGCTTGCACTTTTTTTAAATCCAGTAGGGGGTGAGACAAGGTGATCCATTATCTCTGGCCTTATTTGTAATTGCTTCAAAAGTCCTTAATCGAGGAATTCAAAATTAATGGAGGAGGAATAAATGAACAGTTTTACACTAACAAGGGCTTGTCCGATTATTTTTTGTCTTTCTTTTGCAGATGACACGCTCATTTTAACGAATGGGGAGAAAAGATCGTTAAAAAATTTCATTACTTTTTTGAGATCATATTAGAATGCTTGGGGTCAAATGGGGATTTGCGAAAAAAGTTCATTTTATTTACTCGGGAACAAAACCTATGTTAGAAAAAGGATCGTGGAAGGTGTCACCGGATTCCAATTCACAAGAATCCTAATTCTTTATTTGGGGGTGCCCCAATTTTCGGGTAGGAAGAAAAAAGAATACTTTTCTCCGTACAATGACAAATTGGTGAAGAAACTTAATATGTGGAATCACCATACTTTTTCTCAAGCCGAGAAAGTTACACTTATTAAATGGGTGGGGGAGGCGATGTACTGTCATCTTCATGCAGCGATTAATATAACAAAATCAGTTCTTGGGCATCCACCAAAATGTTTGATCTATCACTAGCATATGCCAATAATCTTTGTTGGAAAATTTTCAACCCAATTTATTTGTGGTCTCAGTTCATGCATAGTAAATACAAAAAATTGGAGGTCCACAATTATAGGGGTTCTACGACAAGTTCATATCAAGTTTCGATAAGAATGCCAAGGTTGGGGTATGATTTCGCAAAAATTTTTAACTTTAATAATGGTAAATGGTAGTTTGACAAAAATCATGAGTTTAGGGTTTAATTCGTATGGCACTTAATTGGAGAAAAATGATGTGTTCACTGCTCTTTCTCTTTAATTTGAGATGCGAGGATTTCCCCAAAGGTCTCAGTTTTTGTGGAGCTTTCTTCAAGATGGGGTGCCCATTGATGAGTATGTCAAACAAATCAATATACCGAATGTATCAAAATATAGGTTTTGCACAATAGCACGTGAGGAAAATAGAGAACATCTTTTTTTAATAGTCCATTGGCTAAATCCATTTGGAAATGATTGAGCACTCCATTTGGTTTCGCGAGTACGATAGCTACTTTCATGGTTGTTTTAATGACGTGGTGAATTAACTCGAAAGGTGAGAAAATTAGAGCTATTATATGTCGTATTATTCCACCTTTTATTTGTTGGCATTTGCGGTGCGTCCGGAACAAGTGCAATTTTGAAGGTGTTCCTGTGAAGGAGTCTTTTATTTTTAATCAAGTTTGTGGTGAGATTAGACTAGCTTTTAGAAGTAAACCGTCATGCTCTCCTTGAACTACCTTTTGCTTACATATTCTAGACATTTTTCATAATATTGGAGCACATATTACTACCCAATGATGTGTGCCTCGGGTGAGGGACTATTCCTCAATAGCTTGTGAGTAATAAAGTGTATCTATTTTCGAAAAAAGAAAATTATATATAATAAATTAATTTATTATACATTTTTAATATAAGTAAACTCCGCCTGTGTCGTGCTTCACGTCTTATTTTTTTTACACTGTCGGTCCCAATCCCGAAAAAAGGAGGAGGGTTGCGTTAGGTAGTTGACAACCAGCGTAAAACTTTGTCAGATCCTTATGAACATGAATCCTATGAATATACGTGCTAATGCTAGGGCATTCCCCTTAAGCAATGCGTTGAGCCTGCCACCGGGTGTCTCGAAAAATAGGCAAGGGGCGTTGCCCCTGCCACCGGGTGTCTCAAAAAATAGGCAAGGGGCGTCGCATCGGCGCCCGGATGCGACGATAAATACGCAAGGGTTCCTGTAACAAGCTGGACGTGTACAGGTAAAGAAGCTAGTCCAGGATACTAGACTTAGGTTAGCGACTTGGAACATAGGGACCATGACAGGAAAAGGGATGGAGTTAGTAGATACCATGATAAGAAGAAAAGTTAACATAACTTGTTTACAAGAAACTAAATGGGTCGGTGAGAAAGCTAGAGAAATAGAAAATACAGGATTTATATTATATTATACAGGAAAACATATAAATAAGAACGGAGTTGGAATAATAGTAGATAAAAACTTTAAGGATGATATCATAACCGTTATTAGGAAAGGTGATAGACTTATACTTGTAAAATTGGTATTAGGTGAAAACATAATTAATATTGTTAGTGCTTATGCACCTCAAGTAGGATTAGATGAGCACACTAAAGTACAATTTTATGAACAAATGGATGAACTTATTCAAGAAATACCCCTAGGTGAGAAAATCTATATAGGTGGAGATTTTAATGGCCATGTAGGAGAAGATCATGTAGGATATGAGATAGTACATGGAGGACTTGGTTTTGGAGATAGGAACGACGGGGGAGAGTCTATCTTAGATTTTGCGATGGCTTATGATTTTGTACTAGTAAATACATGTTTCAAAAAGAGGCTTGAACACTTAATAACTTATAAAAGTGGAACACATAAGATCTAAATAGATTTTTTCATTACTAGGAAAGGAGACCGATTAACGTGTAAAGATTGTAAGGTTATCCCGGGAGAGAGCTTAACCTCACAACATAGGATAATGGTGTTGGATATAAATATTAAAAATCAATCACGAGTGCGAAAAGTGAAGATTAACCCACGAACTAGGTGGTGGAATTTAAAAGGAGAGAAATTAGAATTATTTAAAGATAAAGTATTAAATGAAGCAACATGGAATTGTGAAGAAGAAACTAACATAATGTGGAATAAGATGGCCACATGCATTAGGAGAATATCAAAAGAAATTCTTGGAGAATCAAAAGGCAAAGGCCCACAGTCTAAAGAAACTTGGTGGTGGAATGAAGAAGTACATAATATAGTAAAAATTAAAGGGGAGTGCTTTAAAACATGGCAAACAAATAGAAATGAAGAGAATTTTGAGAAATATAAATGGGCTAAAAAGGAAGTTAGGAAAGTGGTAAGAGATGCTAAGTTAAAATCATATGATGATCTTTATACAAAATTGGGAACACAAGAAGGGGAAAAAAGTATTTATAAGCTTGCTAAACTTAGGGATAGAAAAACAAAAGATTTTAATAACGTTAAGTGCATCAAAAGTGATGATTCGAGAGTCCTAGTCAAAGATGATGAAATTATGGAAAGATGGAAAAACTACTTTGAGAGGTTATTAAATGGAGATAATGGGAGTAGATTAGATATAGAGGAACTTAGGGAGACTCGAGAAGATATATTTTTTCGTAGAATTAGGACAACAGAGGTCAGAATTTCTCTAAAAATTATGAAAACAGGGAAGGCTTTAGGACCAGATGGTATCCCTATTGAGGTTTGGAAGTGCTTAGGGGAGGATGGAGTATCATGGCTTACAAAATTATTTAATAGAATTTTAATGACTAATAGGATGCCCGATGAATGGTGGAAAAGTATTTTAGTACCTATTTATAAAAATAAATGGGACATACAAAGTTGTTCAAATTATCATAGTATTAAGTTAATGAGTCATACAATGAAACTTTGGGAGAGAGTGATTAAATATAGATTGAGATTGAAGACAACAGTATCTGAGAATCAATTTGGGTTTATGCCTGGGAGGTCAACAATGGAAGCAATCTATTTATTGAGGAGATTAATGGAGAGGTATAAAGAGAAAAGGAAGGATCTTCATATGATTTTTATAGATTTGGAGAAGGCGTATAATAGGATACCCAGAGATATAATATGGTGGGTTCTACAAAAAAGAGGAGTGACTCGCAGATATATTGACATGATCAAGGATATGTATGATGGTGCGATGACTACAGTAAGAACATCAGCTGGAGAAAGTAGTGAATTTTCAATTACGGTAGGGCTACACCAAGGTTCAGTATTAAGTCCTTATCTCTTTGCTCTTGTTATGGATGAGTTGACTGGACAAATACAAGATGAGGTGCCATGGTGTATGCTATTTGCAGATGATATTGTTTTAGTCGATGAGACTAAGATGGGGATAAATACTAGGTTGGAATTGTGAAGAGAAACTTTAGAAACAAGAGGATTTAAAATAAGCAAAACTAAAACATAATATTTGGAGTGTAATTTTAGTAGTAATAGGAGGACAAATGGAGATGTGGTGAAATTGGAGGGTCAAGAAATACCTAAAAATAATCATTTTCGTTATTTATGATCGATTATACAAAAAGATGGAGATATTAGTGATGATGTTACGCATATGATTAGAGCAGGCTGGGTTAAGTGGAGAAGTGCGACCAGCGTTCTGTGTGATAGGCGTATACCTTTGAAGTTAAAAGGGAAATTTTATAGGATGACCATTAGACCCGCCGTGTTATATGGGACAGAGTGTTGGGCAACCAAGAAATAAAATGTGCAGAAAATGAGTGTGGCGGATATGCGAATGCTAAGATGGATTTGTGGTAAAACTCGAAAGGATAGAATTAAAAATGAACAAATTCGTGAAACGGTAAAAGTAGCTCCTATAGAAGATAAATTGAGAGAAAATCGACTTAGATGGTTTGGACAAGTCAAGCGTAGACCAATGGATGCTCCTGTAAGGAAGAGTGATTTAGTTAGTATTGATGGTAACCCAAGGGGTAGAGGTAGGCCTAAATTAACTTGGTGGGATATTATAAAAAAAGGACATGATATCATGTGGTTTAACCGAAGATATTGCACTGTACATAATGGAATGAAAAAATAGAATTCATGTAGCCGACCCCAAATAATTGGAAAAAGGCTTTGTTGAGTTGAGTTGAGTTTTATATAAGTATTACATCACATCTCAATCTTCTAGCAAAATATAAAACATATTCTAAGAAGCAAAATGTAAAATATTTGGTATAAGGTTAATATACTATTAAATTAGATGAAAGTATAGTCTTGTGATAAAGATGGTTAAAATAATGTAAAATAACAGTTATTTGCATGGAGTCCTCACACCAGTTATTTGCTCCTTACAACGTCGTTTCTTCTTTCATCATGTTATGACACACACATACACACCTTATTTTTCGCTCCTATGTTCGTACAAGGATTTTGTAACACCCAACAACTATAATTGATTATATATTTTTTAACAAGAAAATAAATTTATTTATACATAATAGGAGAAAAAACCTCTCGTGAAGCTCTTACAAAAACTAAAGAAATTGAAATTAAAATAAATTACAAAAATTTAGGAAGTCTCGAATAATAAGCAGAAAGCCTTAAATTATATTTAAGAGTCAATTTCACCCCAGCAGTAAGGGTAGAAAAAGATTCCACGTTAGGATTTTTAGATATAACCTTTTGTTTAATTTCAACCACCACGTCTTGACGGATAAATATAGGATCTTCAGTGTTATCAACGATATCAAGCGAAACTCTAACTTGAGAATTGAACATTTGACATTGAATTTGAGCATACTTTTTCCCAACCCACTCTTCAGCAATAGTACAATCTTGGGCGGAGCTAAAAAACAATTGTAAATCAAACTTGGGAATCTCGACACACAATTTTACTCATGTGTTGTAATCATCTTTTTCTACCCTCGATGAAACCTTTATGTGAGTTGACACTATATCATTTAAATTTGAAATATCCTCTAATGGGGGCATTTCATCATAAGCGTGAGACTCATCATTATCTGAACTGACTATTTCCTAAAAATAACATCTCTGAAATTTTGATTGAACAAAACCTATTTTATTTTCGGAGTAGTGCGTACCGATATCTGTCGTACAATACTTTTCAAAATTATCCAATGTCCAAAAAAAAATTAACCACACTCAACTCTATGTCATGCAAAACTACTGGCTGAACAATTAGGCAACTAAAAAGATTTTTAGTTATGGGACACAATGTGTATAAAGCATTAAAATTCGAGGTTCCAAATGGTGTTACCCTAAAATTTATTAAGTTTTATCGTAAGGAGTAATCTCGTGGGGTGCACGAAGGAATTTATGAAAATATTTAGCTCTTTTATAAAAATCAAATATTATTTCCAAATGTAGAGAAATAGTGTAATGTAATCATTGATGAAAGATATTTTTCTTAGGGGTATATGATAATAAGATAAAAATAGCGTGACTAAGTGGATGATTAGGCAGCGAAGAAAACTTGCTAGCATTGAGATATATTATCTTACATTGTATTATTTTGACCAAATATATAATATTAGTGTCTAAAAATTATATTAGTGGATTAGAATAAAAAAAACAGTAAAAAGAATGATAAAGAAAGTTAGTTTCAACGATCTTAGCAGTTGAAAAGACAAGTCATAGGGCATTTTTTGAATAAATGATGGGATTTCCTCATCACGTGTTTAGCACATGTGGTTTGTTGTCTTCCTTATACTATGCAATATTATCCAGTGAGTTAACTATTTTTTGTTTAGTCCAAGTGGGACTCTTGCATTATTATAAATAGGATGCAAGTAAATGTGTATGAACAGTATATCCTATTTTTCGATATATCGATATCACCCTCTGCTTCTCCAGTTGGGACATTTTAAAATTTATATTCCTTTTTGGTAGGAAATACTGGAATGACTATACTAACAAAGAGCTCTTTTATGCAATATTTTCTCAAAAGAAAGTATTACCGGGAAAAAAATGAAAGCTGTGATGAAATGATAAAGTAGTCCTTTTTCAGTAATTTTATATAGTTTTTTTTTCTGGAGTGTAAAGATAATTTTTTTTTAATCATATTATGTGGTGTCAAGATCAGTTTTAAGCGCAACTCTACTAATTCGCGTTCTCGATTCGTGACTTTCGATGGTCAAGTATTATTTTGACAGTGTCAGAAATCAAAATAAGGATCAAACTCAATCCACATCTAAAACTGTTCCAATAATCTATATAATATGGGATAATGGTGTTATGAATAGTGTCTGAATGGGGTTTGTCATGTATGATAAATATACCTGACATCTTATGTGTTGCATGCATAGATACATTATTATTTTTATTAAAATATATATATTTTAAATATTTAAAAAATATATTATTTTGAAATATTTATAAAAAATTGTTTTTTTTAAAGTGTTTTTTTTTATAAACAAATATGAATTATTATGGATTGAGTTTATCACGGGAGGGAATTTATCGCCGTTTTCCTCGAACACGGGCATCCGCTAATAATTTGATATAACTATATCAAGACTTGGTTGTGTAAAGATAAGTTAAATTGTCCAATCCTTATTAATTGTGGTGGGACTTTATGCATCCAAAGCGACATGTATTCATGTCCCTGCCATAAGGTAGCAACTTGATAGATATATTCTTTAAAACACAATCCCCCGCTACACTCACATAAATGACTTGCATGATATTCCAAACAGGATCACGTCCATGTCACAAGCAAACTTTGACACATGAATAATGATATGAGTCAAACGCCACCACCCACACTCTCACCTCATACGCAATCTGAGCCCACTTGTTTCGCTGCAGCATGCAAAGAACCCAATGTTAATATTTTAAAATAAAAATTAATTTTTTATTTTAATTACATTAAAATTTGAAATTATGTATTTTTAATTCATGTGATCCTGATAAATATCAATTAATTAATTAGGAATGTCACAAATATAACATAAATGCAAAATTTAAGACATTGGTTCATATCCTTAAGTCACTTGAAAAGATAACTACTTTGATTATGAATATCCGGTATCTTCTTCCTTGCACTATTTACGATTATCTCATAATACACAAATATCTAAGGTGGAAGAGAAAATTCAAAATTCACTTTTTCAAATTTTCTCAAAATTATGGGCACACACAAGCGATAATTTTGGATTGTTTTCAAGAGATTTCAAGCAATATATTGTCACGTTTTTTGACATATCCAAGTACTATATCTAACCCTAGTAATGGACAAATTTTAGTTTCGAATTACAGTCATATAGCATACAAATTCAGTAATTGTATGAAGAATAAACAACCTCAAATTTATGTTAAAAACTGTTTTGAACTAGATGTAACATGCTAATTTATGTGTTAATAAAGATTACAAAAACAGTCTTGTACACACGAGTGATGTCAGAGCTTAAGGTTTATAATCTCATGCTATTTGTATACGGGTTTGCTTATAACATAATGAATTTATATATGCTTGTATATGAAATTCTAAAATTCTAGAATTACACATTAGAACTCATAAAATTGAAGAATCAAAACCTCTTAAATGACAGTATTTTATAACTTTTAGAGGATTGTTTTTAGTATTGTTATAAAATTGATACATGTCATCAATGATTTGACATTTTAGTCCTTATATTTTTATAAAATACAATCCTAAAGATGTACATAAAGCAGTCACGATTTACGTGTTAATAGTCCCTTAAATTATCACAACCCTAATTTGTCCCATGAATGATTCATATGTTTCATGTCTCTGAAGTATTTTGAAAAATACTTAGGATGATTATGATACAAAAATAAATATGTTTTAAAGACTAATTGAGTGAAAATTGAGAATTAAGACAATAATTTTGGTGTGGATTTTTTTTTTCGTGGTGAATAGTATTTTTTAAAATTTTAGTGTCCGATTGACTTGAAACTTGGCCGATTGACTGAAAACGTGTCAAAGATCAAATTTCACTACCTTTTGTCATAATGTAACGTGTTTTTCGATAATATGAAGCTGCTAAGGCCCTCAAAACCTCATTTTTGAAAATAATCTAAGGGTTTGTAATTTCTGAGAGAAAATTGATTTCAACGTTTCGCAAAAGGTTTTGATCTTCTAGCATGATTTACTTCGATTCTATAGTGAAAACTCATATTTTTCATTTTTTATCCAAATCAAGAATTCTTGCATTGTAAGTAGTTGATTGAGAATGCAGTGTGATATTGATTTAATCGGATTTGCAAATTCCACTTCTAAACTTATTTAATTATAGTCAATTTTCAAACCAACTTCATTCAATCCTAAAACATACAACTATATGGGTAAAATCAAACCAACATAAATAATTACAAACATACAAATTTCAAGAAAAAATCTAAAAGGAAAAACATTTTATTTCACATAATAATACTCACAATGATTATAAGCGAAATCTGCAATAAGGAATATCCACAGATACCCACAAGAACACAAAGTTCTGAATCAACAATGAATCAACCTCAGAGGATCCACAGACACATAATCCAATCAGCCCAGAAACACCCACAAGTATTCCCTATGACATGCAGTCAATGTCAGTCTAGTACCTCACGTAAGTGCCACCTAGATTAGCAGTAGGTTATCCTCCCTATAAGAGAAACTCTATCAAAGATGTATACCGGGTTCCAAAAAAAAAATCACTAAAGCATTTGGGATTTTTGTGAATTGAAAAACAAAATATTGAATCCCAAATTGGAGAAGCCAAAGTGTTTTTGCTATTTTGCAGTGTATGCAAAATGAAAATCGTCTAGTGTTCTGAACGAAAAAGGACTGGTTTAACACGCTTTATATAAAAAATTTGAGTCGGTGCGGCGCTGTACTGGAAGGAAGTGTGATAGTCGCTCGAACGAAACCAGATGTCGCATGAACAACATCGTACGACATGCCAATGCCTTTGAACGACATGCACATGTTGCTCGAACGACGGAGCGACAAAATTATTTTTTATTTTTTGTTTCAAAAATACGCCTCAACACTTAAAAAAATATTTTGACGAAAAAAAACGCCTTAACACTTAGAAAATATTTTAGAAAAATACCCCAACACTATTAAATGAACCGTAAAGTTACCAAAATTCCTATACAAATCTAATACCACCATGATCCCAAAACTGAAAAGTTACTAAAAATGCGAGATAAAAATTTGTTCAAAAATCTGCAACATCAGATCTTCAAGATTTTCTCATTAGGGTGTGCAATATATGATCATCAATCTTTATACCTACAGACATGAGACAAAACAAATATATTCGTGACGTATCGAGTTTGAAATGAGATAAACATAACATGAAAACAAATATCGAATCCCAAATCTTCCCCATAATGCAAACACCCCCATAATTCGTTCTCTCCATTTTTATTTGTCAAAACTAGACAAGGAAAATAATAAATATAAATAATCATGGAGTTGACACGATTAAGCATAACAAACAACTATGATCATTAAGAGATACTCAAAAGCATTCCACAAGCTATTTTTGATTTTGTAATTTTTCACATAAAAAAAGAAAAAATAATTTTAAAAAAATCAATCACCATGAATTTTTACTAAGATAACAAAATCATGAAAACGAAATGAATGGGTGTGAACAAATTCGATAGGAAAATCAATGCAATCAAGCATAACATATGTGCACGAAGAATACGGATCCTCCTAACCAATGATCTCAAAAAAGTCCTTATGTGTTAAAAATGTGAATTCATATTACATTTACTCAATCTAATCGACACATCAGAGTATAAAATGATTTTCAAGCCAATAACATCTGAAACTGTGTAATGCTTTTTCAAGATTTTGTTTGGACGTGCAAAACCGCTTTTTACTTTTTCCATCTGAAAACCCTCATAAATAAAGATGCATTTATTTTTTCTTTGAGGTGATCTAAGTGTTCATCTAAGTTCTAGTATAACAAGTTCCCATAAAAATCTTTAATAAAATTCTCATATCTTTTTTCAATTTAAACACACACACAGTACTGACTGTCTATTTAAAATAATCTCAATGTTAATTTCAGGTATTGAATTTCTACTATTGTTTTGTGCTTTTTATAAATCATACCCCACCCCCACCCACCCCCACCCCAACATGTTTACGGGCTTTCATCACCCGTCATAAATTTTTCGGTCCGTGACTTACTGGCCAGTTGTCTTGGGTCTTTTAGTCCCTTAACATACATTAAGAATTTTACCCAATCTAAATACCACATTTTCTTTCTTGTTATACACTTGAACACGTTTTGTTATTTAGTCCTTATTAATTTATCTTTGATGTATTACCAGCATCTTTACTTTTATAAACTTTATTTAATTTTCAATTTTAAGGACTATTTTCATCACTTAGTGTTCATCTAAGTTCTAGTATAACAAGTTCCCATAAACATCTTTAATAAAGTATTATCACAAATATAAACTAAGAGTGATAAAATAACCTTGAGGCATATAAATTAATTGTGACAAAGTAAGATTATAAAAACCCCACTTTTATTTCTATAACTCCTATTTTATTAAACTTTAAATATAATTAGGGGTGTATGGAAAGAAAAGTTAAATAGGAATAAAAACAACATTTTTAAAATATGAAGGGCTCACCAATTTGATCAAATTTTTCAACAACATAGACTAATTAATCTTTATTATAAGACAATTACTACAAATTTATGCTCATCACCCGAATTCAAAAAGTAATTTAATGACTAAAGTAATATTTTTTTTAACTTTAGTTATTCACCACAAATCTTAAAAAATATTTTATTTTTCATGCTTTTAGCAACTTCGGATGCCATTTTAACCCTTATTGTAGTTTTTCAGTTTTTATGCTTTTATTTTATGGATATAAAGTCATGTGATTATTTCACCATCCAAAGTCAACAAAAAACGCCATATATGGTTTTTTTTCTCCATTAGTATAAGTATATAGCGATTATTTCACACTTAAATCACATATTAAGCTGGCCTTCATTTTTTTGTGAAATTTGTAGAAAATTATTTATTTATTTTTAATGCAAATAAATTGTTATCCAATATTTTTGGATATTATTTACATTTACATTTTTGGATATTATTTTTGGATATTATTTACATTTACATTTTTGGATATTATTTTTTGAAATTTATAGAAAATTACTTATTTATTTATCTTTTTAACCCCCTACCCCCACCCTGCCCCACATCCTATCCCCACACTACCCCCACCCTGCCCCACCCCCTATCCCCACACTACCCCACCCTGCCCCACCCCCCCCCACACGCATACACACACGCACATAGATACACACATACACACATATATATACACACAAACATATATATAAATGGAAGAGAGAGAGAGAGAGAATTAAACCTGAAGGTAGAGAGAGAGAGAGAGAGCAGCGTCGAGAGAGAGAAAGAGAGGGAGGGAACGGCGGGAGGAAAAAAAGAAGGGGTAAAGGGATTTTGCTGAAAATATTGTCACGGTCGTGTCAAGGTCATTGACCGTGACAAGTATTTAAAGAATTGTCATGGTCATTGACCGTGACAATTGTTTGTCAAGGTCGTGTCAAGGTCAATAATCGTGACATAAAACGCGTATTTTTTGTCACGGTCAATGACCTTGACAAGAGTGGCCGGCTGAAAGGTGACATTTTGGCCATTTTTGTGTAGTGCTTTCCATTTGAATACTCATCTCCAGAATCTTTCACCTCTTCCTCACTATCGCTAGAAGTGGCTGGCAGGGCAATCTTTTTCCCCTTTCTCTTTCATCGAGTGGACACTCAAATGCTCTATGTCCTCTACCCTCACACTCAAAGCATCATTGTTCTTTACCTTTCTCTTTGCCACCACTTTATTTAGCCTTATATTTATTTTTATTTTTCTCAAAAACACTTTTATTGGAAGAATTTTGCTTTGAAAACTTGAGAATTTTTTTGCACGGATGGCCATATTAAAATCAGACCCATCCTCAGACTCGGACTCACAAACTCTCACATTCTTTTTCTTCTCAATCTTGGACAATTCTTTTCCCTTCCTAGACCGAGCTCTAAGTGCTATCCATATGTCCTTAGGTTT
Organism: Sambucus nigra; assembly: GCA_949130495.1. NCBI lineage: Eukaryota > Viridiplantae > Streptophyta > Magnoliopsida > Dipsacales > Adoxaceae > Sambucus > Sambucus nigra. The sequence goes on from OX422215.1 coordinate 49,404,805, forward strand.
GACCGTGTCGAAGAATAAGTCATTCTGATATGTCTGTAGGTCTCCTACCAGCTCTTCTAATTTTTAATTGCTCAAATGACATAAGGAATTCAAAACAGTTACTTTACGGATAAAAAGTTTAGGCTACGATCTCAAAATAATTTTAACCACTCGTGCATATGGAATGTGCTCACCAAGATTGAAACTAGTGTATACAATATCAGACAGACGTGCATAAAACTCATCAAAACACTAGGTTTTCAAGTATGGTAATAGTTTCAAATTGAGTAGTTTAATTTTGAAGTTTAGACTCTTAGACTGCGTTTCGGCCTTCATGGGTATGTTGTAAAACATCCTATGCTTCATTAGACATGGTACACATCGTAATACATCGGAACTTCTTAGGGGTGATGACACTAGAAATTACATTCAGTCCAAATGAATTAAAAGTGTTCCACCTAAACTCATCATCAGTCCAGTCTATCATGGGTTTTAAATAAGTCACGTTATTTTGCATGACAGTGGGATGAGTCCAACCTCTTTCACAGACAACCCAAACACGCTAATCAATTACTTTTAAATGCGATTTCATACGAGATTTTCAGTAAGCATAATTAGACACGTCAAAAATTATCAACCGATTACATAAGTTTTTATTCAGAAATATTGCGATTTTTCAAGATTAGATTTTTCAAAAAAATCAGTATCACCAAATTTTGTGAAAAATAAAATCACTCGATAAATTCGAGAAACCCGCTCTGATACCAATTTGAGAATGCAGTGCGATATTGATTTAATCGGATTCGTAAATTCCAATTGAAACAATACAATTAGAGTCAATTTTCAAACCAATTTAATTCAGCCCTGAAACATACAACTACGTGGGTAAAATCAAACCGATATAATTAATTGGAGACACAGATTACTGAAAAAAGCACAAAAAAAAATCTTTTATTTCACTTAATAATACTCACAATGATTACAAGCGAAATCTGCAATTAATATCCGCAGATACCCGGAACAACACGCAGTTCTAAATCAGCAATGAGTCAACCTCAGAAGATATATAAAGACATGCAGTCCAATCATCCCAGGAACAATCACGAGTACTCCTTATGACACGCAGCTAACGTTGGCCTAGGACCTCCCTCAAGTGGCACTTAGATCAGCAGTAGGTTATCCTCCATACAAGAGAAACTCTAACAAAGATGTATCTCGGGTTCCAAAACAAATGACTAAAACATTTGAAATTTTTGTGAATTGAAAAATAAAAGATTGAGCCCTAAATTGAAGAAGGCAAAGTGTTCTGTTGTTTTACAGTTTATGTAGAATGAAAATCGTTAGGTCTTCTTAACAAAAAAAGACTCGCTTAACCCGCTTTATATAGAAAAGTTGAGTTGGTGCGTCACTCGAAAGAAGTGCCAAAGTCGCTTGAACGACAATTTCACGAGATGTCAATGTTGTTTGAACAACAGACATATGTCCCTCGAATAACGGACTGAAAAAATAAATTTTTATTTCAAAAATCCGCCTCAACACTTTGAAAAATATTTTGATGAAAAACACCACCTCAACACTTAAAAAATATTTTAGAAAAATATCTCAACACTATTAAATGAACAGTAAAGTAACCAAAACATAACCTTACCAAAATTAGTCTCGCATAGGCTTGAATGTTGAATAACTTTTTATCTTCACGTTCGTCTTCATGTATCTTCAAACTTGAACTTTTTATTCGACGGTTTGTAGCGGTATACGACATACACTAATGTAAAATAGGACTTATAAATATGTCCTTACATTGTTTTCATCATATGGGCGTTTTTTATCCTGTTGTAGTCATTTAATGTTCAAGCATGATTATGTTTATTATAAACAAAGAATACAAATGGCATTAATATATTTTAAGTATATTTGTGGGAACATAGAATTAAATATTCATGTAAGTCAAGTCGAAATGATCTGTATTTAGCTAGAGGCTGAGGCTAATGAATTTTTAACTATATTTTAACATTGGATATAGCTAGAAATTAGTGATTTTTTGTTGTGATATCTTTATTTTAGGTTTGGACAAATTATTGGTTATGGTTGGTGTTATTTGATTTTCGTGTAAAAGTAAAAGATTATAAACAAAAGCAAAAGCAAAAGGAGGAAGCAGTGGGTCTGAATCAAGTGGGGGTTCCATGATAAGATAAAGATTGAATTTTCGTGAATCAAAAGACAAATCTTGGGCAACCGGTAGCAACCCCATCTCTGGAGACAAATAGTGAGATATGAATTTCTCCTTAATGGCTATTATTTCTGTCATTCTCAGCCTATATGTAGTGAATAAAAATGTACTAGATATCTCACCTTTCTCAGCAACAGTTTTTAAAGATTACGTTTAGGGAAATGGAGCCCCACTTGCCCATAAGCGTACCCACTCTTATGGGCAAAACTAAAGGAGCCACACTTTCCTCTCCCAAGTAAAAAATGCTAGACGCAGAATGAAAATTTGTATTTTCAGTGTTTTGTTTTCTAAAAACTGTTAAGAAAAACCTTTTTTGACAAGAAATTGTCATTTAAGGGATTGAAAATGTAATTTGGAGAATAATGTTTAACTTTTTCATTAAAAAAATATTTTTTAAATGTTTATAAAAAAGAAAATTAACTGTTTATAAAAAAATGTTTTTATTAAAAATATTGGAAGCAATTCTTTTGTAAAAAACTGTTTTAACTGTTTTTTATTTATATTTACCTAAAAAGAAACAATTTATAAAATATTTTCTTAAAATGTACAGCTTTTATATATAATACAGATTTTTAACAGTTAAAAAAGTCTAATTTTGTAAGAAAACTGTATTTATTTTATATAAAACATTTTTTTAATTTTCATCAATAGCTTATTAAAAAAGTTGAAAAATCTTAAACCGTTGTTTCATAAAAAACCTGTTGATAAATATTTTTTAAATGTTCTATATGAAAAAACTGTTTGTTACAAAATTAAACTTTTAACAGTTAACAACATGTCTTTTATATTAAAAAACTCTGTAAAGTTTTTCAAATATTGTATTATAAAAAATATAACTTTTTCTGTAAATATAATTAAAGAACAGAAAAAAAAACGTTAAAACTGTTTTTGTAAAAAACAGTTCTTTCTATAAACGTTTTTCAAATAAAAACAATTTATTTATTTATTTTAAACCCTTATTTTTACTTTTTAATAAACATTTAAAAAAATATTTTAAATATAAAGTTGAACCTTTTAAAAAAAAATTATCTTTTAAAGCAGTTAAAAGATTAAAAACAGCTTTTTAAAAAAAAAATATAAAAGAATATTGAAAAGAAAGATTTTCATTATTTCTATAAGGCATTCTTTAGTTGAAAGAAGAAAAGTGGGGCTCATTAGATTTTGTATTGTTAGGTGAGAATGGATTTTGGGTACAAGAGGGGTACGTCCAGTTTCTCTCCATGATAAGATAAGATAAGAAAGATAAGATTGAATTTGAATTTGAATTTGAATTTGAATTTGAATTTGAATTTGAATTTGAAGACAACTCATGGGCAACCAAAAACAACGTGGGGCCGCTACACCTTTTTTTAGACAAACAGTGAGATATGCATAATTGGTTTTCGGCCTATATATAGAGATTAAAAGTGTACTAGCTTTGTCACCCTTCTGAGCAACACTTTCAAGAGACAACATACACAGTCAAGCAAAATGGTTTCCAAAACAATTGTTTTCCTTTGCCTTTCAATGGCTATTGTTCTGCTAGTGGCTTCCGAGGTGGCAGCTGCTGGTGAGCCATTTGAAACGACCACTTCTCAGACAAATAGTGAGCATTATCTCTTTCACCCTCCATGGATACAAATCTGGGCACAATCCCAGTATTTTGATTATTGGCATTGTGTGATCAAATGTGTTGCACCTAATTCATTTACTAAACAAATGTAACGTTGATTTTTTCAGCTACGTGGATTTTTTTGTCTACGGAAACATATGAATAAAATGAATAAGAGAGTAATTGTGGGGTTAAAATAAAACTAAATAAATATTTCATTCATGCAATAATCTACGTACATCACAAAGTACTAATGGCTTACATATATTGAACAGGTGCAGGTGAAACATCAGTTGGGTCAGACCAAAGGATTCGTTGCCGTTATGGGTGCTGCCGATTTTATAATGGATATTGCAGAAGGTGCTGCCGTAATGCTAAGGAGGCAGCGAATGTTGAGGTTAAAGCTAAACCTCAGAACTGAAGCCTCATTTCCATCCACAAGTACAGTTGATGGTTTCAACTGCTCTACTACTAATATACTTCGTTTGAAGTGTAAATAATAAGAATAACAAGTGGATGGATTGCCTTGTTTGTTTCTTGTGTGTGATTGCTCTTTGGTTTTTCTAAATCACATTAGAGTGATTGTCAATTGTTCATGGAGTAATCTATTGTACTCTCGAGATTCTTACGTTCTCCGTAAGATTTTCAAATATTGCAATAAAAATAAATTATTGTACAATAATGTGCTTCCATAAAAGAAGTCGAGGGGATCTTATTGATCATCTTTTAAAATGGCCCTTAATGTTTGTCGGATTCTTGTTTGAAACTCAAATTAACGGATTCCTTTCAAATTATTCATTTTTTTATGAAAGATTCTCTCCTACACTTTGATGAACATATATTCTGACCCTCAAGTTTTTTAACTTTATATAAATAAACGTAATAAGCCGAGAACCAACTTGTAATGCTTAATAAATTTAAGAGGAATTAATAATTAAACAATTGGGTATAACCTAATTAATTAATTGGGTTCTAGTTTTATTATATCACTAGAATGTGACTCGCGCGATGTGCGCGAGCCTTGTAGAATATTTTTTTGATAACATCTTATATACATTTTTCAGCGATAAATTGGAAATTGATATAAAATGAAATGATAACCAATGCCTTTATATAAGGTGGAGTAAACCACAAATTAAATGTTCATGGTGAATTATTAAGAACCGATTTGATAAATATGCAAGGTGATATAATAACATTACTTTATCCAAATACAACAATACCAAGATCTCTATATATAATTATTAAAATACTGTCAATCACCACATGTTATTCCATTTCAATATTTAATCATAAGTGAGGTTGAATCGTAATATTTTATTCACCTACAAATATTTTAGAATATTGAAAGAAATTAAGGGGAAAAAATCAGGTAAAGTTAAAAAAATTAATTCAATTGCTGACAATCAAGAACATTGAAAGAATTTAAGGGGATAATTTAAAACAATCAAATTTTTTAACAAAACAAATATTAAAAAGTAATTTAAGAGAAAGTGCATTATTTGGCATGTAATTTTCTTTATTGTAGCATCAAAATTTTATCAGCACACAAAAAAAAAGAAAAAAAAAACACATAAAGAAATGAGACTAAGGTATTGGAAATCTTCACATATGAAAAAATAGATAGAAAATTTGAAAACTTTGATTTACCTATTTGTAAAGCCTATGTGAGAAAGAAACCAACTTCCTCTCTCAATTGATGTTTCCCTATCTTGGTATTTTTTTTCTTCCGGATATCCTCAAACCATAACAAAATAAAATATGAAACATGAACACACACACTCAAACTCTAAATACAATACATTCTTTAGTTCACTCCATGTACTGGTTGCATCTTCATTAAGACCATTGTGACTTGCTACTTAATTTGTTGAGTTAATCAGTTTTTTTTCCATGTATATAATTAGACGGATGCTAACTTTTGTGGAGATGTTCTTTTATAGAGATGATTGACTTAAAAATTAAATTATATTATGAAAGCATGAAAATATACTCCTTACCTTCAAAGTTTTACGATAAAAGCTCCACATGAGACTATTTTATATAAGCAGTCTCCCTATGTAGCCAATAGACCTGTGAAAAAAAGATAATCAAAAGATACAAAAATTGACAGACATACACACATGCTGTCACAGAAACCGTCCACAACATACAAAGCAACGCCTAAAAAAATAGGCGTGCATACATAATTGACATAGTGACTAACACCCAGATGCAAAATGGGCTAGCGAGAGAGAAATAATAGAGCCATTTTGTCAACTGAGACAATGCATATGCATATTAGCAGCGTTCTAGAACATGAACTGGGTTCCAAGCTGAGCGTGTGTACATTCATATTAGCAGCGTTTTTGTGTATACAATTGGGTTTGCAATTGGTCTACATAACGTGGTTATATAAGTGGATATATAACTGATAAACTGGGTTCTAAAACATTTACACCACTGGGTTCAATTTTATTATGTATGTTTTAACATACCAGCAAGGTGAACCACTGGGTTCCACGCATGGGCCCAAGGATACAACCAAAAACACAAAAATGAATAGTGAGCGAATAGGTACCAAACACGCAATGGTCAAGAAACAAACACGCATGTTACACAAAGCATGAATGGCGAGAAGACAAACTAATCCAAGTATAGCAAAGTCGAAAAAAATATGAGACTTATGTAGAGGTATGAGACTTCAATGTTCATATATATATATATATGCACACATATGAAGAGATGACTTTTATATCAATTCCGCAAAATTCGTACTGACTCCTCCAAAATCATACCTGGTGCTATGGTTGTGACAAAGAGGCCAAAACTGATGAATACAGTGATGATGCTTATTGCTGTTAGAGAGAGTGAAAGGCGTCCCTATATGTCTGTTGGGGGGATATAAAATGATGTCTCTTAGTTTTTAACCTGTGTGTCTCTTAGTTTCCATCTATCTCAATATAATTACCTTCAATACAATAAATCGGCAGAATGAGAGAAGAAAAGATGTGATTGGAAAAATAGACGGGGTTAAAAGTGCCTTAAATGATATTAAAACCTCTAATACTATTGTATTAGAGGTATATAATAGAATTGTATTTAAAGACGAGAATTTAAAGTTGAAATGAACTAAATTGGAAATAAAGATCTTATTTGGTAAATTGTTAAAATTGTGTGGCCATAAGTATAATTTTTATAACGTGTGTGGCGAATCTGATAATTATTGTTACTTAGTTTATTAATTGGATAAATGGGGAATTTCAGCGGTTACATAAATGAAGAGGTCTATTGGCCTAGTGGTTGGACGCGCGACTAAGGCAACATACGGTCCTAGCTCGATTCCTAAGACCCCTCTTTCGTTTTTATTAAAAGAATTTTGAAGCATTAAGGCCTTGTTTGGCGTGGAGTTGTCACCCAAACACAACCTAAGACGTCATAACAACTTTACTAAACTGAAAGCATTAAAAAAATCAAAACCAATAATTTTTTTTTAGATAGTAAAACAAAAAATCAGATTTAATCTTTCTTTGTTAGTTAATTGTGGTTATAGAACTAGTTTACTACAAAAACATTTAAAAATTGATAAAACTCAAAAACAAAAAAAAAAATCCTGGAAATTTTCAGAATCGTTGTTTGTAAGTAGCCCATAAAACTTCTAATAATTCAAAAAAAAATCTTTTCGTAGTCGCTCTCTTATTTCCAAAATAAAAAAAAAATGCTTCATAAGTGTGCTTTGTTATTTTTTTCTTTATTTTCTTTATTTATTTTTTGTATTTGAATTTGAATTTGAATTTGAATTAAAAGACAAATCTTGGGCAACCAAAAACAACGTGGGGCGGCTACACCTTTTTTGACCAAACAGTTAGATATGCATAATTGGTTTTCGGCCTATATAGACAGAGTAAAAGTGCACTAACTTTCCCACGCTTCTCAGTCAAGCAAAATGGTTTCGAAAACAATTGTTTTCCTTTGCCTTTCAATGGCTATTGTTCTGCTAGTGGCTTCCGAGGTGGCAGCTGCTGGTGAGCCAGTTGAAACTACCACTTCTCAGACAAATAGTGAGCATTATCTTTTCACCCTCCATTTATACAAATCTGGGCACAATCCCTGCACCGAACAGTATTTTGATTATTGGCATTGTGTGATCAAATGTGTTGCACCTAATTTATTTACTAAACAAATGTACAATGGATTTTTTCGGCTACATGGATTTTTTAATCTATGGAAATCTATGAGTAAAATGAATAAGAGAGCACTTGTGGGGTTAAAATAAAAAGAAATAAATATTTCATGCATGCAATAATCTACATACATCACAAAGTACTGATGGCTTACATATATTGAATAGGTACAGGTGAGGCATCAGTTGGGTCAGACCAAGGAGTTCGTTGCCGTTATGGGTGCTGCCGATATTATAATGGATATTGCAGAAGGTGCTGCCGTAATGCTGAGGAGGCAGCGAATGTTGAGATTAAAACTAAACCTCATAACTGAAGTATCATTTCCATCCACAACTACGGTTGATGGTTTCAACTGTTTTATTACTAATATACTTCGTTAGAAGTGAAAATAATAAGAATAACAAGTGGATGGATTGCCTTGTTTGCTTGTTGTGTGTGTGATTGGTGTTTGATTTTTCTAAATCACATTAGAGTGATTGTCCATTGTTCATGGAATAATCTATTGTACTCTTGAGATTCTTACACTCAGTAAGATTTTCAAATATTGCAATAAATATAAATTATTGTAAAAAAATGTGCTTCCATAAAAGAAGCCGAGGGGCTTTTATTGATCATCTTTTAAAATCGCCCTTAATGTTTGTTGGATTCTTGTTTGAAGCTCAAATTAATGGATTCCTTTCTAATTATTCATTTTTTTATGAAAGATTCAGTCCTTCAGTTTGATGACGATATATTCTGACCCAAACGTTTTTTAACTTTATATAAATAAACGTAATAAACTGAGGACCAACTTGTAATGCTTAATAAATTTAAGTGGAATTAATAATTAAACAATTGGGTATATCCGAATTAATTAATTGTGTTCTAATTTTATTATATCACTAGCATGTGACCCGCGCGATGTGCGGGAGCCTTGTAGAATATTTTTTTTTGTAACATCTTATATACATTTTTCAGCTATAAATTGGAAATTGATATAAAATGAAATGACAATCAATGCTTTTATATAAGGTGGAGTAAACCACAAATTAAACGTTCATGGTGAATTATTAAGAACTGATGTGATAAATATGCAAGATGATATCGAGGTGATAAACATGCAAGGTGATATAATAACATTACATTGTCTAAATACAACAATACCAAGATCTCTATATATCATTATTAAAATACTCTCGATCACCACATGTTATCCCATTTCAATATTTAATCGTAAGTGAGGTTGAATCGTAATATTTTATTCACCTAAAAATATTTAAGAATATTGAAAGAAATTAAGGGGAAAAAATCAGGTCAAATTAAACATCTTTATTCAATTGCTCACACTCAAGAACAATGAAAGAAATTAAGGGGATAATTTAAAACAATCAAATTTTTTAACAAAGCAAATATTAAAATGTAATTTAAGAGGAAGTGCATTATTTGGCATGTAATTCTCTTTATTGTAGCATCAAAATTTAATCGAGACAAAAAAAAAAAAAAAAAAAAAACACAAACAAATGACACTAAGATATTGGAAATAATGAATAATCATTTGTAGGAGAGGATTAATTGACTCTTCACATATGAAAAAATAGATAGAAAATTTGAAAACTTTGATGTACCTGTTTGTAAAGCCTTATGTGAGAAAGAAACCAACTTCCTCTCTCAATTGATGTTTCCTTATCTTTGTATTTTTTTCTTCCGGATATCCTTAAACCATAACAAAATAAAATATGAAATATGAACACACACACTCAAACTGTAAATACAATACATTCTTTAGTTCACTCCATGTATTGGCTGCATCTTCATTAAAATCATTGTGACTTGCTACTTAATTTGTTGAGTTAATCTGTTTTTTTTTTCCATGTATATAATTAGACGGATGTTAACTTTTGTGGAGATGTTCTATGATTGCCTTAAAAATTCAATTATATTATGAAAGCATGAAATTATACTCGTTACCTTCAAAGTTTTACGATAAAAGCTCCACATGAGACTATTTTATATAAGCAATCCCCCTATGTAGCCAGCAGACATGTGAAAAAAACACAATCAACACAAAAATTGACAGACATGCACACATGCTGTCACAGAAACCGTCCACAACATACAAAGCAAAGCCTACAAAAAAATAGGCGCGTATACATAATTGACATTATGACTAACACCCAGATGCAAAATGGGATTGGGAGAGAGAAAAAATGTATATAAGAATTGAGGCTGTTTTAAGTCTCTGAAGCTTCTTTGCAAATATTTTTAGTCCATTCCCTTCCATATCTCCCTTCCACGAGTTCTGAACCAAGTCTATGAATTGAGGAAGATTCATTACTAGACTTTAAAGAGATGAAAATGGGAGCATGATAAGATGAGGATCTATTGAGAAGCTTGACAGTGGATGACTCCCACTCAGAGATGAAATTTTGATTGACTAGACACCTGTCCAGCCTTGCCATAATGAAATCTTTATCTTTTCGATGGCTTCACCAAGTAAACTTGGTTCCAGCATACCCTAGGTCAGTTAATCCACTGTCTTCAATAGCTTGGTTAAAATCCTCCATTGCTAGATGGTCAATGTCATTCCTACCAAGTTTTTGCTCTGAGAAGATACCACATTAAAATCCCGATGACCATGTGAGGGTCATGTTGGAAGCTTGCTGAAATGCAAGATAACTCCCCCCCCCCCCCCCCCCCCCCCCCCCCCCACCCAAACTTTTCCTTTCTTCTTTATTACATTTAGCATATACAATGGCCATAATTAAGAAGGACTGAACAACAGGGTGACTTACTTTCAGGGTTAAATGCTGAGGGTGATCTTGAATACACTACATAATAACTCTAAACCTCCAAAATACCAAGATTTTACCATTCATGTTGCTACAACTTCCTTCAAATCCCCATTTTATTAGAAACTTATCAAATTTTAGAGAGTTAACCTTTGGTTCAAGAAGAGATACAATAGGCAGCTTGTGGATTCTGCTTAACAATATCAACCTCATGGGAGAGGACTTTTTAGCGGCTCCTCTGATATTCTTAAACTGTAAACACAATACATTCTTTAGTTCACTCCATGAACTGGTTGCATCTTCATTAAGAACATTGTTACTTGCTACTTAATTTGTTGAGTTAATCAGTTTTTTTTCCATGTATATAATTAGACGGATGTTAACTTTTGTGGAGATGTTCTTTTATAGAGATGACTGCATTAAAAATTCAATTATATTATGAAAGCATGAAAATAAACCCCTTACCTTCAAAGTTTTACGATAAAAGCTCCACATGAGACTATTTTATATAAGCAATCTCCCTATGTAGCCAACAGACCTGTGAAAAAAGATAATCAAAAGATACAAAAATTGACAAACATACACACATGTTGTCACAGAAACCGTCCACAACGTACAAAGCAACACCTAAAAAAGTATGCATGTATACATAATTGACATAGTGACTAACACCCAGATGCAAAATGGGCTTGGGAGAGAGAAAAATAGAGCCATCTTGTCAACTGAGACAATGGATATGAATATTAGCAGCATTCTAGAACATGAACTGGGTTCCAAGCTTAGCGCGTGTACATTCATATTAGCAGCATTTTTGCGTATACAACTGGGTTTGCAATTGGTCTCCATAACGTGGTTATATAAGTGGATATAAAAACTGATAAACTGGGTTCTAAACCATTTACACCACTGGGTTTATTCTGTATATTTTAACATACCAGTAAGGTGAGCCACTGGGTTCCATGCATGGGCCCAAGGATACAACGAAAAACACAAAAATGAATAGTGAGCGAATAGGTACCAAACATGCAATGGTCAAGAAACAAACACGCATGTTACCCAAGAAACAAAAGCATAACTCCACAACGCTTAGAACCAAGAAAAATAAAATAAAGAGTAACAGGTACCAAAAAAATAAATAGCAAAAAATAAAATTTTAACGCTGAGAACACTTAACAGGCATCAAAGTGTGTTCAACTTTAACATATTTTGACACTCTTAAGCATACCTCTTAACAGGTACCAAAAACATAACTCCTAAGTCAATAACCCCAAATATAAACCTGAACCAAGAAACAAAAACACAACTTCCACAAATGGGTCCATGCATACAACCAAAAACATAAAACATGAATGGTGAGAAGACAAACTCATTCAAGTATAGCAAAGTCGAAAAAAATATGAGACTTATGTAAAGGTATGAGACTTCAAAGTTCATCTATATATATGCACACATACGAAGACATTATTATTATATCAATTCAGCAAAATTCGTACTGACTCCTCCAAAATCATATCTGGTGCTATGGTTTTGACAAAGAGGCCAAAACTGATGATTATAGTGATGATTCTTATTGACGTTAGAGAGAGTGAAAGGCGTCCCTATATGTCTGTTGGAGGGTTGGATAGGGGGGGGGGAGTAGTGTGTCTCTTAGTTTTTTACCTTTGTGTCTCTTAGTTTCTAGCTATCTCAATATATTAACTTCAATACATTAAATCGGCAGAATGGGAGAAGAAGAGATGTGATTGGAAAAATAGACGGGGTTAAAAGTGCATTAAATGATATTAAAACCTCTAATACTATCGTATTAGAGGTATATAATAGATTTATATTTAATAACGAGAATTTAAAGTTGAAATGAACTAGGTTGGAAATAAAGAGCTTATTTGGTAAATTGTTGAAATTGTGTGGCCATAAGTGTAATTTCTATAACGTGTGTGGCGAATATGATAATTATTAAAACTTAGTTTATTAATTGGATAAATGGGGAATTTCAGGATTAGACCAAGGGTATAAGAGCTCTTCTCTGGTCTTTCTAAATCACATTAAAGTGATCATCAATTTTGTAATGCTCGATCTTTTGTACTCTCGAGATTTTACTGTCACTGTAAAATTTTCAAATATTGAAATAAATATAAAATATTCTATAAAAAATTTCATCTAGAAGATGATGCCTTTCTTTTATTAAGGCTATGATACCTTTTTTCGATTAATTAACACTAGAATACACTATTTCCCTTTATAAAATGTAAGATGATGTAACAAGAACATAGACATGTATTTTATAGTTGTGTCGAGGACACAATGCATCGACAATAATGTATATAATATTTAGTTCCACTATTTGAAAGTCGGTAGTCGTCCTCAAACTTTAACCAGTTGTCTCGAATCATATTCATTTCTAGTTGTTCTTAATCGATATGGAAGGCTCTTGAGATTGTGAAACTACACTAAAAAATATCCCAACCATTATTTAAGTCAAAACGTGATCCCAAAGAAGGTTTAGCGTCACCGTGGCGTAGGGGGTTCGTTGCACACCATTTGGACTAGAGTTTTTTGCAATATGTTATGAGAGCGTGCGACCAATGAGGGTGGTTGTGTTCGCTGTAGCGAACTGACCTACATTTGTGCATAAATGGGTCTTTAAAGTGGAGTGTTTTGGGACATTTGACATATAACCTTTGGGGTATAACTATAATGATATGTGGGGTTTATTGATATTGAGAGTGATATTTCATTAACGAAAGAGGCAAAGAAAATAAGAGAGTTATTACATCAAAGAGAGACAGAAGGAAAGAGAAACAGGTTTAGGGTTCTCACCTAATTCAAAAATGAGATTCGGTAGTTCGGTCTTGGATTGAGAGTGTACATAACTCGTATATGATCATACCATTGTAACTTGTTTTTCTTAAATTGTAGAACTCTCTCTCTCTTTCTCTATTGATGGGTTCATTATTTTTTTGTGAGTTTTACCCAAAAAATGACCGTGGGATGCCCATTGTATCATAAATAATGAGCTCTTAGAATCGCTTTCCTAAAATACAAAAAAATGCAAGTTTGAATAAGATTCAAGTTAAAATGCAATTTGAGTAACCCCGGGAGGTGAAATCGCAATTTAAAAAATTTAATGAGGCTGAAAATGATTTTAAATATTTATCTAAGAAAAATAAGACTCTCCCTGAAACTTTGTCGAATTCAAAGTTTAAGCAAAAAAGCTATCAATTTTGGGGTCTAAAATACAATTAAGGGTAAATTTATAATTTTCTAAACTTTAAAGAACTGAATTTAAATTAAAATCAGTTTTTAATATTTTTGCAGATACCTTTGATGTTTGGTGAAGTTATGTGATCATTTGGTGAAGATATGGGGATTGTGTGAAGAATTGAAGGAATTACAAAATCTTGGGGTCAAAGTATGGAAATGAATTTCGAAAAACTGTAAGGTAAATAATTGATTGAAAGAGTTAAATAAATGAAGAGGTCTATTGGCGTAGTGGATGGATGCTCGACTAAGGCAACATATGGTCCTAGCTCGATTTTTAAGACCCCTCATTCGATTTTATTAAAAGAATTTTGAAGCATTAAGGCCTTGTTTGGCGTGGAGTTGTCATCCAAACACGACCTATGGCGTCCTAACAACTTTACTAATCTGAAAGCATAAAAAAATCAAAACCAATATTTCTTCTTTTTTTAGTTAGTAAAATAAAAAATATAATTTAATCTCACTTTTTAGTTAATTGTAGTTGTAGAACTAGTTTATTACAAAAACACATAAAAATTGAAAAAAACTCGAAAAAAAAAATTTCTGGAAATTTCCAGAATCGTTTTTTGTAAGTAGCCCCTAAAAAATCTAAAAATTCGATAAAAAAATCTTTTCATAGTCGTTCTGTTATTACAGAATAAAAAAAATTGCTTTAGAAGTGTGCTTTTTTATTTTTTCCTTTATTTTATTTATTTATTTTTTTTGTTTCGCACTTTACGTTTGGTGTAGTTTCTTTTATTTATTTTTTAGCAGCATATTAAAAAAACGAATAAAGGAAAAAAAAAGGTGCAAAAGTGAAGAAAAAATCGAAAAAGTGTGCAATCTTGCACAGAGCACAACGGACTCTCGAAGACGACTAAAACATAAGCAATGTTTCCCTTCGATTGACGTCAACTTAAACTTCTACCCGACGTAAACAAGTGATCGTAAAAAGTACACGTCGGACGTATGTTTTTGTGTGCTCCTACGTGGTTTAATTTGGCATTTAATTTAACATGTTGCATAAATAGACTTAAGGGTAAAGCCCATGTTAAATGTTAGGTGGGGATTTTATCACCCATCCTTGGTTCGAAAATCAATAATTAACCAAGCATTTGCATATCCCAGGACATCACATTTAATTTAAAATCAAGTAGACATTGGCCTTAGGATATCACATATCTCATAGGTGACCTCTTAATGAGGCTAGAATTACAAGGTACTCCAATGCAAACTTATCAAATCAATCCTGTTTCACCTTGTCTAGGATTGGTGGTTTTTAATGAGTCTTTGTACCGACCACCTACCTGGAGGAAAAAGCGAGGTTTGCGGTGATAATCGTAGTTGTCCATCTTTTAAATTCTCCCTTGTCAAAGAGTCAGAGTTGTATAATTAGGGATTTTAATTCGGAGTCCCCTGATTTCATCGATTAATCTCGCGAAAACTAGTTTTTAAAATTGTGAATTCCCCTCACCTAAATTAGATAATTCAATTTGTTGTGTGTTAGCTAGGAATTTCGTGATTTGAGTAAAAAAAATTCTTCACATAAAAAAAGATAAAATAATCGAGTGAACTCAGTGCATGCGAAGTATGTATTGACATCATACCGGTCGTTTGTCGAGTGTGGAGTCTAGCATTATCGATAATTACGTAGGTATATTTTTTATATTCGCCGAGATAGGAGATGAGTTACAACATGTACCCTTAACGATTATCTTTATCCAACTAGGTCTAGTCGACCTTCATGCGTACTTCTACATGAGTACAACAGAAACAATTTTCAATTCCATTCGGCAACAATCCAATTGTTGCCTGTGATTCGGGGTAACAAAAAATAAGATCCCTACCTTCACGCACGTGAATTAGCGGATGTATATGGGACCAATAAGTATCAACAATTCACCGATGAGATTGTCAAACTTAAATTATTCCCGTTCTAATTGAATGACAAAGCAAATAGTTGGTTTAACTCGTTAAAACCCGACTCCATCACCATTTGGAACCAAATGAGTGTCACAATCCTTCATAATTTCATCCCCAACCAAAAGTCGACATCGATACGTCATGCCATCAGCACATTTATCCGAAAGGAAGGAGAAGCCTTATGGATGTATTTGGAGCGATTCAAGGACATGCTACTGCATTGTCCGCACCACGGGATTGAGATGGGACGCCAAGTCTAAATTTTGAATGAGGGGTTCGATTTTAATGCTCGGACCATGGTCGAGTCACTGTGTAATGGTGATTTTACCGCGAAAAGTGAGGTCGACGCATGGGTATTCCTAGAAGCCATAGCGAAAAAGTCTCAACGATGGGCAACCAATAGAGAATCTAGGTCCACTACATCTAATGAGAGTTTATCTCACCAAGATGAACAAAGTTGTGATTTAAATGCCAAAGTGGCCACATTAGCGCAATGTTTAGGGGCTTTAAAGATGAGCAAAGAGTCCAATAGAACATCAACTGCGATCGTTCAACATGTAGGTTCTCCTATTTGTATACTTTGCGATGCATTCAACCACTTAGTCGAGAATTGTCCCACCCTTACAACCCACATGGCACTCACTGAGCAAGCCAATGCCCTCTACCAAAATAGGCCAAAGTATGACCCATATTCAAATGCGTATAAATCTGGGTTGCGAGATCCGCCAATCTTTCATTGTCCAACTGTTAATACCAAGGATGTGGATGTTAACCTTATAGTAACCCAAATAATGCCACTGCACCATCGTATCCCTCATCCCAAAATATCCAATCTTTAGAGGATTCAATGAACCCTATTTCCCAAAGTTCCCTTTAATTCCAGCAAACCACTCAAAATGTCCTCCAATCCACCCAACAAATCATGCATGCGAACACTCAAGCCATTAATGAACTCGAGGTTTAAATGAGCCAACTAGCAAACGCGTTGAGTGAAAGGAATAAAGGTAACATTCCCAAGTCATCTCGAAATCAACCCGTGGATCTAACTTCCTACTCACCTTCACCTTCCGAGCCATCTGTAAACACCTATGGCCCAAAACCTCCATTTCCCCAATAGTCGGTACCCCAAATGAAAAAGTCATAAGTTGATAAGATGTTGGAAGTATTCAAGCATGTAAAAATCTATATACCACTACTTGATAAGCACCAACGTACCCAAGAAAGCTTTTATCTCTGAGCATGCAAGATTGGCATAAGAAAGGGTGCAAAGGCCCATCTCATTAAGTGGATTACTAGGCCCTATGATACCTTTTATCTAAAAAGGATGCTAAGGTTCGTCTCATTAAGTGGATCCTATTACTGTCATAGTTTGACCTTGAAATTCAGTATAAGAAAGGGTGTGAGAATGTAGTGGCTTATAACTTTTCTAGGTTAATCGTTGAATCATCTGATAACTTATTAGCGATAAATGAGTCATTTCCAGATGAAAAATTGATGTTTGTCTCTCAACTTCCATGGTTTTCCGATATTGTGAATTATCTTGTGATGGCTGAAATGCCTCTGCATTGGCCTAAGCAAGATTGTTCTAAAGGAAGCCAAGTATTTTTTTAAGAAGACTCGTATCTCTTCAAGTATTGGCCTGATCAAATCATTCAGAAGTGTGTACACTACAACAAAAAACATCATTTATGTCAGTTTAAAAAGTGACGTTATGTTAGACAAATGTAAACTGATATAAATGATAATTATTTACGTCAATTTCACTTTAAAGTTATATTTTTATTTCAATTTAAGTAAAATTGAGATAAAAAAACCATTTATCTCGTTTTTATATATAAATAGCATAAATATAATGTTAATTATTTTAGACTTCAAGTCAAAACTGAGTTAAATGGAAAAAGGAGCGGGTTTTTTTTTCACACTCCCGCTCCAAAATTTTTGTTCCTCTTTGGCAGATGGAGGCTCTCTTTCTACAACACACTCTCTCTCTCTCTGCCTCTCTCTCTCTCTCTCTCTGGCTACACGTCTCGTACGACTCTCATCTTTGTGCCGGTCAAGCTCCATCGCAGGTAAAAAAGCTCTTGATTTACTTGCTTCGATTTGTGTATATGTGTTCGTGTGTGTGCAATTTGTGTATATGCTATTTGTTCTTGATTTTGTGTATGCGATTTGTGTATATATGTTTGTGTGTTTGATTTGTTTATACAAGATTTGTTCTTGATTTGTTTATACGGGATTTGTTCTTGATTTGTGTGTGTGGGATTTGTGCAGGGGCGTCCCCATTAAGTCCTGAGTGGGTGAGGGCACACCCACATAATTTTTGGGATTTTTTTTATATACAGTGTTCTTTTGAAATTATATGGGCCTTGGTATAATTTTTCGAACTAAAATGTAGCTGAAAAATGCTGTTAGATAACTTAGGAGCGACCTCTGTAATTATTTTAAAATCTTTTAGAAAAATATACTTAGTTGTACATCTCCTTACGATATTTGAGCTCTTCTCATTTTAAAGAGGAAAAAGCCTAACATTTAAAAACTCAATGTAGCAGCCTATGTGCACACCACTGCTAAATTATGTGTTTCTTTTTGTGGTTTATCAAATACAAATTTCAAGTTTTGATGTCTCGATAAGTTATTTAGCTCTTTCTTTAATGGAAGTGGCAATCATTTGAATGGTTGTTGTCATGTTGTAGTTTAATTAGATTTATAAAACAAACATTTAGGTCTGAAAATTTTCCTTTAAAACAATTTCTGTTAAAAATTTCCTTTACATGTCTTAGTTTGATTAGATTTATTGGTGATTAGGTGCACATTCTTATTTTTGTTTGGGTATTGTTAAAATTAGTGGGGTGTTGTTAATATTAATTGGTTATTATTTTGCATTTCCAAATTTAGTTGGATGTTGTTATTTAGGGTTTGAAGTTGATTTGGTATTGTTCATTTAAATTAAGTATTGTTATTTGGTACCCAAATTTTTTTATTTGGAGTTGTTGATTTTATGTATTATGACAGTATAATGGAAATTTATACCAAATACAACCCTTAGAATTTCGTTGAGATCAAAGGAGAAAAAAAAATGTTTATGTTGATTTTGTATTTTTGGCACTTAATGCATGATATTTAACAATCATGTGGGTTTCATACATAGTTGTAATCACCCAAACACTAATAATTCGAAAGTACATTTTTTTTAGCATTGTTGTCATGTTTGTGGAGAGAGGGGGTTAACTAATCACCTATGTTTAATATGTACGTTAATATTTTATTGAGAATCGTGTACCAGTTAACTTTTACCCCCTGGATTACTGATGATAATCATATCCTCCATTAAAGGAACTCTGTTTTGTAGTATCTTCCAAAATTACTTCGCTATATCTATTTCTCTATGATGTTTTTGGGCAACTGACAAATATAAAAAAGATAATGAAATTGGGAAATTGCGTAAATTATATTAAAGTTGTTTGTTAAGCCGTATTCTTAGTTTTAGAAAGCACAATTCTATATATTGGTGGGCATGGAATTGCTAATGAAATGAAGTGAATGGTACCATATATTGAAATTCTAAATAAGATAATTCACATTAGGGAACCGATAATTGCTACGAATGATGAAGTGAGAGAGCACTAAAATTAGCAATGATTTGTAACTCATTAACACTAACTGATCAATATTAAAGATTCACAATATTTTTATTTTTATGCCGTCACTTGTAAGAAGTTTCAGAGCCCTTGTTTACTTTTATAGGTGTTAAAAGATGCTCAATACCTAATTCCAATACAATATAACACATCTTATTAAAATCCAGTTATGGTGCTTGTACATGAAATTTTGAACCCCAATTACACTGTCATTCGACATTTGCTCACTACTGTTTTGACGTAGCAATCCGTATACAAACATTTAGATAAAAGATGTATTGGAAAAAGGAATAATGTACAAAGCCTATTGATGACAAGGTGATAATAACCAAGTAGAGAGTTGAAATAAGATTCAAAAATCACGTTTTTATAGTATCCCCATTAAACTCAGATATTCATTGGATACCAGAAGATTTCCATTACTCCATGAATAGAAGGTGTTTAGGTATAATAATTTCAGGTGACTCGCTACAGTTGTGTTCTTGTCCCTATAAAAATCATGTTCTTGTGAATGTATTATGTTATATGATATTGCATTATGTTTAACAATTACATATCTTTTACTGCTTATATCTCACTCGTGGTGGTTTACAGACTTAGGCCAGAATGGAAAGGTCTTCGATGAATAAGGACAGATTATCAAAAGAATATATATAAGGTGTTGATAATTTTCTTGGGGTTGCTCAAAATGCCTCCTTGGATGAGAACTTCATACGATGCCCTTGTAATCAATGTGAGAATAGATTAAAAATGGGTGTTAAAGAAATCAGACAACATTTGTATAGTTCGGGTATCGATCCGAATTATACTGTATGGAAATGGCACGAAGAGGAGGATCATCGTGAAACAATGCCGGATGTTAATATGGGCGATCCTGTCTGTGACGATCATAATATGGATACCATGGAGGATGTTGAAGAGTTGATTGACATGGTGGAGGCTATAAAAGAAGACTTCATAGGAAATGGAGAAATTTTTCAGAAGTTGCTTGTAGATGCGGAGAAGCCATTGTATGAAAGATGTAAAAAGTATACAAAGTTATCCGCTATCGTCAAGCTATTCAATCTTAAAGTAAAGAGTGGGATGTCTGATAAATGCTTTTCAAATATGCTGTCAATCATTGCCGACATGCTTCCGGATGACAATGTATTTCCTTCATCTAATAATGAGGCAAAACGTTGCTTATCGATATTTGGAATGGACTTTGAGAAGATACACGCATGTCCTAATGACTGTATACTCTACAGAAAAGAGTATAAAGAAGCTGTTGAATGCCCTACTTATGGAACATCTAGGTTCAAACAAAAGAAGAATTTGAAAGAACAGAAAAAGGGATGAGGGGAAACGAGGTGTTCCTGCGAAAGTGTTATGGTACTTTTCACCCATTCTGAGATTTAAAAGGTGGTTTTGTAATACACCGTATTTTTATGCTATAGTAATTTGGGGATTTATTAAATTTAATGTGCGTTAATTATTTAATAAAAATCTGAAAATCCGGAAATTAATTATGTTATAATTATTAACGTGACGAGAGTTAGTAATTATGGGAGATTTGTTGAATGTTACTAATGAGCAAAGTAATATATGATATTGGTTATATTGAATGTCACGAGTGAATAAAATGACAATCTTGAAAATTTGAGTCGGAATATATGATATTGGTTATATTGAATGTCATGAGTGAATAAAATGACAATCTTGGAAATTTGAGTCGGGACGCGCCCGTGTCGCGTCGGGACTAAATATTGATAAATAAAAAGTGAATATGTTATAAGTTGCCCGTATGGTCGTTCTGACTGTGCCAACGCGTCCGGAAGGGTCGAGATAGTCAGAAAAGTGTACCCGGGGGTTTAATTTCGGTCTCGGGGCGTTTTTAGGCCTAATTAGTAACCCGGGAGGGCATTTTGGTCATTTTACATTTTTGGGTAATTAAACCCACGAAAATTAGAGGAGTTATATCAGATATATAGGTTACCTTCTAGGGTTAGAAACTCTAAACACAAGTGACGGCCATAGGAGAGGAAGGACAGAGCTCTCAAGGCAAATTCAAGGCCCAAAACTCAACGGTTTGCACCGCCGCCACCACCAACGCGTAGATCGCGAGACGGGGAACGCAACCATACCGAATTCAGCACCAAACCAGACCTCTAAAAATTCCAGTCAAGTGTTTATCTTGCTTATTTCGTTGGTGAATCTTTCATATTAGTTTAGGAGTAATTACGATGTGTTTTAATGGAGGAAAACCCGATTTATGATAGGAAAATCCATGTAGTATTGGTCTAATTGATAATTACGAAAACCCTTGCCATGTAGAGGAATTTAAACCATGAAATTATGATGTGTACAAGAAGCGAATTTTGGAAATAATTGTTAGAACCATGTTTAAGAGAATTTTAGGGTTCTTGAGATTTGTATGAAATTGGGGCTGTTAATTCATGATTAAATCACAAAAATTCACATGCTTTACGTTGAAAATACCTAATATGAGGGTATAAGGTTAGTAGCATAAATTCTGGGACGATTGGGATTAGATAATATGGAAATTATTGGTGTTTGGAGATGAAACCCGTAACAGCAGAATTTCAGTTTTCGCAGACCTGCTTGATCGATCGATCGAGCCCAGAGCTTCGATCGATCGAGCCCCAGACCTCGATCGATCGACCCCTCTTAGAAGACTCCTATTTTCTCTTTTTAAATGAGTTAAATTCGATTTATTGTGAGATAATTCTTGGGCATCCTTAATAAAATGTTTTGGGAGAAAGGGAAGACCAGTAGGATATGTGAATAGATTTTGAGACCCTTGATGTCGGGCAAAGATTGTATTTTAGGATAATTACATAAAGGTCGGTAAATTTATAATTTAAAACGAGAGACACGTAAGATAGTTACTTTGGGGAAAACTGTGTATACATACTGAATTTTATAATTGGGAGGATAGAATCCATGAAGCGTTATGTAATAAGTGGAAAAGTTCCTCAAATTAAAGTAAGATGTGAATGGTTATACGTGATAACTATATAATGTGAAATAAACACAAATGACGTAATTATGGGAATTGAGAATTTACCCATTATTGATATGGTAATATTAGTATAGTTATATGATTGTGTATGCATATACTATCTATGTGTGAAAATCATGCCCACGCTACTTGTTATCCCTGAGGTTTTTGCGCTGGGACAGTCTTATCTCGATGGGACCTTTATGGGAGATATTGACTTGTACCCTAGAAGATAGATATCCTTGGTACAAGCTATCGGAATGATAGTTCAGACGGTCCTAAGAGATGCGGGTATGTGCTTTCCTCTTAGAGACTTGGAGTCTATGCTTCGCCTCATTATGTTTGTGTATAGATATCCTTGGTACAGGCTATCGCAGTGATAGTTCAGACGGTCCTAAGGGACTTGGAATCTATATTTCGCCTCAATATTATTTGAGTATGTGTAAATACAATTCTAGAGTGATTCCGAATTTGTATTCCCCTTAATGTGAGCGACATGGGGTTTGGATAGTAGAGTATGCCCGCACCATAGTTTTAGTTGGGGTGATGTTATGGTTTATATATATGTCACGAGTTGTTAATATATATATAAAATTCTGAAATCTGGAATTGTCTACTGTGTTGTGATAGGTAGGACGTGGTTGATAACTCAATAATAAATACTCCTGTTGAGAAAGTATAATATGACACTGGAAAACATTATTGATTTATAAAATTAAAATGAGAACTTTGGTTATTAATTGAAATAGTATCTTCAAACAATTGAATCATTAAATTTTGAATCTTACGAGTAATATAAGATAAGTTGAACCATTGGGAAGGTATAGCGTGTTATATGATGAGATAGACCATTGGGAAGGTTACTGCGATAGGTGTGCACATTAGAAGAGATGTGAGAATTTCTGAAGAGAGTGTCGCACTAATATGTTGTTGCATTGGCCTGTATCAATTTAAATACTTGCTAAACGTATTTTAAATCAAACACACTATCGGGCTCTGACCCATTTCTTTTTTCTCTTTCTCTCTCTTGTATATATATGTATGTATTACAGGTGCCCAGCCACAGGGGCGTCTTGCTTGGGATCTCTTGGAAGAAACGCGCTGCAGCTTAGGTGGGAGTTGCAGGTCTCTTGATTAGATGACTTCGTTCATTCGGATCCACTCTTAGTACTTTCATCTAGTTGGGCATGTGTAGCTTTTTCCATTATTCCGTTGTTATTGGACATTTGTATTTCAATTATTTCCAGTATTATTACTATGGGAGTTATTCTTTTTGGATGTGTGACTTTAGATTTCGTATGTTGACATTCGCTTGACGAATGTATTAAATTAATTGGATTATGATGCAGAGTTTAATGTGGTGTGATTCTTACTTATTGAATGTTGTTAATAAAATAAATGATTTTTCTTTAAATAAAATTTGGAAAGTATGTATGAAAATGGTTTTGACACTTAGCTTAATTAATTAGGGTGTTAAATCGGAAAAAAAATATTTTTCGACAGTGATGCTAAGAATGGACCAACTGTTCACCTTGATTTAATTTAATAAAGGAGTGATCGCCCGATATTTAATTAGGTGGGGTGTCTCAGGTGGTATCAGAGCATTAGGTTCTAGTGTCCTTAGGATCTGTACGGCTTATTATGCTTTCAGCGTTGCTTTGTTTGTTATAGAGCCCTATGTTTAGGATTGTCGATTTCTGTGATGAGATTTCGTTCCCCTGCTATAATGTGTATGCATTAGTGAATTCAAATTTCGTTCGGATAGGTGCGTGTGCCGAACGATGACGGATGTCAGAAGAGGATCGTCCAGCGTACATCAGGAGGCAGGGCTCAGTTGAGATTATGAAATATATCCGAGGATGATGACCGTAGTCGAGGTCACCTCCATTATGACACGAAAAGCCACGACTAGAATGGCGACTAAGGTGCAGCGATGATTTTCAAATGCTGTCAAATGAGGTGCGAGGGTAAACTTACCCAACGTATTACAAAAACGTGTAGAGACTGTCGTGGGAAATTTTAGAAACGCGAAAATTGTATGTGTTTACCAAAGGAGGTAAAGTATCCAAAGGCGTAAATATAGGACGGAGTGTGGCAAACTGAAAGTGAAAATTTAGAGAAAATTTTCTTGTCTTTCGGGACGAAGTTATACTGGTTGGAGTCAACCACCAATTTTAGAAGTGGAATGCTATGCCTATAGGCAAACCTTAGGTACAAGTGTTGACCGTATGTTCCTTCCTCAACTGTTCAGGATGAGAAGCAAATGTGGTTCTGAACTCATCGAGAAAGGGAATGTCAAGGGTCCATTCGTGAATATGAATCTTAACCATTAGAAAATTTTGTATCGGAAGATGTAGATATAAGTGGGGGAAACAACTCCGAGTGGGAGATCGACACGTAGTAATAATTGATAACACTCAAAGAGGTAATTCTGATGGACGACCGATTCAGAGGTTGACATTGTCACATTTTGTAAATACAGATGATAACGCTTCTTTATGGGGGAAGTTAAAGGAATCGAAAAATTTAGTCGAGAATAAGACTGAATACAACGGTGGTGGTATAGCACCACAAAAGGATGTGGATACACATCAGGAAAACCATTTAAATGATTCAGATAGTTAAATTCTTACCAAGTGATGGTAAATTCAGTAAGTACTATGGGAAATTTGTTGAATGTTACTAATGAGCAAAGTAATATATGATATTGGTTATATTGAATGTCACGAGTGAATAAAATGACAATCTTGGAAATTTGAGTCGGAATATATGATATTGATTATATTGAATGTCACGAGTGAATAAAATGACAATCTTGGAAATTTGAGTCGGGACGCGCCCGTGTCGCGTCGGGACTAAATATTGATAAATAAAAAGTGAATATTTTATAAGTTGCATGTATGGCCGTTTTGAGTGCGCCAACGCGTTCGGAAGGGTCGAGATAGTCCGAAAAGTGTACCCGGGGGTTTAGTTTGGGTCTCGGGGCATTTTTAGGCCTAATTAGTAACCCGGGAGGGCATTTTGGTCATTTTACATTTTTGGGTAATTAAACCCACGAAAATTAGAGGAGTTATATCAGATACCTAGGTTACCTTCTAGGGTTAGAAACTCTAAACACAAGTGACGGCCATAGGAGAGGAAGGAGAGAGCTCTGAAGGTAAATTCAAGGCCCAAAACTCAACGGTTTGCACCGCCGCCACCACCAACGCGTAGATCGCGAGACGAGGAACGCAACCATACCGAATTCGACACCAAACCAGACCTCTGAAAATCCTAGGCAAGTGTTTATCTTGCTTATTTCGTTGGTGCATCTTTCATATTAGTTTAGGAGTAATTAAGATGAGTTTTAATGGAGGAAAACCCGATTTATGATAGGAAAATCCATGTAGTATTGGTCTAATTGATAATTCTGGAAACCCTTGCCATGTAGAGGAATTTAAACCACGAAATTATGATGTGTACAAGAAGAGAATTCTGGAAATAATTGTTAGAACCATGTTTAAGAGAATTTTAGGGTTCTTGAGATTTTGTATGAAATTGGGGTTGTTAATTCATGATTAAATCACAGAAATTCACATGCTTTACGTTGAAAATACCTAATATGATGATATAAGGTTAGTAGAATAAATTCTGGGATGATTGGGATTAGACAATATGGAAATTGTTGGTGTTTGGAGATGAAACCCGTAACTGCAGAATTTCAGTTTTCGCAGACCTGCTTGATCGATCAATCGAGCCCAGAGCTTCGATCGATCGAGCCCCAGACCTCGATCGATCAACCCCTCCTGGCAGAATCCTATTTTCTCTTTTCAAATGAGTTAAATTCGATTTATTGTGAGATAATTCTTGGGCATCCTTAATAAAATGTTTTGGGAGAAAGGAAAAACCAGTAGGATATGTGAATAGATTTTGGGACCCTTGATGTCGGCCAAAGATTGTATTTTGGGATAATTACATAAGGGTCGATAAATTTATGATTTAAAGAGAGAGACACGTAAGAGAGTTACTTTGGGGACAAATGTGTATACGTACTGAATTTTATAATTAGGAGGATAGAATCCATGAAGCGTTATGTAATAAGTGAAAAAGTTCCTCAAATTAAAGTAAGATGTGAATGGTTATACGTGATAACTATATAATGTGAAATAAATGTGAATGACGTAATTATGGGAATTAAGAATTTACCCATTATTGATATGGTAATATTAGTATAGTTATATGACTGTGTATCCATATACTATCTATGTGTGAAAATCATGCCCACGCTACTTGCTATCCCTGAGGTTTCCGCGCTGGGACAGTCTTATCTCGATGGGATCTTTATGGGGGATATTGACTTGTACCCTAGAAGATAGATATCCTTGGTACAGGCTATTGGAATGATAGTTCAGACAGTCTTAACAGATGCGGGTATGTGCTTTCCTCTTAGAGACTTGGAGTCTATGTTTCGCCTCATTATGTTTGTGTATAGATATCCTTGGTACAGGCTATCGCAGTGATAGTTCAGACGGTCCTAAGGGACTTGAAATCTATATTTCGACTCAATATTGTTTGAGTATGTGTTAATACAATTCAAGAGTGATTCCGAATTTGTATTCCCCTTAATGTGAGTGACATGGGGTTTGGATAGTAGAGTATGCCCGCACCATAGTTTTAGTTGGGGTGCTGTTATGGTTTATATATATTTTATGAGTGGTTAATATATATTTGAAATTCTAAAATCTGGAATTGTCTACTGTATCGTGATAGGTAGGACGTGGTTGATAACTCAATTATAAATACTCGTGTTGAGAAAGTATAATATGACACTGGAAAAAGTTATTGATTTATAAACTTAAAATGAGAACTTTGGTTATTAATTGAAATAGTATCTTCAAACAATTGAATCGTTAAATTTTGAATCTTAGGAGTAATATAAGATAAGTTGAACCATTGGGAAGGTATAGCTTGTTATATGATGAGATAGACCATTGGGAAGGTTACTGCGATAGGTGTGCACATTAGAAAAGATGTGAGAATTTCTCAAGAGAGTGTCGCACTTATTTGTTGTTCAATTGGCCTGTATCAATTTAAATACTTGCTAAATGTATTTTAAATCAAACAAGCTATTTGGTTCTGACCCGTTTCTTTTTTCTCTCTCTCTCTCTCTCTCTCTTGTATATATATGTATGTATTACAGGTGCCCAGCCACAGGGGCGTCTTGCTTAAGATCTCTTAGAAGGAACGCATTGCAGCTTAGGTGGGAGTTGAAGGTCTCTTGATTAGACGACTTCGTTCATTCGGATCCACTCTTAGTACTTTCATCTAGTTGGGCATGTGTAGCTCTTTCCATTATTCCCTTGTTATTGGACTTTGTATTTCAGTTATTTCCAGTATTGTTACTATGGGAGTTATTCAGTTTGGATGTGTGACTTTAGATTTCGTATGTTGACATTTGCTTGACGAATGTATTATATTAATTGGATTATGATGCAGAGTTTAATGTGGTGTGATTCTTACTTATTGAATTTTGTTAATAAAATAAATGATTTTTCTTTAAATAAATTTTTGAAAGTATGTATGAAAATGGTTTTGACACTTAGCTTAATTAATTAGGGTGTTAAATTGGAAAAAAAAATTATTTTTCAACAGTGATGCTAAGAATGGACCAACTGTTCACCTTGATTTAATTTAATAAATGAGTGATCGCCCGGTATTTAATTAGGCGGGGTGTCTCAGGTTTTAATCTGCAGAGACCGCTAAGTCTTTGACATGGCATGTAGTTAATAGAATTATTGATGGTTTGTTGCGTCACCCAGCGGACTCACCAAGATGGAAATTAGTTGATGAAAAGTTGCCCGATTTTGCAGCAGAACTAAGAAATCTTCGGTTAGCACTATCAGCGGACGAAATTAATCCTCATAGTTTCCTTAGTAGTAGGTACAGTTCTTGGCCGGTTATGTTAAACACATATAACTTTGAACCGGAATTGTGTATGAAGAGAAAGTTTACAATGTTGACTATGTTGATATCGGGTCCAAAACAACTGGGAAAAAATATAAATGTTTATTTGGATCTGTTAATTAAAGATCTGAATACCTTATGGCATGAAGGAGTTAAAGACTACGACGCCTTTCAACAAGAATCTTTTACTTTGAGGGCAATACTGTTGTGGACAATTAATGATTTTCCATCATATGGATATTTATCTGGAAGTGTTGTTCAGGGCTATAATTCTTGTCCAATATGTAGTGAAAAAACGTATTCCATCAGATTACAACACTGTGGCAAGTGCGTTTATATGGGACATAGGTGATACCTTCCACAAAACCATCCATTTCGAAGCCAGAAAAAGGCTTTTAACGGTGAGCAAGAGTTCCAAGCCTCCCCTGAACCTTTAAGCGGTGAACAAATATTAATAAAAGTTGGGAGACTTAAGGTTGCATGGGGAAAGAAGACAAAAAAGGTGAGGGCGGTTAATTTGAAGAAATCATTAAAGCGTAAGAGACCGAGGAGGGTAACTAATGGGGTTGAAAAAGGCGGTCCTAGTAACAATAGGGTTGAAAATTTTTGGAAGAAGAAATAGATATTTTTTGAACTTCCTTATTGGAAGGATTTGCCTATTCGACATAACTTAGATGTCATTCACATTGAAAAGAATGTCTATGATAGTATCATTTGAACCTTGCTTAATATTCTAGGAAAACAAAAGACGGGGTGAAGTGTCGACTCGACCTTGAAAAAATGGGCTTAAGAAGTGAGTTAGCACCGCAGGTTAATGAAAAAAGAACATACCTACCGCCAGCATGTTATACGTTATCGAGAGAGGAAAGAAAAATATTCTGCCAAACATTGTTTGACCTTAAGGTCCCGAATGGGTACTTTTCTAATTTTAGAAGCCATGTCTCTATGGAAGATTTGAAATTGTATGGCTTGAAGTCTCATGATTTCCATATTCTAATGCAATAACTTCTTCCAATTGCAATTCGATCGGTGTTGCCAAAACATGTGAGATATGCGATCATGAGAGTATATTTTTTCTTCAATGCTCTTGGTGCCAAAGTAGTGGACTTGCAAAAACTAAAAGAAATTCAGAATGAAATTGTGATCACATTGTGTTTGGTGGAAAAATACTTTCCACCATCCTTCTTTGACATTATGGTGCATTTAATGGTGCATCTTGTGAGGGAGGTCGAACTTTGTGGTCCTGTTTTCTTTCGATGGATGTACCCAATTGAAAGGTTAGGTCAATTTACTTTACTATCATGTATAAATATAAGTAAATAAGTGTATTGATTTAGTTTTCTTTTTAATGTGTTAGGGACATGAAAGTAGTAAAGGGTTATGTGAGAAATCGTAATCGCCCAGAAGGTTGTATTTCTCAATGTTACATAGCACAAGAAGCTATTGAGTTTTGTTCCGAGTTCTTATCGGAATTAGATTCAATTGGATTCCGGCGAGGAAGGATGATGATAAACCAATAGGAGGTTAGGATGTCGTTGAAGTTGATCGCATGTCTTTGGAGCAGGCACATCTTCATGTGTTACATAACACGAATGATGTTCAACCTTATATAGAGTATGACTTTCCTAACTTCCCATTAATATGAAATTAGTTCCTCACATACTTATATCATACATTAATAACTAATGTTGCGTTACTCATTAATACCTTGTTAGGGAGCATGAACAGTATTTGAAAGAAACCCATCCTCGAAAAGGGAAAAATAAGAAGTGGCTTGAAGAAGAGCACAACCGCACGTTTATCCATTGGTTAAGTAAAAGGGTATGATTTAGGGACATGTTGACTTAACCACCACTTTAATTTTCATTAGACTTTACCCATTTTTTAGTTTTATTTTAAACAATGCCACTATTTTTTTTATTTATTAGTTGCAAATCTTAGCGAAAAATAATTTCGAAGTCTAATACCAACTATTGGAAAATAGTGGTAGAGTGTAAATTAAAACTAAATAGTTGGTGAGGTCTAATATTAAAAACAGAAGTGGGAATACAGACAAAATATCCTCTTTCTTTAATATGTTAATTTGAATTTTGTTTTGTAAGTAACTAAAATTCTTATATTAATAGGTTGCTCTCGAAGAAGAACTCCCAAACAACAATATCTCAGATGACTTAAAATGGATTGCTCGTGGACCTCGTCGAGACGTCATCAAAGTTCACGGATATGTCATTAACTGTGTTCGTTACCTAACAAAGGATCGCGATGATGCACGAGTAACCCAAAACATTGGAGTGAGCCTAGTTGTTAAGACATTGCAGATAGCTAGTGCAAAGGACAACAATCCTGTTCGTACTGATATGGTTTTCTACGGTGTCATAAGAGAGATATGGATACTTGACTATTTTTCAATTCAGATTCCTTTATTCAAGTGTGATTGGGTTGACAACAAAAACGGAATTAACATAGACGAGCTTGGTTTTACATCCGTCGATCTTGATAGAGTTGGTCATAAATCCGATTATTTCATCTTAGCCTCTCAAGCGAAACAAGTTTTCTATGTTCCGGACCAAATGAATCCTAAATATTCAATTGTATTATCAACTCCTCAAAGGGATTACTATGATAAAGATGATGAAGATGATCTCAATGATGGATGTCTCGGGGATGATATTTGCATTATAGTTTTGCCAACTATTTAATCCTTTGACGTGGTTGAGGAATCTTCCGAAACTTATATGCGTGAAGATTGTGAGGGGACATGGATAGACAATACTCTAATATAATTGTGTTAGACGATGTTATGATGCTTAATGTTTGAATTGTTCTTTATTATTAGTTATAGTTGCTTAAAATGTAAGCTTGTTTGGTGACGTTGTCCAACTTTTGAGTTTTTTGTGTGGAACCTACAACAGTTGATTATTGGAAATTGAATGCATGGAATATGGGCTATGTGACATTTGTTCTAGACCATGGATTATTATTTTCGTCTTAATATTTTGACAATTGTGCTCTTGTACATTTTAATTAACATAGAATAAAATGGTGAATTTTATTTTGTGGTACATTTCAATAATTGTATTGTTTGAGTATTTACGACTTGTATTGATGAAATCTATATTATTGCTCTCTTTTTGTGTTTCTACAGTTCGATTGCTTTAACTTGAAATGGAAGACATTGATCTTGAACCCATGGAGAAACCTTCACAATATAGTAGTAAAGGTAGAGGTGCGGCGAAGCTAAAGTGATTGACTAAAATAAAGAGCAGTGAAGAACGGATAAGAGTTTTATATAATGATCTTGGTCAACCAATAAGTACTAGCAAAAAAGAATTATCAAGTTAAGGGGGTTTGATGGTGAAGTGCTTTGTGCCGATAACTTATCCAAGTTGGCCTAAAGTGCCAATCAAATTGAAGAATGATTTGTGGGAGGCAATACAGGTATATATATATATATATATATATATATATATATATATATATATATATATATAGTTGTTATATATAGAAAATACTAGGGTATGCCCGTGCCTGAAGGAACGACGCTAATTTTCTAATGTATGTAATCGCGAAACGACGAAAAAACCCATAAAATTTCATTCCCCGAGAAAACAAAGTATAATTTTAAAAAAAATGATCATAATTTCCAAAGTCATGCGTCTACGTGAAGGCACAGTTCAAACTTTGCAAAAAAATACGACACTTTTTTGCGACATGAATGGTATATGCACACCATTTTCCAAAATAGTTTTTTACAAACTACAAATCCATGAAACTGCGTCGACTAAGACTTAATCATAGAATTTATTATATAAAACACAAAAATGTGTACATGATTCTGTATACTTCAATCAACTATACTTAAGGAATGGACTCTGTGGCTCGAGTTTCAATGCTAAAAGAATGTCTGCGTACTAAAAGAATGCCTGCATAAACTATTGTCAAATCATATAGTTGCAAAGAAATCCTTTTTGCAAGTAATCACCCCCGCTGTTGGGGAACATCCCCAATATAACTTGCGTATAGTTAAAAAAACACCGTATGTGATGTATAAACCATTCTTGTAAATATATCGCACTATACATTGAATAATAATGCATTATTATTATTATTATTATTATTATTATTATTATTATTATTATTATTATTATTATTATTATTATTATTATTATTATTATTATTATTATTATTATTATTATCTTTTGTACAAAACAACCATTAGAATTGAGGTCAAAAAACATACAAACAGACAATACATTGTGCTTTATATCAAATTACATACATTAACTCCAAAACCCAACAGAGAACATTTGGAGAACATTCACCCCAAACAAACAATAGCTAAAAGAGTCTGCAAGCCTGCAGTCGATTTCAATAAGTTGCTTTCCTTTTTTCTGTTTTAAAACCCTCAACCAGAAAAAAAATGATCATTTCGCGCAGTTTGAACCGGCGATCGAACCTCCATCTCCCTTCCTTATTCTCTTTATCAGTCAAGCTCCTTCCTCTTTTTCTATCCCCATCTCCTGCCCGAACCCTGTATAAATAGGCTATCTCAACTGGAAGCTGACATAGCACTTGGAACTAAACTAATTAATAGACATATTTGAGTAAAGTAGGAGCTACTATCTTCCATTTAGGATACGAGTTAATACATGTTATGTCATAGTTAATACTTTTTGTATCATATTACTTGACAATATGTAAAGTATATTATGCACAATTAATATATTGTTAAGAAAATCAACTTATAAGAGTGCACGAATGGGACTAAGCATACTCCCCCGCACCGAGAAATTGTATTCGATACCAATGTGTATATTTGATTACCTCTGTTATGAGGAAATGAGGTTTGGAGTTTGATACCATCTGAACATAGGTATCGCAAAATTAAGCTCGCGTTACTAATATCAGCAGTGAAAAATCTAAAATAGAAACATTGAGAAAAAAGCCAATAATCTATAAATCCCAAACCATAGAGTATTAAAAATAAAAACAGATAGTTGGTGTTGTCCACGCATCCCTCAATGAGTATTAAATTTATGTATAAATAGTGAGGACAGAGGCACAGAAACATATGAGTAGCAGAACTCTTGGAGTAGTTAATGAGGGTGTAGATATGTATAAACCCGATTTTTATGCATTTTTTCATGAAATAAAAATTAAAACAGAATTGAAGTCCATGGGCATGGCTAGAATCCATGGACAACCAACCACACCCATCCACTTTACCCACTTCTTAATACCCTTTATTGTATATATATATATATGTATATAAGTATATACGTGTGTATATTTGGCGTCGAGAGATAATTGCCGAGGGAGAAAAATGCAGAGCGAAAAAATGGAGAAGACCCATTTAGAGAAATACAGAGAATGAGGAAGAAGAGAGAGATCTATAGACTACATGTCATTGTCGTTAAATTTATTAATGGAGATGCGGTAAGCGGTGGCTTAGAAATGTTTTCAAACTTTGATCGTAACATTAAAACATTTTAAAGATCAGGGGAGACCCAAACTTTAGGGTTTTTTTGTATTTACCCCTAATAATAATATGATAAAATAAAGTTTAGAAGGTTTTTTGCACATTATCCTTTTCCTTGCAAGAAAGAAAATATTTATAAGTTCTTTTTAACTTTCAGATTTTTTTCATCCCTTCCTACCTCAGTTTTCCAATGTAGGTGCTGCTGGACATTGATATGTTATTTGAATCCATTGAGATCACATACTCTGTACAAGTAGTTCCCCGATTTCGCTTGGAAGAAAGAAGAAATTTCCCATTTTCTACAAGCAAGGATGAAAAACAAACATATTAAATCACACAGAACCATTAGAAACTTTAAATAGACGATTTTTCTTAAACAATGCAAACCATTTGATTGAAATGTTGTTGATAAAGAAGAAGATTTTTCTGCAATTGAATCCAGATCATTTATTGAAATCAACCTCAATAATGTAATTCATAAGCGAGCGTTTTAAGTTAATAAATTAGTAACCTATGGGTAATCAGGTGGCCCAAACCAACCCCAACACCAATATATACCGATGGTTCTTTCTATACATCCCAATAAAACCACTAAACAAATATGGGAACTGCAACATTCGGGCAGTTCCAGATTAAATATATACCGATGGTTCTTTCTATACATCCCAGATTAAATAGGCCCAAGTCTACCCACAAAGAGCTCCAGAATTGCTCCATGTTTCGAGAGTCTTGCAGTTAAATATGTGCCTTGTTTTTTAAGGGTTAGGGTGGGGTGGGAGGTACAGGCTGTTATCGAAGAGTTAATATATATATGTGACATGTTTTTCACTGTTAAATTTCTATATCTTACAATAATTTTATCATTAACTTCAAAAACATTTAAGAGGGGGGGGGGGGGGGGGTAGAGAAATAATAAGTTTGAAATCAAAGTAAATATGAAAAAAAATCGCACTAAGCTAAAAAAGAAATGTCATTTTCAAGGGAAAAGAAATCATACCTCATTCTCCAAAGCAGAATATCCATGGTTAGTAGGACCTATGGAAAGTAGTGTCTCCATAAGTGCTAATGCTGGTGCGGGGAAGTCCTTAAATTCTGAAACAAAATATATCGATTTGCAACAAAAATAAAACAAAAAAAACTCCCTTATGAAAGTTTATAGTATGATAATTGAAATCTAGGTTAAGCTTTCACGGCAAAACAGTAGGAACCACGGACAAAATGAAAAAAAAAGAACTGGAATCTAAAATTTGATCAAACAAAAAATGATTTAAGCAATATAGAGTCCTTCTTTCACAGTGCAAGTCATGTAGACCCGACATACCCTTGTTTCCACATATTCGCTCCGGCTTTCAGCAACGCAGGAAGATTCAAATGCTCAAAGTATATGACATTCAAATTCTTCTACATGAATCGTATATCTAAACCAAATGCAAACCACGTCAATAGGTGGTTGCATTTGGTCAAAGCCTCTTTAGATTGATTTTAAGACATGTATTCAACATCTTTCTTTTTCAGATCAAATTTGATATTGATCCGAACAGCAAGAGGATGGTGTTATGCTCTATGGGTTACAGTTGGAGAGCGTTCAAAACAAACCTCATGAGACTTTGTATTAGACCATTGAGACACCATTGCGAGCTTCTCAAACATCCTCGTCCAAAATACGAGAAATTCATTAGTCCAGATGTGTGGACTAAATTTGTTTGCAGCAGGCTAACCAAAGGATTTGAGGTATAATTGAAAAAATAGTAGAAGATTTCTGTGGTACTTTTTGTTATTCTTTTCTAATTTTTTGCTTTGATTTATAAGATTGTAAGTGAGGCACAAAGGGAAAAGCGATTCAAGGTCACATACAATCATCGTATGAGAAAGAAGGGTTATGTTGGTCTTGCTGAAGATTTGGTATGTTTTAGTTTGAATATTTTCATTAGATTTGTGATGGTTTGAACTTGAACAGTGAATTATTATTTAATAATTTGATTTTTTGTTTTACAATTGATACCAGAAAAAGAAGATGGGTTCGGAATATGAAGATGACCGAGCTTTCTTATGGTTGAAAGGCTGTGAAAAGAAAGATGGTGAATATGGAGATGATTCATTAAAAGAGGTGGCGGATAAAATGGTTACTTTTTATAAATTACGACATGAGTTACTTTATCTGGTGTTTTTTAGTGTATGATTTCTAATTTTGATAATATTTAGATGACATTCTGAATGATTGAATCTTCATTGTACGCTGAATTGAAAAGACAAGTTAAAGATGGTAGTTTAATCACCGAAGGAAGTAATGATGTTCTTACTATGACATTGGGTACTCCCGAACACTCGGGCCGTGTTCGGGAGTTGGGATTCGGAGATGTTCCCACAAGGTACTTCAATATTCCAAAGCTTGGTTCCAAGAGAAATATTACTGAGTTAGAATCTGAATTAAGAGAAGCGAAGAAAAGATTAAAAGATATGGAAGCCCAGTAGAAGTTAAGAAATGAGCCGGTTGTCGCAGCCCCAACAGTCGCACCCTGAGCTGAGAAAGTTGCTTCATATATGCGTGAAAGTGAAAATATAAAGCGTTCAAGTTCGGGTGGAAAAATTGCAAAACAATCACTTTCTTTAAAGGTATAATGACACAAAGATAATCATACAAACGCATACCATTAAGGTTTTGTGATTTTTGTTGTAATTGAAATTTGTTTTTGTGTTTCTTTGGCATAGTTCAATGATAGTGGTGTAACATATAGTGAAAAGTTACTACCTCAATCAGTAGCTGCTATGAAAAGTAAGAAACCTTCTTCGCTAGCTAGTGATAAAAGTACGAAACAAGCGTCCTCTTCAAAGATAATGGGATCACATTTCTCGATGGTGATAACTTTATAGTTTTACTTGGTTGGATTAGTAGGGTATTGAATTTTATGTAGTTTTACTTGGTTGGGGCCAATAAATTGCTCAATTTCAACACATTGCTAAATTTTTATGTGATTATGTTTCATAATTTAGGTTAGAGAATGTAGGTTGGCTATTGGCAATAAAACTAACATTGTTGCCGAGGGGATCGTATTCGATAGGAATGGACCGAGCGAGAAAATTCATAATATAGCGTTAGGAGAAAACAATGTTTAGGTTTCCATTTCTAAAGTTATTTCTTCTAGTGCCATCCTCCCGCTACCTGTTCCAAGTGAAATGTATTTTGTGAAAGAGGCTATTGGGTCATATGTTGCTTGGCCCAAAGAGTTAGTGTTGTTGGGATTTGAGGTAAGACATTGGTTCTTATGTTTATCTATAAGTTTGTGTTTGTGTTATGAATGACATTGCTTTATGACATTTCACATGATTCAATGCAGAATGAAATGGAAGTTAGGAAAAAACAGGCCATGAGAACGAGAAGGATATCTTCGGTGAAAGTAGATGTGATATAGTAAACAAGAATGTTGATTGCGATTTGATAACCACCTTCACCCATAATTTATTTATAATGAAGACGAATCAAATAACGATTCCACTGGAGAAAGAGATATTTGAAGAAGATAAGGGTCAATGCTATGTTTTTAAGAACGATTTGTTGGACTTTTGTGCATTGAAGCCTTTAGATGTAACGTGCATTGTTTCATACATGAGGTATAACTTGATTTATTCGTGTAATTTAAAATGAATAGTGACTAATTTAGTTACTTACTTTTACAGGTTCTTGTATGATAAGTTTTAGTGCTCCCGAGAAGAGTTTCAATTCTTCAATCCCGAGTCTTTCAGTGGTACAAAAAAATTTGGTTTAACTCGACTTATTGGAAAAAGTTTGGGGAATGCAAAAAAAAGTCAGATTTGTTTCGTTCCTTACATTCTCGAAGATATGTAAGTAGTTAAATTAATTTTTTCCACACGAATAAACAAATCTTTATTATATTCTGTACTATATAATTATGACAAAATTCATTTTACTGGTTCCATTGGGTATTGATTGTCATTGATTTGTCCACAAGAACAATTTGTTGGTTCGATTCATTGAATACGGTACCCAATTACAAAGATAAGATGTATATCACTATGTGAGTATAATATAATTTTTAATTTTGTTTGACATGCATTTTGAGTACATTATTATTGCGATCTCCTAATACACGTCTTTGAATTCTCTTTTCTGTAACACCCCGTATTTTTGTACATTTAATATTTAATTAATTCGGGAATTTTAAATTACTTGTGTGTGGTAATTTTAATTGAATTAATTATGGCAATATATATATTTAAATATTAATCGGGGAATGCATGGTTAATGTTTAGGGGCATTTATTTACTAAGTGAATAGTAATAATTTAATTACATCATTTCGGGTATTAATGTCAAGGTATGCACTTATCCCAGCCGGGAGTCGGTATAGACTAAATGGGGTGTGAGATAAGGATTTTTATAAATTAATTCGGATGTCAATTCTGACTGCGCGGTTGAGTCCGGATGGGTCGAGATAGCCAGAAAAGAGTACCCGGGGGTAGTAATTGGGTCTCGGGATATTTTTGGGCATAGCCAGGCCCACACGGGGTGATTTGGGCCACTTTAATTAAGCCCATTAGGGGAAAAACGGGATTAAGGGTTTTTAACCTAATGGGGAGATTAGGAAATCAGCATCCATCACCATTCTAAGCCTAGGGCTTGAGAGGGAAATTGGGGAAAGCTTAGCAAGAGCAATTGGAGCTTTTTGGAGCCAAATTGAGGGTCAACAACAACGGATCAGACACTACAAACACTTTGAGGCAAGTGGTTAACTGTTTTGATTCCTAAAGCATGATAATCAATTCATATCATAGTGATGTGTAAACCAAAATTCGTTTTTGGGTGTAAATGGGTACAAAATGGGGTTTTTGTTCATGAAACTATTGAATGAGATTCATAGTAAAAATTGTCGTGTTGAACATATCTGAGTATAGAATAAGAATTCGGAATATAAACTGGGGAAAAATCTGAATTTGGAAATTGGTTGTAGAACAAGATTGATGGATTTTAATGGGCAAACCCATCTTTAATTATATTGAGATATCGTATGAATCAAAAAGGGTAAAACAGTTTTAGATGATTGAGACTTGTTTTGGAAGTAATTGATTGGTTAAAAATCGTTATTTAAGGTTGGAAAAATGGAGAGGAAAAACCTTGGAAATTCGGCCATGGCTGAAACAGCAAGCCGAGGAAGACAACCACCTGCTCGATCGATTGATCGACTCAGGGGCTCGATCGATCGAGGGTCCCAGGAATTTGACAGTTCGGCCAGTTTGTTTATATGAGGGTTTAATTTAAGATTTAATTCCCTTATTTTTAATTGGTGATAATATTTATGTGGGATATATGTTTCCTTAACAATTATAGGGTGATATAATTGGGTTTAGGAGGGTGTGAACGGTATGTCATGAGATGAACGAATTTGGAGAAATAATTCATAATTATGGACAGTGGGCCGAGGAATAATATTCGGGTAATGTTGTTGGGTGGCACTACATTAGTAAAGGAATTCAAGTGAGATATTTAATTATGGACCAAGTGGGCGAGTCCGGGCATGTTGATAATTATAGGTAAATATAATTGGGAAAATTATGGAAATAAATGTGTGACACATTGTGGGCGAAAAATGTGGGAAAGAAATTATGAGATGTAAATTAGACCAAGTGAGCGAGTCCGGGTATGTTGGTTAAGTGACATCAAGGCATTA
This sequence comes from Sambucus nigra, assembly GCA_949130495.1. Classification (NCBI taxonomy): domain Eukaryota; kingdom Viridiplantae; phylum Streptophyta; class Magnoliopsida; order Dipsacales; family Adoxaceae; genus Sambucus; species Sambucus nigra. The sequence goes on from OX422215.1 coordinate 49,444,440, forward strand.
AATTAATTATTGAGAGAAAGTAATTAGTTTGGAGTCGGAACATAGACTCGGGAAATATTAAGATACGGGCCAAATAAATGAGTCCGGGGATAATAGTTGGGTGACACCAAGTTTTTAAATTAATAAATGAGTAATTAATTTAGATAGAGTCGGATGGTAGACTCGGGTAGTATTAAATTAATAAGTGTATTAATTAATTTAATTAGAGTCAGATTGTGGACTCGGGTAGGATTTAATTAATTATTGTGTAAATTAATTATATTAGAGTCGGACCACAGACTCGGATTTTTGTTGATTAATTAATGGGTAAATTAATTAAATTAGAATCGGACGATAGACTCGGGGAGGTATTAAATTAATATGTGTGTGTCAATTAATTTAATTAGGGTCGGGTGATAGACTCGGGGAAAGTATTATATTAATTTAGGCGTGAATTAATTATATTAGAGTCGGACCATAGACTCGAGAAGAGGATAAATTATTAAGTGAGAAAATTAACAACATTGAGTCGGGCCACAGACTCAAGAAATTTCAGGCAGTGTACGGGACTTGGAGTACACGGTAGAGCCGGGGTTTATATTAAATATATACGGTGTCGTGATAGTATATATATACGTGTATTTATTGTGCGTGATACTAAATATCAGTGATTTGATATTTATTTAATTTATATACTCTAATGCTATCAAGGGAGGTTGCGGGATGTGGGTGAATCCCCTAGCTTGAGGAGTAGGGCGAGTATATCCCTAGGTCATAGCGTCCGGTATATATGGGTGAGGGATTTATATCACTTTCAGGGAAGGAATATGACCGCCTCCACTTCGTTTATATTTTGGTCCAAGTTGGTGAGCGATTCTAACTTGGGGAAACTAGGTTTTGTGAGCACACCTAGTGAGATAGCATTTTAGAGTGAATCATCCGGTGAGGGTATACTCGGAAGGATGGATACGCGTATGATATATGTGTGGATGTTAGTAAAGGTATGTATACTATGGTAGTAAATATTATATGTAGGTGATAATACAGTGCGTGATGTATTTATTAATTAATGAGAAATTAATTAAGTTAATCATTGGTGAAAATAATACGGTGTGTGATGTATGTACTTTATATAACTTGTGAGATGGTTATATGCTATTATTTAGGAGGAATTAATTAAGTTAATTGTGAAATAACTTATAATTCAAGAAATTATTATACTCGGGTTAGAGTAGTATGGCAAGGGAAGGTTATACCAGGACTAGTTGCATGGGGTAGTACAACTAGGTGGGGTTAAGGTAAGCGATAGGTGTGCACATTAGTGGAGGGGTGAGAATGTCCACAAGGGAGTGCGACACTAACTTAAATATGAAGCGCATTCATGCATTTTAAATTACTGCAGTTAATTCACTTGCTAAATATTTTCAAAATGTTTTGGGTTCTAACCCTTGCTATAAAACTATTTTCAAAACCTTTTTGGTGTCCAGTCACAGGGACGCCAAGATTGATATTCTATTCCAGGGGCACGGAGCTGCGGCATATGTGGATGATAGAAGGAGTTTGAATTAGACGCGTCATTCATTCATTCCTAGAGTAGGAATCTTTTATCAGTCTCAGTTTTATTTAGGGCTTGTAGCCCAGACTTCTCGGTACAGTTTTCAGGTGTAATTTATTCAGGTGTTGGACATTTGTATTTGGATTATTTATTTGGTGGCCGGTGATTTATTCGGCAAGTTGTGTAATTATTATTCTATTTACTTTCATTCAGTTGTGTGAATGGTTTATATTTTAATTCCGCATGTACTCTTTTGTTAAATCAAAAAGTTAAAATTGGCACCAGTTTTTGGAATACTAGGTGGTTAGTAAGTTTTAAAAAGTTTTCGACAGTGATGCTAAGGATGATCCAACTGGGATTCCTATTTTAATTTGGTATAGGACTGATCACCCGGTATTTTATTAGGCGGGGTGTCACAGATGGTATCAGAGCATCAGATTCTACTGTCCTTAGGATTTGTGCGGCTTTTCACGTTTCAGCTTAACAATCTTTGATATAGATCCCTATCATAGGATTGTTGTATTCTCATACATATGCGCATATACGTTCTTCTGCAAAATTTATATTTGAGAGTGAACTCATACCAATTCGGTTCTCATTCCAGATGACGCCAGGATAGAGCAGCTAGGGCAGCAGGGGGAGATGAGACGAGGGAGGCTCGTTAAGGGCAAGAGCTACCACAATAACAGCCAGAGATGATTTTGGCAGCATAGGTCATTGAAATAGTGGCATAGGCAGTTTGAGCAACGGTGGTCGCAACGACAAGATACTTTCCACGGGATCAGCCACAAGTGTTAGTGGCGCCGGATGTTAAGACTCACGCAGGGTCGTCAGGGTGGAAACAAGAATGAGAGGTTATTTTTAGTGGGAACCCACCAGATTTTTGAGGGGGTTCAGGTGTAGTACTAGCATGTCAAGGAAGAGAGGTATCCAGCGTCACCTACGCATGGGAGATTGCGATGGTGTGCGAAAGCAAATGGTAACCACTTTTAGTTAGTGGAAGCATTGCTACAGCGGTGGGGGTCGATCACCACAGTTGAGGAAAGGGACACACTAGCCACTGCAGAATTTTAGGTGCGGTTTGACCGCAAGTATTTCTCCTTCAGCAGTCGAGACCGAAATGAGGAGAAAATTTTGTGAGGAGACTCAACGGGAGACCGTTTAGTGATCGATTACGAGGAAGATTTCACTCGTTGGTAAATTTTATACCGGATCAGGTAAGCGAGGAAAAGAGAAAGAAAGCAACGTTTAGGGATGGGTTAGTCTGGAGAATCAGACAACAGTTAATTGATAATTTCGCATTACTAGATTATACTGATGTCATTAACGCAACACTCCGGCACTGTCGGGAATATCGCTTCCACGCGAAAGGAAACGGGAAGGAAGTGGGGATTAGCCAGTTGGATGAGGAAGAAGGGAACAATACCAGTGGGGCATCCCAGCAGCAGACTGGGGGAGATCAGGGGCAGTATTTCTGGCAGGGAAATCATGCCAAACGATCCAGAACTGGAGGCTATCGGCGGGATGACCAGGAATTCCAACAAGGTTGGCATGGAAGGGATCAGTGGCATGGTGAACATGTTAGAAAGTGTTTCGTTTGTGGGAAAAGCGAGACACATGAAAAGATATTTCCTTAAGCGAGGCAGGTACAGCCACTAACGCAAGTCACAGGTGCATTCGGGCAGGGAGAAGCTGCTCCGAAAATCGAGAACCAGCCGTTGTAGCTGGAGTATAGAGGTAATTATATTTTTACCCTAGGGACATGGGGTATATTGTTTTTGAGTGACAAAGAGGATGTCACAAAAATAAGACATATTTTTTTCACTAAAGTTCGCAGGTGAGTCGAACTTAGTGGGTGCGTTGGGGGTAGCAGCCATAGTATGTGGAGAAATTTTCGTAGGGTAGCGGAGTTCCTTGGTGTTCTTCACGAGAGGGTGGAGGTGTACGTTGAGTGATTTTTTGAATTTTGCGAAGAATTACTACTTTCGAGAATTATGGGAGTAGGGATGATAATATTTCCTAAATGTCGGCTGAATAGCGATGGAAGTTAACTATTGTGGATAGTAGTGCAAAATTTTGGTGTTCGCAGCACCAGGGTAGGGTTGGTACTAGGTATCACCAGAAAGGGCGTATAGCCTATATATATGTGGATGTATAGATGTTGTATTGCGTGGTGCGATAGCACATAGTGAAGTTTTGTGTTCTCACATTTTATCCCAGTATATGGGGATGTTTACTGAAGTGAATCAGAGTGGTTAGATTTATTTTCGAGCAAAGAGAGATAGCTCGGGGTTTATTTTGCGCAAGGACTAGTGGTAGTAAGGGCGCGGTATTATGTTGTCTTTGGTAGCATAAGGGTAAGCGTATATTCTTTTGTGTTGAGAGATAAGTATTAATGGAGAGATAGTTGGATGTAACATGGGTTGAGTACCCAGGCAGTAATTATATATATATATATATATATATATGTGTGTGTGTGTGTGTGTGTGTGTGTGATATAACTACGGGTTCGAAGTTATATTATGGGTTACGACTAGTACAGTCGGGTAACTTCCGTGTAGTAGGGCACGGGGATAGGGTGTATGGGCACCCGGGTTAATTAAGGCAAATTTTGTGCGGTAAAGCACGGGAATAGGGTGTATGGGCGCCCTGGGTCAATTTTAAATGCATACTTGTGCAACGTCGTTAGAAACAAATGGGATAGATATAGCGGGCTTGGAGGCACATGACTGGTGAGAAAGATGTGAATATCGAAACACTAGGTTTATCTTAATTTCGAGGGCGAAATTCCTTTGTAAGGGGGGAAGTATGTAACACCCCGTATTTTTGTACATTTAATATTTAATTAATTCAGGAATTTTAAATTACTTGTGTGTGGTAATTTTAATTGAATTAATTATGGCAATATATATATATATATATATATATATATATATATATTTAAATATTAATTGGGGAATGCATGGTTAATGTTTAGGGGCATTTATTTACTAAGTGAATAGTAACAATTTAATTACATCATTTCGGGTATTGATGTCAAGGTATGCACTTATCCCAGCCGGGAGTCGGTATAGACTAAATGGGGTGTGAGATAAGGGTTTTTATAAATTAATTCGGATGTCAATTCTGACTGCGCGGTTGAGTCCGGATGGGTCGAGATAGCCAGAAAAGAGTACCCGGGGGTAGTAATTGGGTCTCGGGATATTTTTGGGCATAGCCGGGCCCACACGGGGTGATTTGGGCCACTTTAATTAAGCCCATTAGGTGAAAAACGGGATTAAGGGTTTTTAACCTAATGGGGAGATTAGGAAATCAGCAGCCATCACAATTCTAAGCCTAGGGCTTGAGAGGGAAATTGGGGGAAAGCTTAGCAAGAGCAATTGGAGCTTTTTGGAGCCAAATTGAGGGTCAACAACAACGGATCAGATACTACAAACACTTTGAGGCAAGTGGTTAACTGTTTTGATTCCTAAAGCATGATAATCAATTCATATCATAGTGATGTGTAAACCAAAATTCATTTTTGGGTGAAAATGGGTACAAAATGGGGTTTTTGTTCATGAAACTATTGAATGAGATTCATAGTAAAAATTGTCGTGTATAACATATCTGAGTATAGAATAAGAATTCGGAATATAAACTGGGGAAAAATCTGAATTCGGAAATTGGTTGTAGAACAAGATTGATGGATTTTAATGGGCAAACCCATCTTTAATTATAGTGAGATATCGTATGAATCAAAAAGGGTAAAACAGTTTTAGATGATTGAGACATGTTTTGGGAGTAATTGATTGGTTAAAAATCGTTATTTAAGGTTGGAAAAATGGAGAGGAAAAACCTTGGAAATTCGGCCATGGCTGAAACAGCAAGCCGAGGAAGACAACCAACTGCTCGATCGATCGATCGACCCAGGGGCTCGATTGATCGAGGGTCCCAGGAATTTGACAGTTCGGCCAGTTTGTTTATATGAGGGTTTAATTTAAGATTTAATTCCCTTATTTTTAATTGGTGATAATATTTATATGGGATATATGTTTCCTTAACAATTATAGGGTGATATAATTGGGTTTAGGAGGGTGTGAATGGTATGTCATGAGATGAACGAATTTGGAGAAATAATTCATAATTATGGACAGTGGGCCGAGGAATAATATTCGGGTAATGTAGTTGGGTGGAACTACATTAGTAAAGGAATTTAAGTGAGATATTTAATTATGGACCAAGTGGGCGAGTCCGGGCATGTTGATAATTATAGGTAAATATAATTGGGAAAATTATGGAAATAAATGTGTGACACATTGTGGGCGAAAAATGTGGGAAAGAAATTATGAGATGTAAATTAGACCAAGTGAGCGAGTCCGGGTATGTTGGTTAAGTGACATCAAGGCATTAAATTAATTATTGAGAGAAAGTAATTAGTTTGGAGTCGGAACATAGACTCGGGAAATATTAAGATACGGGCCAAATAAATGAGTCTGGGGATAATAGTTGGGTGACACCAAGTTATTAAATTAATAAATGAGTAATTAATTTAGATAGAGTCGGATGGTAGACTCGGGTAGTATTAAATTAATAAGTGTATTAATTAATTTAATTAGAGTCAGATTGTGGACACGGGTAGGATTTAATTAATTATTGTGTAAATTAATTATATTAGAGTCGGACCACAGACTCGGATTTTTGTTGATTAATTAATGGGTAAATTAATTAAATTAGAGTCGGACGATAGACTCGGGGAGGTATTAAATTAATATGTGTGTGTCAATTAATTTAATTAGGGTCGGGTGATAGACTCGGGGAAAGTATTATATTAATTTAGGTGTGAATTAATTATATTAGAGTCGGACCATAGACTCGGGAAGAGGATAAATTATTAAGTGAAAAAATTAACAACATTGAGTCGGGACACAAACTCAAGAAATTTCAGGCAGTGTACGGGACTTGGAGTACATGGTAGAGCCGGGGTTTATATTAAATATATACGGTGTCGTGATAGTATATATATACGTGTATTTATTGTGCGTGATACTAAATATCAGTGATTTGATATTTATTTAATTTATATACTCTAATGCTATCAAGGGAGGTTGCGCGATGTGGGTGAATCCCCTAGCTTGAGGAGTAGGACGAGTATATCCCCAGGTCATAGCGTCCGGTATATATGGGTGAGGGATTTATATCACTTTCAGGGAAGGAATATGACCGCCTCCACTTCGTTTATATTTTGGTCCAAGTTGGTGAGCGATTCTAACTTGGGGAAACTAGGTTTTGTGAGCACACCTAGCGAGATAGCATTTTAGAGTGAATCATCCGGTGAGGGTATACTCGGAAGGATGGATACGCGTATGATATATGTGTGGATGTTAGTAAAGGTACGTATAATATGGTAGTAAATATTATATGTAGGTGATAATACAGTGCGTGATGTATTTATTAATTAATGAGAAATTAATTAAGTTAATCATTGGTGGAAATAATACAGTGTGTGATGTATGTACATTATATAACTTGTGAGATGGTTATATGCTATTATTTAGGAGGAATTAATTAAGTTAATTGTGAAATAACTTATAATTCAAGAAATTATTATACTCGGGTTAGAGTAGTATGGCAAGGGAAGGTTATACCAGGACTAGTTGCATGGGGTAGTACAAATAGGTGGGGTTAAGGTAAGCGATAGGTGTGCACATTAGTGGAGGGGTGAGAATGTCCACAAGGGAGTGCGACACTAACTTAAATATGAAGCGCATTCATGCATTTTAAATTACTGCAGTTAATTCACTTGCTAAATATTTTCAAAATGTTTTGGGTTCTAACCCTTGCTATAAAACTATTTTCAAAACCTTTTTGGTGTCCAGTCACAGGGACGCCAAGATTGATATTCTATTCCAGGGGCACGGAGCTGCGGCATATGTGGATGATAGCAGGAGTTTGAATTAGACGCATCATTCATTCATTCCTAGAGTAGGAATCTTTTATCAGTCTCAGTTTTATTTAGGGCTTGTAGCCCAGACTTCTCGGTACAGTTTTCAGGTGTAATTTATTCAGGTGTTGGACATTTGTATTTGGATTATTTATTTGGTGGCCGGTGATTTATTCGGCAAGTTGTGTAATTATTATTCTATTTACTTTCATTCAGTTGTGTGAATGGTTTATATTTTAATTCTGCATGTACTGTTTTGTTAAATCAAAAAGTTAAAATTGGCACCAGTTTTTGGAATACTAGGTGGTTAGTAAGTTTTAAAAAGTTTTCAACAGTGATGCTAAGGATGATCCAACTGGGATTCCTGTTTTAATTTGGTATAGGACTGATCACCCGGTATTTTATTAGGTGGGGTGTCACATTTTCATGTAGTGGGATTAACACATTGAACATCGATGGGAAAAGGCATAACGCATCATGGAGTTGTATTAAGGTAAATTTATCATATAGTGGATGTTATATAACATGTATAGCTAACATACAATTTTCCATTGAAGATATAGAAGTCCTTGCACTAACTTTCAAATATCCCATCATTTGGGAAGTTATCACATGGTAGACCCCGTATAAAAGTGATCCGAAAAATCTCTCTCTTTCTCCCTAAAGGCTTCTTAGTATATAGGTGTTATTAATCGGAAACACATTCTTGTAGGACTAAATTATGAAGAGGATTTCATTCATAATTTATGGTTGAGAGACCAATGGTTCATTGATAAATAACTAATGAAAACATTTAATTACTCCCCAAACATCAAAGTTGATGAAAATATTCCTATTGTTCTAGTTTGAACAAGATTTTTAAATCTTCCTATCCACTTATACGTATCATCCTCGATTTCAGCGATGATTTTTATGATAGGTGATGACATGTATAGAGGGTTGCTGTTTAAAAGTGTGAGTGCGTACTCATCCTCGATTTGGGATGATTGGGGACTATTAAGGTGGATGGATCAATGTTTTGGGTGGGAGTGTTTAATAAGGCTCTGAGAGCCAACGGTGTCTTGAAAATCTGCATATACGCTGCATATATATAGATATATGCATATATGCAATCATATATGCATATATATATATGCATAGGAATCAAAAATTGGTAGACTCGCTTATATGCTGCATATATGCAGATATATGCAAGCATATGCAAGTATATGCTGATATATCCATATATGCTGCATATATACAATCATATATGCATATATATGCCTCCAAATATACTCTTCTATGCCTGCTCAATGTGTCTACTAAACATAGGCATTACTTAGGTGGTAATGGAGACTAAAATCATAATCCTCCATAAGCTCCATTAATTATCTCTGTCTGAGATTCAGATCTCACTGAGTGAAAATATATTAGAGACTTTTGTGATCCAAGAAAACCTCAAACCTTTCACCATATAGGTAATATCTCCAAATCTTAAGGGAAAAGACCATATTTCCAAGCTCTAGGTCATGCATTGGGTAGTTATTCTCATTAACCTTTAATTGGCTTGATGTATAAGTGACCACATTCTTTCCTTGCATAAATATAGCTCATAAACCTTCCCTTGATGCATTACAATATACAACATAACTTTTTATAGCTCTATGACGATAAGTATTGGAGATTAATTATGTCTGGTCTTCAACTCTTGGAAGGAAGTCTAATAATTATTTGTCCACACAAAGCGAACGTCTTTCACGATTCAACACTGCCAATAGTAGAACCTAATCCACCCATTTTCTCCTCACTATCGGGCTCCTCATTCAGGATTCTTTTCTTTGTTGCTGCTGCTCCTGCAGGTGGTGTGGCAGTTGCTGCTGCTGCCCCACTATCTGAGTCTGCCCCACTCTATAATTTATCAAAAAGGATGACACTCAACTGTGAATGTGACGTCATAACACAAAGTATAACGACACTTAACTGCGACACTCAACTGTGAATGTGAAGTTGTAACACAAAATATAGCCAATGAATTTATCAAAAAGGATGTCTAGACAATATAATGTATGTTACATTATCTATTAATGTATTTTATAAGAATGAGGTGATATCACACAAAACATACACAGTAGAATCGACTAAAAAAACTGTTATTCATACTATTCCCCAAATGTGCCTGGTGAACCCTATTTATTTAATATGGTTTCCATTCTTCTTTCCTATGAAGATGATGCAATGATTACTTCTATTCCTATATATGAAAAGACTAAATCCAATGTCTTCTTGATGGATCCTCAGTCCTCTCCTGGACCTAATGACTTCAATAGACTACCTTATTGATCTTTGTATACACAGAAAATATGTATCTCCTCTTCATAATGAGCATTATCACATTGAACACTCAAATTCCCTTCTTCTCCTCTTCATAATGAGGGTTATTGTGGTTTAACATTTTTGGAATTCAAAATCCATGCTATCTTATTATATATATAATAAGATGGAATGGTTTTTGAATTCTAAAAATGTCAAAGCACAATAACGATTGAGATTTTGCCACATCTTTTCTTGCCAAATCAATGGCTGTGATTTCAACCCCAAATAAATTATCCCGCCCAAACAATATTCATCCTTTCTATTTGCCTCGAGCCTCTACCCCTTTCACAACAGGCCTCTCCCATCCCCTAATCTCTTACACACCTATTCCCCTCAAACCAAACGCCTCTCTCTCAAAACAGGGGCTCGCCGTTTCTATACCTACCATGCATGCAATCTTTCTCTCATCAATTTCACTCTCACCATAACCAAACAAACCCACCATTTCCATCTATCAATCCCGACACCATACCCCTTCCGAGTGCTCCTCCGACCAACAGCTAGCCAAACCGCTGCCCATCCCTTCCGCTCCGAACTCAGTCAAACCCATCGAAAAAAAACTCAGCAAAACACGCCACAAATAGAAGTATGTTAGGTGGGAGAAAAGACCGATCAGGTGATTTGAGTGTTGTTTAGTGCGTCAGTTGATGTGGTATGTCTTCAAATGTATGAGATGAGATCCAATGTTATTGTTTTAGTTGTTTGTGTGATTTTGTTTCACACTCATGTATTTTTATTTTTATAGAAGATCTTTATTAAAACATCACCATACTTTGGATTCCATCTCCATATTATGTTTACCTAATATTCTAGAAATCATTGTCCAAGTTGTAGATCTAAAATCTTCCCGTAATAGATGTATATATGTCTCATTATCTTCGTGGCTTTATATTTTACCCAGAGATTCTATTTCATTATCCTCTTTTTATTTGGTGCAGATCCAAGGAGAAAAAAGCCACAATTTAGATGCTTGATCTTCTCGGTCAGTGACTATGTTATTTGCATTTTATTTTGTTTTTCTATTCATATAAGAGCATGGTCTTCAATTCAAGTCTCTCGGTTTGAAATGGGTTTTAAAGCAGGGGTTTCAAACCCTCAACTACGTTTTTTTCCTTTCCTCCATTAAACAACTGTTTCTTTGTTAGTTTTTCCTTTCTGGACTTCATCAAAAGCAATGTACAAATTGGATTTATATAGAAAAATGGTAAGATGGCAACCCAATTGATTAATAATGGTTTTTTAGATTTTAATCGTGTGAGTTTGTGGGTTCCTTGAATTAGATTTGTACATAGAGTACTATCATTGTCTTTCTCTAAAATAATGTTATTTTTTATTTAATCGTGCAGATTTATGGTATGTGTGTGAGTTTGGGGGTTCCTTGAATTAGATTTTTACATACAGTACTATTATTTTCTTTCTATGAAATAATGTCATTTTTTATTTAATCCTGCAGATTTATGGTATTGAAATGTCGTTGTGATTACATGTATGCGATTCTACAAAGAAGGTGAACCCTTGCTTTTTTTCTTGAGTGCTTCTACAAAGCAGGTGAACCCTTAATTTTTGTCTTTCTCTATGGAAGGTTTAAGTGTTTAAAGAAACTCGGTTACTAAAAATTTCTTAGTAGTACACTTCATGGTTGTTGCATCGAAAAATTTAAGGTTTTTCTATGGGGCTTTGATTCTTTTTTTTTATTAAATTTCTCTTTCATTTTGTTACATACATGGTATCTAAATATAACTTATGTAAATATATCTAAATTACAATCTTTATCATTATTTTTGGGTTATTCTTTCTTAACTTCTTTGTATATATGGGTTCATATAAAATGACCATACAAATTGGACACATTAATATATGGTACAGGTTCCATGCTTGACGACGCAAAATACATAGGTGCAATTTCAATCAAATATGTGATACTTACTTAGCGATAATGTGGGATAGTTGCTACAAATGGAAAAATGGACACTTTTTTGTTTTCATTTATTTTATTTCTTTAATGAAAGAATTGTCGGCACTAGGCAAGTCATAGGCACGCATCTACTTAATGCAAATTTGATGTGGTGCCCGTGCCGATTAGCACGACATCAAATCTGAGGGTATTGCTTTATCAAGTGAGTACATATTTATTATTTTGTTGGTTTATTTTTAGTTGTGTAGGGTTAGGGTACACTAATGACATATCATTTGCACCTCTGTTTTGTGGGGGCAGGGTAGACTAATAATAAAAATTAAAGTAATTACTCTTGCATTTTTTCCCATTACCATGTTTACTCCAACTTTTAGTTTGAAAATAAAATTTTTCTCTCTAATATTATAATTTTTATTCTTTTATCTACTATTATTCTTTTATCTAATCACAATCACAACTGTTAGTTGAAATCTTATTGTTCCTTAGGTGGTTCAATATGCACTCTCCCAAGGCAAATAATGCATCCTGCTCATAGCGATTTGGATAAATACCTTGAAAGGTTTCTTCAAAATGAGTTACATCATCACTGGAAGATACTTTTATGGGGAAGTGGTGAGACCCATCACAAGAACCGGGTAACGATTTTGTACCGTTTGTCACATCTTTCTATTTTTTCCCTTCCCAATTTGTAGAAGTCAATTTTAAATTGTCATTGGGTTCTAGATTTCAAAATTTTAATATTTTTGTAAATATTTCAAGCAATCGTGGTTATTGTCGTTCACACAATTATATACATCCAGTTCTATCGAATGAACTCCTATTTGGCAAAATAATTTTAAATTATTTGAAATATGCCTTGGTGTTTGTTATTTTAGTTTTCTTTTTCTTTTATATTTATTTCTCATTTCAATGGAGGAAATGTGTAAAAATTAAAGGTTCTGCATTCCTTTTTCTTTTTTTTTTCTCTTTAGTCACTGCCTTTGGACCTACAAGTTCCTTTATGTCCCTTTGAAGTTTGGTACATAATTGGAAATTTAGTCTCATCATACTGAGTATTTTTTTTCAATTTTTTTTGTATCCAAATTACTTTGGGGACTAATTTAAAGTTATTATTGTTATTGGGTGGGCAAAGAAGAATGATCATATTTGAAATTGACTAAATATCTATTTAACAGGCCCATTTTTCCTACTCTCTTAACGAAACATTTCAATATTTATGAAAACATTTTTTTTAATTATTTCAAATATATTATTTGGTCTTAATTGTGTTGTATGTATCACAAACTTAATATTTATAGTTTCTTGATTTTTAAAAATGCTACTTGGCAGTTTCACCTGATTGGTCATTGTTTTTTCGTTATTTTTTAATTTTATTTTAAATGTGTAGTCCAACACATATGGATTTTACTGTATCCCTTGGTATTGAACATTAATCTTACTTATGACTCCATCCCTTTGTATAAATTTTTTCAAATTATATTAAGTGCAAATTTTTTTGTAGGATAGAGACATCTCAATCTATAGGATGGAGGGATTATGAATATGAAGATGTTGAATAACTTCGCACTCCGGATAGTTTCTCATATTTGAGAATGGTAATTTATTTCTCTATTATCTATTATATTTTAAGCCATCATCTCATGTATTCATCCGTTGAGTGGTCACTTCATAGCAACTTTGCAGAGAGAGAGGGTCTTTTTAATGGTTTCGTTCTTATTTCTGCGATTTCCATCTATGATGCAAAATTTATCAATTAATGTAAACACAGATTCTGAGACCCGGTCAAACCCATTGTCAGTGAGGTCACTTTTAATGAAGGCTGCTACAAGATCACTTGCTTCTCTATCCACTTATGAAGAGAAGCTTTCGATACAAAGGCTTGACATCTTAGGCTTTGTATGACAAGACTGTTGCTGTCAATACATGTGATGATCTGAAAGAATATCAAGTTAATATGACTAGAAGCTCAACCAAAGTAATGCAGATCTCACAAGAACAAAAAAGATCGCTTGCTTCGAACTTTTTATTATTATTTTGATCTTTTACTTTAGGATTTGACAATTGCTTCTAACTTTTTACTATGCGCAATATATGTTGTAAATAAATTATTATGTCCTAAGTTTATCAACTAAGTTACTTGGATTATATATGTTACTACCTGTAAAATCTAATCTTACACATTTCACTCACTTTTTACTTTTCAAATGAATTACTGATGCAACATTGTACAACATTTAAATTATATTTGTATTGACAAAGTTTCAGTTTATATATATTATTGAGGCCTTATTTTTTCTAAATTGTTAGCTTTTACAAATAGAATTGCAATAAAGAGTTGTTGAATTTATAATTAAGATAGTGTAATGGTATTCCTAGAAAGACACGCACGCATAACACATGCATATCATTAAAATTTATTTGAAATAAAAGTTTGGGATGTGTATTCACATGTAAATTTCGTCCAACAATTCGACATCTCTGTTTCAGCATACATGTCGTCATCACATTATACATTTTTGAAAAATTTCGCCGTGTCTTCAGGCACGGGTATCCGCCAGTATATATATATATATATATATATATATATAACCGTAACAGTAACAATGTATATTCGTCCCTGTTCTAGTTCTCGCCCATAGATGCTTCTGTTCGCGCTTCACTTATACTTCAATACTTCCATCGCTTAACCCAGATGGTATCATTCCAGTTTGACTTCTATGACTAAAAGAAAGGCGCTATTCTCGATAGTTCTTTCCCCGATTGAACAGAGCTTCTTGCTACATAGAAATTGCCTACAAGACAGAGTAATGGGAAATGTTAATGCGAACTCAAAGAATGGAGAGGGGGGATATTGAACGGAAGCACAAGAACAAGTAAGGGATTACTTGATAAAGGAATGCTTACTGAGGGGCATAGCCTTATGTAGGTATACTACTGCCAGCCTTTAACTCCTCAAGTCAGGATCCAAGCTACGGATGAGCATTATTTTTCATTCTCAAGGAATTCTCTAAAGCGAGGCTCCTATCCTGTTTACTCCCTGAGGCGACTCTCCTAAACGGGAAAAACGACTCTCCTAAACGGGAAAAACTAAGGGCTTACCTTAGAAGCTCTTCTTCAGTTTCCTTTTCACTCTTTCCTAAATCCATTTACCTTGCTATCTATCCAAAGGGAAGGAATCACTCTACTACTTACTAAAAAGGAAAAGAGAGGGCGCCGGGGACGTTTGCATTTATATACAGTACATATATGATGTTATGTGTGTGTGTGTATATATATATATATATATATATATGATGTTGTGTATATATATATATATATATGAACAATATTATATATATAATAGTTGTTATATATATAATACAACTATTATATATATAATACATCTATTATATACAATAGTTGTATATAATCGATGTATTATATATATAATAGTTGTATTATATATATAACATCTATTATATATAATACAACTATATATATAATATATCTATTATATATATAATATATATAATATATCTATTTTATATATAACAGCTATTATATATATAGTACAACTATTATATATATTATATATATATATATATATATATATATATATATATATATATATATATAATAGTTATATTATATATATAACAACTATTATATATATAATATATCTATTATATACAACTATTATATATATAATAAATGTATTATATATATAACAACTATTATATATATAATACTGTTATATATATATATATATGTATATAACTGTCAATGCTTCAATCGGTAATCAGCTTAATTTTTCGACTCTCAACAACTCACATGTCTTCAATGATATAATATCCAAGAGTTTTTTTTTTTTTTTGGAAGGAATAAACAAATGTTCAATTTTGCTATCATAGAGAATGAGGTAGTTGGCATATGGCCATGTGAATTTGGAATTTTGAAATTTAGTTTTTGAGTACAATCATTTTCAGCTAGATGGATGAGGTGCACTTGATAGTTTTGTTGTTGGAGTATTTTATATTTTTTTGAATAGGGTGGATAGTCCTGTAAAGAGAGGAAATTTTGCCCAAAATTATTATAGTTTTTACAATTATTTGTGTTGTATAAAAAATATTTTAGACTTGTACTCTTTTATTATTTGTTCAGTAATAATGTTTTGTGTTAACTAGTGCCCAATGTAAGGAAATGGTACTCTTTATTGTGGATATTTTGTGTTGAAGTTCATGAAGTACTTCATGGAGGATCCTTCCATACGTTTTGAAACAAAGGTATGTTACCAATGTTCTCTTTTTGTCCTATTATATAAAATATTGTTTAGTTATTAACTATTATATACCGTAATAATAAATTCAATTCTATCTTCAATTTTTTAGATGAGAAGATTGTCCGATAAAGTGACATACACGTTGAATGAACTAAATGAAGTTCATTGAGTTCATTACGGATTATATATATTAGGTATTTTCGAGTAATTGTATTTTGTTATGTTGTAATGATAATGTGTTGAGGTGATTGTGTTTTGATGAAAACTATGTTGATTATATTTGATTGCAGGGTTACCCATTCTGGGTTGGATAGCGTCGAGAACAAATTGGATCGGATATTATGTTCGACAACGTCCTAGCTTGAGTAGTATTCTGGATTGTGATTCTTATGATGTAATTCGCAATGCTAGTTTTTGGATATTGTGATGTATCATCACTATTTTTAGGATATTATCACGTAAAATAACTAGACGTTAGCTAGTTTTTGGATATGATGTAACTTCACATCAATTTGATTCTAAATATCTTGATGTATATCAAGTTAGTGATATTTATGACCTTGGTTATTATCTATTTACAATGGTTGATTTGACTTCAAATAATAGTTGTTTACTGATGGATTAATGATTTTTTTTTTTTAATTTTTTATATTAACATTTATGTCAATTTTGAAAAAACTCTCATAAAATTATTAAAACTGACATAAATGTGAATTTATTTATGTCAGTTTTTTATGAAAATGTGATTAAAAACATGTTGAATGTCGTAGTTTTTATGCGTGTTCTTAAAAATTGAGATAAATGTGATCTTATTTATGTCAGTTTTACGAACATTTATGTCAGGACTTTATATGTCAGTTATGAAAATTTCTAAAACTGACATAAATGGTCATTTATGTCAGTTTTTGACTGACATAAATGACCAGTTTTCTTCTAGTGGTACCCGATTAAGAGATTCAAAGAGTAATCATTTTTTGCTATGACCAAGCTTGTGGAGGTCATTTCAGTGCTCAAAAAACTGCTGGAAAGATTTTTTCATCTAGATTCTGTTGGCCCATCATTTTTCGTGACTCGAACAATTACAGTAGGAGTTATGACCGTTGCCAAAGATTAGGAAAGATCACACGTATGTGACACCTTACCCAATTAAATAGAGAGTGATCGGTCCTTTATTAAATTAAAATAAAATATTTGGTAGGTTGATACTTATCATCACTGTCGAAAAAATTTAATCTGATTAAATACCTAATATTTAATTAAGCTAGTGTCAAAAACAATTACTTATAACTAACCCATTCAATTTCTTTTAATAAATAATCCACTTCATTAACTAACTCAACTACATAAATAATCAATACCATCCACTAAACTAAATAACATAATAAAAAATATTGGAGTGAACATCCCAGTTAAAATGTCCACAATTACCAACATAAAAATACTAGGTTTAACTAAAAATGAAATATTGATGAGAAATACAAAAATTACTCAAAATAAACATAGTCTGATAATGGCGACATATGGCGTGAATAGAAAGTGTGATTAAACTGAAAGAAATGATAGATGCATCTAATCTCAGGGGCCTACACCTTCCACAGTCGATGCAGCTCGTCAAATAATCCAAGTGTCTAAATCTGGTGTCCCTGTGGTTGGGAACCTGTCATAATACACACACCCGTATATATATATATACTAGGGTATGCCCGTGCCTGAAGGCACGATGACAATTCTCTCAAGGATGAATCGTGTGTTCAAGTCGTAAAGTTTCTATAACTCAAGAGTAAATCATGAAAACCCTATGTAAATGATTTCACATGTGTATAAAATGCAAGCTATATTGATTTTTAACTACAGTTCAAGCTAAATGAAACAAACTATATGTCAAGTATATGTCTTTGGATAAAAACATATCCAAATATCAAATACAATTGCCTTGCAAATGTGCATCCTCCAGTTGCAAACCATCATAGTAATTAGAAACTCTGTGAGCCTTCTCTAACAATAAATCGAATATGTATGCAAACATACGTGCTAATATGATGTGTAAAGCATACATACTAATTAGATTTCAATGCTAAAAACTTATCTATTGTTTAATAAAATTTGTACAAAATCATAACAACCCCTAGATTTGTTTGAGCTTGTGAGAGTGTAGTTCCAGCGATTATTTTCTTCAGTACATTTCACAGGAGTTATCAATATAAGAATATAACAAATTCCAAAAAAAAAATCTTGAAATATTATTATGGAGTATCAGTTCATGGTTGAAAACTTTAAAACTACATGTAATGAGTAAAACATTTGATAAAAAATTGCCAATGTCAGCCCCTGAAAACTATAGATATGAATAATAGAATTCCCCAATGTCAGCTCAATAAATAATAACATAATATAACCCACAAAACACGTGACATTCTTATAAATAATATATATTTATCTAAATTGAACTAAAAAAATTGATATCATACAATAACTTAAGTCAGGAATCCAATTCACTATCACAAATTTTAAATTATTCACACAATCAAATAATATGACGAATCTATATGTGAAACAAAGTGACTGCGGATAATAATCCCAGGTACAACCTGAACAATAGTAGGGATGCTAGTTATATACAATCAATAAATTCTGACGCTACACAATCAAAATTAACCAGTGCTACATAAATTTTCTAACTCTTCCTTTGTATATATAAATTTTTCCCAATTTGAAAATGAAAAGACAGATTGACCTGAATAAACTTGTTCAAGATCTCTGTTGTTGGTACAATTTGCACTAACAACTAATGTTAGTAATTGATAAATCAATAATCCATCCACACTGCTTCCATGTCCTCGACATTAACACAACGGGGTCAGACTTAATGCTGGTCGTCAAGCTGAAATGCTGAACCAATTTGTGTGTGAATTTCCTCCAGAACAACCTTTATTCACTTAGGTATACTCCCTTCCAGGTGGTTCACGTAGAAATTCTGAATGGAGCAACGTCAAAAGGTGTTCTGAATTTTGACACTGAAGTTTCCAAAAAGAGGTGGTTTTCATTTTTTTCTTGCAAATTTGCTCATCATTTTTGCAATTATGGGAGCCACCTTTGGATTACCTTGATGCTTTGCAAGATTGGCATGGTTTTTCATCACATCTTGTAGAGCAACCATGACTTCTAGATCTTTAAATGTTGCCATCAAGTCAGGATCATTCAATATTTTTCTATAGTCGATGTTGCCAGGGATCCCTCTAGGCAGGCCCCTCCAGAACCTATGGGTACACTCTTCTCTTTGAATCACAGATGTATAGAACCCATGCAAAGAAATATAAACAGATGTGAAATCCAAATGAATATGAATAAGTCTCCTAATGCTCATTAAAAACAAAAGTTAGTCATATGTCATATTTTTTATAAGCCAACCATAGATATTGGATTGTTAATGACCTATCCTTCGCTGAAATTTGTCATATGTCATATAAATGCAATCCTTTTATGAAAGCAATGCAATTTATGACAGTAACAACAACAACAATGCAATTTATTATAGCAATAAAAATGCAATCCATTTATGACAGTTGAGAGTTATGTAATCTGAGATATTTGCACTGTCATCTCTCAAATGATCCAACAGTTGAGAGTTATGCAAGGAAACATTCTATCATATATAAATGCGAATGTTTAAGGATATTCATAGTTTTGAACTACTAAAACATCATTTTAAATTATTGAAAACACTGCACATATATATTACCACAATGCAATCCATTTATGGCAGAATTCATACACTATAACTATTCATGTGTAGCACAGTAGCCACGACGGAGGTAAAAAATCTTAGACAGATTATAAAGGCGAGCATGGAAAATCAACATCCTATATATTTTCACCCGCTATGCACCGTGTACTCGCTAGTGGTTCAACCACCCCCATCATCATCATCAAAGTCTGCAGCTTTGGCTCTTGGATCTTCAGCACTAACATGATCTGTAACTAATCAAACCTTGATATTCTGACTGGAAATCTTCAGCTCTGCGTTCAAACTTTGGGCAGACTTTGTGTGTTCAAATTGGACTAATTGAATAAACCCCAAACCTTTGCAATTGAACGGTGCATTTACCTTTGAACATCATGTCACATTATAAAAGCATCAAGCACAGTTTCCTCCGAGCAGTTGGAGAGAGCAGAAGCTTTATTTTTCTCCCCAACAGAAGCGTCATTTGTCCATTTTTTTCTTAGATCCATTTCTCCTGATCCCACGTTCTATCTCCTTAATAATAAGCTCCAAAAAAGCTGCATTTAAGCACTGGGATTAGAATCCACAAACCAACATAAATCTTCATAAATTTCCCTTGCTAAGAAAATGAAATAAAAGTTATAAAGCAAAGTTAATTTGAGATATTATTCCCACCATCATAGAAATAAAAAGGAAATGTGTGAGAGAGGGAACAAAAGAAAAAATAGAAGGCTATGACACCCACTTACCACCTGTTCATAAACCTAAATCGAACAGTAGGACAAAGTAATAATAGTAACTGCAATTGAGTATGTTAGAAACCAAGAATCTTGTTTTACTGATTGGAAGATTATAATGGAACTTAATTAAAAGAAAAAAAGGCAGATAATGATGCGCTTGCTCCTCCCAGTTTTCCTCCCAACCACAGTAGAGGGGAAGAGGAAGATAAGGATTCCAATGATGAGGATAAATTAACTGTGGATGAAATTATAAGGAAATGGGGACATAAAATAGTAAGCATTTAATGGGCGATGCCTCCCAATGTTAATCATTGTCAGCTATTCATAATAAAAAGGTCCAAAATTTGCAATCAATGATATAACAGGTAGATAATAGTGTTAATTTCAGCTTCTGTGCTTCATCCCTTCACCGAGTCACCGTTTGAATAAAATCACTCATTATAACAGAACTTTCCATTTTGGATGGCCTTTCGAGTTCTAGGATCAAACTTATTTCTTGGAACCTGTCATTTACTTTATCCCTCCTCATTTTCTCCTTACATGCTTTCGAAGCAAACACATTGCATGATCTAGACTTCAGCCTCCTTCTAGATCCATATGATCAATTTACATCATATGCAGAAAAACAAAAGAGACATTAATAACATAATTTGTGTACTATTATCAATAAGCAGATACCAGAGTCTCTATTGTTGTTACTGGCTACAGATACCCGAGCCCCGATCAACGCACCCCAAATCATCAAATTTTCCCAATATTTGGTGCTACAGATCCTCTCCACTCGATACTCCATTCCAACATGGGTTTCTTTAGTTTCCACTATTTCTACTACTAATCAATGAAGTTAGTACCTGCAAAAACACATACACTCTGAACAAAATAAGAAAACACATACACACCTCAACCACATAAGGTGGGATGCTGTACCAACGTCTTGTAGCAACTGGATGCATACATTACCATTTCATAGCAATTTGACTCCATCTGATAAAAAAACTCAAACTTTATTGTAAGTCCTAAACTTTACAGTATTAAAACTAATTATTAATAGAATCAAAACTAATTTTTTAATTCACGTATGAATGACCAAAACTACGAAGATGAATGAAATAAAAAAAACTCTATGAAATAGATTGCAAATTGACCAAATATATGAAGAGATGTGAATGACCTTAATGATGTCAGACCACCTAATGCCACGTTCTTGCTTAGTCCACTAAATACGAAGTCGACGTCCTTTTGAATTGCATCCTCAGAAGATCGTTTATCCTATGACATCACTGACAACTATTAGAGAAATCTCACACCATTTATCTTATTAAAAGCTCCTAATAATCCACAATAAAGACATCATTTGCATTTGAATTCGACCACCACCATAAGAACCTCCACCAATATTATTAGTCAAATCAATATAAACAATGGAATTTGAATTATAATTTGACTAAACTGAAATGGAAGATATTATCAGTGGCAAGGCTATGATTCAGGGAGTCTCGTTGGTGGAAGCATTTTATGAACTTCTGAGTCAATCGAGTTTAAATGTAGAGCATCTTGATGAAAAGAAGCCCATTGCTCTGGTTGAGTTGTGCCCTATCCTAAAGAAATTATATAAAATACGGATAAGAAAGGAAGAACAAACCCGAGCCATTCTTCGAGCATTGAGGGACGAAAACTTAAATGATCCGCGTGACCGCGTTGAGATTGGGCAAAGTCGTGCTTTCTATAGTCTTTCACTTCTTGGTCAGCCCTGATATCTGTTCCAATGGAAGTAATCAATATCTATATATGTTACATGGGCAAATTTAAATATAGCGAGGGCAGTTTAGCTAGACCTTTACACAAAAAACAACAGACTACATGAGTATTATTGAAATTTAATTCAAGAATTAGTAACCAATAAAAAGAATCTCACTTATTCATATTCAAAATCCATCCATGTTAACACCAATTTGTTTTCTTTTTCCTCTCATTTCTTATTGCTCTTCTCCAATAGTTTAGTCCTCTTCTAGAGGCTTTTCGTTCTGAAATGTATGTTTAGTCCATCGCATATGTGATTTCTTTATATTCACTTTGACTTGCAAAGATTTCCCATTAAACTGTTTCTTCACAGTATTTGTATTTGATTTTGGTGGGCGGAATAGGACGCAAGTTCAGTCCTGCTGCATAGACAATAAACATAATAATCGTCTGAGTAGAAACAATATAATCCAAACAGATTCACCAAATTGTGTAGTTGTGTAAGCTTTATTTTAAACTTTGTAACTGTGTAACTGTGTAATCCAAGTTGATTCAGCAAACAATAACCTTCGTTCAAAGGTTTGTTCAATGCTTTATTTTCTCATTTATGTGTAAACAATGTAATCCACATATTCAAAGCTTTGTTAAAACTTTGTCAACCACAAATGAACCATAAATGTGATTTGTACCCCAAAAATCCAAACCAAAATAACTTGAAATTTGAATAACATGTAATCCTTATTCTGACACCCAAACTATACCTAATATATGTGCAAAACCAAAAAATACAAAAAACTGAACAAAGGCGTGCAACACATGAATATGTACAAAAAAGCATAGTAAATGGTTAAAACAATCGAATTTAGGAGATACACAAATTACCCAACTCTAAAGCCGGACCTGTGAAACATAAAACCAATAGAAAATTTTAGGAGATAAATAAATTATTGATGAGTAAAGAGGAATCTACAACAACATATACCTTTTTTTTCTCTATAAACCTTTTCCCTCAATTTCCAAGCATCGAAAACCTAAATTAGGGTTTCAAAACACATAATATTTAAATATTTAAACAAAAAAAAACATGGAGAGAGAGAAGAGAGGAATCTACAACAACATCCCTTAAAATCTGAAGTTCAAAACCCAAAAACCCCAACACATACATAAATTTAGAACCCTTGAAATGCGTAATATCAATCTCCCACGCACTTCAACTCAATACTCTCCTAAAATCAGAAAAATACGGAGTTTAGATTCAACAGCAAGCCCTAATAAAAAATAGTATCATGGAGATAAGCCGAAGAGACTTGAGAGAGAGAAGTTACCTAGGAGAGAGAAAAGTTTTGGCAGAGGGCGTCAGCGTATGAGCAGGTCTGGGAGGGGGCGTGGGTTTTTGGTGAGAAGGGGGAGAGGATGGTGTCTGAGAAGGGAGATCGTGGGGTTTGGGAGAGTGTATTGGAGAATGTGGTGAGAAGGTATGGAATGTGGATGTGGTTTTACCAAAATAACCTTATGTTTGAATTAAAGTGAAAGAGGGGTAATTATGTAGTGAGAAAGAAAAGAGGGGGAAATCAAAAATTTGAGGGCAAAAGAGGTAGTGTGGGAGAAACTCATGAAGATGACATCATTGTTGTATCTTGTGACATACATAAGTTTTATACTTTATTATATAGATATATGGGAGAAGATGTGTATGAAATGGGTAAGAACCGGAGTAAAGATAGTTTTAACACAACAAGTGCATAAATGCAATTTAACACATATTATATACATGTTAGAAACTCGTGTTCTCACTTGAGATGCTCACCTCTCAGCTAATGTGCACGCCTACCGCATCTTCTAACCAATTCTAGTTGCGCTACCCAGCCTAACTAGTTTGAAGCCACATTATCCCTACTTACGTTCACTCGTAGTACACCCGTATCGCACATACAATACGTTATTAACATATTCCATCCCAAATAGCAAATTTACGTTTTCCCCATTCGTGCGGTTAATATTTTACTCACTAACATTAAGTTGCTTAACATCATTACCATATCTATTAATTCGCACGAAAGAATTGTTCTCAAGTATATATATACACTAGCGGAATGCCCGTGCCTGAAGGCATGACAAAAAAATCCCAAAATACGTAATTGTAAAACGGCAAAAAGTTTGTTCCCCGACAAAACAAAGCATAATTTTAAAAAAATCGACCATAATATCTTTTATTTATAGGACTATCCCCCCTGTTTAACCAAAAAATAAACAATCCTAGAACTTATACGCGGAGTTGACGAAATCAGAATAGGTAAAAAATTAACGAAAAAACTTACATGAACCAAATCCAACAATGAAAAAAAAAATCAAAATGTCGTCTTTAAAGTCATTTTTTCCCCTTGAATAGTGTAGAAAATAACCTTAAACATGGTTAGCTAAGGACTGGCGATACAAATCCAATGGCGCCAAAATCACCTCATTCCGATTTACGATTAAAAAGTTATGGCATTTCTCTAAAAATATATATTTTATAACGAAGTGCCAATGGGATGGTTGTAAAGCTCTTAAAGTGCACTTCTCTCCAATACGCTATGATAATGTGTTCACTACATGATCGATGTGCCGAGTACAAACTATTTGAAAACTTTGATATGTTAGATTAATTAGTTTTAGTATTTAATTAATTTAAAAGTATTTTCATCATTTCGTGGACTTAGAAACCAAATTCGCTATACTTAGTAGATATTGGGTGGATACTTTTCATAGCTTGTCTGTATCATTAACCACTTGTTGAATCAATTTAGATGTACAAAATAGATAAACTAATTTCACCTCAATGTTAAACAATAGAAAGCAATAGAATGAAGAACCCAAACGATTTCTATAATCTAAAACCATGGAAGGAAGTTTAAGTTAACACACACAGACATAAAGAGGGACAGGGACTACATAAATAAAATCTTTGAACATGTATAAAATCGTGGTAGGATCTAAGTATGTCCTTTTACACCTTGATCACTTTAAGGGCCATCAGATTAGGATCTAGAAATGGTTTGGAACGATCACAATCGCTCCCAAGAATAAGATAATCAAAGAAATTCGAAAGGCTGAGAATTGAGATCATCTAATATCATCAACTCATTAGTAACAACAACTCATTTAGTTTTGGAGCAGGAGTAACATCAACTCATTAGTAACAACAACATTGAATAAATCTAATGAAAATGAAATAATACAAACAAAAATGCAATAAGAGATGAAAAACAACCTTGTTTTCTTCCTATTTTGATATAAGAAAAAACATAAATTTAGCAAAAAAAAAAAAAAAGAAATAGAGAATCTTGTCTGCCATAATTTCTTTGCATTATATCATTTGTAACCAATCTTGCCAAGGCACTTGCATATCTTTCTTGGTCAATCCTGCCAAGGATCTAATCTAGTTCCTCCAACTTCTTCGATGAGTGATGATCATATGTTTGTTGTTTTGATTTCGTAGCATTTTTCTCAACTTCTATATTTGTGTCTGAGATCATAAAATCTGCAATAAGTGATTGTACATAAAGTTAACTTCTTCGAACAAATTCAAACGATTAACAGCTAAAATATAAGGTGCATGCGTATGTGCACGGGATCGAGTTCTTTATGCAAAAAATCCACAGCAGCATCATCATTTCGTATATCTGGTATATAAAAAAAAATATTTAATTATTCAATTAACAGTTGCAACAAACTAAGCTCCTTGGAAACCAACTTTGTCGCTTCTAACTTAAACAAATGTGTCTCTAGGAATCCTAAATATGCATGTTCCACTGACACTATGATGATTTTTCCTTGGTAATTAACTTTCAAGACCAAAATATTGCATACAAATCATATGTTATAAACTAAAAAACCCATAGATAATACCATAATAAACAACTTTTTTTAATCCAAGCCATAAACCCATAGATAATTCAATGACTAAGTCAAGATCTTTAAATATAATACCAATGATCTCCGAAACTAATGAGGAATCCGAACAAATTTGTTACTATGCGCACAAAATTAGAATAAAATTCAGAAAAAATATCAATTGCTACCTCCTCGATGTGGACCTTCACAAAGTGAATCTTTTGAAGGTAAGTGACTAATATCAACTTTTTCATTCTGTTTCACCCATTTTATTTAACTGCTGATAAACATAGTAGATAACAAAAACACGTCTGAGATTATATGACAAAATACAACTTTAGTAAAAAAAATGAGAATCGCCAATAATTCGTCATTAACTATATCGCCTTTTAGTAGCATCAGTTAGTCAATTATGAATCATACCTTTTAGTATCAGCAGTTCCAAAAAATGAGAATCATCAAATAGTTCCAATCCTTTTTATTCTTTTACAATTTAGATAATCTTGATAGTGATGAATCATCACTACATACCAGCAATAGTAGCTCACATCTGTTTAAAAAAGAGAAAGAAGTAGTAGCTCAAACTGTATTGGCTCACATCTTGGCCAACTAAATAGACTCCAATAACATTTATAGCCACTTAAAAACACAAAAAATGTGATACAAACCTTTAGAAATATATAGACTTATGACTGACTTTAGAACTAATAGCATCAACGTATATTTCTAGAATTTTTACACCCAAAGTGTGCACAACATTTGCACCAAATGTCATACAAACCTTCAGGTTTCATGGTACTGAACTGCAAAACAAAATATATACGAAGAAAATTATAGTTTATAAAACAATAAACAAATAAGGAAGGTTACGAAAAGGAAAAAGAGTACTGACTTGTACCGATTGGGTCTTTATACCATGGGGGTTCAAGAATAAATAAAGGTACATAGTAATCAAATATAAATATGAGAGATTTATACAAGTCAAATATAAAGAAATGTGACATTAACTCTAAATTGTATTGGGAGAAAAAATGATTATAATACTTATATTCCTAAGGCAACATTTTCATAAGAACCCTCTCGACCATAAGCCTTGTTTTATTCATTTCCTTTTCTAATATTCAAAGATCAGTGTTATTAGCCAAGGTTCACAGCAACCGAGAGTGTTCAAGGCCGAAAAAAATTGAAAAACAGTACTTAGACATAACTAACTTGAGACAATGAATCAACAAAAGTATTTACAAAGCAAGTTTTCCATGTATAAAGTTGCTAACCATAGCATATATTAAAAACTTTAACTCAACTAAGCACACTCTATATAGGCTTGGGCGATATATGGATGCTCTAAATGTGTCCAGTTTCTATTATTTATCAATGAGTCGAGATATAGAATAAATGGAAGATTTTGCAAAGAAGTGAATGGCTATATCAAAATCTCTAACATCTCTAGTAGGAACCAATATTGGTATTTTACTAAAAATACTGAGATCAATTTTAATAAAGAAAATGAAGATCAACAAACAAAGAAAAAAAGTCGGATATAGATTAGTGATAGTAATTAGTGAAAACTTTACCTTTTGAGGATTCAAATCATGGCTCCTTGGTAAAAAAATCGAATGAACTATCTTCAACATGAACATAACTTCATTTTCCTTCAATTTTTCGGGCTACAATGCTTTTCCATCTTGACTCAGGAGATCGTAGTTCACTATTCATGAAACTTTCTATTGGGAAACCAACTGGGATGATTCAAGAAGCCCTACTGAATTGGCTATTTCATTATTAGTAGCTCTTCTTAATTAATGTGTATTGGTGACTTCTCTACAAATACCAACTCTGTTTTAGAGCCCTGCAGTTTAAAGGGACTCTAGCTCAGTATAGAAAAGGAAAAAAACTATCGATATGAAAATAGGGTCATAATATGGAATATAACTAATACCCTTAAGATTCACCATTAAAAAAATTGACTTCCGATTACGAATGAAGGACAAATTGAATGGAGTAAAAATAATGCAAAACTAAAGAGTGTGTATGTCGGTCTTCCTTTCTCACCCATAGCCATAACAGCCTACTAACATCTTAACAAAAACACTAAAAAATGCACATTAATCTCAGGAGTATGTTGGGGGAAAAAACCATATGCACTGCTATTTTAAATCCCAAATGTCAGTTTAGTGCATCAAAGAAAGGGCTTGTGGCTTATGTATCTTTTGTCATTCACAACATCGACACATTTAACCATTTTCTTGTGTTAGCAGACCAGTAAAATCTCACAGTTACATACCTCATCGAAAAAAGTAAGCCATTTGTTTTGCTTCCTTACATGCAATCTTATCATCAATGCAATATATGACTGCTTTCTGTTTCTAATTTATAACACTAACACTGCTCTCTATCTCTATCTTATTTTACTATAGAACTTGTTCTTAAAATAGTATTACAGCAGGCAAGAGAGTATTTTCATGGCAATTTTTTGTCGAGTGAACGTGCTGTATTCGAATCTTAAAGCCAACAATTAAGCCAAGCACATTGTATCACTCATTATCCATTATATCCACATTTTCTCCATGTCTTATCAGAAGCAAAGCCACCTCTTTGTTACAGCAGAACACTTCACTCATAGCTAGAGATAAACTCGATACACTCAACATAGTTTTAATTATGCATTTAGCATCAATAAATTAAGAGGAGCTCAGCCCACAATTAGAACAGAAGAAAAAACATTAGACTAAAGTCACAGAGGGGGAAAAATTATATACTAATACAACATAAAATTACATAGCTACAGAAAAACTGGATACAGTCAATGAAATTTTAATTATGCATTTAGCACAAATCAGCCAGGAGGAGCTCAACCTATAACAACAACCACAAATTAGCCAAACTAAATAGAGTAGATTACATTATATCTCCATTGGTTTTGGATATACTCAACTGTTAGAGAAATTTTAAAAGAAATAACATATTAAGAGGAGGATATTAATTTGATACCCCTAGTTAACATAAGCATAAAGCCTCAAAATACCTAAAATGGAGGTGGGCTGGAAGAATTGACATGGTTGGAGCAAGTACATATAATGTTCTTGCGTTGATGGGAAGTTGTCCAGTGGTTGTGTTGTTAGTTCTTTGACTGCTGTTAATTGTGGCAAAAAATAAAAGGACAAGCCCTAAATTAAAATTGCCAAAAAACCTCTTCAAAATAAACTACATGACAATTGATATGTATAATTGAATTCACTCTAATTAATGTGATTACAACATCATATGTATGCGTTACAAACAAAGAGATCCATAAGCGTTCTAAAGAGAAAATATAACTTTTTAATTAATAGTCTATGACCTAAATTAGAGGATGAAATCTCCCCACCTTGAATAACCGAGTAGTACAAAGATTAAGAGATACAATTTCACAACCTAAAAAAGAAAAATACGATCGAATTATTAGAAAAAAATTATATCAAACTACTGGCAAAAACATTAATTTATGAAGGAATGATTAAGATGATAAAACCTAAACCAATCTAAATGTCAAACCCACCCTTCACCTTTGTTCCTTCTATAAATAGGGACAATTTTAACCTAGGATCTGTCCAACCATAAACACTAACAGTGACAACAACAACATCAACATCGACATGAACACTAAAACAACATCAACATCAACATCAACACTAAACTAATCAAAGGGGATACTTTGCTTTTAAGTGTGTTTATTTTTGCCCCCAAAAAAACTTTTGCTCGGAGCACCAACCGAACTTAAAAATTATAAAGAAATAATATGTACCAAAATAGGCCCATGATAAGCATGTGTACGGAAACAAATTGCACTTAAAACACACACGTGTTTGAAGCCACATTAAATGAAAATGCGAGAATTCTAAATCATCCCAATTAGTTACATTGGAAAACTTCGTCATTAGTTACCTTTTCCATCTTTAGCTCCTGCTTCGATAGTAAGTAAACCAATAATAAAGTGTCAACTATACGTGTTACTCGGCATTCTCAGCAAGTAGTTTCGATAGGTGCTAAATTTGAACGAAACTAAAATTAGGAATATGTCACTTAGCTTTCATTTCACCACAAACATATTATGTCAAACCTTGTCATTACTTCCATTCGCAGAACTAAAACTTTGCTGAAAAAAATTTCGAGTAAGAACCACTGCTCGACATGCTCAAAGAACCACCACAAAGATTAATATATAGGCAATGTAATGAGAGTAAGAGGGAGAGTCTCCGAGGGAGATGGCGATTCGTTACGACCAGAAGGTAAAGGTAGAAAACTTGTGGCAGCGACATTTTTGTTCATCTTTTCCCCTTGATTTCTCGACTCCTAAACTATTTTTTTATGGCTCCCTTTTCATCATCAAGTTACTGTAGCTTGGACATGATCGGTTGTTGATCCATTCTAACTCCATCAAGATCACGACCTATAATTTTGACATTGTCTTGAATGATTTCTTCTTCACCTAAATAGTCCTGATTCGTTGCACTCATAGCTGCATTATAAATAACTTACCTATTAAAGAAAATGGTGAGATTCAAAATTGTAATACAAATCAAGTAACTAACCTAGAGTTCGATTTGCGGGGAACTAAGATAATGCTTAACAAACCATTTTAAGGAGGAATAGGAACACATTCGGATCCAAGACAGATATGATGACTCGCTGGAGAGAATAATAACTGATATCGAATCAACAACAACACAATCAAACATATTAGGTAAATTTGAATACATAAACATAAAAAATCAACATAGATTGATTGTAATCGATATTGAATTTGGACGCACAATCAAAATTTAAATTGGTAATCATATTATAGTTCCCAACAACTATCATAGTTCCCTGCATTCTGCAATCAAGGATATCAAACCAAACGTCGTGGAGAAAGGAATGAAATACTTTAACACATACATATTTACACACTATTATCCTATGTAAACAAACACGGAGAAAAAGATGGGAAAAAATTACATCGAAATGCATATTTTAGAACATCTAACTTATACATTTCGAACCCAACATTCAAATCCTAGAATATATGGTGTGTAAAGATATTGATCTGATCCCGACATTCAAATCTGAAAACAAAATCTTGGTCCTAATCTTATACATTTCATGGTTTCTTAATCCAATAGCTGAGAAATAAAACATTTATGATGTTGATTTCTTTTTTCAACTTCTCCATAGCGTAATCATTGAACTGAATAGAGTGTTAATCTTGGAGGTGGGTGATACATTACTGCATAATGCAAACTGACTTTAATTCACATTTAAAAACCAAAGTCAATACCAATTCATTTGAAGAACTCAATAAAAATTATTACACTAGTGTCCCAACACCCACCCATGTAACCATTTCTTTGCTTAACATATTAAACAAATATCCTACCCATATCAATCAACATGTACATTGGTTTTGGATCTACATATATTGGCCTGTTTAAATGGTTAAATGATAACTTACTAAAAAGTTGGTTTGAACAATTTATATAACTTGTATCACAAATGTCACATTTCAATTTGTATAACAATAAGGTTACAAATTTAAATTCTAATTTAAAAATCAGTTTTCCCTCAAGAATATTACACATTTCAAATAAATTGGTGTAGGGGTATGGTCTAGTATAAATCATGTGGCAAGTCCCAAAGACCCAATGTCACCTACACATTACACAAACAAATTAGAGAAATCATGACTCATATAAAACTAAATTCATATATGTATTATTGTCAAGGGATTCTCCCTGTCACAAAATCAATTTACATATAAAATAAAACTTCCCATCACTGATAAAAAATAACCTAAAATTTATAAATAGACAGTCAATAAAAAAGTAAAGGAATATACCTGTTTGGGACACTAATCAATAAATAGACAATTAATAATTAGGTCACCCACAAAAGACAAAATAAATAACAAAACAAAAAAATTAATTAGATCCCAAAACATAAGCATACTTGTAAATCGATCTAAAACAAAATGAACAAAATCAAAATAGGTCTTAACGAAAATCAAAATGATATGACCAAAAATCAAAGCCCTAAATTTCCCAAACATATAAAAAAAAGAAATGACCAAAAAAATGAGGAGATCATGAACATAAGAGTGCGCGTACGTCTGCGTGTTTGTGTGTATTGTGTGTTAGAGAATGAAGAAGGGAGAATTAGGTGATAGTAGGGTTTGTGATAAGGGTCACTCATGTTTTCTCTCCAAGTTTGGAAGGGGAGAGGAGAAGAGAATAATCGTGAAAAATGGAAGAAAGTCGAACTAATCCTTTGATTGGATTCCGTGTCTGACACTAATTTGTTTTTTGGTTTGTGTTACCAATTTAACTTTTTTTAAAATAAACTAAGAGGTAATAGTAAGAAAAAATGGGGGGAAATAAAAATTAAAGGGTTAAAAAAGGAAAATACAACAAAGCAATCACAACCCTCCATTTCTAACATTGTTGGCACAATCCTCACCCCTACTTAGCTTATCCACTTATTGAATAGTGAAAAAATTCTAGTCCTATATATATATATATATATATATATATATATATAGACACACACACACACACACATACACACATATATCCTGCACCCCTAGGTTAAGACCGCTTGGTGCAATGCATACGCTACTATCGTATCCCGGTACATCTCACACTGAATAGGGATAAGAATTCGAATAATTTCCCACGAACCATCAAATATACAATAACACATAATGGAGGTGAACATAGTCCCTAGACCAATGGGTCACACGCATATCGGCGTTCCCATTAAACCGTTGAACTATCATATATCGGATAACACGTGTCCAAGGTTCTATGTTCAATGGTAAAAGTCTAAAATCCCCCCGAAGGCTCCTCAATATAAGACCGCCCAAGTGCTCAACCTCCACCCGAAAGCAAGCTGCGTAGGTACGTCATACGCATAAAAAGCAATCCATAGTATGCACACAACCTATTAAAATCCTTGGTATTCACACAACCATGTTAAACTTTTAGGTATTCACCCAACCCAATTGAAACCTTAGGTAAACCGATTCTTTCCTAATATATGTAGCATAGTATTCTCTACTACCCATTATATTGGCCCATTATGATTATCCCCTCATTCTCGGACTATCCTCGTAAAATTTCTACTCAATCAGGAATTTTTTACTATTTTCTAAAATCTCGTTAGAAGTGTGAGAAATCTCGTTCGAATGAAACATCGAACAACTTAGGACCCTGAATTCTCGTTGGAATTATCGTTCGAATGAGTATGTTTGAACCTACTTCTAACGAGACTCGCACTGAATTCTTGTCGAAATTATCGCTAGAATTCTGGTTTGAGCGAGGCCTTTTGAAGGACATTCCAGTTCTCCAGGTCATTCGAACGACCTTGACCCATATTGTCCCCTACCTTTGAATTTCTGCATTTTTCTTCCATTTTTGTCCACCCAATTCATGTGTAATTTCAACCAAAAGAAAATAAATCATCATAAATCATTTCTACACCTAATTGAATGTCTTTCAACATGCTTTAGCATCAAAACCCCATTATATCTCAAGTATGGATTCATTAATTCAAGAAATCCTTAAAAGCCCTAGATTTCTATAATCACCATTAATGTCTAATCTAAACCCAAACTACATTCGTATTTAATCATGCATAAATCTCAGAACTCATATCTCTAAATAGGGTTTCTCAATCGACATGAAGCTCCTACCTAAATTCATCATTTGAAATCAATTTAATCATCAAATTCCTTATCCCATGGATGATTTAATGACCAAGTCTAACATGGGTAATATATACACAAAATTTTGTAAGATAAACACTTGCCTTATGCAGAACTTCTGATTTGTTGAATGAAATTGGTATTGGGGGTGATCCTATCATCTCAATCTACATGTTAGTGGGATTTTTGTTATGAGAGAATGAATTTTGCACTAAGAATACCTATGGAGCTCTTCTTCTTCCTCTTTCGTTCTCTCTCTCTCTCTCTCTCTCTCTCTCTCTCTCTCTCTCTCTCTCTCATTTAGAAACTCACAAACTCCATCTAACCCATGTAACATTCATTTTAATCCCCCAATTTTTATCCATTTTAATTTCTCAACATCTCAAAAGACCAAAATACCCCTCAGGGGTGTCGATTTTCCTAAATTGCCCCAGAATCAAATTAAAATACCCGGGTAGAGTTTTCTGACTATCTTGGCCCTTTCGGACTCATTGATGCAGTCAAAATACCCATACGAGTTACTTAAAAATAAATTATCTATGTAACCCATTAAAGTAGTCCCAACACGATTCACACGTGCGTCTTGACTTAATTTACCGAACCGTCGTATTTCTCACTCATGACAAGTATATAATATCATAATCCCATATTACTTACTCACACCGTAATATTTAATAATTTTCAATAATAAGTATTAAGCCTTGGCATGCTAGTTAATATTTATTTTAAACTAGATTAATTAATAATTAATTTCTCAAATTTAATTTAATGAACTCCACGATAATAATTAATCGCGTAATTATTAAAATCAACAAAAGTACGGGTTATTACATACTTCCCCCCTAATAACATAATTTCATCCCAAAATTCAAAAAATAAGCCATACCTTGCATGAATAAGCCTCGA
The DNA here is from genome assembly GCA_949130495.1 of Sambucus nigra. NCBI lineage: Eukaryota > Viridiplantae > Streptophyta > Magnoliopsida > Dipsacales > Adoxaceae > Sambucus > Sambucus nigra. The sequence goes on from OX422215.1 coordinate 49,479,119, forward strand.
TACTTCTCGTGCATATCTGCCTCTCGCTCCCAAGTAGACTCCTCTACATTGTGATGTTCCCACTAGACCCGCACAAGTGGAACTACTTTGGACCTCAGTCTCCTGTCACTGTGGTCTAGAATAGCCATTGGTCTTTACTCATTAGAACAGTTTGGATGCAGGTTTGTCTCCTCTATCACGATGTCAGTGTGAGCTAACTCATCTCGCAAATACCATTTTAGGAGGAAATGTGGAACACATCATGAATTCGGTACAAGTGTTCCGGCAACCCAAGTATGTATGCCACCGATCCGAGCCTCTTAATAGAAGGAAATGGTTCTATGTATCTCGGAGCCAATTTCCCTTTCTTCCCAAACGTCATTACTCCTTTTATATGAGATACTTGTAGTAGCACCTGGACCCCCGCTAAAAACTCCCTGAAGAACCTCTTAACATCATCTCATATTTTTGTCTATTCGGGTTTACTCGTATGCGACTCCGCATCATCTCAATCATGACTGACGTATCCTGAATCACCTCTGGCCCACGTAACTTGTTATCCCCCACATCCAATCAACAAGTAGGAGAACGACAAGGCCTACCATATAGCTCCTCAAAGGGGGCATGCCAATAGAAAACCGATAGGGGTTGTTTTAGGCAAACTCCACCAATGGAAGGTATTTCTCCCAACATCCTCCAAAATCAAGGCACACATCTGTAACATATCTTTCAGCATATGATTAGTACGCTCTATCTGCCCATCTATCTGTGGATGGTATGCCATACTCAACTGCAACTCGGAACCCATAGCCTCCTGAAAATACTCCCAGAACACGACACAAAGATTTTGTTCTTTTTTGACACAATATTGAGGGGCAACCCATGTAACCTCACTACCTCGATAATAAGTAACTCGACATATTATCCCGTAGTGTAGTCCGTACGGACTGGCAATAAGTGAGCTATCTTCGTCAACTAATCTACAATAACCCATATAAAATTATTTCCTCTCTAAATAGTAGGCAACCTTGTAATGAAATCCATGGAAATGATTTCCCATTTCCACATAGGAATCTCTAGCGGCTGAAGCAACCCGGGAGGTTTCTAATGGTCCACCTTTACCTGTTGACAGGTGGCACACTTGGAGACGAACTCTGCAATGTCTCTCTTCATACCACTCCACCACTAATGTCTCCTCATATCCTGGTACATCTTATCCTCTCCGAGATGAAACATAAATCGGGACCCATGTGACTCCGTCATTACTGCGTGTCACAGATCCTCCCCCTTTGGAACAATCCATCTCTCGTTGAAGCGTAGGCCTCCCTCGAAACTCACTGAGTAAGACCCTGATCCTCTAACTAATAGTTGTCTTATCTAATCCTGAAAAAATGGATCTATCGTCTGGGCCTGAACCACCCTCATCACTATCTAGGGCGTAACAATTATAATAAATATGAACGATCGGGCCACTGTTTCTTAATTTTCCAACTCTTTCCATTTCACCTTCCATGCCTCGGCCACCTCACCTATTGTCCTACGGCTCAACGCATCGAAAAATATATTTTCCTTCCCCGGGTAATACTGTATCTCGAACTGGCAGTCCTTCACAAACTCAAGCCACCTTCACTAACGTATATTCAGGTCCTTCTATGTGAACAAGTACTGTAATGACTTCTGGTCTGTTAATAGGCAAAATATATCTCCCAACAAGTAATTCTTCCATATACGAAGCTCAAACACGACTTCTGCCATCTCCAAGTCATGCGTGGGGAAATTCCTCTCGTGAGTCTTAAGTTTGTGGGAAGCACAAGCTATAGACTGATCCTCCTAATGTTATACTCCACCAAGCCCCTGTAACGACGCATTAGTATACACAAGATACTCCATACCATCATAAGGAAGTGCTAGTACCAGTGCTGAAGTCATCTCGTCCTTCAACTCATCAAAATCCAACTGACATGCATCCTCGCATATAAACGACACGCCCTTAGGAGTCATATTGGTCGTTAGACTGGCAATCTTTGAGATTCCTTGAATAAACCATTTGTAATAACGGGCTAAACCCAAAAAACTATGTACCTCCATCAGTGTCAGAGGCTATCCACACTCCCTCACTGTTGACACTTTGCTGGGATCCAATAATATATCCCTCTCAAATATGATGTGTCCTAAAAATTGCACCTCTCGCTGCGAGAATTCGTGTTTCTCCAGTTTGGCGTACAACTCATTATCACGTAGAGTATGTAGAACCATACGTAAGTGATCTACATGCACCTCCTCAGTACGGAAATAAATCAGTATGTCATTTATGAAGACAATAAAAAATTGATCAAGGAACTCTCTAAACACCCTATTCATCAAGTCCATGAATAAGGCTAGTGCATTGGTTAGTCCAAACGACATAACTCAAAACTCATTGGATCCATACCTCATCAAAAAAGCAGTCTTAGACACATACTGCTCTCTAATACGTAACTGATGATAGCCGAATCTCAAGTCAATCTTTGAGAAGTAGGCTGGTCCTCTTAGTTGGTTAAATAAGTCATTGATGCGAGGCAATGGATATTTATTCTGTATCGTGACTTTATTCATCTCCCGATAATCAACACATAGCTATAAGGATCCATCCCACTTCTTCACAAACATATCCGGAGTGCCCCAAGGTGAGGTACTCCTACTGATGAGATGCTTCCCCAACAGTTTCTCTATCTGGTCCCATAACTCTCTCATCTCTGCCGAATCCAGATGGTACCATGCACGTGCATGGGGCGAGTGCCCGGTGTCAAGTCTATCACAAACTCAATTTACCTAATCGATAGTAACCCCGGTGTGTCCTTAAATACATCAACGAATTAGCAAATGATTAGAATCGAGTCAAGTGAAATTGCTACTCCCGTAGAGGTCTCCTACTCATACTAAAGCAGTCAATCATGAATCCATAATCGACAAGTCCATCCATGATAATAATAGCATCGTACTCAGACAAATCTAATGCGATTATATTAGCGGGCAATATAGGACTCCCAATCTCTATACCTACCCCCCGACATATAAAGAAAATCAAAGACCCACCACCCAACGGTGAGTCTACACAAGTCACTGTGCTATCTATCATGTCTAATAACCCCACGGCTCGTGCGAAGCTAGTGGCTAAAAATGAGTGTGATGCCCCCGTGTAAAAAAAAATACACCCCATAGTACCATGGATAGAAAATGTACCCTCAACTGCAAGCGATGCCAATGGGACTACTGCCTGAAGGATGTTGTAAACTCTCCCGTGTTATAACTGTCCCTACTGAATCGGGGCCGATGAAATGGAAGGAAAGTCTAGGACTGGTGCTACTATTGGGAAAGCGAAAAGAAAGATAGGTATTTGGGGGCTCCTGGGGAGCACCCTACTGCTGGGGAATCTTGCCCTTGTTGGGGCAATCCTGCTTCAATTGGCCAGTCTTTCCATAAGAAAAACATATGCCTGTAAAATTTCCTCCTATCTTCTCCTGTGGCCTCGGCCTTGCTGGACGTTACCACCCCTCCCTTGGCCCTGCTGTCCCTGATGACTCTATTGACCTTGATGGCCATGCCTGAAACCTCGTTGCCCATGCCTGAATCCACTTGATTTGAGTCTCTTTGAAGGATCCCCGTGATGGGAACCCTACCTCTGATCTATTGGTGCCCCATTGGCACTACCTCCCCCAGTCTTGCCCTACCGACTAAAATCTCCTCCTCGCTTGCTTCCCTTCGCATGTAAGTGATGGTCCTGACAGTGTAGTAGAGCTTTATTAAGTACATTTGTGTAGGACTGTAGGGAAAGGTTACACAGTAGGTGTTGTCGTATCCTCCAAGTCAATCCATCCATAAACATTTAGACCCTATTCGCATCACTAGGTAGCTCATTTGGAACCAAGTTATTCAATCTAATGGATTCCTCCTCATATTCAGCAACGGTCTTTGCCCCCTGGGTGAGGTTCAGTAATTTTTGCCTCATCTCAGTCTGAATGGCAGAGGGAAACTACTTACGGTCGAACCGCACCCAGAAATTCTGAATTTTCATGCTATCTCTCTCCTCTAAGGTAGTAGTGGGATCCCACCATTGTAAATATTCTCCTACTAGCTTAAAGTTAGCCAATAACTATCTCTGAACATCTGTTCACCCATACATGTGAAGGTGTCTCTAGATGTCCTTCTTTCACTAGCTCGTAGTAATCACATCGGAACTCCCCTGAAACTACGGGGAATGCACCTTATAAAAGGACTCCCTAACACTCTCCCAAGCAGAAGGGAATACTAGTGTTGGTGTTGGAGTCACTGTCTGAGCCTGGGGTGGGGCCTGCTGCACCACCGCTAAAGTTGCATCCACCGCCTATGCAACTAGGCGGCAACCTCATCTGCATTCATTATCCCCTGAGCCTGAGCTGGCGACGGATCTGGCTGGGCCTTTCTAAACCGTGGTGCACGTCGAGTAGGCATTTGAAACAAGAAAGATTTTTATTAGTCTAAAGTTATTAACAAATCTCTAATAACTGAAGACGTAATCATATAACTAGGAATACAACAGTTCAAAAATAGTTCTTTATATCAAAGAACGCTAAGCCAAAAATATAATAAGTCGCACAGATCCTAAAATACTCTAGAACCCGATGCTCCGATACCACCTGTAACATCCCACCCAATTAAATAATGGGTGATCACTGCTTTATCAAATTAGAACATAATGTTCGATTGGTTCGTTCTTAGCATTACCGTCGAAAAACTTTAATTGGATTAAATACCTAATATTTAATTAATCTAGTGTTAAAAACAATTATTCATAACAAACCCATTCAGTTTATGTTAATAAATAACCCACTACATTAACTCACAGAACTACACAAATAGTCAAATACTGTCCACTGAACTAAATAACAGAATAAGAAATACAAGAATGAATGTCCGAGTTAAAATGTCCACAATCGCCAACATAAAATACCAAGTTTAACTGAAAATGAAATACTAATGAGAAATACAAAAATCAATTGAAATAAACATAGTCTGAGAATGGCGACATATGCCATGAATAGAAAGTGTGATTAAACTAAAAGAAATGATAGATGCGTCTAATTTCAGGGACCTACAGTTTCCACAATCGCTGCAGCTCGTCAAAAAATCCAAGTATCTATATATGTTGTCCTTGTGGCTTGGCACCTATTATAATGCATATATATATATAGGGGAGAAGATGCGAAACAAATGGGTCAGAACCCGAGTAAATATAGCTTTAAAATAGCAAGTGCATAAATGCAATTTAACACATATTATATACATGTTAGAAACTCGTGTTTTCACTTGAGATGATCACCTCTCAGCTAATGTTCACACCTAACACATCTTCTTACCCATACTAGATGTGCTACCCAGCCTAACTAGTTTGAAGCCACATTATCACTACATACGTTCACCCATTGTACACCCGTATCGCCCGTACAATATGTTATTAACATATTTTATCCCAAATAGCTGATTTGCGTTTTCACCATTCGTGCAGTTAATCTTTTACTCACTAAGATTAAGTATCATCATTACTATATCTACTAATTCACACAATAGAGTTCTTCTCGAGTATATATATATATATATATATATATATATATATATAATCCTTCTCTTATGCAGAATAGCCAAGATTTTAAGAATGCGGACCGAACGTGTGTCACCTGGCGGTGAGCCCATAAGAGAGAGAGTGTGCCTATAATTTAGGCGATAATTTCTATCAGAACCATTAGGTGACACGTGTCCAGTCCTCATTCTTAAAATGCAGACTAGTCCGTACACGAGCATTATATATATATACTAGGTAAATTCCCGTGCCTGAAGGCATGGCGAAAATGTTCAAAGTACGTAATTGTAAAATGACAAAAAAATTCAAGGTACGTAATCGTAAAACGAAAAAAATTTTGTTCCCCAACAAAATAAAGTGTAATTTTAAAAAAATTAGTCATAATTTCCTATGTTTATAGGACTATCAACCCTGCTTAACAAATAACACATAGTCCAACAATATTGAAATAATCTATATTCATTAAAAAAACTCACATATAACATGAAATATACAATATTCATCAACTGAATTCACATTGTGCGTCAACTAAACAAAGTATCATTTTTTTAAAAAAAATTGGACATAGCCTACTTTATTTATTGAACTATCCACCCTGCTTTAGGGATGTCAACCAATCAAACAATATTCAAAGAGCCCAAATTCATCCAACAAATTCTTCAATGCAAATTACTCAAACCTAGGGTATGCCCGTGCCTGAAGGCACAACGAAAAATTCTAAAGTACATAATCACGAAACAACGATCATTTTTAAAGCACATAATTACAAAACAATAAAAATTTCCAAAGTACATAATTACAAAACAAAAAAAATTTCTTTTCCCAACAAAACAAATTGTAATTTAAAAAAAAATGATCTTTAAAAATTTTGCAAATTTTTTTTAAGACTATCCGAAACATTGGATCACTTTGTAATCTTGCAATATTAGTCCGCTTTGTGACGCTATAGATGATAGAAAAAAAAAGCTCGAGCCGTCTTGTGCTTATATTTCACATGTTTTGTTGGCATAACTTATTCACCCACTTAATATTTATATTTCTTTCATTAAAAAATACTTATTGATTGACCAACAAATTATATAATGTAAGTCAATATTAAGATGTTTAAACCAACATATTATATATAAAAGTGATGAAAGCATAAAAATACATTTGCAAATAAACAAACATTTGAAACCAATACATTTTTTTAATAATATTTTAGAATAGAATAAATTTGATAACATTTTTTTTTATAAATCACATATTAACTATTAATTTATATTTAAATAAGACTTTTGAATAAATTAAAAAAATAAGACTTTATCTAATTATTAAAAAAAATTTGAATCAAATGATAATAATAGTAAGACTGTCCACGTTTCGATCAAAAGATGGTTAATATTGTTTTTAGTGTTATTTAAGAAGCTGGCCCCACCCTTTTTTTTTATTTTTCTTATTATTTCATTCGGCCTTAGAAGGCCAAACCCATGTTCCTCGGTTCTTATTTCACAACCTTTTAAAACAATAATTGATTTGAACCCATAAAAAAATTACAACCAACTAACAGATTAGTACCTAAAAAATTAGTTAATTCTTCCAAAGAACATATTACTACCAAAAAATAGCATACAACCCCAAACAATCAACGAACACATTAGTACCTTTAATAAACACACAAATAATGTACACAAACTTATACTGGAGAAGAAGGCCCTTTCAGGTAAGACATGTCATGCCGGTTTTTGGAAACGACCACTCAAGTAAAACCTCTCCCAATTTAAGCTGTGTCGAGTCAAGTCATTCATTCGAGCAACCCGTTTAAAAATTTGGAATTTTACGGAGATACCTGGAAATGCATTGGATGCCAAAATATATAACAAATTAGATAAACTAATGATATGCAATTGGTGGTTATGATTGTTCAAACTCCCACTCTTTATCAAACACACAACATACTGAATGATCAAAACCTTGTCATTCCATGTAACAAATGGGTTGAAGTGTAGTCCAATACAAATACCATCTGCTATATCAGTAACCCAACAAAACCGAGCCAATATATAGCTTTAAGTTAACAGGAACCATTTTAAACGTTAAAAGACGCGTGCGTATATATATATATATATATATATATATATATATATATATATATATATATATATATATATATATATATAAGCTAAAAAGATAATGGATTTCAGGAAGAAAGTAAAAAACTATTTCCACTGAAAAATGAATTCCAACAAATAAGAAAAACGTTGTTTACCCAAAAAGTGATTCCATCAACAAAAAAAAAACACTATTTCAAGAAAAAAAATAATTCAAAAAAAAAACTATTTTTCACAAAATAAAATGATTTTCTAACAGCAAAAAAATAGGAACGTGAAGATACATACCATTTATGTGGGTATATATATTAAGTGAAGAGCAAAGAAGATACATACCATTTATGTGGGTATAAATTAGAGCGTGAAGAGCAAATAAGATACATACCATTTATATCTTTGAGATACAGAACTTTGTGTTTCAAACGTGAAGAGCAGTTATATAGCTTTGAGATACAGAACTTTCAAACCATTTATGTGAGTATAAATTAGAGCTAATAAACAACTTCATAATTTCTATAATACTTCTTTTAGTTGTTGATCTGCAAAAAAAATACAAATGGAAAGTTCATACCCATGTAACGAAAGAAGATACAAACCTTTTTTCTCCAAACTATGGCAGCACGTAACAAATCTGAGCCAAAATATATCCAAATTTGAATTAGGACATTAATCAAACATCTTGCATGCAAGTTCAACTATAAAATGGAAAAAAATGTACATGGGTCAGAAAGTTGGTCGGATTTGTAAATCACAACTCACAAACCGACTGGTTCGAAAATGGGCCAGATTTGTAAATCACAACTCATATATGGCCGGAGATGCAAAATCACAACTTAAAAAAATAAATCTAAAATGCGTCGATCTGTAAATCACAACTCATATATGGTTGGATCTGTTAATCGAAACCTATTGGTTCTAAAATGGGTCAGAAAAACTATTGAATACCTCGACGTTGACGAACGGTTCAAGCCGAAACACAACTAAAAGAGACAAAAACGTTGTTATTGGTCAGGTTTATCGACGGTGAGGAACATAGTTTGCCGGCATTTATGATTGTGAGGTGTTTATGGTGGTGGGGGTTTATTTGTGAGACGAAAGAGAAGTTAGAGAGGTTTGAGAGAGAGAGAGAATGGTGTTTCAAAACCATAAAACCCATTATCTGCTACTTTCACTTTCTTAGGAACATGAAAAATGAAGGCAATTTTGCCTTTAATTTGAAATTCAAACGAAACAATTATGGAGCGTTTTTTTTTTGGTTTTGAGGCTCCTGTACCTAGTAGGTAGGGTCGGTGTTGTGGAGGTATTAATTACAAAAGACGTGTGCAACAAATTTACCAAAATAACCTCACATTCAACCAACTTTGCCATGTCATAATTTCTTCTTATGACGTGGCACAATACCACACCCTTAGATCTCTCTAAAAAAATCGATCATAACCATTAATTTGTTGACACTATTCAAACACCCCTCTCCCATATTATATATATATATATATAGATAGAGAGAGAGAGAGAGAGAGAGAGAGACAGAGAGAGAGAGAGAGAGAGAGAGAGAGAGAGTTAGGCTCTTCAACATACCTCATTAAACATACCTAGTAACATACCTATTTTTTTAAAATAGTAAAAAAAATAATTTTGAGTTAATATTTTTTATATGGATTCATGATATTTCAATATGCCCCTGTAAAAATATTCAATTCAAAGTAATGTATTTTATATTTTTAAAAAATAGGTAAAAAAAAACTGGTAGTTTTAAAGGGTAAAAACTCACACTTTTTTTTACCTATTTTTTAAAAATAATAAAATCATTATTTTCAATTGATTTTTTTTATAGGAGCACATTGAAATATCACGAACCCATATAAAAAATATCATCTCAATATTATTTTTTTTACTATTTTAAAAAAATTGGATGTTACTTGGTATGTTGCTAGGAGGTATGTTAGAGAGCCTCTCTCTCTCTCTCTCTATACATATATATATATACAAATCATGCACCCCTAGGTCAAGGCCCCTTAGTGTAATGCATACTCTGCTATCGTATATTGATACATCTCGCACTGAATGGGGATAATGGTTTGGATAACCTCCCATGAACCATAAAAAGTACAATAACACATATTATAGGTGAACATAGTACTTAGACCAATCGGTCACGCGCATACCTACATTCCCATTAAACTGTCGAACTATCATATCTCTGATAACATGTGTCCAAGCTTCTATGTTCTATGGTACGAGTCTAAAATCAACTTGAATGTTGCTGGGCATAAGACTGCCCAATCGTACAACCTCCACCTGATAGAAAGCAACGTAGGTATATAATACACATAATAAGCAATCCATGGGTATACAGACAACCTATTAAAATCTTAGGTATTCACACGACCATATTAAACTTTTATGTATTCATCCAACCTAATTTAAAACATATGTAACACGATTCCTTCTTAATATATTTAGCATAGTATTCTCTACTACCCACTCTACTGGCCCATTACGATTGTTCGCTCGCTCTCGGACTATCCTTGTAACATTTCTACTCAGTCGGGAAATTTTTACAATTTTCTAAAATATCGTTAGAAGTGTCAGAAATCTCGTTCGAACGAAACATCGAATGACTTAGGACCCTGAATGCCCGTTGGAATTTTCGTTCGAACGATTACATTTAAAACTACTTCTAACGGTCCCAACTATGAATTCTTATTGGAATTGTCGTTAGAATTATCGTTCGAATGAGGTCGTTCAAACGATATTCCAGTTCTCCTGGTTGCTCGAATGACCTTAACCCACATTGTCCCCTATCATTGAATTTCTGCACTTTTCATCCATTTTTGTCCACCCAATTCTTGTGTAATTTCACCCAAAACAAAACAAATCATTCTAAATCCTTTCTACTCCTAATAGGATGTCTTTCAACATGGTTTAACATCAAAATCATATTATATTTCAAGTATGGATGCATTAATTGAAGAAATCCTTAAAAGCCCTAGATTTCTATAATCACCATTAAAGTCTAATCTAAACTCAAATTAAATTCGTATTTAATCATGCATAAATCTCAGATTTTATATCTCTAAATATGGTTTTCAATATACATTAAGTTCCTACCCAAATTCATCACTTGAAATAAATTTAATCATCAAATTCATTATCTTTAGGATGATTCAACAACCTAATTTAACATGGGTAATATATGCACACAATTTAGCAAGATAAACACTTGCCTTGTGGAGAACTTATGATTTGTTGAATGACACTAGTATTGGGGAGATCCTCTCCTGTCAATCTAGTCGTTAGTGGGATTTCTGGTGTGAGAGCTTGAGTTTGAACCAATAACACCTATGGATATCTTCTTCCTCTTTAGTTCTCTCTCTCTCTCTCTCTCTCTCTCTCTCTCTCTCTCTCTCTCTCTCTCTCTCTCTCTCAGGTTTAGAAACTGAATACCTCTATCTAACCCACACATACCTTTCATTTTAATTTGAAAATTTTCGTCCATTTTAATTTCCAAAAATCTCAAAAGACCAAAATACCCCTTCGGGTGTCGGTTTGGCCAAAATTGCCTCGGAATCCAAATAAAACACCCGAGTAGGGTTTTCCGACTATCTCGACCCTTTCGGACTCATTAACACACTCGAAATACCCATACGAGTTATTTATAAATAAATTATCTTTTTAATCCATTAAAGTAGTCCCGACATGATTCACACCTGCGTCCCGACTTAATTTACCAAACCGTCTTATATATCACTCACGACAAGTACATGATATCATAATCCCATATTACTTACTGACACAGTAATACTCAATAATTTAAAATAATAAGTATTAACCCTTAGCACACCAGTTAATATTTATTTTAAACTAGATCAATTAATAATTAATTTCTCAAATTTAATTTAATGAACTCCACGATAATAATTAGTCTCGTAATTATTAAAATCAACAAAAGTATGGGGTATTACAACATAGGAACATGATGAACTTTAATCCCATTTTGATTATCGCTGTTTTTTATTGTTGGGTCATGGATTTTATGGATCAATTCCTAAATCCATACGGGAATCTCTGCGTCCTTTTGGCGGTTGATTATGTTTTTAAATGGGTTGAAGACTTACAGTGTAGGATGAATGACCACCATGTGGTGGTTAAATTCATTCGAGAAAATATTTTATCTTGTTTTAGTATGACTCGAGCCATCATTAGTGATCATGTAACCCATTTATGTAATTGATCCTTCGAGAGTCTCATGAAAAAGTATTCGATCACGCACAAAGTAGGATGTTCTTTTGACCCTCAAACCAGTGGGCAAGTTGAAGTTTATAATAGGCAAATTAAGAAAATAACCGAGAAGATAGTGAATCTGAACCCGAAGCATTGGTCCTTAAAGTTGATGGATGAATTGTGGGCTTATCTCTATGCCTATAAAATTCCACTGGGAATGTCCCCATATAGGTTTGTCTATAGAAAATCCTGTCACATTCCGGTAGAGTTAGAACAAAAAGACTATTCGGCCATTAAGACTTTTAAATTTTATTTACCTGCTGTGGGTGAGGTCCGAAAACTGCAACTCAATGAGTTGGAACAGATTAGGACTAATGCATATGTAAATGCAAAATTGTACAAAGATAAAATGAAAATTTTCGATGACATGTCCATCCTATGGAAGTCAATCGAACCTGTAAAAAAATGTTTTATTGTACAATTCTAGGTTGCATCTCTTTCCCTATAAGTTGAGGTCAAGATGGTCCGATCACTTTGTTGTGAGGATAGTCTACCCAGTTGGGTCATTTGAGATAGAGAATCCTAAAAATAGTGAATTTTCAAAGTTAACGATCAAAGGTTGAAGCCATATCCAGAATTGCGAGATTGGTAAATGGAGGACATTCTCCTCCGAGCCCCTGTGTACCAAGAGTGAACATTAAATAGGATAATTGTTGTTGTATCATAGTTTTTATTTTGTTGAAATTATGCATTGTAAAAAGTCCCCCAGTATGACAATATCTTTATTATTTTTTCCTTTTTTTGTCTTTTACATTTAGGAAAATGTAGAAGTTAGGTTTGGGGGTACTGAGTTCATTTTTCTCTGCTTTGAAAAAAAGAAAAAACTTCAGAAATATTTCAAAAATCCAAAAAGATTTTCCACATAATTGGGGTTTGAAACGATCTCTTAATATATAATTAATTCATGGACATCTCAACTTATGAATTTTTTTTACACATTACCAGAAAATATGATCGAAAATGAATATTGAGGCGAAAGTTAATAGACTTAATGAACAAATGTGGAGATTTTAACCCGGTGAGATATTGTGCACTCATCATTTTTTAGAGATTTAAATCAATCTGAGTCAAATAACTCAAAATTTTCTTTAGTGATTAATTCGTTGATGATATCAGTTTCTGTGTTTTGTTCGATTATTCAAAAAAAGTCAAAATGTGAATCTTAAGCATTCGAAGTCTTAGTAAGTGGACAAAACATGAGAAATGAGATTTGGCTATCGTTTGAATGCCCAACATTAAGCCTAAAATCAAACTTTTTTATATTATTCCGTTGAAAGCCCATTTGAGCCAAAAAGAAAATAAGACTTTTTGCTGAAAATCCATTATCCTACCCAACTACAACTGGGAGTTAAAAGCCCACAAAATGAAGCCATACCCATTTTTTGAGAATACTAGGGTAAAATTACGGTAAGGAAAAAGGCCAAAAAATGAAAAAAGAATAAGTTTGCAAAAGAATGGTGTGTGAAAAGAAAAAAGGGGAAAAAGAAAAAAATGGAGGTTGGAAGAAAAAAGTTCCTTAGAGTCAATTTACCAAAAAAAACTTTGTATTCTCATAAGTTTTGAACTCCAAATTCCATTCTTTCTAGCCAAATCCGAGTCTACAATACAACCGAAGAAAGTCATGTAGGCCCGTTTTTCTTTACGAAATGTGTTTTAAGGATGAAAAAATAATTTCTCTTATTATAAAGAACTTTTTTTTCAATTTTTAATTGCTGCCAAGTTGTGAACTCATTTTAACTTAACCAAATTTTATCTTAATTAATCCTAAACATACATCTAGTGATTAAAGAAAATAAAATAAGGAAAAGAATGCTCACAATGCCAACTGTACGAGGAAACCACTAAGGGAAAAAATCTTGGATGGACCAAGCCAAACAATCACTATGATGTGGAATTACAAGGAACAAACACAAGTCTTATTCACTATCTCGATACCCACCTGATTTGATGCTATTTTTATCTTCAACCACTCCTCTATAGTTCCCACGCAGAAAGTCCTTCTTCTAAGATACTCATCCATAACACATGCATCCACGTATGTCTCGGTGTCTACCGATATGGTTTGTAATAGCTACGATGCTGAACACGGCCCTTTCTCTTCTTCACCGAAAAATCCAACAAAGTTCTATGCAGAACCAACTCTGAATGGTGCCAACAAAGATCATTATAGCATATAGCAATGAAAACTCGAATATTTGAAACTCTAAGGATGTTTTAGACTTAGAAAACCTTTGAAAACTTTGTGCATAAAACGTATTGGTTTGTAAACTATTTTTCAGACTGCACACTTATGCAATTCTTAAGAAACCACAGCTTAAATAATTTTCTTGAGGCGGTGGCTCACTCGAACGACTGTCGATGTAACTCAAATGAGATTGCTATGTCTTTCGAATGACAGAGTGATCTTGCTCGAATGAAAGTTAATGTTGTTTGATGTTGTTTGAGCGACAGAGCGAAATAGAGTTTGTATAAAACACAACTCTAAATATCCTTATCAGAATAAAATGAGGTGTAAACGTTTTCAAACATTTAAATATTCTAAAAAAAATACTTTAATAAAATAGCATCCTCAAATTGTTTAAATTATATTATGTGTCCCATTAAAATTACACAATCATATATGAGTTATCTCATAACGCAATTTGACTCAAAGATGAAATTTTCACCATAAACAGGCATAAAAAATCTTTGAAGCTTTGTTGCAACGTCTCCAATAAACTTCAATACATCATAGTGTGTGTGGGATCGTGACGATAAAAAAATATGACTTATAACTCAAACGTGTTTTGTTTCGAGACTAAGTCGAATAAACATACAACAGACTAATTTTGAAAACTTTGTCCTTACAAATATCTTCCGTTGGCAATTTCGGCATAAAACCAGGAGTGAAATGCCTAAGCCTTCCAGTCAAGACATATGAAACCTAAATCCCATCTCGTAAACCCAATATAAAAAATTACAAGACAAGTCTAGTTATATAATGGTTCGACAAGCACTATCTGTTTGAATGTGATGTAGTCTTGGAATCTTGAATCTTTAAAGCATACCTACACACATGAAACAGACAAATACCGAGTGAAGTATGAAGGAGCAAATGATATAAAACATGTAAAATAAAATTCAAATCACATGTTATGTGAGTAAAACATGATACAAATTTGTAAACCACATTTAAATCAGGATACCAATTTGTGCAAACTCATTATGATATCAATAAATAAGCATAAATGCATATGATATCAATGTGTACTGCAACAGAACCTATGTACTCAACAAAATAAAATCTCCACATATATCTCATACATCTCTCCCCTGTTATGTCTCGAATCAATAATCCGATGAAAAAATAAACGTATCTAGCATGAGATAATCAATGAACTGTATCTATTAATCATGAAACAATCAGCTAATAATGATCAATCAAATCCGTAACTAGCAAATAATAATCACACAACAAGAATCAACAATCTAATCATGTGTGACTATATGAACACGTTGCACAAATTGATGTAATAAATGGGAATCTGCATATAAAAAACTGTCCAGGAGCAACCCAGCAGTACCGAAAATATGTTAATATGAACCAGGGTACTAAAATTGAAGGAAATAGTAGAAAAATCCCTCTACAAGTTGACCGAATGAGACAACCCTATCTCTTGAATGACATTGGCTTCCTGCGAGATGACTTCATGTGACATCACGATCTTATTTGAACGAGAAAACCAAAAGACCCAGTTCTAGTTCTAAAATACATGTAGTTTCATGCTGTGAAAAAATTTCCTAAAAAAGTTAACTAGAAAAATAAGAAACTCTAAAAATATAGCAAAACAGAAAACTAACAAATAAAAAAAATGAGTTACATGCTAACATAGTACCGATGTTCTCAAACATGAACATGGAATGTATGGGCATGAACTACAACAAATGAATCATAATTCCAACACATCAAAATGGTCAATAAGCTCTAATAGATAGATATAACTCATCAAACCTTAGTTTAGCTATCTCTGATAATTATAGTGTGAGCATAACAAAATAAAAAATTAAACATGCACACAAATTCGGAATTTTGAAGATTCTACGACCAATGGCATCATGATACGATTTTTCAACATTAGGATTCATATTGCAAACCTGTCTAAATTATCCCTCCAAACTCCGTCAAATATATCAAAATTTTCTTTTGGAATGAACATAAACTAATTATCCCATATTTTGGCATATGATTATTTTTATTGCCTTGATTTACGTTTTGGAATATTTTAAACGGAGGCTTTCACAACGAGTGAATTTTTCACTCTCATAGCCCTTTTCCCAGAACACTTATCATTTTTCAATACAACCCTCATCGTAAATAGTTCTTACATGCACACCTCCTCCTTATGTCTACTTACGCATAGATGACAAAATGGAGATAAGAACATCTCGCCAAACTCAAATATGCAAGAGATGTCAAACATTAATATAAACTCGTGCATGCTGCAAAGATGGCATATATACAAAGTCGAATAAAAATGCATATAAACTTCGAAACTGCCCTATAATACAATGCTTAAGATCATTCTGAGCCTCAATAATTATGAACAAATGACCTAGCCACATGGATAAGGAAATTTAGGGGTTCTACGCACATTAATATGCAGCATCAAACATGTAAACTCATGACACAAATATAGATCGAAAATCTTTTGTGTTTTCCAAAAATATTTTGACTCAAATAAAAGCAAAATCTTTTTGTATTTTTCATATAAGACTTAATAAATGGGAAAAAATATAATACAAAATAATCATTTTACTTATCACTTTTTTGATTAATCCTTTCACCTCAACTGAATTATTAGAATATTCAATATTCCCTAGAATTTCATATGAATTTCAAATTAGAGTAACATGAATTTGATTTTTTCAACCGATTCTTTCAACCGAGTCCTCACTAAATGGCCATGCTTTTGTAGAATTAGAAGACGCACCAAGATGAAACTTAGGAATATCCACATGTAAATTATTTTTTGGAACAATAATTTTCTCATTTGACATGTTTGAAATGTCCTCAAGTGGATGCATATCAGAGTAAATATCTTCATTTTTCGAACTGTCTCTATTATAACATTTTTGCTTGTTTTTTTCTTCACTATTTAAAAAAATTATACAGGACAGATTAGGACGTTTCGAAATTCTCTTATTGTTTCCTCTCTCCCTCTGAACAAATATACCGTTTTTAGCCAAAATTTTAATTCGTCCTGCAGGTAAACCTTCATTGCCTATCATCTCGGCAGACTTGACCCAGCACCACCATTTTCGACCATGACCTCAGTGGTCATTTCGTTAATCATTTTTTTAAATGTCGAATTGTGGTTTAAGGTCCCTACCCGATAGATTTATTACAAAGGTGACTGTTTTAAATTCTTTACCCACTTTAGCCTCTATGAAATTATAAGAGCTTGTAGGTGATTTACAAACCTATGAACTAGACATGTTTCCCTCAAAAATGAAAAGAAAATCGAAAAGGGCGTTGCTTTAAAAGCTCGAAAAGAGGTCAAACAAGTAGTAGAGAGCGATAGTGATAGTGACTCGGAAGACATGGCTTTATTTGCTCGTAAATTTAGAAAATTTCTTAAAATTAACAAAGATAAATTTAAAAATGATTTTAAGAAATTTGAATCTTCTAAACATGATAAAAGGGAGAATATTTGTAAAGCCAAAAAGATCCCTAAACCTAGTAATGAACATTTAGATAGGGACGAGTCCAATTAGTGTTTTGGTTGTGAAGGTTATGACCATAGGGCTTTTGAGTGCCCCACTAAACTAAGGAAAGAGGGTAAGTGACCCATTTCATATAATGCGACCCTTAGTGATAGTGATACGGAAGAGAAGTCCGATTCCCCCACTAAGAAAAATTTTGTGGCTTTTATGGCAAGTCATGTGAGTTATAGTGAGAACTCATCAATTGATGAAACCTTAACACATGACACTTCCAGGGTCAAAGTTTTTGATTCCATTGTTTTTGATGATAGTGAGAGTGAAGAAGAAAGAGAGAGTAAAAATGAAGAAGAGGTTGATGTGAGTGAACTTCAAAATGCTTTTCAAGAACTATATAATGAATCTATTAAATTGAAAAGGGCTAATTTGAAGTTAGAAGCTAGTTTAAGAGAGAGTGTCAAGGTCGTTGATGATAATGCTTTAATAGAAGACCTTATGACACGTGAGAGGACTCTTCGAGAGAAGCTTGATTATTTAGAAGGCGAGAGAGATAGCCTTAGGGGTTTAATGGAATCCTTGAAAAAGGAGCTTCTTTCTTTTGAAGAGCGAAATGTTTTACTAGAATCTAACATTTTAGAATTGGAAAATAAATTAAAAGATTCTAGTAATGTCAAATTTGATTTAGGGTGTCGTTCAGAAAAACTAGATAAAATGTTAGGAACGATCCAAATTAAAAATTACACTTGTGGTTTAGGCTTCAATTCTTGTAATGAATCTACTCATAAAGCCAAGACCAATGTTTTAGGAGAATCTACTAGGAATGCATTTAAAGATCACTCCTTAGGTAAATCTTTTTGACATGTTTTTACTTGTACACATTGTGGTCAAAAAGGTCATCTTAGGAAATTTTGTTTTGATCATAAACGAATTCCTCGAAAATCCCATAGTAAAGTAACCACGATAGTTAAAGTTCCTACACCCCAAGATAGTCATTCTTCATTAATTGGGTTAGGAAATCCGACTTGGTTGCCTTGCAAAATAGGGTTTTTGATTCTCATTTACTTACACATACTTCCTCCCTTGCTAAATTTAAAGGTTGAATGTGTTAGTGTGTTATGCATACTCTAGCTTTTTGTGCTTCATATTATATATCATTGCTAGATGTATGCATGTTTAGTCATTTTCTAGTCATTGCCTTATTTCATATCACATGCTAGAAATTATGACTTGTTTATCTTTTTGTATTATATTTTGTGTTTGAATTAATTGAAAATTTTAAAAAGATTTTTGTTTATCATTTGTGTCTTATTTATTTCATTTAAGCTTAATGAAAAATACAAATGATTTTTGTTTGTCTTTTGAGTAAATATTTTTATTTTTGGTTAAAAATGTTAAAAACTCAAAAAGGATTTTATTTTGTGTGTATTTTAGTTTGACACACATTATGTGGCAAATACTTGTGTTTGAATCTCGTCTTTTATGCTCCCACGTGGCTAGAACTTTTGGTTTAGATTGTCAATCCTTATTAGGTTCTTTAACATATTTTATGGAGTAGTTGGATTTTGTGTTGTTTAAGTGGATTCTATTTTTATATGCCTTTTTCACACATGCACGAGCTCTTTTGAAATTTTAACTTCATATGTATATTTGAGCTATGTGAGATGTTCTCCTTCCAATCTTGTCATCTACATATTTGTGACTTAGGAGGACTAGTGCATGTCAAAATCCGTTGCACGTGAGATTTGTCTGAAAAAGGAAAACATGATAAATAAAATGTGCACGGGGAAGGGCTCCGAAAGGACTAAGTGATCCTTTGTGATAGTAAGCCACCGTTTAATGGACTTAAAAGAAACACGTGGTCCAAAGGCCTAAAAACAGAAAATATGGCATTAAAAAGAAAATAAATTGCCAAGGCCTATGTTTGATTGATATATTCATTCAAAATTAATATAAATGCATATTGAGGGAGATTGGATGGTATATCAACGGTTTGCACAATGTCCGTTTATCCTAGTTGCGTATTACATGTCATGACTCTATTAGTTTGTAGAATCATCAATATACTAGGCTTGTATGCATTGTGTATGTTTGTTCATTGAGTTCAATCTATATTGTCACATGAGGTTATATTTAAATGTGATGAAGTTTGCAATCAAATGAGAACTTCGTGAACGTTTCTTAAGTGTTTGGGTCTAAATTTAATTATTGCTAGTTCACACCCCTACACTTCCGTTTCCATATGACACATTTTTGCCATATGAGTGTGAAAGACTCCTATTATATTTTATGTGTCATGTGTGTATTTATATCTATATATCTGTGCTTATGCATTCTTGATAAATTTCTAGTACTTATATATGATATTTTTTTTGTCTTTGCCTTACTTTTGTTGCCCATATGCTTTCATGTCTTATCACTTTAAGCTTCAACATGCTTTTATGTTTTGATTCTTTAGCCTTTGTCTATTCCTGAACCAAAAGGGGGAGAATGATGATAGGGGGAGAAATGGTATCTAATCCTATTATTATCGTATCTTAGTTTGGGGAGATTTATCTTAGGGGGAGACGTCTTTCTAAGTATGTTGTCTTTCTAAGTATGTCATTTGTTTGATAAAGGGGAGAAATAATTTAGGTGGAGTAATTAATTAATTGCATTTGTTGCATTTAATACTTTGATATTACCTATGAATTTGATGAGTTTGCTTAAGTGTGCAGGAATTCTTCTAAAGCGACATTGTTCAGTGGCAAAGCGTTTAATCCTTGGGTTGAGTCAAGTTTGGGTGGGTTATATTTTGAGTCTAGTAGAGCTTGACGGCCCTTTAGGATTTTTGTTTTGGTTTTTGTCCCGGAATAGCCAAAGGGGGAGATTTGTAAGGACACAAATTTCCAATTGAGTCCATGTATTGTGTTGTCTCAATTCCGGACAAAACATTTATTCATAGGATAGTATGTCATAGTTATACTCTCAAGCCTATGAAGTATTTGTTGAAGACGTAGCGGCAAAGAAAATAAAGCTTCATCAAATGTGCCAGTTTACGTGCCTCGTTTCTACGTCATCAACTATGGTTCCATGCTCCCAAGGTATGAATGAAATTATATATATATATAGGTTCTTGGAACAAAGTTTATTGGGTGTTAGGTTTATTATAACAGCGTTTTTATTTTCATAAAAATTTAATTAGAACTTTAAATTAAAGTATATAAAGTTTCTGGGCCAAAATCGAATTTTACAAAACATTTATTCATAGGATAGTATGTCATTGTTATACTCTCAAGCCTATGAACTGTTTGTTGAAGACGTAGCGGCAAAGAATATAAAGTTTCATCAAATGTGCCAGTTTACGTGCCTCGTTTCTACGTCATCAACTATGGTCCCATGCTCCCAACGTATGAATGCAATTATATATATATATAGGAGCTTGGAACAAAGTTTATTGGGTGTTAGGTTTAATATAACTGCGTTTTTATTTTCAAAAAAATTTAATTAGAACTTTAAATTAAAGTATATAAAGTTTCTGGGCCAAAATTGAAGTTTACAAAAATTTCTTGAAGTTGTTCGAAATGTCGTTCGAACGAGTTTTTCGTTCGAACCAGGTTTCGTTCGAACGAGTTTGCCAATGAGTTCTCACTAACCAATACTGGTTTGTCGTTCGAAATTTCGTTCGAACGAGATTGTTCGTTCTAACGAGGTTTCCAACGAGATTCTAACGAAGTCCATACTGGTGTGTCGTTAGATGTCTCGTTCGAACGAAATGTCGTTCGAACGAGAGGCCAGGCGGGAACAGTTTTTGGCAGTTTTTTGGTAGTTTTGCACCCACTTCGCCACTTGGTTTTTAACCAACTTTTTCAGACTTTAACTTGTGCGGGAAGGACATTTTCCAATCTAACTTTTCCATCCTAGTTTATCTCTTAGAGAGAGTTTGAGAGAAAAAATTGTTTAGGAAAATGTTCATGTTTTGAGTGCTACTTTTCAAAGAGAAATTCATATATCACTCTAGTGTTTTACACCTAAATATTGTTTATCCAAGTTCTCCTACATAAATATCAATTGCTTGGAGTTTGTTGGCACCGGTTTTCTCAACACCGAATTGAAGAGAAGTTTTTGGGTTTTGCTTCTACCTCCCACAAAGAAAGAAGAAGTGTTTTATGTTGTTTTACCCGCTTGAAGAAAGGCTTCGTGTACGGGTGATGGTGTCCATAGAAAGTCCTATCGGTGGATTCCGAGACCGCGGTGGAACTCCGTGGTTGTCCACTAGGAAGAGGTGTCTACAAGAAGAAGCATCAAGGCTTGAGAGGGTTTGAGTTGAGGAAGTAAGTCTTTTGTCTTGTATTTGTAAAATCCATATCTAGTGGACTTGTGGCTAGGTCCGTCCGAGGTTTTTTTTCCCATCTTGGGTTTTTCCTCGTACATCGCGGCGTAGTGTGATTGGTTTATTTTATCTTGCACAATAATTTAGAATGCATGCTTAGGATAATTTCAAGATAAAATTTGGTTTAAATCATCACACTCATTTAAGTTGGTGCTAAATTATATATTGGGTAAAGTTTATTTAATTCAAGTCATTTGCTAAAATTTGGTTTCGCCTAATTTGCTAATATTGATAAATATGACTTAGGCAAATTCTAGGGCTTGTATTAATTAATCGGTTTAAGTGAATATATTAATTGTTTAATTTAACTTCACTTGGTGTAATTTAATTTTTGTTTAAGAAATTAAAATTAAAATTTGTTGTTTTGAAAGATTGAACCATCTCAACGCTTCCGCATCGTGTGTCTTTTTATATTAAAGGAAATTGTAATTTTGATGTTAATTGAGTTTAAATTAATAAACTCCGGGGGTTTCACGTAACCTAGGAGGGAAAGAATTTCTGACGCTATTTCCAACTTCGGACCTTGGATGTTGGTCCAGCGCAAAAACCGTAAACCACCAGTAAGATATAGCAGTTTTGGAAACACGCACGCAATAGGGTCTATTCCCATTCAGAGGGTGTCAAATCGGTTTAATGCTTTGAATGAGAAAAAATATGCTGGAAATATATCGTCAAACGGTGGATTGGGTGGCCAGATGACACGTACGAGGGCTAATGAAAGGAACATGAAATCAGATGTCACTACAGAAAATGGAAGAGAATGGGAAGTGTTGGTTGACAGTGATATGTCCGATCATAATAAAAGAATAAGAGAAGCAGGTAATATCCAACAAGTCAACATTAATGAAAGGGTAGGGTCCCCTACAATAACTAAAGAGGACAACTCTAATATAAGACACGTTACCTATAATACTCATATCCCACGGACAGGTTTGGCGGCATAGGCTGTTAATGGGGAGACGCCAGTCCTGCATACCAACTGCCCAAACCACACACTCGACCACTACCAGTCAAATCCTATTAAAAAACCTCAACCTCCTGGGTTCACGCAACTACCCAAACCACCTTTAAAGTCGACTAATTCAGAAACACTTTCCACGAATACCACCCCTAATATTAACGCTAAAGCTTTAGTAGTCATCTCCTCTAAAAACCGATTGGAACCAACCACGAATATGGACAACTTCCCTCTGGAAATGATAGGAGAAACCCAGATGCTACATGTGGAGGTGCGAATGGAGAAAGTAAAATTCTTGGTAGAAACCATGGTGGAAGAAGTAGTGGTGGTCCAGAATGCATGGAGATTTTCCCAAGTGCGGTTACAAATACAACTAAAACTGCACCTCCCACGAGACGACTGGAAGGTAATGGCGTAGATCACGTCAATGATACCTACAATAAACATAATACGAATGGTGAAGAACCAACTTCCATGGCCTGAGAAGGAGAGTCTACCGATACCACCAAATATCTACTCCATGAAGATGCTGGTTTGGAACGTTAGGGGAGCGGGTAAACCCCGCTTTAAACCCATGTTGATTGAACAAAACAACATGTATAGACCTCAGGTGATGATCATTTTGGAAGCCCAAATCCCTCTTGCTGATATGGGTACTTCCTTCATTGACCTGGGCTTTAACGAGAGGGAGAACTCTGATCCTATTGGTAGGGCAGGCGGTATATGGGTGCTCTGGAAGGACCCAGATGTCTCTATCACTCTCATTACTGTGTCTAGGCAGGCCATACATCTCATTGTCACTAGGAAAAATGATAAGGACTGGCTTCTCACTGCGGTCTATGCAAGTCCTCTGCCCACCCTCAGGAGAAAGATGTTGGAGAATCTTTGCACCCTTGCTGATCAGTCCAATGCCCCGTGGATGATTACTGGGGATTTCAATGATCACCTTGATAGCAATGAGAAGAAGAGTTTCACAAGTAACCTTGATAGCAATAGATGCTCTTCCTTTGCTCGTTATATTGATTATTGCAAAATATTGGAGATCAGCAGCACGGGGCCTAAAGTCACCTGGACTAATGGGCGTCGAGGCTTTGCTAACTCGATGGTTAGACTTGATAGAGCCATGGCCAATGCGGACTGGAGAGTTATGTTCCCGGATGTTGTGGTGCACAATATTCCTAGAACTGCATCTGAACACAACCCGCTAATCATCCATACCAAAGGTAAACATACCCATATGCATGCTATTAAACCTTTTAGACTTCATGCTACTTGGTTTGATAGGGAGGACTTTAATGAGCTCCTCCAAGCTAGTTGGAGTCCACTTCGTGACATTGAGCAGAAAACTAGTATTGTTACCCAAAAAACCATAATATGGAATAAAACTGTCTACGGTAATATCTTCTATCGTAAAAGATGCCTCCTTAATCGCCTAAGAGGGATCCAAATTGCTCAAGAAGATAGTTTCTCTCATAGCTTAGACCGTCTTGAGGCTGACCTTAGATACGACTGTAACGTCATACTTCGTGAGGAGGAGATGCTATGGAAATAAAAGTCGAGAGTCCAATGGATTGTGGAAGGTGAAAAAAACACCAAATTCTTCCACACTTCCACCATCATTAGGAGAAGAAGAAACAAAATCGATAGGCTTAGTGTCGATGGCGAGTGGCCAGATGATACTAATATTATTGCAAATCACATAAATGATTATTTCATTTGTCTATTCTCTACCCCCACCCCCATTGACAGCGAATCTTGGTTCGATTACTCTCTTCTTCCCAAAGTTAGTGGGGATGACACCCGTAGACTAAATTTTGAGGTGAGCACTTGTGAAATTAAAAGGGCCCTATTGAGTATGAAACCATTAAAAGCCCCCGACCTGGATGGCTTTCAACCCATGTTCTATCAAAAAATTTGGAGCACGACTGCCCCTAATCTTTATGTCGTGATAAAAAAGAGTGTCTTAGAAGGAGTTTTCCCGGAACACTTGAACCAGAGTCACATTACCCTAATCCCCAAAATGGATAACCCGGAGAATATTTGCCAATTCAGACCTATTACCCTCTGTACTGTTACTTACAAAATTCTCGCCAAGGTCATTATCAACAGAATCCGCCCCATCCTCATGAAAATTTTTAGTCCATACCAGGACAGCTTCCTCCCGGACAGATAGACCACGGACAACATCATCATCACCCAAGAAATCCTCCACACCCTCCATAATACCAAAAGGTAGTCAGGGGGGGATCATTTTTAAAATCGACCTTGAGAAGGCCTAAGATAAAATCAGCTGGGAGTTCTTCGAAAAAGTCCTTATTGCCTTTGATTTTCAGGCTCACTTAGTCAAACTTATCATGAGTTGTGTTACTAACACGAGTACCTCCATATTGTGGAATGGTGCTCCCCTTCCTCATTTTAATCCCACAAGGAGGCTCCATCAGGGGGACCCTCTATCCCCGTACCTTTTCGTGTTATGCATGGAGTATATCTCCTGTGCCATCTCTATGAAGGTTGATAGTAAAGATTGGAGGGGTATTAAAGCTTCTCCTGGGGACCCATTATCTCCCATCTCTTCTTTGCTGATGACTTGATTCTCTTTACAGAAGCTACTAGTTCGGCTTGCTATTCGGTCATGGATACGCTCAAGGACTTTTGTTCATTATCTGGACAAACGATAAACCTCGACAAATCAAAACAATTTGTCTCCCACAACATACCCAGGAAAGATGCCCTAGATATCGCTTGTATATGCCCTATGACTCTTACTAACGACCTAGGGACGTATCTAGGAACGCCTCTCCTTAACGGACGTGTGAGCAAAGGCTAGTTTTTGAACATCCTAGAAAAAATGAAAAGACGACTCGCGGGGTGGAAGACCAGTCTTCTCTCCATGGCCGGGAGAGCGACGCTCATCCAAGCCACCACCACTGCTATCCCGAGTTACAACATGCAGACTATTTCTTTCCCTGCCAGCATTTGTAAAGAAATTAACAAGATTAATCGGAACATCCTATGGGGGGACATTGGCGATAAGAAAAAGGTCCATCTAGTGAACTGGGACAACGTGTGCCGGCCTAAAAGGATGGGTGGTATAGGAATTAGAAAAGCTACGCTATGAAATTTAGCATCTTTGGCCAAACTTGGGTGGAGACTCATCAATGAGGATAACTCCCTTTGGGCTAATGTAGTGAAAAAAAATACATAAAGAGTCCAAATCCGAGAACCTGGACCAAAAAGAATAATGCGTCTCACATTTGGAGGGGAATTTTCAAGATTAAGCCGATCCTTCAAAAAAATATAAAGTGGAATATTAGAAATGGGAAAAGAGTAAACATCTTTAAAGTCTGGTGGTGTGGTGCCGATCTGATCAAACCAAAAGTTGATGAGGTAGATTTGGACGATATAAACGTTGAGGTGCTGTTGGACCATCAGGGCCATTGGAACCCCAATGCCATACACCGTTGGATCAACCCTTTGGATTTTAAGGTCGTAAGTAATACCGATCAACCTAGAGTCAAGGCGCAGGAGGACAGACCGACTTGGTCCCCTACCCCAAATGAAAAATTCTCTATCAATTCCTATTACACATAGCTTGTTGGAAGAGAGCTGAATATTCACGGACACTCCAATTGGAATAGCATATGGAGAAAGAAAATACCCCAAAAATTAAAAACTTTCCTCTGGACTATTTTCCATGGTAAGATTCTAACAAATCATCACCGATTCATTAGGAATATGACTAGTGAGGTCAGTTGTGATCTATGTGGCAGTAGAGAGGACATGGAACATGTGTTCACAGATTTCCCCATCGCTAAAGATACTTGGGCCCTTATGAATAATTGGTTTATCCCCATGGGTGATTACTCTAATGGATTCGACGTTTGTTTCCAAAAACTTGCGTTGGGCAATACTTGCGATATTTTATTCATCTCCACCTTGTGGCACCTATGGAAGGCTAGAAATCTTAGCATTTTCGAGATGAAAACTACCCCGGCCATTATGATTACCAAGTTTAGTGTAGAATATGCACGTGAGATCTCCGGCGCTTACACTATACCTATTAAGCTAACGGTGCCAAATACAAATGCTCAGTTTAATTGGAAATGTCCTTGTGCAGGTATGCTAAAAATTAATACTGATGGTGGGCTGGATATTAACACCAAAGCTGGTACCTTTGGAGGAATTGTGCGGGATTGGAGAGGATATTGGATCACTTGTTTCTTTGGAAAAATCATATGTGCTGAACCGCTAAGAACTGAGTTCGAAGGAATTTTCTATGGCTTGCTTACCGCTAAAGACAGGGGTTGGAGTAACCTCAACCTGGAATCTGACTGTAAACTTGAGATGGATATGATCAATGAGGGAGATTGGACTAATCACCCACACTCTGCTATCATTTTGGACTGTAGAGATTTGAAGAAGGATCTGAATGTTGACGTGATCTTCATACCAAGAGAAGCTAATCAATATGCCGACTGGCTTGACAAGTATGCCCAATCCCGTGCGGATGATTTCTACACGCTGGAGGACCCACCTGATAGACTCCGTCAAATTATCGATGAAGAGAAGAATAGGAAACAGATTGAAGACTCTGATTTGATCTAATAGCCTTCATCGATGGATTATGTACTCTGTTGTTGTCATTTTTCCTTATTGTTGTGTTTCTATTTGCCTCATCTTGGCTTTTATGTCTGTAATAACTCTTCATTTTAGTTAATGAATTTCCCTTTCACCAAAAAAAAAAGACTAATGTCAGTATAGTTAATACCTGTAGTAGTAAATTTCATACATATTGTCATTTCAATCATGTCCTTAGCGATGTTAATAACAACCACAATTTTTATTTTATGTCGGAATATGTTGGGGGAAGAGATCGGAATAACCACCTCTATTAGTAACTTCCTACACTCCTTAATAGAGTGTCCAACCAATTTACAGAAATTACAAAACCTAGGTAGAGACTCGTAGGAAATGTTAACAAAAAAATTACAATCTCCTCTCTCAAC
This sequence comes from Sambucus nigra, assembly GCA_949130495.1. Taxonomy (NCBI): domain Eukaryota; kingdom Viridiplantae; phylum Streptophyta; class Magnoliopsida; order Dipsacales; family Adoxaceae; genus Sambucus; species Sambucus nigra. The sequence continues at coordinate 49,507,101 of OX422215.1, forward strand.
CAAGATACGCTCTGTAGGTTTAATTGAGAGATCAACTTCAACTAAAATTATTGCAAAATTACACCAAGTACTCTCTAAAATGGCTTTATGAACACGTGAAGGAATGCTCGCACCATGAGTAATTTGGAGAAGCATGCAAAGGTCCCAATAATCTTGACCCAACCCCAAAAATTAACCCAAAAATTAGCAGTGATAAAAAGTGCTTATCTGGGTTGAAGTGAATGATCCATTCAAAAAACTTAAAGGTACCAATAGAAAGCTTGAGACTACGAAAACTCATAAACAAACTCATATCAGTTGCATAAGAAAAATGCATATTAAAATAGCCCTTACCAATTGGAGTGATGGCCCAAATCTTCCTAATCTGCCCAACAGATGTGAGTTATGTTTTTAGTTAATAATTCTTCCAAGGTTTATCACCCGTGGTTAGAACAATTCGACCAAGAAGACTAGAAGAGCTACAATCATTAAAAACATATTGATAAGAGTCATCCAACATTTTGTGATTTTTGAATGTAATAAAAAAAATAAGGAAATATTTTTGGGTTTTTTGAATAGTTGGAAAATGAAGAAATTTTTTTGAGTTTTGAAAGAAGAAAAATAAATTTTGGTTCGGTGTTTTAAATATGTTGATAAAGAAAGAAATTTATTTTGTGATTTTTGTGGAAAATATTTTGAAAAGGAACGAAAATATTTTTGGGATTTTGAAAAATATTATGATAAAGAAGAAAAATATTTTAAGGATTTTTGAAAAAGGGGATAAAATGTACTCTCGTTGAAACTTAAAGGACGGGGCATAAAGGAGATTGCCAAAAGAAATTAATTAGACACGTATAAGGAGAGAAAAAAATATAACTAGCACGTAGACAATTTTATCTTCAATTAATTGATGGAGTAGTTAAATTTTAGTTAATCCGAGGGCGAGAAAAACATTGAGCCTTATATGTCGCCTTTGAAAAATGTGCCCTTATTTTCTTCCTGGGAGAACATGAGTCTTACTAGTTAAGTCTCATAACACTAGCTACTACCACGATCGACCATCTAGTGCCACGCTGCAGAAAGAACAAACCTATTTTACTGGGTAACATCACTTAAAAACCAGTTTCCATAGACTTTGGCTTAAGAAAGTCGATTGAGGATTGGGAGGGCTAGAAAGGAGTCACTAGAGTATCCCACGAGTGACACATTCCCAAAGGTTCCTAAAGGACACTGAATCCTACATGGCTTGCTAGTTGATAGATATTACTTATGTGATGTAACAACCCCTATTTTCTCACGTATAGGCTGGCAAGGCACGATACGCTGAAGATGGGGACGGCTTGAAATCAATACCATCCTTAGCACAAATACGATTATAAATAATTTATAATATAAGACCCAAATTTGAAAAGTCACGACCACATTTATAATAAATAAGTAAATCCAATCCATCAACAATAAGATTACTACCCAACTAAAGTAACATAATCTCCACCAACTTAAAATAAAGTTTCGGGCTTAGTCCCTTACAAAGTTCCAAACAAATAAATGACAAGAGCTGAGATGCATCTATGCTAGAACTAACTGAGATGAAACCGGAGAGAATGTAAGGCTGCAAGTCTTCTATGCACAATCCCGTTGTCCCAGTCTATGAGCACCTAGGAGGGGGACTACAATTAAATTTGTATCAGAGCCCAAGGCGTGCAACAATTAGCTTGAATAATTTATTATTACAATAATACAATCAATGCACAATAAATACCCCCCCTTTCGTCACTCACATTAGTATACCACCTCACCTCTCATCTAAATGAGATATTATTCGCAACCCAATATGTCCCAAGTAATAAATTGTGACATCATCTCAATGATAAAAGGAATTCATCCCAATTAATTAAATTAAATGCAATCCCTACATTTAAATTTCTAACTTACATTAATTATAGTCTCTTGAGTATCAAGTGTAAGGCATAAACATTTATTTTGCGTTATAGGGTCAAAATAACATTTAGTGTCCATAACCTTACATAATTAAATTAATTTCCATAATATCCGGGTAATTAATAATATATGTCGTTCCATATAATTTACACACAAGGGCATATACCGTGCACTATCGACAAGTCGGGAGGAATCCTTACATCGTAACCGAACGCAACAAATCACACATAAGTTTGGAGGCGCTCCCAACTCATGACACTTGTACACGACCCACACCCAGTGATGATACAGGATAGGTCGGCGCCACACCTACCACTTGACGGTATTGCCTGTAAATAGTACCTATATGACTTAAACATCGTCAAGCCCACCTATACCGACGTGTGGTCTACGTCTCGAACACGCGAACACTGAAGCCGATAGGATGGTTCACTGGTATGTCCACACACAAATATATAATAGTACATTTTAGTATCCCATATAATATGTAATAGTGATTACTCTATAATTACTATAAAGTTCCAGTCCAAAGTCCATACAAATTTTCCAATTATTAATACTTTATCATCTAATAAATTAATAAATTCAATTCCAAAAATATAATTACTAAATGACGCGACTAAGAATTTGTCTCAAAAGTGCGTTTTCTCTAGGCTCAAGTGCATGCTTGTGGCTCAAGTAATAAACCCCGTAATTCGGGATCGTATCCACAACGATAAAAAATTGATAAATATTAATAGGGAAAGTTATTAAATCTTGAAATGATTTCTCTAAATAAATATAAAAAGATGATTAATGATTGAGAAATTTCTAAAAATTTTACTCAAAGAAAACAAACTAAAAATTATGAAGAACTTGGATTTGACAAATGAGAGAAAATAGGGTAGGGTACAATCCTTCAAACCTTAGCAAATTACCATGTAGAATACTAGAATTGTAAATTAAAATTCTTGACTAAATCCAGTCTGTATAAATTCTAAGTATTACATATATGAAGGATCTAGCCCGCATCATATGAAATCAAAGGTAGATATAAAGCGGTGAATGAACAATTATACTCGCAAAGCGTTCTTAAACATATCAATTACCAAGGGCAAGAGAGATTAAAAGATTGACAATGTTTGTATGATTTTCATTCACGATTCAATCAGTATATTAATTTATCCTCTATTTTCTACATAAATAATTTGCCTCGGATTGAGTTCATGTACCCCAACCCTTGGGAATTTACCAAGACATGAATTGGTTAAAGAACAAATTCATACACAACATTATAGATCTACAAGACATTGGAAATAATTTGCAAATAATAAGACAAGAGAATGGAATGGTTTTACTTGAATTCAGCAACAAGAAAGCAATTGGAAACCCGAAATCCTTACAAACTACGGTTCATTAAAAACTATTAAAGAAATTGGAAATTTTCTCTCTCAAAAACTAGCCCTAGAAATCGATTTCCTCAAATGATGTAGGGCATGGGCTTTAATATCATGAATTAACACGAGTTTGACAGCCAAAAATCACTTGTGGCGCAAGTCTTCACCAGCTATACACGCCAAAATCTTCACAATAAATGCCAGGATTTTGCATGACTGGACCGGTCCGGATTACCCTCGGATCGGTCCGATTTTCTGCCACCGGATCGGTTCTTTTTTTATTCTACCGGACCGGTCCGGTACCCACCGGATCGATTCTGCTTCCATCGGTTTGTCATCCATCCGGAGTCTACTGGACTTGGGACATTTCGGATCGATCCGGTTCCCACCGGATCGGTCCGATTTTCTTCTATTTTGACTTTTTCCTTTCATCTTTGATTGGCCATAACTTTTGATCTTGAACTCCGATTTGAGTGTCGTTTCTTACTATGCTCTTGTGAACTCAAGATCTTCAACTTCCCTTTTGGTGCCGTGTTCGAATTCTGAGTAGAACTCTATGCTTTTGCCCTTTTACTTTCTTCCTTTCATCTTCTCATTTCTTCTGGATTCTTTCTCTCCTTTCTTGCATTCCATTCCTGAAAAATCTATCAGAAATACACGAAAACTTGGGAAAATTGTTAGAAACAGTAAATGGAAAGATATGGGATAAAAATGGTTCAATTACCTTGTTCGAGATACTAAAATCACTAACTTAAGGGGCTAAATTCATAAGAATTTACGCTTGGTCAAATCCCCTAACTTAGGACTTTGCACGTCCCGGGCAATGTAACTGAATATAACCAAAATACTACTCTTCAAAATTCCTTTATTAAAATAAAATTCCACTTTCGCAGGCATGCGATTGCATTTGGCGTATGCAACAAGCCTTTAAACCTCTAGGTTACCCTAGTAGGACGAGTTTTGTCTCATGAGGGTTTGCAGTGAATGTACCCACAAAATTATTTATTGACTCAAATAAATATCAAAATACTTAAAAATTATACAATTTAAACTTTTCGAAAAATAATCACCATAAATTCATATTCAAATGTCTCAAACCATAGTGTGTGTGTGCAAAGCCAGAAATTCAACCTCAAATTTCCACCGATTGAACATTACGTTACTTTCCAAAAATTTGTTTTGACTCAAATTCTTACGGATGCACTCACAAACGAATCACTCGGATTGTGGCTATTTTATCTCGGTATGCATGATATAAAGAGTAAATATAATGGACACAAATCCATGCATACAAAATTGAAAAGAAGGAAATATATGGTGAAAAGATCTCATCATCGGAATACAGTTATTAGGAAATGGGAACATCACCTTTATTTCACACCATTTAATCTCTCACAGTATCTTTTCATGTCTTAACTCTCCATGCAGTAATTAATTTCACCATTCGGACTCAGTTAGGACTTTTTCTGGTTATAAGGTGTAAAGGGTAAAAATAGGAATGGATGGAATGTTTGGAATTGGAAAATGTTCTTATGATGTCCATTAGTGCTTTTTCGGGCATTTGCTAATTTTTCTCTTCTTTTTAAATTTTTTTTCTTGCTATTTTTCTTTTCTTGCCCCTTTTTATAGCACAATTTGGACTTACTTGATAAATTTGCAATTTTCACAATTCCGGGATATTTGGGTTTTTATGGTTATTAAACTAAAAGGTAAATTTTATTTGGCTCAACTTGGGTTACAAAGGGATAATTTTGTTTTTCACAACTTTTTATGGCTAATATTTTTGGGTAACAAACGATGGACTACTTCATTGTCCAAATTGCTAATCACATTACCATATGCATCTCGAGATTAATTAAGTTTAGATATATCTTTAGCACGAATTTCGAGACAACATTTCACACATTTCCCATAACCGATCAAAACAAAGGATTGAGATCATCAACGACCTTTTAAAATGCTGAAAAGAACTTTGAGTTTACCATAAACTCGGATTGATTTAAAAACTCATAAAAAATTGAAAGGTTCGAAATCTCACCGGGTTTGATCAATCTCCACACTTATTTGTTAAGTCGTCAATTTTCTTTCAATTTCCATCTTTGGTCAATTTTGGCTTAGTGCAATTGAGATTTAACAATTTGAGACTTTAAATAGAATAAAGGTGATATTTTTGAAAAATTCAAATTCCAATTTTTATTTATTTTGAACAAAAAATATTTTTGGTTTTTTTTTAAACATATATATGCGAAGTTTTATGAATACGCACCTGTCATCCCCCCTAACTTAGTGATTTGCATTGTCCTCAATCAAATGGACGAGAGAGATAAAGAAGATAACCATAAGAGTGCGATAAATAAAACAAGCAAATATCATACTAAAACTGTATATTGCAAACCAACTGTGTAAGCAAATGTGTAAAAAAATATGACAAACATAGTTATAAAAACCTAAAGGGGTAGCGGGGTATCCTAAGGGGAGGGTGAGGAATGAATGTGGTGTGGATTGAAGAGGGGGGAACCTCGGGAAAAAAAATTCTGCAGATGACCGGACCGATCCGGTTGTAGGACCAGACCGATCCTCCTTAACCTGATCGGTTCTTTTTTTTTCACCCGGACCGGTCCGCCTAATCGGATCGGTTCGTTTAATTCAGGACCGGACCGATCCGGTCTACTGAATTTTTAGAATTTCCTTCTATCACTTCTTTTCACCATTTATGATCTTTTTATCCATTCCATTGATGATCTCTCAATTCAAAATACCCGCAATGCTCATCAAAACCTTAACACCCCTCACACATCGGATTCCCAACCCCGGAACTAACACAAACCTACAACTCCTAACTCCTAAGACTTTATGTACAACAATCACCCTATACATGTCGGGGGTGCGACGACCTCACCTTGCTTTTTTTCAGTCAATCCCCATAAATGGGGTCCGACAGCCAGATTGTGTCGACTTCTTTGACAATCTCTTCCAAATACGGCTTGAGACGATGTCCATTAACTTTAAATGTGTTTCCCCCTTTCTCATCTATAAGTTCAACAGCTCCATGGGGAAATACCTCTTTCACAATGAATGGACCTGACCATCTTGACCGCAACTTTCTGGGAAACAAGTGCAACCTCTAGTTGTAGGGAAGTACTTTTTGTCCCGAATTAAACTCTTTCTTACAAATGATTCCGTCATGAGATCGTTTCATTCGTTCCTTGGATATTTTAGCACTTTCATACGCATCATTGCGTATTTCTTCCAACTCATTCAATGGAAGTTTACGTGTTTCACCAGCTTTATCCATGTTGAAGTTCACCCTTTTGATAGCCCAATACGCTTTGTGTTCGATTTCAACCAGAAGATGACAAGATTTGTCATACACAAATCGAAATGGGGACATCCCAAGGGGATTCTTATATGCTATTCTATAAGGCAAGAGCGCATCATTCAATCTGAGAGACCAGTCTTTCCTATTAGGGTCGATGGTCTTTTCCAAGATATTTTTGATTTCCCGATTGGCGAGCTCAGCTTGGCCATTCGATTGAGGGTGATAAGTTGTTCCAACTTTATGGACAATTCCATACTTCCGCATTAGTTTCTCCATAGGCCTATTGCAAAAATGGGTTCCATTATCACTGATTATGGCCTCAGGCATTCCAAAACGAGAAAGTATGTTTTCTTGAATGACATTTATCACCACCTTGCTGTCACTTGTCCTTGTAGCTATTGCCTCTACCCATTTTGAGACATAATCTACAACGACGAGGATGTATAGAAAACCAATAGAAGGTGGAAAGGGGCCCATGAAGTCAATACCCCAACAATCAAACAACTCCAAGACAAGAATTGGGGTTAATGGCATCATGTCACGACGAGTAATCGCTCCCATTCTTTGGCATCTATCACATGATTTACAAAAATTATTCACATCCCGGAAGATGGTGGGCCAATAGAGACCACTTTGAAGGATTTTCGCAGCAGTTTTATTTTTAGAAAAATGACCTCCACATGCTTCCGAATGACAAAATCGAATTACCCCTTGGATCTCTTCATCGGGTACACATCTCCGGATGATTTGATCAGCACAAGACTTAAACAAATATGGATCATCGTAAAAGAACATGCCCGGCCATGTAGTGAACTTCCTTCTCTCTTGCGGATTCCAGTTAGATGGAACGACTCCAGTGACAAGGTAATTCACTATATCTGCAAACCAAAGGAGAGAAGAAGTAGAAAATAGATTTTCATCCGGAAAATACTCGTCTACGGGAATAGGATCAATAGGTATGTCGGACGAGAGTCGTGCAAATGGTCAACAACGACGTTTTCTACTCATTTCTTATCTTGAATCGAGAGATTAAACTCTTGTAAGAGTAGGATCCACCTGATTAAACGGGGTTTGACATCTTTCTTGCTCAAGAGATATTTAAGGGCCGAATGATCAGTGAAGCAAATGATAGGCGACCCAACAATGTAAGAGCAGAATTTGTCGAGGGAAAAAATGACTGCTAGTAACTCTTTCTCTGTAGTAGAGTAGTTAAGCTGAGGGCCAGATAATGTTCTTCTATCATAGTAAATAACATGAGCTTTCTTGTCCTTTCTCCGTCCAAGAACAACCCCAATCGCGTAATCACTTGCATCACACATAAGCTTAAATGGGAGTGACCAATCCGGAGCGTGCATGATAGGCGCAGAAATAAGCATGCATTTAAGTTTATCAAAAGCTTATTGCCATGCTTTATTCCACTCAAATGGAGTGTCTTTCATGATAAGATTACTCAAAGGTCTAGCGATGGCGCTAAAGTCTTTGATAAATCTCTTATAAAATCCAGCATGGCCTAGAAAGGACCTCACATCTTTAAGTGATTTTGGCGGGGGTAACTCAGCTATTACTTCAATTTTTGCTCGATCAACTTCAATCCCGCTAGATGAGACTATGTGGCCTAAAAATACGCCCTCAGTAACCATAAAATGGCATTTTCCCAATTGAGGACTAAGTCTTTCTCCACACACCGGAATAGAACTCTTTCAAGATTAGCTAAACATTGGTCAAAAGATGGACCGAAAATGCTGAAATCGTCCATGAACACCTTAAGACCTTTTTCAATCATGTCGCTAAAGAGACTTAGCATGCACCTTTGAAAAGTAGCTGGCGCATTACATAACTCAAATGGCATACGTTTATAGGCAAACACACCAAACATACATGTAAAAGTCGTCTTTTCTTGATCAAGTACATCCACTTCAATTTGATTATAACTAGAATACCCATCTAGGAAACAGTAGTAAGGATGGCCCGCCACTCGTTCAATCACTTGATCAATGAACGGTAAGGAAAAATGATCTTTTCGAGTTTCGGCATTGATCTTTCGGTAGTCAATGCAAACACGCCACCCGGTGGTGGTTCGTTGAGGTATTAATTCTCCCTTAGCATTTTTAACCACGGTCATCCCTGATTTTTTTGGAACGACCTGAATTGGGCTCACCCATTTACTATCCGAAATGGGATAGATAATCCCAGCATCCATAAATTTGATGATTTCCGCTCTTACTACATCATTCATGGTTGGGTTTAATCGCCTTTGCATCTCACGTGAGGGCTTCATCTCTTCCTCAAGATGGATTTTATGGGTACAAATCAATGGACTTATACCTTTCAAATATGCTATAGTCCAACCAAAAGCACTTATATGCTTCCGCAAAACATCCAACAACATACCCTCTTTCTCTTTTTCTAACCGGGAAGACACAACAACAGGAAATGTATCATTCTCTCCTAGAAAAACATATTTGTCATGTGAGGGAAGTTTCTTCAACTCAAGACTAGGCAATCTATTTTCAGAAGGACTCATGGTTGTCTCCCTCGAAGGCAATTCTTCAAACCTAGAAATCCAGTCAACATCTCTTAAACTCTCAAAACTCTCTTCCTCTTGTAACCAAGTTTCCAACTCTTCCACCGCACGCTCAAACTCAGTATAAGGAGAATTTTTCTCACCATTTTGCACTAAACACACTTCCAATGCATCTCCTCCTATAATTTTCTCAATGTTCTCATCCACCACTTCTTCAGTAAGATCAACCTCGAGAATTTCATCCTCATCACCCATTTGGTTAGCAACATTAAAAATATTGGTCTCGAGAGTCATGTTTCCAAAAGTGAGTTGCATTTGTCCATTCTGTGTATTGATCAAAGCATTAGCAGTAACTAAGAATGGACGGACCGATATTATTTGAACATGATTTCTCACATGGGGAGCAGGCTCAGTGTCCCAAATGACAAAATCAACAGGAAAGTAGAATGTGTCCACTTAAACTATCACGTCTTCTACAACCCCACGAGGCACTTTCACTGTTCGATCTGTTAACTGTAGAGTGATTCAGGTAGGTTTTAAATCACCTAAATCAAGCTGCTTATAGATGGAGTATGGAAGGATGTTTACACTCGCACCTAAGTTAAGAAATGATTTTTCCACTCTTTTTTCTCCAATGATGCACGAAATTGTAGGTGCACCTGGATCCTTGAATTTTGGTGGAAGATCATTGAAAAGGACCGAGCTCACATTTTGTGCCAAGAAAACATTCTTCCTAATCTTAAGTCGTCGTTTGATAGTCAAAAGATCTTTGATGACCTTAGCATATGCTGGAATTTGTTGAATAGCATCAAGAAACGACAAGTTCAATTTGACTTGCGTCAAGACATCCAACACCTCTATATGCGAAGCCCCTTTTTTGGGTGGTACTAAGCATTGAGGAAATGGAGCAACAGTGGGCAACTTGACTTCAATTTCAGTTTCAACTCCCTCATCTTTCAATTCCGTTTCTAAAGGAATCTATGCAGACTCGGAAGTTTTAGATTCCTTGGGAATTTCAGGTTCAACTCCATCATTTTTCTCTTTTGGAAGTTTTGGTGCTAGATCAATTATGCGGCCACTACGAAGAGTAGTTACAGCTTGACATTGTTCTTGCAAATCCGATGATGTGGAGCTAACCGTGGGTTGTCCTTGAAGAGGAGGTCTTTGGCCTTGGGCTGGCAGTTTACCCTTCTCCTGAGTATTCACTGCAGATTGCAACCTAGAGATGCTAGTATGAATTTCAGTGAACATTCGATCATATTTAGCATTGCTCTCTTTTTGAGATTGGATTAATTGACTGAGGTTATCTTCAAGAGATCTCCTAGGTGGAGCTACATACGGACCAAAAGGTAGTACCTGCATAGGATTTGGCATTGGAGGTGCCTCTTGCTGAAATTGAGGAGGTGGTGGTAGAGCTATATGTGGGTTAGGAACCATCCACGCTTAGGGTTGTCCATAATTGAACCAAGGATTATTCCTCCAAGATTAATTATATGCATTACCTTGTTGTGCATTATAATTTCCTCGAAACCCCCCTATTGCCTCAACTTGTTCAGTGTACATTGCCTTGTATGCAGGAATGGTACGACATCCTTTGGTAGAATGACCCACATTACAAATGGCACACACTTTCTCCTTCCTGACTTGCACGGGTCTAACTACTTCTCTCAAACTCACTTCAAGCATATCTCTGAAATTCTTCTCCAATTGGTAAAATTTTCGATCCAACAAAGTGTCCTTGTCCAAGTGATAAATACCGGACGCAGCAGGCAAGTTAGGCACTTGTCGATTTCGATTTTTACTATTGGGATCAGAAATATCCCATGCTTGGGTAGTCTCTGCTACATATTTCAGATGAGCCTCAGCATTGCTTGAATCTAACTCCCAAAAAGGTCTTTCACACATGGTTTGAACAAGTTATTTGGATGCTAGAGTAAGGCCTTGATGAAAGAATGAAATCAGATGATGCTTTTCAAATCCATGATGTGGGCAAGCACTAACTTACTCCTGAAATCTCTCCCAACAATTATCAAAACCCTCATTCTCATTTTGTCGAAAATCTTGAATTTGGGCTTCAACAGAATTGGTTTTGTGTTGTGTAAAGAATTTGGAGAGAAACTTGGTTTGCATATCTCTCCAAGATAACACAGAATTAGGGGGTAGGGACCATAACCAAGTTTTAGATTTATCCTTTAAGGAAAATGGGAAAAGCTTTAACCGGATTACATCTTGTGGACAAGCTTGGTCACCAAACGTCTCACACGCTTCCTCGAACTCTCTAAGATGGAGATATGGTTTTTCAGAATCCATCCCATGAAATGTAGGAAGAATTCGGATCATACCATTCCGAAAGTGGAACTGACCGGAATTATACGGGAGTAAAATGCAACCAGGGGTAACAGTTCTCTCCATAAATAACAAATCTTTCATGGGAAGGTATGGTATCTCATCCTCTCCAGCACCAACACCAACACTACCGTGCTCCGACATATTGCGACCGAAAGATTCAGAATTCTCACTCAATGTTTGACTCAATGAACGACTTGTGATTGAATTATTAGGTGAAGGAAGTGGAACCCAAAAATGAGGAGACTTAGTGGTATGAGAATTTTCAGAATTTGCTTCGGCAATAGGATTTTCGTGAACTTGGGTGGAAGATGAATTTTGCATATAAGCACATAAGAGATGAGATGAATTTTTTTTTTCCCGAAATCACTTGTAAATAAAAAGAACTTTCCTAAAATTATAACAATTAATGATCCCCAGCAATGGCGCTAAAAACTTGACGCGACTAAGAATTTGTCTCAAAAGTGCATTTTCTCTAGGCTCAAGTGCAAGCCCGTCGCTCAAGTAATAAACCCGGTAAGTCGGGATCGTATCCACAGGGATAAAAAATTAGTAAATATTAATAGGGAAAGTTATTAAATCTTGAAATGATTTCTCAAAAGAAATATAAAAAGATGATTAATGATTGAGAAATTTCTAAAAATTTTACTCAAAGAAAACAAACTAATAATTATGAAGAACTTGGATTTTACAAATGAGAGAAAATAGGGTAGGGTACAATCCTTCAAACCTTAGCAAATTACCATGGAGAATACTAGAATTATAAATTAAAATTCTTGACTAAATCCAGTCTTTATAAATTCTAAGCATTACATATATGAAGGATCTAGCCCGCATCATATAAAATCAAAGGTAAATGTAAAGTGGTGAATGAATAATTATACTCGCAAAGCGTTCTTAAACATCTCAAGTACCTAGGGCAAGAGAGATTAAAAGATTGACAATGTTTGTATGATTTTCATTCACCATTCAATCAGTATTTTAATTTATCCTCTATTTTCTACATAAATAATTTCCCTCGGATTGAGTTCATGTACCCCAACCCTTGGGAATTTATCTAGACATGAATTGGTTAATGAAAAAATTCATACACAAAATTATAGATCTACAAGACATTGGAAATAATTTGCAAATAATAAAACAAGAGAATGCAATGGTTTTACTTGAATTCAGCAACAAGAAAGAAATTGGAAACCCGAAATCCTTTCAAACTAGGGTTCATGAAAAACTCTTAAAGAAATTGGAAATGTTCTCTCTCAAAAACTAACCCTAGAAATCGACCTCCTCAAATGATGTAGGGCATGGGCTTTTATATCATGAATTAACATGAGTTTGACAGCCAAAAATCGCTTGTGGCGCAACTCTTCACCAGCTATGCACGCCAAAATCTTCACAATAAGTGCCAGGACTACGCATGATCGGACCGGTCCGGATTACCCTCGGATCGGTCCAATTTTCTGCCACCGGATCGATTTTTTTTTATTCTACCGGACCGGTCCGGTACCCACCGGATCAGTCCTACTTCCATCGGTTTGTTATCCATCCGGAGTCTACTGGACTTGGGACATTTCGGATCGGTCCGGTTCCCACCGGATCGATCCGATTTTCTTCTATTTTGACTTTTTCCTTTCATCTTTGACCGACCATAACTTTTGATCTTGAACTCCGATTTAAGTGTCGTTTCTTCCTATGCTCTTGTGAATTCAAGCTGTTCAACTTCCCTTTTGGTGTCGAGTTCGAATTCTGAGTAGAACTTTACGATTTTGCCCTTTTACTTTCTTCCTTTCATCTTCTCCTTTCTTCTGGTTTCTTTCTCTCCTTTCTTGCATTCCATTCACGAGAAATCTATCAGAAATACACGAAAACTTTGGAAAATTGTTAGAATCAGTCAATGGAAAGATATGGGATAAAAATGGTTCAATTACCTTGTTAGAGATATTAAAATCACTAACATAAGGGGCTAAATTCAGAAGAATTTACGCTTGGTCACTAAACCATCGAGTCTATTGCAATTATTTTTAATTCAAGTTTGAGTGTTGCATTACCCCAATAATTTATCAAACAAAAAAAAAACTTCATCTCCCCCATTTACTTTACCGTTCCTTATTTAATTTTTCTTATACCGCATAACTGTAATAGGCGAGGGTTACGGTTTTAACGGATAAAGGCTAAGGCAAGAACAAGACGAAGGGGTGCGAGTGCATTATCCAATCCGTCACTCGTAGGGGTGAACTCCTCGTTCACGTGAATTCATACGTCACTAGAACGACATGTGGCGTCATTTAACTGACCCCTATCTCTTCCTCTTCCTTCATTTCTCAATTTTAGTCCACCCGGTTGTGATAAATTTTATAACCCAGAACAACATATTACCTAGAATTTCATCCTAATCATCCAACATAATTTCTATTCATTAATTGTTAAGGATTTAAACACTTGGACTTTCTTTCAGCATCCAATCATGTTGAATTAAAAATAGAAGGGTATTATGTTTGGGAACCTCTATATAGATTTCTCTCCACATGTTCATTAGAACAATAACTCCATTGATGATTCAATTATTTCCCAAATAGTTATCAATAACTTAAGAAAATCTAGCACCCATAATCAGATTTGTCGATACTTAATTTCTGAAGTAGATTCTATACATAAAACATCCCTCCACACGAGTTATTCATCATCAAATCCAATAAATAAAGCCCAAAATTCTACAAATCTAAAGGGAAAAAACTTTTTGCATTGAGTAAGAAATTAAGACATAGAATATTAAAAAAAATTCTTGCCTTTAATTTTGTAGAGAAGAAACCCTTTTTGAAAGCCCTTGATTCCTTCCTTATTTTTGCCTTTTTCCCTTCTCTTGCTATTTCTCTCTTCTGTCTCCTGTGGCTGCTAGTTTAGATTTCCCTTAATGATAGTGGGGGAGTATTCTACCACCAGTTAAGAGTAGGTGGAGGAGGCTATTGATTCCTTGGCTTCCATAAGAGAGTGTTGATACCAAATTTAGTCTGCTGACATCGCTCAGTTAAGTGGAGACACGTGGCAATCTGCGTGGCAATAACAAACACTTCTGAACAACACATTGACTTCGAGAAACTCAATTTCCCCGACCAACTCAGATACTCCGAGCAGTAGGTGCTCTCCGAGGAACTTTACTGCACCGAACAACTCATGGATACCGAGATACTTAGGCGGTCCGAGCAGCTTAAGCGGTCCGAGTTGCACCTCGATTAGAGCATTTATTACCTGACAATTAAGAGGATTAAATGTGCATTAAATGCTTATTATTACCATACGGATGTATACGCTTATTGGACATCTATGGATTATCCTTTCACATGTACAACCTCGGGGCTATAAACACATTGTATCATTCTCATTGTAAGGGGACTCAGAATTTCTTGGTAAAAACCTATTATCGAGAATTCCCAAACACACAGTAATAACAAAAACAGTGGACATAGGCCATTCTTTTAAGGCTGAACCACTTTAAAAATTCTTTTGTCTTATTTATTTTATTTGTTATTAAATAATTAGAGATAATTTAATTTTTTACATCAACAGATTGGCGCCGTCTGTGGGAAACGACTGTAATTTTTGTTTTTCATCAAAAATAATTCATCACCAATGGCTGACAATCCTGAATCTAGCAATCAAAACGCAGGAAACCACCCAAATCCATCCGCTTCTCCAAATATCCAAGATCTGGCTGGAATCATGGCCAGTTTGGCTCAAGGCCAGACAACCATGCAAGAAACAATGCGACAACTCATGCAAACTATCCAGGGTGGAGCATCAACCTATTGAAGACAACGAAGTGTTCAAAGAAATACTCGTTTACTTTCTTCACGCGTTAGGCAAAGCGATTCATATCGTAATGAGAAATATGAAGATTTTTCTTATCAACCTGGTCGAACTTTGTCAGTACGAGCCAAAGATACTGAACAACACATCACTCTCTCTCCAGAAAGGACCAGTGCACTGGAAAGATTAAGTAGGGTCTCTCCTTTTGATCGATTGGTCCCTAGGAAGAATAAAAGTCCTCCTAAGGCTATGTCGAGAAACTTTCGATGACCATTTGATCTAAGAGAGGGTTCTACCCAATCAGAACCATTTGCTCGACAAGATGGATCCCAGGAAGCGACTTCAACACGATCAATTGCTCGAACCAGTAGGCTCGAGGAGGGAAATGATGCATGGAAAGGATCTATTCAGAGGTTGGAGGATAGATTAGGGGAAATGGCTAAGGACAAGAATCCTCTACAAAGAACTTTTGTCCAAGGGACACCTTTTGTCCAAGCAATTGTGGATTTTCCCACGCCATCAAAGTTCAAAGCAACGGTTGGGACTCCTAAATATGATGGAAAAGTTGACCCTGTCCTTCATATAGAGCAATACCAAGATGCTGTTGACATCTATGCTGTGCCAGATGAGATGAGATGAAGGGAATTCTTGGGGACTCTTACAGGATCTGCTCAAATATGGTACAATAATCTTCCTAGGGGTAAGATTTCAACTTTCTTTCAACTGGCCGAGCTCTTCATTGGAAACTTCTATTTTGGAATAAAACCTGTTAAATGAGTAGCACACTTGTTAAGTGTTAGACAAAAAGCAGGTGAGCGCACCAGGGATTATATAACTCATTTCAATAATGAGAAACTCGAAGTTATTGATTATGAGGAAAAGACATCGATTACTGCTATGATGAGTGGGTTGTTGCCCAACAAGTTGTACTACACTTTAGCCAAAGATCCACCCCAAACCATGTCAGAACTGATGGCAAAAGAGGCCAATATCATGAATGCCGAGGAGGCTATGGCTGCGAAGAAGAACATGGACACCAAAGAGACCAAGGTGGAGGCTGATAAGGCTAAAAGAAAGAGCATAAGAACAATGGTGGTGACAAGAAGTAAAAACCAAAGCCATCATGGGAGGTATTGAAGGAATTTGAATATTACGCTCCTTTGAAGGTAGACATCAACCACGTTCTAGAAGAAATCAAGAATAGCGAGGAGTTAAAATGGCCAGAGAAAATAAAGTCAGACCCTGGCAAGAGGAATAAGGCCAAATTTTGCGATTTCCACAAAGATCATGGCCACACGACCAAAAATTGCATAGCTCTTCAGAATGAGATCGAAGCACTCATTAGACGAGGAAAACTGGCAAAGTATGTTGATCGTAGAAATGAAAGAAGAAGCAACGATCGAGCAAGAGAAAGGTCTAGATCTCCTCGTTGAGCAGAGGAGAACAAGAAAATAGACCATAAAGATGATCCATAAGACGACCCCAATCTTCCCAAAAAACCAAGGCACCCAGAACGTGAGGTATTTTCAATACGTTTTGGATCATTTGATTGTAATGTTATTACAGGTGGAGATGCAGGAGGTGGAGACCTTATTGCAGAAAGAAAATATTACCCCAATGAGTTTCAAGCATGTTCATATATTCAACGAATAAACTTGGCTGAAGATGATCGCCCGAGGAAGGTCAACAAAGAAAAACTGGTCATCGGTTTCTCAAAGAACGACCTCGCAGGTGTGATGTATCCTCATGATGACCCATTGGTGATCAAAATGAGAATGAAGGAAGTGATGATCTCAAGAGTACTGGTTGATAATGGTAGCGGATATTATGTTCTACTCGTGCTTCGACAGCTTAAATCTAAAGTTGTCTCAGTTAGAGCCTTATCATAGGCCCCTCCTCAGTTTTGCTGGCGAGAAAGTTTTTCCACTTGGGACGATCAAGTTGGATATGTTCATTCGTGCATGGCCTGCTTGTCGAACAGAAAGAGTAGGCTTCTTTGTGATGAATAAGAATGTTCAATCAGCCAATAATATCATCATGGGAAGGGTAGGATTAAAGAAGTTCAAAGCAGTACCATCTACGGTACATCAATGCCTAAAATTTCCAACCAATTTTAGAGTAGGAGTTGTGAAGGGTGATTAAAAAGTAGCTCGGGAATGCTACTATTCATCTTCCGAGCAGGAGGAACTGGAGGAATCTATAAAAAAGACTATTACCTATCAGGTGAATGAAGGTGCAGAAATTAAAACTTTGGATCCTAGAGACGAGTCGTAACTCGTGAAAGGTCAGGTGGTGGAAGCTACTGAAAACATCATTTTGGATGACAAGCACCCTGAATGAATAACTGAGATAGGTTCGTCGTTAGATGCCTCACTAAAACAGGAATTGATAGTTTTCCTAAAAATCAGAAAACAAACTATTTCTTGGTGTCATGAGGATATGCCCGGAATAGACCCAAATTTCTTATGTCACGAGCTCAATGTGAATAAGGAGATCAAGCCAGTGAAGTAGAGAAGAAGAGTATTTAGCCCCGAGAAGAACCAATCTATACATGAGGAGGTCGAGAAGCTCAAGAAATCTTGCTTTATTGAAGATGTTAAATATCTAGACTGGTTAGCAAATGTAGTGATGGTGAAAAAGAAAAACAACAAATGGAGGATGTGTGTAGACTTCACCGACCTCAACAAGGCATGTCCAAAGGATCATTTTACCTTGCCCCGAATTGATCAATTAGTGGATACTACCTCGGGACACGAGCTGTTGAGCTTTATGGATGCTTGTTATGGTTACAACCAGATTAAAATGAAACCTAAAGACAGGGAGAGTACTTCTTTCATTACCCCTAGGGGAACTTATTGTTATAATGTTATGCCTTTTGGTTTGAAAAATACAGGTGCAACATATCAGCGGCTGAGGAACAAGGTGTTTGCAAAGCAAATCAGTTGCAATATGGAAGTTTATGTTGATGATATGCTGATAAAGAGCAAGAGAGCTACTGACCATCTAGTTGACTTAGGCGAGACCTATGATCAATTAGATAAATATCAAATGAAGTTGAACCCGACCAAATGCATATTTGGAGTACGAGAAGGCATGTTTCTCGGGTATATTGTCAATCAACGAGGCATTGAAGCAAACCCCAAAAAGATCAAAGCACTGTTAGGGCTGTGATCCCCAACGACGAAGAAGGAAGTACAAAGTCTTACAGGACGAGTAGCAACACTTAACAGATTTGTATCGCGAGCAACTGATAGATGCCTCCCATTCTTCAAAACGCTCCGAAAGACTTTTGAATGGAATGAAGAATGCGAGAAAGATTTTCAATAATTGAAGAAATATTTAGGAGCACCTCCACTCTTGTCCAGGCCAGTGATGGGAGAAAGATTGTACTTATATCTGGAAGTTTCAGAAAATGCAGTTAGCTCGACCATAATAAGAGTAGAGGATGGAGTACAAAAACCAATTTATTACACTAGTAAGGCCTTCCGAGGAGCAGAGATCAGATATCCAAAACTGGAAAAGTTGGCACTGGCGCTGATCGAAGCGAGTATAAGAATGAAGCCATACTTCCAGGATCATACCATAGTCGTATATACCGATATGCCGTTGAGGCAAGCTCTCTATAAACTAGAAAAATCAGGGAGATTGATGTATTGGGCAATAAAACTCGGAGAATATGATATAATTTATGAGCCTAGATCGTCCCTAAAAGGGCAAGCAGTAGCAGATTTTACAGCAGAGTTCGCTTATCTTGATACCCCCGGGGAGCAAAAGCTGAACACCGACCAACCTGTGGATATTACGGGATCATCAAATTTAAACCTCGATCAACTTAAGTTGTTCGGAGAGCAAGAGAAGATGTTCGATGAGCAACTAGGTGTGGTAAAAATGGAGACAAAGGAGCAACAAATATTCCATCGGGGAACTTTGTCCCATAAAAGGTTTGAGAACGAGATACCTATATGGAACCTATATGTGGACGGCTCATCGTACACCTCAGGTAGTGGAGTCGGGATTGTATTGAAAAGTTCATACGAGGTCGATATAGAATATGCTCTGCGCTTTTAATTTCAAGCTTCTAATAATGAGGCCGAATATGAAGCGATGATTGTAGGTCTTAGTCTAGAAAAAAACATGAAGGTAGAGCAGGTAATCGTATGCGGTAACTCATAATTGATTGTAAACCAAATGCTTGGTGTATATGCAGCAAAAGGAGAGTTGATGATTAAGTACCATGCAAAGGCGATGTAATTGATATCGGAATTTATTACTGTTCAACTGCTCAGGATACCAAGAATGAAGAATGCAAGAGCAGACGCTTTAACTCGATTAGCATCGGCTACTCGTACCGAGCTACGAAGAACAATCCCAATTGAAGTTCTAGCTGGTCGGAGCATATATGAAGATCTGACGATAAACTTTATTACCCTTGATTTAGGGCCATATTGGATGGATCCCATTAGGGCATATATTAAGAAGGGAGAATTATCGATTGACAAAATCGCAGCCATGAAATTGAAGTTTAAAGGTGCTCGTTATGTACTGACTAATGGTATTCTATAGAGACAAGGAATTATGGCAGGTTTGCAAAGATGTGTGCATCCTTCCGATGGTAAAGACTTGATTGAAGAGGTCCATGAAGGGTCCTGTGGAGCCCATGTAGCAGGTCGGACGCTTTTACAAAGAGTGATGATGTAAGGATACTACTGGACAATGATGAGGGCTGATTGTATAGCCTATGCCAAGAAATGTGACAAGTGTCAACGCTTCTCCACTATAAGAAGAACTCCCCAAGCATTGTTGACACCCATTACTTCCCCTTGTCCATTTGCCATGTGGGGAATTGACTTGGTTGGGCCACTTCCAACGACTAGAGGAAGATTTAAATATCTCGTCGTCGCAGTGGATTACTTTACTAAGTGGGTGGAATCCGAGCCTCTTGTCGACATGAGGTACGAAAAGGTGTACCAATTTATTTGGAAAAATATCATTTATAGATATGGTCTTCCCCATGCGTTCATCACCGACCATGGAACACAATTTGACAACGAGGAGTTCGCTGCCTATTGTCATCAGTCAAATATCTTGAAGATCCACTCGGCACCAGGCTATTCCCAAAGTAATGGACAAACTGAAGTGACAAACAGAACGCTGCTAAATGGCTTGAAGAAAAGACTGAATGACGCGAAAGCAAACTGGATCAACGAGCTACATTCAGTACTGTGGGCTTATCGTACTACTCCCCGAGCAGCAACAGGAGAATCTCCATATATGCTGGCATTTGGAAGTGAAGCTGTTATACCTGCCGAGTTGGGTTTCCTAACACAGAGTACTGAATTTCAATTCCCCTGTTAGCGATTTAATGAGAAGGTTAGACTTGGACATGCTCGAGGAAGTTAGAGAAGAAGCAGCCATTAGGAATGATGCTTACCAGCAACGAATAGCTTTATTCTACAACAAGAGAGTGAAGAAGTGCGACCTGAAAGAAGGAGAATATGTGCTAAAGAAAGTGATTCAAAAGAACAACAAACTGGAAGCGAACTGGCATGGACCTTACCGAGATACAGAAGTTGTTCAACCAGGAACCTACATAATAGAAACATTAGAAGGAAATGAGTTTAAAAATGCATGGAATGCAGAGCATCTGCGCAAATATTACCAATAATGTACATCCTCGTGTAATGCAGTTTCTTCAGTATGAATAAAATATGAATATTCTACCCATTTCTCTCTTGTTGAAATTTTTTTGCGAAATACTAGTGCTACACACTAAATGGTCGGGGCACACTAAAATCCACCAACTCCGGTTGGTTGGGTTGAAAATCCTCCAACTCTGGTTCGTCGGGAATAAAAATATTTCCCAAAAATACCAACTTCGGTTGGTTGGGAAGAAAATCCACCAACTCCGATTGGTCAGGAATAAAAAATATTTCCCAAAAATACCAACTCCGGTTGGTTGGGAAGAAAATCCACCAACTCTGGTTGGTCAGGAATAAAAATATTTCCCAAAAATACCAACTCCAGTTGGTTGGGAAGAAAATCCACCAACTCCGGTTGGTCGGGAATATAAAATATTTTCCTAATATACCAACTCCGGTTGGTTGGGAAGAAAATCCACCAACTCCTGTTGGTCGGGAATAAAAAATATTTCCCAGAAAAACCAACTCCGGTTGGTTGGAAAGAAAATCCACCAACTCTGGTTGGTCGGGAATAAAAATATTTCCCAAAAATACCAACCCCGGTTGGTTAGGAAGAAAATCCACCAACTCCAGTTGGTCGGGAATAAAAAATATTTCCCAAAAATAGCAACTCCGGTTGGTTGGGAAGAAAATCCACCAACTCCGGTTGGTCGAGAATAAAAAATATTTCCCAGAAATACCAATTCCGGTTGGTTGGGAAGAAGATTCACCCACTATAGTTGGTCGGGAATAAAAATCCACTAGCTAAGGCTGGTCGAGAATGAAAATCTTCCAATTACGGTTGGTCGAGAACATTTCTATTAAACAAAGAAGGATTATGTGATAAAAGTCAACTAATGGCTTAGAATTAAAAAGTGATCAAGCAAAATTTTAATACTTGTAATATTTCAAATTATCACCAAGTTGGTCGAGAAACAAAATATCATCCATTTTGGATAGTCGTCAAATGATTACCACAAATTCAGGATAGTCGACAATAAATTTTCACCAACCTTAGTTGGTCAGCAATTTAAAGTAACACAAAATATTTCTATCTTTTTAACAGATATACGTACACATTCATTAGTAAATAAAAAGAAATGTTTTACAGAATATTTCCAAGACAATTGAAATTGCAAGTAAAACTAGAAGTCTTTCATTAAATCTAAAGCAATATACATCGAGAATGAAATACATATTAATTATTATATCAATATTCCTCCTCTATTGGTTTCTTCCCCTCTGCTTTTGAAACAGGTTCCTCGACAGCAAGAGGATCGTCTAAGGCATAAGGAGAATTTATGAAATTAAGGTCTTTGAGTATCCTGATGTTCATCACAGATGGCCGATCGAGTAGGTGCTCTGGGGGAGATATCTCAACATTGGAATGTAGACTGTAGTCGCCAAGATATTTGGAAATCAAACACTGAGGAATTGCCCGAGCAGGAATCCAGCTCATGTCGAGTTTGAATGGTGGCACTGGCGGGTCGAGCAACCCAGGATTATAGTAATCCCATAAATAGTGACCCTGTTCCAATTTTAGCATACCCAAGGCATTCAACCACCCTTGTTTGTAACCCTCGTTATTTGCACTTTGGATCCGATCATCTAGATGCTAGAGAGCCTCATTATAACCAGCCATCCAAATCTCTCTGGGCTGCTTGTGGAATTGATAAGTCAACCTTTCTAGCTGCTCGTGAAGATTTTTTACAAAAAGTTCTTTATTTTCCAAGGCAGACTTTTGTGCAGAGAGTTGCTCGTCCATATTCTGGATCTTCCTGGACATCTCTGCCAGGGCTTTATTCTTCGCAACTAACTAAAGTGCTTGATTTTCCAGAGAAGCTTGAGTTCTTGCCTCTTCAATAGTAAGTCGAGCAGCCCTTGCTCGTCCCCGAGAACCTCTTGCTCGTCCATAAGGAGAGGTAGAAGGACCAGCTCTCTTCAAGGTTTCCAATTCGTCTCTCAGATTGGCATTTTCAACCTCCAAGAAAGAGAAACCCTCGTCGTTGATAGGGACCAAAGATTTTGAGGAAGACGCTGCAGATTTCAACTGAGACACCTCTCCTCGCAGGTTATTGTTTTCCTGCTCCAGCAACTCAGCTATCTGCCTGTGCTCTTCGACCTCGGCCTTCAATGTTCTCTCCCTCATATCGTAATCAGCGAACAACTTATCATATCCCTTATCATCATTTAGCTGCTGATACTTCTTCTCATCTCCCTGGTGCAAAAGGGCTGTAGGCTCCATGTATTGTTGTTGAAGCTCCTCGAGAGTGCCCTGGAGGTCTTCAATCATCTCATAATATGCTACATTATTAGCCACTACCCGGTCGAGCAAACACTTTAAGTACTGGTAG
Organism: Sambucus nigra; assembly: GCA_949130495.1. Lineage (NCBI taxonomy): Eukaryota > Viridiplantae > Streptophyta > Magnoliopsida > Dipsacales > Adoxaceae > Sambucus > Sambucus nigra. Next base: position 49,530,419 of record OX422215.1, read on the forward strand.
GCTTCGACTACTTGTGCTGAAGCACCTGGACCGAGGATATCAACAATTTGAGCTTCAGTCATATCTGTATGACCAACTTTGAAGTATTCATTGCATTGTCTCAATAATTTTGTATCATGAGCAGATAACAATTCCATCATGGCCATAAACTAGTAAAAGGAAGAGATAACAAGAATCAATAAGAGTGAAAATAGAGCAAGAAGAAGAGAATCAACAGTATGATTCAAAATTTCAAATCTTATTGCATCATAAAATAGAAGTACATAATTCCGAGTTACATTTGACAAAGAAAATAAAACAGAGAGAAAAGGCCAAACAACTCTACACCTTCTCCTTGTTTCCCAAAACTTTCTCGGGAGGCTGGGACGAAGAGGAAGGTTACTCAGATGGCCTAGACGGTTGCTCGGTGGGTGATGGAAGCTGCTCGACTGAAATGTTGCTTAACTGGAGCTGCTCGGTAGGAGTAATAGTTTGTTTGGGTTGGTCGTAGATAAGCTCAACAGTAGGTACTTGATCCCCAACCATCATAGAAGATTCCTCGGAGGCATCTTTCATCCTCTTCTTCTTCCCCGGGAGTAGGAGGGGGGCCAGGAATGTGTCGCTAAAATAGGTCAGAGTTCTCATCGACATTTATCTCTGTCAGAGCAGCCACCAAACCATCCCTTAAGTATTTGAGGCTGCCATACTCCATTTGTGAGACCATGGAAGCTAAACCCTTATTCCAACCTTTGTCCCAACCAGCACTGAAGGACTTTTTCACAACCAATTTTCTTTTCACCTTCTCCGAAGAAATCTTCTCGGATAGAAGTTCCTCAGTAGCCTTCAATTTATTATGCACTTCTTCCTTCTGACCACCTACTTCACGAAGCTTGTCTAACTCTTCCTCAGCAGACTTGAGCTGACTTTCAAGCTCTCCAACATTTTGGAGCTTCCCCTCGAGCTCTTTATTATTTACCTCCAAGTATTTTAGTTTATTCTCCAACCCCTTGGAGACTTCAACAACTTGATCCCTCTCCTGCTCAGTGGAGTTAAGTTGTTTCTCCCAAGAAGCTTTATCATCAAGATACTTCTGACGAGAATCTTTTAAAGACTGCGTCAAGCCTACAAAAGCCATCTCTACACCACCAGAGGAGATGGATGCCTTGATGGATTCGTCCTTCTTCAGAATTGTATTGAAACAAGTTACCAACTGGAAAAAGAAAATAATTGTAAGTCAGTGCAAGCACATAACGCGAAAAATGAAAAGTTTAGATTTGCAATACTTACCGAGTCAATGTGCTGAGCTGCCAAAGTGGTAACCCTATCCCGAGAAAGATTTTTTTTAATACCTTAGATCTCGGGAATGATCCAAGACTTCACCGAGCTCATGGCAGAGCTCGGGGCAACAAAAGTGGGAACACCACTTCTAGTAGTTGGGGGCTGAGTGATGGATTCAACCAAATTGACCGAGGAGCTCTTCTTCAGCTTCCTCGGAGGATCAGCAAATGTTTCGACCAAGGATGTAGTCTTAGTCGGGGATATGACTATAACCTCGCTTGGAGCAACAACCTTGCTCGGAGCCACTGGGGGCTTCTCGGCAACCTTCATAGTAGCAGCCAGAGGAGGTGCATCGATTTTTCTTATCCCTTCTTCTGGGACATCATGCTTACTTTTCTTTGCCTCTCCAGCAATAGAGGCAGATTTCTTGAAGAGGGCAGGAGCTCTTCTTCTCTTCATTCTTTCACTCAGAGGAATATGTGACTCAGGTGAAGAACTTTCAGAGGCTGGTGCCAGTTTTACTTCACCTATCACTGGACGAGCAGTAAAAGACGAGGTGTAACTCTTATACTACAACAAATATGAATCTGATCTGATATGCTCGTCGGCAACAGTCTGATGCAAACCCCAGATAAGTTTCAGATGTTTTAAGTTAACTTATGTCTCTTTTGGAGACCTTCTTTTGCTGTCAACTGCAAATGAATGAAAATTAAAATATCAGTGACACTTTTTATCAAACACAAAGAAAGCATAATTTCAAAAATAAAGTAAAGTAAAAACAACCTATCCCATTGCCATAGGGAGGGCATCTGGGACCCTGATACACATCATTTCCAGTTAGTGGAGCATGTTGCCAATTTTTCATAACAACACCATGCTCGAAATAATCCGTATTGGCATCTGGGAGATTGACCACTAAAGCCCTATTTAAAAACCTAGTTTTCAAGTAAAAAGTACTGTCGCTGACAACCCATCTATAGCAAAACATAATTTCTGGAATTCTTATACGAGTTCCATGAATCTGATTTAATCTATGAACTCCATTAACTATTCTCCATGTATTGGGAGCTATTTTTCCAGGAACCATTCCAAAATATTAACAGAATTCCAGACACAAAGGGTTTGGGGGAAAAGAAAAGCCACATTCAGCTACAAAGAGACTGCGAAACCAAAGTCCCTCAGCCAAACGAAAATAATCTGAAGGTTCAGAAAGTTCCTCCAAAACAACCCATGAAGGAATAGAGAAATTAGAACGAAACTTATCAAGCGGATCGACAAGGTAAACCATGGTGAATAAAGGAAATAAAAGAGAAGGAAGAGGATCTTACAGAAAAAGGATGGATCTGTTGAAAACGAATGATGAAAAGGATGAACGCACAAGAGAGAGAGAAAATGGAAAACTCAAAGATACAAATTTGAAAAAGTAAAAGACGATATGATTTTCTGCAACGCTTAAATACCTTACCTTGGGAGAAGGTAAAAATAATGATTACAAAGAGAGACGTTTACGCTACCGGCGGCTAAAAGGACAAAAAGGGCGCGGAGATCGAAGCAGTTGGAAAAATTCTAAAGTCTGATTCTATGAATTCGAAAAGAAAAATAAATGCGAAGAAAATAGTCCTAAAATTCAGGATGACCAATTAATCCCGCCATATTTCGAGAAGAATGTTCCACACTCCTCATTCTCGAATTGTGAAACATTGGGGGCTTCTGTTGATATCAAATTTAGTCTGCTGACATGTCTCAATTAAATGGAGTCACGTGGCAATCTGTGTGGCAATAACAAACACTTCTGAACAACACCTTGACTTCGAGGAACTCAATTTCCCCGACCAACTCAGATACTCCAAGTAGTAGGTTCTCTCCGAAGAACTCTACTGCACCTAGCAACTCATGGATACCGAGATACTTAGGCAGTCCGAGCATCTTAGGCACTCCGAGCTGCACCTCGATCAGAGCATTTATTATTAGACAATTAAGAGGATTAAATGCTGATTATTATCATACAGATGTATACGCTTATTGGACAGCTATATATTATCCTTTCACATGTACAACCTCGGGGCTATAAATACATTGTATCATCCTCATTGTAAGGGGACTTGGAATTTCTTGGTAGAAACCTGTTATCGAGAATTCCCAAACACTCAGCAATAACAAAAACAGTGGACGTAGGCCATTCTTTTAAAGCTGAACCACTTTAAAAATTCTTTTGTCTGTGATTAAATAATTAGAGATAATCTAATTTTTTACATCAATAGAGAGAGTTATATATATATATATATATATATATATATATATAGAGAGAGAGAGAGAGAGAGAGAGAGAGAGAGAGAGAGAGAGAGAGAGAGAGAGAGAGAGGATTGACTTTTAGGTTTGTTTGTCTTCACATGGAGTATGTTATAGTTAAGGATGACAATGATAAGATTAAAGATTCCGTGGAGAAGGATTTTAATGGGAAAACTCATTTGCATTGTGAGGAACCATATATTCCGAACGAGATGCACTTTGCTGATCCATTAGTTAATTCTTTGGGAACATGTGTACATGGAGATTCCGGTATAGTTCAGAAGTGTCGAAACCAGTGCATAGAGTTGGTCAGACATGTCCAACTGCTGCCAGTTTAAAATATCCAAACAAATCTGGATGTTCAACAAAATGATACTCCAAAGGTTTACCACTACAAAGAAGTTGTTGATCTGATGAGTCGAATGGAAAAGAAAATGTTGAGGAATGTCAAGAGCAGTTAGTGGAAATACAAAAGTGAGCTGTTCCCAGAATATCGAAACATATTGATTCTGAAGGTGGTCAGCCTCTTGTGTTAGCGCTAGGTACAAAAAATGCCAGGGCTGATTTTTCAACTGAAGCATCTATTATCACTGTTCAAGCTAAAAATGAAACACACGTGGAAAAAAGAGAAGAAGGTCCATAATTTTCTCTCGTGCTCGAGGACGATAATTTATTTTCCTTGTCTCTTTGAAATTTTAGTTATTTATTTTAATTTTTATTAGCATGTGTAAGAGCTACTAGGATAGGCTATTTCTCCTAAGCTTATTAATAAATTTTTGTTACCCCCTCCCCTCCCCCCCCCCTCACCCAAAAAAAAAAAAAACACCCTTCTAAAAAGTCATATGCCATGTGCATGACCGACTTTCGCATTTCAAAATTACATAGGTTAATAATAGGGGATTACTTGTAGTTGTTTTGACACTTAAGGGGGTTAGGTTGAGAAAATGAAAGTTTGGTGACACAGTGAAAATAGGATTAAATTATAGTTGCAAATATAATTAACCCTATAATTTATGTTTAATTCGAACTTTCTTTCCTTAATGGTAAAAAAGTTACGTTCTGCTGAATTATTATTACTTGTGACATTTACATCATTTTTCTTTACTCGTTTTGTTCATCATTATTTGAGCAGCAACGCCCTTTTCCTATATTTGGTGATTGCATTTGGTTTTTTTGAACGGCAATCATAAATTCAATGCCATCTACATAAGTGGTTACTTTGAATTTTGTTTATTTATTTATGATTTATTATTATTATGATAATAATAATAACTACTACTACCATTATTATGATAATAATAATAACTACTACTACTACTACTACTACTACTACTACTACTACTACTACTACTACTACTACTACTATTATTATTATTATTATTATCATTATTATTATTTGTATTTCCAAATGTAAAGTAATGATTCAAATCAAATAATTCATTTTATATTTTATCTATAAATATTACATAACATCTCACTCTTTTAAGAAAATGCAAAATATCTTCTAACAATAAATGGCTAAAGATATAATCGTATTATAATGCTAACATAGTTAAAAGTACACTCTGGTTATAAATACAAAGTGAAGACAGTACACAATAATTGGCACTGCATTTTCGTAGAAATAAAGAAGTTATGTTTTTTATTACATGTGACATCTGCTTAAATTTTCTTGATTCGTTTTTTTCATCGTTCTTTTAGCAACATCACTATTTTACTATATTTGATTAATGCGTCTGATTGTTGTGGAATGACAATCGTAAATCCAATGCCATTTATATGAGGAGTTACTTTTAATTATTGTTCCTTTTTTTCGAACCTAAAGTATTGATTAAAATCCATTAATTAGAGTCCAATTTATTTTTTTAATAAAATGGAAAACGGAGTTCCAAGCATCTTGGAGCCTCTCTCTCCTCCCTTGATCCTCTGTTACCCTACAGCCTTTTTTGTCAGCTGCCATGACGGAGCCGACTCCTACCAAGACCAAACATCCACCACTGTTTTTAAAACCTAAACCTCCTGATCGAAACTCTATTAAATCTTTTGGTTCTATCCTATCCTCCAAACCTTCTCTTAACACCAACACTCAAATGAAAATAGTAGGGAGTGACCAGGGTGAGATTGCCATTTTCTTTTATGATGATGACATCTCCTCCATGGCAGTTCCATTCAAGTTTGCCCTTATTAGCCAATTCCAACATTGGCGTCCGTCAATAGAAACGATTCGTAAGAACTTCTTGACATTTTTTTCAAACAGGAATATTCAACTGGATTAATGGATAACTCTCATATTTTAATACGTCTGAATTGTGAGGAAGATTTTTATAGAATTTGGTTACGCGAATAATGATTTATTCACAGATATCCCATAAAGGTCATTAAATGGCTTCTGATTTTAAAGTGGACGCCGACAGCCCTCTAATGTCGATCTACGTGAACTTGCCATACCTACTGTTGCGCTAAAGCAAGACTATCTCTAGCGACCAAGACGATAAAACTCACTCGGGAATTTTATCAAACACTTGGTGTGCGGAAAACACCCAAGACCTTGTTCCCAAAATGAACTAGTGTGCAAACTCCCAATCGAATCAACCAAACATCAATGAAGAGACAATAAGAACATACAAGACAACCATCAAAGCAAAACAACAACGATATACCGTGGTTCACCCAAATTTGGGCTACATCCACCAAGGAGGATTTCTTCTTTCTATAGATAAATGGAGGAACCCAAAGGTTATACACACACACAATTTATCTCTCTTAGAAAGTCACTCACAAGAACTCACCCCTCAAATGGGAGCTCTATCTCTCTTTAGCTTTGATAACTCACAAAATAGCTCTCAAACTTGTCCTCTCTCAAAACCTAGAAATAACACTTGTATTTATAGATTTGAGCCAAAATGGCAAATTTGTAAATAAATCAAAACTGAAAAAAATAGGAGAGCCAAAATCAACAAACTCCACCTTGGCGATCCTGACGATCCAACCAATCTCTAGAATGCTGAAATTGAACCCGCTTGAAGACTGTCCCACCATCTACCAAGCTAATGCGATTCCCCCAGGCGATCCTCACGATCCAACCGAACTCGGAATGCTAACATCAAATCCGCTCTAAGATCATCCCGACATCTAACAAGCCAATACGCTCCACCCGACGCTAAGCCACCTCAAACTTCAACCATGAAGTGAGATACCGCAAGTCTTCACTCCAAGACTCTAAACGACTCCACCCGCCGAGGAACCAAGTTCTAAACTAAGAACTCCCCTGAATGCTTCCCATGTAACCATACGGTGAAGCTCGCTCCTCATGTAACCCGGTGAGTACACCCCCACACAATACATATAGCATACACCTTTACACGTAACATTCAAACACATCAACACCATCTTCCACCTTGAGAAATAACCACGGATGAGGTGGAAAATTCCTCACCTCTCATACCCTCCAAATCTCACCCTCGAAAGATATACCAAGTCTTTGTCACGAAAAACTCCCGTTTGCCAATGCTCGCAAACAATAACTCATCGACCTTCCTTGAACTAGCTACACACACCTCGAATCCATCACAGTCCTACACCTCCTCGATTCGAATCGGCCAATGCATGTGTGCAACTAAACCGGGTCAACATCACCCGTTGGCCCTAGAGGGGGACTTCGATCCATCCCCTCCACTAGTAGGTATTCTCCCATCACTACCGTCTACTCTTGGAAAGCTAGCTCCCAATGTCTCCGATTTGTTCACAAACGAGACATGCCTCGAACGTTCGATCACTTGTGCACACCGCTTCCCAATCTTCCTCGAAGTTTGATTTAGACGATACAACCCCTCTCTCTCCTCTCCCCTCGCTAGGACCATACAACCGCGTGTGACTTTCAAGACTCCACCCGCCACCGACACCCGGCAACCCTTGGAATCCAAACGGCTAATGGATATCAAATTCTTTCGCAACTTTGGGACATAGACCACACCACCCAAAGTGCGTTCCACCCCATCGAACATCTTGAGTTTCACCGTCCCGACACCCTCAACGGAAACCTTCTCTCCGTTAGCCAAAGACATTGAACCTTTTCCATTTTCCGTGAAAGTATCAAAATATTCCCTCTTAGAGCAAACGTGATCCGACGATCCCGAATCTAATATCCAATCATCTTGGGAAAAAGAGTTAACCTTGGAGATTGTGAGAAGTTCTCCAAGTTCATCTTTATAATTCGCACTCGCTACCGTTGCCCTCTCTGAATCAACATTGCCCTTAACCTTGTCGTTCCATAAAGGACATTCTCGGATCATATGACCCCATTCCCGGCACTCGTAGCATTTCGGCCCTTTACCACCAGCACCTCTCGATCTAGACCTACTACCGTCATTAAATCCCCGGTTGGAGTTCCTCCCGCCATTTTGCCCACCTCCGTCTCTCGCCATAAGGCCTTCATTATGGGAATACCCGTCACCTCCACCTTCCTTCTTTCTCATCGTGACATGAGATTGAATATCTTGCACAACCTCGTTGCACCGGAGCGTAGACTTCCCAAACATGAGCGTGGTCACAAAATGCTCGTATGAATCGGGTAATGATGCAAGCAACAACAATGCTCGATCCTCCTCAATGAATTGAACGTCTATCCGGTTCAAGTCATTTATCAAGGCATTAAAAACGTTGATATGCTTCATCATATCCTCACCCTCCTTCATCTCAAGCTTGAAGAGTTTCTTCTTGAGGACCAATTTATTTGACAACGACTTTCCCAAATAAATCTCTTCAAGCTTATCCCACATGCCTTTAGCCGTGGTCTCCGCTATCACATTATTCAACACATCATCCGTGATAAGCATCTCAATACACGAAGCCGCTCTTTGATCAATGTCAATCCACTCGGCATCGGTCATGCCTACCAGTCGTCCCTCTACCCCCAACAATGCTAATTGCAACCTCTGTTGGACAAGAACGCCTCGCATTCGTCTTTGCCATAACCCGAAATTGATCTTCTCATCAAAAGCCTTCATGTCCGTCTCCATTGAGCCACTTGATCCATAACTCGGATCCCATCTCTTAGAGACTCTGCTCGTAGAGGTTGATTCTCGAGTACTCTCCACATTTTCCGTCATTTGGAACAAAAACAAAAGCTATGCCAAAATTGCCAAAATTGATTCAACCTCGAACCAAAAATACCGGGCAAACAATGCAACCAAAGCTCTGATACCACTTGTTGCGCTAAAGCAAGACTATCTCTAGCGACCAAGACGATAAAACTCACTCGGGAATTTTATTAAACACTTGGTGTGCGGAAAACACCCAAGACCTTGTTCCCAAAATGAACTAGTGTGCAAACTCCCAATCGAATCAACCAAACATCAATGAAGAGACAATAAGAACATACAAGCAATCATCAAAGCAAAACAACAACGATATATTGTGGTTCACCCAAATTTGGGCTACATCCACCAAGGAGGATTTCTTCTTTCTATAGATAAATGGAGGAACCCAAAGGTTATACACACACACAATTTATCTCTCTTAGAAAGTCACTCACAAGAACTCACCCCTCAAATGGGAGCTCTATCTCTCTTTAGCTTTGATAACTCACAAAATAGCTCTCAAACTTGTCCTCTCTCAAAACCTAGAAATAACACTTGTATTTATAGATTTGAGCCAAAATGGCAAATTTGTAAATAAACCAAAACTGAAAAAAATAGGAGAGCCAAAATCAACACCTACCTATACACTTCTTCTAAAAAACATCCTTATTCTCCATTGCAAATGCAATTGGCAACCCGATAAAACTGGATGAGTCTTCGGACAATCTCACGACACCATGTTTGGCAATGGTTTGTGTGGAGGTTAAACATCTAAAAAATATGCCTAAAAGGATTTGGTTGGGCACACTAGAGAATGGGTTTTGGAAACCTATAAAATATGAGAACTTACCACCATACTATCATCTTTTCTCCAAACTTGGTCATGATGGATCGAATTGTAAAGTGGATGACTATGATTCCCACATAATTTTCACGAGATAGAAAGGAGAAGAAATGGTTCCCCCTTAACAGACGTCGATGAAGACTAGGTGGAAACCAATGAATAAATGAGTAACTTTATAGGAAGTAGGCATGTCGAAGTCTACAACAGTCCCAATATTTGCCAACCCAAAGAATGATATCAAATCTGAATCTTCTGATGTTACCAAATATAAACAATGCGACAATGGTACTGTTAGTATCAAATCCAAAATAGGAGATGTTCCTGACCTGGTTGTTGTTTCAAATTCAATGAACCTTCTTGCGGTAGAAGAAAATGAGATAGAAGACGGTGAGATACCTGCTAAATGATGAGAAGGAAGTGGTTTTATGTGGGGAATCTCCAAGTAGGGTGCCAATTAAGGAGATTATAGATAAACAATCATGAGATTTTGAAATGGATGATGTCCCAAAAACTCAGACAAGTTAACGTTAAACCAACCACTATCACTTCATATTCATTATCTCCTAGGCCTAAAAGACTCGTCAAAGAAAGCAGCCTCATTAAATATTGGTGCCATCTTTATGTGTCAGACTCCGATTCATCACTGGTGAGGGAGTTAAATGACCACACGAAATTCCTACAGGTTTACAAGAAGATTAAACTTTCAGTAATTTAAAATACCATTTTTACTTGAATATATAAAGTCCCATATCTATATAATAAAGTATAAAATTTATTTATATAAGAAGTTGAAAATGTGATGTCATCTTTACAAGTTTTTTTTTGTACTATAAATTTTATCCTTGAAATATTCTGTTTCCCCCTCTTTTGACATACTCTAATTTATTTTCTCCTTTTGTTCAAAATTCAAAAAGAGGGGTAAAATAGTATTATACGAATTTGAGTGTCACTTTCAACCTCTTACTCTCTTCTCTCACGCACAACCCACTACCTTCCGGCTTTTCTCATACGCCCTTTATTCTTACATTCATTTTGCTTAGTTCCATTTTACTATAATTGCACTCTTTTGATATAGCTCCTATGGTAAATATTTTTACGAAACATCAAACTCAATCTTATTCCGTTACGAGACAAGACACACAACGATATGGATTTTTTTTTTACCTGACATTAAAACAACTCAAATAAATACAACACCTTATGGTTTTTAAAACAAAACACGAACATAGTCACACACAACGATATGGAATTTTTTTCACGTGACATTAAAATAACTCAAATAAATACAACACCTTATTGTTTTTAAAACAAAACACGAACATAGTCATGGCATTACACAACATGAAATAATATTTCTTTAAATATATCGAATACGGTCCAAGTAAAAGAGCGACCACACATTGTTTTTTTAAACAAAAAACGAACCTGGTAAACGTAAAAATGACATGACAAAGCTGGTTGTCTCATTTTTATTTTGACACTGAATCTAAAATGAAAATATATGATTAAAACGATGATAAAACCATTGACCCTCAATTTAATCTGAAAAATACGTGACAATTGTTACACTCAGTTTTGTCATTTTGTAATTACGTACTTTGAAAATTTCGCCGTTACATGATTACGAACTTTCATTCTAGATGTTGCAACTCCACGTGTTTTTAATTCATATCATTACTGTTTTGATTAGTAATGTTATGAACAGTTGGACCAGTTGTTTGCGGCATGTTTGTTTTATTAAATTACACTATTTTGTCGGGGCACGGAATTTTTGTTGTTTTGTAATTATGTAGTTTGAAAAATTTTCCCGTTTCGCGATTACATATTTTGGAAACAAAATTCCGTTTCACGATTACGTACATGGAAAAATTTTCGACATGCCTTCAGGGGTAATAGGTTCATACAATAGGTTATTTAAAAAATTGTTTATCTATTGCGAACTAATTGACGTATGGTCCAATCAACGATGTATACTTTCAAAATTTTGCATCGTGCTTTTTTTACGACACACAAATGTAAACAATTTAATTTATTTTTTTTAACAACACATAAGTGTAAACAATTTACAAGATTCAACATTACGTAAATTTACATGATTCAATACTTTGAAAAATTGCACTTATATAATATATAATGCTTCATTACTAGGAAAGGAGACCGATTAACGTGTAAAGATTGTAAGGTTATCCCGGGAGAGAGCTTAACCTCACAACATAGGATAATGGTGTTGGATATAAATATTAAAAGTCAATCACGAATGCGAAAAGTGAAGATTAACCCACGAACTAGGTGGTGGAATTTAAAAGGAGATAAATTAGAACTATTTAAAGATAAAGTATTAAATGAAGCAACGTGGAATTGTGAAGAAGAAACTAACATAATGTGGAATAAGATGGCCACATGCATTAGGAAAATATCAAAAGAAATTCTTGGAGAATCAAAAGGCAAAGGGCCACAGTCTAAAGAAACTTGGTGGTGGAATGAAGAAGTACAGAATATAGTAAAAATTAAAAGGGAGTGCTTTAAAACATGGCAAACAAATAGAAATGAAGAGAGTTTTGAGAAATATAAATGGGCTAAAATGGAAGTTAAGAAAGTGGTAAGAGATGCTAAGTTAAAAGCGTATGATGATCTTTATACAAAATTAGGAACACAAGAAGGGGAAAAAAGTATTTATAAGCTTGCTAAACTTAGGGATAGGAAAACAAAAGATTTTAATAACGTTAAGTGCATCAAAAGTGATGATTCGAGAGTCCTAGTCAAAGATGATGAAATTATGGAAAGATGGAAAAACTACTTTGAGAGGTTATTAAATGGAGATAATGGGAGTAGATTAGATATAGAGGAACTTAGGGAGACTCGAGAAGATATATTTTTTCGTAGAATTAGGACAACAGAGGTCAGGATTGCTCTAAAAAAGATGAAAACAGGGAAGGCTTTAGGACTAGATGGTATCCCTATTGAGGTTTAGAAGTGCTTAGGGGATGATGGACTATCATGCCTTACAAAATTATTTAATAGAATTTTAATGACTAATAGGATGCCCGATGAATGGAGAAAAAGTATTTTAGTACCTAGTTATAAAAATAAAGGGGACATACAAAGTTGTTCAAATTATCGTGGTATTAAGTTAATGAGTCATACAATGAAACTTTGGGAGAGAGTGATTGAATATAGATTGAGATTGAAGACAACAGTATCTGAGAATCAATTTGGGTTTATGCCTGGGAGGTCAACAATGGAAGCAATCTATTTATTGAGGAGATTAATGGAGAGGTATAGAGAGAAAAAGAAGGATCTTCATATGATTTTTTTAGATTTGGAGAAGGCGTATGATAGGATACCCAGAGATATAATATGGTGGGTTCTACATAAAAGAGGAGTGACTCGCAGATATATTGACGTGATCAAGGATATGTATGATGGTGCGATGACTACAATAAGAACATCAGCTAGAGAAAGTAGTGAATTTTCAATTACGGTAGGGCTACACCAAGGTTCAGCATTAAGTCCTTATCTCTTTGTTCTTGTTATGGATGAGTTGACTGGACAAATACAAGATGAGGTGCCATGGTGTATGATATTTTAAGATGATATTGTTTTATTCGATGAGACTAAGATGGGGATAAACGCTAGGTTGAAATTGTGGAGAGAAACTTTAGAAACAAGAGGATTTAAAATAAGCAGAACTAAAACAGAATATGTGGAGTGTAATTTTAGTAGTAATAGGAGGAAAAATGGAGATGTGGTTAAATTGGAGGGTCAAGAAATACCTATAAATGATCATTTTCGTTATTTAGGATCGATTATACAAAAAGATGGAGATATGAGTGATGATGTTACGCATAGGATTAGAGCAGGCTGGGTTAAGTGGAGAAGTGCGACCGGCGTTCTATGTGATAGGCGTATACCTTTGAAGTTAAAAGGAACATTTTATAGGACGGCCATTAGACCCGCCATGTTATATGGGACAGAGTGTTGGGCAACCAAGAAACAAAATGTGCAGAAAATGAGTGTGGAGGAGATGCGAATGCTAAGATGGATTTGTGGTAAAACTCGAAAGGATAAAATTAAAAATGAACAAATTCGTAAAAAGGTGAAAGTAGCTCCTATAGAAGATAAATTGAGAGAAAATCGACTTCGATGGTTTGGACACGTCAAGCGTAGACCAATGGATGCTCCTGTAAGGAAGAGTGATTTAGTTAGTATTGATGGTAACCCAAGGGGTAGAGGTAGGCCTAAATTAACTTGGTGGGATATTATAAAAAAGGACATGATATCATGTGGTGTAACCGAAGATATTGCACTGGACAGAATGGAATGGAAAAATAGGATTCATGTAGCCGACCCCAAATAATTGGGAAAAGGCTTTGTTGAGTTGAGTTGAGTATATAATATATAATGCATTGATTATTTACATTATACACGACTTTATAGTTTTCAAAATTATCAGTGTGCCTTCAGGCACGGGCATACCCTAGTGTGTATATATATATATACATCAAATTGAAGATTATATCAATCAAAGCTTATGTAATAGCTTACAGTATAACATATATTATATCATGCAGGTTAACTGACCGTTATGAGAATTTAGAGGATGGGTGAAAGAGATTAGTTAGGGAGGGTAGCTTAACTAGGTTGTCTAAAATCTATACGATAGGTATTCACTATTAGAGGAGGGGTGAAGTGTATCTCCTGGGAGTGTGATACCAATTTAAATATGAGAGATTTTATATTTTAAAAATATGGCATTCTTGCACTTGCTAAATATTTTCAAAACCCGATCTCTCACCCATTTCTCTATTTTCCATATCTCTAGAAATATACGTATATATATTAGGTGTCAAAACACAGGGACACCTGAATGATAATTCTTTCGAGTCAGACGTTGCTGCAGCAGCTATGGATGCAAGCAGTATTATTGTGGGCGCTTCTAACCTGGTTATCTAGATAGGAGGTATGGTAAAACATTCGGGATGGTAGACCAACTGTATTCATTTATTCTTTTATCGCATTGAAGAATTTAGATTTGCTTGTATTATATGTTGTACCCACTGTATTCATTTAGGTTTGGTTAAAAAGATTAGTTAAATAAAATTTTGATGCCAGCCTAATAAGTTATTAGTAATTATATTGATTTTCGACAGTGATGCTAATAATGAACCATATGAGATTTCTGTTTTTATCGGGTATAGGATTGATCATCCGGTATTTTATTAGGCGGGGTGTCACAGGTGGTATTGTTTTGAAGATGATTTCACAGTGAAAAAAAGAGGAGAACTAGAAAGGGCTATTCGACACTTAAAACTTCTAATATTCAAACCCGATCCAGTTATAATTTTCAAAAAGATATTAATCTTATTATATATTTATGATGCAGTTCTTATTCTGGCATATTAAGGGGGTTGGTAATGGCCCCTCCGTTAGTAGACATAAAAGGTTCTCTCGTATTCATTCAATTGAGGTTTTGGCAATTTTGTAACTGAAAATAGATGAGAATAATATTGAAAACTTATATAAAAAATTAAAATTTACGGGTGGTATGGCCAATGCTACTAATAAAATTAAGGTTCTATGGAAAAAAAATTGGAGGGTAGATTTGTCAAAAAAAAAGGGGATCAGTCATTATCAACGCGGATGAGTTATGGGGTATTTCAAAATCCCTTTGTTTTTACAGCGATTCATGCGAAGTGTAAGGAGGAAAGAGTACATCTTTGGGTGGAGCTTGATGAGATCTCCGCAATGTGCAATAATAAATGGATTGTATGTTAGGATTTTAATATGGTGGATAATAGTGACGATAAGATTGTAGGTAATAGTGTTAACTGGGAAGGTCTAATGGATTTTAATCTCATTTTTATTATCGATGGTCTGCAAGATATTTCGTTTAATGGTTCTAGATACACATGGTGTAATAATCGAGAAGGTGGGGCAAGGATTTGGGCTACGTTGGATGGTGTTGTGGGAAACAAAAATAGGCTTAATGGCCCTTTTATTAGCTCTGTTGATCACCTACACAAGACCAACTCGGACTATAGTCCCATTCTGTTGAAAATTAAAGATCAAAATAATCAATCATGTATCTCGTTTAAATTTCTGTCGTTTTGGACCAAGAATGAAGAATTTTAAGAGTTTTGAAACAAGTTTGGAAATCACGAGGAAACCTGTGCTAATTTTTATGGAGAAACTAAAATAGGTAAAGTCCTTCCTTCAAATTTCGTCCAAATCCACATTTGGTCAAATTTTTCAAGCATCTCGAAAAGTTGTGGATGATAAGTTGAAAAGGGAAATTGAGTTTGATGAAGAATCGCCTATTCTAAATCGGCTCGAGTTTCACAAGTCTCAAGTGGAATATCTAAAAACTCCCAAAGTAGAAGTAGATTACTCGAAACAAAAATCGAGGCTAAAATCGGACAAAGAAGGGCATTCAAACAGTTATTTTTTCATGTGATTTCAGAGAAAAAAAGTGAAAAACTTCACATTGATCGAATCCAGAATGAAAATGGCAGCTACTGTGATTAGCCTTTGGATGTAGAATTAACGTTGATTGTCTATTTTAGCTCACTGCTGTCCACGAGCAGTAACTTAACAAATGATGTTGTGATGGGGAAATGTATTCCATATTTGGTTAGTGTAGCGGACAACATAGTGGTAAGAAATATTCCGAATTTGGTTGAGATCCATGATGCAATATGGGGTCTAAACATCGAAGGGGGTACTGTTCCGTATGGGTTCATTGGGTTCTTTTTCAGGACATGTTGGTCAATTATTACGGAAGATCACAACAAAATGGTTGTTGCTTTCTTCTCAGGAGATGAGCTGCTGGTTAGTTGGACTTCTACTAACATTGTGTTGACTCCTAAAACTGATTGGCGCAAGACATGTAAGGACTTTCGCCCCATTAGCCTTTCTAAGTTTTCTTCAAAAATTATTTCAAAAATCTTGGCGAACTGAATGAGATTAATCTTACAAAAAATAAATTTTCCATCTTAAGCATGCTTTAATAACGGACGATCCATTTTTGATAATGTTCTTATCGGTCAAGAACTCATGCCGTCATTTAAAAGTAAAGTCCGGTGGTCGAATATTATTATGAAGACCGATATGTCGAAAACATATGACCGCACATCTTGGTTTTCATCACTAAGGCCTTTAGAGAGTTTGGTTTCTCTGAGACGGTTGCTGATTTATTTTGAGGTTAGTTTCAAATTATTGGTACTCGATTCGGGTGAATAGAAAAGCTTGCTGTTTTTTAAATCTAGTAGGGGGTGAGACAAGGTGATCCATTATCTCCGGCCTTATTTCTAATTGCTTCGAAAGTCCTTAACTGAGGAATCAAAAAATTAATGGAGGAGAGAGAAATGAACAATTTTACACTAACAAGGGCTTGTCCTATTATTTCTTACCTTTCTTTTGCAGATGACACACTCATTTTATTGAATGGGGAGAAAATATCGTTAAAAAATTTCATTACCTTTTTGAGATCATATTAGAATGCTTCAGGTCAAATGGGGATTTTCGAAAAAAGTTTATTTTATTTACTCGAGAACCAAATCTATGGTAGAAAAAGGATTGTGGAAGGTGTCACCGGATTCCAATTCATAAAAATCCTACATCTTCATTTGGGGGTACCCCAATTTTTAGGTAGGAAGAAGAAAGAATACTTTTCTTCGTACAACGACAAATTGGTGAAGAAACTTAATATGTGTAATCACAATACTTTTCTCAAGCCGCGAGAGTTACTCTTATTAAATGGGTGGGGGAGGTGGATAAATGTCATCTTTTTGCAGTGCTCAATACAACAAAATCAATTCTTAGGCATCCACCAAAATGTTTTATTTATCGCTAGCATATGCCCATAGTGTTTCGTGGAAATTTTTTAGCACAATATATTTGTGGTCTCAGTTCATGCATAGTAAATACAAAAAATGGAGGTCCGCAATTAAAGGGGTTCTATGACAAGTTCATATCAAGTCTGGAGAAGAATGCAAAGGGTGGGGTATGATTTAGCGGAAAAATTTAACTTTAATAATGGTAAATGGTTGTTTGAGAGAAGGTGTGAGTTTAGTGTTAAATCCGCATGGCACTTAACTAGAGAAAAATGATGTGTTCAATGCTCTTTATCTTTAATTTGGGATGCGAGGATTTCCCCAAAGATCTCAATTTTTGTGGCGCTTGCTTCAAGACGGGGTGCCCATTGATGAGTATGTCAAACAAATCAATATACATAATGTATCAAAATGTATGTGTTGCACGATAGCAGATGAGGAAAATAGAGAACATCTTTTTTTTTTAAAACATTCCATTAGCTAAATCCATTTGGAAATGATTGAGCACTCTATTTGGTTTCGCGAGTACGATAGCGACTTTCAAGGTTGATTTAATGACGTGGTGAATTAACTCGAAAGGTGAGGAAATTGTAGCTATTATATGTCGTACTATTCCACCTTTTATTTGTTGCATTTGTGGTGCGCCGGGAACAAATGGAATTTTGAAGGTGTTCCTGTGAAGGAGTCTTTTATTTTCAATCAAGTTTGTGGTGAGTTTATACTAGCGTTTAGAAGTAAACCGTAATTCTCTCTTAGAACTACCTTTTTCTTAGGTATTCTAAACGCTTTTCATAATATTGGAGCACATATTACTACCCACTGATGTGTGCCACGGGTGAGGGACTATTCCTCAATAGCTTGTGAGTAATAAAATATATCTATTTCCGAAAAAATAAAATTATATACAATCAATTAATTTATTATACATTTTTATATAAGTATTACATCACATCTCAATCTTCTAGTAAAATGTAAGAAGCAAAATGTCAAATATTTGGTATAAGGTTAATATACTATTAAGTTAGGTAAAACTACGGTCTTATGATAAAGACGGTTAAAATAATGTATAATAACTAAGACTGGGTTCTCTCTATCTAGGGTTTTGCATGCAGTTCTCACACCAGTTATTTTCTCCTTACAACGTCATTTCTTCTTTCGTCATGTTATGACACACACACACACACCTTATTTTTCGCTACAGTGTTCGTATAAGGATTTTGTAATAATCAACAACTACAATTGATTATATATTTTTTAACAAGAAAATAAATTTATTTACACATAATAGGAGTAAAAACCTCTCGTGAAACTCTTACAAAAGCTAAAGAAATTAAAATTAAAATTAATTACAAAAATTTAGGAAGTCTCGAATAATAAGCGAAAAGCCTTAAATTATATTTAAGAGTCAGTTTCTCCCCAGCACTAAGGGTAGAGAAAGATTCCACTTTAGGATTTTTAGATATAATGATTTTTTTAATTTCAACCACCACTTCTTGACGGATAAATATAGGATCCTCAGTTTTATCAACGATATCAAGCGAAACTCTAACTTGAGAATTTAACATTTGACATTGAATTTGACCATAATTTTTCCCACCCCCCTCTTCAACAACAATCCAATCATGGGCGGAGTTAAAAAACATTTCTAAATCAGACTTTGGAATCTCGACACACAATTTTACTCATGAATTGTAGTCATCTTTGTCTACCCTTAATGAAACCTTTATGTGAGTTGACACTATATCATTTAAATTTGAAATATCCTCTAATGGGGGCATTTCATCATAAGCGTGTGAGTCATCATTATCTGAACTGACTATTTCCCGGGAATAACATTTCTAAAATTTTGATTAAACAAAACCTATTTTATTTTTGGGGTAGTGCGTACCGATATCTGTCATACAATACTTTCCGAAATTATCCCATGTCCAATAAAAAGTAACCACACTCAATTCTAGGTCATCCGAAACTAGTGGCTGAACAATTAGGCAACTAAAAAGATTCTTAGTTGTGGGACACAATGCGTGTAAATCATTAAAATTTGAGCTTCCAAATGGTGTCACCCTGAAATTTATTAAGTTTTACCCTATGGAGTAATCTCGTAGGGTGCACAAAAGAATTTATGAAAATATTTAGACCTTTTATAAAAATCAAATATTATTTCCAAATTTAGAGAGATAGTATAATATAATCATTGATAGAAGATATTTTTCTAAGGGGTACATGATAACAAGATAAAAATAGTGCGACTAAGTGGATTATTAGGCAGCGAAGCTAAATTGCTAGCATTGAGATATCTTATCTTACATTGTATTATTTTGACCAAATATAAAATATAAGTGTCTAAAAATTATATTAGTGGATTAGAATAAAAAAACAGTAAAAATAATGAGAAAGAAAGTTAGTTTCAACGATCATAGCAGTTGAAAAGGCAAGTCCTAGGTCATTTTTTGAATAAGTGATGAGATTTCCTCACACGTGTTTAGCACATGTGGTCTGTTAGTCTTCTTATATTATGCAATATTATGCAGTGAGTTACCTATTGTTTGTTTAGTCCAAGTGGGACTCTTGCATTATTATGAATAGGACGTAAGTAAATGTATATGAACATTATACCCTATTTTTCAATATATGGATATCACCCTCTGTTTCTCCACTTGGGTCATTTTTAAATTTATATTTTTTTTGGTAGGAAATACTAGAATGACTATACTAACAGAGAGATCTTTTTTTTTTCCCACAAAACAGAAAATATATTAAAACAACATTATTTTACATGAGATGTTGCGATAGACAGACCTAATTACACCAAAAGGACTCTGATCAAAAGAAAAAAATGAAAACTGTGCAGAAATGATAACATAGTCCTTTTTCAATAATTTTATATTTTTTTTCTGGAGTGTAAAGATAAAAAAAAAATTGTCATACCACTTGGTCCCCGGATGAGTTTTAAGCGCATCTCGACTAATTCACCTGGCTAAGTATTATTTGGATAGTGTCTGAAATTAAAGTAGGGACCAAACTCAATCTACCTCAAAAATTGTCCCAGTGACAACTTTATATCACCATATCAAGAGACTTGGTTGTGTAAAGATAAGTTAAATTGTCCAATCTTTATTAATTGTGGTGGGACTTTATGAATCCAAAGCCACAGATATACATGTCACTGCCATAAGGTAACAACTTGATCGATATATTCTTTCAAGCACAATCGCACCCTACACTCACATAAATGACTTGCATGATATTCCAAACGGGATCATGTCGATGCCACAAGCAAACTTTGATACATGAATAATGATATGAGTCAAAACCCAGCGCCCATACACTCACTCATACACAATTTGAACCCACTTGTTTCGCTGCAGCATGCAAAGAATCCAATGTTAATATTTTAAAATAAAAAATAATTTTTAATTTTAATTATATTAAAATTTGAAATTATGTATTTTTAATTTATATGGTCCTGATAAATATGAAATATTCAATTAGACATGCGATAAATACAAGATAAATGCAAAAATTAAGATATTGGTTTAGTTCATATCCTTAAGTAACTTAAAAAGATGACTACTTTGACTATGAATTTCGGCTTTCTTATTCCTTGCACTATCTGTGGTTATCTAACACGAAAATATCTAAGGTGGAAGAAAAAAATCCAAAATTCACTTTTTCACATTTTCTTAAAATTATGGGGAGACACATATGACAATTTTGGGTTGTTTTCAGGAGGTTTCAAGCAATATATTATCATGTTTTAAGATATATCCAAGCACTATATCTAACCCTAGTAAGAGACAAATTTTAGTTTCGAATTACTGTTATATAGCCTATTAATTCAAAAATTGTATTAAGAATAAACATCCTGAAATATATGTTAAAAACTGTTTGGTCTACGATGTAACATGCTAATTTATGTGCTAAAAAAATTACAAAACAATCTTGTATAACATGTGATGTCAGAGCTTAAGGTTTATGATCCCGTGCAATTCATATGCCGGTTTGCTTATAACATTATGAATTTATATATGCTTGAAGCCCCCAAATAATTAAATAATCGCTTTTTGAATTAAATATTAATTTCCTTAAATGCGAAATAGGATGGTTCACACAACACACACAACCTTCAAATTTTAATTTCTTTCAAATTAAAATTAAACTAAACTAAAAGTGACATTAAATTAATCCGACATAAATTTTCACTTAAACATTTTTAATTTAACCCAAGTGCTAAAATTTGTCTAACAAGATTAATTCATTTTTTTATTTAGGCCAAACCAAATTCTATCAAATCAAATCATCTTAACTTAATTAAATTAACTTAAAATTCACTCAAATGAATTCAGCACCAAATTAAACTAGAGTGTGATTAAACCCAATTTTATCTTAGTTAACCTAAACAAGCATTCTAACGTGATTTGCAGGATAAAAATATATCATATCACACTACACGCCGATGTACGAGGAAAACCCAAATGGGAAAAACCTCGGACGACCCTGGCCTAACAAATCCACTAAGAATGGAATTAGAATTACAAGACAATAGATTTACATTAATAATTTGACTCCATCCAAGCCTTGATGCTCCTTCTTGTAAATATCTCCGCCTAGTAGATAACCATGGACGCCTCCACGGTCTGGGACTCCCTCATGAAAAGCCTTTCTTCGAGCGAGTACACCGCATCAAATAATTACTCCCCTTTGTGGGTAGAGAATAAAACATAAACTTCTGATTTTTGTGGTAGTGATGAACCAATGGTGCCAAACACAAACTCCAAGCAATATATATATATATATATAATAAAGTAGCTTGGTTTTTGAAAATATACACATTTTTAACGGTGCAAATCAATGCCACCTCCTTACATATTTTGCCACAATGGATGGTTGAGATCACATCTCTTCCTTTTTTACAAACCTACCCCTCAACTATTTAGTTTCCCCCTCTTTTCTACCTCTTAAACTTACCCCTTAATTCAAAACTTGGGCATTTTGGTAACACACTCTCACTTTACCCAAACAAAACTCTCTCTCTTTCTCGATATCTCCCTCGCTCACCCCCGTTGCCCTCATTCTCTCCCTCACTCGCTCGTAGTCCACAACAACTCTACATCTCTTAAATCTTTGTATCATCAAAGAAGGTACTCTCTTTTCACATGGATTTTTGGTTTAATATTTATCTTTTAACCTCGATTTTTCATAGCGATTTATTAATGCTTACTGGCTTATTTGTTGTTTAGAGTTCTTACACGGAAGATATGTTGTTTTGAGTTGCGTTGATTTTTATCAAAATTTTTAGGTTTTTGGATCTGTTATAGTTTATGTTTCTGGGTTCAAAGATTTGATGTATGTTTCTGTATGAATCTTGCAATAAGATACATAAATTTGTGTTCCTAAATTGTTTTGTACTCATGTATAATTTTCTCTTTTTATATTTGTTGGAGTTTTGCTTTGTTGGGAATCAGAATCTGACCTAAAGGTTTGATTATATTTGTTGGGAATCCAAATCCGAGCTAAGATTTGATGTATGTTTCTCTATGAATCTCAGAAATATAAAATACATCATTGTTTGCATTGTTTTTGAGTCATCGACTCTCCAACGGTGTTGCAATAAACTACATATGTGTGTGTAAAGGACCCAAAGCTTTAAAGACGTTTTGATGATGGGTTCTCAATGTCCTGAGTTCAACAATTTGTATATATCAGGCCTCAAATTATTCTATTATTTCTATCAGGTATGATTTCGGATGATGATTGAAATAAGGGTTTGGATTTTGAACTTATTAGTTCGCACATGAAAGAACTTATTACTTCTTAAATAAGTCTCCGTATCCAAAAATTCCTATTCATATTGTTAGAAATCATATAATCATATTTATACAAAATATTATTTTTACATTGATTTTTCTTTTGAAAACATGTTGGCCTTATGTTTTAGGGTCACTGGACTAATGTAAAGGCCCCGATGAGTTTTACTTCCTTTGATATTCATATCCCTATCACTAATATTTACATTCCTATCGCAGATATATTGTCAATTTGTCTATGACTAATTTATGTAAATTTCGTACTCGGGCCATTTTAAGGTGCTATAAACTTGGTTGCAGGTTACACAGAAAAAATGACAAGTCATAGGATGGATTATATATATTAGTTACTGTTGTAGAATGTACATAGTTTGAATAAAAAAAATTGTGTATTTAACAACATATGCGTATTCATCATGATGTATAAAAAATAAGCATACGTTGTGTGTTCAACAACAACGTATAATAAAGTTTTTATATTCTTATTTTCAACTATGTTTCATCTTTAATTTTGTTCTACACATTCAATTTGTTACTAGAATAATATTTATTTTTTCGTTTTTCAATTTGTTGTTAGAACAAATATTTTGTTCCATCTTCAATTTACTAGAACATACTTCTTCACCGCTGCATCACAATTCCTTTCAAATCTATAAAATGAAAGGTAGTTTTTCTTTCCAAATATAATAAATGCAAGGTAGTTTTAAGTTGTGGTATTCTTTGGTCTTGAAGGTAACTTGCTGTGAATTGAGTCCTAGTCTTATATGTATATCATGCATGTCTTATCTTTGCAGTTGATCATGGGTGTGCATACATGCTGATGAGTGCTGGATCGGATGCATGTTGATGAGTGCATACATGTTTATGAGTGCTGGATGGGTGTGCATACATGTTGATGAGTACTTGTAGTTGTTTTGAAGCTTAAGGGGGTTCGGTTAAAAAAATGAAAGTTTGGTGACACGGTGAAAATAGGAATAAACTATAGTGGTAAGTATAATTAACCCTATAATTTATGTTTAATTCGAACTTTCTTTCCTTTATGGTAAAAAACTTATGTTCCGCCGAATTATTATTACTTGTGACATTTACATAAATTTTCTTGATTCGTTTTGTTCTTCATTATTTGAGCAACAACACACGTGGCCATCCTTGATCCTCGTGGAGGGAGAGAGATGATGATGAGAGGGTGTGTCATCTCTGTGGTGAGAGGATCCTGGTCCCGCGCATCCCTCTCGGTAGCGCTTCGGCCATCGTTGGTGATATGTGAGGTGAAAAATGTAGAGCGATGGAGTCGCTAGTCTATTTTACTCAAAACAGATAAAAGAAGGTGGAGCTATCCCGAAGGAAAACATCCAAAGACATACTGATACTTATGAAACCAAAATTGATTCGAAAAGGGTTCATAGGCTAAGTTACGAAATAGGAAGGTGTTAGGCACCCATTCCACCCTTGATGTCTCTCATAGATTGTTGTTATTTTCCATTATTTCCCTGTGATATGTGTGCATGTTTATACATAGTGAAGATAGGAATCATCGACTTGTATCGTGGAAGAGATCAAGCGAGTCATTCATAGGAATGTTCTTAAAAGTAATATTAGGAAATATGATTTACGTGGTTATCCATGCATTAATCGTTATACAAGAACGATAACGCATGTGAATAATACACCACTCAGAAAAAAATATATGTATATATAAATATACAAATTTTAAGAAAATTAAGTTAATGAATATAGAAAAATAACAAAGATGGAAGGTATAGGACTCGAGTCTCGGGTTGTACCCCGAGACACCTACGTAGCCTATAGAGGCATCAAAGTCCACGTAGTTCGTATGAAAAATGAGGATGGGATTTATTCCATAAATCCAATCCCTTATATGTGTGTGCGTGTGTAGAAAAAGTGTTTTAGTTTTGAGAAAAAGTATGAGAATTCCCGTTTGGAATTTATGAGCAAACCCTTTTTTTCTTATTTTTTTGGGTTTTATTTACACGAAAATAAGAGATGTGAAATAATACTAAATAAAAAGTATATTAGCATATATGAGATTGAGAGAATAGTGCTAAGTAATAAAACAAGTTAATGCAAATTTAGGATGATTTGAGAAAGTTAGACCTTCTTGAAGATCTTGAGCTTGATCTTGAATGTTGGAGAGCAGCTATTGCACCTGGGTGATGATGAAGGGTACTTAATTCACCATGTTTGATGAAAAATATGATGAAAAGTGAGGGATGGAAAGGTATTTCGATGTGGAAATCACACTGACTTCGAGAGAAGTTTTATGAGTTCGCTAAGAGTGATGGATTTTAGATCTTGGGTCCTCGTTGCAATAAGGTTAGGCCCTCCTTTTTATAGGCCCAGGGAATTCTTGATCGTCATAGTCCCAGTCCTCCGAATCGGCAGGAGTTTTTAGGCACACTGCCAATAAGAAAGTTTAGGAACCTGACATTTGCCAGTCTCTTTCAAGTTCCTTCAGAAAAATGGTCATAAAACAAAAACCGTTGATCTAAATCGCTCACGGGGAGAACTTATGCAAAGGTACTTTGGAGACCTTTGAAAGTCCTTTGGACTGCTCCTGAGTCCGGGACTTGACTTCGGGTAAAATATGGCTCGAAAGTGCTCGTCAGTCCTTGATATGGGGAATTGTCGGACATAAATGGATCGTTCATTCGCATGGTAAGTAAGAATAGCACAAGGGATGGACCGTTGGAAAGGAGATTCAGTGCCCTTTGATGATTTATTCAGTCTCGATCGAGAAGCATATTTGACTTATTTCAAATGGAGTTCGGGAGCATCCAGTGGCCTCCTAATCAAGTTTCGAGGGAAAATGGTTTGTTCGTCCGCACCATAAGTCAGAATTGCGCACATGGAGAACCGTTGTAAAGGGGATTTAGTTCCCTTTGAAGATTCATTCGGTCACAGCTAAGATGAAGAGTTTGACTTTTGGTCAAACAGAGCATGGGAGTGCCCGATGGCCTCTAGGTCAGTACCCGGGGTATGACTTATAATTGTAGTGATGAAGGGAGGTGCTAGGGACCTAAGGAAAGATTACGGGGTGCTAGAATGGGGTGTCTATAGATCCCCTCAATGGGTGAGTTTGGAATAAACGAAAGATGTCGAATAGACACCACATGATGCTTTTGAAGGAGGATGACCAATTGAGAGGGTCGAGGGAAATTCTGACGACCTGGGGATGAGGATGACAAATTCAACGGGTCGAGGAAAATTCTAAGAGCTTAAATTGAGATATCCAATTCTGCGGGTCGAAGACAATTATGAGAATCTAAATTTTGATGACTAATTTTGAGGGTCGAAACCAATTCTGAGGGCTTCAATTGAGATGATCAATTCTACGGGTCGAAGCCAATTCTGAGGGCTTAGGTTGTGATGACCAAGTATGTGGTTCGAAGCCAATTCTAAGGGCTTAAATTGAGATGACCAATTCTGCAGGTCGAAGCCAATTTTGAGGGATTAAATTGAGATGAATAATTATGCAGGTCGAAGCCAATTCTAAGGGCTTAATTGAGATGACCAATTCTGTGGTCGAAGATAATTCTGGGGGCTTAAATTGAGATGAACAACTATGAGGTCTTAAATTGAGATGACCAATTCTACAGGTCAAAGAAAATTCAGAGGGCTTAAATTGAGATGACCAATTCTATGGGTCGAAGCTAATTCTGAGGGTTTAAATTGAGATGACGAATTCTGCGGGTCAAACCCTATTCTGAGGGCTTAAATTGAGATGACCAATTCTTTGGGTCAAAGCCAATTCCGAGGGCTTAGCTTGTGATGACCAATTCTGCGTCTCGAAGCTAATCCCAATGGCTTAAATTGAGATGACAAATTATGCGGGTCGAAACTAATTCTGAGGGCTTAAATTGAGATGACCAATTATGTGGGTCGAAGTAAATTCTGAGGACTTAAATTGAGATAACCAATTCTGCGAGTCGAAATCCAATTCTAAGGGCTTAAATTGAGTTGACCAATTCTACAAGTCAAAGACAATTCTGGGGGTTTTACCCCGAGATACCTACGTATCCTATAGAGGCATTTAAGTCCACGTAGTTCGTATGCAAAATGAGGGTGGGATTTATTCCATAAATCCAATCGGGGGCTTTTCTTCCATGTGTGTTCGTGTGTAAAAAAAGTGCTTTAGTTGTGAGAAAATGTGAGAAAAAGTATGAGGATTCCCGTTTGGAATTTATGAGAAAACCCTCTTTCTCTTGTTTTTATTTTGGGTTTTATTTACATGAAAATAAGAGATGTGCAATAATACTAAATAAAAAGTATTTTATGATATGTGAGATTGAGAGAATAGTGTTAAGTAATAAAACAAGTTAATGCAAATTTAGGATAATTTTAGAAAGTTGGACCTTCTTGAAGATCTTGAGCTTGATCTTGAATGATGGAGAGCAGCCCTTTCACCTAGGTGATGATGAAGGGTAGTTAATTCACCAAGTTTGATGAAAAATATGATGAACAGTGAGGGATGGAAAGGGATTTGGATGTAGAAATCACACTGACTTAAAGAGAAGTTTTATGAGTTCGCTAAGAGTGATGGATTTTAGATATTGGGTCCTCTTTGTAATGAAGTTAGGCCCTCCTTTTTATAGGCCTAAGGAATTACCAATTGGCATAGTCCTAGTCCTGCCAATCGGCAGGAGTTTTTAGGCATACTGCTAATAGGCAAGGTTAGGAACCTGCCATTTGGCAGTCTCTTTCAAGTTCCTTCGGAAAAATGGTCATAAAATGAAAACCGTTGATCTGAATTGTGCACGAGCGAACCCATGGAAAGGTACTTAGGAGACCTTCGAAAGTCCTTTGGACTGCACACGAGTTCGGGAGTATATTTCTGGTAAAATGTGGCTCGGAAGTGCTCATCAGTCCTTTGGACGAGGAACTATCGAATGTAAATGGATCGTTCGTCCGCATGGTAAGTCAGAATCGCACAAGGGGTGGACCGTTGGAAAGGAGATTCAACGCCCTTTAAAGATTGATTCAGTCTCGATCGAGCAGAGGATTTGAATTTGGTCAAACGGAGCCTGGGAGCGTTCGGTGGCCTCTTGATCAATTTTTAAGGGAAAATGAGTTGTTCGTCCGGACCGTAAGTTAGAATTGCGCACAGGGTGAACCTTTGGAAAGGGGATTTAGTGACCTTTGAAGATTCATTCATTCTCAGTCAAGAGGAAGAGTTGTCTTTTGGTTAAACGGAGCCTGGGAGTGCCCAATGGCCTTTAGGTCAGTACCCGGGGTATGACTTATAATTGTAGAGATGAAGGGAGGTGATAGAGACCTAAGGAAAGGTTAGGGGGTTCTAGAATGGGTTGTCTATAGAGCCACTCGATGCGTGAGTTTGGAATAAACGAAAGCTGCCGAATAGACACCGCATGATGCATTTGAAGGTGGATAACCAATTAAGAGGGTCGAGGGAAATTTTGATGACTTGGGGATGAGGATGACAAATTCAAAGGGTCGAGGGAAAATATAAGGGATTAAATTGAGAAGACCAATTCTGCAGATCGAAGTCAATTATGAGAACCTAAATTGTGATGACCAATTCTGAAGGCTTAAATTGGGATGACCAATTCTACGGGTCGAAGCCAATTTTGAGGGCTTAGGTTGTGATGACCAATTTTGTGGGTCGAAGCCAGTTCTGAGGTCTTAAATTGAGATGACCAATTCTACAAGTCGAAGAGAATTTTGAGGGCTTAAATTGAGATGACAAATTATGCGGGTCGAAGCTAATTCCGAGGGCTTAAATTCAGATGACCAATTCTGTGGTCGAAGACAATTATGGGGGCTTAAATTGAGATGACCAATTATGAGGTCTTAAATTGAGATGACCAATTCTGCGGGTCGAAGCCAATTCAGAGTGTTTAAATTGAGATGACCAATTTTGTGGGTCGAAGCTAATTCTGAGGTCTAAAATTGAGATGACGAATTTTGCGGGTTGAAGCCAATTCTGAGGGCTTAAATTGAGATGACCTATTCTGCGGGTCAAAGCCAATTCTGAGGGCTTAGGTTGTGATGACCAATTCTGCGGGTCGAAGCCAATTCTGAGGGCTTAAATTGAGATGACCAATTTTGTGGGTCAAAACTAATTCTGAGGGATTAAATTGAGATGACCAATTCTGTCGGTCAAAACTAATTCTGAGGGCTTAAATTGAGATGACCAATTCTGTGGGTCGAATCAAATTTTGAGAAGTTAAATTGAGATGACCAATTCTACGAGTTGAAGCCAATTTTAAGGGCTTAAATTGAGATCACCAATTCTATAGGTCAAAGCCAATTCTGTGGGTTAAAGACAATTTTGAGGGTTTAAATTGAGATCACCAATTCTGTGGATCAAATCCAATTCTGAGGGATTAAATTGAGATGACCGATTTTACGAGTTGAAGCCAATTCTGAGGGCTTAAATTGAGATTACCAATTCTACGGGTCGAAGCCACTTCGGAGGGCTTAGGTTCAGATGACCAATTCCGAGGGCTTAAATTGTGATGACCAATTCCGAGGGCTTAAATTGTTATGTCCAATTCTGTGGGTCAAAGCCAATTATGAGGGCTTATATTGAGATGTTCTCGGGGTAATCTGGCGGGGAAATTACCTCGTGATTTTGATTTGAATTGGGGAGCTGATTATTGGGGAAATTTCGTATCTTCTGGAGTCTTTTTGGGGTAATAGCCAATTTGATGCTGTAAATTCCAATGAGGACGTGATTAGGTAGTCCATGCTTTGGACACTTTGCTCGGGGAGACTTTTGGGGGACATGAGATAACCTGAGGTTTTGGATACTTCAGGGGTCCTTTGGGGATGTTGTCGGGGGGAGATTCAACTAGCTTTTGAGATTTTCGCTCGGGAAGTTGGAGTTCCGTTTGTGGGAGTGTGAAATTTTCTTGGTGAAAATGTTCTAAACCTTCTCTGGGATTTTTAGGAATTTTTTGAGGATTTTATGGTATTTTTGGGGAGTTTTTGTACGAAAATTTAAGAAGGGTGTCAGTTGGCATGGTTTGGAGGGTTCCATTCGGCAGTGTCACGGACGTTAGAACTACCTCGAGAAGGTAAAAGGTCCATGTCGACCGGTAGGTTTTGGGTTAGTGCCGATCGGAATGACCCTTGGCTTCCTATAAAAAGGGGCGGGTTCCCCTCATTTTCACAGTTTCTTTCCTTCTCTCTCTTTGTAATTTTCTTCTGCGAATCGTTCTAACATTTCGCAACCCGAAAAATGGCTGCTTTTATGAGTACTGTGGTACACTGGAAGTGATTGGTTATTGAGGACTGGGCGAATGTGGAGAGGAGGGCCACGGAGCCTCTTGCTTTGGGGAGTGAGAATTCTTTCGATGCGTTTGAGTCGATTGCTGATGAGAGAACTTTAGTGCGGGAGGTGTCTCGTTATCGCTCTTCTAGGGTGGTGAACCCTGGTGGTTATGTAAGTACAAAATAACGTTTGGCATTCTCTTTTTTAGTGATTTCCTTTTTTCTTTGATTTTAATAAGGTCTTTTATTTGACAGTCGGACGTTTCTTTGCCGACTATGAGTGCCCACGGGTCGACGGGGCTTAAGGATCCCTGGGATCACCTTCTACCTATGGTGCATTAGGAGGTATCATTAGCAGGCTTTGGGAGGTTGGTGTCTGTTCTGGATGAGACCCCTCGTTCTACGGAGGTCTTATGTGCTATAGGGGAGAGGTGGTGGGACACTACCCAGACTTTCCATTTTGGCTTTGGGGAGATGACTATAACTCCTATAGATGTACAACAGCTACTTGGGATGGATTGCGATGGAGAGGAAATAGAGGTGGATCGCTCTTTACGGGTGAGGCCGAAGGCGGTGCAGGCGGTGCTCGATGATGTGGGGAGGATAGTATCTGGGGACTCTATCCGTCTATCCTTGCTGAGGGATGTTTTGATGGGTAGGGTAATTGATGTGGAGGACGGGATGCAGGTGAGGCAGATGGCCCAGTTGTTTATTTTGCTACTGCTGGGGGATTTTTGGTGGCGTCGAGCGGCGACGTCATCCACTTATGATTTTTTCCATACTTTAGGATGTTTTCTAGCATCCCTCTATATTATTGGGGGAGCCTGAGTTTGGCGACCATTTATTTTTCTCTCGATACATTTAGCCGGTGCTGTGGACAAACTTTTACTGGAGCCACGTATCTTCTTGAGGTATTCTTTAGTTTGCGCATTTTCCTTGTGCGTATCGTTTTTTATTGAAAATTCTTGTCTTTGGCAAAAATGGTTCTGTGAGTTGATTGGGTGTAATACCCAGATGATTTCTCTGAAGGATGAGACTATTGGGGACTTTTGTCGGTTGTATCGGTGGCGGAAGGCCAATCGGCAGTCGAGGAAGTCTCTTTCTCTGGGGGCGGTGCATCAGGTCTTGAATGGCCTGACCAGTGATAAGGTAAGAGTTTTTCCTTCTTCATTATTGGTCTTTGCGTGCTCTGATTCTGTATGTGATTATATCTTCTAGGGATTTTTGATGTGACCTTTTACCCTTGAGGGACGGATGTTCAGGACACGGGGTCGACTGGGATTAATGCGCAGATGACATGTTTGCTGGTGCATGAGTTTGGCCACTCTTTGTATCTCAGGGAGAGGGTGTTTCGACATATTTATAAGGAGGAGTTGGTGGTGCCGCCTACGAGTCCCCCTATGTCAATGAGGTGGGAGCGGATGCTGCTAGTGGATGAGAGGATTGCCGTGATGATTGGCGATTCCTATTTATTGTACACTAACACGGCTGTGACATATGATTATATGGACTTTGTAACGAGTTAGCTGATGGTGCCCAGCATACATGGTGCACTTCCTTTGCCTCCTACGGGTTCGAGTCGGCCAGTGGGGTCCTCCCACAGTGGTGGTGTTCCGTCGACATCTGCGATGGCGGCGACTTCAGAGGTTCCCTTTGTACGGTTGCAAACCTCTTACTATAACATTTGACGAGCTGATGGAGGGATGGTGCCTATGTTGCATCGTCCTCATACGATGTACCCAGAGGAGTTGGGATTGACAGAGGAGGTTCTTCGTTCTATGGTATACTTTTTGCCCTTTTTTTCTTCTTTTTGGTTTCTTTTGATCTTTTCTACTTGATACTGATTCTTCCTTTCGTTGTAGCAAGTTCGAGTGTCCACCACTTGGCTGAGGGATATTAGGGAGTGGATATCTTCGTTGACTTCCCATATTCATGATGCGGTTCCTGTTCCTTCTTTCTTGGTGTCGTTTGCCTCATCCAAGGAGGAGTCTGGTTTGGGTATCGGTGGTGAATCATCTCGCTGCAAGGGAAAGAGAGCGCGTCGCAGGGATGGAAGCTCTTAGGAGAAAGAGGGGAAAGGGTAAGTGAGAGAGAGTGGGTTCGGGGTGAGTCCCATTATTTTTCTGCTATTCTTTATTTTCCTGTAAAAATGATGTAACACAGAAAAAT
Source organism: Sambucus nigra (assembly GCA_949130495.1). NCBI lineage: Eukaryota > Viridiplantae > Streptophyta > Magnoliopsida > Dipsacales > Adoxaceae > Sambucus > Sambucus nigra. The sequence goes on from OX422215.1 coordinate 49,562,949, forward strand.
ATCTATGCAATGCAATGGAGTTTTTTATTATCTTCTATTAATGATGAATGGATGAATGAATGCATATGCGCTTTTTACTTTGCTGCTGAGACCGTAAAAAAGAAATGCTTTTGGATGTTTTGAAAGGAAGTTTTATTCATAATGAGTAATTATATAAACAAGAAAAGGGAATTTGAAATTTTGTTTGTGAATATTAATTTATTTTTATTGAGTTTTTCAATTTTGACAAAAGAGGAAAAAGGAAAATTTCCAAAAATGGGGATCGATCGGCATGCCCCTTGTCCTGCCTATTGGCGTGTTAGTCCAATCTAATCAATCAAGGCTATGGTTGTTACTCTCTTCAGCCTTTGGTACCTTATGGGGCAGGATTCCCTCTGATTTTTGCAAAGGTTGTGTCTTTTGTGAGGGTTTTCAAGTATAAAAAGGCGTAAGAGTGGAGTGTTTTCATCAAACCTTCACATTCTTCTATTTGCACATTCTTACCTGTTTACTATTTCTTACAATATGGATCTCCCTGGTAGTATTGAGTTTGCTAACAACCTCAAAGCCTTAGAAACAATGTGCTTTTATAATGTTAACTACGATCCTTTCAACATGCGTCGAGTCTCTTTATGTCATAATCGGCCTTTAGAACGGAACATGCTGATAGCAGCGGTACAATTTTGGTAACCCGAAGACCATGTATTCCTCTTTGGCTTGGAAGAAGTCTGTATGACTTATAAGGAGTTCTCTACCATGTAGGGTGTAAATCCTATTGTGGCTGCTGCTATGCCTGAGTTTTCTCGGTCTCCCCGGGAGTTATTGGTCGGAATTCTTCGTGTCTCTCCCTCGGTGGGTAGATCTTTGGTTACTGGAGGAATGATATCCCTTCCGATTATGCTGCGGTTTGTGCATTTGTAGGAGGTTAGTGATGCTGGATATGCTGGAGCCGTCGTTCTGGTCTTGGTTTCGAAATTACTGCTGGTGACTGGGCAACTGCTGGTGGACCAAAAACTTCCAACTATTACTTTATGGATGTCCTACTGTCATAATCCTGTGGTGGTGATACTAGCGGAGACATTGAATGGCCTGGATGCCTGGCAAGAAGGTCGTTCTGAGTTCTTGAGGGGTGTGATGTTGTTCTTGTGGTTGTCTGAAAGACTCTACTTCGTGACTCCTTCAGAATACCCTTTGTTGGTTGTACCCAACTTATTTTCGTGCCATTTCATCAGCGTTGGCCTGGATATTGAGACCTGAGAGGACTGAATTTTGGAGCATGGGGCTCTAAATTTGCGCTGGTCAGTGCCTTGGTGGGGACAATTACTGCCTATTTTGGAGTTGGGGAATACCCGTACGTTCAGCTGGTTGGTCTCAGACATTCCTCTTTCTATTCCTTTGGTAGCTTCTGTGCCAATTTGGCTGGGAGGATATCGTGCCACCTCAGACACTAGACTTCTATCCGTAGAAGATTTGGCAGAGCATCTGCGCATGTAACTTAGCTCTTTATGGGATAGTATGTATCCGTTGACCCATCCCTCTCATTTTGTTGGGAAATTTTGGAACATCCCTGGGGATTATATGAAGTTGTTGTGGAGAAGGGTAGTCAGTAAGAAATTGGTAGTGGATATAGGACAAAGGTGGCTTGCCTTATCTGATACCATGGAGGGAGGCATGGTAGATTTTTCGTGGTTGGTTCGAGCTTATCGGTCCATGGAGCGTCTGCGACACTCCATTCAAGCAGGGGAATCTTGGGGACCCCAGGATGTAGATGATGACGGAGCGGGCTCCTCTGATAGCTGTGGGTAGGACTCTTGGGGGAGTTTCTTTTGTAATGGAGAATAAGTTTGATAATTTATTTGGCTTTTTAGGAAGGTAGGGTGAAGGGAGTTATCCGTTCCTTTTCTTATGTAATTTCAGTGTAACTTCTTATTAGTGAAACAAACAATTTTTTTATCATTTAGCTATGCCTTTTGATGAATTTTATATTTATCTATACCGATCGCTAAGGCATGCATAATCCTTTTCTTCAAGTATATGTTAGAATTAACTGTCATTCTCGGGGATAAGAAAAAGAATAGTTTTTTTGTGAGAAAGAAAGGGTCATGCTCATGTAAGATGTATGAGTTAACTATGTACTGTGACACCTCGACTAATAAAATAACGGGTGATCAGTCCTATGCCAAATTAAAATAGAAATCCTATTTGGTTCAACTTTAGCATCACCGTCGAAAACCGTTTTAAAACTTACTAACCACCTAGTAGTCCAAAAAAGCTGGTGCCAAATTTTATCTCTTTAATTAAATAAAACAATAACATGCAGAAAGATAATATAATTCATAAACCACGACCGAATTAAATCAACTGAATAAATTATAAACTACATGTCGAATAAACCATCGGTCACCAAATTAAATAGTCCAATACAAATATTCAACACCTGAATAAAAAAAATCTGAAAACTGTACTGAAAGTCTGGGTGACATGCCCTAAATAAAACTGAAACTGATAAATGATTCCTACTCTAGGAATGAATGAACGATGCGTCTAATCCAAGCTCCTACTAGCATCCACCTAAAATTATTCGAACTCCGTGTCCCTGGAATAGATTATCAAGTCCGGTGTCCCTATGGCTGGACACCTAAAAGGTTTTGGAAATAATTTTATAGCAGGGGTTAGAACCCAAAACATTTTGAAATATTTAGCAAGTGATATAACTGTAGTAATAAAAAAAATATATGAATGCGCTCCATATTTAAGTTAGTATCGCACTCTCTTGAGGACATACTCACCCCTCCACTAATGTGCACACCTAAGGATTACCTTAACCCCCACCTAAGTGTACTACCCCGTCCAACTAGTCCTTGTAATCCTCCCTTGACTTTCTACTTTAAACCCAGTATTATTATCCTTGGGTTATAAGTTATGTCACTAATTCACTTAATTAATTTCTTTTAAATAATATCATATAACTGTGTCACAAGATATATAAACAAATACATCCCACATTGTATTATTACCGGCATATAATATTTACTACCATTATATATGTACCTTTACTACAACATCCACTCATATATCATATGTATATCCATCCCTTCGAGTATGCCCTCTCCAGATGATTCCCTCTAAAGTGCTATCTCACTAGGTGTGCTCACATAACATAGTTCCCCAAGTTGGAATCGGTCACCAATCTGGCCAAAAATATAAACGTAGTGGAGGAGGTCATATTCCATCCCTGAAAGTGAGATAAACCCCTCACCCATATACTGGACGCTATGACCTGGGGATATACTCACCCTACTCCTCAAGCTAGGGGATTCACCCACATCGCGCAACCTCCCCTGATAGCACTAGAGTATATAACTTAAATAATTATCTAGTTCTTTATATTTAATAGCACACATAAAGTACACACATATATATACTATCACCACACCGTATATATATATATATATATATATATATATATATATATATATATATATATATATAAATCCCGACTTTACCATGTACTAAAAACCCGTAGCACTAGCTTGTATATTCCCGATTCTATGGTCCGACTCTAAATTTATTAATCTCTCATTAATAAATTTCATTACCTTCCCGAGTCTACGATCCGACTCTAATTTAATTAAATAACACATTAATAAATTTATCACTTTCCGGAGTCTACAGTCCGACTCTAATTTAATTAATTAATACCAATCTGATTCTATGGTCCTACTCTAATTTAATTAATTTACACATTAGTTAATTTAACACTTGGTGTCGCCCAACCATTATACCCGGACTCGCTCACTTGGCCCGTACCATCGTTAATACCCGATTCTATATTTCTCCCCATAACTAATTAATTACACCTCAATTCCTTTCAAAATGTAGTGCCTCTCTACTAAAATACCCGAATATTTTCCCTCAATCCAAAGTAATACTCCCAAATTATTTCTCGAAATTTATTCATCTCATGGCATATAGTTATCACCATCATAAACCCAATTATATCACCCTATAATTGCTAATGAATATGTGCTACATATGTATTAATCACTAAATAAGAAGTAGGAGAAAAATTTAAATTAATTTCCCCTTTACATATAAAACTGGAGGACCTGCCAGATTTATGGGACCATCAATTGATCGATCCCCTAGGCCGATCGATCGATCGACCAGGTCCCTTTCTTCTCCGGCTTGTTGTTCAGCCATTGTTAACCCATCAAAGATTCTACTTCTCCCATAAAAATATCCGATCATAATCCACCATATTAACATATGAAAGCAAGTTCTACTTAACCTTGAAACCTTAACTCAATCACTAATTTCCACAAATCTTAACGTTTTACAGATTCAGGTTTTACCCAGGTTTCAAACACCCAAACGCTTTACATTTCTAATATCAGAATTTAAATGTCCATTCATGCAGGATTTAATCATACGGCTCATATTACTAAACTACAGAATCCTTAAACCTACTAATATCATCCCAAATCTCATCAAGATATACCATTTCCCAAATACCGATTTCACCGGAATACGCATTTATCCCCAAAATGGATTTTAGTTTACACATCCCAAAAATATGAATTGATTATCACCAATTTAGAATCATAACAGTTAATCACTTGCCTGGAATCATTCGTAGGGTCTGATTTGTTGTAGTTAAGGTGTTGATGAAGAACACTCACTTTTGTCCCTTAATTTGGCTCCAAAAATCCCAATTTTCTCTTGATTTGCTTTCCCCAAATTCCCTCTTAAGCCCTAGGTTTAGAATTTGTATTAATTGTCGTTCAACACTTACCCAATTAGGTTTAAACCCCTAATCCCGTTTTTTGCCCCATGGGCCTAATTAAAATGGCCAAATTCACACTGGGTGGGCTCGTTTATGCCCAAAAATGCCCCGAGACACGATTACTACCCCTTAGTACTCTTTTTTGACTATCTCAAGCCATCCAAATGTAATAACCCTCTCTTCCGATAGCCCATTTTATCCTTAATTACCATGTGTAGTAATTAGTTATTATCTGATAAGATGCTGAGTAAATATTAATTTGTTATGCCAAGTCAATATTTACTAATATGTTGTGTAGTTACCTCGTGAGTAGATAAAATGTCAATGTGGTAATTTATTATGTCATAAGGATTTAAAATGACATTTTGGTTTATTATGAACCCGGAAGTAAAATGAGTTATAAAATTTCCAAATGATAATTTGGATAGTATAGTTAGTCCCGGTAGGTGTGAGATAGTCAAAATAAGTGCCATATTGTATTTTGGCATTTTGGGGACTTTTGAATGGTTTTGGCTTAAATAGTGTAATCGCGTATTAGTCACTTAAGTGGGCTTATGGGACTTAATCCCCGTTTTATTTTCCCACCCCTATTCCCTTTCTCCCATTTTACACAATTGAGCCCTAGAGAGAGTAGAGAGAGGAAGAGAACTTGGGAGAAAAAGAGAGATTGAAGCTTGGATTGTTGCTTCCTTCTTCATCAAATCAGATTCTTACCTTGAGGCAAGTAATCTACTTGCAAGTTTATGATTTAAGTAGAATAAATTGCATTGATATTTATGATTTAGAAATGTTAGGGTTTTGGTGGAATTTTGGGTATTTAACCCTTTGAGATTGATTTGGATGATAAATATTACAAATGATGGTAGTTGGGTGTATTTTTGGTGTACTAGTTCCATTAAATGAATTGGGTTTGGTTGGTTTTGGGTTGGTTAGAATTTTGGAGTTCAAGACTCCATAGCCATTCTTGGCATTTCCGCAGGGGCGAATCTATTCGGCCCTTAGGGCGAATCGATTCGCATAGATGCAGAGTCCCAGGTCTTGTTGTCCGAATCGATTCGGATTAAGACCGAATCGATTCGGCATTTGCAGAAACCAAACTTTGTTGTCCGAACCGATTCGCTTCCAGAGCGAATCGATTCGCTGGTGCGAATCGATTCGGCCCTAGGGGCGAATCGATTCGGTTCCAGCAGTTTTGGGGTCTTTTCCCTTTTAATTTTCATCCTTATTCTTTAGGATTAGGACCTAGGAAACTTCTTTAAAGAAGTAAACTTAGAGTCCTAGAGTAGCTATGGAGTTTGGTCATCACCCTTGACTAGAAATGGGTTCATCTGGGGTTTGTTTCGGGGAGGTTTAAAGTAATGTTAAGGCATTACTTCTTTTATTCAAACTCTTAGAAGTTTGGAAGTTAGGTACCCTAACTTGGAGACTAGAAGGGCTTGTCAAGTTACATAGGCCTTGGAGATTTGTAGGATCATAATGATCATTTGGAGAGTTAATCGGGGATTGTAATTCGAGGAATGAATGATAATATTTGATGGGTATTAGGTTCGCATAAAATGAACCCATAGGAGTTTAATGATAATAGGTTCAACTAGAACGAACCCCGTTGTTTAATGATATTAGGTTTAATAAAAAGAACCAATCTCATGATTAATGGAAATGGAATTGGTAATGAAAATGATGATAAAATGTAAATGTTAAATTATTGTTACACACCTCTCTAAATGACATCATAAGGGAAGTTCGCTCGTTAGGTGAAGCCCCCTGGCTAATGAATGCAGGGTGGATATAGTCCTAGGCCATGGGAGCGCTTATGGTTGTATATTTTTCTGTGCTGGTAGGAAGATTCCGGATGTGGTCTTGGATACCACGCAGGCTCATGGCCGCTTCCCGACGTATTGCGATAGGTGCCCAGGTTGTCTTATGATAGGCCTTGGAAGATGATGGTCATTTAGGGGCGCGCACAGTGGGGAAACCCGAACGGGCAGTCTTAGATATCGTTATATGTATATGAATATAACTATATTTTCATCAAGTTGGACTTGATGGTTGATAAACGCCACAAAGAGCGTATGATGAATGCCATAAAGAGCATAGATATGTGCCATGAAGAGCACGGGAATAATATATGTGCCATAAAGAGCACTTGATGTAAATGATATTCCTAATAAGGAATGGAAATAAAAATGGGAAGTTTTAATCAATGAATAGAAATTATAACTTCTTGACTTAACCAATTATATGGTTTTAATCCTAATAATGAACATATGAAGGAAATGGAAATTGTGTTAATAAGGTAGGGTTTTAAATTAAATTGCTTTACCTTAAATTCCTGCTTGTAATTTTAGATAGCATGTCATTTTATCATCCTCATCATTCATGTGTAACTATTCATATCTATCATGCTTTTTATTCTTCTGGTAATCATATAGAACCCGGCCCTGATCGGTTTACTTTCCTTATTGTATATATATATTCTTGTATCCGCTCAGGTGCTCCACCGCAAGGACGCCCAACTTGACTTTTCCAAGTTCCCTGCACTTTCGACGAGCTGTAAGATCTTGCGGGTTATTACAGGATGTTGTATTAGACGCTTTCATTCTTGTTATTCTATATATGATCGGGTCTTGTCCCTCGGGCGTGTGGCCCAAACATTTGTATTTGATTAATGATTGTACTATTTAAGATATTTTATATTGTTGTACATTGTCTTATGTAGCTGTGGACCGACAGCTTATTCGGTCCATTAGTATACATTCGTTTTAGTTATATTATATGTTATCTTTTGGAATTCCACTTGCTGTCAGATTGGGTTGTTAGTTCAAATTTTCGTAACCGCATTTTTTAAAATTTTACACTTTTTGGCAACCCGCTTTCTGATTTATTGGGTGGTTTTCCCGTATACTCAGTTTATTATTGTGATGCTGAGAATGATATCCATCCATGATTCTTGTTACGTTTGAGTATCGGGCTGGCCACCCCTTATCTCGGATTGCGGGTTGTCACAGATGGTATCAGAGCATCAGGTTCTAGAGTACTAGGATCTGTGTGGACTTGTCTCGTTCTACCGTAGCATTCTTTGATGTAGGGCCTAATGCTAGGACTCCTTGTTGCTTATGTTTGCGATCTTCTGCAAGATAGATTGCTTTAACTAGTATTCTAATACTATTGTTCTTCCATCTCAGATGTCGTCTAAGAGAGGTCACCCAGTGAGACGTATTCAGATCGTAGAGAAGGAAGTAGGTCCTCCACCGCCACAACAAGGGACTGTTAATGTTGCGGATGTAGCAAGCATAGTGGCTGGAGCGGTTAATGCCGCCATGACCGTAGTGATCCAACAATTGCCATGGGCTCCAGGTGTTCAAGCTCCTACGGGACTTACTCCGTGGGAAAGGGTTAGGGAGTCCTTTCTAAAGGGAAATCCCCCGGAATTTGAGGGAGGTGCGGATGTTATTAAATCCAATCAATGGAAGAAAGACATGCAACGCCACCTTCGAATGATAGAATGCAGTGAGGATAAGAAACAAGTCCTTACCACCTTTAAGCTTGTCGGATCTGCGTTACACTGGTGGGAGACGATGACCACCCCAGAGCAAAGAAACACCATGTCAATCACTGAGTTCTGGGCTTTGTTTGATCCTAAGTATTTTCCTCCCGCTGTTCAGAGGGAGATGAAGAGGAAGTTGCAAGATGTAGAGCAAGGGGAGAGGTCTGTAGCGGAGTATGAAGATGAGTTCACCCGGTTAGCAAGTTTTGTACCAGATGAGGTGACTCCGGAAGAGAGGAAGATCTCGAAGTTTATGGGAGGTCTAAACTAGAGAATCCGAAAACACTTATTGGGTAACCCAGCTTTCCAGACTTTTGGTGAGGTTATGAATGCAGCCTTACTCCATTGCCAGGAGCATCGATTATATATGCAGGGTAGCAAGAAAGCTACTGAAATGAAGAAAGTAGGGAAGCTTGGGAAGTTTATTGCGAGGGGCAATAATAGGCACGGACAAGGTGCTTTACATCCGACAGATCGGGGTGACCCTGGAGGTAGAGGTCATCCGGGCCGAGGTTTTTCCCAGTTTAGGAATATCGGAGGTCGAGGTCGGGAGGACATGAAGGGACGGTGCTTCCAATGGGGGGAGGCAGGTCATTACAAGGAGTGTCCTCAGATGATTGGGGGTCAGTTTCATCGGGCTCCACAGCAGCCATGTGTTATGTTTCCACCTCCGGTACCTATTAGGGTTGTTCCTCCGCAGCAGGGGCAACTACAGTATGGACGTGTTTGTCATGATCGGGAGGCTATGTTTCCTCCAGCCCTGCCGGCACCACCCGTTATTGAGGGTAAGTTTTTACTCAGAGATGCGTGAGTTATATGTTATTCGATGCGGGTGTTACGCGCTCATTTGTTTTATGAGCTTTTCTCAGATTTCAGATTTCATAATATCTACTGAGAGTATTTTCATTTGTATCGAGTTCTACGGGTGATGGTTCGCTCATTCCTTTTTTGTTGGTATGTATGTAGGAATTTCTCTTATTAAATTGTGCTTGAGGCCGATTTACTCGTCCTTAACATGGTCGAGTATGATGTGATATTGATATGTGATTGCTATGCCTTATCTCCACGACCAACAAGTTGAGTGGTAGCGTATAGGAGGGGTTCCTTGTTTGGATTCCGCTTATGCGGGACGCTCCACGCGCGAACCTTAATGACGTTGGGAGTGGGGATATACCACCTTTCCTTTCTTTTATCTCATATGTATTACGCTCTATCTCCATGATCAACTAGTTAAGTAGGCATGTGACGAAGGGGTTCCTTGTTTGGATTTCGCTTTGCGAGACACTCCGCCGCATGAACACTTAACGATGTTGTGAGTGAAGATATGCTATTCTTCCTTTTTATTATATTTTATTCTGTTACTTTATTGTCGGAAGTGGGATTTGAAGGTTTAGCCGAGGATCACGTACTAGGATGATTGATGGCTATTATAGTGAGACTTAGGAGCACTGCATATAGTTCTCTCCTCTGATGGATATGAGGGAGACTGGAGTACGAAGTCGAACGGAGACTTCGGGTTATACCTTTATAGAAGGCTACCTAATGAGATGTATATATGTTTGAGGGCATATAACCCTAGGGTTTCACGAAGGGTGAACGTTGTAATTTTTCTTTAGTTATTTAAATTGTCAGTGTGTAGCTGTAGGATCTTTTCGGTCCCGAGCATGTGTCTTAGACCTGTACCCCTCGATGACTGACAACGCGAAGTAGTAGTGTAACAGGAGGGTTCCTTGTTTGGATTTCGCTTCGGCGAGACGTCCCACGTATGAAACTGAGCAAATGCCGGAAGTTGAGAAGGGTCTTGGGCACTAGGGATATACTTAACATTAGGTGTGTGCGGCTTAGATAGGGTATAGGTAGATAGACTTTAGGATTGTTTAGACGTAGGGCCTTTTAGTATGGGACGTAAGTTTAAAAGGGTTGTTGGGAGTTGACCATGACTAAGTCATGCGTAAACTCATACCAAGTGATTTGGTTTCATGTTATGTGTAGTGGGAGGATTTCGAGAAGTTAGTGGTTAAGGCCGAAGGAGATGAGGCCTCACGTAGTGGAGTGTTACGGAGGTAGCGAAAGGGTGAATTAACTCGTACCCCTGAGCCACGTGGTTAAGCTCGAAGGTAGATTTCATTAGCAAGTCTCTGCCATGACGGGGAGTGATAATACTGGAGTATCGATTTATTGTGGACGCGCCTCACAAGTTTAAATTTGTAAGGAGTATTATCCCCTATTTAAGTTGAAGTCCATCTTGGGGGTGATCGCTGTACAGGAAGAGAGATGCTACTTCCTGGGCAGAATTTAGTCTTTCGTGGAAACAACATCTTATTTCAAGATAAGCTGTTGATTTAGGAAACAGAACTCTGCTCTTTTGATATTGAGGTTGGGGTGCGTTTCCCTTAAGAGAATTTTGTCCTGAACAAAAGGGACTTAAGTAAAGCAAATATGGAATAATCGCGCGGTTCTAATGTTCCGGTACATCAGGGTAATAACGAATCGTGCCAAGATGTACGTCGCTATTATTTTTGGCTGGGCATAGGAAGGTTGTTGTACTGCATGGGGTGCCCTTGATTATAGTCCCGACTAGAATAAGACTTCCGTTTCTCATTCTTGGCAAGTTTCCAAAAAGTCTTGGGAATCGAGTTATGGTTAATCACTTCTTGTCATTTCCCAGATGGCCAGACCAATAGAATAAACCATACGCTGAGGCATATACTTCTTATATGTGTGCCTAATTTTAAGAGTAGCTGGGAACAATGCTTTCCACTCGTTGAATTCGCCTATATAGAATTGGTGTCGATTCACTATTAGGACGGCGCTTTAGAAGAAGCCTTGTATATTAGGCCTTGTTGATTTTTCCCCTTGTTGGTTGGAAGTACGAGATGATGAGTCTCTCGTATAACCAACACCGAAGAAAGAGCTCAGTCGATGCGAGAGAAAGACATATAGAGTTTGAGGTCATTAGACCACAAGTTGTGGTGAGTATCGCCTGTGAAAGGCATTATGCGTTTCGAGGAAAAAGGGAAAAACTTGCACCGCATGATGTCGTACCTTTCCTAGAAATGTCGCGGTGGGTCCGATAAACTATTCGCTCTCTTTATCGAAACATTTTGCGACAAGTTCATAATTTGTTCCTTGTCTCTCATGCAAGGGAGTACGAAGGATATGACGGTGCCTTTAGGCACATTCCTTTCGAAGTAGATGCAACGTGACGGTTTTTTATTAGATGTAGTCGGTGGCTATCTTAGAGCGTAGAGTTACGTTGGTATCGCCGGTAGTACCTTGGGGGATGAGTTCTTTATAGTTAGCTTAGTGTCGAGAAATCGACATGGGGTCGCGGGGATGACTTGCGGGAATAGTATCCGCACTTCTTCTTGCGAGGTGTATCCGAATTTTGGGGGCAAAATTCCCTCTTAAGGGGGGGAGTATGTAATAACCCTCTCTTCCGATAGCCCATTTTATCCTTAATTACCATGTGTAGTAATTAGTTATTATCTGATAAGATGCTGAGTAAATATTAATTTGTTATGCCAAGTCAATATTTACTAATATGTTGTGTAGTTACCTCGTGAGTAGATAAAATGTCCATGTAGTAATTTATTATGTCATAAGGATTTAAAATGACATTTTGGTTTATTATGAAACCGGAAGTAAAATGAGTTATAAAATTTCCAAATGATAATTTGGATAGTATAGTTAGTCCCGGTAGGTGTGAGATAGTCAAAATAAGTGCCATATTGTATTTTGGCATTTTGGGGACTTTTGACTGGTTTTGGCTTAAATAGTGTAATCCCGTATTAGTCACTTAAGTGGGCTTATGGGACTTAAGCCCCGTTTTATTTTCCCACCCCTATTCCCTTTCTCCCATTTTACACAATTGAGCCCTAGAGAGAGTAGAGAGAGGAAGAGAACTTGGGAGAAAAAGAGAGATTGGAGCTTGGATTGTTGCTTCCTTCTTCATCAAATCAGATTCTTACCTTGAGGCAAGTAATCTACTTGCAAGTTTATGATTTAAGTAGAATAAATTGCATTGATATTTATGATTTAGAAATGTTAGGGTTTTGGTGGAATTTTGGGTATTTAACCCTTTGAGATTGATTTGGATGATAAATATTACAAATGATGGTAGTTGGGTGTATTTTTGGTGTACTAGTTCCATTAAATGAATTGGGTTTGGTTGGTTTTGGGTTGGTTAGAATTTTGGAGTTCAAGACTCCATAGCCATTCTTGGCATTTCCGCAGGGGCGAATCGATTCGGCCCTTAAGGCGAATCGATTCGCATAGATGCAGAGTCCCAGGTCTTGTTGTCCAAATCGATTCGGATTAAGACCGAATCGATTCGGCATTTGCAGAAACCAAACTTTGTTGTCCGAACCGATTCGCTTTCAGAGCGAATCGATTCGCTGGTGCGATTCGATTCGGCCCTAGGGGCGAATCGATTCGGTTCCAGCAGTTTTGGGGTCTTTTTCCTTTTAATTTTCATCCTTATTCTTTAGGATTAGGACCTAGGAAACTTCTTTAAAGAAGTAAACTTAGAGTCCTAGAGTAGCTATGGAGTTTGGTCGTCACCCTTGACTAGAAATGGGTTCATCTGGGGTTTGTTTTGGGGAGGTTTAAAGTAATGTTAAGGCATTACTTCTTTTATTCAAACTCTTAGAAGTTTGGAAGTTAGGTACCCTAACTTGGAGACTAGAAGGGCTTGTCAAGTTACATAGGCCTTGGAGATTTGTAGGATCATAATGATCATTTGGAGAGTTAATCGGGGATTGTAATTCGAGGAATGAATGATAATATTTGATGGGTATTAGGTTCGCATAAAATGAACCCATAGGAGTTTAATGATAATAGGTTCAACTAGAACGAACCCCGTTGTTTAATGATATTAGGTTTAATAAAAAGAACCAATCTCATGATTAATGGAAATGGAATTGGTAATGAAAATGATGATAAAATGTAAATGTTAAATTACTGTTACACACCTCTCTAAATGACATCATAAGGGAAGTTCGCTCGTTAGGTGAAGCCCCCTGGCTAATGAATGTAGGGTGGATATAGTCCTAGTCCATGGGAGCGCTTATGGTTGTATATTTTTCTGTGCTGGTAGGAAGATTTCGGGTGTGGTCTTGGATACCACGCAGGCTCATGGCCGCTTCCCGACGTATTGCGATAGGTGCCCAGGTTGTCTTATGATAGGCCCTGGAAGATGATGGTCATTTAGGGGGGCGCACAGTGGGGAAACCCGGACGGGCGGTCTTAGATATCGTTATATGTATATGAATATAGCTATATTTTCATCAAGTTGGACTTGATGGTTGATAAACGCCACAAAGAGCGTATGATGAATGCCATAAAGAGCATAGATATGTGCCATGAAGAGCACGGGAATAATATATGTGCCATAAAGAGCACTTGATGTAAGTGATATTCCTAATAAGGAATGGAAATAAAAATGGGAAGTTTTAATCAATGAATAGAAATTATAACTTCTTGACTTAACCAATTATATGGTTTTATTCCTAATAATGAATGTCTGAAGGAAATGGAAATTGTGTTAATAAGGTAGGGTTTTAAATTAAATTGCTTTACTTTAAATTCCTGCTTGTAATTTTAGATAGCATGTCATTTTATCATCCTCATCATTCCTGTGTAACTATTCATATCTATCATGCTTTTTATTCTTCTGGTAATCATATAGAACCCGGCCTTGACCGGTTTACTTTCCTTGTTTTATATATATATTCTTGTATCCGCTCAGGTGCTCCACCGCAAGGACGCCCAACTTGACTTTTCCAAGTTCCCTGCACTTTCGACGAGCTGTAAGATCTTGCGGGTTATTACAGGATGTTGTATTAGACGCTTTCATTCTTGTTATTCTAGATATGATCGGGTCTTGTCCCTCGGGCGTGTGGCCCAAACATTTGTATTTGATTAATGATTGTACTATTTAAGATATTTTATATTGTTGTACGTTGTCTTATGTAGCTGTGGACCGACTGCTTATTCGGTCCATTGGTATACATTCGTTTTAGTTATATTATATGTTATCTTTTGGAATTCCACTTGCTGTCAGATTGGGTTGTTAGTTTAAATTTTCATAACCGCATTTTTTAAAATTTTACACTTTTTGGCAACCCCTTTTCTGATTTATTGGGTGGTTTTCCCGTATACTCAGTTTATTATTGTGATGCTGAGAATGATATCCATCCATGATTCCTGTTACGTTTGAGTATCGGGCTGGCCACCCCTTATCTCGGATTGCGGGTTGTCACACCAAACTCAACCTCGCACTCAAAATTGTCATTTGAAATACTTTATAACATTCTCAAATTTTGTCCTCAAAATGCGACACACGAAATATCGAACAATTAAACTTAAAGTCGCCAAATATAAATAATTCTTCCCACTTAAATAAATTATCCAAATCATCATTTAAGTTTCTCCAATTTAAACATTTTTTTCTCCCAAAATAATTATAAAAAAAATTCTCAAAATTACAGGGTGTTACACGTACCTCTGTTTTTTTTTTAAAGGTTTTAATTTATCTGACAATGTTGTTTTTCTAGAGGATCAGGCCAACGTAGTTCTGGGTAGAGGGAAATTAAGATTTTTTTAGAATAGAAGGGAGATGAGAATAGTCATAGCGCCCCGAGATTTTGGACTAGGGGTAGAAATTCTTGAGACAATCTAGGTTGACTAGACGAGCCATTTATTTTCCATCTAGGTCGGCAAGCATAGTGGCACCACCGGACGAGATCTTCTCCACAATGTATGGGCCACTCCAATTGGGCTTTAATTTCCCTCTAGGGTCCCAGACGGGCTCTGCTATTTATTTGAGGGATAAATCCCCTTCTTGGATACCGCGGTCCTTGACTCTCTTATTAAATGAACAGCCTATTCGGTGATGGTACCCGTGTGTTTGATATAGTGCTTTCAGTCTTCTTTTGTCTAAGAGTGATAGCTCATTAAGGAGGCTTTGATGCCAGTCCTCCTCACTAACTTGGCTTTTGAGCATAACATGAAGTGAAGGGATTTCTAGATCCACGGTTAGGGAAACTTCCATGCGGTAGACTAGAGAGTAAGGTGTATCCCTAGTAGAGGTTCGATAGACCCAGAGGGCGTAAGGGATTTGGTCGGCCCAATCTCGACAGCTTTCGGTCATCTTACTAATGATGGCTTTGAGGTTTTTATTTGCACCCTCGACTGCAGCATTGGTATGAAGTCTGTAGGGACAGTATTTGTGTCTCTGAATCCCGTACTCATTAACCGCTTATCTGAATTCTTCCTTGAAATGCTACCCGTTATCTAACACAAGCTCGTGCGGGACCCCATATCGGCAGATGATGTTCTTCTTGATGAATTTGGTCACTTTCTTGGTGTTCAAAACTGTGTATCACTCGGCTTCCACACATTTGGTGAAGTAATCAATGTCAACTAGGATGAACTCATGACCATTGGAGGTCGTGGGTATAACTTTCCCTATGATGTCGATACCCCATGTGGAGAATGACCAGGGAGAAGTCATGTTATATAATTTTCGTGAAGGCAGGTGTTGAAGGTTGGAAAACGGTTGGCATTAGAGGCATCTCCTAACATAGGCGGTGCAATCCTGGATCATGGTGGTCCAGTATTATCCTTGTTAGCTGATCTTCTTGGCAAGCATGTAATTGTTCATGTGGGGCCCGTATTCCACGATGTGGATTTTTTGCATTATCTCTTCAATATCAGCTAGTGTAATGCAACGTAGATGTGTTCCATCGAAGTTTCTCTTAAACAGTGCTTTGTGATAGCTGATGTACTAGACGGCCAGTCTTCAGAGGATTGCTCGGTGTTTCTTGTTGGAACCTTCGGGATACATACATTGATTGAGGAGGTGCTATATATCATAGTACCAGCAATTGGCTTTCTCGGGATCTTCTTTGTTGATGTGATCAATGTGGTACCAATGGGTTGGTTTATCTTACTTTTGAACTAGTAAGGGGGACATTGTTATTCCTTCGGGAATGTCGACCAGTGAGGCTAAGGTAGCAAGGGAATCATCTAGGTTACTCTTTGCTCGAGGTAAGTAGTGGAAGGTGATGTTTTGTAATTAGGAGGTGAGTTCTTTTAAGTGGGCATGGAAGGGGTGGAGCTTCTCATCATTGACTTTTCATTTTCTAAGCACTTGACCGATGATAAGGGAAGAATCCCTATAGACATTTAGGCATTGAATTCCTTTCTTGAGAGCAACTTTGAGGTCTACCGTACATGCCTCCTATTCAGTCATGTTATTAGTGCAGGGGAAACCCAATTTGTTAGCGATGAGAGTGTGGGAGTCATTTGGGGAGATCTGAATTATCCCAATGCCATATCCATTTTTCTTGGCAGCGCCATCGAAGAACATTTTCCATCGAAGGTCATCTTGAGCAGTGTATAGGATGTTTTCATCTGGGAATTCGGAGATCCAAACATCAGCTTATCTATAGGGTAGTCAGCGAGGTAGTCAGAGAGGGATCTTACTTTAATAGCTTTTTGTGTGATGTACATGATATCAAACTCGGCTAGGAGCATCAATCATTGAGCCATTTGGCTGGATAAGGTGGGTTTCTCAAGCAGGTACTTGATGGAGTCCATTCAGGATACAAGTTTGATGGGTAAGGCGATCATGTAGTGTCGCAAATTTTGGGTTACCCAAACAAGCGCGACACATGCCTTCTCTAAAGCAATGTAGTTGACTTCGTACCTGCTCAATTTGTGACTTGCGTAATAAATGGATCTTTCTCTGCAAAAATCTTCAAGGTATTGGTCTAGAAAAGCCCCAACTATAGTGTCAACTATGGTTAGGTACAGGAGCAAGGGGAGACCAGGCTGTGGTGGCATGAATACCGAAGGTTAGGTCAAATATTATTTGATTCGGTCAAAATATTCTTGGCATGACTCATTCCAAACCTTAGTTGAATCCTTTCGGAGGAGTTTGAAAATAGGTTCGCAGATGGAGGTTAGTTGGCTGATGAACCGATTGATGTATTGTAATTTTTCAAGGAAACCACGGACTTCTTGCTCCGTTCGGGGAGGTGGCATCTCAAGTATGGCTTTCAGCTTTGAAAAATCTGCTTCTATCCCCTTCTCACTTACTGTCAATCCCAAGAGTTTTCCCTTTATAACACCGAAGACACATTTATGTGGATTGAGTCTCATCTGATACCGTCATAGTCGTTCAAGAACATTCGAAGGGCGGGAACATTACCTTCTCTAGTTTTGAATTTTACAATCATATCATCCATATAAACCTCGACCTCTTTGTGAATCAGATCGTGTTGGATGGTTGTGTCAGTCCTCTGGTAGGTAGCACCAGCATTCTTGAGACCAAATGGCATAACGGTATAGCAAAAGGTTCCCCATGGGGTGATGAATGCGGCCTTTTCTTGGTGATTTGGGTTCATTATGATTTGGTTTTATCCGACAAACCCGTCGATGAATGACTTAAGAGCGTGACTGGCAGTGTTGTCCATAATCATGTCGATATTAATGGGTAATCATCATTTGGAGAGGATTTTGTTCAAGTCTCGGTAGTCTACACACATCTGAATTTTCCCTCCCGATTTTGGTACAGGCACTTTGTTGGCTAGCCATGTATAATATTTGATCACGTGAATGAAGCCCATGTTCAGTTGTTTGACCACTTCTTCTAGCAACCATTCGGTGCTGAGCATTCTCAACTTTTGTCTAACTGGCTTTTAATCTGGAAGAGTGGGGATCTCATGTTCAGCTATTTCAGGATCAATGTACGGCATATCGTCATAGGTCCATGTGAAGAAATCCACGAATTCCTTTTTTAATTCTTTGAGTTGTTCACACTCATGCTTGTCAAGGGTAGCCCCTATCCTAATCTCGCGCAGTTGGATACAAGAAACGAGGTTAACAATAACAATTTCTTCTTCATTAACTTGAATGCGGTTATTTTGTTTGTTATTAAACTTATTTAGATCAGTTAAGAATTGTTCATTTCAAAATCATCATCATCAAAAGTATGGTTAGAATCTAAATAATTAATGTAAGGCATAACAAGATACTCAAAATCTTCATTTTGTTCATTGATAGGAAAAATAACATTGAGAACCTCATCAAAGGAGGTCTGGATTACATTTGAGCAAGGATAGACAAAAGAAGAAGAGATTGGGTAAAAATTGGGTTTAGGTGGAATTTCAATAGGTAGAACTGGCGCAGCATGCCAGTTGAGGAGGAGTGTATCAGCATCTTTAATCAGGTGGGATGGATCTAGTGATGTAATGCCTAAATGAATCATATAGAGTGTCAGCCCTAGTTTCTGTAAGTTAAACGAATCCTCAGAGTCACTTCCCTCGGAATCAGCGATATCTTTGATGAGTGGTTGTACATGGTGTTAGGAATTTTCGTCCCATGGGTAGCTATCTTGGAAAAAGATCTCCATTCCAGGCTTTATCTTCTTGTCTCTATGGTCATACCATGGTTCCAGAAAGCCACAAAAGGGGAAGTCTTCACCCTCTTTGATGAATCGTCCATTTAAAGAATCATATGGGATTGTCTGGATGCAGTCTAATATTCTCTTTGGTCGAGACTAGATGATCATTCTGAGCTCTTGTTCTTATGGTTAATACCCAAAACCATAAGGAGGGAAATATTTTTTCAGTTCAATGGGTTCAATTATCCCTTGTTGTATTTGTCCTAGCCCCAGTCCGGGCATGAAGTACATGTTTATGAACATCTAAATCACATTGACATTGCCATGAAAGTGGTATTCTGGACAAACCCTTTCTTTGAAATTGTCCCCTACCGGGAGTAGAAGTGGCTCAAGTCGGAATCCTAATAAGAGCATATCATTTGACCCTTATTGTATCTCAAGGATTAAATTATTGGTACTTGCACCCTTGACATTGTCATCATTTCCCAAAATGGTGATGACTCGTCTATCGGCGAAGAACTTCAATTTCTGATGGAGTGAGGAAGACACACCCTTGATTCTGTGGAGCCAAGGTCGTCCGAGCAACAGGTTGAAATAAGCTGGGATGTCAATAACTTGGAATTCAATGACAGGATTTATAGGGCCCGCCCCTATTTTAAGTTTTATGAATCCCATCGCCTCCCAACGAGTATTATCCTAGGCACGCACTGTAGGGGAGGTTGGAGCGAGATCACTTTTCTTCGACCCTACGCATTTGAAGGTTCTTAATGGGCAAACATTCAAGGCGGCTTCATTATTGACAAGAAAGAGGGGTATGATCTTCCCCATAACTTCGACGGAGATTTTGAGTGGATGATTGTGGTTTGGACCAATTCTAGGGATTTCTTCTACGAAAAGGGATAGCAGTCGGGTAGAGGTCAGGGATCCGACTAAATTTACGCTATGAAAAAACTCACTTTTAGGGACGCGTAAATTCCATCCCTAAAGACATTTTGGGAAAAATTTAGGGACGGCAAGGCATGGTCACATTTGATGGGCATCCCAAATGTATTAGGGATGGATTTTTCCGTCCCTAATAATATTATTAGGAACACTTCATGTCGTCCCTTAAAAGTTTATGCCAAAATTAACGCCAAAAAATTTATTGTGCAACTTCTTTTTAGGGACGAATCTGGTCGTCCCCAAAACCATAATATTATTTGGGACTGGGGTTTAACCATCCCTAATACTATAATTGGGGACGAGGGTTGTCCGTCCCTAATACTATTACTTGGGACGGGGATTAACCGTTTCTAATACTATTATTTGGGACACTAATAATCGTCCCTTAAAAAGTTTCCACCAAAATTTCTATTGTTATAATTATCAACTAATGTACAAATTATGATTAATAAATATCCAAAACAAAAGAACAACGAAGCTTCAAAAGTTCATTCATTCAAATTCAAGTTTTCCAACATAACATCTCCAAAAAGTAAAACAACCAACTGAAAACACAAGTTATATGATTCAGACTACAAGATTCCCCAAAAATATCAAATGACCAATTCGAAGACAGAGGAAACCCTAAAAATAAAGATGGCCAACACTTATTCCAAATGATATCCAGACATGTGAAAAAGAAAATAAACATAAATTAGTACAATATTCAACTACGGTAATTTGTATGTTATCTTCTTAACTATTTTTAAATCACTTGTTATTTTTTTTAAAAATCGACAGGGTTTTCTTTGCTTATTCATGAAAACCAACATGTTTTTACATTAAAACGCAACCCAACAACAACAACAAAATCCCAATGAGCACATAAATTAATTTCATCATCATAAATATTCACTGGCCCACACGACCTAGCTTAATCTCATATTATTAGTAAAATAATTCTAATTGTTAAGAAAATACCTAAGCACGTGCATCATTTCTTATGGGAAAGCCAGCTTGCTGCATCAAATTGAGAAAAAACTCTTTAGTCTTGTTTATTTTGTCTTCTGTCTGGGCACGAACCTCGTCCCAAACATGATTAAGCTCTTCTTGATGGCAAATTTCACGTTCCTCGGGCTCTTTGAGTAATTCGGCTATCTCTTGCTCCAATGTTGAGCCTATGATGTTGTGCTTGACCTTTATGGTGTCGTTCAAAGATCTACTCTCATGCACAAGACACGACTATGCTGATCGGACCCTATCAACTCATCGAATATCTTATTTCACGCTTCGACGTCAGTTTGTCAATCCTCTGGTAACACTTCCAATAATCTCTTTATACTTTCCTACAAATAAATAACAAAATTCAAATAAAGTTTGAAATGCACATGATATATAAAATGGCTCTTATGCAAATGGAACTGTTTATTACTATTCCATGTTAGACGATGAGAAAAATAGTTGAAATGTATATACCTTTTTATCGGGAGATCCATTGGTATCACTATAATACTTTGAAGCCTCATCACCAATTGGTTGACACTTTTCATTCCAATCAATTATCTTTTTGTATTTACCCTATCCCTTCCATGGTTTTGCACTTCATCTACCTCGCTACCTAGAAGATGGGGTGCCCTCTATTCTACCTATCAAAAAGAGGTAATAGGCATCGAATAATTAGTGTACGAAATTCTATATCAATTCTGAAATAAAGAACACATCAAGCATATGTATGATATTATTTTATAGTTTTCAAATTAGCTTTACGAATGCGGAATAACTTTACTCTATATCAATGAGAGTAGCTTTACTCTATAGCTTTACGAATGCAGAATAGCATATGTGATATTATTTTATAATATCACACATCAAGCATATGTGTGATATTATTCTATATCAATTCTTACTCAAATACAACTGAAGGCATAGAGAAGATCTCATGAGGTCTTACCACACTGCATCTCTTATCACCTCGTGACTATATAACAAAGGATGTAGTAAGAAATTATTCTGCATAGCATTGCATTCATTATACATCTGAGGGGTCATCCTTTGGCACCATATATGAAAAAGACTAACAACAGGCCTAGGCTGAAAAAGAATAAACAATCTCCAGCCTACTGCTCTGGCTCATGCTGCTCACATTCTAGCAGATAGCAACCTCCCTTGTTAAAGTAGTCTAGATCTAGCGAGCCTTGTAGGAGAAAGTCATCGCGCTCCTGGTGGCGCAAGCACTCACATATATGCTTATATATTGAATGTTTAGTAGGAGTCCATGGTTCCAATTCTGACATAGTGCTATGAGAGGAGGATAATAAAAGGAAAAAAATAATGAACAAATGCCCAAGTACGAAAAACAAAAAGAGAAGCAATAGAGCAAATAGAGATTAAAGAAAATGTACTTATTTAAAGTGGCATTCGAGTGATTCATTGAGTGGGAGTTTGTTGTTGGGTGACCTGAGATGTGTTTGAGATCCATGGTAAAGATATACCTCGATTATTTTAGGTCTAAGCGATTTGGCTACGTAATGGATTGAATAGAGTCCTGTGCTACAAGGTTCATAAATATCCACAGGGGTGGGCCCTATCTCCCCGTTGATGTGTGCATAGTTAAATCGTCCAGGCCTTTCAGATTTAACTAGATCCACAAATTTGCGTGGGTCATCCTGGAACAGAATATTGTCCAATGCTTCATCTAAGGTAAAACCCATAAACTGAGACTAAAAAAACATCAAATAAAAAATTTGCGATAAATAAATTCCATCTGGCTTAAAACTATTATTGTAATTATTATTACTATTAAAATTATTATTATTTAGTGTATGTGTCTTTAGATCAATGAAACATTAAGGGTTTGTATTTGAACTAGGCTGATGACAAGTCGTAATTAGTATTAGTGTTCAAAGCCTTGTAATTGTCACAAAAACAATAGAGATAAGCAACAATATATGGTGTGTTTGAGACGTACATACATCTTCACCTTCATCATCAGTGGAAATCTTACAGTTTTAATAGCTCAGATGTTAAAAAAATGGAAATGGGGGTGTTTGAGAAGAAATATATGCTTGTTAGTTTAGGATGAGCTGGGACAGCTTTTGACTTTAGTCTGCACGGTTATTATCGAGACACGTAGCTTGAAACCATTAAGGACACTTTACTTCACCCAAGTACGCGATGCTACTATTTTTTCTTGTTCTTTTCACTTGGAATTTGTTGCTGATGTTATATTTGAAAAGAAGTAAATGTACAATTATGTAAACATGAATGGAAACAGTTGGAGCTGGTTTACCTTACTTTATTCGTGTAAGAAAGATTGGTATTTATAGACTTTGACGGTGCATAACTGAAAAGAGAGAGCCATGGTTGCTCCATTGAAGGCATCGTGGTCCATTGAAGGTCATCTTAGCCCCTTCATAACCCAACAACAGCTCAGTTTATTTTCTTAAAGAACTCACCTTGGTGAGTGAGAGAGTTCATGACTTGAACTTGAGATTATTTCTTGTGAGAGATTGGGTTATGTGTTTTTGTTGAGGGTATTGAGTATTACCTCATAACCTTTTTATGTCAATGTATGACATTCATTATAGTTATATGCGGTCGTTTTTACAAGAGTTACTCAAGTTTGTTCCCTTTGAATTATAAGATGGCAACTTGTGAGAGATTAGAAATATCTTTCTTCCTAGAAATAGGTTTCAATGCTAAAGCATATGTCCTGTTCTATGTTTGGGTAGGTGTTCAACATATCATAAGCTATGATGATTTCTTTCGAAGTACAAGTGGCAGAGCCATGATTTACAGTGAGTATACACAATGAAATCTTTCTTCAACCAGTTCAAAGTAACATAAAAATTAAGTTCTCTTTGGTATGAAATGATTGATATTGAATATTTGAAAGAAGTCACTAATTATTCCTAATTTTTGTACCAAAATAGTCTATGGTAAACTTTTAGATGAATTTTATTTGTGAAAAAAATGGTTTGCTATTTTGAGTCTAATCAGAAGTAAAGCTCCAAATCAGATTTAAATCAACAATGATGAGAAATTATATATTTGTGTGTGGCCATTGACGATCCAAATTTGTGAGAACTAAATCAAACTTAGGGTTTTGTCTATAGATTCACACTAATTATCGTTTTGCACAAACCGCATGTGATCTTTTAATGTATTACTCTTTCAGAGTCGTCACTTCCTCTTCTAGGATTATTGGGGAAACAATCCAATATTAGTTTTTAAGGACATCAAAATAAACTTCTTCTCAAGTTGGAGAAGAATTTTGTGAGGCTTGTTCAGTGATTCCAAGTTCCTTAATTTCATTCCAATTGGATCCCAAACCCCACTAAGCAAAACGAAATAAAAAGAAATATGACCTCCGATACCGTCTTTTAAATGGTAAGGATTTTCTCATGGTAAGTTGCTTTAAGTAAACATAACAATAACAATAACAATAACAATAACAATATTTAACAATAACCTTGGAAATAGTATGGGCAGGGCTCCGCTTTTCGTTTAGAATATCAAGACAAATGCTGGCATTACTATTGATATTTGGGTGCAAAACCTTTGTCCTGTAAGCATCCTGCGAAAAAACATCCACAAACTAAATTAGAAACAGGAGTTACGAAAAAATATTTAATTTTTAGTTTTATCCTTACCAAAGCCTCTATAATAGTTATATTTATGGGGTTTTACCTTGCCTCATTGTATCAAAACAAATCCAACAAAATTTGACATTACAAGTGTTCTTCCTATCTAACTTATTAAAATACAATACAAACTAATATAAGAACTAATCAGAGGCACATGAGACATACATGTACATAAATTACTGAAAAATGAATCTCCTCTCAGTGCTAAGTAAGTATACAGAACAACAACAACAATCATGTGTTCAGTGAAATAGGAATATATACCAGCAAATAATCACTGAATAAATACTAATTAGAGAAATGATGTTGTAGATTTAATCCATTGCCAACATCTACTGTGAAATATTATTGATATGCAACAAACCCTGAAATAGGAGGAAATAAATATTATCTGAGTGTTCTAGCTACCGTGAAATTAATCAGAATGAGTGTTTTAGCTACCATGAAATTAATCATCCAATTAATTAGATACTTTTGAGATATCATGAATATAACTTGCAGGGGCCCAATCGGTATCCAATGTGCGTGTGAATAGATATTCAACCAATCAATAAAAATCATGTGGATTAGACTCTTATGTTACTTAACATCTACTGATGTTGTTAATTAACAGATCCTATAAAGACTTGAAAGAACAAAAGTTCTTGGATGACTCTGGAACCAGAGACAAAGATCTTACCACTAGAACAAGGGAGACAGAGAACCACCGATTGACAGAGAGAAATAACCACCAGTGGTCGGCGTTGCTTACGGATGGAGGAGAAGATAGCAAAAATTGGTCGTGAATGAGGAGAAATGAGAGGGTTTCGGGTTTGAGGGGGAAAGAGCCGAATAAGGTTTTCGTGAAAATGAAAGGGAAGTGACTTTTGGTAATGGGAATTAATTTGGGGTAATGAAAATTATAACTGTCCCATAAAACTTTAAAGGACCAAAGTTTTAGGAACGGAATAAAAAACAGTCCTATATAATACCTTTTTAATGTATTATCTGGGACTGATGACTCTAACCGTCCCTAATAAGTTTTTATATAGGACATGTATTATTGTCGTCCCAAATAAGTAGTTTTTAGGGACGGTTGTAATTGTTGTCCCTAATATAGAAGTCCCAATAGAGCATTTTTTTTAGTGTTATCGTTTCTTCTGGTGTAGTGGAAGGAGGAACTGTGCGTCCAATGAGCAACTTGATCAAAGCATTTCTGTATAGCTGGGAAGACATGAAAAGCCCCCATAGAGTGATATTAGCTTGAGATTTCTTTAGTTGTCCGAGGATCTTGCTTTCCTCGAGGGTCATCTTTGGTATAGGAAGGTTTTCAATACCTTTCCCTTTGTCATTGGTTGGTGGTAAGCTTGAGATCTGGTAATTCCTTCCTGAACTGGTCATGTGATTTACTGAAGAAAGGAAGAACATGAATCTCGTTTCTTTGTCAAACTCGAGTTGTTCTGGAACCTTGTTTATTTCTCCAAGAAGTTCTTCAAATGATATCATCCCCCACATATCGGCTACCGAGACAATTTTTTCTGAAGCTCGCTCTTCGTTTGAATCTCAAAATTCTTCCCCCCATCCGGGGGCAATAATTTTGGATTTCCATGTAATGTCAGTGCATTCCACAACTTCAATGGCTTCTTCATACAGTTCCTCCCATTCTGTGGGAGGTGTAAGGGTGAAGGGACCAGGCGCGCTTGTAATTTCAAGGTATCAAGTAACTCAGTCATGTTGCAAATATTGTTGGCTTTCCTGAATAATTCTTCCATGATCTGGACAATGTCATATTAGCTAACTTTATCGGTTAGTACTACCCAACTGTCTGACTCTTGATTCCATTTCCGTGCTTCCAAGAATAACGTATTGAACCTCTAGCAATTAATGGTCATCTGTAAGGGAAATTTTAGCCCGAACTCTATGAGTTGGTTTAATACTTCTGATAATTCCATACTTCCACTTTTAGAACAGGTACGGATAACGATGCATGCTCTGGTAATGAGTGACAATGCCTGATCAGCGAGCCTAATAGGGTTTAGGAGGAAATAGGGGCAAGTTTTGAGAGGTTCGGGAGATTATATGAGTGTGATTTGGGTTGAGGTATCAAATTATGGGTTCTCTTCTAGGAAGATAGCATTGGCATGATTTGGGAGTGGGTTGTGAGTAGTTTTTATCTTAGGATTGGCTGGTGCGTCAATGCTACCCCGGTCAATTAGATCTTGGATTTTGTTTCGAAGGTTAAAGCATTGGTCGGTGGCTTGGCCAGGAGTCTGGTGAAAGTCTCAATGGGCATCTTCCTTGATGTTTCTGGGAAGTGTATTTGGCAATGGACGGGGGTCCAAGGGTTTGATGAGATTTCGGCTTAACAGCTCTTGATAAACTTTGGAGAGGGGAGCATGGAGCTCGGAGTATTCCTTCTAGACTGGGATATGGTGACTTTCTAGTGCCCACGAGGTGGTTGGTTGAGAGATGTTGTTGATGGTTGGGACTACAATACTGACATGCTTATCATATTTTTTGGGAGTGAAATGTCCGGGCACTTTCTTGGGTTCAACTTCTGTTTTAGCAATACCCTCCTCGATTTCTACTCCGGCTTCTCTAAGAGCTTGAAAGTGGGTATAATATTATCCTCCTATTGTTTCCCTAACATGGGGTAAGAAGTTCTTCTTCACTATGTTGAATTGTTCTTCTTCGGATGGCCGATTGGTCATGGTGTCTTCTTTTTCCCTCCATCGAGCTATGAAGGTCATTAATTCCCAAGAATTCTGTTTGAGCGGCTCTAAATCATTATAGTTGACCTCAAGCTCTTCCTTATATTTGTACTGTGACATGACTTCTTTGGCTACATCCTCCTAGCTATGAATTTTGGAGTCCTCGAGAGAGAAAAACCATCAGAGGGCGCTATCCTTGAAAGTTTGTTGATATAATTGGGCCATCACTTCTTCAGAAGCCCTCGGGAGAGTCATAGAATGGTGACAACTGCGAAGATGAACAATCGGGGGTCCACTTCCTCTAAATTTCCCGATATTTTGCATCTTGAACTTCTTGGGTAACCTTGCCTTGGGATAAGGAGACATATGGGTGTAGTCCATGTAATTTCTAGATATTTTGACTTGGTCGAACTTCTTAGTTAGCATCTTAAGATCTTCGTTAAACTTGTTCAACTCTTCCTCTTTTGGATCAATGATCATAGGAAAGTTAACCCCAGGCTGGGAAAGGTTTGGTATATGAAGCTGGGCAGGCGGTGGCCCGTTAGCATGAGGGGCACGTGGAGCATGCTAATACTCTTTGAGAAACCAGATAGGCTCGAATGGACCCATAACACGAGGGAATAGGGCTTCCGGCTCTTGAGGAATAGGAACCTGGTTTCGTTGCATCTCTCAGACCTCAGTCTGTAGGTTGTCAATCTTGGACATGAGATGAGTTAAGACTGTCGTCAGATCTGGCTGCACAACTGGTACTTGATCTGTGTTCTCTATGGAAAGTGGATGGATTCCGAAGTCGAAAGAAGTAGTAGGGTAACAGACGGAACTCTGGGGTGTTTTGACTGAAGACCGAAGCTAATAAGGAGCCGGGCCAAGGGCGTGCAATCGACTTGAGAAGGTGGAAAATAGGATTTATTTTTTTAGAAAAAGAATGAGAATATTTTTGATATTTTTTTAGATTTAAAGACAAAAATATTTTTGGATTTTTGATAAATAAAGGAAAAATGTTTTTGGATTTTTGATACAAGAAGGAGAAATGTTTTTGAGACATGGGTCTTAGCATGATTATTATAATTATTATGTTCTCACTTGTATTAAAATCTCCTATATGCAAAAATGAAATGCTAGTTGGGTCCCGAGCCTGGAAAAGATGGATTTGTAACATATGTAAAGCTATGGTTGGACTTGTGACCAGGCTCACGGGCAGTGTCCCATTTAAAAATGCGCAAAAATTTGGGCGGCAGACCAACCCGAAATTTCAACGGAGTTTCAAGTCGAAACCGGTAATCTAACATGTGTGTCCGAGGTTTGACACCTAATATTAGACTATTTAATTGTAGCTAACATTATATTTATGATGTCCATTATATTTAAAATAGTTTCCAAAATCTATTAATCTTATTATATATTTATGATGCAATTCTTATTCTAGAATATTATGGGGGGTTGGTAATGGACCCTCGGTTAATAGACATAAAAGGTTCACTCCTATTCATTCAATTGAGGTTTTGGCAATTTTGGAACCGAAAATTGATGAGAATAATATTGAAAACTTATATAAAAAATTAAACTTTACAGGTGGTATGGGCAATGCTACTAATAAAATTTGGGTTCTATGGAAAAACAATTGGAGGGTAGATTTGGCAAAACAATGGGGAACATACATTATTAATGCGGATGAGTTATGGGGTATTTCAAAATCTCTCTGTTTTGACAGCGATTTATGCATAGTGTAAGAAGCAGGAAAGAGTATATCTTTAATTGGAGCTTGATAAGATCTCCGCAATGTGCAATAATAAATAGATTGTATGTTGGGATTTTAATATAGTGGCTAACAGTGACGAGAAGATTGGAGGTAATAGTGTTAAGTGGGAAGGTGTAATGGATTTTAATCTCGTTGTTATTAACGATGGTTTGTAAGAGATTTCGTTTCATGGTTCTAGATTCACGTGGTGTAATATTCAAGAAGGTGGAGCAAGGATTTAGGCTACGTTGGAATGTGTTGTGGGAATAACAAATAGGGTTAATGTACCTTTTATTAGCTTTGTTGATCACCTACATAAGACCAACTCGGACTATTGTCCCCTTCTGTTGAAAATTAAAGATTACAATAATCAATCATGTATCTCATTTAAATTTCTATCATTTTGGACTAAGAATGATGAATTTTAAGAGTTTTGAAACAAGTTTGGCCATTTGAAATCATGTGGAAACCTATGCCCATTTTTGTGGAGAAACAAGATTCGTTTATTCTATTTCGTCTCGAGTTTCACGAGTCTCAAGCGGAATATATAAAAACTCTCAAAGTAGAAGAAGATTACTGGACATAAAAATCGAGACTAAATTGAGCCAAAGAACGGTATTTAAACACTTGTTTTTTCATGTGATTTCAGAGAAAAAATGTGAAAAAAATTCACATTGATCGAATCCAGAATGAAAATGACAGCTACTATGATTAGCCTTTGGATGTAGAATCAACACGGCTTGTCTATTTTAGCTCACTACTGTCCACGAGCAGCAACATGACAGATGATGATGCGATGGGCAAATGCATTCCATCTTTGGTTAATGTAGCGGACAACATATTGCTTAAAAATATTCCTAAATTTGGACGAGATCACATTGGGTCTAAAAAGCGAAGGGGCTACTAGTCCGGAGTGGTTCATTGGGATATTTTCCAAGACATACTGGTCAATTATTACAGAAGATCTCAACAAAATGGTTGTTGTTTTCTTCGCATGATTTGAGCTGCTGGTATGTTGGACTTCTACTAACATTGTGTTGATTCCTAAAATTAATCGGCTCAAGACATGTAGGGACTTTCGCTCGATTAGCCTTTTAAAGTTTTCTTCAAAAATTATTTAAAAAATCTTGGCAAACCGAATGGGATTAATATTACAAAAAATAAATTTTCTATCTCAAGCATGTTTTATTAAGGGAAGATCCATTTTAGATAATGTTCTTCTTGGTCAAGAACTCGTGTCATCATTTAAAAGTAAAGTCTGGAGGTCGAATAATATTATGAAGATCTATATGTCGAAAACATACGACATCACATCTTGGTTTTTCATCACTAAGACCATTACAGAGTTTTGTTTCTCTGAGACGGTTGTTGATTTATTTGGAGATTAATTTCAAATTGTTGGTACTCGATTGGGGTGAATGGAAAAGCTTGCAGTTTTTTAAATCTAGTAGGGGGTGAGAGAAGGTGATACATTATCTTCGGCCTTATTTGTAATTTCTTCAGAAGTCCTTGACCGAGGAATCCAATAATTAATGGAGGAGGGAGAAATGAACAGTTTTACACTAACAAGGACTTGTCCTATTATTTCTTGTCTTTCTTTTGCAGATGATAGACTCATTTTAACGAGCGGGGAGAAAAAATCGTTAAAAAATCTCATTACCTTTTTGAGATCATATTAGAATGCTTCGGGTCAAATGGGGATTTTTTAAAAAAGTTCATTTTATTTACCCGGGAACAAAACCTATGTTAGAAAAAGGATAGTGGGAGGTGTCACCGGATTCCAATTCACAAAAATCCTAATTCTTTATTTGGGGGTACCCCAATTTTCGGGTGGGAAGGAAAAAGAATACTTTTCTCCACAAAACGACAAATTGTTGAAGAAACTTAATATGCGGAATCACCATACTATTTCTCGAGCCGAGAGAGTTGCTCTTATTAAACGGGTGGTGGAGGCGATGCACCGTCATCTTCTTGCAGTGATTAATACAACAAAATTAGTTCTTGGGCATCCACCAAAATGTTTGATCAACTTTGTGGTGAGACTGGAATCTTATTGAGCACTCTCTTTGGTTTCACGAGTACGATGGCTACTTTCAAGGTTGATTTAATGACGTGAGAGAGTTTGAACATCTAGGTGAGAAAGTTAAGTTTTCAGTCAAAAATTAACAAAATTTGATGGAGGTTTTTCATAAGTTGGCACCACCTTTGGAAAACCCATCTACACCTAACGATTAAGGTTTGACTTGTTATCTAGCATAAAATGTTTCTCATGATGACAATATTTGCCTATTGGTAGTATGTATAATATTTTTTATCTTTTTTTAAACATACAAAGAGATTTTATTTTGATAAAATTTTTGAAAAATCCAAAAAATAGTTTTGTATTTTGTTTCCACCGTTTATGGATAAACACTTAGGATGACCAAGTCACAACATCATTCAATTTTTCATGTGACTATTTGATAGTGTTTTGTGATAATATGTCAATTCATCCATGTGCTTTCTAATGTTTCGAGTCATTGAGATGCAATTAAGTGTTACTTCCTACATGTTTGACTCATGATTTCCTTTATTGCACACATGCACGAATTTGTTTGATTATTGTGCTTGTCTTATCACATGTTGGTTGGGTGTTTTCACTTCAATCCTGTCCTTAAAATGAAAGAAGCGAGATAAAACTTGACAAGAAAGTTGTGCATGTAAAAGATGTTTGTGAGTTTGTGTGCTTTATTTGAAATCGGTGAAGGGCTACGAAAGATTATCATTTATCCTTTGTGATTAAGCCTCTGTTTAATTGGACCTAAAAAATTGAGGAATTTTATTATCCGTGGTCCAAAGAGGTTTAAAAAAGCACGGAAAAATTTTAAGGCAATAAAGAGAAATTCATGCCAATTATGGGCCAATTATGTTTTTGCACCAATTCTCTAAAGTTTTAGAATTTAGTTTATACACCTCTAAAAGAAAATATATATGAGGGAGTTTGTATGGAGAATTAAAATGGATTTGCACGTCCTTGAAAATCTTTAAAAAGCGTTAAATAGTTTTGGACGTTATTGGTGTGGAAATCACTTTGACTTTGGTTTGTTGATTTGCATAAGTCGATGACATCTAAATTCAATAATTTTTACACCTAAGGATACTTTTGATGCTCATTGATTAGGGGTACACGTATGGCTCGTGCAGATATGATTGATTGAGTTTATTTTCCTATCGAATGTGTTCACACCCATACATTCCATTTCCCTGACTTGGTTGTTTGAGTTTCAATCCATGATGTGATTTTTTGTATCTTATTTTTTCTTTAAAAGAAATGAAAAAATCCAAAAATAGTTTGTGGATGTTTTGGGGATATACCTTTGCATGCGCATAGTTTGATCCATGTTTTTAATGCATTTTCTCGTTACACTCCATGATTTGATTTTTTTCTTCTTATTTGTCTATTTGGGGACATCATAAAAAGGGGGAGAAAGAATTATCATGTTATGAGGGAGTTTTTTCATTATGTGGGAGATTTGATTTATAAATGCTTTTTTCTAATATCATTTCAAACTCGATGCGTCACGAAGGTTTATACTTTATCTCATGTGTATAAGTATAAAGATTGAAGATCATTATGTTGCACACCCTAATGAGAAAAGCTTTGAGATTTGATAAAGATTTCTGAAGAATAGTTTGAGATCTTACAAATTTATTCATGGGAGGGTAGATTTGTATAGGCATTTTGGTATTTGATAATTCAGATATTTTTATATATGTAACGGCATAGATATAGGGGGAGATTTTTAAGGACATATTTTTATAAGTCCGTTATAAATTAATTATGTCATATACCGCTACACCGTCGAAGTGCATTCAATAACATTCAAGCATCAAAGACGGATCCAAATATCAAGTTCTTCATCAAAAAGACTCTGCAAACTTTACTTTGGTAAGGTTATGTTTTTAATACCTTAACTTTCCACTTAGAGCTTTTGGGATATTTTTACAAAATATTTTCTAAGTGCTGGAGCGGACTTTTTCGTCAAACTTTGAGAATGAGAATTTTTTCTAAGTATTGGAGAGGACATTAAAATAATATTTCTGATGCAACAGTCGTTCAAACGAATTTGCACTGTCGTTCGAATGACAATGCATTGTCGCGCGATGTCGTTAAAATGACATGCGTATCTCGTTCGCACGAGATGCCTTTCTCGTTTGAACGAGCTCGAATACTGAGGCGACACGTTTTTGTATAAATACGAATTAAATGGTTTCGTTTTCATTAAGATGTCCCGACGTTTTGGAAGACAGAAAACTGCGAAACTGTAGATACCTTTTGACTTCTTTTTTTAGGTTTTAATCCTCTTTTTATTTTCAATTCACAAAAATCCCATATGATTTGGTGAATTGTTTTGGTGTTCAAGAACACTACTTTGCTTTTGTTCAACCTCTGTGGTGAAGGAATCTCCATATTTGATCGATGGATACCGAGCTTAGTCATTCAGCGTGTGGACGAGCCGAAGACGACGAACCGACACCCGGAGGGTATTTTATTGTCTCTCATATCTTTGAAGGTTTGCTGAAGGCACCGTGCATTACACACTTGTGGGAGAATATCAGTTTGTATGTAAGTCAAAGGTCTTGTGAATTCTTCAAAGTGTTATAAAAGGTTTTACCCGAAAGGGTTTTTTTCCCAAATCGACCGTCTTTATTTTTTCATGCACGGTTTGAATGATTTATGACATTTAGATGCATGTTTAGGGGTTGATTTAATTTTGTTTAAAAATAGACTCTAATTAAATAAGGTTTAGTTGGAAACTTGCGAATTAATTTAAATCGATATCACACACTGCACTTATTCGTTTACATGAGAGGATTAATTGACTCTTCACATATGAAAAAAAAAGATAGAAAATTTGAAAACTTTGATGTACATATTTATAAAGCCTTATGTGAGATATAAACTAACTTCCTCTCTCAATTGATGTTTCCTTATCTTTGTATTTCTTTCTTATGGATATCCTTAAACCATAACAAAATAAAATATGAAATATGAACACACACACTCAAATCGTCAATACAATACATTCTTTAGTTCACTCCATGTATTAGTTGCATCGACAATAAGACCATTGTGAGTTGCTACTTAATT
The DNA here is from genome assembly GCA_949130495.1 of Sambucus nigra. NCBI lineage: Eukaryota > Viridiplantae > Streptophyta > Magnoliopsida > Dipsacales > Adoxaceae > Sambucus > Sambucus nigra. The sequence goes on from OX422215.1 coordinate 49,596,798, forward strand.
TGTTGAGTTAATCAGTTTTTTCTCCATGTATATAATTAGATGGATGTTAACTTTTGTGGAGATGTTCTTTTATAAAGATTGTTGTCTTAAAAATTCAATTATATTATGAAAGCATGAAAATAAACTTCTTACCTTAAAATTTTAACAATACAATCTCCATATGAGACTATTTTATATAAGCAATCTCCATATGTAGCCAATATAGATGTGAAAAAAGGATAGTCAAAAGATAAAAAAAATGATAGACATACACACATGTTGTCGCAAAAACCATCCACAATATACAAAGCAACGCCTAAAAAAAAGGCGTGTATACATAATTGACACCTAGATGCAAAATGGGCTTGGAAGAGAGAAAAAATAGATCCATCTTGTGAACTGAGACAATGCATATGCGTATTAGTAGCGTTCTAGAACATGAACTGGGTTCCAAGCTTAGCGTGTGTACATTCATATTAGCAGCGTTTTTGTGTGTACAACTGGGTTTGCAATTGGTCTCCATAACATTGTTATATAAGTGGATATATAACTGATAAACTGGGTTCTAAACATTTACACCAATGGGTTCAATTTTATTATGTATGTTTCAACATACCAGCAAGGTGAACCACTGGATTCCCCGCATGGGCACAAGGATACAACCAAAAACATGAAAATGAATAGTGAGCGAACAAGTACCAAAGACGCAATGGTCAAGAAAAAAACACGCATGTTATCCAAGAAACAAATGCACAACCCCACAACACTTAGAACTAAGAAACAAAAAAAAAATAAAGCGTAATAGGTACCAAAAACATAAGTAGAAAAAAATAAATTTTAACGATGAGAACTTTTAACATGCATCAAAGTGTGTTCAACTTTAACATGTTTTGACACTCTTAAGAATAACTCTTAACAGGTACCAAAAACACAACTCCCACAACACTTAGAACCAAGAATGTTAACCCAAAATATAAACCTGAACCAAGAAACAAAAGCACAACTTCCACACATGGGTCCATGCATACATCCAAAAGCACAAAACATGAATGGTGAGAAGACAAACTCATCCAAGTATAGCAAAGTAGAAAAAAAAATATGAGACTTATGTAAAGGTATGAGACTTCAAAGTTCATATATATACACACACACACACACACACACACACACACGCACACACATAAGAAGACATGATTATTATATCAATTCAGTAAAATTCGTACTCACTTGTAACATCCTGCGGGCCCGAGGAGAGCGAACGAAGAGCAACTGCGATAAAATACATCCGAATCCACAATCAACAAGGTATAGAGAATCTAAATAAATCTCACAATATAAAAAATCCACTAATCTCAATCTTCAAATTAAATACAACGAAGTCTCTCGAAATAATACAACTATCTATCTCGAAAGAAAATATATCATCAATGATCTATATGTCAAAAATAAATACAAATCTTCTCCTTTTGTATTCTCGAATATTCTTACCAATATATACAAGATAAAAATAAATCTCCAATATGTCCAAAGCACCCAAAATCCGTGCTAACCTGCTACTAAAAGAACATATGGGGAAGTACACAATACGACAGAAAATATGCTCAACAAATATTAGCGGTGAATAAAACGTAACAACACATTAATTTTTCAACAAGGCCTCACCATACCGCATCACAAGGACTCACTATATGGCACATTAATCAAAAAAGCATTTTATCAATATAATTTTTCACCAACACATTAATCCGAGTTACAATGCCTCATTATACTGCACCCTTAATTTATCAAGTAGCAGGAACAGGAATATTGGTGAGGGCCCAACCTCAGTGGCATATTAAAATCTCATGACAATATGCTCAACACATATATAATACCACATGAATTAAAATCATATTCCAACAATAATTTTCAGATTTCAAAATGAATTTAGCAATTCAAATATGAGTCAATAATCACATGAAATCAAAGGGAATAACACTCACGAAATTAAGGAGCACATTGTGTAAAACCCCATACGTCAAAATCATCACATGAAGAATCCTCAAAATATGATCGTACCATCACGTTCCTCTCGCGAAAATAATCAAATCTCGTTCTAGCCCAAATTCGAGAAAATACCAAATATGCCTTCTAATCTATGGTTGAAATCTTGAATAAGTTCGGGACTATGGTTTGTAGATGAAAGGGGGTAATTTTGAAGAGGTCTTCTAGTTGAAAAGTTTGAGAAAAAGTGATTTCAAAAGCCAAGCCACGAATTTGTTGATATATAAAGGATTAAGAGTTTGATTAAAAGAAGAGTTTTAATCAGCTACAAACACTAGAAAAATCATTGCGGATGATGGGATTGTCAGGATGGCTTGAAATTTTAGTATATTGTAGCAAACGACGAGACTGGACTTCTGTGAAAAATTCAGCTCGATCGGACAGTCAGATTTCTAAAGATATTATTTTTACTAGAGAGTTTTATGTTTTCAGTACTCTTAGAGAGTTTTATTTTTTGAGGAATCTTCTATATAATAAAAATTCAATTAAAACTCCATTTTAATTCTGATTCCAATTCCGTTTGAAAATTTATTTTCACTACAAAAAATTGTTTTTTGCTAGGGAGCATTTTGAGACGGCAAAAATTTTAGTCTCTAAAACTCACCTTTTGAGACGGCAAAAATTACCAGTCTTAAAAACTACCCTTTTTAAGACGCTTTTTATTATCCATCTCAAAAGATACTATGAAAAGAGACGGAAAATTAATAGTCGTCTCAAAAAGTAGACCTTATGAGATGGCTGAAAATTTTGGATTCCCTCTTAGTGAATTTTAGTCTCCCGCGTGCTTCTTGTTTCTGCAAAGTTTAAGGGAATTAAAAAAAAAGATGAAAAGAAGACCAAAACAAAACCTCCTCTGCATCGTCTTTTCTAAGCCCCGCCCGCCCTAATCCCATTCTTCTCTTTCTTCAAGCCCCGCACACCCTCGTCTCCTTAGCCATAGAACCAACCCTCTCCATCGCAATCGTTGCTGGGGAAGTTGAGGTAAGTATAATTATTTCTTTTCTCTCGATTATTTTTTATGTTTTATGCCATTCTTACATGTTAAAGGGTTTATGTTCTTAATTGAATTAGTTGGAAGATTGTATAGGTTGTGAAGAGTAGTGTCATACTGATTTAAGCAGTGGATCAATTACTAATTTATGAAATATTTTGAATCGGTGGATATGCTATTGGTTTCAGCAATTTTATTTCAAATATGTGTTTGATAGTTGGGATTTAGTTTAGTATATCCATGTTTCAACTGCTTCTATCAGAGATACATGGTTGACCTTAAAATTTGTAATATGATTTTTGGATGTAGGAATACAATTTAATCGACTAAGCTAATCACATTCAAGTTATAGTATCGTCGAATTGATACGGATAAAAGGTAATTTTAATTATTGGTTATTGATTAATATCATTAGTTTTTATACTGGATTTATTTGTAGAGGTGTTAGGAGGTTGAGGGTGAGCCAATTAAAAACCCGGATTGTCAATTGGTTGTTGCAATATAGTTTTATGTTTAATTTATTAGAAAATATTAATACTTGTTTATATGAATTTTAGTTAAATTATTGATATGTTTGTTTGTGTTAATTAATTCATGTCCTTTGGAAGTATTTTATGCAATCAATTTTTTTTACTATTCGATTATGAATTTATTTTGTGATATATGTAATAAACCCAATTAATTTAAACATGTATAACCATTGAAAAAATCGCCAATGTTATCCAAGTATATCTCGTGGGAATATGAAGCACGAAAACGGATGTCGTATGCGACACGACACCGACACGCCGACATAACAAACATAGAAAAAACAGGGCACACCACCGCAAAGACGCGACGTATATAGCTTTAACTTCAACATTCGCTGCCTCCTCAGCATTACGGCATCACCTTCTGCAATATCCATTATAATATCGGCAGCACCCATAACGGCAACGAATCCTTTGATCTGACCCAACACCTGCACCTATTCAATATATGTAAGCCATTAGTACTTTGTGATGTATGTAGATTACTGCATGCATGAAATATTTATTTATTTTTATTTTAACCCAACAAGCACTCTCTTATTCATTTTACTCATAGGTTTCCATAGATTAAAAAATCCATGTAGCCGAAAAAATCCATGTTACATTTGTTTAGTAAATAAATGAGGTGCATCACATTTTATCACACAATGCCAATAATCAAAATACTGTTCGGTGCAGGGATTGTGCCCAGATTTATATACATGGAGGGTGAAAGAGATAATGCTCACTATTTGTCTGAGAAGTGGTAGTTTCAACTGGCTCACCAGCAGCTGCCACCTCGGAAGCCACTAGCAGAACAATAGCCATTGAAAGGCAAAGGAAAACAATTGTTTTGGAAACCATTTTGCTTAACTGCGTATGTCTCTGAAAAGTGTTGCTGAGAAGGGTGAGAAAGCAAGTACACTTTCAATCTCTATATATAGGCCGAAAACCAATTATGCATATCTCACCACGTTGTTTTTGGTTGCCCATGAGTTGTCTTTTAATTAATTCAAATTCAAATTCAATCTTATCTTATCTTATCATGGAGAGAAACTGGACGTACCCCTCTTGTACCCAAAATCCATTCTCACCTAACAATACAAAATCTAATGAGCCCACTTTTCTTCTTTCAACTAAAGAATGCCTTATAGAAATAATGAAAATCTTTCTTTTCAATATTCTTTTATATTTTTCTTTAAAAAGCTGTTTTTAATCTTTTAACTGCTTTAAAAGATAGTTTTTTTCTAAAAAAGGTTCAACGTTATATTTAAAACATTTTTTTAAATGTTTATTAAAAAGAAAAAATAAGGGTTTATAATAAATAAATTGTTTTTATTTGAAAAACGTTTATAGAAAGAACTGTTTTTTACAAAATCAGTTTTAACGTTTTTTTTTCTGTTCTTTATTTATATTTACAGCAAAAGTTATATTTATTATAATACAATTTTTGAAAAACTTTACAGTTTTTTTAATACAAAAGGCATATTGTTAACAGTAAAAAGTTTAATTTTGTAACAAACAGTTTTTTCATATAGAACATTTAAAAAATATTTATCAACAGGTTTTTTAAGAAACAACGGTTTAAGTTTTTTCAATTTTTTTAATTAACTATTTTTTAACTGTTAAAATAAAAGCTGTTTTTTTACAAAATTAGATTTTTTTAACTGTTAAAAATCTGTATTATATATAAAAGCTGTACATTTTAAGAAAATATTTTATAAATTGTTTCTTTTTCGGTAAATATAAATAAATAAAAACAGTTAAAACAGTTTTTATACAAAAGAATTGCTTCCAATTTTTTTAATAAAAACATTTTTTTTATAAACAGTTAATTTTCTTTTTTATAAACATTTAAAAAATATTTTTTTAATGAAAAAGATAAACATTAGTTTCCAAATTACCTTTTCAATCCCTTAAATGACAATTTCTTGTCAAAATTTTTTTTTAACAGTTTTTAGAAAAAAACCACTGAAAATACAAATTTTCATTCTGCGTCTAGCATTTTTTACTGAAAATACTAATTCTCTCATCTGCCTATTAAGTATTGCCTTGTGTTATGGGGTCCCGCCAGGGCACCCAATTAATTACTTTTTGGGGGAGTTTTGGGGGAATTATTCGGGACTCATAGCATCACTCTTTGCCTATGAATAATGATATGAGTACAAAAACCTCCCCCAAAAGCCCCCCCAAATCTGATGTGGATTCCACTAATTCTCTCATCTGCCTATTAAGTATTGCCTTGTGTTATGGGGTCCCGCCAGGGCACCCAATTAATTACTTTTTGGGGGAGTTTTGGGGGAATTATTTGGGACTCATAGCATCACTATTTGCCTATGAATAATGATATGAGTACAAAAACCTCCCCCAAAAGCTCCCCCAAATCTGATGTGGATTCCACTAATTCTCTCATCTGCCTATTAAGTATTGCCTTGTGTTATGGGGTCCCGCCAGGGCACCCAATTAATTACTTTTTGGGGGAGTTTTGGGGGAATTATTTGGGACTCATAGCATCACTCTTTGCCTATGAATAATGATATGAGTACAAAAACCTCCGCCAAAAGCTCCCCCAAATCTGATGTGGATTCCACTAATTCTCTCATCTGCCTATTAAGTATTGCCTTGTGTTATGGGGTCCCGCCAGGGCACCCAATTAATTACTTTTTGGGGGAGTTTTGGGGGAATTATTTGGGACTCATATCATCACTCTTTGCCTATGAATAATGATATGAGTACAAAAACCTCCCCCAAAAGCTCCCCCAAATCTGATGTGGATTCCACTAATTCTCTCATCTGCCTATTAAGTATTGCCTTGTGTTATGGGCTCCCGCCAGGGCACCCAATTAATTACTTTTTGGGGGAGTTTTGGAGGAATTATTTGGGACTCATAGCATCACTCTTTGCCTATGAATAATGATATGAGTACAAAAACCTCCCCCAAAAGCTCCCCCAAATCTGATGTGGATTCCACTAATTCTCTCATCTGCCTATTAAGTATTGCCTTGTGTTATGGGGTCCCGCCAGGGCACCCAATTAATTTCTTTTTGGGGGAGTTTTTGGGGAATTATTTGGGACTCATAGCATCACTCTTTGCCTATGAATAATGATATGAGTACAAAAACCTCCCCCAAAAGCTCCCCCAAATCTGATGTGGATTCCACTAATTCTCTCATCTGCCTATTAAGTATTGCCTTGTGTTATGGGGTCCCGCCAGGGCACCCAATTAATTACTTTTTGGGGGAGTTTTGGGGGAATTATTTGGGACTCATAGCATCACTCTTTGCCTATAAGAGTGGGTACGCTTAGTTTTGCTCAATCATGAGATCCCCACTTTATTGAAATTCAACCATTTCCCTAAACTCTGTAAGTAATTTTTAAAAAGTGTTGCTGAGAAAGGTGAGAAATCTAGTACATTTTTAATCACGACATATAGGCTGAGAATGACAGAAATAATAGTCATTAAAGAGAAATTCATATCTCACTATTTGTCTCCAGAGATGGGGTACGGCCCAGTTGCTACTGGTTGCCCAAGATTTGTCTTTTGATTCACAAAAATTCAATATTTTATCTTGTCATGGAATCCCCACTTGATTCATACCCAGTGCTTCCTTCTTTTGCTTTGTTTATAATCTTTTATTTTTACACAAAAATCAAATTACACCGACCATAACCAATAAATTGTACAAACTTAAAATAATGATATCACAACAAAAAAATCACTCATTTCTAGCTATATACAATGTGAAAATATAGTTAAAAATTCATTAGCCTAAGCCTTTAGCTAAATACAAATCATTTCGACTTGACTTACGTGAATATTTAAATTATATGTCTGCACGAATATACTTAATATATATTAATGCTTGAACATTAAATGATTACAACATGATAAAAAACGCCCATATGATGAAAACAATGTAATGACATATTTATAAGTCATATTTTACATTAGTGTATGTCGTATACCACTCCAAACCGTAGTTCAAGTTTGAAGATAAATGAAGACAAACCTGAAGATTAAAAGTTATTCAACGTTCAAGCCTTTGCGAGACTAATTTTGGTAAGGTTATATTTTGGTTACTTTACGGTTCATTTAATAGTGTTGAGATATTTTTCTAAAATATTTTCTAAGTGTTGTGGTGGTGTTTTTCATTAAAATATTTTTCAAAGTGTTGAGGCGAATTTTTTATACAAAAAACAAAAATTTATTGTTTCACTCCCTCGTTCGAGCGACATATGCCTGCCGTTCAAACGACATTGACATCTCGTGAAATGTCTTTCAAGGGACATCTTATTTCGTTCGAGCGACTTTGACACTTCTTTCGAGCGATGCAACAACTCAACTTTTCTATATAAAGCGTGTTAAGCGAGTTGTTTTTCGTTAAGAAGACCTGACGATTTTCATTCTGCATAAACTACAAAACAGCAGAACACTTTGTCTTCTTCAATTTAGGGTCCAATCTTTTGTTTTTCAATTCACAAAAATCCCAATTGCTTTAGTCATTTGTTTTGAAACCTGAGATACATCCTTGCTAGAGATTCTCTTGTAGGGAAGATAACCTACTGCTGATCTAGGTGCCACTTGAGGGATGTCCTGGGCTGACGTTGGTTGCGTGTCCTAAGGAGTACTCGTGACTGTTCCTCGGATGATTGGACTGCGTGTCTTTATATATCTTCTGAGGTTGATGCATTATTGATTCAGAACTGCGTGTTATTGTGGGTATCTGCGAATATTAAATGCAGATTTCGCTTATAATCATTGTGAGTATTATTAAGTGAAATAAAAGATTTTTTCTTTTGTGCTTTTTCTAGAAATCCGTGTCTCCAATTATTTATGTTAGTTTGATTTTACCCACGTAGTTGTATATTTTAGGGCTGAATTAAATTGGTTTGAAAATTGACTCTAAATATATAAGTTTACAATTGAAATTTGCGAATCCGATTAAATCAATATCATACGGCATTCTCAAATTGGTATCAGAGCGGGGTTCTCTAATTTATCAAGTGATCCTGTTTTTTGGAAAATTTTGTGATATTGAATTTTTTGAAAAATCTAATCTTCAAAAATCGCAATTTTTCGAATAAAAACTTATGTAATCGGTTGTCAATTTTTGATAGGTCTATTTATGATTACTGGAAAGCTCGTATGAAATCACATTTAAAAATAATTGATCAGCGTGTTTGGGTTGTTAGTGAAAGAGGTTGGACTCCTCCAACTGTCACCGCAAATAATGTGGCTTATTTAAAACCCGTGATAGACTGGACTAAGGATGAGTTTAGGTGGAACACTTTTAATTCACATGGACTGAGTGCAATTTCTAGTGTCGTCACCCCTAAGATGTTCCGACGTATTATGATGTGCACCATGTCTAAGGAAGCATGGAATGTTTTACAACATACCCATGAAGGTAGGAACGCGGTCAAAGAATCTAAACTTCACAATTGAACTACTAAATTTGAAACTATTACCATTTTTGAAACTCAGTGTTTTGATGAGTTTTATGCACGTTTGTCTGATTTTTATGGACGTTTCAATCTTGGTGAGCACATTCATGATGCAGGAGGGGTTAACTGAGTTTTATAAGATGAGAATGACAGAAATAATAGCCATTAAGAAGAAATTCATATCTCATTATTTGTCTCCAGATATGGGGTACGACCCACATTGCTACTAGTTGCCCAAGATTTGTCTTTTGATTCACGAAAATTCAATCTTTATCTTATCATGGAATCCCCACTTGATTCAGACCAGTGCTTCCTCCTTTTGCTATTGTTTATAATCTTTTATTTTTACACGAAAATCAAATAACACCAAACATAACCAATAATTTGTACGGCCCACATTTGTTTTGGAACCCGAGATACATATTTGCTAGAGTTTCTCTTGTATGGAGGATAACCTACTGCTAATCTAGGTGCCACTTAAGGGAGGTCTTAGGACGACTTTGGCTGCGTGCCATAGGGAGTACTCGTGATTGTTCCTAGGATGATTGGACTGCGTGTCTTTATATATCTTCTGAGGTTGACTCATTGCTAATTCAGAACTGCGTGTTATTTTGGACATATTTCGCTTGTAATCATTTTGAGTATTATTAAGTGAAATAACAGATTTTTCCTTTTGTGCTTTTTCTAGAAATCTATGTCTCCAATTATTTTTATTGGTTTGATTTTACCCACGTAGTTGTATGTTTTATGGCTAAATTAAATTGGTTTGAAAATTGACTCTAATTAAATAAGTTTACAATTGAAATTTGCGAATCCGATTAAATCAATATCACACTGCATTCTCAAATTGGTATCAGAGCGGGTTTCTCTAATTTATCGAGTGATTTTGTTTTTCGCAAAATTTTGTGATACTGATTTTTTTGAAAAATCTAATCTTGAAAAATCGCAATGTTTCTGAAAAAAAACTTATGTAATCGGTTGCCAATGTTTTACGTGTCTAATTATGCTTACTGAAAAGCTCGTATGAAATCAGATTTAAAAGCAATTGATGAGCGTGTTTGGGTTATTTGTGAAAGAGGTTGGACTCCTCTCACTGTCATGGAAAATAATGTGACTTATTTAAAACCCGTGACAGACTGGACTGATGATGAGTTTAGGTGGAACACTTTTAATTCACATGGACTGAGTGCAATTTCGGGTGTCATCACCCCTAAGAAGTTCCGATGTATTATGATGTGCACCACGTCTAAGAAAGCATAGGATGTTTTACAACATACCCATAAAGACTGGAACGCAGTCAAAGAGTCTAAACTTCAAAATTAAACTACTCAATTTGAAACTATTACCATGCTTGAAACTCAGTGTTTTGATAAGTTTTATGCACATTTGTCTCCTATTGTAAACACTAGTTTCAATCTTGGTGAGCACATTCCAGATGCACGAGTGGTTAAAAATATTTTGAGATCGTAGCCTAAACTTTTTATCCCTAAAGTAATTGTTTTGAATTCCTTATGTAATTTGTGCAATTAAAAATTAGAAGAGCTGGTAGGAGACCTACAGACATATGAAATTGACATGTTCTCTGACACGGTCAAACCTAAGGATATATGGATAACACTTAGAGCCCAGTCTAGGAAGGGAAAAGAATTGTCCAAGAATGAGAAGAAAACGAATGAGAAGAAAAAGAAAGTGATAGTTTGTGAGTTCAAGTCTGAGGACGGGTCTGATTTTAATATGGCCATGCGTGCAAAAAATTTCTCAAGTTTTCAAAGAAAAATTCTTCCAATAAAAGTGTTTTTGAGAAAAATAAAAAGAAAGATGAGGCCAAATAGAGTGGTGAGAAAGAGAAAGGGGAAGAACAATGATACTTTGAGTGTGAGGGTAGAGGGCATAGAGCATTTGAGTGTTCACTCGGCGAAAGAGAATGGGGAAAAAGATTGCCATGCTAGCCACTCCTAGCGATAGTGAGGAATAGGTGAAAAATTCTGGGGATGAGTATTCGAATGGTAAGTTTGTTACCTTTTTGGCTAGTCACGTGAGCACATCTAGTTTGTCCCATGACGATGAGGATACTTTTGCATGTTAGACCCTTGACGGTAATAGTTTGAGTGTTTCAAGCGAGTGTGAGAGTGAGTGCCCTAATGAGGGTGAGATTAAGTTTCAAATTGCGTTTAGAGATTTGTATGCTTAGACCTTAAAGACTAAGAAGTTGAGTAAGGCGTTGGTTGTTAGGGTAATAGATTTGTAGAGAGAGATCGAGTGTTTGAGGAGATTTGAGGTGTCAGCGAGTCAACTAAAGAATATGAAGATTACTTTGAATGAGCAATTTATCATCATGAATCCAAAAATGAGTGAACTTAAAGCCTGTGTGTCCTAATTAGAAAGATTCCTTGAACGTATCCTTGAGTAAAGGTCACTATATAGGATATATCTAGGAAGGTAGGAAAGATGCTCATCGGGCCCACTTTGGGTAATGCTGAGAAACTAGGAATAGGTCATGACGGTGCGTCCACTTACCAATTCGCACTTGATTTGGTTCCCGAGTTTCTGATTGATCCATATGGCTCTCATCCTAACTCACCTAGGTGTCTCGTACTGATAGGAAAGTACGTCGTAGACATTTTGGGAAAGGTGTTCCTAGGACCGTGTATGTTTGCACCCATTCTAAGAATATAGGACACCTTAGGAACTTTTATTTTAAGTTTGGTTATGGTTCACGTTTAGCTACTACACGTGTGTCTACGACACATGCACCCACACATGATACTTTAGATGCTCCGGATGATTACATGAGAGAGTTTGTAGATATTAAGGAGCAAGTTATGTTTTTGTTCAAAACTTCACATGACTTGATTGAAGTTTTTCATAGGATGTCACCACCTTTGTAAAGCTCCACCGTGCATAACGGTTGACGTTTATACTTGTTTGCTAGCATTAAATGATTTTCATGGTGATATTTTATACCTATGGCTAGTGTGTACCGTTTTCGTATATATATTTTTCATTTTTTGATATATTATTCAAAATAACAAAATATTTTTATTTTTGAAATTATTTTGAAAAAATACAAAAAGATTTTTCTTTAGAAAAAATTGAAAAAGGCAAAAAGATTTTATTTTGATAAAATTATTGGAAAAAGATAAAAAGAGTTTTGTATATTGTTTGCACCGTTTATGAATGACATTTAGGATGACCAAGTCACAATTTCATTCCATATCCATCTGATGATTTGATTGTGTTTCAATATGCGTCATCATTTTATTTTTGTCCTTTATAATGTTTGGAGTCATTAAGATGTAATTTAAGATTACAACCTACATGTTTGACTCTTAGTTTCCTTTAATACACACTTGCATGGATTTGTTTGATTATTGTACTTGTCAAATTACATATTGGTCGAAGTGTTTCCATATCAATATGGACTTTAAAACGAACCAAATGCAATAAAACTTGGCAACGAATGTAGTGCATGTAAGAATCGTTTACCGTGAGGAATTAAATTGTAAAAAATGATAAGTATTGACGAGAAAGGGCTGCGATAGTATAACATTAAGTCGTTGTGAAAGCCACCACTTAGAAGATCCCAAGAAAAAAAAAATTAAGGCTACAAAAATAATCATATGCCAAAAATTGGGGCCAAGAGGATTTTTCTAAGGATAGAAAAATAGATCGCCTCAAAGAAAAAATAAATGCATCTTTATTTATGAGGGTGTTCAGATGGAAAAAGTAAAAGGTGGTTTTGCACATCCAAACAAAATCTTTAAAAAGCATTACATAGTTTTAGATGTTATTATCTTGAAAATCATTTTATACTCTGATGTGTCGATTAGATTGAGTAAATATCTTATGAATTCATATTTTTAACACATAAGGAATTTTTTGAGATCATTGGTTAGGAGTATCCATGTTCTTTATGCACATATGTTATTTTGGATTGCATTGATTTTCCTATCGAATTTGTTCACACCCATTCATTATGTTTCCATGATTTGGTTATCTTCGTGAAAATTCATGGTGTGTGATTTGTGTAAAATTATTTTTTCTTTTTTTATGTGAAAAATTACAAATTCAAAAATATCTTGTGGAATGATTTTGACTCTTAATGATCATACTTGTTTGTTATGCTTAATCATGTCAACTCCATGATTATTTTTATTTATTCTTTCCCTTGTCTAGTCCGAACATATAAAAATGGGGAGAACGAATTTGGTGGTGTTTTACATTATGGGGAAGATCTGAGATTCGATATTTGTTTTCATGTTATGTTTATCTCATTTCAAACTCGATACGTCACGAAGGTATTTATTTTGTCTCATGTGTATAGGTACAAATATTGATGATCAAATATTGCTCACCCTGATGAGAAAATCTTGAAGATATGATGTTGTGGATTTTTGAAGAAAAATTTTTATCTTGCATTTTTAGTTACTTTTTAGTTTTGGGACCATGGAGGTATTAGATTTGTATAGGAATTTTGGTAACTTTACGGTTCATTTAATACTGTTGGGGTATTTTCTAAAATATTTTCTAAGTGTTATGGCATTGTTTCTCGCCAAAATATTTTTCTGAGTGTTGAGACGGATTTTTGAAACAAAAACTAAAAAATAATTTTGTCGCTCCGTCGTTCGAGCAACATATGCCTGTCATTCAAAGGCATTGGCATCTCGCGCGATGTTGTTCATGCAACATCTGGTTTCATTCGAGCGACTATGACACTTCGTTCCAGCGTAACACCGTGCCGACTCACATTTTTTATATAAAGTGTGTTAAACGAGTCCTTTTTTGTTAAGAACACCGACGATTTTCATTTTACATACATTACAAAATAGCAAAAACACTTTGGCCTCTGTAATTTAGGATTCAATATTTCATTTTTCAATTCACAAAAATACCAAATGCTTTAGTGAATTTTTTTGGAACCAGGGATACATCTTTGCCAGAGTTTCTCTTATAGGGAGGATAACCTACTGCTGATCTAGGTGCCACTTACGTGAGGTACTGGGTTGACATTGGCTGCGTGTCATAGGTACTACTCGTGGGTATTCCTGAGTTGATTGGTCTGTATGTCTTTGTGGATCTTCTGAGGTTGATTCATTGCTGATTTAGAACTTCGTTTTCTTGTGGGTATCTGTGGATATTCCTTATAGCAGATTTTGCTTATAATCATTACGAGTATTATTAAGTGAAATAAAAGGTTTTTCCCTTTAGTTTTTTTCGTGAAATTTATATGTTTGTAATTATTTATGTTGGTTTGATTTTACCCACATAGTTGTATGTTTTAGGGTTGAATGAAGTTGGTTTTAAAATTGACTTTAATTAAACAAGTTTACAAGTGAAATTTGCGAATCCGATTGAATCAATATCACATTGCATTCTCAAACAACTACTTAAAATGCTAGAATTCTTGATTTGGGTAAAAAATGACAAATATGAGCTTTCACTGTAGAATCGAAGTAAATGAAGATAGAAAATCAAAACCTTTTGCGAAACGTTAAAATTGATTTTCTCTCAAAAATTACAAACCCTTTGATTATTTTCAAAAATGAGGTTTTGAGGGCCTTAGCAACTTCGGATTATTGAAAAACATGTTACATCATGACCAAAGGTAGTGCAATTTGATCGTTCGCACGTTTTCAGTCAATCGACCAAGTTTCAAGTCCATCGGACACTAAAATTTTGAAAAATACTAATCATCGCGGGAAAAAAAATCCACACCAAAATTGTCTTGCCTTAATTCTCAATTTTTACTCAATTAGTCTTTAAAACATATTTATTTTTGTATCATAATCATCCTAAGTATTTTTCAAAATACTTCAGAGACATGAAACATATGAATCATTCATGGGACAAATTAGGGTTGTGATAATTTAAGGGACTATTATCGGGACTGTTTTGTGTACAACTTTAGGATTGTATTTTATGAAAATATAAGGACTAAAATTTCAAATCATTAGTGACATGTATCAATTTTATAACAATCCTGTACAAGTTATAAAATATTGTCATTTAACAGGTTTAGATTCTTCAATTTTATGAGTTCTAATGTGTAATTCTAGAATTTTAGAATTTCATATACGAGCATATAAAAATTCATTATGTTATAACCAATCCCGTATACGATAGGATGGGATTATAAACCTTAAGCTCTGACATCACATGTTGTACAAGACTTTTTTTGTAATCTTTATTAACACATAAATTAGCATGTTACATCTAGTTCAAAACAGTTTTTAACATAAATTTCAAGTTATTTATTCTTCATACAATTACTGAATTTATATGCTATATGACTGTAATTCGAAACTAATTTTTTTTTATTACTAGGGTTAGATAGAGTGCTTGGATATGTCTAAAAACGTGATAATGTATTCCTTGAAACCTCCTGAAAACAACCCAGAATTATCTCTTGTGTGTGCCCATAATTTTAAGAAAATTTGAAAAAGTAGATTTTTGATTTTCTCTTCCACCTTAGATATTTGTGTGTCATGAGATAACTGTAAAAAGTACAAGGAAGAAGAGGCTCGATATTCATATAGCCAAGGTAGTCATCTTTTCAAGTGACTTAAGGATATGAACTAACCCAATCTCTTAAATTTTGCATTTATCTTTTATTTATGACAGGCCTAATTGAATATTTAATATTTATTAGGACCACATAAATTAAAAATACATAATTTCAAATTTTAATATAATTAAAATTAAAAACTAATTTTTATTAAAAAATATTAACATCGGGTTCTTTGCATCCTGCAGCGAAACAAGTAAGTTCAGATTGCGTATGAGTGAGAGTGTGGGGAGTGGGATTTGACTCATATCATTATTCAGGTGTCAAAGTTTGCTTGTGACATGGACATGATCCTGTTTGGAATATCATGCAAGTAATTTATGTGAGTGTAGCGGGGGATTGTGTTTTAAAGAATATATCGATCAAGTTGCTACCTTATGGAAGTGACATGGATATCTGTGGCTTTGGACGCATAAAGTCCCACCACAATTAATAAAGATTGGACAATTTAACTCATCTTTACATAACAACTGAGTGTAGTTTTGGAGGTGGATTGAGTTTGATTCTTACTTTGATTTCAGACACTGTTAAAATAATACTTGGTCAGCGAAAGTCACGAATCGAGAACGTAAATTAGTCGAGGTGCGCGTAAAACTGGTCCGGACACAACGTGATATGATACAAAAAAAAATATCTTTACCCTCCAGAAAAAAACTATATAAAATTACTGAAAAAGGACTACTTTATCATTTCTTCAAATCTTTCATTTTTTTCGCGGTAGTACTTTCTTTTGAGAAAATATTGCATAAAAGTGCTCTCTGTTAGTATAGTCATTCAAGTATTTCCTACCAAAAAAGAATATAAATTTTAAAATGTCCTAACTGGAGAAAGAGAGGGTGATATCGATATATCGAAAAATAGGGTATACTTCATACACAACTTGCGTCCTATTCATAATAATGCAAGAGTCCCACTTGGACTAAACAAACAAGAGTTAACTCACTGCATAATGTTGCATAATATAGGAAAGAAGGCTAACAAACCACATGTGCTAAACACGTGATGAGGAAATCTCATCACCTATCAAAAGATGCCCTATGACTTGTCTTTTCAACTGCTATGGTCGTTGAAACTAACTTTCTTTCTCATTCTTTTTACTGTTTTTTTAATTCTAATCCACTAATATAATTTTTAGACACTAATATTTTATATTTGGTCAAAATAATACAATGTAAAATAAGATATTAGGCAGGCTAGCAATTTTGCTTCCCTGCCTAATCATCCACTTAGTCACACTATTTTCATCTTGTTATCATATACCCCTAAGAAAAATATCTTCAATCAATGATTATATTATACAATTTCTCTACATTTGGAAATAATATTTGATTTTTCTAAAAGGGCTAAATATTTTCATAAATTCCTTCGTGCAGCCCACGAGATTACTCCTTAGGATTAAACTTAATAAATTTTAGGGTAACACCATTTGGACACTCGAATTTTAATGCTTTATATGCATTGTGTCCCATAACTAAGAATCTTTTTAGTTGACTAATTGTTCAGCCACTAGTTTCGGATGACATGGGATAATTTTGAAAAGTATTGTACGACAGATATCGGTACGCACTACCCCAAAAATAAAATAGGTTTTGTTCAATCAGAATTTTAGAAATGTTATCGTGGGAAAATAGTCAGTTTAGATAATGATGAGTCACACACTTATGATGAAATGCCCATATTGGAGGATATTTCAAATTTAAATGTAGTGTCGACTCACATACAAGTTTCATTGAGGGTAGAAAAACATGATTACAATTCATGAGTAAAATTGTGTGTCTAGATTCTTCCGTAATAATTGACCAGCATATCTTGAAAAACAACACAATGAACCCGTCGGGACCAGTAGCCCCTTAGATGTTCAAACCCCATATTGCATCATGGATCTCATCCAAATCAGGAATACTTCTTAGCAATATGTTGTCCGCTACACTAACCAAAGATGGAATGCATTTCTCCATCGCATCATCATCTGCCAAGTTGCTGTTCGTGGACATCAGTGAGCTAAAATAGACAAGTAGGGTTGATTCTACATCCAAAGGCTACTCACAGTAGCTGTCATTTTCATTCTGGATTCGATCAATGTGAAGTTTTTCACAATTTTTCTCTGAAATCACATGAAAAACCAAGTGTTTCAATACCCTTCTTTGGCCGACTTTGGCCTCGATTTTTATTTCCAGTAATCTTCTTCTACTTTGAGAGTTTTTAGATATTCCTCTTGAAACTTGTGAAACTCGAGCCAATTTAGAATAGACGAATCTTTATCAAACTCAAATTCTCTTTTCAACTTGTCATCCACCGCTTTTCAAGCTGCTTAAAAAATGTCACCAAATCTGGATTTGGATCAAATTTTAAGGAAGGACTTTACTTGTTTCAATTTCTCCGTAAAAACGGGCATAGGTTTCCCCGTGATTTAAAATGGCCAAACTTGTTTCAAAACTCTAAAAATTCTTTATTCTTGGTCGAAACCGACAAAAATTTAAACGAGATACATGATTGATTATTTTGATCTTTAGTTTTCAACAGGAGGGGATAATAATCCGAGTTGGTCTTGTGTAGGTGATCAACAGAGCTAATAAAAGGTCCATTAAGCCTATTTGTGTTTCCCACAACACGATCCAACGTAGCCCAAATCCTTGATCCACCTTCTCGATTATTACACTACGTGAATCTAGAACCATTAAACGAAATCTCTTGCAGACCATCGTTAATAACAACGAGATTAAAATCCATTAGACATTCCCAGTTAACGCTATTACCTCCAATCATCTCGTCACGGTTAGCCACTATATTAAGATCCCAACATACAATCTACTTATTATTCCACATTGCAGAGATCTCATCAAGCTCCACCAAAAGATGTAGTATTTCCTCCTTCTTATAGTTTGCATAAATCGCTGTAAAAACAAAGGAATTTTTAAATACCCCATAACTCATCCGCATTGATAATGACTGTTCCCCATTATTTGCCAAATCTACCTTCCAATTGTTTTTCCAAAGAACCCAAATTTTATTAGTAGCATTGCCCATACCACCCATAAAGTTTAATTTCTTATATAAGTTTTTAATATTATTCTCATCAATTTTCAGTTCCAAATTTGCCAAAACCTCATTTGAATGAATACGAGTGAACCTTTTACGTCTACTAACCGAGGGGCCATTACCAACCAACCCTAATATTCCAGAATAAGAATTGCATCATAAATATAGAATAAGATTAATAGCTTTTGGAAAATTACCATAGGATCGGGTTTGAATATTAGTCGATGTAAGTGTCGAATAGTCCTTTCTAAGTTGGCTCTTTTTTTCACTGTGAAGTCATCTTTAAAACAATACCATCTGTGACACCCCGCCTAATAAAATACCGGGTGATCAATCCTATACCAGATTAAAATAGGAATCTCATATGGTTCATTCTCAGCATCACTGTCGAAAACCAATTTAATTACTAATAACTTCTTAGGCTGGCATCAAATTTTTATTTAACTAATATTTTTAACCAAATTAACCAAGGAAATAATCACAACAGTTTATATACATCGAACTGAAATGAAATTAGATAACCGAACTCTCGGTAAAACATATAATACGACAAAATCTAAATGACGCAAACTAAAATTCGGTAAAATAATAAATGAATACAGTTGGGCCATCAGTCCGAATATTTTTATAATACATCTTATCTAGATAATAATGATAGAAGCATCTAAAACAATCCTGCTTGCAACCACAGCTGCTGCTGTAACGTCTGACTCCAAAAAATCATCATCCAGGTGTCCCTGCATGTGGACACCTAATATATATACATATATAGCAAGAGAGATGAAAAATATAAAACGGGTCAGAGCCCGGGTTTTGAAAATATTTAGCAAGTGCATCAATGCCATATTTTTAAAATATGAAACTCTCATATTTAAATTGGTACCGCACTCCCGTGAGATACACATCACCCTTCCTCTAATAGTTAACACCTATCGTATACATTTTAAACAACCAAGTTATGCCACCCTGCCTAACTAATCTCTTTCACCCATCTTCTAAATTCTCATAACGATCACTTCACCTATGTGATATAATATATGTTATACCATAAGCTATTACATAAGCTTTGATTGATATAATTTTCAATTTGATGTATATATAGTTCTCATATATATATATATATATATATATATAGATACATCACTTTATATACTAAAGTGAAAATGGTATTTTAAACTAGTGAAAGTTTAATCTTCTTGTCAAGCTGTAGGAACTTCTTGTCGTCATTTAACTCCCTCACCAGTGATGATTCGGAGTCTGACACATAAAGAAGGCACGAATATTTAATGAGACTGGTTTCTTTGACGAGTCTTTTAGGCCTAGGAGATAATGAATATGAAGTGATAGTGGTCGGTTTAATGTTAACTTTTATGAGTTTTTGGGACATCATCCATATCAGAATCTCATGTTGGTTTATCTATAATCTCCTTAATTGGAACACTACTTGGAGATTCCCAACATAAATCCACTTTTTCTCATCTTCTAGCAGGTATCTCACCGTCATCTATCTCATTTTTTTCTGCAGCAAGAAGGTTCATTGAATTAAAAACAACAACCAGGTCAGAAACATCTCATATTTTGGCTTTGATGCTAACAATACCATTATCCTATTATTTATATTTAGTAACATCAGAAGATTCAGATTTGATATCATTCTTTCGGTTGGATAATATCGGGACTGTTGTAGAATTCGATATGCCTCCTTCCTATAAAGTTACACATTTATTCGCTAGTTCCACCCAGTCTTCATCGACGTTTGTTAAAGGGGAACCTTTTCTTCTCCTTTCTATCTCGTGACAATTATGTGGGAATCATCATCATCCACTTTACAATTCGTTCCATCATGACAAAGAAAATTGTGATGTTGCTAAAAGAACAGTGAAAAAAATGAATCAAGAAAATTTAAGTAGATGCCACATGTAATAAATAATTTAGAAAAACATAACTTCTTTATTTTTAAGAAAATGCAGTGACAATTATTATGTACTGTCTTAACTTTCTATTTATAACCAGAGTGTACTTTTAACTATATTAGCATTATAATACGATTATATCTTTAACCATTTATTCTTAGAAGATATTTTTCATTTTCTAAGAAGAGTGAGACGTTATGTAATATTTATATATAAAATATAAAATGAATTATTTGATTTGAATCATTACTTTACATTGGACACACAAATAATAATAATAAAATAATAGTAATAATAATAATAGTAGTAGTAGTAGTAGTAGTAGTAGTAGTAGTAGTAGTAGTAGTAGTGTTGTTGTAGTAGTAGTAGTAGTAGTAGTGTTGTTGTTGTTGTTGTTGGTGGTGGTGGTGGTGTAGTAGTAGTAGTAGTAGTAGTAGTAGTAGGAGTAGGAGTAGGAGGAGGAGGAGTAGTAGTAGTAGTAGTAGTAGTAGTAGTAGTAGTAGTAGTAGTAGTATGAGTAGTAGCAGTAGTAGAAGTAGCAGCAGCAGCAGTAGTAGTAGTAGTAGTAGCAGTAGTAGTAGCAGTAGTAGTAGTAGTAGTAATAGTAGTAGCAGTAGTAGCAGTAGTAGTAGTAATAGTAGTAGCAGTAGTAGCAGTAGCAATAGCAGTAGCAGTAGCAGTAGCAACAGCAGCAGTAGTAGCAGTAGTAGTAGTAGTATACTACTACTAATAATAATAAATAAATAAAATTCAAAGTAACCTTTTATATAGATAGGGGTGGCAATTTTAGAAACGACACGAGAAAACGACACGGAATGACACGAAATTGACCCGAAATTGACACGATATTTCGTGTTCGTGCCGTGTTCGTGTTGTGTTTTTTTGACACGAAGTCGTGTCGTGTCGTGTTCGTGTCTTAATTATGAGTCGTGTCGTGTCGTGTTATCGTGTTTTTTAGGCCTAAAATTTAAGAAATTATGGTTGTCATGCCGTGTTATTTTTTATTCGGGTCGTGTTCGTGTCAGCTAAAAAAAACACGAATTCGTGTCGTGTCGTGTTCGTGTCCGAAAAAACCTTGTCGTGTCGTGTCGTGTCGGGTCAAAACACGACCCACTGACCCGATTTGCCACCCCTATATATAGATGGCATTGGATTTATGATTGTCGTTCAAACAAAACCAAATGCATTCCCCAAATATAGTAAAAGGGTGTTGCTGCTCAAATAATGATGAACAAAACGAATCAAGAAAAATTATGTAAATGTCACAAGTAATAATAATTCGGCGAAACATAACATTTTTACCATTAAGGAAAGAAAGTTTGAATTAAACATAAATT
The DNA here is from genome assembly GCA_949130495.1 of Sambucus nigra. Taxonomy (NCBI): domain Eukaryota; kingdom Viridiplantae; phylum Streptophyta; class Magnoliopsida; order Dipsacales; family Adoxaceae; genus Sambucus; species Sambucus nigra. Next base: position 49,618,619 of record OX422215.1, read on the forward strand.
ATAGGATTAATTATACTTGCCACTACAATTTAATCATGTTTTCACTATGTCACCAAAATTTGATTTTCTGAACCTAACCCCCTTAAGTCTCAAAACAACTTACAAGTAATCCCCTATTGTTAACCTATTTAATTTTGGAATGCAAAAGTCGGTCATGCACATGGCATATGACTTTTTAGATGGGTTGTAGTTTTTTTTTTTTTTTTTTTTTTTTTTGTGTGTGTGTGTGGGGGGGGGGGGGGGGGGGGGGGGTAACAAAAATTTATTAATAAGCTTAGGAGAAATAGCTTATCCTAATAGCTCTTACACGTGCTAACAACATTTTAAATAAAACACTAAAATCTCTAAGAGACAAGGAAAACAAATTATCGACCTCGAGCACGAGAGAAAATTATCATAAGTTTTTTATCCTACGCGTGTAAGCTTTACTAATCGCACTCATTTTTTCACAACTTAAGCCATTGAATTTCTACGAAGCATTCATAGTCGAAGTTTTAGACAAGGATTGCGAAGATCCCCCGTCTTACGTTGTGAATTAAAACTCTTAAGAATTTCAACAAAAAGATCTATACCACGACTATCATGTACCTAAACTCCAATCGGCTTCATCGAAGTGAGGTCACCAGGAATAATTATTTTTTTGTCCTTCTCAAGACACCCGGATCCGTACGAGGAACAATCATCATCAAAATTATCCTTCCAGTGTTGCAAATGTTCATTTTTACCCCCCGCCTTTAACTTTAATAACCATATATCCTCCTCGAGCACGCGTAGAAGCGTGGGCAAAATTCAAAGGGGTGCCATCTTCATTGTTGCCTAAAAATTCAAAAGAATTACTCACTTATGAATTATACATTTCATACTGAAAATTGCGACATTTTTTACGAACTGAATCTTCTACGTTCACACACTTATAGTCCATAAATTTCGAAATCTCAACAAATAAATTTACTCTAGGAGAAAAATTCGTAGAATGAGCTGACAAAATATCATTCAAATCTGGAATGTCCTCTGATGGGGGCAAATCTCCATAGGATTAAGGTTCATCATTTTCAGATATGACTATAATCCCTGATTTTTTTATTTTTCTCTTACGAATAAACCTTTTCATTATAATCCAACTTCCGAGTAAATTTATTCTTAATTAAATCTTTATCTTTCAAAAGGTTGACCACCTTGGGAATCAATATGTTTCGATATTCTGGCAACAGCGGAATTTTCTATTTCCATTAACTTCTCTTGACACTCCTCCACTTTTTCTTTTCCATTCAACTAGGTAGATCAACAACTTCTTTGTAGTGGTCAACCTTTGGAGTATCCTTTTGTTGAACATCCAGATTTTTTGGGATATTTTGAACTAGCAGCATTTGGACGTGTCTGACCAACTCTATGGACTGGTTTCGGCACTTCTGAACTATACCGGAAACTCCATGTACACATGTTCCCAAAGAGTTAATTAAAGGATCATCAAAGTGTATCTCGCTCGGAATATATGGTTCCTTATAATCAACATGAGTTTCCCATTAAAATCCTTCTCCACTGAATCTTTGATCTTTTCATTGCCATCCTTAACTGTTACATACTCCATGTGAAGACAAACAAACCTAAAAGTAAATATATATATAACTCTCTCTTATGGAAGCCAAGGAATCAATAGCCTCCTTTACCTACTCTTAACCACGACCGCCCCCACCCCACCCTGCCCCCTTCACCTATTTTTAGAGTTGTGGCATTTTTAAATTACTTTTCTAAAAAGATATTATTGAAGTTGTAGTTATAACGACGGTTAAATTGTAAATTTAATATATCTCGAAATATTCCAAAAAAATAAATTAGCAAATTAAAATAATGAAATATGCGGTGTAATACCATCTCTTGTACCTTCTCAAAATTATAAAACTTGATTACATGTCACTTTTACTTTCACTAGTTTATCTACTCACTTATGATTTCTAGCATTTTTTATTCTCCCTTCAAATTGTTTAAAAAATATAGACATTCGCACGATTGAATTCTTCACCTTGAAAGTTTGATTAATACCCGTACTTACAGCGATACCAGTTGCCTAATAATTTTTGTTGGTAATTCACGGGATTTTGAGACTTGGGTTTTGAAATCAATGAATATGTAAATATAACCAATGAGTTATCAAATGGTGGTGGTGTTGTTTCTTGACGTTGGAGATGAGTTGAAGACTTGTATTTCATTTTATTTTTTAGTTGTAGTTATTATTTTTCTTTTTCATTAGATTTGTTGTATTAGGATTATTGGGCCATTGTATTCTTTTGGGTGGATTTTTACACCATTTCTTTGTTATAATTAAACATAGAAAGAAAAGGTGAAAAGGGAAAGAGGTGAAAATAGAGAGAGTGCCGTTGGGGAAAATTTTGAAGCCTCTTTATTTTAGTACGGTAGGACTCCTGGGGATGACTGAAGTTAGACAAACTTCGCCCGGGACTTTATCCCACGTGTGTAAAAGCTGTGGGAGGTACATTTCTTTCTCACTCGCGATTCTTCCGCAAGAGAGACCATTCTGTGACTGCTTATTTGCTCCTATGTAGTTTTTATTATCACAATGCATTTATTTTGAATAGTTTGATGAATTAATGAACCTAAGATCTAGATTCGATCATTGAAACAAGTTGGGATTTCATCACCCACTTAATCCATTTATCCCATTTGCTTGTTACTGGTGCTATCACATGTAATACCCCATAACTTCTTTTAAATAATGAATGAAATATAATTTTTGAATAAATAATTAATTTTGGAAATCAGACCTAAATAAATACTTTCAATGTGAAGTGAAAATTGTTATTTAGTTACTTGTGTGTGACTCATTTTTATGTGCATTGATATAGTATTTACATATAATAAAAGAAAAATACATAATTTATGTTCGACATAAATTAAAAGTGATTTCTCAATGCGTAATGTTTATTCTCTTTTGATTTCTGAAATTTAGGGCTTTATCTATTGGATTTGATGATGAATAACTGATGTAGAGGGTTGTTTTATGTATAGAATCTATTTCAAAAATTAAGTATCGACAAATTTGATTATGGGTGCTAGATTTCCTTAAGTTATTGATAACTATTTGGGGAAGAATTGAATCATCAATGGAGTTATTGTTGTAGTGAACTTATGGAGAGAAATCTATATATAGGTTCCCAAACTTAATACCCTTCTATTTTGAATTCAACATAATTGAATGCTGGAAGAAAGTCCAAATGTTTAAATCCTTAACAATTAATGAATAGAAATTATGTTGGTTGGTTAGGATGATATTCTGGGTAGTATGTTATTCTGGGTTACAGAATTTATCAGAACTGGGCGGACTGAAATTGAGAAACGAAGTAAGGGGAAGAGACATGGGGTTGCTCAAACGATGCCACATGTCCTTCGAGCGACGTGTGAGGTCGCGCGAATGAGGAGTCCACCCATTTCAGTGACATGTTGGATTATGCACCCCTTCGTCCTATTTTTGCTTTAGCCTTTATCTTACAAAGGCTTAATCCTTGCATGTTAACATGTATGGGGTATGAGAAAATTTTAATAAGGAATGAAAACGTAAATGGCGGAGATGAAGTTTTCTTTCGATTGATAAATTATTGGGGTAATGCGACACTCACACCTAAATTATTAATAATTGAAATAAACTGGATAGTTTAGTAATTGTATTAGATGATAAAGTATTAATTGTTGGAAAAATGGTATGGAATTTGGACAGGAACTTTATGGTAATTATAGAGTAATTACCTTTACATATTATACGGGATAATAATATATACTATTATATATATGTGTGTGGACATACTAGTGGACCGTCCTATCGGCTTGGGGGTTCGCGTGTTTGGGCCGAATACCACGTGTCGCCACGGGTGGGATTGAAAATGTGTAGTCCATGTAGGTACGACATAGAGGCGCCACCCTCGAGGGGTAGGTGTGGAGGTGACCCTTCTTGTATCACCGCTGGGTATGGGCCGTACACAGGTGTCCTGTGTAGGGTCTGCCCACAAACTTTTGTGTGATTTGTGTTGTTCACATAGGATAAAACGATTTCTATGGACTTGCCGAATGAGAATGAATTAGACTCCAACGGTAGATGCCCTTCTGTGTCAATTATATAGAAGGACATATATTATTAATTACGTCGATATTATGCAAATAAATTAAATTATCTAAGGATATGGACACTATGTGTTATTTTGACCCTATAACGCACAATAGATATTTACGCCTTAAATTTGATAATGAAGAGACTAGAATTAATGTAAGTTAGTAATTTAAATGTGGGGATTACCTTTAATTTAATTAATTAGGGATGAATTCCTTCTATAATCAAGATGATGTCACAATCAATTACTTGGGACCTATGAGGGTGCAGATAATATCACAGTTAGATGAGATGTGAAGTGTTATACTCAAGTAAGTGACGAAAAGGGGCGTATTTATTGTGTATAGACTATATTATTGTAATAATAAATTATTCTAGTTAATTCTTTCACACCTCGGTCTCTCACCCCAATTTAAATTTCACCCCAGGTGCTCATAGATAAGGATAACGGGATTGTGCATAGCAGTCTTGCAGCCTTACTTGCTCTCCAATTTCATCTCAATTGGTTTTAGAACAGGTGCTTCTCAACTCTAGGCATTTATTTATTTGGAACTTTGTAATGGCATAAGCCCGAACCTTTATTTTATATTGGTGGATTTTATGTTACTTTAGTTGCATAGTTATCTTATTGGTGGGGGATTGTATTTACTTATTAATTATAAATGTGTTCGTGACTTTTAAAACTTGGGCCTTATAATATAAACTATTTATATTCGCATTTGTGCTAATGATGGTATCGATTGACCAACAAGCCCTATCTTCGGCATATCGTTCTTGCCCATCCTTTACGTGAGAAAATTGGGATTGTTATAGTTTGTATCAGAGCATAATTTTAGTGTCCTTCGGATCACTGTTTGTGCTCTTTACGTTCGGTATTGCGTTCTTTGATATGTAGAGCATATACTTAGGACTCATTGTATTCTTACGATTAATACTAATCCGAACCTTGTTTGCTTTCAGATGGAAAAAGGACGTAGTGACAAACCCATGAGAGTGGTCCCACCATTTGGGGAGGAGAAGGCTCATGAGGAGCCACCACAGACACCCCTAGTTGTACAGGTCCCACAGGCCCCACAAGTCCCCCCAATTGATCACCCCAGCTGAATCTAGGGCCCAGAAGCATAGGGGCACCTCATCCGCCGAGAAGTATAAAAGTTTATGGGTACAAATAATCGACAGAGACAGGGCCAATAGGGCCATTAGGGCCAGTAAGACAGAGGCCATCAGGGTCGACAATTTCCACACGGACCATTCCAGGGAAATTGTTATACTTGTGTGGAGAGGGGTCAGTCTTAAAAGTATTTCACGTGAGGGGATCAAGTAACTCAGGGTCAAGGACGTTTTAGAGGACAATAAGCGTCTTAGAGACAATACCCACTTATTCGATCTGAGGGAGCCATTGCACCAGTCACTCCAGCACCCCTTACCCCACCTCAAGGGAAATAATCGTTACAGTATGGTCGGGTCAACCATGTAGCAAGAACAAATGGACTTGCACCTCCACAGATAGTTGAGCGTATGTTTCCCATTTTTGGTAATTTTGGTTGCATACTTTTTGAGACAGGTGCGTCGGACTCTTTTCTTAGCAATGGGTTTGCACAGGAGACGGGTATGATAGACTTTGCCTCAGATATAGTTATGCACATAGACTCACCCGTGGGTAGAGGGACACCCATACGGTAACTGTTTTTGGGTATCGGTATTACGATAGGCTGACTTACTTTAATTTTGGATTCACTAGTACTTGACATTCATGGGTACGACGTCATTTTTGGGATGGACTGTCTGGCCACTTACATGGCATGTGTGGACTGCTTTGGGAGGACCATCGTCTTCACCCTTTTGGGGAAGGAGATGTACATAGTTGCGATGCCATACCCCTGGGGTGGGTTGAGCACGCATTTGTATTACATTGAGGAGGATACCTATTAAGAGGTTTTGGTGACGCTAGATTCCATTCCAGTGCCGATGGACTTTTATGATGTCTTTGGAGAAATTCTGGGATTACCACCGAGTTGGGAGATTGATTTTTTTATAGACCTGATTTTAGGAATGAGACCTATTGACCGTACTCCGTATATGATGGATTCATTGGAGATGAGGGAGCTAAGAGTGGTGATTAAGTTGTTACTAGGGTAGGGGCCGACTATGGAGTTTATACTGATGCGTCCTTAAAGGTACTTGGCGGGGTTCTAAAGCAGGAGGAGAGACCGATAGCTTATGCTTTCCAAAATCTTAAGCCTCACGAGGGACATTACCTCACCCATGACTTAAAGTTAGTAGCCGTGCTTTTTGCCGTACGAGTAGAAGACATTACCTTTTGGGGGGGGGAAGTTTCAACTTTTCACATACCATCAGAGGCTACAGTATTTGTTCACACAACGGGCACTAAACATGCGACATAGTAGGTGGCTCGAGTTTGTGAAGGACTATCAGTTCGACATTCAGTACCACTTGAGGAAAACGAATGTCGTAGCGGATGTGCTAAGCAGTAAGCCATTTTTGGAGTTGGAAACAGTGTGGAAGGCGAAGTGGAGTTCACTTCGTGGGGATAATGAGTTCACCCAAGAGTTTATGTCAGTTCTCACCATCACCCCCGATATCATTATTCGGGTGGTAAAGGCATAGGTAGAGGACCAAATTTGTTAGGATCGGGTGCGATAGTGTCTAGATGAGGGCTTGGAGAATTTTCCTATCGGGTATAATGGAGGTTTGAGGTTCCAGGGGAGACTGGTTGTTTCGGATGATCAGGAGGTAATGCGAGCCGTCATGTCAGAGGCTCACTGTTCACTATATACACTGCATCCCGGTGGGGATGAGATGTACCACGATATGTGCCGTTAGTATTGGTGGGTCGGTATAAAGAGGGAAGTAGATAAGTTTGTGTTGAGATGTGATACTTGTGAGCTAGTGAAGGTGGGTCATCGATATCTCGAAGGTACTCTACAGCCTTTGGAGATCTCTGTGTGGAAATGGGAAAGCATATCTATGGATGTTATTACTAGGCTACCTACTTCACAGAGGCGGCATGATTCGATATGGGTGATTATTGACAGATTGTTAAAGGTGGTTCATTTCTTACCAGTTAGGACAAACAATAGTTCAGAGCAGTAGCTAGACTGTTCCTTGCCGATATTATTAAGCTTCATGGTCTACCACTCAATATAATGTCAGATAGGGACATGACGTTTGTGTTCCACTTTTAGAGGAGCTTCCAGCAGACTTTAGGGGAAGAGTTGAGGCTGAGTACGTCCTATCATCGTCAGACGGATGGGAAGATGGAGAGGGTGAATCTGATGCTGGAAGACGTGCTACGGATGTTCATATTGTATTTTAAGGGGATCTGGGAGCAATATTTTCCCTTAGTGGAGTTTTCCTACAACAACAGCTATCAGTTGACGATAAAAATGGCACCGTTTGAGGCATTCTACATTAGACCTTGTCGTTCCCGCTCATGATGGTTAGAGGTGGAGGAGAACAAATTACTCAGTCCATATTTCATTCAGGACACCTCAGAGAAGGTAGAGATAATTCGGGTCAGGATACGGATTGCCCAAGCTAGGTAGACACTACATCTAATCTACCGAATTACCACGGTCATTTTCCTTGACAAGTTCAACTTGTCGAGGTCAATGATCGTGACAATTCCTGGGGTGATAACTTTTTTTGTCACGGACTTGTCACGGTCAATGACTGTGATAAGTTCATTAGAATGGTCACGGTCATATCACAGTCCTTAACCTTGACATGTTTGTCACGATTAAGGTCCATGACAAGCCCGTGACAATGGGTAAAAATTATCACGGTCAATGATAATGACAATTCTAGGCAGAATTGAAAAAAACATTGTTAGGAAGTTTGGCCACTGCCAATGCCCAGCAGTATATTTGTACCAGTTCAAGCATCATATATCCAAATAAAATAGAGATAATGAAAGTATATATTCAAAATAGAGACAATATGCTTCACGATATAATCCAAATATAATTCAAATGTACCAATTTAAAGACAATTCAATTCAAATAATGTCACTACATATCTTGGGTAAGGTTAAATCTAAGGAGGTGAGTAGACCAAACGATATACGAATTGACACACTCACTACTATACATCGTGCCACATTGTTCGCACAAGTACAATGGGAGTTCTACTTCCCGGGTATCACATGCGTGACTAGAACCTTGGACTCGATGTCTTGAAGCTCACGTCCATGAACTAGTTCACCCTGGACGATATTCGGGTCCCTCAACCTCCGCCCTATTCGCTGGATACCAAATATATCCAGTATAAACATGATCGGCCAACCAAGTGTCGACATCGATCGGTCGAAGGGAACCAAATAGGGAAGTAGATCATCAAAGTCCGTACGTGTCTGCGATGAAGCAGTGAGGTCCACATCCTCGTCATCCTGCACCTCCTCCTCCACCACTTTCTCCTTCCCTTTCCCCTTATGGTTTTCGGCCAACAAATGCTTCATGAATGACAACATATCTTGGATAGTCGCCTCCAAAATGGACATCTTCGCGTCATGCGAGTCCAACGTTCGAGCTAATCTGGTGTCGCTCGTCTCCAATCCGATGATCCTAGATTTGGCCACCTGCGAGCTCACTCCCGTTGTCCTCCCCTTGCGATCAGCGCTAAGCACTTGGCTGAGTGCGTCAGGGGACAAAGATGCCTTGTCGGCATCAGACTGCGACTCATGCACTTCCTTAAGCTTTGCCTGAAACGACAAAAAACACATGATTAGTAAAATAAGTAAATTAAAAAATTAGAACGTATTTAATAAAAAGTAAATTGTCAGATTACTTACAATCGCGACTGCAACGCTCGGGAACACCTCCTTATGCTTCCCCTTCTTCGTTCGAAGATCTACATAAGTATCGAGCCTATGTGGCCTACCCCCAGGGCCAGTCCCCTAAAATAAAATAAAGTAAAATTAGTATCGGCCCCCAAAGTAAAATAATGCAGAATAATATATTTATGTAGTTATAGAAAATTAAATCTTACCATCATCCTATTCTCCACCTCGGCGTAAGACGTCCGGTCGGAGTAGTGCACATCCATCATTTTTGCCCGATTTTCCCTCCCCGATTAGCGACATGGCAATTGTCGCTCCACGATTTCATTGCCAATAACTTTTACCATTGTGCCAATGAGATCGGCTCCTTCGGTGGGATAAATTCATGCATTCGAATAATGGACTCTCGTGTCTTCCCAAAGTACCGGGTCCGTATATTTTTCTTTTGTGTCTTGTGTTGCTCCCTCAACTGCTCCAAGATGGAATCGCATAGCTTTGGAGCCAGGTTGAATTGTTTATGTCCAACAAATGAAATGTTAGTTGCTAATAAATATAAATATAAAATAAAATTGAAATCAAAATCGAAATCGAAATTGAAATTGAAATATTCATATAAGTATAAATATAAATACATTACATGTAGTGCCACTAGGGCTGTGTTTTCTTTTCCGATTTTCCGAATTCTGATCCGATTTTTTTTTTTTATTTTGGAAAGTTTTTTTTTTATTTCCGATTTCTGATTTTTTTGAAAAAAAATTGGATCGAAAATCGAAATTTTTTTATATTTCAAATTTCCGATTTTTGCCGATCCGAATTTCTGAAATTTGTTCCGATCCGAATTTCCGAATTATGTTTCGAAATATTATCCAAAATATTATCCGATTGTTTTTCCGAACTATTTTTCGATTGTTTTTCTGAAATATTTTCCGAACTATTTTCCAATTTTGCCATGAAATCTTTTCCGAACTATTTTCCGAAGTATTTTTTTGGAAAATAGCCGAGTTTTTCGAATTTTTCCGAATTTCTGAATTTCCGAATTTTGCCAAAAATTCCGATTTTGTCGAAAATTCCGAATTCGAAAAAAAAAACATTTCTGAAAAAAATCGGATTCCGCTTCGGCACGCGGATTTTTTTGCCTATTTTTTCGGAAATTTTTCCGAAACATGCTTTTCCGATCCGATCCGGCCGAAACACAGCCCTAAGTGCCACCCAAACAGCTAACTTGAACTCATATGGCACCTCCTTCCAACTAATGTACCCCGGACCGATGATCATCTTTACCAGCTCAAGGTATCTCGCTAATAGTCCCGACTTGTTCTCGATGGACATCCCCAATTTGCCATATTTGGAGAGCCTAGGGGCCGTGGAGCCCTCGTCGCTTCTGCTACCACCGAGCCCAGAAGACATCATCATAACCAGCAGCATCATCCTCGCCTTAATACCTGAAGAAGACATTTGCTGTAAAAAATGTTATTAGTACAAATCAAAATGAATTAGAAGAAGACATGCAAATATGTACAATTACTACAAAAAAAATGAATTGTTACTGTTAAACATCCATACCCTCACCCCTACTGCCCACACACACGCACACTACACAAGAGTGAAAATGATAAAGTGCAAATCAATTAAAAGCATTAAAAAAGGATGTTTCAATACAAATTGGAATATTTATTACAAATTGAAAAAATGTTTAAAATTCGGGTTATCATAAAAAATGGATTGATATTCGGTAGGAGCTGCCATGTCATCCAGACTACTATTTAGACGCTTTGGCTCGTGTTAGACAATTGACCATGACTCGTTGTTGATATACTCCGAGTAAAACACTTGGTTAACCTTTTGAAATGCACAAACAAATGGCTCATCGCGCACGTGGTCGTTGCTCTTCAACTTGGACAAGTCAACCATGATCAAATTGGTGACAGGATCAACTTTACAAGCATTTTTATCATCAACTGTTTCCCAGTCAAGGTAAAATACAACCTCTTTGAATCTTATATAATCCAATTCAAATATATTTTGGATTACACAATAGTAAGTCATTCCAGCTTCAACGAGGTTTCTATCTTTTGCGCTCACTCGAAAGAAAGTAAGAGCCTTGTATGAAATGCTCGAGTTCTGTACATTTGTACTTTCATCATAGACTTTAGCACCGAAAACGTAACCGTTCAATAGATACTTTTGTTACTCTTGTGCCACGTATAAGGGTCCAGTGGCTAGACAAGCAAGCCTTGATGTCGCATCACCCGTCTTTAAGAGCTGAGAATATAGATAAATTAATTGTGTTAGTTGTAAAATTTGAGTGTAATGTAACGTCATATAACGTCCATTTTCATTATAATTACCTCTTGTGTTACCCACAGCCTAAATTCGTTGTCTGATTGTACCATTGTTTTTCGTCTTTTATTATTCTCACAGGCTTCATATTTTCTGCATATTACAAAATTAATCATGTATAAAATAATCTAAAATATTGTTAAACATCATAATAATGGAAACTTAATTTTTAAATTCTTCGACATCTTCATGTGTGTCAAATAGATAACGAGCTAGTTATTCATGTTGCAAACCTGTTAATTTCAATCGTTTCCCATCACATGACCACCATCATCGACGAACTCATCAGTGTCATCAATGTTGGTCGAGTCAGGCATATATTCCTGAGTATATATTGATGACTCCACGGTGATGTATTCCTCTGCAATTGATCCAACAATGTATCGCGTATTCTTTAAAAACTTTCATCAATCTTTCAAACGGATACATCCACCAATATCTAACTGAACCACAAAGAAGTGCCTCGTCGCATAGGTGTACCAACAAGTGAACACTTATGTCAACGAATACTGGGGTAAAGTACTTCTCCAACACACAAATCTCTTTGGTCACCGCCAATTTTACGGCCACTATGTGTTCTTGATTGACAACCTTCTCACACAAGAGTGAGAGGATAATACTAATTTTCACAATAGCCCTCCACAAATCCTTGTGCTTGGAGAAACAGTGATTAAACAATAGAGGAACCAATTGCATGATCACATGCCAATCGTGGGACTTACACTTACGTAAATCATGAGTAACATAATTCACAATCCTTTGCAAGTTGGATGAAAAATTAGATGGGCCCTTCAAATTATATATTGTGTCTAAAAACATTTTCCTTTCCCCACTCATCAAAGTAAATGCACCAGGGGGAATTATTGTCCTCCCCCTACTATCTTCTTCCAACCATAGTTGTGGCTTAAGTTTCAACGATTTAAGGTCTTTTCATGCATTTTTTCCATACTTTGAATGACCCCCCTAAGGAAAGTGCCCACAATATGTTCAGCGAAGTTCTTCTCTGCATGCATCACGTCCAATACATGGCGCACCTGTTTTTTCTTCCAATAAGGAAAGTCAAATAAAATTGACCTCCTAGACCATGCCTTTCTTATCTCAGTTTCATTCCTATTTGGGGTCTTCTTATGATTGTCATTCTTAAATTTAGGATTCTTACCTGGCATATTAGGGCCACATTCAGAAGATTTAATTTCAATTTCTAAACCTGAAAGTTGTCTCAGTGGTAGCCTATGTTCAACCCCGTCCAATAAAAAATTGGAACCTTTCTCAAATCTGAAACTATGAGCCGAGGGTAAAAAAATCCTATGGCAATGGTATACATTTTTTGAGCTATAGGATAGACGAAGAGATTCATTCTCCTCTCCATAAATAGTACACCTCAAATAACCATGTACTACACAACCGGATAATATCCCATAAACTGGAAAATCATGAATTGCCCACATCAACATAGCTTTCAGCGTAAACTCTTCTTTTCTAAAAGAGTCAAATGATTGCACACCTTCTTCCCACAACTCATTTAATTCTTCTACCAAAGGATCCAGGTAGACGTCGATGTCATCACTTGGTGGCTTTGGCCCAAGTATTAACAAAGCCGTTATCGAAAATTCAGGTCGCATACACTGTGAAGGAGGAAGGTTGAGTGGGGCTAGGATCACTGGCCATACACTCTGATTGGTGCTTAGATTTCCAAATGGATTGAAACCATCTGTTGATATAGACAAACGAATATTGCGCTGTTCTCGAGTAAAATCCGGATACTCATAATTCATCATCCTCTAGGCTGTAGAATCAATAGGATGACGCAAGATATTACCCCTTACTTCTGCCCTAGCATGCCAAGTCATTGCCTCCGCTATCCATAGTACTGTGAAAAATCTCTTTAATCTAGGCCCAACGGGAAAATATTTCAACCCTTTTTGAGGCACTTTTGAGCTTGTGACTTCATTACTAGTAGATTGAAGATATCTAGGTTCATCTCATACCGGACAACGATTGAGATTTTCATACTCCTTTCGGTATAGTATGCAGTCATACACACAAGCATGAATCCATTTATACTTAATTTCCAAACCTTTCAAACCATTCTTCATAACAAGATTGCTATTTGGAAGCTTATTCTCCTTGGGTAGTAAGCCCTTCACCCATTTCAGAATTCCTGTCACGCTATTACCAGACAAACCATGGTCTTCAAACTGTGAAAGCCAACCATGGCATGTAAAGTTGTTTGATCTTTCTCACAGCCAGAGTATAACGGTTGGGTCGCCTTAAATTTTAAACTTTGATAGTTATCGTCAAGGTTTATCGTGATATCTTCCCGAGCACTTGAACCTTGTACATCATCATTAACCTCATTCTCCTTGCTTCATAAACTCCGTACGCATCATCAACTAAATCCTCTAACATATTATGATCTACGTCATCCCCTTCTACATCTATCCTACTAGTTGAAGGTTGTTGTGAAGGTTGTTCGGTGACAAAAGGAAGTTTCAATTAACCATGAAAACTCCAAAATTGATAACTATCTTGCATACCCGATCTTAACAAATGTAGTTCAACTGTTTTCCACTCAAACACCTTACCATTCTTACACTTAGCACACGAACACGAAAACGCTTCGTCATTATGTCATCTCTTTACATATTTCACAAATTCATTAGCACCTCTGCGAAACACATACCCTAGTCTATTTGTCTCACCCATCCACTCTTTGTATTTCGAATATCCCATCACAGTTACCACAACTAATCACCTATTAAAGGTAAGACGCGTATATTCATGGATTAGTACAAACAAAACTTAGATTTATTGTATATTTCATTTAATTATGTCTTATTCATATTTGATTTTTAAATTTAAAATTCAAATTCAATTTATAATAGAAATTTCTATTTCCTCCATCTCCTCTAAAGGGTGAGTGGTCCCATCCCATTCAAGACCGCATTTTTCTGTAATATACTTAATAGCTCATGAACATTGTTACGATTTGAGAAATATTCATTAGCATATCCCCGTAGTTCTCCAAGTACACGACGTGGATTGGCAAGTGTGAGTGTTATTTCAACTGATCAATTGAAATAACAGTCACATTTGTCAATCTAGTACGTACCCAGAGAACATTAGGATACGACTGCAGAATTTCCTCCAAAAGTAACAACTTTAAGCCACTAAGAATATTATTATACATAAATTATGCAGTCTCAATTTGTCCAAATGGAACAATTCAAGAGATCTCATTACAGGGGTAATGACTCTCGAACGGGTCCAAGGGCTATTGAATGCGTACGCATAAGAACTAGAAGGCTAGTCTCTATGCGCACTATATGTAATTTCAAGTATGTTTCATTTAATTATAATTCTATATATATATTATTCGTTATACCAAGTAATTTTCAAAAAAAGTATAAAAATCCCACCTCCATGTGGACAATAATCCAGTGGTCATGCCATTTTTAAAATTAACCAACATAACATCGATCCACTATAATCCAATCGCAATGTCAACAACAAATGTGTATCTCGTACTCCTTCTAATTCATCTACTCAATTAATTATTTTCATCAATTAACCTAACAACTAACGTATACAATTATTAATTTAATAATTTACAATGAGGGTCAATCCAACTTTCATATATTAATTTACTACAAATATTAATAGTCAATCAATTCGTTTACAAGGGACACTACTTGCATATGAGGAAAAATATCTAATAAACCAATCAAAATTTAATAAAAAATTAACAAGCCCCACCCCCGCCCCATTTCCCCTTGCCCCACCCCCACCCCCTTCCACACACACATGCACACACACACACACGCACGCAACTTCACCCCCGTCACACCCCTCGCATCATTTCCCTCTGTCGCACATACGCACAAACACGGACACTACACACACATATACACACACGCGCACATACACAACCCCCTACACCCCATCCCTACACCCCATCCCTACACCCCCCACCCAGTCCCACCCCCTTCCCCCACCACACACACGCGCACACACACCTTGCCCCACCCCTTCCCCCACCACCACACACACACACAGCCCCATCCCACCCCCACCCCCTTCCCCCACCACACACACACACACACACGTATACGCATACACACACACACACACACACACACACACACACACATATATATATATATATATATACACACACACACACACATACATATATAAATGGAAAAGAGAGAGAGAGAGAGAGAGAGAGAGAGAAACCAACCTGAAAATAGAGAGAGAGAGAGAGTGAGAGCAACGCGTAGAGATAGAGAGAAATTGGAGGGAAATAATGCGGTGAGGAAAAAAGGAGGGGAAATGATTTTTTGCTGACAGAGTTGTCACGGTCATTGACCCTGACAACTTTATAGAATTGTCATCCTCATTGACCGTGACAAGTCCATGACAACTGTACTTGTCACGGGCTTGTCACGGTCATTGACCGCGACAAAACTTTGTCACGGGCTTGTCACGATCATTGAACGTGATAAAAATACGTGTTTTTTGTCACGGTCAATGACCGTGACAAGGCTAGCCGCTGAAAGGGTGCCAATTTTCCCATTTTTATGCTGTGAGAAGACCTACATTCATGCGGGTCGGAGACACTTAGATTTCGTTGTTGGAGACCAGGACTTGATCCAAGTGTCTCCCATGAAGGAGTTGATGAGATTCGGGAAGAAAGGAAAGTTGGCTCCTCGATATCTGGGACCATTCCTTATTTGGGAGAGGATTGTGCCAGTAGTGTATCGGTTGGGATTATCGGATAACTTGCACTGGATGCACGATGTGATTTGTATATCTTCATTGCAGAGATTCTTTGGAGATGAGGTGGCATACCAACACATCGATATAGATAATAATGAGCTCCATCCATACACTACTAATGAGGAGAGACCGGTATCCATTTAGGATAGACTGGAGCGCCGACTGCAGTCCAAAATTGGTCCTTTCATTCGGGGGCAGTGGGTGACACCACCAAGAGGACGAGTCAACTTGTGAGAGGGAAGACGACATGCTCATAAAGTATCCTGAACTCTTATACCCAGGTACATATTTCTTAATTCCAAGGATGAAATCCCGTTATTGGGGGGGAGAATGTAATACCCCGTAATTTCTTATAAACAATTAATGAAATATTATTTTGCAATAAAAAAATTATTTTTAAAATTGGACGTAAATAAATATTTTCAATGTCAATTGGAAATTGTTCTTAGTATACTTGTGTGTGACTCATTTTTATGTGCATGGTTATGGTATTTACATATAATATAAGAAAAAAACATAATTTATATGCAACACAAATTAAAAGTGATTATTATTGGCATAAATAATTCGGAACATATTTTGGGACTCGTATGAACTCGTTTAGATGGAATAAGCCTTTAAAAGTGGTCTTAGGTCTATAATATATTGGTTGGGAAAGTTTTGGGCCAATTAGATAATGGATTTGGGCTCCTTTGGGGTCCAAAAGTTGGGCTTTCAACCCAACTTGGGATTGAGACTAATTAAGTGGCTAAGTGGGTGTATAATAGTCCCACACTATCATTAAGTGAAACCTAAACTAGCAACCACGGGAGAGAGAGAGAGAGAGAGAGAGAAGGAAAAAGGGTAAGAACAAGGGAGGAATCAAGGGATTTCAGAAAGGGTTTCTCATCTACATAATTAAAGTCAAGAATTATCTTCAATAATCTATGTCTCAATTTATTTCTCAATGCATAATGTTTATTCCCTTTAGATTTCTTAAATTTAGGGCTTTATCTACCGGATTTGATGATGAATAACTCCTGTAGAGGGTTGTTTTATGTATAGAATCTATTTCAGAAATTAAGTATCGACAAATCTGATTGTGGATGTTAGATTTCCTTAAGTTATTTATAACTATTTGGGGAAGAATAGTATCATTAATGGAGTTATCGCTATAGTGAATTTATGGGCTAAAATTTGTATAGAGGTTCCAAATTGAATACCCTTATATTTCAAATTGAACATGATTGAATGATCAAAGAAAGTCGAAACGTTTAAATCCTTGACAATTACTGAATAGAAATTACGTTGGATGGTTAGGATGAAAATCTAGGTAGTATGCTGTTATGGGTTATAGAATTTATCAGAACTGGGTGGACTGAAATTGAGAAACAAAGGAAAGGGGAGAGAGAGGAGTCAGTCAAATGATTGAATGACTTCACACATCGTTCGAGCGACATGTGAAGTCACGTGAATAAGGGGTTCACCCCTTCGAGTGACAGATTGGATGATGCACCCCTTCGTCTTATTTTTTCTTTAGCCTTTATCCCTCGAAACCTTAACCCTCGCTTGTTAACTGTTATGGGGAATGAGAAAAATTAAAGAGGGAACAGTAAAGTAAATGGGGGAGATGAAGTTTTCTTTGGATTGATAAATTATTGGGCTAATGCAACACTCACACATGAATTAATAATAATTACAATAGACTGGATGGTTTAGTAATTATATTTTTGGAATGGAATTTAATAATTTATTAGATGATAAAGTATTAATAGTTGGAAAATTGGTATGGACTTTGAACTGGAACTTTATAATAATTATAGAGTAATCAATTTTACATATTATATGGGATAATAATATGTACTGTTATATATTTGTATGTGGACATACCAGTGGACCCTCCTATCGGCTTTGGGGTTCGCGCATTCGGGACGTAGACCACATGTCGACATAGGTGGGATTGACGATGTGTAGGCCATATAGGTACTATGTACAGGCTCTACCCTCGAGGTGTAGGTGTGGCGCTGACCTTTCCTGTATCATCGCTGGGTATGGGATGTATACAGGTGTCCGGCGTTGAGACCACCTACAAACTTATGTGTGATTTGTGGTTTCACTTAGGATGTATGTATTCCTCCGGACTTGCCGATAGTGCACGAATTAGATGCCAACGGTATATGCCCTTGTGTGTCAATTATATGGAAGGACATATATTATTAATTACCCGAATATTACGGGAATTAATTAAATTATCAAAGGATATAGACACTAAATGTTATTTTGACCCTATAGCGAATAATAGATGTTTATTCCTTACACTTGATACTGGAGAGACTGGAATTAATGTAAGTTGGACATTTAAATGTAGGGATTGCATTTAATTTAATTAATTGGGATGAATTTCTTTTATCATTGAGATGATGTCACAATTTATTACTTGGGACGTATTGGGGTGAGGATAATATCGCACTTAGATGAGAGGTGAGGTGTTATACGAATGTGAGTGATGAAAGGGAGGGGGGTATTTATTGTCCATTGACTGTATTATTGTAATAATAAATTATTCAAGTTAATTCTTGCACATCTTGGGCTCTGACACAAATTTAAAGGTTCCCCCTCCTAGGTTCTCATAGATAGGGACATCGGGATTGTACATAGCAATATTGAAGCCTTACTTTCTCTCTGATTTCAGCTCAGTTGGTTCTAGCATAGGTGCTTCTCAGCTCTAGTCATTTATTTATTTGAAACTTTGTAAGGGCATAAACCCAGAAATTTATTTTATGTTGGTGAAGATTATCTTGCTTTAGTTGGATAGTTATCTTATTGTTGATGGATTGGATTTACTTATTTATTATAAATGTGTTCGTTACTTTTCAAACTTGGTTCTTATATTATAAACTATTTATGTTCGTATTTGTGCTAAGGATATTATTGATTGCAAGCAAGACCTACCATCGCCGTATCAAACCTGGCCAACCTTTACATGAGAAACTAAGGGTTGTTACATCACATAATTAATATCTATCAACTAGCAATCCATGTAGGATTCGGTGTTCATTAGGAACCTTTTGGAACGAGGCACTCGTGGGTTACTCTAGTGAGTCCTTTCTACCCCTCTCAATCCTCAATCGACTTTCTTACGACAAAGTCTATGGAAAATGGTTTTTAAGTGATGTTGCCCAGTAAAATAGGTTTGTTCTTTCTCAAGCGTGGTACTAGATGGTCGATCGTGGTAGTAGCTTGTGTTGTGAGACTTAACTAGTAAGAATCATATTCTCCCGGGAAGAAAATAGGAGCACATTTTTCAAAGGTGACATATAAGGTTCCGTGTTTCTCTCGCCCTCGGATTAATTAAAATTTAATTACTCCATCACTGAATTGAAGATAAAATTGTCTACATGGTAGTTAGACTTTTTTCTCTTCTTGTACGTGTGTAATTCAATTCTTTTGGCAGTCTGTTTTATGCTCCGTCCTTTAAGTTTCAACGAGAGTCCATTTTATCCTCTTTTTCAAAAATCCTTAAAATGTTTTTCTTCTTTATCATAATATTTTTCCAAAATCCCAAAAATATTTTTCTTCCTTTTCAAAATATTTTCAAAAAAAATCACAAAAATATTTTCTTTCTTTATCAACATATTCAAAACGCCCCCCAAAAATTCTTTTTTCTTCTTTCAAAACTCAAAAAAAAATTCCTCATTTTCCAACTATTCAAAAAACCCAAAAATATTTCGTTATTTTTTATTACACTCAAAAATCAAAAAAATATTGGATGACTCTTATCAAGATGTTTTTAATGATTGTAGCTCTTGGCCGAATTGTTCTAACCAAAGGTGATAAACCTTGGAAGAATTCTTAACTAAAAACACACCTCACATACGTTGGGCAGATTACGAAGGATAGGGCCATCACTCCAATTGGCAAGGGCTATTTTAATATGCATTTTTCTTAGGAAACTGAGATGAGCCTGTTTACAAGTTTTCGTAGCCTCAAGCTTTCTATTTGTACCTTTAAGTTTTTTGAATGGATCCTTGACTTCAACCCAGATAAGCACTTTTTATCACTGTTAATATTTGGATTAGATTTTTGGGATTGTGTCAAGATTATTGGGACCTTTGCCTGCTTCTCCAGATTATTGGGTGTGAGCATTCCTTTACATGTTCATAAAGCCACTTGAGAGAGGACTTGCTGTGAATTTGCAAGAGTTTTATTTGAAGTTGATCTCTCAATTAAATGTCCAGAGCGTATCTTGGTTGAGAGAGGAAATTGTAATTTTTTTGTTAACATTTTCTACGATTCTCTACCTATGTTTTGTAATTTCTGTAAATTGGTTGGACACTCTATTAAGGAGTGTAGGAAGTTACAAATAGAGGTGGTTATTCCGATCTCATCCCCCAACATCTTCCGGCATAAAAAAAATTTTGGTTGTTATTAACATTGCTAAGGAAATAATTGAAATGACAACATGTATGAAAGTTCCTACTATGCCTGATATCAAAGCAGGTATTAACTATACTGACATTGGTCACTTTGTTGTGAAACGAAAGGACAAAAATTCAGAAATGGGATATAATAATGTTGCTGACGACAGTTCAAAAGTACAACAGCACAATAGGTTAGGTGAATAAATCGGACCTGTGCAATTAGTGAAAGTTCACAATATCCTAAAAAATTCGGAAGATATATCTGGGCTAGGTGGTAGAGTTCCACAGCAAAAAGAGGTTTTTTCAAATCAGTCAAATGGTTTAACTGTTCAAAATGATAATGATATTCTTGCAAAAAATATGGCTCAACAGATTGTTGATGATATTTCGGGAACAAATCCTGAAATTGCCGTTCCACATTTAATAAAGAAAGATTAAAGAAGTGACGATTGAGGTCATGGCAAAAAACGGTTGTGCTGGGTCAAGTCTGTGGAGATGCTAGGTAATGAAGGTTTACCCTCGGGACGAATTAAACTTTTGGGTAAAATGGTATATTTGTTCAGAGGGAGACAGGAACAATAAGAGAATTCAGAAACGTCCTAATCCGCCTTCTATAATTTTCAAAAATAGTGAAGAAAAAAACTAGCAAAAATGTTATAATAGAGATAGTTCATAAAATGAAGATATTTACTGTGATATGCGACCACTTGAGGACATTTCAAACATGTCAAATGAGAAAATTGTTGTTCCAAAAAATAATTTACATGTGGAGATTCCTAAGTTTGATCTTGAAGGGTCTTCTAATTTTACAAAAGAACGGGTTACTGTGGACTCGGTTGAAAGAATCAAACTCAAGTTACTCCAATTTGAAATTCGTATGCAATTCTAGAGAATATTGAATATTCTAATAACCCAGTTGAGGTGAAAGGATTAATCGAAAAAGTGATAAGGAAAATGATTCTTTTGTATTATATTTTTTTTCATTTATTGAGTCTTATTTGAAAAATACGAAAAGATTTTTCTTTTATTTGAGTCAAAATATTTTTTGAAAAACACAAAAATATTTTTGATCTATTTTTGTGTCATGTGTTTATATGTTTGATGTGGCATATTAGTGTGCTTAGACCCCCTACCTTTCTTTATCCATGTGGCTAGGTCATTTGGTCATAATTATTGAGGCTCAGAATGATCCTAAGCATTGTATTATAGGGTAGTTTCGAAGTTTATATGCATTTTGATTCGACTTTTATATATGCCATCTTTGCAACATGCACGAGTTTATATTAATGTTTGACATCGCTTGGATATTTGAGTTTGGCGAGATATTCTTATCTCAATTTTGTCATCTATGCGTAAGTAGACATAAGGAGGAGGTGTGCATGTAAGAACTGTTTACGATGAGGGTTGTATTGAAAAATGATTAGTGTTTCGGGGAAAGGGCCGCGAGAGTGAAAAAGTGCCTCATCGTGAAAGCCACCGTTTAAAAGATCCCAAAAAGAAAATCCAGGCAATAAAAACAATCATATTCCAAAATATGGGAGAATTAGTTTATGTTCATTCCAAAAGAAAAATATGATATATTTGAGTGAGTTTGCAGGGATAATTTAGACGGGTTTGCAATACGAATCCTAACATTAAAATCATATCATGACGCTATTGGTTTTAGAATTTTCAAAATTTCCAATTTGTGTGCATGTTTGGTTTTTTATTTCATTATGCTCACACTATAATTATCACATATGGCTAAACTAAGGTTTGATGATTTATATCTATCGATTAGAGATTCTTGATCGTTTTGATGTGTTGGAATTATGATTCATTGGTTGTAGTTCACGCCCATACATTTCATGTTCATGTTTGAGAACATAAGTATTATGTTAGCATGTAACTCATTTTTTTTTATTTGTTAGTTTTCAGTTTTGCTATTTTTTGGGAACTGATGCACTTTCCAGTTAACTTTTTTAGGACATTTTTTCACTAGATGAAACTACAAGTATTTTAGAACTGGAACTGGGTCTTTTGGCTTTCTCGTTCAAACGAGATCTTGATGTCACGTGAAGTCATCTCGCAGGAAGCCTATGTCGTTCAAGAGATAGGGTTGTCTCATTCGGGCGACCTGCATAGGGATTTTTCTACCAGTTCCTTCTATTTTAGTACCCTAGTTCATATTAATATATTTTGGGTACTGTTGGGTTGCTCCTGGACAGTTTCTTATATGCAAATTCTGATTTATTACATTAATTTATGCAGTGTGTTCATATAGTCACACCTTATTAGATTGTTGATTCTTGTTGTGTGATTATTATTTGCTAGCTACGAATTTGATTGATCATTATTAGTTGATTGTTTCATGTTTACTGGATACAGTTCATTGATCATCTCATGCTAGATACGTTTATTTTTTCAGTGGATTGTCTATTCGAGTCAAGAAGGGGGAGAGATGAACTGATATATGTGGAGATTTTGTTTTGTCGAGCACATAGATTTTGTTGCAATACACATTGATATTATATGCATTCATGCTTATTTTTTGGTATCTTAATGAGTTTGCACAAATTGGTTTCCTGATTTAAATGTGGTTTACAAATTGGTATCATGTTTTCTCACATAACAAATGATTTGGATTTGATTTTACATGTTTTGTATCATTTGTTGCTTCATACTTCACTGGGTATTTATCTGTTTCATGTGTGTAGGTATGCTTTAGAGATTCAAGATTCTAAGACTACATCACATTCAGACAGTTCATGGTCTTGTCCTGTAATTTTTTATTGGGTTTACGGGATGGGATTTAGGTGTCATATGGCTTAATGGACCGGCTTAGGCATTTCACTCTTGGTTTTATCCCGAAATTGTCAACAGAAGATATTTGTACAGACAAACTTTCCAAATTGAGTCTGTTGTCTGTTTATTTGACTTAGTCCTGTAACAAAACACGTTTGAGTTATAAGTCATATTTTTTATCGTCACGATCCCACACACACTATGATGTATTGAAGTTTATTGGAGACGTTGCGACAAAGGTTCAAAGATTTTTTATGCCCGTTTATGGTGAAAATTTCGTGTTCTAGTCAAATTGCGTTATGAGATAACTCAGGTATGAATGTTTAATTTTAATGGAACTCAGTATTTATTTTATATTATTTGAGGATGTTATTTTATTAAAGAACTTTTTAAAAATGTTTAAGTGTTTGAAAACGTTTACACTTCGTTTTATTCTGATAAGGATGTTTAGAGTTGTGTTTTATGCAAACTCTATTTCTCTCCGTCGCTCAAAAAACATCAAACGATATTAACTGTCATTTGAGCGAGATCACTGTGTCATTCGAACGACATAGCCATCTCATTTGAGTGACAACTATAGTCGTTCAAGCGAGCCACCGCCTCAAGAAAATTACTTAAGTCGGGGTTTCTTAAGAATTTCTTAAGTGTACAGTCTGAAAAATAGTTTACAAAACAGTACGTTTTCTGCACAAAGTTGTTTAAGGTTTTCGAAGTCTAAAACATCCTTAGAGTTTCAAACATACGAGTTTTCAGTACTATATGCTAGTGATCTTTGTTGGCACCATTCGTAGTTTGCTCTACATAGAACTTTGTTGGGTTTTTCGGTGAAGAAGCGAGAGAGCCGTGTTCAACATCATAGATGTTACAAACCATACCGGTAGACATCGAGACATACGTGGATGCGTGTGTTGTGGACAAGCATCATGGAAGATGGACATTCTGAGTGGGAAATGTGGAGGAGTGTTTGAAGATAAAAATAGAATCAATTCCGGTGGGTATCGAGTCGGTGAATAAGACTTGTGTCTGTTCCTTGTAATTCCGCATCATAGTGATTATTTGGCTTGGGCTGTCCTAGATTTTTTCCCTTAGTGATTTTCTCGTACATTCGGCATTGTGAGTATTCTTTTCCTTCTTTTATTTGTTTTAATCGCTAGATGCATGTATCGGATTAATTAAGATAAAATTTGGTCAAGTTAATATTAGTTCACAACTTGGTCCGAATTGAAAATTGAAAAAAAGTTCTTCCTAAAAAGAAAAATTATTTTGTCATCCTTGAAACGCATACCGCATAGAAAATGGGGCCCTACATGAATTTCTTTGTTTGTATTATAGGCTCGGATTTTATCTACAAAGAATGGTATTTGGAGTTCAAAACTTCTGAGAAGATAGAGGGTTTTTTTCGGTAAATTGACTTTAAGGCACTTTTTCTTCCAACCTCCAATTTCCTTTCTTTTTCTTTCCTTTTTCTTTTCGAACTCACATTTTTTTTTCTTTTTTTCTTTCACACATCATTCTTTTACAAACTTATTCTTCTTTCATTTTTTTGGCCTTTTTCCTTACCGTAATTTTACCCTAGTATTCTCAAAAAATGGGTACGACTTCTTTTTATGGGCTTTTAACTCCCAGTTGGAGTTGGGAAGGATAATGTATTTTCAACAAAAAGTCTTATTTTCTTTTTGGCTCAAATGGGCTCTAAACGGAATAATATCAAAAGATTGGAGTTTAGGCTTACTGTTGGGCTTTCAAACGATGGCCAAATCTGATTTCTCAAGTTTCGTTGGCTTACTAAAACTTCTAATGCTTAAGATTCACATTTTGAATTTTTTTTTTCAATAATCGAACAAAACACAGAAATTGATATCATCAACGAATTCATCACTGAAGAAAAGTTTGAGTTATTTTGACTCGGATTGATTTAAATATCTCGAAAATGATGAGTGGCACAATATCTCATCGGGTTCAAATCTCCACCTTTATTCATTAAGTCTATTAACTTTCGCCTCAATATTCATTTTCGATCATGTTATCTGGTAATGTGTAAAAAAAATCATATGTTGAGAGATCCATGAATTAATTATATATTAAGAGATCGTTTCAAAACTCAATTATGTTGAAAATCTTTTTGGATTTCTGAAATATTTCTGATATTTTTTTCTTTTTTTCAAAGCAGAGAAAAATGACCTTAATACCCCCAAACCTAACTTCTACATTGTGCTAAATGTAAAAGACAAAAAAAGAGGAAAAGATATGAAAGATATTATCATACTGAGGGACTTTTTACAATGCATAATTCCAAAAAAATTAAAACTATGATACAACAACAATGATCTTATTTAATGTTCACTCTTGGTACACAGGGCCTCAGAGGAGAATGTCCTCCACTTTCCAATCTCACAATTCTGGATATGGCTTCAACCTTTGATCGTTAACTTTAAAACTTCACTATTTTTAGGATTCTCTATCTCAAATGCCCCAAGTGGGTAGACTATCCTCACAACAAAGGGATCAGACCATTTAGACCTCAACTTACAGGTAAAGAGATGCAACGTAGAATTGTACAACGAAACATTTTTTACTGGTTCGATTGAATTCCATTGGATGGACATGTCATGGAAAATTTTCATCTCTCTTTGTACAATTTTTGTAACACCCCGTAATTTTATGAATTTAATAATTAATTAATTCGGGTAAAATTTAAATTACTAGTGTGTCGTAATTTAATGGAATTGTTATATAAATATTAATCGGGAGAATAATTGGTTAAAATTTATGGGACATTAGTTTACTAGGTAAATAATAATATTTATTTACGTCTTAAGCGTATTAATGACGTGGGGTTTACTTATCTCAACTAGGAGTCGATTCCAGACTAAGTTAGGTGGGAGATAAGAAATTTTCTAAACTTATCTGGATGCCAATTCTGAGTGCATGATGGAGTTCGAAAGTGCCACTATAGTCGGAATAGAGTACCAAGGGGTAGTAAATAGTCTTGGGACGTTTTTAGGCACATTCGGGCCCACACGGGGGTATTTGGGTCACTTGGGCTTGGCCCATTAGGCTTAAAATGGGATTAAGCCTAATTACTTAATCAAAGGAAAAAGCGGAACGGAAGATTACACTGTGGAAAATCTAAAGTTGGGAAGAGTACCCTAGGGAGTAGTTAAAGGCACTGGGAACCAATTTGGGAGACAAAGGCAAGAACCAAAGAGGATTTCATCATCAACCTTGAGAATCACATCTACGGATCAGACCCTACGAAACCATAAGGCAAGTGGTTAACTTGTTGTAGCATTTTTTTGTATTATAATAATATTTTTATGAAGTGGGAACCAAAATTCGTTTTGGGGGTAAAGAGGGTACAAAAATGGGTTTTTGTAAATAAATCTTCTGATTAGAAATTATTGTAGAGATTCATGATATAATCTGAGATTGATATGTACTAGTCAGAGGTGAAAACCCAGACGAATTATGAATGAATTTGAGATGGTAATTTTGTGTTGAGACTAATTAACGAATAACACGGGTTTTTCCCCAATTCACAAAATAGGAAGAGAATGGAAATTAAATGGGGTTTGGGGGGACTTGATGGGGGTACCTTATGATGTTCTTGGTGTATTATATTGATGATAGGACCTGGGTTAGATTGTAGAAGGAGTTGTACATATAAGGTTTTCGTCCATGGAAGAAATAGGCTTTCGGAGAAGACGAAGACATGTTCGATCGATTGATCGATGTCTGGGATCGATCGATCGATGGTCGATGATTTTTGGCAGGTCGGCTAGTTTTAGTATATAATGGTAATTTGCTTAAAATTATTTTCCCACACCTTATTTAGTGAGAAATAAATATAGGACATAAATTCTTAACAATTATGAGGGAAAGAAATTGGGATTTGGAGGGAATTTATGGGTGACACGTTGTGGTTAATTTCGGAGAAATATATTCCAAAATATTAAATTTCAGATCAAGTGGGCGAGTCCGGGTATAGTGGTTGAGTGATACCAAAGTAATTAAATTCATTAATGAGCAAATTAATTAATAATCTGAGTTGGACCATAAACTCAAGTTATGACATATAGGCTAGTGTTAAGAGTTTAGTACACGGTAAAGCCGGGATTATTATATATATATATATATATATATATATATATATATATATATATATATATATATATATATATATATATATATATATATATATATGTGTGTGTGTGTGTGTGTGTGTGTGTGTGTGTGTGTGTGTGTGTGGTGTGTGTGCATTAATATCAGTGACTTGATATTATTATAATATATACTCTAGTGCTATCAGGGGAGGTTGCGTGTAGAGGGTGAATCCCATAGCTTGAGGAGTAGGACGAGTATATCCCCAGGTCATAGCGTCCATTATATGGGTGAGGGGCATCTCACTTTCAGGGAAGGAATATGACCGCCTCCAATATTTATGTTATTTACTAAGTTAGTGAGTGATCCTGACTTGGGTAACTAGGTTATGTGAATATACCTAGTGGGATAGCACTTTAGAGAATATACATTCGGTGAGTTATTACTCGGGAGGATGGTTATTATCATTTATTAATTTTTATTTCAACAAATGTGTGAATGTTGTAAAGTAGTTATACGTATATAATGACATAAATAATTATGTAAGGGTAATTTAAAACAGGGCATGAATTGTATTCTATGTATAACGGGTGTGAAAGTTATTTAAATTTAAAAAGGGGGAATGACTAATTAAGTTACTGTTTATAATATATATGGCATAATAATTATTGCATACTCGGTTAGAGTAGTGTGGTTGCAAGGGGTTATATCGGTTATCTAGTTATGGGATAAATAACTAAGGGAATTAATTTAACGCATTAGTCGTGCACGTTAGAGGAGGGGTGAAGATGTCCTCAATGGAGTGCAACACTAATTAAAATATGAAGAGCATGCATACATATTTTATACTGCAAGTTAATCATTTGCTAAATATTTTCCAAATGTTTTGGGTTCTAACCCTTTCAATAAATATTTTTTAAAAACCTTTTAGGTGTCCAGCCACAGGGACGCCAGACTTGACTCATTCCAAGGATCTGTTGTTGCATCATATGTGGATGTAGCGAGAGTTTGATAGGAACTTCATTCTTTTCATTTCTAATATAGAAATTTCCTATCAGTTACTCGAGCATATTGCTCAGAGCTTTATTTAGTAATTTTGTCAGACTTGTTGAGATTCATCATTGTTTGTCTTTACTTTTATTGGATTTGAGTTGATGGTTTATTCGGTCAGTTTATTTAGATGTGAATGGTTGATTTCAGTTAATTGTGATTGTTTAAATTAATTTTTTTTTTCGCATGAGTATTTCATTAAATTAATGAAAGGTAAAACTTGAAACCAATCTAATTTTCTCACTTAGGTGGCTAGTAATTAAAAAGGCGACAGTGATGCTAAGAATGAACCAACTGAGAAGCCTGTACTAATTTAATTTAGGACTGATCACCCAGGGTTAATTAGGCCGGGTGTCACAATTTTGCATTTACATACGCATCATTCCTAATCTTTTCCAACTCGTTGAGTTTCAGTTTTCGGACCTCACCCGCAACACGTAAATAAAATATGAAAGTCTTAATGGCCCAATAGGCTTTGTGTTCTAACTCTGCCGAAAGGTGACAGGCTTTTCTGTAGACAAGCCTATACGGGGAAATACCCAATGGTGTTTTATAGGCACATAGATAAGCCCACAATGCATCCATCAACTTTAAGGACCAATCCGTCCGGTTCAGATTCACTATCTTCTCGATCATTTGCTTAATTTTCCTATTAGAAACTTCTACTTGCCCAATGGTTTGAGGGTCATAAGAACATCCTACTTTGTGTGTGACTGAATACTTTTTCATGAGACTCTCAAAGGATCTATTACATAAATGGGTTGCCTGATCACTAATGATGGCTCGAGGCATACTGAAATGAGATAAAATATTTTTTCGAATGAATTTGATCTCCACATGGCGGTCATTCATCCTACACGGTAAGTCTTCAACCTATTTAAAAACATAATCAACCGCCCAAAGGATGCAGAGATTCCCGTAGGAATTTGGGAATGGATCCAAAAAATCAATGCCCCAACAATCAAAAACTTCGATAATCAGAATGGGATTTAAGGTCGTCAAGTTCCTATGTTATAATAACCCATACTTTTGTTGATTTTCATAATTTTGAGATTAATTATTATTGTGGGATTAATTAAATAAAATGTGAAAAATTAATTATTAATTAATCAAGTTAAAAATAAATATTAACTAGCGTTCTAAGGGTTAATACTTATTTCTGAAAATTACTGAATATTAATGTGTGAGATTATGATATCATGTACTTGTCGTGACTGACAAATATGACGATTTGGTAAATTAAGTCGGGACACGCGTGTGAATCGTGTCGGGACTACTTTAATGGATTAAAAAGATAATTTATTTTTAAGTAACTCATATGGGTATTTCGAGTGTGTCAATGAGTCCGGAAGGGTCGAGATAGTCAAAAGACTCTACCCGGGTGTTTTATTCGGATTCGGAGGCAATTTAGCCCAAACCGACACCCTAGAGGGGTATTTTGGTCTTTTGAGAATTTGGGAAATTAAAATGGATGAAAATTTGGAAATTAAAATGAAAGGTACATGGGTTAGATGGAGGTATTCAATTTCTAAACCTAAGAGATAGAGAGAGAGAGAGAACTAAAGAGGAAGAAGAAGAGCTCCATAGGTGTTCTTGGTGCAAAGCTCAAGCTCTCACACCAACAATCCCACTAACAACTAGATCAATAGGATAGGATCGCCCCAATACTAGTTTCATTCAACGAATCATAAGTTCTCCATAAAGCAAGTGTTTATCTTGCTAAATTTTGTGCATATATTACCCATGTTAGACTAAGTTGTTGAATCATCCATGAGATAATTAATTTGATGATTAAATTGATTTCAAATGATGAATTTGGATAGGAACTTCATGTAGGTTGAGAAATACTATTTAGAGATATAAATTCTGAGATTTATGCTTGATTAAATACGAATTTAATTTGGGTTTAGATTAGACATTAATGGTGATTGTAGAAATCTAGGGATTTTAAGGATTTCTTGAATTAATGCATCCATACTTGAGATATAATAGAATTTTGATGTTAAGCCATATTGAAAGACATCCTATTAGGTGTAGAAATGATTTAGGATGATTGGTTTTGTTTTGGGTGAAATTACACATGAATTGGGTGGACAAAAATGGAAGAAAAATGCAGAAATTCAAAGGTAGAGGACAATTTAGGTCAAGGTCATTCGAACGACCTGGAGAACTGGAATTTCATTCGAACGACCTCATTCGAACGAGATTTCCAACAAGAGGATTAAGGAAATTGAATTCGTTGATGTATTTAAGGACATATGGGGGTTACTACCGAGTAGGGAAATTGAGTTTGCGATAGACTTGACACCGGGCACTCGTTCCATTGCACATGCACCGTATCGTATGGCTCCGGCAGAGAAGACGGAGTTACTGGACCAGATAGAGAAGTTGTTGGGGCAGGGTTTCATCCATAGGAATATCTCACCTTGGGGCACTCCAGTTTTGTTTGTGAAGAAGAGGGATGGATCCTTACGGCTCTGAGTTGATTACCGAGAGCTGAATAAAGTCATGATACGGAATAAATATCCATTGCCTCGCATCGATGACTTATTTGACCAACTAAGAGGAGTAGCCTACTTCTCAAAGATAGACTTGATATCCGACTATCATCAGTTACGTATCAGAGAGCAGGACGTGTCAAAGACTGTTTTTTTGACGAGGTATGGATCCTACGAGTTTCGAGTTATGCCATTTGGGCTAACCAACGCACTAGCATTATTTATGGACTTGATGAATAGGGTGTTTAGAGAGTTCCTTGATCAATTTGTGATTATCTTCATAGATGACATACTGATTTATTCCCGTACTGAGGAGGAGCATGTCGATCACTTACGAATGGTTCTACACACTTTACGGGAGAATGAGTTGTATGCCAAACTGGAGAAATGCGAATTCTCACAGCGAGAGGGGCATTTTTTAGGACACATCGTATCTGAGAGGGGTATATTAGTGGATCCCAGCAAAGTCTCAATACTGAAGGAGTGTGGACAACCCCCGACACCGACAGAGGTACGTAGTTTTCTAGGTTTAGCCAGTTAAGATGATTTATTCTAGGAATCTCGAAGATTGCGGGTTCGATGATGAATCTGACTCGTAAGGGCATGTCGTTTATATGGGAAGATGTGTGTCAGTTGGCTTTTGATGGGCTGAAGGATAAGATGACTTCAGCACCAGTACTAGCACTTCCTAAGGCAGGTGTGGAGTATCTTGTGTAAATTGATGCATCGTTATAGGGTCTTGGTGTAGTATCACAGTAGGAGGCTCCGTCTATAACTTATGCTTCCTGGAAACATAAGCCTCACGAGAGTAATTCCCCACCCATGACTTGGATTTGGCAACAGTCGTGTTTGAGCTTAGGATATGGAGGAATTACTTGTTGGGAGATAAATTTTGCCTGTTCACAGATCAGAAGTCACTACAGTACTTGTTTACACATAAGGATATGAATGTACGTCAGCGTAGGTGGATTGAGTTTGTGAATGACTACCAGTTTGAGATACAGTACCACCCGGAGAAGGCAAACGTAGTTGTCGATGAGTTGATCCATAGGCCAGTAGGTGAGGTGGCCGAGGTGTGGAAGGCGAAATGGAAAGATTTGGGACATCAGGATACAGTGGCCCGATCGTTCATGTATGTTATGATTGTTACACCCCAGATAGTGACGAAGATGGTTCAGGCCAAGGCAGCAGATCCGTTTTGTCAGGAGCAGATTAAAAAGTTGTTAGGCGAAGGCGCAGAGTCCTACTCAGTGAGTTTCGAGGGAGGCCTACGCTTCAGGGGGAGACTAATTGTTCCAAAGGGGAGGATCTGCGACATGTAGTAATTACAGAGTCACATGGGTCCCGATTTATGGTACATCCTAGAGGGGATAAGATGTACCAGGATATGAGGCAACAGTATTGGTGGAGTGGTATGAAGAGAGACATTGCACAGTTCATCTCCAAGTGTGCCACCCGTCAGCAGGTAAAGGAGGACCATTAGAAATCGTCAGGGTTGCTTTAGCCGCTAGAGATTCTTATATAGAAATGGGAAAGCATTTCCATGGATTTCATTATAGGGTTTCCTACTAATTGGAGAGGACATAATTCTATATGGGTTATTGTAGATCGGTTGACACAGGTAGCTCTCTTCTTGCCTGTCCGGACGGACTACCCTACGGGACAATTTGACCAGTTATTTATTACTGAGAGAGTGAGGTTACATGGGGCTCCCCTCAATATTGTGTCCGAGAGGGACAAAATCTTTGTGTCGCATTCTAGGAGAGTTTTCAAGAGGCTATGGGTACCGAGTTACAGTTGAGTATGGCGTACCACCCACAGACAGATGGGCAGACGGAGCGCACTAATTAGATGCTGGAGGATATGTTGCAGATGTGTGTCCTTGATTTTGGAGGAAGTTGGGAGCAATACCTTTCACTATTGGAGTCTCCCTATAACAACTCCTACTAGTTTACTATTGACATGACCCCATTTGACGCGCCATATGGTAGGCCTTGTTGTTCTTCTACTTATTGGTTGGAGGTGGGGGATAACAAGTTACTCGGGCCTAAGGTGATTCAAGATACGTCGGCCAACATTGAGATGATACGGAGTCGCATACGAGTAGCCCAGGATAGACAGAAAATATACGCCGATGCTAAGAGGTTCTTCAGGAAGGTTTCAGTGGGGGACCAGGTGCTACTTCGAGTGTCTCCTACGAAAGGAGTAATGAGGTTCGGGAAGATAGGGAAATTGACTCCGAGATACATAGGACCATTTCCTATTATTAAGAGGCTCAGATCGGTGGCATACATACTTGGATTATCGGAACACTTTCACTGCATTCATGATGTGTTCCACATTTGGTCCTAAGACGAAATCTCCGAGATGAGTTGGCTCACACTAACGTCGCGATAGAGGAGATAAACCTGCAGCGAGATAGTTCTAATGAGGAGAGACCAGTGGCTATTCTAGACCACAGTGAGAGGAGATGAGGTCCAAAGTAGTTCCACTTGTGCGGGTCCATTGTGAACATCACAATGTAGAGGAGTCTACTTGGGAGCGAGAGGCAGATATGCACGAGAAGTATAAAGACCTATTCGTCCCAGGTATGCCTTATTTTTTGAATTTCGGGATGAAATTCTGTTATTAGGGGGGAAGTATGTAATACCCCTTACTTTTGTTGATTTTAATAATTATGAGATTAATTATTATTGTGGAGTTAATTAAATTAAATGTGAGAAATTAATTATTAATTAATCTAGTTTAAAATAAATATTAACTAGCACGCCAAGGGTTAATACTTATTGCTGAAAATTATTGAATATTACTGTGTGAGTAAGTAATATGGGATTATAATATTATATACTTGTCGTGAGTGAGAAATACGAGGGTTCGGTAAATTAAGCCAGGATGCCCGCGTGAATCGTTTCGGGAGTACTTTAATAGGTTAAAAAGATAATTTATTTTTAAGTAACTCGTATGGGTATTTCAACTGCGTCAATGAGTCCGGAAGGCCCGAGATAGTCAGAAAACTCTACCCGAGTGTTTTAATTTGATTCCGGGGCAATTTAGGCCAAACCGACACCCCTGAAGGGTATTTTGGTTATTTGATAATTTGAGATTTTGGGAAATTAAAATGGACAAAAATTGGGAAATTAAAATGAAAGGTACGTGGGTTCGATGGTGGTTGTGAGTTTCTAAACCTAAGAGAGAGAGATAGAGAGAGAACTAAAGAGGAAGAAGAAGAAGAGCTCCATAGGTGTTCTTGGTGCAAAACTCAAGCTCTCACACCAACAATCCCACTAACGTGTACATCGAGATGAGAGGATCATCCCAATACCAGTTTCATTCAACGAATCATAAGTTCTCCAAAGGCATGTGTTTATCTTGCAAAATTTTGTGCATTTATTACCCATGTTAGGCTAGGTTGTCGAATCATCCAAGAGAAAAGGAATTTGATGATTAAATTGATTTCGAATGATGAATTTGTGTAGGAACTTCATGTAGATTGAGAAACCCTATTTAGAGATATGAATTCTGAGATTTATGCATCATTAAATACGAATTTAATTTGGGTTTAGATTAAACATTAATGGTGATTATATAAATCTAGGGCTTTTAAGGATTTCTTGAATTAATGAATCCATACTTGAGATACAATGGGATTTTGATGTTAAACCATGTTGAAAGACATCCAATTAGGTTTATATATTATTTATGATGATTGATTTTGTTTTGGTTGAAATTACACATGAATTGGGTGGACAAAAATGGAAGAAAAATGCAGAAATTCAAAGGTAGGGGATAATTTGGGTCAAGGTCGTTCGAACGACCTGGAGAACTGGAATGTCGTTCGAACGACCTCATTAAAATGAGAATTCCAATGACAATTCTGACAAGAATTCAGAGTGAGGCTCATTAGAAGTAGGTTCAAACGTACTCATTCGAACGACCTCGTTCGAACGAGAATTCCAACAAGAATTCAGGGTCCTAAGTCGTTCGATGTTTCGTTCGAATAAGATATCTTACACTTCTAACGAGATTTCAAACAATTATAAAAATTGCCCGCACTACACAAAATCTGCCTAACTGTCACGATCATTGACCTTGACAAGTTCAACTTGTCACGGCCAATGATCGTGACAATTCGGGGCGAGATAACTTTTTTTGTCACAGACGTGTCACGGTCATTGACCATGACAAGGTCATTAGAATTGTCATGGTCGTGTCATGGGCCATGACCGTGACAATTCTGGGCAGAATTTTAAAAAAATCTGCTGGGCAGTATGTCCACTGCCACTGCCGAGCAGTATATTTGTACCTGTTATAGCAACGTTGTACCTGTTCAAACATCATATATCCAAACAAACTAAGGATAATGCAAATATATATTCAAAATAGAAACAATATACATGACGATATAATCCAAATATAATTCAAATGTACCCACTTGAAAATAATGTCACTACATGTCTGGGGTAAATGTGAGGAGGTCAGTAGCCACACGATATACGAATTGACACACCCACTAATATACATCGTGCCGCGTTGTTCGCGCAACCACAATATGGAGTTCTCCTTCCCGGGTATCACATGCGTGACGAGCACTTTGGACTCGATCTCTTGAAGCGCACGTCCATGAACTATTCCACCCTAGACGATATTCGGGTCCCTCAACCCCCGCACTATCTGCTGGCCATCAAATACATCCAATAGGAACACGCTCGGCAAACCAATTGTCGACATCGGTCTGTTGAAGGGAGCCAAATAAGGAAGTGAATCATCGAAGTACGCACGTGTCGGTGATGAAGCAGCGAGGTCCACATCCTTATCATCCTGCGCCTCGTTCTCTCGCACCTCCTCCTCCTCCACCGCCTTATCCTTCCATTTCCCCTTACTATCTCCGCCCAACGTACGCTTCATGAATGAGTACATATCTTGTACCGTCACCTCCAAACGGGACAGCTTCGTGTCATGTGAATCAACCGTTCGAGCCAACCCGGGGTCGCTCGTTTCCAATCCAATGATCCTAGATTTGGCCACCCACGAGCTCACCACCCTTGTCCTCCCCTTGCGATCAGACCCAAGCACATGGATGAGTGCGTTTGTGGACAAAGACGCCTTGTCGGCATCAGATTGCGACTCATGCACTTCCTTAAGCTTTGCCTGAAACGACAAAAAACACATGATGAGTAAAATAAGTAAACTAAAAAATTATGATGTAATTAACAAAAATTAAACTATCATATTCCTTACAGTTGTGGCCGCGACGCTCGGGGACACCTCCTTGTCCTTCCCCTTCTTCGTCCGAAGAGCCACATAAGTATCGAGCCTATGTGGCTTACCCCCATGGACACTCCCTACCCCTGAAATAAAATAAAGTAAAATTAGTATCGTCCCCGCAAAGTAAAATAATGAAGAATAATATATTTCCGTAGTTATAGAGAAATTAAATCTTACATTTATAGTAAGCTTCACCTTGGCATAAGACGTCCGGCCGGAGTAGTGCAGGTCCGTCTTTTTTGCCCGATTTTCCCTCCCCGATTGGCGAGATGCCAATTGTCGCTCCTCGATCTCATCGTCAATGAACTTATGCCAATGTGCCAATGAGATCGCCTCCTTAGGCGGGACAGATTCACGCCATTGGATAATGGACTCTCGTGTTTTCCCAAAGTACCGTGTCCGCATATTTTTCTTCCACGTCTTGTGTTGCTCCCTCAACTGCTCCAAGACGGAATCGCGTAGCTTTGGATCCAAGTTGAATTGTTCGTGTCCAACAAATACAGTGTCAGTTGTGAATAAATATAAATATAAATATAAATATAAAATGAAATTGAAATCGAAATCGAAATTGAAATCGAAATTGAAATTGAAATTGAAGTATTCATACAAGTATAAATATGTTACATGCAGTGACGCCCAAAGAGCTAACTTGAGCTCATATGGCACCTCCTTCCAACTCATAAATCTCGGGCCGATGACCGTCTTTAGCAGCTCGAGAGATCTGGCTAATAGATCCGACGTGTTTTCGATGGTAATCCCAAATTTGCCATATTTGGGGAGCCAAGGGGCCGAGGAGCCCTCGTCGCCTCCGCTATCACCGAGCCCAGACGACATCATCAAAACCATCATCATCATCCTCATCTTAATACCTGAAGGAGACATTTGCTGTAAAAAAATGTTATTAGTACAAAAAAAAATTAGAAGAAGACATGCAAATATGTACAATTACTACAAACCACCCCCTGCCCCTGCCCCTGCCCCCACCCCCACCCCCACCCCCTCCCCCACCACACATGCACACGTACACGTACACGCACACGTACATGTGCAAATAATTATATATAGTATGTTTCATTTAATTACGTCTTATTTATATTCAAATTCAATATTCAAAAGTTGAAAAATCCCACCCCCATATGGACAATAATCCAGTGTTCATGCACTTTTAAAACTAACCAACCCAACATTTACTAAACAAAATAATCCAACAACAATGTCAACAACAACTGTGTATCCCGTACTCCTTCTAATTCATCTACTCAATTAATTCATCTACTCAATTAAACTACCTTGCCCCACCCCCTTCACCCATCCCTCCCCCCACCCTGCCTCCACCACACACGCACACGTACACGTACAAGTACACACACCACACACTGCCCCCCACCACACACTCAATAATCCAGTAATGATTAATAATTATATATACTACGTTTTATTTAATTATGCCTTATTTATATTCAAATTTAGTTATTCAACTGTTGAAAAATCCCACCCCCATATGGATAATAATCCAGTGGTCATGCCACTTTTAAAACTAACCAACCCAACATTTACTAAACAAAATAATCCAACAGCAATGGCAGCAACAAATGTGTATCCCACTGGATTTCCCCACCCTACCCCCACCCCCACTCCATCCCCCACCACACACACGCACACGTGCACGTACACACACCACCCCCTGCCCCCACCACACACACAATAATCCAATAATGATTAATAATTATATATACTATGTTTCATTTAATTATGTCTTATTTATATTCAAATTCAATTATTCAAAACTTGAAAAATTCCACCCCATATGGACAACAATCCAGTGGTCATGCCACTTTTAAAACTAACCAATCCAAAATTTACTAAACAAAATAATCCAACAACAAATGTGTATCCCGTACTCTTTCTAATTCATCTACTCAATTAAACAACCTTGCCCCGTCCCCCCTTCTCCCATCCCCCCCCCCCCCCCCCGCCTTGCCCCACCTCTTTCCCCCACCCTGCCCCCACCCCACCCCCTCCCCCACCACACACACGCACACGTACACGTACACGTAGACACACCACCCCCTGCCCCCCACCACACACACAATAATCCAATAATGATTAATAATTATATATATTATGTTTCATTTAATTATGTCTTATTTATATTGAAATTCAATTATTAATAATTATATATAGTATGTTTCATTTAATTATGTCTTATTTATATTCAAATTCAATTATTCAAAAGTTGAAAAATCCCATCCTCATGTGGACAATAATCCAGTGGTCATGCCACTTTTAAAACTAACCAACCCAACATTTACTAAACAAAATAATCCAACAACAATGTTTACAACTAATGTGTATCCCGTACTCCTTCTAATTCATCTACTCAATTATTAATTTACTAATTTACAATGAGGGCAATCCTACTTTCTTAATTAATTATATATTAATTTACTCATTTACAATAAGGGGCAATCATATATTAATATACTAAAAAAATTAATAACCAATCAATTCTTTACAAGCTACACTACGCGCACACACACATAGACATACACGTAGCCCCCCACCCCTACCCCACCACCCACCCCCCATCCCTGCCCCCACCCCCTCACCCCACCCCCACCACACACACGCACACGTACACCCACCCCCACCACCCCTCCCCCACCACACCCCCTGCCCCCCCCACCCCACCCCCATCACAACTGCACACACACACACACACGATCCACCCCCTCCCCCACCGCACACCACCACACACATATATTCACACACATACAAACATATACATACACACATATATATACACACATACACACACATATAGAAATGAAAGAGAAAGAGATGAAAAAAATATACCTTAGAGAGAGAGAGAGAGCCCTGAAATCGCTTATAGAGAGAGAGAGAGAAAGAGGGAAACTGAAAAATGGTGGAAAAAAAGAGCCTAGGGCTTTTTTTTACTGAAGAGATTGTCACGGTCGTGTCAAGGTCCTTGACCATGATAATTATTTTAAGTATTGTCACGGTCAATGATCGTGACAAGAATATTTGTCACGGACTTGTCACGGTCTTGTCACGATCAATGATCGTGACACAAAACGCGTGTTTCTTGTCACGGTCAATGTCCGTGACAAGGGTGGCCGGCTGAAAGGTGACATTTTGTCTATTTTGGTGTAGTGCCGATTGAGTAGAAATCTTATGAGGATAGTCCGAGAATAAGGGGATAATCGTAATGGGCCAATACAATGGGTTGTAGAGAATACTATGCTACCTATATTAAGAATGAAATGGGTTACCTAAGGTTTAAATTGGGTTGGGTGAATAACCAAAATTTTAATATGGTTGTGTGAATACCTAAGATTTTAATAGGTTGTGTGTATACCTATGGATTTGTTATTATGCGTATGACATACCTACGCAGCTTGCTTTAGGATGGAGGTTGCGCACTTGGGCGGTCTTATACTGAGGAACCTTCAAGGGGATTTTAGACTTGTACCATAGAACATAGAACCTTGGACACATGCTATCTGAGATATGATAGTTCGACAGTTTAATGGGAACATCCGTATGCACATGACCCATTGGTCTAGGGACTATGTTCACCTCCAATATGTGTTTTTTTATGGTTTGTGGGAGATTATCCGAATCCTTATCCATATTCAGTGTGAGATGTACCGGGATACGATAGCAGAGTATGCATTGCACCAAGGGGTCTTAACCTAGGGGTGAAGTATATATATATATATATATATATATATATATATATATATATATATATATATATATATACATGAGAACAATTCTACTGTGCGAATTAGTAGATATGGTAATGATGATAACTATCTTAATCTTAGTGAATAAAAGATTAATTGCACGAATGGTGAAAACGTAAATCATCTATTTGAGATGGAATATGTTAATAACGTATAGTATGGACGATACGGGTGTACTAAGGGTGAACGTAAGTAGTGATAATGTGGCTTCGAACTAGTTAGGCTAGGTAGCACAGCTAGTATGTGTTAGAAGATGCATTAGGCGTGCACATTAGCTGAGAGGTGAGCATCTCAAGTGAGAACATGAGTTTCTAACATGTATATAATATGTGTTAAATTGCATTTATGCACTTGCTGTGTTAAAACTATCTTTACTCAGGTTCTTACCCATTTCATACACATCTTCTCCCATATATATATATATATATAGAGAGAGAGAGAGAGAGAGAGAGATCTGTGTGTGTGTGTGTGTGTGTGTGAATTATAACAGGTTCCCAACCACAGGGACACCAGATTTAGACACTTGGATTATTTGACGAGCTGCATCGACTGTGGAAGGTGTAGGCCCCTGAGATTAGATGCATCTATCATTTCTTTTAGTTTAATCTCACTTTCTAATCAGGGCATATGTCGCCATTCTGAGACTATGTTTATTTCGAGAGATTTTTGTATTTCTCATCAGTATTTCATTTTCTGTTAAACTTGGTATTTTATGCTGGTGATTGTGGACATTTTAACTTGGGATGTTCTTTCCAGTATTTGTTATTATGTTATTTAGTTCAGTGGACGGTATTTGATTATTTTTGTAGTTGAGTTAGTTAATGAAGTGGATTATTTATTAGAAGAAATTGAATGGGTTTGTTTTGAGTAATAGTTTTTGACACTAGCTTAATTAAATATTAGGTATTTATTCGAATTAAAGTTTTTCAACAGTGATGCTAAGAATGAACAAACCAAATATTGTATTTTAATTAAATAAAGGACCGATCACCCGATATTTAATTGGGCGGGGCGTCACTTATGTGTGATCTTTACAAACATTTGGTAACGGTCATAACTCATACTGTAATTATTCGTGTCACGACAAATGATAGGCCAACAGAATCCACACAACAAAATCTTTTCAGCGGTCTTTTGAGCACTGAAATGACCTCCACAAGCTTGATCATAACGAAAAACGATTACGCTTTGAATCTCTTGATCGGCTACACACTTCCGAATGATTTGATCAGGACAATACTTGAAGTGATACGAGTCTTCTAAAAAAATACATGACTTCCTTTAGAATGATCTTTCATAAGACAATGTAGAATCATTTTACCTGTCACAAGATAATTCACAATATCGGCAAACCATGGAAGTTGAGAGACAAGCATGAGTTTTTCATCTAGAAATGACTCATTTAGCGCTAATCAGTTATCAGATGATTCAATGGTTAACCTAGACAAGTTATAAGCCATTACATTCTCACACCCTTTCTTATACTGAATTTAAAGGTCAAACACTTACAGTAAAAGGATCCACTTAATGAGACAGACCTTAGCATCTTTTTTAGATAAAAGGTATCATATGACCGAGTGATCCACTTAATGAGACGGGCCTTTGCACGCTTTCTTATACCAATCTTTCTTGCTCAGCGAGAAAAAATTCTTGGGTACGTTGGTGCTTCTCTTGAAGGTACAAAGGTCCTTAAAAATTTGGCATAGGACGGCGCTTGTTGAATTGCATCAAGTAGTGGTACATTGATTTGTACATGCTTGAATACTTCCAACATCTTAACAACTTATAAATTTTTCATTTGGGGTACCAACTATTGGGGAAATGGAGGTTTGGGGACATATCTCTCTATAGATGATTGGGAAGGTGAGGGTGATGAGGAAGTTGGATCCACAGGTGGATCTGCTTTCTCCTTAAAATTTTTGAATTCACTATCGGTAAGTGGTGAAATGTTTATCTGCACTTCCTTGCCGGACCTAAGCATGATGATGACTTTCACATGCTCATGGGTGTGTGACACGCTTGTGTCATCTTGAATAACAAATTGACCCCTAAGAATGTTCCCCTTCGGATTGATTTTGAGCTGACTTGGGAATGTTCCATTTATTCCTTTTACTCAACACGTTCGCTAGTTGTCTCATTTAAACCTCGAGTTCAATAATGGCTTGAGCGTTAGCATGCATGATTTGTTGGGTGGATTGGGGGACATTTTGAGTGGTTTGCTGGAATTAAAGGGTACTTTGGGCAATATGGTTCATCGAATCCTCTAAAGATTGGATATTTTGGGATGAAGGATACGATGGTACGGTGGCATTCATTTGGAAACCCGCGGGTGGGTTACTACAAGTTTGACATCCACTTCCTTGGTATTTACAATTGGACAATGAAAGATTGCGTGGTCTTGCAACCCAGATTTATACGCATTTGAATATGGGTCATACTTTGGCCTATTTTAGTAGAGGGCATTGGCTTTCTTAGTGAGTGCCATGTGGGCTGTAAGGGTGGGGAAATTCTTGACTAAGTTGTTGAATACATCGCAAAGTATACAAATAGGAGAACCTACATGTTGAATGATTACACGTGATGTACTATTGGCCTCTTTGCTAATTTTTAAATCCCCTAAACGTTGCGCCAATGTGGACACTTTTGCATTTAAAGCACAACTTTGTTCAACTTGGTGAGCTAAACCCTCATTTGATGTGGTGGACCTAGATTCTCTATTGGGTGCCCATGGTTGAGACTTTTTCGCTACGGCTTCTAGGAATACCCACGTGTCGACCTCACTTTTCGCTATAAAATCACCATTACATAGTGACTCAACCATGGTTCTAGTATTACAATCGAACCCCTCATACAAAATTTGTACTTGGCATCCCATCTCAATCCCATGGTGCGGACATTGCAGTAGCAAGTCCTTGAATCGCTCCAAATACATCCATAAGGCTTCTCCCTCCTCATGGATAAATGTGTTGATGGCATGACGTATCGATGTCGTCTTTTGGTTGGGGAAGAACTTATAAAGGAATGTGACACTCATTTGGTTCCAAGTGGTGATGGATTCGGGTTTTAACTAGTTAAACCAACTATTGGCTTTGTCTTTCAACGAGAATGAAAACAATTTAAGTTTGATAATCTCATTGGTGAATTATTGATACTTATTGGTCCCATATACATCCTCTAATTCACGCACGTGAAGGTAGGGATCTTGTTTTTCGGTATCCCAAATCACATGCAACAATTGGATTATTCCCGAATGGAATTGAAAATTGTTTGTGTTGTGCTCACGTAGAAGTATGCATGAAGGTTGACTAGACCTAGTTGGATAAAGGAAATCTTTAAGGTCACGTGGTGTAACTCACCTCCTATCTCGACGAATATAAAAAATCTACCTACATAATTATCGGTAATGCTAGACTCCACACTCGACAAACGATCGGTATGATCTCAATACCTACTTCGCATGCACTGAGTTCACTCGATTCTTTTATCTTTTTTTATGTGAAGAATTTTTTTTACTTAAACCACGAAATTCCGTGCTAACACGCAACAAATTGAATTATCTAATTTAGGTGAGGGGAATTCACAA
This sequence comes from Sambucus nigra, assembly GCA_949130495.1. NCBI lineage: Eukaryota > Viridiplantae > Streptophyta > Magnoliopsida > Dipsacales > Adoxaceae > Sambucus > Sambucus nigra. The sequence continues at coordinate 49,662,104 of OX422215.1, forward strand.
TTTTAAAAACTATATTTCTCAAGATTAATTGACGAAATCAGGGGTCTCCGAATTAATCTCCCTAATTATACATCTCCATCTCTTTGACATGGGATAATTTAAAAGATGGCCAACTACGGTTATCACCTCAAACCCCTCATTTTCCTTCAGGTAGGTAGTTGGTACAAAGACTCATTAAAAACTACCAATCCTAAACAAGGTGAAACATGATGGATATGACAAGTTTGCATTGGAGTAGCTTGTAATTCTAGCCTCATTAAGAGGTCACCTATGAGATATGTGATATCCTAAGTCCAATGTCTACAAAATTTTAAATTAAATGTGATGGTCTGGGATATAATTAGTGATTTTTGGGCCAAGGAAGGGTGACAAAATCCCCACCTTACATTTCACATAGGTTTTGCCCTTAAGTCTATTTATGCAACATGCTACATTAAATGACAAATTAAACCACGTTGGAGCATGTAACATCCCTTATTTTTGTGCATTTAATATTTAATTAATTCGAGAATTCAAAAATTACTTGTGTATTGTAATTTTAATTGAATTAATTATGGCAATATATATTTAAATATTAATCGGGGACTGAATGGTTAATACTTAGGGAAATTTATTTACTAAGTGAATAGTAATAATTTATTTACGTCATTTCGGGTATTAATGATGGGGTATGCACTTATCTCAGCCAGGAGTCGGTATAGACTAAATTGGGTGTGAGATATGGATTTTTATAAATTAATTTGGATGTCAATTCGCAGTGTACGGTTGAGTCCGGATGGGCCGAAATAGTCGAAAAAGTGTACCCGGGGGTAGTAAACGGGTCATGGGACGTTTTTAGGCATAACTGGGCCCACACGGGGACATTTGGGTCACTTGGGCTTGGCCCATTAGGCAAAAAATGGGATTTAGCCTCATTAAGCAATTATAAGAAATAAGGGAATGGCTGAATTGAGTTTAGAAAAAGACTTAGTGGATTAGGAAACCCTAATAGTAGTTAAAGGCAAATTTGGGGATCAAATGAGAGCCAAAACAAAGGGGTCATCTTCAACCTTGGGCATTCACAACTCCAAAATCAGACTCTACGAAGCCTAAGGCAAGTGGTTAACTTACTGTGCCACTTAAATTGTATTTCAATTCATATTCATGTGATGTGAGTAATCAAAGAAATTTGTTTTGGGATTTAAAGGGTATAAACATGGGGTTTTGTAAACAACACATCTGATTTCTAAATTGAGTAGAAATTCATGTATAATCTGAGATTTGTATATGTATCTGGTAAGATCTGTAAACCCGGATGAATTAGAAACGCATTTGAGATAAGGAATTGATGTTTAAATGGGCTAATGAATAAATTAAATCTTTCCCCAATTTCGTGAAAGCAGTAGGGAAAGTAAATTAATTGATGTCTTTGGACTTTATGGGGGTTCCTTATAAGGTTTTGGTATTTATTGTCGATGGGAAGGCTTGGTTTTTACTGTAGAAGAAGTTAGGGTTTGGAGATATCGTCCATGGATGAAAAAGACTACCCAGAGAAGACGATCACATGTTCGATCGATCGATCGAGGGTCAGGGGTTGATCGATCGAAGGTCAGCAAATTCTGGTAGTTCGGCCAGTTTGTTTATATAAGGGAAAAATTAAATAAAAATCTTTCTATCCCTTATGTACTAAGAAATAAATATGGATTTACAAACTAATTAATTGTGAGTGAAATCAATTGGGACTTGGGAGAAATTTGCGTGTGGCACACTATGATTGAATTGTGAGATTTATATTTCAAAAATAGTTACAGATGGATTTAGTGGGTAAGTCCGGGGTTATTGGTTGAGCAATACCAAGACGTTAAATTTATTTAGGTGAAAGCTAAAAAAAAATTAGAGTCAGGAATTTAGATTTGGGTGCTGTTTTTATTTCGGGCCAAGAGAGTAATTCTGAATATATTGGTTGGGGCGACACCAAAAGTAATAAATGTGCAAATTAATTAATAATTAGAGTTGGACCATAAACTCATAATAATTTGAATAGGCTTGTGTCACGGACTTAGTACACGGTGTAGTCGGGATGTTTATATTTATATATATGCGGTGTGTGATAGTATATATATATATGTATATATATATATATATATATATATATATATATATATATATGTATATATATATATATATGTATATATATGGTGTGTACATTAATATTAGTAGTTAGATATTATTATTATTATATACTCTAGTGCTATAAGGGGGAGGTTGCGCGTAGTGGATGAATCCCCTAGCTTGAGGAGTAGGGTGAGTATATTCCCAGGTCATAGCGTCTATTATATGGTTGAGGGGCATCTCACTTTTAGGGAAGGAATATGACCGCCTCCAATTGTATGTATTAACCATGTTAGTGAGCAATTCTGACTTAGGGTAACTAGGTTATGTGAATATACCTAGTGGGATATCACTTCAGATAATTTATATCCTGTGAGTCTTTACTCGGGTGGATGCTATTACTAATTTTTTTTCAGTATGTTTGTGAATGTTGTAATGTGACTGTAAGTATATAATTAGGTAATTAATTATCTACGGGTTGATTAATACAAAGCGTGAGTTGTATTATATGTATAACAAGTGTGGAAGTTATATGAATTTAAATAGGGAAATGATTAATTAAGTTGATGTTGCTAATAACTTAAAATTTTTGGTTTCCCCCTCTTTTAACACACACACTTTATTTCCCCCTTTGTTAAAAATTCAAAAACAAGGGTTAAACGGTATTATACCCATTTTCATGTCACTTTACCCCCGATGACTTCTCTTACCCCGATGACTTCTCTTTTATCTCTCACTCTCTCTGAGCAAACTACATGAAAAACACCATCTCTACCAAAGCTTCCATACACAATCGCTAGATTCCCAACACTCCAATACTTCTGATTACCGTCCGATCCCTAATTACCAGCGAGATTTGAGACCTAGAGTGACTTTACACAAATCTGAAATCGATTTTTGAGTTTTTTGAGTTTTTTTCTTGCGTGAAGAGGTCGAGGAAGACGCAACATTTTTTTACTGGGGCAACGTCTGATTACCGTCCGACCCCTAATTCCCAACGCTTTTCTGTTTTTTCATTTTTTTTTATTTTGAGTTTTGTGGTTGTTTGTGTGGAACTGATGGTTGTTTGTGGTGTTTTTGCAGAATTTATTTCTTGGTTTTTGGTTGGGATTGATTACTTCGAAGGTGTATAAAAAATATATCAAGCTCCTGCAGCTGCTAAGGTTTGAATCTTTATATTTTTTGTTTCAATTGATTTATTTAGTGGTTTATTCAGGTCGGATTATTTTTCTTATTCAGGTCGGATTACTTTGTACAGTAGATTTTGTTGCAAAACTCCCTTTTTATTCCCTATTTGGCGTGTATTTAAATAAGACAGAGGACTTTGATTATGTTGAGCCTCAGCAGGTATAAAGTATTCTTAACAGTTTATTTTTATCAAGTATGCTAATTTTTTTCCAATGTATGTTTATGCTTATCAAGTATGCTTATCAACGTATGCTTATGCGTATTTTTATCCAATGTTTATTTTGATCCAATGATTTGTAGGTTCTTACTGAATACTGCTTCAAATATAACAGTATCCCCTATTCTCGAGCTTTACGCTGCATTCTTATATTTTAAAATATAATTAGGTCGTCTTTTGTAAACTATGGGTGCTATTTTAAAAACATGGATATGAACTTATTGTCTGAGTGAACAATCTGAATTAAAACAAACCTCTGAATTTGAATAATCTGAATTTGAATAGAACAAGTGTTCATATCAGATTTCAGTGGAAAAAAAAACACCCTAATTGTAGGAATGTTCATGTTTTAATTAATGCTTTCAAGGAAAGGACGGAACCGTTAAATATTGGTATTGAATATGGGGGGTTTCTAGGATTGGTGCGCAGCCAACGTACAGTTTATTCAATGCCTTAATTATGAGTTTTAATTTATCGTACCCCTAAACAGAATGTAACATATGTTAAAAAAAAAAAAATTAATTTTTTTTTATGGAATATATCACCAATTTTTTTTAATTTCCAGTTACCTACGATCCTTGCTTACCATAATGTCATTTTGCACATGTTTGGATTAGTAAACATTTTAATTTCTATGAATAACTAATCTATCTTTTCATTTTGTAGTTGATAGTCGATTTCTTTCTCGACATGGAGGACATTACTGTATTTGGCATAGTAAGTTACATGTAGTTCTTCTGTCCCGGGCCTTAAATCATGTCATTTTCAACCTACTAACTCTGTTCTTTACCTTTTTTTTTCTTAAAGGTTGATGAAGACGCACAAAATGCTGTAACAACTACCCCCTCTACTCTATTCTTCTGTTTTGCAACTACATGTTTTACTTTTGACTTTAAACATTGCCTTTAGTGTCTTCATGCTTATTAACAATTTCCTTCATTGTTATTTTATTTTATTTTTTTCCTGTTCCCCTATTTGCAGGGGAATGGAAAAGAAAACGTGGCACCTAATGTGGATAAAGGGAAAGGGAAGGATAAGGAATCTTCACAAGTGGTATGTTTAACATTTCAATGGTTATGGCTCTATTTGTTCTCATTATTTTATTATTGCGTTCTTCATTTTTTTCTTTTCTCTTTAATCTACCCGCTTTGTTTTAATTCTGACTATCAATTTTACCTTCGTATTATATAGATACAAAGACCGCGCAAATATACCGGAGGTATTGTTATACGTGATGATGTTCAACTTGATGCTATTTGTGCTGTGGTAACTAATCCTCTCTCTTTGTTTTTTCCCTTCACAATTCTTCTAATCAAGTTCTTATTCACATTTCGTTAATGATGTCGATGTTATTTCATTTACATAGCCGCATACTCACCATAACAATGGAAACGACAAAGGCAAAGGGAAAGAGAAAGCAAATGTGGCGCCTATTAGGGTAAATATTTATCATCAACTTTCCACAGTTTTCTTTTTCCACTTCATAAAATCGTACCTTATAATTCTTTCATCCCTTTTTATATGCTTTAATTATATCTATAGGCATCTTGGATGGGTAAGGGGAATGTCTCTTCTGGAGCGGTATGTTTCTAACATTATCTTTTTTTTTTATAATGCTCCCTCTCCTTATAGGGTCACATTTTGCATTTACCATGTAGGGTGACCATAAATGTTAAGTACACCATTCTAAATAATTTACATCTTTAATTTACCATCATGCTATACACCGTACGATTTAAAATATTTACCTCATTTTAAATACCAAACTACTACCACTCTCCATTACTAATATTGCTATATAAGACCATTATTTGAAACCCGTTCATTATTGTCACATTATGTCATGATAATCCTTTTTCTTCTTTAGGCACCCTATGTACCCTTAATCTCTAAACGTGCCCTGGCACAACGAAAGCGACAGGAACGAGAACGGGAAGTCGGCTTGCCATCACAATATCTCCCGTCTACTGAACATTTAACACTATCTGAGAACTTAATCTCAAGTCGTGTTCTGGCTCAACGACAACGCCGAGAACATGAAAGACTTTCTCGCTTTCAATCTTTGTGTGATGTTATGCCTCCAGAACCTACATCTGTCAATCCCCATCACTCTGTACCACAGTCCACCACAAGTGTTGAATATATGGCACCATGTAATAGCTTAACCTCAAAACGTGCGCTTGCCCAACGACAACGACGTGATCGAGAAAGAGAACTTCGGTTAAAAAAACACTAGACAATCGATCATCTACTCAGACTCGCAAGTCAATAACACCAGCTACCCTTGCTAGCACAGAACATTTTCCTAAGCGAGCAAGGGTTTCACAGTCGTCCTGTATTGATGCAAGGGTTGAACTCTCTTCAACAATAACTGAGAATTTTATACAACTGAGAACCCCTGATCAATTGGGCCTTCCTCTACAAAGACTTAGTCCTTTGACTGATAATTTATCAATCCGAGTTGATCAAATTAATATGCCCCCAATAGTTTTGCCCCGAAACCTCTGTCAAGATTTTGACCAAATTGAACTCGACACATTTGTTAATCATGTCGTTCCCTGTGAACCATCAGAAACTTTTCAAAATCTACCTTCCACTGATATAGATAGTATTGAACGTCTCCCCCAAACTGAAGATAACCACCCTAGGTAAATCTTTTATATATCTTTTATTATTTGGAAATTTATCTAATGCCATTTTTTATATTACTTAACACATTTTTTTCATTTTATATTTAGATCCACTCTATGAGGCAATGTTGCAAGTACAAGTACATCTCGAGAATCATATGTCGACTTTAGTAGACATTTTCTTGGCCCTATGACTGTTCTGTGCCCTTATTGTCACGCTTTACATTGGATGGATGAAAGGTTATCTGGCACATCGAAAGTGCGCCCCTTATTTGGAAAGTGTTGTAAACAGGGTCAAGTTTGTTTGCCAAATCTCATTGAACCCCCATCGGAAATTAAACAGTTATTTGATGGCAACGATGTTCAATGAAAGTCTTTTCAGAATCACATTAGGGAGTATAATGCTGCTAATGCATTTACGAGTCTAGGTGTCCAGATGGATGATAGAGTCCTCACAGGTAGGGGTCCCACATCTTTCACCATTCATGGTGAGCTACGTCATCGTACTGGGGCCTTATTACCAGAACCAGGGCTTGAAGATGAAGTTGCATATGCACAGTTATACATATACGATCCGGATGTGGCATTGCAAATTAGGGAGCGTAGAAATCCACGTTTACGTACTGATGTCTTCCAAATAATTCAGGGTTCCATGGAGGCGAATAATCCGTTTATATATAAATATCGTCAGGCATTTTCAATATTAGAAGAATCCTCTCGAGCGGGCCAAAACTTGCCAGCATACCTTCATTACAATACTGCAGCAGATCGTAGAAGGTATAATTTGCCGTCGACCGATGAGATTGCTGTTATTTTGCCTGGCGATGGCCACAATTCTTCTGCAATGAGAGACATTGTTGTTCGCTTACATGGGGGAAATTAATTGATGCAAATTAGTGAATGTCACCCGGCATACCTTCCTTTGCATTATGTACTTCTATACCCTCATGGTCAGCTTGGATGGGAGCCTGAAATGAAGCTATGGGATGTAGTAAATAATGTTGATCAAGATAATCGACTTACTCAGTTGCATTATTACAGTTATCGTTTGTTTCAACACAGTACTGAGTACTCTACAATATTGAGAGGAGGTAAACTTTCGCAGGAGTTCATTGTGGATGCTTGGGCTTCTACCGAACAAAATCTCTTAACTTATTTCAGACTTAATCAGAACACCCTTCGGGCTGAATTATACAAAGATCATACGGATTGTATATCTGAGGGTATTGAACCATTGCAAATTGGTAGACGAATGATTTTGCCCTCTTCCTTCACTGGTAGTGCACGAAATATGTTTGAGATATACCAAGATTCAATGGCCATAACACGATTCCATCAACACCCAGATATTTTTCTCACAATGACTGCCAATCCTAAATGGCCTGAAATCACAAAGGAACTATTACCGGGCCAGAATGCGGTCGATCGTCCAGACTTGGTTGCACGTGTATTTGAACTAAAGATAAAATCATTAATGAAGGAGATCAAGGATAAAAATGTTTTTGGTAAGAAAGTTGCTCATGTTTTTACGATCGAATTCCAAAAGCGGGGTTTACCCCACATGCACACTCTTCTTTTCCTTGATAGCCAAAGCAAGATTAAAACATGCGCCCAGGTAGATAATATCGTTTGTGCAGAGTTTCCAGACCCCATCAACGATCCAATGCTTTTCCAAACCATTCTTGGTTGTATGGTTCATGGTCCTTGCGGACCCTTGAATCCTAATTCTCCTTGCATGGAAAATGGTAGATGCACGAAGAAATATCCACGAGCATTTGCAGATGCCACTTCAATGGACAGTAACGGATATCCAATCTATCGTCGTCGTGACGATGGCAGGGAATATACTACTTCCAGTGGGAAAAAGGTACGAAACACCGATATTGTGCCTTATAATCCGTATTTGTCTCGGCTATTCAATTGTCACATCAATGTTGAGGTTTGGGCCGGTTTAAGATGCGTTAAATATATTAAAAAGTACATATATAAAGGCCATGATCGCACGACTATGGTCTTGGGAGCTGTTGATGAAATCCAACAATATTTAGATGCAAGGTACATAGGACCTCCAGAAGCAGCCTGGCGAATTTTTGGTAATCACATGCATCAGGAAAAACCACCTGTTACGCGCTTAGATATACATTTACCTGGGATGCATCATGTTGTATTCAATCCTGCAGAATCTCCAAGTACGATTGCTGATAGGGCCAGGGTTCAAATGAGTTCGTTAACTGGATTTTTTGCTTTCTGCGCATCGAATGTTTCTGCACGAGCTTACACCTACCAAGAGTTTCCGCAACATTATGTTTGGAGTAATACAACAAAAGTCTGGACTCAAAGGAAAACACGCGAGTTTGCTATTGATAGAATGTACTATGCTATCCCTAATTCAGGTGAAGGATTTTATTTACGATTGCTTTTAACTGTTGTCAAAGGACCTACATCCTTTGAGTGCTTACGCACGGTCAACAATGCCGTGCACGATACTTTTAAGTCTGCGTGTATTGCAAGGGGATTGCTTGAGGATGATAATGAAGTTTACAAGAGGCATCAATCATCCGAACTGGATATCAACTTAGACGTCTTTTTATGTTATACTTACACAATGTTTCCCTTTGCATCCAGATTTATTATGGAATCAATTTTCCATTCATATTTGTGACGATTTAATGCATAAGTTGCGTACCCTCTTTGCTATTCCAAACCCAACAGACATCCAAGTTCAAGATTATGGTTTGTTCCTTCTAAATGAGGTGCTTCAAGAGTCTGGTAAGACTTTATCTGACTTTCCTCCAATGCCTCTACCAACTTCAAATTGGAGTACTATGGGTGGGAATAGGTTACTGTGGGAACATCAACAATTACAATCATTAGCAGAGCAAGGCCACGCACAACTTGATGTTACCCGCCTTAATGAGGGGCAACATTTAGCTTACACAGCGATAACTTCATCCATTTTTGAAAATAAAGGAACTACTTTTTTCTTGAATGGGGGTGCTGGCACTGGCAAAATGTTTTTGTACAATACAATTGCAACCTTTTGTCATAGTTTGGGTCATACGGTTATTACGGTCGCATCATCAGGGATTGCTTCTTTATTATTAGTTGGTGGTCGAACTGCACATTCAACCTTCTGCATTCCATTAGACATTCTTGAAAACTCCAATTGTGGATTTACAAAGCAGTCAATCCATGCTGAGTTATTTAAATCGGCCAAACTTATCATATGGGATGAAGTCCCAATGCAACATAGGCATTGTGTTGAGGCTGTTGATCGGACTCTTCAAGATATCTGTAATGTTAAAAAGCCTTTCGGGGGAATAACTGTTGTTTTAGGTGGCGATTTCATCCATGTTTTGACCTTACATCTAAACATGCGACTCAATCATTTGGAGGCTGAAACTATGCAATTTTCAACATTCTTGAATGAGGTATCACCTTTTATTTTATAGATATGTTCAATATTCTTGATTATACCGACTATGTTAGTTTGACTTTTCCCCCTTTTCATTAGATTGGGTCCAACCCACCTGAAAATGTAACGTTATCTTCGACCATACAAAAGTGTAATGATGTTGAAGATTTAATTGCCAAGGTGTATCCATTGTTGAATGTGGATGGTACAGTTACTCCAAGCTTCCACACTGAACGAACAATTCTTTCTGCGCGGAATGATGATGTGAGTGCTATAAATAATTTGGCCTTAAATATTTTCCCAGGTGATACAAAAACGTATTTCGGTGCTGACAAATTATGCGATGATGAATCGGGTACAGACGTACATAATCAATGCCCGAACGAGTTTTTGAACTCTCTTAATCCTTCTGGTTTACCCTTATTTAAGTTGGACCTGAAAGTAGGGTGTCCAATTATGTTGTTGCGAAATATTGCGCCGAAAGATGGTCTTTGCAACGGCACACGTTTGATCATTACGAAGCTCGGAGAGCATGTCATTGAGGCCCAAATACTAACTGGGGATCAGTGTGGAAATTTAGTCTTTATTCCAAGAGTATCTTTAACTCCGTCGTCTGCTGAAATGCCTATCAAAATGACAAGACGTCAATTTCCAATTCGACTCGCATATGCCATGACAATTAACAAATCGCAAGGTCAATCTGTAAAGTTTGTGGGAATTGACTTGCGCACACCGATTTTTAGTCATGGGCAGTTGTATGTAGCGTTATCTCGATGCACAAGTGCTAATCGAATAAACATCCTCCTTCCCGATGATGGTATGCTTTTCACGACAAACATTGTGTACCCGGAAGTGCTCTTATAAACGCCAATGAGATGTATGTCATTAGTTTTTTATCCACAATATCTTTATACATATGACGATTCTATATCAACTTCTAACCATTTTTATCCTTTATTATTAGGATTGGGAGCCGATGGCTAGGCATCAAAAGTGGATAAATTCCCGTAGATTATTTAAATGGGGTTCACACAACAAGGTACATCGTCTATATGTCACATATATATCGCTTTTCCATTTCGTGTGTTTTCTTTAATCAATACTAACTATTAATGTTTCTTCCAGATTGTCATGCACAACCATAATCTCCATTGGAAATACGTCGAGCTCGATACAAGGACATTTTGTAGAGTGATTCAGAGAATGTATCCCAGGAATGCAATGTGATTGCCTATCAATGAGATATTCCTTTTTTGAGGCCTACTTTTGTATAGTCCGCTAGGCCTTTCTTTTACCTTTTCTGTGGCCTACTTTTGTATAATCCGTAGGTATTTTTGTAAGTGCAAATTGACAAAAGTTGGTTTGTGACTTTTGGTTTAATGCATTGTAAAGAACTATAGCATAATTCTAAAATGGGTCAATCATGTCCTTTATCTCACAAGTGTTTCAACTTATTCATTTTTATTATTTTTTTGGGCGATGCCTCGAAATTTGTCGTATTGACAGGTATGCTACTCATTCGTATCCCTTTGTGTTAATATTTCAATGTTAATATTTAAATGACATTTCACACATGTTTTTTTAAGCATACAAATGTCGTTAGGACATACAAATTATGTTATTGATTATTTGATTTTTGTTTTTGTGCAGTGTAGCAGCCTTGGTAGGATTTGCGATACTTGATGTCGTCTTCGAGCTAATCTTCTTACAATCGCAGAGATAAATCTCTAGGCGTCTTATGCTCCAAATTCTTTAAGCTGTATAACCGAGAAGGTGTTGACTTGATCGGATTGGATAACGCTGCTACTCTATTAGGGGTTGAGAGGAGGCGAATTTATGATATCGTCAAGATGAAATTAATATTTTAAATTGCAATGATCAAGGAGGGCTTTCCAATTCAAATAATACCAGTGAAGAGAAATTTTCTTCATCTTCTAAAGATTGCAATCGAAAGGAGAATTCTCTTGAGCTTACTACACACAACTTTATCAAGCTTTTTCTTTGTTCTGATGCGGATTTGATCTCCCTGGATAGTGCTGCAACAGCATTATTGGGTGATATACGTGATCCAACAGCTATGAGAAATATTTCTGCAGCAAAAGTCAGACGTCTCTACGATATTACAAATGTGTTCTCATCAATGAATCTCATTGAGAAGGTTCGTGTTCTTGGCTTCTCACTGAGAAGGTTTGTGTTCTTGGCTTTTCTACGATATTACAAAATCATTTTTACCTCTTTTGTCCCTTTGTTATTTCATTTCCCCTCTTTTTTAATTCTTCATTTCCTTTCCCCCTCTTTTTCAAAATTCAAAAACATGGAGAAAATAGTAAACTACACATTTGACTCTTTTTAGGATCCATGTTTCTCCACGTGTTAACCTCCAAATGGGGTTGATTGATTAAACCACACCAACAAAACTCCAACGAAGCTTCATATCTCTCTCTTTATCACTTTCGGATACAACATTCCTCTGCCACCGCCCTGCCCCTAATTCTCCCTACTGCCCCCTTTACTCCTCCCGGCCATACAACCTACCTTTTCTTTTCTCCCCTCTGTCGACCTCGACTACAAGCTAGGGTTTTTTCTCTCTATTTTTTGCCGCTCTTATTAGGTATTTTCCTGTTTAAAGCTTCATGATGTCAATTAGGTTTTAGATTTTGTTAATGTAATGGGGTTTTGATTTATTAACAAGGTGTTTGGGGTTCCATTTACGTTTTCCATTCCTATTAATTGAATTACATCAATATGTGAGACTTTGTGTATGTTTTTCTATTGCAAAACTAATTATCCTCTTTGTTATTTGTTTATGCAGAACCATAAGTCCGTATATGAGTGTAAGTCCATCAATGAATGTCAATATTTGCATTACTTTCAATCATAAATGTATTCACTCTCATTGATATCAGGTGTAATTTATTTAATCTATCCTTTTTTGAATTTTTTTCTTGGCCATGGTCCCACAGATTTGGCAGGACTATAAAAACAAATTTACTGGGGAGCTTACTTTCTTAATGCTCAGCTTCTTTGTATCCAAGGGTAATGCTGCTACTTAAATTATACTTTGGGACAATGAAGATGAGTGATTGGAAAGATTATAATGTGTTTGATAAAATGACTCATTCAATGTTTCATATAGCATATTTTTTGTTCTAATTTTCAGTGTCAGCTAAAACAATAAGGTTTAATTTTTTATGAATTGCAATACTTTTGCTTCTATTAAACCATTGTGGAGGATCTCTACCATATCTATAACATATCCAATCACGTTTCTGTTTATGTCGATTTTTATACCTGTTTCTATTTAGGGTCGATTGGTTCGAGTATCTATTTTGGGTTGATTTATTATTGTTTCTATTTAGGGTCGATTTCTATACATGTTTGGTTATTATCCCTATAGATAACAGATATATGTTTAATCAGGTATAGATAATCAGTCTGGGGCCAATTTTTATAACCGAGGTAAATGGATAGTCATTGTAGCTGCCCTGGTTCTACACATACTTGGGGGTTTATTTAGGCCTTATTTTGTCTCCATTTTTTTCTCTCCTGGGTTTGTTTAGTTATTATTTTTATAGAATGGTACTGGACCAAATTCAAATTCAAATTCCATTTCATTATTAATTTTATTGTGTTAATGTTACAGGTCTACATGTTGGATGTAATTGGAGTATTTTGGTATTACTACGAATCAACCTTCATTAGGCTTACTACGGAACAAGATTTTGCCAATAATACTATTCACGGGATAATGGAACTGAGCAGATCAGGTTAAATGAAAGTGTGTTCTGATTTGTTTCGTGGCATTATGCAGATCGGGTAAAATTAAAATGAGCAGATGATGGACCACACTCTTAATAGATTGACAAAATTGGATGCGTAATTGAGGGATTGGGGTGCACTATTCAAGGAAAATACTTTTATGATGTTGTTATGAGCCAGTGTGTTCTGATTATAGTCATGCCTGTGTTTAATTCCCTTTGGAAGACATCATAGACTTGGGAGTTTTTCTAGATTCAAGCTCCGTTATCAAGTCGAGGTACTTGGGTAAGTTGTATTGATATTATTATTTTGGTAAATATATTCTAACTCCTATAAATTACTTAAAAATAACAAATTCTTACTGGCTAAAATTCTTATTTATCACTCAGGGATTCGAATTGAACTAATTAAATGGCTGATCCAGAAAGCTCAATTTTTAGGCGGATGCATCCCGCTACTACTCTAGCTTTAGAAGAGAGTCAATTGAGGAAAGGAAGGCAGCAACAGAAGTAGCTTATAAAGTATCATTCAGCAGCAACAGAAGGCCACAAATATTCGTTATAAATTAGTACCAACTTTATGGTCACAACTAAATCCCCGAGATAGTGGTACACGTGTTTGTTGTTGGAGCTCGGAGATATCATTTCGGTGATAAAGATAGATACTCGAGAGACACGCTTAAGGCAGGAGCGGTAGATATCAGTGTGGCCTTCTTTCTTTTGACAACACTGCCACTCAATCTAATGTATCAGGTATTCATTTTATCTCTTCTCCAAGCCATAGTAGTTTTAACACATGCTTACATTAGATCTATTAATTATTTTACAAGATATGAGAAGGGGAATGGTATCGTTATAATTTTATAAAATTTGATTGATTCTAGAAAAGTTCAATTATAACTTTGCAATGTTTTTTTAAATTTGACAAAAAATGGTATTATTGATCAATAATGAGACTATGTTCGTTAAATTATGAGTATGATAAGTTTTGGGGGTTTAAACAATTATAAAAATCAACAAGTTATCCAATAATTCATCATGTAACCGGTCAAAAATAAACCTCAATTAATATATAGTTACGACTTTAGGCAAATCCCATATATGAGCATCCGCTACATCCCGAAGTATATTATAGATTCGATGATAGCCCAATGCCCACCCATAAAAACAGTTAGTTATGTCCTGCAAAAGGAAAATACGATGCATGTAGACAATGAAGACTTGGTAGATGGTTGCTTTATATGTGATTTATAACTATCTCATAATAAAATTTCCTTAATTATGTGCAACGCATTTGATACATTGATCCACAAAATGTGACTATATAATATGCTACAGAGCTAGGGGCTAAACATGTGCACTGTTTCAACATTTGTTGAGGTGTGATTATCCATAATGAAACAGGGGCTGAACATGCTTCAATATGCAGCATCAAAAACTCTATATTTGGTGATTATCCTCATTTGGTGATGATTTAAAATTTATGTTTATGGTTAACCTTCTTTATTTGTCATTACTTCTCTATGACTGTAATTTTAAGGGTTGCTGAATTATTTTTTTAGTAGATTTTTTTATATTTTTTTGGGTGAGGGTTTTATATGTATTTTTCCATCTTTGGTTTATTGGGCACCTGAATTCCGGTACCTGAATTAATTGGAGGCACTCCCATCATATGCAGACCTTCTAGAATGGAGCCTGCTGCGACAGACCCATTGAGACCGGCGGCTAAAGGCTTACTGATGTGAGGCTGATTTAATTTATTGACTTGAGAGTCACATGAGCGTGAAGTAAAGAGGAAATATGAACTGTTTGCATGTGGTTGAAAACAAAGTCTGCTATCTTCTAAGTTAGTTCTTATACGTTTAATATCTTAATTGCTTCATTTAATAACTTAAATGCTTTTATCATTTGTTTTTTAGGGGTACATAGCACTTGATTAATTAAATGTTGTGGTTGTTTGTTATTCTATTAATGGTATGTCAATTCACTCACTTTGTAAACTCTCCCACTCACTCTGTTAGTTATGGTTTTAGAGGATTGTTCTGAGTAAAGTTTCTCTGAATTCCTATTGATTTTTTTTTTCAGGTTAGTTTTATGGTACCTACATTTATCTTGGTTAAAGGAATGTGATTACGACCAAGCCAGTGAAGATAGATTACGACCAATCCACTAAAGTTAAATGCCCGAAACTATAGATTATGACCAAGACTATAGATTACGTTTATCATGGTAACTACATCTCAACATCATGTTATGTCGGATCAAGCCATGAAGATGGATTACGACCTCTTAAATTTGACGAGACTATGATTAGGATCCTTGGTACTTTCATTATTGGGAAATACCAAATAGATATTATAGTTGGTGCTGATATAGTTGTGTAATTTGTTTCGTTGAAGTATTTGTCAGATGAATTTGAGCTTTTTGAATATTGTTGTATTGATTGTTATCCTTTAAGTAGGGTGGATAGTCCAATAAACAAAGGAGATTATGTCCATTTTTTAAAAAATTGACACTGTTTATGTGAGACACAATGTGAATTCGGTTGATGAAATATTGTATATTTCATGTTGTATGTCAATTTATTTGATGAATTTAGGCTATTTAAATGCTGTTGGATTATTTATTATCTGTTAACCAGGACAGGTAGTCCTATACATAAATAATAATATGACCATTTTTTAAAAAAAAATTACACTTTGTTTTGTTGGGGAATCGATTTTTTTGCCATTTTGCAGTTATGTACTTTGGAAATTTTTGGCGTTTTGTGATTACGTATTTTGAAAATTTTTGCCGTGCCTTCAGGCACGGGCATTCCGCTAGTATATATATATATATGAACTTTGAAGTCTCATACCTTTACATAAGTCTCATATTTTTTTCGACTTTGCTATACTTAGATGAGTTTGTCTTCTCGCCATTCATTTTTTTGTGTTTTTGGATGTATGCATGAACCCATGTGTGGAAGTTGTGTCTTTGTTTCTTGGTTCAGGTTTATATTTTGGGTTAATGTTCTTGGTTCTAAGTGTTGTGGGAGTTGTTTTTTTGGTACCAGGTAAGAGTTATGCTTAAGGGTGCCAAAACTTGTTAAAGATAAACACACTTTGATGCCCGTTAAGACTTCTCATTGTTAAAATTTAATTTTTTGCTATTTATTTTTTTGGTATCTGTTACGCTTTATTTATTTCTTTTGTTTCTTGTTCTATTCTAATCGTTGTGGAGTTGTGCTTTTGTTTCTTCCGTAACATGCGTGTTTGTTTCTTGACCATTGCGTGTTTGGTACCTATTCGCTCACTATTCATTTTTGTGTTTTTGGTTGTATCCTTGGGCCCATGCGTGGAACCCAGTGGTTCACCTTGCTGGTATGTTAAAACATACATAATAAAATTGAACCCAGTGGTGTAAATGTTTTAGAACCCAGTTTATCAGTTATATATCCACTTATATAACCACGTTATGTAGACCAATTGCAAACCCAATTGTATACACAAAAACGCTGCTAATATGAATGTACACACGCTCAGCTTGGAACCCAGTTCATGTTCTAGAACGCTGCTAATATGCATATGCATTGTCTCAGTTGACAAAATGGCTCTATTATTTCTCTCTCGCTAGCCCATTTTGCATCTGGGTGTTAGTCACTATGTCTGTCAATTTTTGTATCTTTTGATTATCTTTTTTTCACAGGTCTATTGGCTACATAGGGAGATTGCTTATATAAAATAGTCTCATGTGGAGCTTTTATCGTAAAACTTTGAAGGTAAGGAGTATATTTTCATGCTTTCATAATATAATTTAATTTTTAAGTCAATCATCTCTATAAAAGAACATCTCCACAAAAGTTAACATCCGTCTAATTATATACATGGAAAAAAAAATTGATTAACTCAACAAATTAAGTAGCAAGTCACAATGGTCTTAATGAAGATGCAACCAGTACATGGAGTGAACTGAAGAATGTATTGTAGTTACAGTTTGAGTGTGTGTGTTCATATTTCATATTTTATTTTGTTATGCTTTAAGGATATCCGGAAGATAAAAAATACAAAGATAAGGAAACATCAATTGAGAGGGGAAGTTGGTTTCTTTCCCACATAAGGCTTTACAAATAGGTAAATCAAAGTTTTCAAATTTTCTATCTATTTTTTCATATGTGAAGAGTCAATTAATCCTCTCCTACAAATGATTATTCATTATTTTCAATACCTTTGTCTCATTTGTTTATTTGTGTTTTTTTTATTTCTGTTTTTTGTGTGTTGATAAAATTTTGATGCTACAATAAAGAAAATTACATGCCAAATAATGCACTTTCTCTGAAATTACTTTTTAATATTTGATTTGTTTAAAAAATTGATTGTTTTAAATTAACCCCTTAATTTATTTCATTGTTCTTGATTGTTTGCAATTGAATTAATTTTTTTAATTTGACCTGATTTTTTCCCCTTAATTTCTTTCAATATTCTTAAACATTTGTAGGTGAATAAAATATTACGATTCAACCTCACTTATTATTAAATATTAAATGGTGATTGAAAGTATTTTAATAATTATATATAGAGATATTGGTATTGTTGTATTTGGATAATGTAATGTTATTATATCACCTTGCATGTTTATCACATCGATATCACCTTGCATATTTATAACATCGGCTCTTAATAATTCACCATGAACGTTTAATTTGTGGTTTACTCCACCATATATAAAAGCATTGATTATCATTTCATTTTATATCAATTTCCAATTTATAGCTAAAAATGTATATAAGATGTTATCAAAAAAATATTCTATAAGGCTCCCGCACATCGCGCGAGTCACATGCAAGTGATATAATAAAACTAGAACCCAATTAATTAATTAGGTTATACCCAATTGTTTAATTATTAATCTTCTTAAATTCATTAAGCATTACAAGTTGGTTCTCGGCTTATTACGTTTATTTATATAAAGTTAAAAAACAATAGGGCCAGGATATATCTTCATCAAAGTGTAGGAGAGAATCTTTCATAAAAAAATGAATAATTTGGAAGGAATCCGTTAATTTGAGGTTCAAACAAGAATCCGACAAACATTAAGGGCCATTTTAGAAGATTATCAATAAGAATCCCTCGACTTCTTTTATGGAAGCACATTTTTGTACAATAATTTATTTTAATTGCAATATTTGAAAATCTTACGGAGAACGTAAGAATCTCGAGAGTGCAACAGATTACTCCATGAACAATTGACAATCACTCTAATGTGATTTAGAAAAACCAAAGAGCAATCAGACACAAGAAACAAACCAAGCAATCCATCCACTTGTTATTCTTATTATTTACACTTCAAATGAACTATATTAGTAGTAGAACAGTTGAAATCATCAACTATAGATGTGGACGGAAATGATACTTCAGTTATGAGGTTTAGCTTTAACCTCAACATTCGTTGCCTCCTCAGCATTACGGCAACACCTTCTGCAATATCCATTATAAAACCAGCAACACCCATAACGGCAACGAACCCGTTGGTCTGACCCAACTGATGCCTCACCGGCACCTATTCAATATATGTAAGCCATTAGTACTTTGTGATGTAGGTAGATTATTGCATGGATGAAATATTTATTTAGTTTTATTTTATAGATTATATAATTTTAAGACTTAAAATAATATTGATAATATACAAAGGCCCTTTATTTTAACCCCACAAATACTCTCTTATTCATTTACTCATAGGTTTCCATAGATTTAAAAATCCACGTTACATTTGTTTAGTAAATGAATTAAGTGCCACACATTTGATCACACAATGCCAATAATCAAAATAGTGGGATTGTGCCCAGATTTGTATACATGGAGGGTGAAAGAGATAATGCTCACTATTTGTCTGAGAAGTGGTAGTTTCAACTGGCTCACCAGCAGCTGCCACCTCGGAAGCCACTAGCAGAACAATAGCCATTGAAAGGCAAAGGAAAACAATTGTTTTCGAAACCATTTTGCTTGACTGAGAAGCGTGGGAAAGTTAGTGCACTTTTACTCTGTCTATATAGGCCGAAAACCAATTATGCATATCTAACTGTTTGGTCAAAAAAGGTGTAGCCGCCCCACGTTGTTTTTGGTTGCCCAAGATTTGTCTTTTAATTCAAATTCAAATTCAAATTCAAATTCAATCTTATCTTATCTTATCTTATATGAAGAGTAAAATTGGACGTACCCTCTTGTACCTAAAATCCATTCTCACCTAATAATACAAAGTCTAATGAGCCCCACTTTTCTTCCTTCAAGTAAAGTTTATTAAAAAGTAAACAATAACGGCTTATAATAAATAAATAAAATGTTTTTATTAGAAAAACGTTTATGGAAACGATTGTTTTGTACGAGAGCAGTTTTGACATTTTTTTTAGGATTAAATATCAAAAAGTCATTCAAATATTTTTTAATACACACTTAGTCCAAACTTTTTATTTTGTACCAAAAAGTCTCTTATTCTCTTATCTTTAAAGGTCCGCACCAGCGGCATGGTAAAGTTTTTTTGGCATGGTGAAGGACTGTTTGGTGCAAAATAAAAACGTTTAGACTAAACGTGTATTAAAAAAAGTTTGAGGGACTATTTGGTATATATCTTTTTTTTTTATATAAAAGACATGATTTTAACTGTTAAAAATTTATTTTTGTAACAAACACTTTTTTTTATATAGAACATTTTAAAAATATTTATCAATAGGTTTTAAAAAAAAAAGGTTTAATGTTTTTTCAACTTTATTAAAAAACTATGAGTGAAAATTAAAAAATGCTCTATATAAAATAAAGAACTGTTTTTTGCAAAATTAGACTTTTTTAACTGTTAAAAATCTGTATTATATATAAAAACTTTACATTTTAAGAATATTTTATAAATTGTTTCTTTTTCGGTAAATATAAATATAAAGCAGTTAAATGTGACAACCCACAATCCGAAATAAGGGGTGGCCAGCCCGATACTCCAATGTAACGGAATCATGGATGGAAATCATTCTCAGTATCACAACAATAAAATAAGTATACGGGAAAACCACCCAATAATTCAGGAAACAGTTTGTCAAAAAATTTAATTTAGTTTGATTACAAGTGAAGGAAAACAATTTAAACAACCCAGATCTTAAGAGAAAATGGAATTCCCAAAAGGGCTTTTATTAAATCAATAACAAATATACAATAAATGACCGAATATGCTATCGGTCGACAGGTACATGTAACGTGTTACAACAGTTTAATAAATTACATAATACATTCATTAAACAGTTACACAAGTTTGGGCCACGCGCTCGAGTGAAAGACCCGATCATATCTAGAATACAAAAATGAAGGCATCTAACAAAACATCCTGTATTATACGCAAAATCTTACAGCTCCACAAAAGTATACGAATGGGAATATCAACACGGGCGCCCTTGCGGTGGAGCACCTGAGCGAATAGAATTTCATACACAACAAGGAAAATGAACGGGCCAGGGCCCGATTTTATATGATTACGAGATGAATAAGAAGCATGACAGTCATGCAATATTAATCGTTAATGATAAGGATAAGAGTCCAACAATAAAAACCCAAAGCATAATATAGCAGTTTAAATGATTATGTCTTTTATTAAATTATGCAAGAGAATATAATTAGACATCATAAATTTAAAAGCCTCCATCATTATTTACTATTTCATTCAAATTTCCATTCCTTAACAGGTATAATATCATCATATGTTCTTATGGCATTTTACATAACTCAAGTCCCACATGATTTAGAATGGTCATATTCTTATACATATATCGATTCTAAGACCGCCCCTCCGAGTTTCCCCACTGAGCGCCCCCCTAAATGACTATCATCTTCCAGGGCCTATCAAACAAGACAACCTGAGCACTTAACGCACATCGAGAAGTGGCCATATGCCTGCGAGTGAGTCATAATCACACCCGGAATTACCTCACTAGCGGAGAATAAACATATAACAACCCCGCATATGGCCGAGGACTATAGTCTTCCTGCATTCACTAGCCAGGGGGAATCACCTCATGCGCGAGCTTCCCTTATGATAGCATTTAGAGAGATGTGTTTAAATAAATTAGCATTTAGCATTTACCATTTAAATCTTATTTTCCTTTCCATTATTCATATGTATGTTTCATTTTATTCGAAACCATCATCATTGAATATTCTCCTTAATATTCATCATATATTAAATCCCGAATTAATCTCCATGTGATCACACTATTGCTACAAGTCCCAAGGTCTTGTATACCTCATTAGGGCCCCTAGAGTCTACAAGTATGGGCCTATAATTCCAAGATGTTTAATGGA
Organism: Sambucus nigra; assembly: GCA_949130495.1. NCBI lineage: Eukaryota > Viridiplantae > Streptophyta > Magnoliopsida > Dipsacales > Adoxaceae > Sambucus > Sambucus nigra. The sequence goes on from OX422215.1 coordinate 49,683,718, forward strand.
TTTCTAAAGAAAAGAAAAACCCAAGCCTCAATTTGTACACATCCGGAATAAGTCCCATTTAACCCAATCCTAATGTAGGGTAATGATTCAACTCAACTAAAACTCTAGGACTCTAAGTTTACTTCATTTAAGAAGGTTCCTAAGTCCCTATAAGAAGAAGAGATATATAAAGCAAACAAGGTTTGAGGGTGAAAAATAGGGGACCGATCGACCGATCCTAAGATCGCGGTCGACCGCATTTCAAAATTTAGCTAAGAAGAAAAGCAGAAAGCTTAGTTCGGAAGGGCCGGTCGACCGGTCATAGGACCGCGGTCGACCGCACACAAAAAATCATACCTTTGTGGGAAAGTAGTGTGCCCACCCCCGAAGTCCCGATCGACCGGTCAGAGGACCGCGGTCGACCGGTCATAGCAGACCTAGACCATTCTCATCCTCCACCAAGCTAAATCCAAGGCCAAATTTCAACCTTTTGCCTTTCTCCCCATAACCCCCAAGTACAATATTACCAACAACATCTCCAAACCTCAACAAACACACTAAAATTCTTAGAAATCCTATCAAAGTTAGATCTAATAATTTAAATACCCAAAATAGGTATCCAAACCTAATATTTACCCAAATCTCCCAAGAACACAACTATCACACAAATTATCCATCATAAATCATATATTATCAAGTAGAAAACTTGCCTTAAGCTTGCAAATTCATATTTGAGGAAGATGAATGCAAGATCAATCTCCAAATCTTCAATCTCTCTCTTTCTCCACAAGTTCTCTTCTTCTCTCTCTCTCACTCTAGGTAAACAAATGCTCTTAAGAGAAATAAAAAGGCTTAGCAAGACTAAATCGCGTCCTTAGTATAAAATCTCCACTTAAATGATTGATACCGTGATAAAATGACTAGCAACTACACATTTAAGCTATAAGCAGTCAAAAGTGCCCGAAACATCAAAATGCAATATGACACTTATTTCGACTATCTCGTACCCATCAGGACTAACAACACCCTCCAAATTATCATTTGGAAATTTTATAACTCATTTCAAGATCCAGTTTCATTTTAAACCATAATGTCATTTTAAATCTTATGACACAATAAAACACCACATGGAGACATTTACCCACAAATAAGGTAAACATATACATTTTTAGTAAATATTAACTTATCTCATTTAATTAATACTTAGTCCACCTTCCAAAATTTTATACATAATTACTTAAAATAGTAAATAAATATAAAATAGGTTCTCAAAAGCGGGGGTTGTTACATAGTTCCCCCCTTATGAGGGAATTTTGCCCCCAAAATTCAAGTGTACCTTGTATTAAGAGATGCGGATACCTTTCCCGCATATCATCCTCGCGTTCCCAAGTCGATTCCTTGACGTTATGATGACTCCATTGGACTCACACCAAGGGCATCAATCGAGACCTCAACCTACGCTCCCCATGCTCTCGAATAGCAACCGGTTATTCTTTATATGAAACGTCGGGTTGCAAGTAAATATCCTCAAAAGGGATATGCCAAAGGGCACCTTCGCACCTTCTATACTTCTTCAAAGAGGAAACATGGAACACATCATGAATTTGTTTCAAAGGTTCCGATAAGGCAAGTTGATACGCCACTGAACCCACCTTAGCAATAACTGGAAAAGGTACAACGAAACGCGACGCCAGCTTTCCTTTCTTCCCGAAACGCGTTATACCTTTCATGGGTGACACTCGCACCAAGACTTGGCCCCTAATCTCCAACTCCATGTGTCTTCTACCCGCATCGGTATAGTTCTTTTGACGGTCTTGATCTATCTGAATGCGATTCCGAATGATTCTATCTTAGAAGAAGTATCTTGGATCATTTCAGGTCGAAGGAATTTATTATCTCGCACTTCCATCCAACATGTGGATGATCTGCAAGGTCTACCATATAAATCTTCATAGGGTGCCATCCCAATAGTAAATTGGTATGAATTATTATAAGAAAATTCTACCAAAGGGAGATATTGTTCCCAACCGCCTTTGAAATCAAGCATACACATACGAAGAATATCCTCCAATATTTGGTTGACTCTTTCCATCTGGCCATATGTTTGAGGATGATAAGAAGTGCTTAACTTCAATTAGGTTCCCATAGCCTCTTGGAAACTTCACCAAAAGTGGGAAACAAAATCTTGTCTCGGTCGGAAACGATATTTAAAGGCACCCCATGGAGTCTGACAATCTTCGTGATGAATAATCGGGCATAGCGAGCAGTGTCATAGTCGGTACGCAGGAGTAGGAAGTGTGCCGACTTATTCAAGTGGTCGACAATCACCCAAATTGAATCACAACTACTCTGTGACCTTGGCAAGCCTATAATAAAGTCCATCGATATGCTCTCCCATTTCCACACTAAAATTTCCAACGGTTACAACAAACATGCCGATCGCTGATGATCGATTTTGACCAATTGACAAGTAGTGCATTGGGACACAAACTCAGAAATATCCCGCTTCATGCCTGGCCACCAATACAGACGGCGCATATCTTGATACATCTTGTCCCCACCAGGATGTACCGTGAATTTAGACCCGTGAGATTCTGCCATCACCGCCTGTCTCAAATCCCCCTCCTCCGGGACAATGAGTCTTCCATGGAAGCACATCATGAATTTGTTTCAAAGGTTCCGATAAGGCAAGTTGATACGCCACTGAACCCACCTTAGCAATAACTAGAAAAGGTCCAACGAAACGCGACGCCAGCTTTCCTTTCTTCCCGAAACGCTTTATACCTTTCATGGGTGACACTCGTACCAAGACTTGGCCCCTAATCTCCAACTCCATGTGTCTTCTACCCGCATCAGTATAGTTCTTTTGACGGTCTTGAGCTATCCGAATGCGATTTCGAATGATTCTATCTTAGAAGAAGTATCTTGGATCATTTCAGGTCCAAGGAATTTATTATCCCGCACTTCCATCCAACATGTGGATGATCTGCAAGGTCTACCATATAAATCTTCATAGGGTGCCATCCCAATAGTAAATTGGTATGAATTATTATTAGAAAATTCTACCAAAGGGAGATATTGTTCCCAACCGCCTTTGAAATCAAGCATACACATACGAAGCATATCCTCCAATATTTGGTTGACTCTTTCCATCTGGCCATATGTTTGAGGATGATAAGAAGTGCTTAACTTCAATTAGGTTCCCATAGCCTCTTGGAAACTTCACCAAAAGTAGGAAACAAAAATCTTGTCTCGGTCGAAAACGATATTTAAAGGCCCCCCATGGAGTCTGACAATCTTCGTGATGAATAATCGGGCATAGCGAGCAGTGTCATAGTCGGAACGCACGAGTAGGAAGTGTGCCGACTTAGTCAAGTGGTCGACAATCACCCAAATTGAATCACAACTACTCTGTGACCTTGGCAAGCCTATAATAAAGTCCATCGATATGCTCTCCCCTTTCCACATCGAAATTTCCAACGGTTGCAACAAACCTGTCGGTCGCTGATGATCGATTTTGACCAATTGACAAGTAGTGCATTGGGACACAAACTCAGAAATATCCCGTTTCATGCCTGGCCACCAATACAGACGGCGCATATCTTGATACATCTTGTCCCCACCAGGATGTACCGTGAATTTAGACCCGTGAGATTCTGCCATCACAGCCTGTCTCAAATCCCCCTCCTCCGGGACAATGAGTCTTCCATGGAAGCATAATCCACCCTCTGAACATATCGAGTAAGACTCCGCTCCTTCGGACAGTAATTCGCGTATATGGTCCTGACAACCCTTATCCCTTCCTTGGGATTCTACGACTCTTGCCACAATTAAAGGAGTAACGATCATCACCGACATGAGCGCTCTCGCCACAGCATCTTCCTAACTGAGCTCTTTCCATTTAGCTTTCCATACATCAGCTAACTCTCCTTTGGGCTCTCTACTCAACCCATCCGCTGCTACGTTTGCCTTGCCCAGATGATAATGGATATCAAATTGATAATCTTTCATGAACTCCAACCATCGGCACTGTCGCATATTCAAATCTTTCTGTGAAAATAAATATTGCAGCGACTTATGGTCTGTGAAAAGACTAAATTTCTCCCCTAGGAGATAATGCCTCCATATCTTCAAGGCAAAGACAACTGCGGTAAGCTCTAAGTCATGTACCGGATAATTTCTTTCATGGGGCTTGAGCTTGTGGGAAGCATAAGCAATAGCCCGTCGCTCTTGCTTAAGCACACCTCCTAATCCTTGTAGAGATGCATTAGTGAAGATTAGATATTCCAACCCCGATTTTGGCAATGCAAGGATTGGATTCGAAGTCAATCTATCTTTGAGCTCATCAAAAGCAGCCTGACAAGAGTTATCCCAAACAAATCTCACCCGTTTCCGGGTCAAATTTGTCAAAGGGCTAGCGATTTTAGAGAAACCCTTGATAAACCGACAGTAATAACCCATCAAACCCAGAAAACTATGAATCTCGGTCGGTGTCGTGGGTTGACCCCACTCCCTCACCGGAACCACCTTACTCGGATCCACCGATATACCCTAATATGTCACAATATGACCCAAAAATTATACCTCCGTCAACCAAAAGCCACACTTCTCGAACTTCACATATAATTGGTGATCCCTCAACCTTTGTAGGACCAACCTCAAATGAATAGCATGGTCAGATTCCATTCGAGAATAGACTAGTATGTCATCGATGAATATAATAACAAATTGGTCCTGGAAGTCCTGAAATACCCTATTCATGAGATCCATAAAGACAGCGGGGGCATTGGTTAGTCTGAAAGGCATAGCAAAAAATTCATAAGACCCATATCTTGTCAGAAAAGCAGTCTTGGATACATACTGCTCCCGTATCCTCAACTGATGATACCCCATCCTCAAATCGATTTTAGAGAAGTACGATGCTCCCCTAAGTTGATCAAGCAAGTCATCGATACGAGGCAAAGGGTATTTATTCCGGATGGTGACCTTATTCAATTCTCTATAGTGAACACATAACCGGAGAGAACTGTCCCTTTTCTTCACAAACAACACAGGAGCACCCCATGGCGACGTACTACTCCTAATCAACCCCTGCTCCAACAACTACTGAATTTGATCTCTCAACTCCCTCATTTCCACAGGAGCTATACAATAAGGAACTCTCACGATCTCTCGAGTTCCCAGTGCTAAATCAATCACAAACTCAATCTCCCGACTTGGAGGAATACTCGGTATCTCCCGGAAAACATCATCGAATTCTCTAACAACTGGAATAGATTCTAAGGGAATAGCTACATCTCGAGAAGTCTCTTCCGCAATACAATACAAATAAGTACTAGTACCTCCTTGCAAACGAGGCATGACTACCATGAACATTTTTTGTCCCGGAACGGCAAAGACTATACTCTTCCCGTAACAATTAACTATTGCATGATACTTGATAAGCCAATCCATGCCAAAAATCACATCATACCCGACCATGTCTAGGACGAGTAAATCGGCCTCAAATCACAAATTACCAAGACTGATTCCTATATGTCTACAAACAAGAAAAATGAGCGAACCATCACCCATAGAGGACTCAACGCTAGTGAAAGTGCTCTCTGTAGATTTTATCACCTCTCTAGACTGAGCAAAACTTCTAGAAAGGAATGAATGAGTCATACCCGTATCAAACAAAACGTGACCCATATGTCCCTGAATAAGGAACTTATCCTCAATCGCTGGCGGCACTGGCGGAGCAGGAGGATGCATAGCATCCTGGATATGATAAACTCTCCCATACTGTAGCTGACCCTGCTGCGGAGGAACAATCGAATTTGGTGCCTATGGAAGAAACTGAACATATGGCTGATACGGGACTCTAGGAGGCTCACCCCCAACCAACTGAGGACACTCCTTCTTGTACTGACCCACCTCCCCACATTGGAAGCACTTCCCCAACATATTCTCCGAAACACGACTCCGGTTGTTTCTAAACTGGTTAACACCTTGGCCCGGATGGCCTCTACCCCCTTGACCACCCCAACCGGGTTGTTGCTGTTGCGAGGCACCCTGACCGTGCCTATTGTTATTACCACCCACATTAAACCCACCAGAACGTTGCCTTTTTGACATGTCTCCCTGCTGGGGATCCCTTTCTCGTTGTTTATTACCCGAAGATTGGGATGAGGAAAAAGCTGCTCCTCTATTTCCACATCTTTTAGGCTTTCCCGCTTGCTCCACTACGGTAGCTTTCTTGCTACACTACAAGTACAACCGATGTTCTTGGCAATGGAGCAATGCTGCATTCATTACCTCACCAAACGTTTGCAAAAATGGATTACTAAGAAAATGTTATCGCATTCTCTAGTTCAAACCTCCCATAAATTTTGATACCTTCCTCTCTTCCGGAGTCACCCCATCCGGTACAAAACTTGCCAACCGGGTGAACTCCTCTTCATATTCGGCCACGGACCACTCTCCCTGTACCACATCCTGAAGTTTCCTTCTCATCTCCCTTTGAACTGTGGGAGGAAAATACTTTTGGTCAAACATGACCTAGAAACTAGTGATCGTCATGGTATCCCTCTGTTTTGGTGTAGTCATCGACTCCCACCAGTGTAACACGGCCCCAACAAGTTTAAATATAGCAAGGACTTGTTTCTTCTCCTCACTACATTCCACCATTCATAAATGGCGTTGCATATCTTTCTTCCATTGATTTTCTTTAATAACATCGGAACCTCCATCAAATTCCGGGAGATGGACCTTTAAAAAGGACTCTCTAACTCTCTCCCACAGAGAAGGTCCCGTAGGAGCTTGTGCCTCCTGCGCTCGTTGTGGAAATTATTGACCCACTACAGTCATCGCTGCATTAACCGCTTGAGCCACGATGTTTCCTACATCAGCAACATTGATTGTTCCTTATGGGGACAGTGGAGGACCATCACCCACTTCTACAACTCTATTACATCTCGCTGGACAACCTCTCTTAGGCGGCATCTGAGATTGAGAAACAATAGAGTTAGAATACTATAAAAAAAAACAATATATCTTGCAGAAGATCGTAAACATAAGTAACAAAGTAGTCCTAACAATAGGCTCTATATCAAAAAACGCTACGATAGAACGTGACAAGTCCGCATAGATCCTAAAGACTCTAGAACCTGATGCTCTGATACCATCTGTGATAACCCGCAATCCGAAATAAATGGTGGCTAGCCCGATACTTCAACATAACAAAATCATGGATGGAAATCATTCTCAGCTTAACAACAATAAAATAGGTGTACGGGAAAACCACCCAATAATTCAAAAAGCAGGTTGCCAAAAATTTTAATTTAGTTTAATTACAAGTAAAAGAAAACAATTTAAACAAACCAGATCTGAAGAGAAAACGGAATTCCCAAAAGGGCTTATATTACATCAATAACAAATATACAATAAAGGACCGAATATGCTGCCGGTCGACAGGTACATATAACGTGTTACAACAGTTTAATAAATTACATAATACATTCATTAAACAATTACAAAAGTTTGGGCCACACGCCCGACTGAAAGACCCGATCATATCTAAAATACAAAAATGAAGGCGTCTAACAAAACATCTTGTAATATCCGTAAAATCTTGCATCTCCACAAAAGTATAGGAATGGGAATATCAACACGGGCGCCCTTGCGGCAGAGCACCTGAGCGGATACAATTTCATACACAACAAGGAAAATGAACGGGTCAGGGCCTGGTTTTATATGATTACCAGATGAATAATAAGAATGACAGTCATGAAATATTAATCGTGAATGATAAGGATAAGAGTCTAACAATAAAAACCCAAAGCATAATATAGCAGTTTAAATGATTATGTCTTTTATTAAATTATGCAAGAGAATATAATTAGACATCATAAATTTAAAAGCCTCCATAATTATTTACCATTTCATTCCAATTTCCATTACTTAACAGGAATATAATATCATCATATGTTCTTATGGCATTTTACATATCTCAAGTCCCACTTGATTTAGAATGGTCATATTCTTTTACATATAATGATTCTAAGATCGTCCCCACTACACCAAAACACGCCATTAGTAACACAATTTTACCATTACTAATAATTTTAGTAACACAATTTTTCTGTTAGAAAAAAGGCGTGGGGCACGAAGCTAGTAACGGTAAAATTCTGTTACTAATAGTAACGGTAAAATTCAGAATTAGTAACGAAAAATTCTGTTACCAATAGTAACGGTAAAATTCAGAATTAGTAACGAAAAATTATGTTACTAATAGTAACGGTAAAATTCAAAATTAGTAACGGAAATTTCGGTTGCTAATAGTAACGATAAAATTCCGAATTAGTAACGGTAAAATTTTGTTACTAATAGTAACAGTAAAATGCAGAATTAGTAACGATAAAATTCTGTTACTAATAGTAACGGTAAAATTCAGAATTAGTAACGGTAAAATTCTATTAGTAATATAAATAGATATTTAAAAAAAAATCAAAATCCAATATCCTGATTATTCTTACCACACGATTTAAATCCTAAGAACATATACAAAAACAAGGGCATTATATTCAACATTTACATTTATATAAGCCTCCACTCTTTATTTACAAAAGAAACTTAAACCAAACAAATGAAACATCGTAATACAATCGCCTCGAAAGGTACATTATTTTAATAAAAGCATTCAATATAACATTCAAATACAATCATCCCCAAATGAGATATTTTTATATTATAACAAATCAAATGAAATATAAAAAAGAAGTCCGTTGTTGTTGACTATCAATTTTCGTTCTATTATCATCGCCATCAATGTCGCAACTCGCGACGCTCTATACTTGATGAGGATCCAAAAATGACATTCTGTCAAACAAAATAAAATTATCATATTAGTTATAATATCAACATTTAGTCATACAAAACTAATTTTGTACAAAAAATTATCCACTGGCAAAATTAATTGCACAAGTATGTGAACTTATAATATCACATTTCACATATAAACAAGTATGTGAACTTGTAATATCACACTTTCACATCAGCACACAACACATGGTTTCTAACACAAATTCAAGAAACATACTTAAGTTTACATCTGAGATTTGTTCTATTACAACATAGGTAAAAGATTGAGGAGTATTATGGGCATTATGGGGCTTATTGTAACTGAGGGCCATTATGGGCATTATGGGCTTATTGTAACTGATCCTAACAGAGTTACAATAAGCAAGTATAGCAGCCCTTGTCGAAATATTAGATGTATTTGCGTAAGTCTCATTTTCAGTATGTTAAAAAAACTGCTTTGGTAGCAGATATGCTTTGTCGTGACAGAGCAAAACATAGGTCAAAATGCCACTACATAAATATAGGCTAGGCCTATGGCCAAAGCATGAGTTACTTTTTTTCTTAGCAATGCACAGCTGGAGGAAGAACATGGTACAATCCGCTCATAGAAGGACCCTTTTCATTAAAAAGAATTTATTAAGTTTATAAATAAATCATTATGTAGGCTAGTCATATAGTCTCCTCCACTATACAAATATGTACGGTTCTGTATATATATATATATATATATATATATATATATATATATATACAGAGCAGATAGGTGGAGATGATGATACCATACCTTCGAGATAGGTGGCTGTAGTAGTTCCGGTAGGTGGTTGCCGGTGGAGGTAAACAGAGGTGATGGGGGGGAGGTAATGCTGGATCCATCAGTTCTCTTGAAAAATCAAATCTCCCATGCTACTAAGAGAAATATTTTTCACCAAAAATGAGGAATACATGAAACAGGTTTCACATTAGAGCCTGATATTCCTCTCATATATTATAGCTGCAACATCATCACCATAAAAATGAAAAAAATAAGTATTTTCTATTGAAAAAGATGTAATGTTAAGCACACGTATTAGCGTAACTGATATGATGTAAATTCTCAAAGAAAGTAGAGAGATAGAAAAGTTCCGTATTAAACTTGTTACCTCAATCAACTTTAGTTCAGCTTCTATGGTTGCTTTCTTGTTGTTTTCCCATGCTCCAACGGCAAATATGCTCTTATGAGCTCTGTTTAATAATTTCAGGTTGTTGATTGAGTACATATAGCCACCACAAAACAAAAACTAAACTATGATGTATAGGGGTAAAAAGCATCAAATTTGTTGTTCTCCCCAATTTCATCATTTAGCAAAATATTGCAGCCCCTTTCGGACCAATTTTTAAGGCCTTCCTCATATATTGGATTCCATATCATGTTCCCACTTCTAGTTTCAAAACATCCAGGGCTCCTAATCTATCAAGCTACAAATAACATATATAAAGAAAATAAAAGAATCTAATATGAACCAAATTATCTAACCAACTGAACCTAAATTCAAATTAGCCAAAACACTCGTACTAAATTAAATCTCAACCAAACAACTGAACTAAAATTCAAATTAGGCAAAGAATTAGTCAAAAGATGCTTTAATGAAATTTCAGAGAATCATGATTGCATTTGAAACCAATGCGTGATACCGAAGGAAACAAGCATTTACTTCTTTTATGATTCGAAAGAAATTGAAGATGAAAATACCTGATGCAATCAAAGATTGGCGTCTTCGGTCTCGTGCAACACTGAGTATGTCTTCTCCGTCATTACCAAAGCTTCCACACATCTCTGCCAGATTTAATTGACAAAAAGAAAATTTGTAGCACTAAAATAAATATAGATTTATAACACCTTTTGGACTGCCGGGCAATGAACCAAAGTTGCGTTTGTTATATTGACGGCCAAATCCTCCAAATGACAACTCTTGGATTAGCTTACCACAATCTTCAACCTTATCCTGTTCACATAATCTTTATGAGATTTCAAAAATACTATTTTATTCAATGAGGATAAATAGTAATGAGGGTGAAATATTAGTTACCTTAATGGTACTCTACTCCAACACAAGGCTCTATACTAGTATGTAAAAAAATTTGCTAAAAACAGAGCCAATAAAGCATGTACCAATGAATAAACTTATATTCATGCAACTCAAGAACCTGGGATTGGCTACAAATAAAAGAAAAAATATATTGTATAGATTAAAATCCTCTTTTCAAAATATCCTCAAACATATAAAGTTTAGGAGAAACACTTAAAATTGAAAATGATCACTCAACACTGGAGATTATACATGGAACCTCTAGAAATTTTTGTTTTTGCAAGCTAAGAGATGTATATGCTTGAAATTAATTACTATTGTTTCAAATTAACATGTTACTCAATTGCAAAATCTCATTATGTGCACAGCAATCAGACTTTATCGAAGACACTTACACTGTGTACCCATGATGAGCTGTTGAAATGAAGATGATCATAAAATTTTGGACTTCATCATCGACCAACATTGTTGTATTATTTGAACTCATTCCCATTCACTTCCTAAGCATCGCCAGTGACGTGACGTGCAAGTATTTCAAAGATGGAAACACAGTAAGATCACACTTCCATGTTCGTCACTCTGGCAAATCCAAAGAAATGTTATAGAAATCATCTAACAGATTAATAACAATTCATAACATATACAACTAGTCTGCTTACTTTTTACAACTAAATATACAATTTTGTTCAATCCCCCCCCCCCCCCCTTAAAAAAAAGGTATCTTGTCTTCAAGGATTAAATAGTAAAATCGTGGCTTGCTTCTAACTGGATCAAATACTACAAGCCGAAATAACGGTATCTATCTCCATTAAGATGCCCTCTAATCAGCATTAGTATCACCTCTTACATTTTATGGAGTTCTTATATGACAATCACTATATACCGTTACATATGGGATGATCCGCCATTGAGATGCCCTCTGATCAGTTAAGATGCCCTCTGATCAGCATTAGTGCAGTTCCGCCATTGAGATAATCCGCTCTGTGTATCTAAAATCCACTACCCATACATATGGGATGATCCTATCAAACTAAATTTAATAATCACTGAAAATGATAATAATTAGTGAAAAATACCACAACATAAATAATCATACATTAGCCTTCAAAAGAACAAGAGTCTGTACAACCTCCCAATGACCGTATTGACAGGCTTGCATAAAAGCAGTCTGTACAACCTCCCAACCGCGTCATTCACATAAATATCTGCTAATGAGGCAAGCTTCTTTGCAAACTCAGGGTCGTTCTTTTCTTCTTCCTTGTAGAACCTCACATTTTCAAGAAGAAGAACACCACCTTCAGGAAGTGAAGCCACCAATTTTTTAACATCTGGACCGATACAGTCATCAGCCTTCATAACCTGTTCAATGATGATAATCTCAGCTTATATAACTAAACTCTCGTGAATAAGTGTGTTGCTTCGGTGTAGGACGAAAAATAAAAGAAAATAAAATAAAAAAATAATTCATATTTGGAATAATTTTCAAAATAGGGGAAGCATCACTCTGCCGCATCTGAGTTTTCATCTGCCTCAACCCCTGTATTCCAAGTTGAACAAGGCAAATTTGAAATCAAAGAAAGCTAAACTATCCTTTTTTTCTGTAAAATAACACACATAGCTAAACGATGAGAATGATAACAACTCACAATTCTCTTGTACCAAAAAGCTGGAAACAGTTATGGCTATTATGGTGTCATGATTGTGCATCAAGCCAGTTGCATGTCATTAACAAACAATAAGTTTTAGTTAATCATATTTTAAAATGTCAAAATTGAGGGAGTTTTGTTAGTTTCTTATGGTTCAAACTATTAAATTGAGAGAATTTTGTTAGTTTCTTATAAATAAATATTAGAGAAATACGTTATATATGAATACAGAAGATAAAAGATGAGAGCATTAAGCTAGGTACCTTAAACTGCCTCTGGTACTCGGCCAATCGGATCCGGTATGCGAGAAGTTGTTCTGAAATATCTGTGAAAGAAATACAAAAATATTTACATTGAATAAGTAAATACTAAAATATCTGTGAAAGAAATACTAAAATATTGGAGAGGTGACATTTCAGACAAAGGGAAGACAACTGAAGTAGACAACACATATGGCATTTTTATCGAACAAAAAAATAATGCATTGAGAACTGGTACTCCCAAAGTATACACAAGAATGAAGAGTGACCTTGTTGAGGTCTTTTCTCCAAATTCTAAATATTTCTGAAACTTTGCTTGGAAGATATGATCGTTCCATCAAATCAGCCTTAGGTATTCGATTGCTGTAAGGAGATTATAGTTCAGAATATCATCCAATGAAAACAAAATAAAATCACATGATCTGTGTTCAGTGAGGACTAACCAGTCAACCAACAGCTGTAGGCACTCTTCCAATTTACCCAACATGAACAGATAAATAAATAAAACCGTAGAGTATATATGATTTGGAGTAATTATATATACTAAATACATGTGCCCGTAAAAGAACTACAGAATAGCTTGGCTTCGTATCAATAGACATACAGAAGTCCCAATAAACCAATAGCAAGAACAAATTAATATTACACACTTGAGTAAAATATATTAAGAACTAAGGGGAAAAATGATATGCAAATACTATTGCCTAATCTCAAACTTATATTTTTAAGGAAAAAGTGGCAGGTTTTTGTGAGAGATGTATGCTATGGCATAGTAGGTGGGAAAAAAACCATTTTAAACTTATGGTGATATTAAAAAATAATTTTTTTGGTATTCTTAGCAACCACGTGCATTTTCTTCCTACAATATATATTTACTAGTTGTAATTACTAGTAACAAATGAGGTTAGTGTGACACCAACCTTTATATTCATTATTATTTGTGCCAATATATCATATACTTTTCAGATTCTTTCAAACTATGGCCAACTGTGCCAGTAACAACTTTAAGGTCATATTTAAGTCATATTAACATAGTAACATGTGTCACAATATTGCCCCTCTACAATTTAGATGACTGTTTAGTTTAGTTTCCCAAAGATTTCTTTATATGCTTGAGATTTCTTCTTCTTAGAATAGTTTGTGGCTATTGCCTCTAGACTCAATTTGGGTTTGCGTTGCTCTATAGGCACTCTATGTACAAGTATTACAAAAAGAATACATAGTGCTTTGCTGTTAGAACATCCAAACCTGAACTTTAGACAACTTGAATTTTCACATGTAGGGCAGGGGACTTACAACAATGTATATAAAGCTTGAGATAGAGACACTAGAAAGATTGTTGCTCTCAAGAAAGTTCATTTTGATATATAAGAACCCGAGAGTCTGACATTTATGGCTTGAGAGATCACAATTTTAAGTAAGTTAGATCATCCCAATATTGTAAAACTTGAAGGGTTAGCTACATCTAGAATGCAATATAAACTTGTAGAAACATGGATCACAAATTACCAAATGGTCATATAAAATTTAAAAGTGCAATAGTAACTATAACATCATTTCTCATGCTCAACCATCACTTTAGATCAAAGAAATATGAATTGAAAGTTCATAACAATTGAATATAACTAACTTTAACTCTCATTTGAGTCATATTAATCAATTATTTGGTAAAATAATTAATACCAAACCCTTTAAGGTAAATAAATACTGAAAATACCTTCCGGAGTTTATGCCGGTGATCTATCGGACTTGAATGAACAGAATGGGAGGCCCTTGAGGCGCTCTCCAACTTGTCATACTAAAAAGGATAAAAAAACAAACAGCAACAATTGGATTAAACCAACAAATCTTGTAAACAACAATGAGCCTCAGGCTAAGGTAAAACATAAGATCACAGAAAAATCCAAAATGGAGTCTCAAAACCTTAGATCAACTGTTTTAAATCCTTAAAGATATAAGCAATCAACCTAAAATAGCTAATGAATTAAAACTCATAATAAATCTACACAAATAAAAATTAGGGCACAATATCAACAAAATTACCATCAAAATGATGACCAAATGAGAAAGAAACTTCAAAAATTGGTTTAGGATTGAAAATTACCTAGGGTTTTTGGCTCGGGGTGAACCTTTTAAAATCCCCAACACCGTTTCGATAGATAGACAATCGTTCTCACATAGATTGGTTTATGCCTTGGCTGGAGACAGAGTGAGATCTCAATGGAGAGAGTGAGATCGGGCCATAGTTTATGCCTTGGACATATCTGAGAGAAAGAGGGGGAAGAAATTTTGGGGGTGAAGTTATTCTAAGAGAGTGAGCGTGTTTGAGCGGGGTTTTGAAGTTTGGGGGTCAATTTTTTCTTAAAAAATGTCATATTATTAAAATGTAGAATCAATATTAGTAACATTTATATTATATTAGTAACGGTATTTTATTGTGAGAAATAGTAATGGTATATTACTGTTAGTAATATACAAAATGGTGTGTTACTAAAAGAGCGTTTTGGTGTAGTGCCCTCCGAGTTTCCCCACTGGGATCCCCCCTAAATGACTATCATCTTCCAGGGCCTTCTCAAACAAGACAACCTGGGCAACTAACGCACGCCGGGAAGTGGTTATATGCCTGCGAGTGAGTCATAACCACACCCGGAATTACCTCACTACCGCAGAATAAACATATAACAACCCCGCATATGGCCGAGGACTATAGTCTCCCTACATTCACTAGCCAGGGGGAATCACCTCATGCGCGAGCTTCCCTTATGATAGAATTTAGAGAGGTGTGTTTAAATAAATTAGAATTTACCATTTAAATCTTATTTTCCTTTCCATTATTCATATGTATGTTTCATTTTATTCGAAACCATCATCGTTGAATATTCTCATTAATATTCATCATATATTAAATCCCAAAATAATCTCCAAGTGATCACACTATTGCTACAAGTCCCAAGGTCTTGTATACCTCATTAGGGCCCCTAGAGTCTCCAAGTATGGGCCAGCAATTCCAAGATATTTAACGAATTTTTAAAGAAAAGAAAAACCCAACCCTCAATTTGTACACATCGGGAATAAGTCCCATTTAACCCAATCCTAATGTAGGGTAATGACTTAACTGAACTAAAACTCTAGGACTCTAAGTTCACTTCATTTAAGAAGGTTCCTACATCCCTATAAGAAGAAGAGATATATAAAGCAAACAAGTTTTGAGGGTGAAAAACAGGGGACCGGTCGACCGGTCCTGAGACCGCGGTCGACCGCGTCTGAAAATTTTAACTAAGAAGAAAATAAGAAAGCTCAGTTCGGAAGGGCCAGTCGATCGTTCATAGGACCGCGGTCGACCGCACACAAAAAATTATGCCTTTGTGGGAAAGCAGTGTGACCACCTCGAAGGCCCGGTCGACCGGTCAGAGGACCGTGGTCAACTGGTCATAGGGGACCTAGACCATTCTCATCCTCCACCAAGATAAATCCAAGGCCAAATTTCAACCTTTTTCCTTTCTCCCCATAACCCCCAAGTACAATATTACCAACAACATCTCCAAACCTCAAGAAACACACTAAAATTCTTAGAAATCCTACCAATCTTAGATCTAATAATTTAAATACCCAAAATAGATATCCAAGCCTAGTATTTACCCAAATCTACCAAGCACACAACTATCACACAAATTATCCATCATAAATCATATATTAGTAGGTAGAAAACATGCCTTAAGCTTGCAAATTCAGATTTGAGGAAGATGAATGCAAGATCAATCTCCAAATCTTCAATCTCTCTCTTTCTCCACAAGTTCTCTTCTTCTCTCTCTCACTCTAGGTAAACAAATGGTCTTAAGAGAAATAAAAGGGCTTAGCAAGACTAAATCATGGCCTCAGTCTAAAATCTCCTCTTAAATGATTAATACCGCAATAAAATGACTCGCAACTACACATTTAAGCTATAACTAGTCAAAAGTGCCCGAAACATCAAAATGCAATATGACACTTATTTCGACTATCTCGTACCCATCGGGACTAACTACACCCTCCAAATTATCATTTGGAAATTTTATAACTCATTTCAAGTTCCGGTTTCATTTTAAAATATAATGTCATTTTAAATCTTATGACACAATAAAACACCACATGGTGACATTTACCCACAAATAAGGTAAACACACACATTTTTAGTAAATATTAACTTATCTCATTAAAATAATACTTACTCCACCTTCCAACATTATATATATAATTACTTCGCATAGTAAATAAATATAAAATATGTTCTCAAAAGCGAGGGTTGTTTCATTAAAATAATTTTTATACATTTTTTATTTTTTCTGAACAGTAAATTTTTTTTATATAAATGTTTAAAAAAAAATTAAAAATAAAGTTAAAGTTTTACCAAATAACCTTTTCAATTAGTTAGAAGACAGTTGCTTATAAAAAAAAGGGGTTTTTTAACAGCTTTTAGAACAAAAATATTGAAAATATAGATTTTCAGATATGATTTTTGTCTAAGTAGGTGGGGCTCCTTTAGTTTGGTCTTAGCAGGCCAATAAGAGTGGGTACGTCTAGTTTTGCCCAATCATGAAATCCCACTTTATTGAAATTCAACCATTTCTCTAAACTCTATAAGTAATCTTTAAAAAGTGTTGCTGAGAAAGGTCCAAAATGTAGTACATTTTTAGTCCCCACATATAGGCTGAGAATGACAATAACAATAGCCATTAAGGAGAAATTTATATCTCACTATTTGTGTCCAGAGAAGGGATTGCTACTGGTTGCCCAAGATTTGTATTTTGATTGATGAAAATTCAAAATCTTATCTTATCATGGAATCCCCACTTGATTCAGACCGTTTCTACCGTTTGCTTTTGTGTATAGTCTTTTATTTTTACACGATAATCCAATAACACCAACCATAACCAGTAATTTGTACAAGCCTAAAATATTGATATCACAACCAAAAATCACTCATTTCTAACTATATACAATGTTAAAATATAGATAAAATTTCATTAGCCTAAACCTCTAGCTAAACACAACTCATTTCGACTTGACTTACACAGTAGCGAAGGGACTGTGTATGCTAAGGGGGCGAGTGCCCCAGTAAGAAATAAAAAAAAATTAGTTAAGTATTTTGGAACAAAAAATAATTATAATAAAAATGGGGGTCTAAAGTTAAATAGAAATCACAAGTTATAACCTAAAACAAAAAACCCATTTCATTTCTCATTTGAAACAGACCTTCTCACCTCACACGCAGCCACTCTCACACCTCACTGCTTCCACCCTGACTTTGATCCTTTCTTTCTCTCCACTGCTTTGCTCTCTGCTACTCCACGCAGCCACCTCCTTCTTCCTCATCCTCCATTGTTATGTAAGTTTTCCTTCCTTCCTTCCCCTCCATTATTGTAAGATGTAAATTGTAAGAAAACAGTGTTGTTTATATTTTTTCCCCAAACAAATTAGATTTTTTAGAGTTCGTTATTCTGATTTAGATTTTTTATGTTCCTTGTTTGCTATTTAGATTTGTTGTTTAGATTAGATTTGAGTTCATTATTTTCCCCCAAAAAGTAAATTACAAGTTTTAATAAAAATTAAACTTTCTTGATTTGTTGTTTATAATTTAAATAAAAATTAAACTTGATTTTTTCTATTTAGATTTGTTGTTTATAATTTAATATTTGGTGAGCTAAAATAATTTTATATTTAAGCTTGCAATTTTAGTTATGGAAAAGTGTGCTTGTTCTAAAATACTGTCATTTAAGAGGTCTTGATTCTTCAAAATTTTATGAGTTCTAATGTGTAATTCCAGAATTTTAGAATTCATATACGACCATATATAAATTCATAATGTTATAAGCAAACCCGTATATGAATAGCATGTGATTATAAACCTTAAGCTCTAACATCACATATTATACATGACTGTTTTGTAATCTTTATTAACACATAAATTAACATGTTACTTCTAGTTCAAAACAATCTTTAACATAAATTTCGGGATGTTTATTCTTCATACAATTAGTGAATTTATATGCTATTTGACTGTAATTCGAAACTAAAATTTGTCCATTACTAGGGTTAGATATAATGCTTGGATATGTCTAAAAACATGACAATATATTGCTTGAAACCTCTTGATAACAACCCAAAATTGTCGCTTGTGTGTCCCCATAATTTTATGAAAATGTGAAAAATTGAATTTTTAATTTTCTCTTCCACCTTATATATTTATGTGTTTTGAGATAACCCTAAATAGTGCAAGAAAGAAGAAAGAGAAAATTCATAGTCAAAGTAGTCATCTTTTCAAGTGACTTAAGGATATGAACTAACTCAATCTCTGAAGTTTTGCATTTATCTTGCATTTATGGCATTCCTAATTAAATATTTGATATTTATCAGGATCATATAAATTAAAATACATAATTTCAAATTTTAATATAATTAAAATTAAAACATAATTTTTATTTTAAAATATTAGCATTGGGTTCTTTGCATGCTGCAGCGAAACAAGTGGGCTCAGATTGCGTATGAGTGAGAGTGTGGGCGATGGGGTTTGACTCATATCATTATTCATGCGTCAAATTTTTCTTGTAACATCGACATGATCCTGTTTGGAATATCATGCAAGTCATTTATGTGAGTGTAGCGGGGATTGTGGTTTAAAGAATATATCGATCAAGTTCCTATCTTAAGGCAGTGCCATGTATATTTGTGGCTTTGGATGCATAAAGTCCCACTGCAATCAATAAATATTGGACAGTTTAAATTATCTTTACCCAATCAAATTTCTTGATCTTGTGATATAAGTTCATCACTGAAATAATTTTAAGAGTGGATTGGGTTTGATCCCAAATTCGATCCCTGACACTATCAAAATAATGCTTGATCAGCAGAATCCACGAACTGCGAACGTAAATAACACTTTAAACTGCCCGAACACCACTTGATATGATACTAGAAAAAAAAAACTTACCTTTACACTCCACAAAAAAACTATATAAAATTGCTGAAAAAAGACAACGTTATCATTTCTTCAAATTTTTCAGTTTTTTTTTTCCGGTAATACTTTCTTTCGAGAAAATCTTGCATAAAAGATCTCTCTGTTAGTATAATCATTCTAGTAAAACAGAATATAAATTTAAAAATGTCCCAACTAGAGAAATAGAGGGTGATATCGATATATCGAACATTATCGTATTGTACTTCATATACATCGACTTGCGTCTTATTTATAAGAATAAATTTAGGGAGACTCAGAAAAAAAACCCATTTCGTAAATTCAGTGCATTAAAAGCTTATATCTTATTGATGTGGGTCCCGTCAGGGCATCAAAATGTGCATTAAAAATTTGTACCTATTTTTGTCTTATACACTGGGTTTACGAAGTATTTTTTTTTCTGGGTCTCCTTAGTGCTTATAGGTAACTCATTGCCCAATATAAGGACGACTAACAAACCACATGTGCTAAACACGTGATGAGGAAATCTTATCACTTAGTCAAAAAATGCCCTATGACTTGTCTTTTCAACTGTTATGATCGTTGAAACTAACTTTCTTTCTCATTCTTTTTACTGTTTTTTTTATTCTAATCAACTAATATAGTTTTTAGACACTAATATTTTATATTTGGTCAAAATAATACGATGTAAGATAAGGTATCTCAATGCTAGCAATTTTGCTTCGCGGCCTAATCATCCACTTAGTCACACTATTTTTATCTTGTTATCATATACCCCTAAAAAAATATCTTCAATCAAGGATTATATTATACTATTTCTTTACATTTGGAAATAATATTTGATTTTTATAAAAGGGATAAATATTTTCAAAAATTCCTTCGTGCACCCCATGAGATTACTCCTTAGGATAAAACTTAATAAATTTTAGGGTAACACCATTTGGAACCTGGAATTTTAATGCTTTATAGGCATTGTGTCCCATAACTAAGAATCTTTTTAGTTGCCTAATTGTTTAGCCACTAGTTTCGGATGCCATAGAATTGAGTGTGGCTAATTTTTTTTTTGGACAGAGGATAATTTCGAAAAGTATTGTATGACAGATATCGGTATGCACTACCCCGAAAATAAAATAAGTTTTTTTCAATCAAAGTTTCAGGATTATTATTCCGGGAAAACAGTCAGTTCAGATAATGATTAGTCACACGCTTATGATGAAATGCCCCCATTAGAGGATATTTCAAATTTAAATGATATAGTGTCAACTCACATAAAGGTTTCATTGAGGGTAGAAAAAGATGATTGCAATTCATGAGTAAAATTATGTGTCGAGATTCCATGTTTGATTTAGAAATGTTTTTTTAGCTATGCCCAAGATTACATTGTTGTTGAAGAGGGGGGGGGGGGGGGGGGGGGGGGGCGATTATGGTCAAATTCAATGTCAAATGTTCAATTCTCAAGTTAGAGTTTTGCTTGATATCGTTGATAACTCTAAAGATCCTATATTTATCCGTCAAGGCGTGGTGGTTAAAATTAAACAAAAGGTTATATCTAAAAATCCTAAAGTGGAATATTTTTCTACCCTTACTTCTGGGGAGAAATTGACTCTTAAATATAATTTAAGGCTTTCCGCTTATTATTCGAGACTTCCTAAATTTTTGTAATTTATTTTAATTTTAGTTTCTTTAGTTTTTGTAAGAGCTTCACGAGAGGTTTTTTCTCCTATTATGTATAAATAAATTTATTTTCTTGTTAAAAAATATTTAATCAATTGTAGTTGTTGGTTGTTACAAAATCCTTATACGAACACAGGAGTGAAAAATAAGGTGTGTATGTGTGTGCCATATCATGACGAAGGAAGAAATGACGTAAGGAGCAAATAATTGTGAAGACTCCATGCAAAGCCCTAGATAGAGAGAACCCAGTCTTAGTTATTATACATTGTTTTAATCGCCTTTATCATATGACTGTACTTTTATCTAACTTAATCGTATTTTAACCTTATACCAAATATTTCGCATTTTTGCTAGAAGATTGAGATGTGATGTAATACTTATATAAAAAATGTATAGTAAATTAATTGATTATATATAATTTTCTTTTTTCGAAAACAAATATACTTTATTACTCACAAGCGATTGAGGAATAGGCCCTCACACGTGGCACACATCGTTGGGTAGTAATATGTTCTCCAATATTATGAAAAGCATCTAGAATACCTAAGAAAAAGGTAGTTGTAGGAGAGCATGTCGGTTTACTTCTAAAAGCTAGTCTAATCTCACCACAAACTTGATTAAAAATAAAAGACTCCTTCACAAGAAGACCTTCAAATGTGCACTTGTTTCGGGCGCACCACAAATGCCAACAAATAAAAGGTGGAATAATACGACATAGAATAGCTCTAATTTTCTCACCTTTCGAGTTAAGTCACCACGCCATTAAATCAACCTTGAAAGTAGCTATCGTACTCGCAAAACCAAAGAGAGTGCTCAATCATTGTCAAATGGATTGAACCAATGGACTATTAAAAAAAGATGTTCTCTATTTTCCTCATGTGCTATCGTGCAACACCTACATTTTGACACATTTTGTATATTGATTTGTTTGACTTACTCATCAATGGGCACCCCCTCTTGAAGAAAGATCCACAAAAACTGAGATCTTTGGGAAAATCCTTGCATCCCAAATTAAAGAGAAAGAGCAGTGAACACATCATTTTTCTCCAATTAAGTGCCATGAGTATTTAACACTAAACTCACCATTTTTGTCAAACAACCATTTACCATTATTAAAGTTCAAATTTCCTGGGAAATCGTACCCAACCCTTGGAATTCTTCTCCAAACTTGATATGAATTTGTCATAAAACCCCTATAATTGTGGACCTCCAATTTTTTGTATTTAATATGCATGAACTGAGACCACAAATAATTTATGCTGGAAAATTTCCACCTAAGATTATGGGAATATGCTAGCGTTAGATCAAACAATTTGGTAGATGCCTAAGAACATATTATGTTGTATTAATCGCTGCAAGAAGATGATGGTGTATCGCATCCCCCACCCATTTAATAAAAGTAACTCTCTCGGATTGATAAAGAGTATGGTGATTACACATATTATGTTTCTTCACCAATTTATCGTTGTACGGAGACAACTAATTTTTTTTCTTCCTACCCGAAAATTCGGGTACCCCCAAATAAAGAGTTAGGATTTTTGTTAATTGGAATCCGGTGACACCTTCCACGATCTTTTTCAAATATAGGTTTTGTTCCCGGCTAAAAAAAATGAACTTTTTTTGCAAATCCCCATTTGACCCGAAGCATTCTAATATGATCTAAAACAGGTAATGAAATTTTGTAATGATCTTTTCTCCCCATTCCTTAAAATGAGTGTGATATCTGCAAAAGAAAGACAAGAAATAATAGGACAAGCCCTTATTAGTGCAAAGCTGTTCATTTCTCCCTCCTCCATTAATTTTTTGATTCCTAGGCTAAGGACTTACGAAGCAATTAAAAATAAGGCCAAAGATAATGGATCACCTAGTCTCATCCCCTATTGGATTTAAAAAAATGCAGCTTTTCCACTCACCCCAATCGAGTGCCAACAATTTGAAATTAATCTCCAAACAAATCAACAACCGTCTCAGAGAAACCAAACTCTCTAAAGGTCTTAGTGATGAAAAACTTAGATGTGCGGTCATATGTTTTCGACATATCGATCTCCATAATAATATTTGACCTCCAGACTTAACTTTAAAATGATGACAAGAGTTCTTGACCAAGAAGAATATTATCTAAAATGGATCTTCCCTTAATAAAACATGCTTGAGATGGAAAATTTATTTTTTATAATATTAATCCCATTTGGTTTGCCAAGATTTTTGAAATAATTTTTGAAGAAAACATAGAAAGGCTAATCGGACAAAAGTCCCTACATGTCTTGGGCCGATCAGTTTTAGGAATCAACATAATGTTAGTAGAAGCCCAACTAACTAGTAGCTCATCTCCTGAGAAGAAAGCGACAACCATTTTTTTTGAGATCTTCCATAATAATTGACCAGCATGTCTTGAAAAATAGCCCAATGAACCAGTTCGGACCAGTAGCCCCTTCGCTGTTCAGACCCCAAATTGCATGCATGGATCTTGTCCAAATTAGGAATATTTCTTAGCACTATGTTGTCCGTTGCACTAAACAAAGATGGAATGCATTTACCCATGGCAATGCTAAAATAGACAAGCAGTGAGCTAAAATAGACAAGCAGCATTGATTCTACATCCAAAGGCTAATCACAGTAGCTGCCATTTTCATTCTGGATTCGATTAGTGTGAAGTTTTTCACATTTTTTCTCTGAAATCACATGAAAAAATAAGTGTTTGAATACCTTTCTTTGGCCGACCTTAGCCTCGATTTTTGTTTCTAGTAATCTTCTTCTACTTTGAGAGTTTTTATATATTCCGCTTGAGACTTGTGAAACTCGAGCCGATTTAGAATAGACGAATCTTCATCAAACTCAATTTCCCTTTTCAACTTATTACCCACCGCTTTTCGAGCTGCTTGAAAAATGTCACTAAATGTGGATTTGGACCAAATTTTGGGGAAGGGCTTTACCTGTTTCAGTTTCTCCGTAAAATGAGCATAGGTTTCCCCGTTATTTCAAATGTCCAAACTTGTCTCAAAACTCTTAAAAAATCTTCATTCTTGGTCCAAAACGACCGAAATTTAAACGAGATACATGATTGATTATTTTGATCTTTAATTTTCAACAGAAGGGGGCAATAGTCCGAGTTGGTCTTGTGTAGGTGATCAACATAGCTAATAAAAGGGCCATTAAGCCTATTTGTGTTTCCCACAACACGATCCAATGGATCCCAAATCCTTTCTCCACCTTCTCGATTATTACACCACGCGAATCTAGAACCATTAAATGAAATATCTTATAGACCATCGTTAATAACAACGAGATTAAAATCCATTAGACCTTCCCAGTTAACACTATTACCTCTAATATTCTCGTCCCTGTTAGCCTCTATATTAAAATCCCAACGTACAATCGATTTATTATTACACATTGTGGAGATCTCATCAAGCTCCACCGAATGATGTACTCTTTCCTCCTTCATACACTTTGCATACATAACTGTAAAACACAAAGGAATTTTGAAATACCCCATAACTCATCCGCATTGATAATGACTATTCCCCATTTTTTGGCAAATTTACCCTCCAATTGTTTTTCTAAAGAACCTAAATTTTATTAGTAGCATTGGCCATACCACCCATAAAGTTTAATTTTTTATATAAGTTTTCAATATTATTCTCATCAATTTTTTATTCCAAAACTGCCAAAACCTCAATTGAATGAATACGAGTGAACCTTTTATGTCTACTGACCGAGGGGCCATTACCAACCACCCCTAATATTCCAGAATAAGAATTGCATCGTAAATATATAATAAGATTAATAGCTTTTGAAAAATTACCACTGGATCGGGTTTGAATATTAGACGAATAGTCCTTTCTAGGTATCCTTTTTTTTCACTTTGAAATCATCTTCAAAACAATACCATCTGTCACACCCTGCCTAATAAAATTCCGGATGATCAATCATATACTAGATTAAAACAGGAATCTCATATGGTTCATTCTTAGCATCACTGTCGAAAACTAATTAAATTACTAATAACTTATTAGGATGGCGTCAAAATTTTATTTAACTAATATTTTTAACCAAACCAACCAAGGAAACAATCACAACAATTTATATACATCGAATTGAAATGAAATTAGATAACCGAACTCTCAGGAGAACATGTAATACAACCAAATCTAAATGCTGCAGACTAAAATGCGGTAAAAGAATAAATTAATACAGTTGGGCCATCAGCCCGAATGTTTATATAATACATCCTATGTAGATAACAATGATAGAAGCATCTAAAATAATCATGCTTGCATCCACAGCTACTGCAGCAACATCTATCTCGAAAGAATCATCATCCAGGCACCCCTGTGTCTGGACACCGAATATATATACATATATAGCAAAAGAGATGGAAAATAGAGAAACGGGTTAGAGCCCGGGTTTTGAAAATATTTAGCAAGTGCATTAATGCCATATTTTTAAAATAAGGAATACCTCATATTTAAACTGGTATCGCACATCCATGAGATACACGTCACCCCTCCTCTAATAGTGCACACCTATCGTATACATTTTAGACAACCTAGTTAAGCTACCCTGCCTAACAAATCTCTTTCACCCATCATCTAAATTCTCGTAACGACCACTTAACCTGCGTGATATCATATATGTTATACCTTAAGCTATTACATAAGCTTTTATTGATATAATCTTCAATTTGACGTGTATATATATATATATATATATATATATATATATATATATATATATATATATATATATATATATATATATATATATATACGGGACTTTATATACTAAAGTGAAAATGGTATTTTAAACTAGTGAAAGTTTAATCTTGTTGTCAAGTTGTAGGAACTTCTTGTCTTCACTTAACTCCCTCACCAGTGATGGTTCAGAGTCTTACACATAAAGATTGCACCAATATTAAATGAGGCTACTTTCTTTGATGAGTCTTTTTGGCCTAAGAGATAATGAATATGAAGTGATAGTCATTGGTTTAATGTTCGCTTTTTTGAGTTTTGGGGACATCATCCATATTAAAATCTCCTATTGGTTTATTTATAATCTACTTAATTGGCACCCTACTTGGAGATTCCCGACGTAAAACCACTTCCTTCTTATCGTCTAGCAGGTATCTCACCGTCTTCTATCTCATTTTCTTCTATGACAAGAAGGTTCATTGAATTGGAAACAACAACCAGGTCAGAAACTTCTCCTATTTTAGCATTGATACTAATAGTACCATTGTCGCATTCTTTATATTTGGTAACATCAGAAGATTCAGATTTGATATCATTCTCTGGGTTGGCAAATATCGGGACTGTTGTATCTTCAACATGCCTCCTTTCTATAAAGTTACTCATTTATCCGTAGGTTTCCACCTAGTCTTCATCGACGTTTGTTAAGGGGGGACCTTTTCTTCTCCTTTCTATCTCGTGACAATTATGTGGGAATCATTGTCATGACTTTACAATTCGTTCCATCATGACCAAGTTTGGAGCAAAGATGATAGTATGGTGGTAAGTTCTCATATTTAATAGGTTCCCAAAACCCATTCTGTAGTGTGCTCAACCAAATCCTTTTAGGCATATTTTTTAGAAGTTTAACATCCACACAAACCATTGCCAAACTTGGTCTCATGATATTGACCGTAGATTCATCCAGTTTTATCGGGTTCACAATCACATTTTCAATGGAGAAGAAGGACATTTTTAGAAGAAGTATATAGGGAGGTATAATAATGCAATACCCCGCACTTTTATGGATAATTAAAATTCATAAGTAAGTGTTATTTGGGAATTAGAGGAATTATTATGATTAGTAATTTCTGGAGTTTTCAAGGATTAGATGATTTTTTTATGTGTGTTATATTTACTTTTGGGATTAAGTAAATGAGTCGGAGCATTTTTTTATTTCATCGCAGTTGGGTAAAGCGACAAAGGATAATATTTTAATTGAAAAACCCCCATTGAGATGTATTGGGTTTAATTAGTGGATTGCAACCCAGTACCTCAGATGGATATTTCGAGTGTGCGGTTGTTTTCAGAATGGTTGAGAGCGTCAGAATAGAGTATCCGGGAGTAGTGTTTGGATTCTGGAAATTTTTGGACCAGTAGGAACACATAATTGAGTAAACGAGTCAATTTTGGGTTTATTAATGGATAAAACCTTTTCTCTCCTATAATATTCAAGAGAGAGTGGGAGAAAGGAAAGTAAAAGGAGAGAAAGGAAGAGGAGAAGAAAGGAAGGGAGAAAGAAGAGAGATTGCGGCCATACTCCACCGGATTCGACTCGAGGTCATTGGATTTCATCCTCCAGGCAAGTATTTACTTGCTTTATTTCATTTTAGTGTATATATCTCATATTACAGTTGGTAAACTATATAATTTTGGATTAAAACCCTTAAAATAAATTTGGATAATTTGAGTATGGTTTACATATTGATGTAATGTAAACTCTTAGTGATTTCTAGTGTTAAATCCATGATAATGGATGGTAGAAACGATTAGAAATGGGAGAAATTGCAAAACTAGGGTTTAATGGGTTTGTGGGTTCAAATATATGATAATTTGTTTAATCCTAAAAATTTATTGTTGTAGTAGTTAGAAATCATTGAGTAATTGAATATAGTGTTGTCGGTAGAGATTTGAGACCATAAAAATGGAGTTTGGGATTGTTGGTTGGTATTTTGAGGAACTGATTTTGGAGGGACTGGTATGACCTGGCGATCGCGCCCCTATGGCCGGCCGACCGCGTCAACGAAAAATCGCCTACGTATTGGTTTGTTAGGCTTAATTTCAAACCGCGGTCGACCGGGAGTCCACGATTGGTCGACCGACACTTTATTTTCAGTCCAAGATTTTGGAAATTATTATTCTTTCTCCTATTTGAGTTTAATGTTTAGGGCCTTTTAAAATTAGACTATTAAAGATAGTTATATTCTAAAGGACATGAGGAATGATGAATTAACCTTGGGTTATTTAAAAGGTTAATCCAGGGGTATGGACCTATCAAATGTTTAGGATGAGAGAGAGAGACTTTCGGGGAAATTATTGGGATGGAATTCGAGATATAGGTTAAAGAGGATTGAGTGGCTATCCGATGCATCTGTGGACGACTATTGAATATGAAGTGAGAAACCAATGGGATTAAAATAAGTTGAGGGTCGACTTATATAAATATTATAAATTAGTAAATTCAGTGAGTATATAAATCCTTAAACATTAATAAGGTACAGGTTATTTATCAGTGAGAATCTTTGGGATTATTGGCCATCGCTATGTGTGATTGGCAATCATGGCCACTTATATTTAAGGAACGATGTATAGCATATTATACGATGTGATTACAGTATATATATATATATATATATAAAATATGATACGAATCTGCATATATATCTATGTGTGGATGGTGTATATATATATATTTATGTGAAGCATACCCCCTCTAATGTTATCATGGGAAGTTGCGCGATGTGGGTGAAGCCCCTGGCTTGAGGAGGAGGGAGCATATAGTCCCCAGGTCATAGCATCCATTGTTATATTTTGTGATGTTTATTAGGGGTGAGACGTGGTGGGTATGTTTGGTCTTATCGATCAATTGCTATGGATCTAACATAAATGAAACTAAATGAAACTAACTAAATGATTGAAAGAAAATGATATTAACTGATCAAATCAATTACTATGGATCAATTACTACGGATCTAACATAAATGAAACTAACTAAATGATATTAACTAAAGTATGCAATATGCATGTATGCAGCTGCATATATTCATATTCATATATGCCATATGCATATATGTATATTTTTTAGGTTCGACAGTAGCTCCATGGTTAATAGGTACAGTAATTTGACACACCCAAAACCAAACAAAGCAAAAAAAAAGGTGCATTATGTCAAAGAAATAAAAAACTAATCAAGATGCCTTTTCGGGTTTAGTGTCGTTTCCAGGTAGCAACACTGCTGCTTCAGCTCAAAGCTGATTCCTCCCTTTCCTTCGTTAGTGAAAATTTGCAAAATATCCCCCTGTACAATTGAACGAAAAAAACAAACCTAAAATTATGTTGAATAATTTAAAATTAATTAAACAAAAAATGTTAAACAATTTAAAATTAATCAAAATCAGCAACCAAACGTCAAAAACCAAAGACCAAACAACCAAAACAAACCTGGAATTGTGTTGATTTTAAACTTCTTCAAACTCCTCTAGACAACCTTTGTTTTGACCCTAAAAAAATAGTATTACACCACATAAAATATTAGAGTATGTTAAAGTCCAAATCTGAATGTTGGATTGGTTTCTACAAATCCAAATACAACCATATATATAGAGGGATGATAGCAAATAGAAGAAAAAAAACCCAAATCGTTGATTGAAACTACAAAACGAAAATCCATAATTTAGTTATGGAAAATCGAAAAAAAAAACTAAAAACCCAAATAGCAGTGTCAACGTGAAGAGGAGGAGGGGGAAGCAGCGGCAACATGAAGAGGAGGAGGAGGAGAGAATGAGGGGGAGGCAGTGGCAGCGTGAAGAGGGGGAGGGGGCAGCACCGTGAAGATGAGGAGTTGAGGGGTAGGGTTTGGGGAAGCCTTGGATGAGATAGACGGGTGAGGGTGAGAGTGACCGTGTGCGTGTGTATGTATGAGGGGGAGAGTAGAGAGAATGTATACGGGTGTGAAATGGTAGAGTCTTCCAAAAATACCCCAATTTTTAAATTTTAAGGTGAGTTTGATAAGGAAAAAAATGGGGGGAAACCAAATAATTGAGGGGTAGACTTGTAAAAAAGAAAGGGATGTGATCTGAACCATTAAAATGTGTAAAAATATGTAAGGAGGTGGCACACATCTTGACCGTTAAAATGTGTAGACAATTCAAAAATCAATCTACTTTATTATTATATATATATATATATATATATAAGTGTCCAGACACAGGGACGTCTGAATGACGATTCCTTCGAATCTGACGTCTACTGCAGCAGCTATGGATGCATGCAGGTTCACTGTAGATGCTTCTATCCTTGTAATCTAGATAGGAGCTATTGTATAAATATTCAGGCTAGTAACCCAACTGCATTTATTTATTCTTTTATCGCCTTTTATGCGAAATTCGATTGGGTTGTATTATTTTTAATCTGAGCGTTCGGTTATTTTATTTCATTTTTAGTCTTACATACAAAATGTGTGAATGGTTTATTACAATGGTTTGTTTAAAAATATTTGTTAATTAAATTTTTGAAGCCAGCCTAATAGGTTATTAGTAATTAATTTGGTTTTTGACAGTGATGCTAAGAATGAACCATATGAGACTCCTGTTTAATTTGGTACATGATTGATTGCCCAGTTTTTTATTAAGCGGTGTGTCACAGATGGTATGAGAGCATCATGTTCTAGTGTCCTTAGGAATCTGTGCGGATGTACTACACTTTTAGCGTTGCTTCCTATTTGATATAGAGCCTTAGGATTAGGATTGTTGATTCCTCTTATGAGATTTCGGTCTCCTGCCATTTCATTATAGAAATCTTTTGCGTGCTCGTTCGAGATTAGTGTGATGACCGATGAAGGATGACCA